>OX243864.1:17807200-19057200 GCA_945859645.1 Amphipoea oculea | reverse complement strand
AAAAGTTACACAATTTAGACTTATTGCGACGAAATAATATAATTTTTTACGACATTTATGTAAGAAAGAAAGTAAGGAAAATAAAGAAACTGTTGTAGCTAATAAAATAAACAAACTATTTATGGAAATAAACATACTTTTTTGACTAACACGTCTATTACTATTTCTCACCCAGACAAATTATTCACGTTGTATTGTGCTTACAATAGCAAAACCTACAAAAACTAATAAAATGTGACTTACCTTCATTTTAATTTTTTTAATGTCGTCAACCGCGCAGTCACATTTGTCCCAAAATATATTCAATCTGGTTGTAAGTTCGTTTCGCCGATGCATAGTCAGCGTTGCGAGGTCTACGAAACTCCTAGAAGGTGCATTCAAATTATATTATGCATAATGAAAAGTGAAATAACATTTAGAGAGGCAATACGAAAGTACTTACATTTTGGCTTTTACTTTTTCCCAACGTTATGGCGTTACAGCTTGCAGAAATATATTATACTAGAATGCTTAATTTGAGTTTGTACAATGTTTAGATTTGCTTCTCTGCAGTAAAAACAATAACGCAGCTTTTTCTACGTTTTTTTTCCCATGCGGAATGGAAAATACACTGCACAGAACAATACACTGCATCTGCATCTGACAGACAAACTAGCTGACCACAGAGAATATATTATGCGAAAGACAGTAGCCACCAACAGATGATAAATATCGTTAAATCGTTCATTCACTTTTGTTTTCAAAAACTGGTTTACGATTCAAAAACTGTCTTTGCAGACACAAATAAAAAAAAGAAAACAATGTTTGTTTACTGTTAATCAAAATTCCTGTGATGAAATCGTTTTATGGTTTTATTGCATCGTCTTCAACACCAGTGACATCTAGTGGATAATTATTAAAATAAAGTTTATCTACTCGATACTAGATGGCGGTACCCATCGGTGAAACTTTTGTACGTCTATTCTCTAGTAGATGTCGTTAGTAGACTATTGTTTAAATAAATATTTCAACAAGTTATTATAATTTGCAAATTTAAAAACTCAATCAGCTCAATTTGTACTTTAACAAGCAATTTTTATCGTAAATCACAACAATTTTATTAATATTTATTTTGTAAGTTAACTATCGCCGAATATGATTGTAAAAACCTTAAGTTGCTTATTCTGAACGATTGAATGAAAGTATGGGTTTACGATTAAAAAATCTGACATCCTCTGACTAATCACTTTCTTGGCCACATTAGCACATCATTTTCACCGTCTGTCTACCAACTAAGTACTCATCGAGACCAATCTAACGAGCCCAAACTCGGTGGGTTTACGATTAGTACCTAGGTAGGTAAGGCCTAGATCCTGTGTCCAACTTCCTGCTGCACCATCAAACTATGTTCACATGTCAACATGTAGGTACTACATTATTATCAAGGCCATTTTTCTGAGCCCAAACAAGATATTAGGTATGTCTGCTGTAAGTTATTGAGGAGTTGGTAATTCCGCAGACTTTCAGGCTGTGGCATCAAGTCAAGGTTACCACATAATATTGCACCGTTTATAAAATATTATAGTAAGTACCTATACCGAATTTGTAGTAGATCGGACGAGTTAAAGTGAAATAAATTACTAATGTGTGACTGAGATCCCTGGGTCCAGCTAAGCTACTCGTAAGACGTGATCTCTGGCGGGAGCTGCTTGAACCTGACAAATTTATCGAGCCGTCTGAGAGTCTTCCACCTAGGCACGCGTTAATGTAGCTGTCTTGGAAATCCCCAAGTAGACTCCGAACCAAGTCAGCCGGCGCAAAGAGAATCTCCACAGAATGGGGGGTTTATGGACGGCTGGATCTCACGTGTAGGTGCCACGTCTCTCCGCAGACAATGGCCCACCCTCCATCTTGCGCCGCATGCCCTGTCACCTTTGCACTTGAGGATCTTCTGACTGCGTCAGATCAGAGTTCCTGTGTCTGAATTTTGGTCCAAATCATAATATTTGAGCTCTCAACAACTTTACTTTTTTATTTGCCATCTTATACGCTATGAAGAAGATCAGAAAAATGTATCATCGAAATTGGTGAAAATAGATTTTCATGAAATATTATAGCAAAGCACCTTCATTAAACCAGCCTTCTAATAAAAAAACTACATTCAAATCGGACTATCCGTTTGGGAGCTATGATGCCTCAGACAGACACACAGACACACAGTACGACACAGCCGTCAAACTTATAACTCTTTATACGTTAGGGCACAGCTAATATGAGTTGGGGGTTAAAACGAGACATTCTACTGTACCCAAATAATTTTTTACTGTAATAACTTCTTTTAATCGTAATTTTTTTAACACAAAAAGATATCGCACTTTACTTATTTTTTTACTGCAATTACTAATTTAAAAAAAAATCCAACTTTGTATTATTGTAACGGATAATAATTTCTTTAACTACGAATAAAGTAAGGTTGTGTAGTGCAAAAGAAAACTCTAAAAGTACTTAGTTGTAGGTATTCATTAATCGGGCAGCGGGCGGGTTACGCACTACGTTTCAATTAAAAAGGCCAACATATAAACAAGGTCCACATAATAAATTCAGTGCACCCCGCTCCGTTCACCACTAATTGGATTCAGAGGCTCAAGCAACCAATTAGAGTGAACGAGACAGAGTTACAGGGGGTGTTTCTGACCCGGGAGGGAGGGAGAACGAAGATGTCTGCGCTAAATTTCAAAACACCCATAGAGAATCGTCCTGACCGTTAAAAGTTTTTCAGGAAAAGTTCCTATGGGCTGAAGTTGAATGGAAAGTATTAGCTTGGTTGTACCTAATTGATGTTTGTTAGTGATAATTTATCTAGGAAAAAAAACATATTGTGAATGTCTCATGCAGGATTATGGTCTTTTCTCATAGTTAAAAGAAATGAGGATAGAGGGATTACAGTTTCGCTGAGAAAATATCTTCTGGCTTCTTTTTCGAGACTCAGAAGTTTCGTCGGTTGTCTTATAAGTAACTAGCTGCGCCTCGCGGTTTCACCCGCATAAGTGTCGATCCCGTGGGAATATCGGGATAAAAACTATCCTATGTCCTTCCCCGAGATGCAATCTATCTCTCTGTCAAATTTTATCGAAATCCGTTCAGTGGTTTATGCGTGAAAAGGCAGACAGACAGACAGAGTTACTTTTGAATTTATAATATTAGTATGGATTTATACCTCCTAGTTCTTCTTACAACATCTCAAGACCAACAAAGACATCTGTCACGCAGTTTGGCAGGTTTATGATAATGTGTACAAGTGTTTGGTCTAAAATAAATTGTTTATTATTATTATCTTTTTTTTCATATTTTTAATTATTAATTATTTGAGACTAGCTGCGCCCCGTGGTTTCACCCACGTAAATGTCGATCCCGTGGGAATATCGGGATAAAAAGTATCCTATGTCCTTTTCCGGGACTCAAGCTATCTCTATACCAAATTTCATCAAAATTGGTCCAGCCGTTTGAGCGTGAAGAAGTAACAAACATATAAACACACACACACACTCACAAACTTTCGCCTTTATAATATTAGTGTGACTTCTTACAACATCTCAAGACCAACAAAGACATCTTTTTTTTCATATTTTTAATTATTAATTATTTGAGACTAGCTGCGCCCCGCGGTTTCACCCGCGTAAATGTCGATCCCGTGGGAATATCGGGATAAAAAGTATCCTATGTCCTTTTCCGGGACTCAAGCTATCTCTATACCAAATTTCATCAAAATTGGTCCAGCCGTTTGAGCGTGAAGAAGTAACAAACATATAAACACACACACACTCACAAACTTTCGCCTTTATAATATTAGTGTGATTAGGTTCCGTCAAAACTGGAAGGGGGGCCCGAGGGCTCGCGTAAGATGGAAGGAATGGAGGGTGGCCTTTGCCCAAGAGTAGGACAGCGCAGCCAAGCAAGTAAAAAAAAACCTTGAGATTTGTTGCAGTTGAGAAAGTTTAACCAAATGAACATAATATGACCAACAGAGTTTAATAAATACCTAATCAATAGCCTTCCTGAAGGTGATATTACAATGCTTTTGACTGCTTCCATCCTGCAGGCTGATATTTTTTTACAAGTGCGGAAGCCATTCTAATGTAAAGAACTCCTGCTGAAAATTGTATTACAACCATCGTCAGATCTCAGGTTTTGAAAATTATTCGTCTGGTACCTACATATACGGATAGTTTCTTTATGCTTTTTAAGGCACGAAACATTTAAAGAAAAGTGAGAAGCAAGATCACCTACCAAGGCATAAGGGTAACAAACGCAGCCGCAACTTCAAGGGCTGAATTAAAATGAAATAGTCTCCACGAGTGGCGATTTTTATTTTACTGCATACGGCAGTTCTGGACAGCCAGGAACGCTACAATCTTACTGATTGGCTAAGTATTCATATTTATGCTTCTAAAGTTCGTGCTGATCCGAAAGAGAACCCTTTCCTTGATATCATTTAGATAAGATTCCTATTCCATATTTGATATACCTATTTATGAAAACTACTACGGTTATGATAAAGTAACCCATCAGTTACAGAATCGTGCGTTCAATTTGCTGGCTCAAGCTATAATTAGTTAAGCAATTGCTTAGATTGGTAATCGATTTTGTATTATGACATCTTAATCCAGAGAGGGCAGGTAATGTAACTCCTCTTTGGTGTCTAAAAGGATATACAGGTCTACGGACGTTTTAAGGAAATGAAAACGGCGAATGAAACGGTGGAGGCCTGTGGGCTGTGTCCCAACAGTGGGAACATTATAGGCTGTATGTTATGTAGGCTGATTATTAAAAATACATTTTTTAAACTATACTTCATAGAAAACGGATTGGGGCTTGTTGCTCACTGGGTTGGTTTTCTGTGGCGATGACAGGGGAGCATACATTTGAAACATCGAGTTATATGTATCACCACCATATTAAAGGGTCTTCGCTTAGTTTTGAAGCCGATTTTCTTTAGGGTACATATTTGAATGTCGAACATTAAAATACCTACGTGTAAAATGTCAACGTCCAAAACATCGAAAATTTAAATATCGGTTATATCATAATATCGAAAATTATTATCCCTAAGCATAAAATGTCTAAGATTGAAATGCCGAGTTATAAAAATATCTAATGATTAAAAACATCGATAATCATTATACCTAAGTTCAAAATGTCAACATTCAATACACTTTAGTTCATTATATTTACGTTAAAAATACCTACTAGTTAAAATATCGAACTTGCAGGCAGACATGGTTGCAGGATGCAAGAGAGAGCGAAGGGCACCCCGGTGTTAGGTTAGGTTAGGTTACTTTAAACCCTTTACACAGAAATAGGGGCCCCGCGTAGCAGGGCTCCGTCGACATAAGATGCAAGAGCGGGCGCGGCCTACAAATGTGTTTTTTTTTAAGTTATTTATTAGGTATGTGAAAATAATATTACCTAAGCATGCAGAGTGCAAGCGAGCATGCATCATGCAGCAGGCATGGTTTCCGTCACGGCTCCGGCGCTGCGGCGCTCCGGCGGTCCCACGCGAGCTTATCGTCGTCGATGGTTTTAACGCTCACCACCGCAGCTTCGGCTTGCTGGCCGGCTTCGCCGCCCAGCCTCAGCCGCGGCGGCGGGCGTTAGAGCCACCTCCGCCTCAGCTTGCGGGCCGCCTCGCCCCTCTGCGCCTACGCGGGCTTAAATTACACTCTAGGGGTAGGGCAGACAAGACCACGTGGAGTCGGTTTTGCAGCGATTTGTTTCTGTCACTAATTTTTGTAGCACAACATATAAATAAATATCGATATTTAGGACATTCGATACTCTGTACTTCGATATTTACATCATTAGATAATCTGTACTTCGATATTTAAGCCTTTCGATGTCATGTTTGTCGATAATTAGATTTTAGATATATTGGACGTAGGTTATCTAACCATTCGACAATATAAACTTACGTTATTTTAATTTTCGGTGTTATGGTCGTCGATATTTAAATTTTCGATGTTTTGAACATTGACATTTTAACCGTAGATATTTAAATTTTCGAAATTCAAATATGTACCCTTTCTTTATTAGACCTCCGTTACAACTCTGTTCAAAATTTGACGAGCCACGATTTCTTGCGGGACTTCCGCATTTGCGGAGATGGAGGGGAGATTAACATAGAACCCTAATGTGAAACACGCAGATCTTCATAAGAATCCAAGAGTTTTTTTTAAGATCCGCTACAAGTAAGTTTCCACTGCTTTCGACGTTCATGTTATCATCTACATTATAACTAGCATCCCATACAATAAAATTAGGTACCAGGAAATTAAATAAAACCTCCAACTCTAAATGGAAGCCATCAACTGGAAAACGCGCAACAACACATTAAAGTGAAAACTTTCCATACTCGACAGCAAAGGGTCGGACTTATCGCATTTGGACGTCATTATCGCGTTATTCCGGCGCGTATCTGCCGGCAATTCCCCGCGTCGCTCCCGGTGCAGCACCGTCCGAGTCCGTCCGACCGTCGGGTTGCCAGCTCGCGGCATCTACGAGCTGTTATTACAGCCGGGCGGGGCGTTTAACTCAATTTGAGGTAATACTCTGGGACAGATACTTACTCTGATCGATGCTAATAGCTTTTATTGATATAGTCTAGGTGTTATTAGTTCACTAGTGGGGCGCTATCCGGTATAGTTAGCCGTCGTAAATAACGTTAATATCACACTTTGACGCGGTCGTGAGACCCTCAAATTGCCGCCTGTTGTGCATTTTGAGTTATTTGATAATTCATAGGCGTTCGTAGTGGTTTATTATCTGCCGTTTACTCGTTTAACTGTATTTTCGCTCGTTGCTGGGTGTGGTTAGAAATGTCGAAGGCAATGAGATAATTTACACGTCTTCAGGTGGCGTGTGCGCATGCCTCACTGTGAGGAGTAAAGTGTCATATTATTCTGTTACTTTGTTGGGTAGAGGAGATAGGTGTCGACACGAACAGGGATACATAGCATCGCACTAAGCGTTTGCAAATGTCGTTTATAATGCGCACAGCAAAAGATTGGAACTCTCTACCTGCGTCTGTTTTTCCGAGCGCATACAACCCGAATCTCTTTAAAGTGAGAGTGAACAGGCTTCTTCTGGGTAAGCTCGCTCCATCGTCGACTTTGTCTCTGTCACCTTTGACCTAGGCTAGAGTCAAGAGAAAGCCTATTTCAAATAAAAAAAAAATTGCTTGCATGAAGGAAGAGATTACCGGACATAACATGTGAAATAAGTTACCATTTTACATTAGGATTCGTTGTTTCCTGGGAAAAGGACACACTCTACAACAAAGGAACCCACAGAAAGCTCCGGTGCTGGACTTTATGAGTCAAGTCACACGATTACTGACAAATGTTTGCACTGACTGGACTAGTCCACTCAAATCTGTGTGGTACTTTCCTCAAAAACCATTAATTCAGACATCAATCTATATAGTCTTCACATGATCTGACCAAGATTATGTCTGGACTTTAAAAGAGTTTGTGACCTCTGTGTTTGTTTCGGCCTTTCTTTTCAGAGCAGTTAGATAGGAAACGCCGAACTCATCTAGCTAATTAAAAAAAAATATATATACCTAGTAGGTATCACGTGTACCTAATAATAGGTAATTCCGATATACCATTTACAGAACAAACAATTTCTTTTCATATCTAATCCTTTCTTCAATAAATACCTAAACCACGTAATTGGTACCTATAGGTGTTTTCATATAATATGTGGTATAGTAATTTTATTTTAGGTGCATCGTCCTCACATGTTGTTATATAATTAATGTACCCATGCAAAATATTGTAAAACATTTTAAAAGAGTAACGGTGGTGTTTCTTGCCCATTCTTCTCCATACGATAACTATCTTTTGGAATGGGCGACTAGAATCAATTAAATTTTAAGGTAATTTTTGACGTTCAAAAGTGCCTTTTATGTGCCTATTTGAAATAAATGCTTTGACTTTGACTTATGTACCTATGTGTAGAAGTTGGGCTTGACTAGAGAAACACTTTTTCAGAATATCCTCGTTTATTTTGACTCGTTGTACACAAAATACAATAAACATAATCTTCGTAACGTCGTCGTAACGTCTTCCATATCCATCATTCTTATTCCTTTTATTCACACACTTTCACCTCTCATTCACTCATCTTACGTTCCATTCTACTAGTGAATTTAATGTTTCATTTCACGGTTATCTTTACTTATTTAACTTTTCTAAGAAAATAGTCCCACATATACAGGGTGTTACGGAAAGGGTATATCAATACAAACGGGTTGAAGAGTGTGTCTGGTCTAGAATCTCTGTACAAAATTTCAGCTCAAAGCATTAACTTTGAAAATGCTTAATATTTTTTTTTATTTCGACATCACGGCGCTGCACTGGCGCGCGGCGGCGTGATGTGCGTGTACTAAGCGCACAGACACACTACAGATAATGGATAATGACCCTCGTAGTGCGGTGACACGTTTGTTATCATTTCAATTTAATAAACTATCGAAATAAAAAAATATTAAGCATTTTCACAGTTACTGCTTTTGAGCTGAAATTTTGTACAGAGATTCTAGACCAGATAGACTCTTCAACCCATTTGTATTGATATACCCTTTCCGTAACACCCTGTATACATAATTCCTACTGAAAGATTTTTATGCTTCTTACTCTCCTATGAAATAATTCTTTGAAAATCCATTAAAAATGAGAGTTTTTTTGGTTCCGACTCTATTCAATTTCATGTCACTTACCAAAATTATACAGGAATAAAGAATACCAGTTACCTGTTTACTTATTTACAATATTAGTTACCTACCCACTCAATATTTAGATAGTAATTCCATACCAACAACTATCTTTAGGTAGTCAAGCCATAGGTGTTAAATCATAAATAAATAACAAATCGGTGCGCCCACGCAGATCAGGTAGGTGTCAGTTGTTAACTTACCATTTACAATGCCGAAGGAATAATAAATTGTTTTGTAAATTTTCCATACAAATGTCCATTTATGACGACGACAAATTATGTGGTATGAAAAACTTGAATAGGTAGGTCCTATCTAACTGAAAATTCAGAAACCATATGCATAAAGGTTGTCTTCTCCTAAATATTAACAAGCGCCACTGCTTTTTTTTTTGTCTGAAAGTTTTGCATATACTTTTAATATTTTATAATTACCCTCGTTATTATCGTCATCAAATCATCGAATGATAAAAAAGTACTCACTAAGTATCACCTGTATTCTAATAACCATACTCAGTCTAATGCAAATTATCATTAATTGTGCGGAAGTGTGTGAGTATTTGTGATCGAGGAAGACTGACCTGCCGTGATACAGTTTTTAATAGTACGGAGGTCAGTGTGAATTAAGCCCAAACAACCGCATATACACAGGTATTAGACATACGTTATTATATATTTTTTTTGTACTAGTAGGTATTCACAAATCACAGGATTGTTGGGATTTGTGTGTAAGGTTTGTTCTTTTATACTGTCAATAAACTTTACTTTACTGCTAAGCGGTCCTGGGTTCGATGCCTAGGTCGGGCAACGAACAGTATTATGGGTTTTTCCATTAGGAATTTCTTAGTAACAGCCCGGAGTTTGGATGTATGGTGAAAAGCACGTTAAACCGTTGGCCCTGCGCCTGATCCCTCCCCGGTCGTGTCAGGTTGCCGTCCTATCGGACTATGAGAGTGAGGGAAAAGACGCACACACTTGTGAACTATAATATCTCCCGCGCCGAAGGCTAGTCTCTGTTAAGATTGGCCGTCATGGCCGAAGTACGGTCTGATCAGTCTATATACTATTCCATATCTATTCTCCATTGTAATACAAGTCCATAGATATCGGATGCGTCTCGCAATTACACGAACGAATGATATGCGGTTAATTAGTTTATAATCTAACGTGTTGCGTCTCACGTTTAATGAGTAATTAAAGAGGTTCGAACATCACTCCGGGGCTAATTTCCTCACTAATTACGATTACAGCTCAACCAGGAATCGTAAGTTGTGCGCGAGGCGTCAATACGCCCCTGACGTGCTGCGTTTGAACGTTGGAAAGTTGGAGTAGTAAGTGAAGATTGCTTGATAGGACATTGGTAGAGTTATGTTTCCAGTGTCAGAACTAAGGTCGTTAGGTTTACTGGTTTAACCAATTGAATATTCAATTCAGCAGTAGGTTTTTTTATTGTTTTTTATTAAAAGAAATATTGTTTACAATTGGTTTAACAAGAACATATCAACACAAACCTTCACTGGTTTAACAGCATCACGGCAACTCGGTGCCACAGCATATTATATTATCTATTTACATAACTTAGTTTGGAAAGTGATACTTTATAGTACCTATCTAATACTTTAAAAATCAAATACCTATCTATCAATAAATGGTCGGGTTAGTGTCTAAATTATTAAGATCATTATGAACGCACGTTTTATTTTGACTTGGCTGATGACGAGTTGATAAATTGAGTTTCGGCACTGATCCTGCACAGGAAATACCTTTTTCGCTAAAAGCTAACAGTTACAAATGATTTCGTGCGACCAGGTTCATTATTTCTGAATACCTCTGATTCCTTTGGTGATCTGCTGTACAGGTACAAATTCTTAGTGCAGACACCAGTCTCTTACAAACTAGTTTCTAAGCTTGTCTAAATTTGTATGATAGGTACCATTGTTTGTGAAGCGAAAAAAAATTATTTGAATTTGAATTTAGAATTTGATATTCCAATACCTGTAGGTAGATAAAGTCCAATAATTATACAAGAATCAAACAAGGTCTTCGCTTACTCAACTTGCCAAACCACTAGCTCATATGGCCACACGATCTAAACGAGCCACGGTCGGCGCGATCCCTGTAATTATTATTAACAATCAGCCATTTCGCCGTAGTCCGTAATTAAAACATAGTTAGGCCCAACGAGCAGACGCCTTGCCAGATTAATGTCTAATAGAAATGTACCACATGATTACATTAATAAAGTACGAGGTATTATCGCGTTTTTACATACTACCCGAGTGATTGATGGCAAATAGATTATAGACTTATTTCACTGGAACGCGTTAGATATTTACATAGTTACTCTACTTGTGCATGTAGGTCGTGTAAACGAGGCTCTGATTGGGAGAAAAAAATCTTTTGTTTTTTTTTTTGTTTCAGAGTTGAACCGCCATAGCTGTGCTTAGTACGTAGTACAGAAGTTTGTCAGCACATTATATACTACGGGACTTTAATATCGAAAGCGTCAGGGTAGCCCACGAAATTCAAAAATTTCTTACGTTTTTTGCAATTTGTCTTACCTATATATCAATAGTCTCTAGTAGTCAATAGGTCTATTCACATGTAGGTATGTTTTCAACTGATGTTTCAAGTTAAACAAATATCAACTGAGTGACTAACACTATTTAAAAAGTTATAAAAATGTTTGAGGTTGTAGCGATTTTATTGAAGTTGAACTTTATTGTGTGGGCATTAAATTTATTTTTCCAAATACTCATATTTGTTTACATGTTTGGCAAATAAACCGCGAACGGTGATTAGGCAGGTGCCTTATCGCATCCCCCATAAATTTTAACCACAAAAGCATCAACTGATAGGGTACCAAGATTATCCATACCTATTAGGTTCATATCAAATTCTCAATACTCGTGCCGGCCATCACATTCACACCAGACGATAATTTTCACGCCTTTGATTTTAAGCAGTCAAATAACCATAAATATTATTCTGAAAGTCTTCAAATCTCATCTGGCATTCGAAATAAACTCGTAAGCAATGCGAAATTGCGTACCATCCATAATAGGGCCTCCTTAAAGTGTCTGTAACTTAAAGCGTCTACAGCGTGGGCGGGGCGCTGCCTTCAAAGACTGTATTAACATGTCACTCTAAGAGAGATAGCACTATTAACACGTCCCGCGTGAGAAAGGGACGGCAGTAAACAAGTCTGGGCTTCTATGCGCTCACGCACCACAAAGGAAGTATTGTTTTCAGTTGTTAACGCCCGTTGTGTGTAGTTATTGATGTGAAAGGATTAGTTTATGGACGTATTGTCTATGAGCGGCTACTGTACTGAACGGATCTTTATTAGTTATTAGTGGGTGGGACTGAAAAAATATCGGTTTCTTTGTGTTTTGAATGGTTAGGTATTTTTTTTTAATGAGTTTTATTTTTTTGCAAATTTTGCATAACATCTTCGATCAATATTACTAGCTGTGATGTACTATTAAATGTAGCAAACAACTCACTGGTAACACTGTGAGCTGTCATGCTTTAGCACGACTGAAGGACATGTATCCATGGTCATGAATAAAGTTTAAAAAAAAAATCATGCTTTAGCCCGCGTGGCGACAGGACGTTCCCTTTGGGTGGTTGTGTAGGTACTTACTGATAATTCGGCCGTTTTATTTCTAAACCCTAAGCCCCTAATGGTAGTTTATGGTGAACAGCACACTAGCTTCGGCCCGTGACTTCGTTCGCGTGAAATTTCACCCTCCCCCCATTCACCCTCTTAGGGGTGGGATTTCGAAAAACCCTTTCTTAGTGGACACCTACCTCTTCACAAAGAACGCACCCTCCAAATTTCATGTCTCTAGGACCAGCGGTTTAGGCTGTGCGGTGATATGTCAGTCAGTCAGGACTTTGTATTTTATATACCTACTTTTATAGATTGATCGAAGCATAACATAATCCCTAAGGGTTGGGTAGAGGTGTACCCAGTACCTACCTATAGTAGGTAACTACATACCTACACCTATATTTCACCAGTTAAGAGGGCGCCGACCTTGCGCCTACCGCACAGTGGCGCCCTCATCGTTTTTTTGGTTATTTCTTTTATTTTAGAATGAAAATGCAGAAAATAAGCACGTTAAGTTGTGCTCCACAAGATTATACGTTAATATTATTACAAACGGTAGTCTTACATTGTTTAGTTTTATTATAATCACTAAAACGGATAATAGTGGCCACTTTTATGCGTTTTAGTGATTATAATAAAACTTAGGTTAAAAAATAACCAAAAAACCGATGAGGGCGCCACTGTGCGGTCGGCGCATGGTCGGCGCCCTCTTAAGGTACTATTTGGAACCACATACTGCCGACAGCACGTGAAGCGGCTACATATAAATATATACAAACCAGCGTCCGATTGCACGCAGTCGCTGCACGTGCGGTCGGCAGTTGCAGTTGGCAGCTCGGTTCCAAATAGTACCTTTATGTTTAAGTCCCATGTAATAGGGGGCGAGACTATTGCCATCAACCGGGCACAAATCCAGACTCCGGGCTGCTACTGGGAAATTCCCATAGAAAAAACCCAATAACACATTGCTCGACCCGGGAATCGAATCCAAGACCTCATGCTCAGCAGTAGCGCTTGCGACAACTAGACCAATGAGGCAGTAGGCATTGACACTGAACAGCGCAACGTTGGCAAAAGGAATGAAAAAGAACAACTGCCTGTTTTTTTTTAAATTTAATCTGTCAAGCTCCGCTAATGAGACACAATTGATTTTCTATTGTTTCGTCGCCGATCAGCGAACCGAAAGATTGGTTGGAGTGCCATTTTTTTCTACAAAATATAGAAATAAATTAAGTATCACTAAGTACCTAGGTATATTTGCAACCAACTTGTCATTAGAAGAAAGATTACCACGAAATCTAGTTATACTAAAGTCCTGTTACCATTTTTAGGATTCCGTACCTCAAAAGGAAAAACGGAGCCCTTATAAGATCACTTCATTGTCCGTATGTCCATCGGTCAAGATCCTTTTTCTCGGGAACTTGTGATATTATCAAGTTGAAATTAATATCAAATACTCAGGGCTGCAATTCCTTCAAGCAGTAAAAAAATCAAACTTCTAAGTCAACGCAATAGAAAGATACGGGCGTTTATGTTCCGGAATCAAAACCTATAGGGTACCTACTTTCCGTTGACCTAGAATCATGAAATTTGACAAGAAGCAATGCCATGTGGCACTAGCACAAGTAAGGAAAAAAATCCGAAAACCGTAAATTTGTAGTTACATTACAAAAAAATAATTGTAAAATTATTTCCATCGGTACCTACTTTGTACGGAGCCCTCGGTGCGCAAGTCCGACTCGCACTTGACCGGTTTTTTTACGTCATACTAACCCCCAATTTCACTGTAAAAATCTTTTCCTATGTTTTGTTGTGCACGTCTACGTAGGTATAACCTGCAGAGAACAAATAAGTGTAGGTCCCTATAGGTAACATCGTTTCGTCGCGTACCTATGGTCAAATTTGCAATCGGACAAGTGACTGAAAAACTAGGGTACTATCTTCGGTTTGTACAGGCGGTTTCACAGAACTGCTTCACATAGACGAAGATACACAAATTAAAACGCAAGACAATGCGACAAAAACTCGTCAATATCACTTGTCATCCCACAATGGGTCTGTAATGGCGCGCGCTGCGACAAATCGTCTTACATTACAACTGTCAGGGCAGAGTGACACAAACTGAGAATTAATATGGGAACTCGATTGATACTTGGAAGAATATCGTGCGGGTATGAGTTGAGGAGATTTGGAGACTGGTCCTGATCGTAAGACAAGTTTTTGAAATGAAATTATCTTTAGACGCTGAACTGAACCGTCATGCTCGTGTTGGTGACGCTGAATCGGATATACCTACCTATGTTCTAGTGTCTATCGTGTGGTCATAAGCACTCACCCTCTTTTTGTAGTGGTTTAACAGTTGTAATGGTTTGCAGACAGCAGCAGCAGACGACGGTTTGCTACGACACTACTGGTTTGTATGTATATCATTTGTTCTGTGTCTGGGTGTAATTTATCTATAATATGTATGTATTTAGAAATATATAAGTATGTTTATCAGTTGTCTAGTACCCATAACACAAGCTCTGCTTAGCTTGGGACTAGATGGCGTTGTGTGATAGTTGTGGAATATTATATTATATTATTATATTATATTATATATTATTTCTATGGGATACCTTCCGCAGCTAGCGACACGTCGCCCAACTACACGTCCCACGACCGCAGACATCGCGTCGCCCTACCGCAGATCAGCAGTGCCACCGATGCTGAAGCAGTTGGGTTCGGCATCATGACTGCAGCGACATGACGCTGCGACGTGTCGCTGCGATATGTCGCACTAGACGCTAGTAATAGGTACTCCACGTACTAGAGTATTAAAAGCTTATTTTGCTGCCAATTCACCGTTAAAGTTTCTTAAACTTTAGAATACTTAGAATAGGTATAGATTAGGTACTTACACTTTTTTACTTTAAATATGGGTTATCAACATTCTTAATAGAAACTGTGTCCAAAATGCTGTCAGACATGAACATGACATGCTCTCGGCTTTCAAGCCGAGAGCAGCTTTACCTCGTGTTCTTATAACAAAACATAAGCGAACAAGTTACTTATGATTAATCCGTATAGGCATCAGACAACTACATCCACGTAATTCCTACCACGCTATTTTATAAGGTAATTTGTAGCATTTATAGCACTTTTAGCTCATTAAATACCTTCATTAGAACTAATTGGTCACTTATCCGAGTGATGATGATTTCTTGCACACCCTATTAGCAGATCGTGAACGAGTGAACGAATGAACGAGTGAGTCGAGAGCGGTTCTCACGGTGAACGAGTTACATAAATAGCTTTAATTCAACTTTAATGATCTGTTCGCGTGAACTAAATTGATTTGGTTGTTGTGACTCCAAGTTTCGGTCTTTTGATTGTCAATTGCAATTGACAGTGATGTGTCAATTATGTGCTTGGAGTTGTAAGAGTTTGATCTCGATTTAGCATGAATATAAAATGAAGTTTAACGAGATCTTTTGGGTCGAAAAATATGATATTCTGGAGTCACTGAAATAAAATGTTATTGAACTTCATTGATATCACCACACATATCACACATAATCAGCCTATATTGTTCCCACTGCTGAGACACAGGCCTCCTCTCAGTTAAAGGGAGTGGGCCGTAATCTACCACGCCCAATGCGGGTTGGTAAATGTCAAATGTCTTCAAATTTTTGGTTCTAAGACCAAAGTTTCCTCACAATGTTTTCCTTCACCGTTTTGAGAGCAGTGGTGATGAAAAAATTACTTACACAAAGAAAGCACCTACCTGGATTCGAATCTACGACCTACAACTCGTAAGTCACGGCCGTTACCACTGGGTCATTACTACTAAAAGAACCAAAGTGGTATGATGTGGTCCTTTTTTACTAGGTTTTTTCCGGGTGAAAACAACTAAGCTAGGGATTATCAAATGTCTCTGAATGAGTCTTTCTCGTACGCAAAATGCGCGCATTGACGTGGAGTTGCGGACACCAGCCCGTATTACCTATTATCTATGAGTCTTTCTCGATTAATTAACTCAACATATCACAATCTACCTATAACTAGATAATTTGTCCTCCCAGTTTTGGCGACAACACTACAAGCCCGTCCAACAAAGCTTGCCAATCCTCCACATGCCCACTTCAACCTAAAATTATTTATCAATTAGCACCTCTTTCTTCCCATTAGCCCCTCATCAGCCCACGTAAGGACATAATGACGTAGACGACAAACATCTCAATCTAGCAGGTGTCCGCGGAGGCTGCGCTTGCGCAATTACCGGGCGGCGCGCGGCCAGTGATTATAAACACATTTATAGCGCCGATGAAAGTGTTGTTGACGTTGTTTGAGCTTTTAGGAGCAAGGAATATGGAGTAGGTGTGATCAGGTTTTTTGATATGAGAAGGTATGAATATCATTCTCGTGGCTAAATAATAACAACCACACGGGTCGATCGAAGGTAAGGTCTACGCTTACTGAGGTTGGTCCGAGGATGAGTGACCAGCAATTACAATATATGGAAATGCCTCCTCGGAAACATGTTAAGCTATTGGTTCCGTCTGTCAGTTGTAGGTCTTTGTCAGTTGTTACGGGTAGGTAGTCTCAGGCCCGATAGCCTGACAACCAGTCTTACCAAGGGTATCATATTTCCTAGTAAATGGGACATGGATTTTAGATAGGCAGTCGCCCCATGTAAAATTAACGTATTTTGCTGCATCAGGTTACAAAGGAAGCCTGGTGGTGTTTAATTACCTATTTGCAGAAAACCATGTTACGAAGTCATGGACCGAAACGCAAGGTTTTACAGATTGTCAAAGAAAGAAAACTAGCATAAGTTGCATCTGGCCACGTGCCAAGTCGAATCTTTAATGGCGTCCTGACTTATTATGATGCGAGAAGTTGCTGGTGAACGGAAAGCTAGTCGTCAGTAGAGAAGGGAGTCAAAATCTCTCAAAGAGGTCTGTGCAGTAGGTACTGTACAGACCTCTTTGAGAGATTTTGACTTCCTTGCGAGACAGATCGCTAATATTTGAAGGCATATTCCATTCGAACGTTCAAGCATTTGTGTCATAGAGGGTGCCCTGTCAGTTCACCAAAAATTAATTTACAAATTTTTACTTGACAAACAACGATTGGCAAAAACATGATTTGTCATTTCATCATTATACAACAACAAGTTTGCCAAATAATTCACTTTACAAAATAATCACCAGATAAACTTTTGTTTAATAACGTGTTATTTAACAAGCATTTTTTATTCATTTTATTTCACAAAATAACGTTTGGAATAAAAACGTTTTACATATTGACTTATTTATTTATTTATTATTTATTTATTTAATACTTCAAGCACATAAATGTACAGAGGCGGACTTAATGCCATAGGCTTATCATTACGCAATTTCCTAAAAATGAAACTCATTCTTTCATCGACTTGCGCTAATAGAAAAAAAGATATTATTTATAGTGGGCTACCCGGAACCGAACTAGTTAGATTAGGTTAATTATTAAAAAAAAAATGTTAGGTTAGGTTAGCTCAAAACTGTAACCCCTACGCACGAGCCGAGCGAGCGAAGCGAGCGGTGCCGCGGGAGCGGCCGGCGAGTGCCAGAAACGACTAGATTTTATAAAAAAAAATACTTTTACACAAAATATGGGTGCCATAAACGACTTGCGCTAATAGAAGATAAAAAAGAGATTATTTTTAGTAGGCTACCCGGAACCGAACTAGTTAATTTGGTTAATTATTTTAAAAAAAATGGTTCGGTTAGGTTAGGTTAAAACTGTGACCCCTACGCACGAGCCGAGCGAGCGAAGCGAGCGGTGCCGCGGCAGCGGCCGGCGAGTGCCAGAAACGACTAGATTATATAGAAAAAAATACTAGCCTGAAAATTATTTGACCCAAATGGAGAATATCGTCATGATCATTTTGCGACTGGTTTAGAAAATCTTTACATAATATAAAACAAAGTCACTTCCCTGTCTGTAAGCTTAGATCTTTTAAACTACGCAACGGATTTTAATGCAGTCGCTAGTGTATTATAAAATGATATTTTGAATAAACGTTATTTTTCCAAAGGAATCTAAATATTAAATGAAAAATGTATAAATGATATCATCCGTAACATTTGTAAAGAGAAGCATTTGCCAAATAAATGTTTGCAAAGCGAGTGTTTATAAAATAAACTAAGAGTTTTGGTGAAACATTAGTGAACCGTCATAGAGAGTAGTAGGTTTGACGTATAAGAAACAAGTCGAGATAATTATATAAATATGATAATAAGACTCAAGGGAGTTTAATTCAGTAATTTAGCTCACCACTGTAGTTGGTCCCAGTAGAGTCAGCAAGAGTCTCTACAGTACCTACTTAACAGTCGATGTTTAAAAACGGCACGATATCATATTATAAGCCAACCATTTGACGTTGCACTTATGGAGTGTGTATAACTTATTTACTTCTTTTTATTTATAATATCATTGTTTGGACCAAAGCAGCTGAAATTTTGCACAGAGGTTCCCTTTATGATGTCAAAGAAAACGCCGGATTTTTTGGAATTCTTACGGGAATGAACGAAGTCGCTGGCAGTGTTAACTTTACCTACCAACGTATATCAATGGCGGGCTGCAAAACTATTCCGTTTCTTTATGAAAGAAATCAAAGTACCTATGTAGAGTTGACTGTCATCCATAGTCGAAATAAGTACCATTATGAGAAGAAATGTTACGCCAAAGTAAATCTTTGGAGTTAAGTAGGTTCCTACATTTTGATCGTTGTGATATGGCGTGTGTTCTTGACGAGGCATCATAGGTGATGAAATATTCATCACCTATCGATATGTAAGTACAAAAATCATCTATTTCAGGATTAGCAGTCAATTATCAGGAAACAACGGTTATAGCTAGGTTTAAATACCTACATCTTTAAAGCGCTATGATAAAATTATAAACATTTAAATAAAAATTGCATTGTTTTTGCAATAAAACCAGTTTGCAGCAGTATTTATCGATATTTTTTACGCAGGAAGAACATCGGTTCTTACAAGATTAATACACGTCTCACAATCAATAAAAACACAAATTAATCAAGCCGTATCGCGTTGGCTCTCAAAATTTAAAGTAGTTAATTTATTTTTATTTATTTATTTATTGAAGTGAAACTTCTTTAGGCGCGCTTGACTTGGGGAGTAAACTGGCGAATGCGTTACGAAAACGTGTGATCGGGCGAGTAGGGAAAGTACGTATTTATGCGACCGGGTTTTTACACCAGGTATTTGCTTCCAAGTACGCACACAAAGTACCGACTCAAAATACTTGCAAGACTATAAAGTATCTTATTCGGCTACTCCACAGTATAATATACAGTAAAACATCTTCATACAAACGTGCCGCTCTCGGTTTGAATGTGTGCGTGCGCGCCGGGCGCCATGTCGGCACGCGATTTCACGCACACGCTAGCATAATATATGAGGGAATAAGGTGGCGGCAGTGCGGGCTGTGCAGCGCGACTGTGAGCACGCGCGTACGCTACATGACCGCTTGCGTTCGTCAACTCTCGCCGGCGCGCGGCGGCGGCCACTTAAATTACGAGTATCATGACTTCAAAAAGGGGAAACAAATATTGTAGTGTTTTCGGGTGCCTCAATAATGATTTCGCAAACCCGGACTTATCATTCTTCATAGTTCCTGCTCAACCAGAAATGTAAGTACCTACTTATACTTAAATATTATTAGAAAATGTGGTATTGTATTGTTTATTTCAAAGTTTATTTGCTTTATTAAGAGCGTAGCCGAGTCGCATTTTTCCATATAAATGTATTCCCAAATTTACTTTCTGAATACCATGTTTAGAGCTAAAGTTTATTTTAAGAAGTCTAGTTTTACTATAAAACAGAGGATTGAGTTCGAAACATCGTTTAGGTAAACGTATTTGTCGCGTATAGATGTAATAAGGGCAATTTCACAATAATTAATATTGCAAATTAATTACTATTGAAATTATTATTTTTTCTATTGTCTGATGTGTTGTTCAATCCAAATATGGTGTCTTATACACCCATTACAGGAATTACGGCAAAGATCGAAATTTACTCATGATCCCACCTGATGATTTTGTCGATAATGTAGAAAGGATGGAGCAGGTGTTTCGCAAAGCGTTCGAAAAGGACCACATCAACATTCAAATTGGCCGGTCAATTTACGATCAACTGAATGATATAGAATTTAAGATGCCCTGTCCATGCTTTCCCAAAAGCTTTTTACAAAAACTTTACATAAGAATAAGAATTTACTTTACATTAACAAATAATAATAAAGCGTTCCGGACGTGCAGAAACAGGAGAAAAATTTTCTCGGTATCAAATTTGTAACTTAGTATTATAAATGTTATGTGAATAAAGGCTTTTTATTTTTACTAAATTTATAAATTGGTAAAATATTCAATCATAATATGCTTTTTTATTTCATAAATTTAGATCAAGTGCTGCTTGTTCGAAAAAATTAACTAAAAGTAAAAGTGACAACCCTGGGGATCAAAGCAAGAGTAGGCTAATAACTCGGCGGGCGGCCTTAGATAACTTACTGTATATTATACTGTGGCTACTCGCTCAAATACGTAGTACCACACCCCGGACACTCCATACAACCACAATACACCGCTCGCAAAATAATTACCTACTACTAACTACTACATTAAAAAATGACGTTTGTATACGTATGAATGTGTGCGTGAGGTACTTGTGTTTGCGAGCGCTCTTGTTAAAGAGCCGGCGACGAATACGCCGAAGTGCGGGGTGAGGTGCGGTAACTGATGTTAGTGCGGGGAAGGGAGTGTCCTTTCTGTACGTAGTACTTTAAGTATTCTGTGGTAGTACTCAACCGCGTTAGTTTTCGCAAATGCGATCATGCTCCTTATCAGTAAGAGTCTACGGAACAATTTCGTATGCAAGTATTTTTGAAGGGAAACTTCTTTACGCGCGCTTGGCTTGGGGAGTAAACTGGCGAACGCGTTACGAAAAGTGTGATCGGGCGAGGTGAACGGGAGTTGAGTGGGGGATATAAGCAAGAGAAAGCAGTGCGCGTGTACATTTTCTTTCTCTCTTCCTCTCATAGCCAAATACGTTTGAAGTTTTTTTCTTTTGCTTATATCTCGAAAATGGTGCGTCCTATCGCAAAAATAATGAAAATTTCGACCCCCTCTATAAAACCCATATACTCCTAAAACTCAACATGTAGGTAATCATTTTTCATATTTTCCATACAAAAAGTGAAAATTCCTTATATATATATACTTATTATATACTTATTTGCCCTACTCCGTGTATTGTTTTTTAGAGCCGCAGGCGCGGAGGGGCAAATTCGATTTTTGTTGTGTCAAAATTATTGAAGTGAAACTTCTTTACGCACACTTGACTTGGAGAGTAAGCTGGCGAACGCGTGACGTAAGCGTTACGAAAAGTGTGATCGGGCGAGTAGGGAAGGTACGCCGTGCGTATTTACGCGACCAGGTTTTTACACCAGGTATTTGCTTCCAAGTACGCACACCAGGTACCGACTCAAAATACTTGCAAGACTATAAAGTATCACACCCCGGACACTCCATACAACGCTCGCAAAATAATTACCTACTACTAGTACATTAACAAATGACGTTTGTATACGTATGAATGTGTGCGTGAAATCTAGTAGGGCTGGCTGGCAGTAGTGCGTAGGCGGCGGCGCTGCCCGAACGTATGCAACAATGGGGCGCCGCGCGCCGCGACAAAATTAGTACTCACAGAAATCTAATTAATTACATTTCTATTGTACTAATTTTCAAGTCGAAGAATGAATAGAACGTGAAAGAAAGAGACATAACTAAGACAATAAAGAGAGAGAGCAATAATTTAATAGTTGGTACGTTAATATTACGGAAGTTTTAATTGTTCTAAAACGAAGAAAACTTGGAAAATAAATTAATAATAGAGAAAATTATGAAAATAAATTATCACAACAATGGCTTAACTTGTTTGTCTGTAATATACTAGCTTTTATTTTTTTTTGGGTTTAAAGGATATTTGAGTTGCTGTTCCTTACCTTCTTTCATGTTTCGGGAACCGAAAGAAACTCCTGTCTTTATCGTTCCTCGATGAAGATAAGCATCCAAATAATGCACAATATACAACCATTAACACAAAATATAAAACTTTAAAAAATAATGTGTTCGTGTCAGCAGTAGGTAGGTACCTACAGCGCTGCGGTTCTTGTGTTTGCAAGCGCTCTTGGTAAAGAACCGGAGACGAATATGCTGAATTGCGGGGTGAGGTGCGGTAACTGATGTTAGTGCGGGGAAAGGAGTGTCCTTTCTGTACGTAGTACTTTAAGTATTCTGTGAAAGTATCTTATACGGCTACTCGCTCAAATACGTAGGTACTCAACCGCGTTAGTTTTCGCAAATGCGATCATGCTCCTTATCAGTAAGAGTCTACGGAACAATTTCGTATGCAAGTATTTTTTACTTTAATGGTTTGCAAGTATTTATTTGTAAACGCGATTTTGCTCCTTATTTATAGGAAGTCATTGATCAATTTCCTATGCAAGTAGTTTTACTTACAACGGGGCTTTTGAATACGCGATTGTACTTCTTGTCTGTATGAAGTTATGGATCAATTTTCTATGCAGATAGAAAATACTTGAAACTATCTCGCTCCGTCGTGCCTCGACGCTCGAGTACGTAGGTACTCAAATAGTTCAACAACCGCGTTTGTTTTCGCAAATGCGATCATGCTCCTTATCAGTAAGAGCACAGAATACTAAATAGTACTACGTACAGAAAGGACACTCCCTTCCTCGCCCTCATATCAGTGTTTTTATTTCATTACGAACCCGACTATATAAATAAACAATTGAACTACATGGTCACTTCATAATAATGCACACGTTCGGGCAGCGCCGCCGCCGTCGTCGTTCGGTTCCCCGACACAAATTGCTTACCGCGCCATTTTTTTTACGCTACTAGATTTCGCGCACACATTTGCACGTATACAAACGTCACTTGTTTATGTAGTAGTAATAGGTAATTATTTTGCGAGCGTTGTATGGAGTGTCCGAGGTGTGGTAAGAGTCTACGGAACAATTTCGTATGCAAGTATTTTTACTTTAATGGTTTGTAAAAGTATTTATTTGTAAAGGCGATTGTGCTCCTTATTTGTAGGAATTCACGGGTCAATTTCCTATGCAAGTACTTTTTACTTCCAACAGGGCTTTTGTTTGATTACGCGATTGTACTTCTTATTTGTATGAAGTTATGGATCAATTTTCGATGCAGATAGAAAATACTTGAAAGTATCTCGAGCCCTGGTTTCTTAAGGTGGACGTACTTGGAAGCCCTGGTACTCGATTTTGCAAGTACGACCCATGTCTACGGGCTACGGGCGAGGCGAACGGGAGTTGAGTGGGGGATTAAGCAAGAGAAAGCAGTGCGCGCGGACATTTTCTTTCTCTCTTCCTCTCATAGCCAAATACGTTTGAAGTTTCACTTCAGTCGTGTGGTCATAAGCACACTCGTTTTTTTATTTATTTCTCTCATAAAGGTACATTAATAAAAAGGTGTTTACATTATTTATAGGTATACTTGCGTTATAAAACGATAAATTAAAAAATCTATTTCCCGTGCTGCCGACAAAACGTTATAGTTTAATCGTAACAGCCGCATAATAAAATTAGGATAAAACTCATTGGTTCGAACGCCAGCTTCGAATTTTCAAATTTCGAACGAGCACGGCCATCTTCCAAATTGCCGCCATAAACGCGATAATTGGATCAGCTCATTGGCCAGTAGCTAACTGAAACCAATTTTTAATGGCGACTCTTTTATTGTGTAGATTTTTAACGATTTAAATAAAAAATAACGTTTGCTTTTATAAGCTGTGATGAATGGTTCGATACATCATTTTCAATTTGGTTGGTAGATAGGTAGTTATATTTTTAGATAAAAGGTACCTGCTTGAGGCTAGACTTTGCGAAAAGGGTAAAAATATCATGAAGCTGTCATTATTATTAATGTATGCTAATGAGTATGAGGATCAACAGTAGGTAGGTATCAGGTGTTTGTGTTTACCTTTACCTGCGCCGAATTGTCATGTTTGATTAATCGTACGTATTTCATTATGTAATCTATAAATTAGATTTAACCTGAAAGCTATGGAATAGGGAAACGTAATTAATAACGACAAAAAAAGGTAACAAGACAAACGATAGCATAAACAACAAAATTCTATTCTCAGTACAAAAGCGACAATAAATTATAACACTGGCCGCAAGCTCATTTCGTTCGTAAAGCCAAAAAGGCTCGGAAAAAATGAAGCGTTCGAAATTTAATTTATTCAAAATTGAAACGTCACGGCACACAAAGGCGCGCGGCTCACAATGGCGCGGTGCCGCGCGCCCGAGCCACACTGTTAACACGAAAATTAAATGCTGATATCACAATTAATCAAGGGCCCATATTAATAATTGGCTATTCACTACGCCGTGAGGTGTCAAATTATATTGCTCAATTAACCGCTCATAGAATAGAATAGGGCGTGTTTGGCTGTTTGTAAAATAGGTACCAAACACATTTCCTATTGTGTAGTGTTGTGATTCTCTGGTACGAACATTTGTATGGAGTTGTTCAAGAACATGAAATATTAGGTTGTTAGAAGAGGATCTACACAAACGTTATTATAAACAGAGAAAGTTTCGAATTGAGTTTGTTACGGTAATTTCTAAATAGAAACCATTTCATAAACGTTAGAAATTTGAAAGTTCATGAATACTGTATGTTAACTAAGTCTCTACGATATACTAAACACATCCTTGTTTGAATGCCGCTAATACAAGACGAATGATATACCTAATTTATTATGAACCGATAAAAACTTATTTATTTTTAGGAAAAATTACAGAAAAGTAAGTAAATTATGAAAATTCTTTGTTACTTTATGTAAAGATTTCTAATTAGACTATAATATTACCTAAGGCATTATCCTTACAAGTATTTATAAGTAGTTAAGCCTATTAAATATTTGTTTATTGGAAATATTAACTGAGAAACAAACTCGTTAATCGTGATCTCCTTAATATTGGAATGAGATCATTAGTAGATATAGATACTAGTAAATAGTCCCTGGTTATGTTTGGTGGTGTGATGTCCTTTTGAACTTAGTATTTAAACTTACCAGAAGCACATAAGAGTAAATCATCAAAATAATGTCTGCACCTGTCATGCTGAAATTTGCTGATCTGCCTTCGCACAAGGTTATCCTGAAGCAATTTATGTCAATAAAACATTTGATATACTTATTGCATTTCAATTCGGCATAGGTACAGACGCTTACACATCAACTTTATCGCTAAATTATAAGGTTCAAAGTTGATTAGGAAATATCGACAGTTTCGGGTAGCTTGATGTGTGTCTGTACCTCTTAAAAGAGATCCTTTGTGCGAAATATAGGCTGCGGTTGGTGGTGTTTACTCACCAACCAGGTATGAACGAATATCCGGTCCTATATCTTTTTGAGGAATTATATTGTTGGCAGCGAAATTAGTAAAACCCAAAGCACCTAATCGAACTATTAGTATTATTAATCATCCATCCTAAAATGGATTAGGAAAGTTTTCTGCTACTGCACCAGGTTTAAGTTCAAGTTCAGACGCAGCACATCAACCTACTATAATCCGTCAAATTTCTTTAATAGATTTTCAACTTTATCGCTAAAGCATAAGGTTCAAAGTTGATTGGGAAAATTTGACAGTTTCGGGTAGGTTGATGTGCTGGCGTCTGTACGTAATCAGCTAAGGAAGCAGTGGTGGCCCAGTGGTAACGGCCTCGACTTATGAGTTGTACGTCGTGTGTTTGAGCCCAGGCAGGCGAATAGAAATAGAAAATTTACTTTATGTACTTACTTAATTAAATTTTAATTCATCACCACTGCTCTCAATAAACGGTGAAGGAAAACATCGTGAGGAAACCGGCATGTCCTAGAACCAAAAAATCGAAGACATGTGACATCTACCAACTCGCACTGGGCCCGCGTGGTGGATTACGGCCCATTACCACTCAGAGAGGAGGCTTGTGTCCCAGCAGTGGGAAAGTTGTAAGCTGATTATGCTTATCAGCTTAGTAAGTTGTTGGTGTGGAGAATGGAATCCAAGAACTGGCCGTAGGACCGTAATCAGAGCACGACCTAGGACGGACAAGACATCAGGGCAAGAGTTGGAAGCGGGATACCCAAGACCGGGTAAAGTGGCGTGCAAGAAGGAGACCTACACTCAGCATTGAGTGGATACAGGTTAAAGTCCCTTCTTCAATGAAGCGAGAAGAAGTGAACAGAAACCAGTATTTTACATATAGCGACTGCCTGTCTGACCTCCATAACCTAGTTACTGGGTAACACGATACCCCTTGGTAAGACTGGTAATGATTGTCAAAGATCTATGAATATTAGCCGGGACTAACGGTTTCATGTGTTTTCCGAAGTACGAAGGGGTCTCAATATGTAATGGACGAACCGACCCATCCCCGAACCGACCGCGGCAAGCGCAGCTTAACTGTCACTCGACCCGTGAGCGTGTATTATTTAGCCACGAGAGAGAGAGATAGAGACAAGAGAATCAGCTTAAAAACAAACCAACACTAAACCTTAGTCCTGCAGGATTAAGTTCAAAAGGTTGTAGAACTTGGTACAGTTAACCAACGAGAAAGTGATCCGTTTACGCGTAAAAAAGGTATATATTTTAATAACATGTAATACATTAAAAGCAGAAAATATATTATAATCTATACAAACGTCTCACTTGGATGGTCCCGGTACCTTTTAGGGATGTAGCGTAGTGAGTTACGACCTATCGATAACGATATATCGACTACACTGACAGCTCTGTAACTATTTAATCTGTCAAGCTCCGCTAATGAGACACAATTGATTTTCTATTGTTTCGTCGCCGATCGGCAACGCGCGCCTTTTGACCGGGTAATTTCATTATGAATTTTGATTTTAAAAAGCAATAACAGTCTTGGGTTTATATTGCTATACTGTGAAAAAGTTGGTATTAAAACATACTTACTAGTAGAGAACGTTGATCGCTGATTGACTGACTCGGAGAAGTTTGTAAGAGGGTACCTAACTATAAGCACCGACCCTAAATAACATGGGACAAGGGCATAAGTATAAGAAGCGTAAAGAGGATCAATATACTTATCTATTAGCTATAAAATGGATCCATGGATGAAATGTTTACTAAATTGATTGGATTATGTGATTAAGTTACCTGAGATCATAAAAGAGAAAGTGAATAAGAAGTGACATCAAGATCCATCATCACAATTTGACGCAATGATTTACCAAATACGTTAAACATTTATATTTATCACACAAGATACTGTAGAAATGGTTACATACATTTTATCTTTAAAATGCCCACAATCGATATCGTTTATCGATACCAACCACATCATTGTAATAGGGTTTGGACAGGCGGCAATTCGAGTGATTATTTACGGTCGATATATTTTTAGGATTAGTGAGGAAATTATTTAATTCTAGATCGTATTAACGCGCCAGGCCGCTCCGCTTATGACGAGGCACCGGCCAGATCCTGATACGGCCATTAATATTATTTTATTCGTGTCAAACAAGAAAAGCTACCGTTAAAGGGTTTTAGGAATATTTAAAATTTAACGACCCAACCTGTGATCTTCAATGGAATTAAACTTTTATGAGGTTATGCTGAGTTTACTTAAAACGTTAAAACCTCTTTTCGAATGAAACCTTTTTCAATTTGGTTCGATTTTTAGGTGGTGTTAAACTGGATTTATTGGCTAAAAATTCCGTTGCTGGCTTGTTATTAAATTACAGAATGCCCCTGCCTTAGAACTATTAAAAGTAAGTTGTTAGAAGATAAACTCCAAGTCAACGATATTATAAGCTATTATTTTCTTCGCTCCTTTTTAAAATGTAGACCGTACCTAACAGTTGAATACTTTTAGATTCAATCCAAGCTTTAAGTATTTCAGTTGCGTATTTTTAAGAAATTAATAGTGTCACAATCATACCTGCAAAGGTCATATCATATCGCAAAGTAAAGAGAAGCATGATGTATGCTTCGACAAAAGAAAATAATCTCGTATGTTGTTGATGTAACAACCTCGGGAGTAACACTAGTGACGTACCTACTTTGAATCCCTCGCTGCGCTTAGGATTCTACTTTAGAACCCCTCGCTGCGCCGGAATTCTACTCTAGGATTCTTCGTTCCACTCTGGATTCAAAGAAACGCTCTCGCCTTCAAAATAGTTGTTTGCTCCCTTGGCAAATAATCTACTGTTTCAGGAAGCTTTCAGTGCGAGCTTTCGTTTTGTGTACGAATATTCGTCGCAACCATAATTATAAAGATTGACAGTCTACTTTTTCAATATTATTGCAGTCCGTTAAACCAGCGCTAGAAAGCCTCCAGCACTGGTTTCGTTCGATGGTCTTGAATACTACTGGAATAATGTTGAAAAGTAGATTTATTTTCGTTGGATCCCGCTTTTGAATCCCATTTTAATATTTTTGGCGTTGGATCCCGCAAAACATTATTATGTATTTCCGTTGGATCCCGAATTTAAAAAATGCAAGATAATTACGTTTATTGTCGTTGAATCCCGAAAAGTATTTTCGTTGGATCCCGAATGCTTAAAATAATCTGAATGCGGGTATTCTCAACAACAAAATTGTTTATAATAAAATGAGGGGTTCACTAATGTTTCACCAAAACTCCATTGACAAATTAGTTTCCAACCAACGTTTCGTGTACCTACTATTTATTTCACAAACAACTCATTTTCTATATAATCTAGTCGTTTCTGGCACTCGCTGGCCGCTGCCGCGGCACCGCTCGCTTCGCTCGCTCGGCTCGTGC
Source organism: Amphipoea oculea (assembly GCA_945859645.1). NCBI lineage: Eukaryota > Metazoa > Arthropoda > Insecta > Lepidoptera > Noctuidae > Amphipoea > Amphipoea oculea. The sequence goes on along the minus strand of OX243864.1, from coordinate 19,027,933 downwards.
GTAGGGGTCACAGTTTTAACCTAACCTAACCTAACATTGTTTTTTTTTTAATAATTAACCTAATCTAACTAGTTCGGTTCCGGGTAGCCCACTAAAATAATCTCTTTTTAGTGTTTGATAAAGGTAAATCACTTTTCTTCTAAAATGTACACATGTTGTTATAATATGGGATTCAACGGAAATAGCAAACGGGATCCATCGTTAATACCTAAAAAATGGGATTCAAAAGTGGGATCCAACGAAAATAAACGGAAAAGTAGACTGTCAATCTGCCTGGATTGACAGTCTAGACTGACTGAATTGTTCATTGTTATGGGTACACTCCAGTGCATTCCAGTGCCGGTAAATTATTCCAGTGGCATTCCTGTGCTCATTGTGATCGTTGGACTGGAATGCTACTAAAATAATGTTGAAAAAGTAGACTATCTATCCAGTCACTAGACTGGGCAGTCACTAGACTGGATTGTTGATTGGAATGGGTGCATTCCAGTGCTGGTTTACAGTAAACCGGCATGTAAAGTCCAGTCCAGCGATCGAAACCAGCGCTGGAATGGTACTAGAATAATTTCCAGTGGCATTCCGCTGAACCGGGCATTAAGTTATGAATAAAACAATTTCACTTAGAACTGTACTTTTCCCAGGCACAAGACCAAACTTTCTGACAAATGCCTAATTTAAAGTCACTAAGCAATTCTATTAAAACCGGGCCCATCTCGTGTAATTAAGATAAGATCTGTCACAGGAGCTAGCACGACATTTTTTATGTTTTTATAGTCGTTTACGAATAGATTAGAATTTGCTTTATTGCTTGTTCGCGTGTCTATAGTCGGCCATCTTTGTTTCAAGCATTCCTTGCTTGCGCCTATTTAGAGGTTCGGCTCGTCGTCGCTGCGATTTTTCGAAAATTGTTTCTGAAGATAATAATAGTGTGGGATTCAATAATTGCAGGTTTTGGAAATCGAAACATATTGCTAATGGTATGTTTTTGAGTTGTTGTGTTTGAATTGTGATTGCGTGATTTTATTGATGTTTGGATAAAAGAATTGGTAAACCAAACAACCTCTAATTGTTTTATTTTTTACACTGTTTTAATTTTAAAATAACTAAGTACTTAATACGTTTTACTTAAATCTAAGGTTAGTGTAACATTTTTTTAGTGGGTAGCACCTGCCCCATAAACGTAATTCCTTATTGTGCCACAAGCACTGTACTATAAAATTAATAACTAAATCGGGCAAACAAAAGAAACAAGTTTAAGCAACGCGCAACGTTACGTTTAGTTTAAAAAGTAACATGAAATAATAAGACTTAAAAAAAGAAATACAACACATAGAAACACTGATACATATTAAAAATAAACACAAATAAAGAAAGGTTTACAAAAATTGTTAAAATAATAAAATCATTATTTTTTCCAAAAAAACAATTGTACATCACACGTTATAAAAAAAAATATTACCTACAGAAAAAATAACATGGTTTAAGTACTAAATCTCAATTCATTTCCTACCCTAGTTGAAAGTCCACTCTTGTCTCATAAATAAAATAAAACTTGCTTCATGAAACCACACCTCACTCGTAACTAGGCTCGCTGGCTCAGCCATTAAAATATTTCAATGAATTCAACATAAAGTTTCTAATTAGTCTAGTGTTGCTCGCTCAATTTATTTATCTCCAGTAGAAACTAATAATAATTTATGTTTCCTATAGTTTATACAGTGTCAAACTAAATCAGCTAGCGGAACTCCGCGGACGTCATGGGTATCGAAATCTAAATACGACAAAACAATAAAGGAAAAGATTCATTGGTTATTTGATTAAGGGATGATTTTTCCATCGGCAGATAACTATATTCGAGGAATAAATTTCACGTTTGACAGTTCTTGTATGAAATAACTGTCAACATTTCAAAATTATTCCTCGAATAAATTAAAGTTATCAGATGATTGAAAAATCAGCACTTAGATTGATTAGATTTTTTTTATTTTGTTATGAGAAATACAATTTTTTTAAGCCTAAAAGATTTTTTTTTTGGGGTCAATGTCAAGCAGTTACTAAAAAAACAATTTTTCTCAACGACTTCCTTCAAGTAACTACAATACCAGTGGTCACTGATCCCCAAAAAATCATCCATCAATTATAATTTTTTAATTTTAATTTTATCTAGCTTAGATATACCATAACGTCTGGGAAGTTTTGCTAGCTAATTCAATTTGACCCTGTATTACGAAAAGTTCTAAAGTAGAACTAAATTGACGATGTATTTAACATCATAATACCATAGACATTCCTTCGACACGCAGCCATGAAGATAACAAATTTTTAACACTTTAAAATATTTCTCCTCTTATTGATTGGGTATTATTAATAATATTTTTCTGGTTTTCAATAGAATGCCAAGTAAATTAAATTTTCGATGGAACCTCTTAATTAGATAGATATACGATCTCAAAAGAGGCTTGATTAGTGTGAATTACCATAGATTTGAAATAACTCGGAGTGTGGACCGAATCGAATCCGCGGGGTGTATGTAGGGCTGGAATAAAGGCCACTCGTATGGAAATGTAAGCTATGTAGGATAAAAAAACCTCTAGGAAAGGTCATAGTTATAAAATATTGATTGGAGGAATATACATTATGTTTGTTTAGAACTTAAATATACAGGATAAGATTTTAAGGTGATATGTTGAAAAAAAAATTGGTTTTTCTATTTCGTGTAACTTGTTAAGTATGTGGAATAGGGATTTAAAATTTTGGTATGTATTTTTTGACTTTGTGGTCTAGTATCGTGTAAAAGGAATACACGATGCAATGATTTTTTCTCGATACAAAAAAATTGCAAAGTTATATCTATTTTTTTACTTTTTTAGACATCACGGCGTAACGCTTAAGAGTTATTCAATAGAATTTACTTTAAAAGATAGATAAGGATTATATCAAAGTTCAATCAAAGTAGTTTTAAATTTAATTAATTTATTTCGTTAAATAAGGAGTGAATTTGTTTTGGCACATATGTACATACGTCGTTTTATTCCGAGCGCACGCACACTATAGCCATCACTCTTCTTTTGCGTTTCAAAAGTAATTGCAACACTTTCGCTCGCTTAGTAGATTTTTGAGGATTTTAGTTTTTCGATGTAGCCCCTTAACCAGTGCGCAAAATGTAACCATGAATTCATCATTAGATTCTAGATCAGATATAAATCAGTAATAAAAAAAACTGCTGTTTCAAAGAAAAGTGCAAAAGTGCAAAACCTACGCGGTCAAAATGTAGGTATGAAACAACTAATATTTTTTTTTATAACTGACCAACATTTTCTACTCTAGGGGGTTTAGAATCATAAGCTGAATTCATGGTTACCTACTGTTTGCGCAATGTTTAAAAACTTTTCCAGTATTATTTACTAATAAAATTGATTGTCTGTAAAGTCGGTGTACGGACGATAATTTTACGTGATAACGCCATAAGGAGAGATAGATGCGTCACAAGCCGAACGCTTAGGCCGATCGCGCCTCTCTATCGCTTGTACCGCGCTCTCGCTTGCACGCTCGGCTCGGGCGGAACGTGACAATGAGTCATGCTTTTTCGTGCGTGCAGCCGGCGTTCATCGATTTATAAGACGTTATCACGTCAAAAAACCCCACAGTTTAATCTCAGTTCTGCCCTAGATGAATTTTGGCACTAATCTAATCTAACGTGTACTGTCCCACTGCTGGGCAAAGGCCTCTCTCTCTCTTTTCCAAACAATTCTGTCTTTTGCCATTTTGGCACTGTTTTAATCAAAATTTCTAAAGCCAGTATCTCGTATTTGAAATCTCAGCAACCATATTTTAAATATTCATTGCATGAAGCATTTATTTGAAGAAGAGTATTTAGACTACCGTATATTCCCGGTATCGACAACTGGCAGCCCTATGTGTAACGAACTATCGATAACATTATTAATTAATTGAATATTCGATATTCTCATTATGAATTTTAACGCGGCGCGTTAATGAGCTCGAACACGTAACGATTTGTCTTCGTTATGGACATCCACGCTTAGATGACCACGTATTTAATTAAAACTGAATAAATTACCCAGTGATTTACTGTAAATTAAGTTGGTGAGATGAAAAAAAGATGTTTCTTCACAGTTTTTTTTTACATTATTGGGAATTAGCTGCGCCCCGCGGTATCACCCGCGTAAATGTCGATCCCGTGGGAATATTGGGATTAAAATTCGCCTATATGTTAATCCAGGGTGTCAGCTACCTCCATACAAAATTTATCAAAATTGGTCCAGCCATTTGAGCGTGAAGAAGTAACAAACATATAAACACACACACACACACTCACAAACTTCCGCCTTTATAATACTAGTGTGATTATATATTATAGTGTGATGCTGTCGAAATCCGTTATAGTATATCTTCACGCTATTCCCCGAAGGGTTGGGTGGAGATGTGACGGACGTTGCTGAAGGTGGACGACGTAGAGAAGATCGCGGGGGAGACTCAAACAAACCAGGGAAGCATGGCACAAAAAGGAGGAGGCCTATACTCTGCAGTGAGTGAAACTAAGCTGCCATTGACGATGATGATGAATTACCTACCTTTTTTTTTATGGATGGGAAATCATCAAATGACCCCTCCCGCTCTGAGTGGAGCGGAAGGGAGTGTCAGACTCTTACTGACTAAAACCCATCCGTGTTCCTTCCTTAGCCCTTTATGTTCCGGGGTAGCGGTAACCCTTTCGGACAATTCCGCACCCCCGGCAGGCTTCGGCCCTGGCAGGCCCCTTCCTTTATGCTGACATCTCTTTGAGGCGCGCGTGGAACACGTACGCGCCGTCCGGCACGGGCCTGGTCCTGATCGGACGGTGAGCTACTCATTACTCTCCGTCCGCAGGCCCGCGCCTACGGTGGCCGGGAGTCGTCACGCGGCTCCCGACACCCGGAGCGTCTCCCGCGGCGGCTGGAACGTGAGGCTCTCTTCTTCTGAGGCTCTCTCCCTCATGAATTACCTACCTACACAGACATTTTGCCAATTATAAGTCCCATGTAATAGGGGGCGCGCCTACTGCCATCAACCGGGCACAATTCCAGATAGAAAAACCCAATAACACTTTGCCCGACCTGGGAATCGAATCTAGGACCTCATGTTCAGCAGGAACGCTTGCGATCACTAGACCAACGAGGAAGTTTGTATTTATTGCGGTTTTCGATTACAACGATATGACTATCGATCGTTGTAATATTTCGCCAAAAAATGTAACGTTATAAAGATTTAAAGCGTTATATTTAAGACAGGAAATGTAATTTGTTACACTGATTTATAACTTAAAGGCTCTAATTTAAGCAATTATAATGTCGATATATTATTATAGTTATGAAACTTAAAAATGCCGTACCACAATGTTTATTTCCTAACAGGTTGGTATTATTCAATCAATTTGCCTAGCCTTTTTCCCAACTATGTTGTGGTCGGCTTCCAGTCTAACCAGATGCAGCTGAATACCAGCATTTTACATGGAGCGCCTGCCTCCTGATCTGAACTCCACAACTGCAGTTACTGGATAACACGATAACCCATAATCTGACTGACTACCGGTAACGACAGTCAAATATCTACGAATGGCAACCGGAACCAAAAGCTTAATGTGCTTTCCGAAGCACGGAGGGGACTCGAATCTCGATATGTAATTGGTCACCAATCCAGAAATCGAACGCGCCAAGTGTAGCTTAACCGTAGATCGACCCGTGCAGCTGTTATTATTTAGCCACAAGCCCGAGTATTATTTATCATCTGCCATCATCTACCTAGCCTTTTCCCAACTATGTTAGGGTCGGCTTCCAGTCTAACCGAATGCAGCTGAATACTAGTATTTTAAATGGAGCGACTGCCTATCTGACCTCCACAACCCAGTTACTGGGTAATACTATACCCCTTGCGACTGTCAAAGTTCCACGAATGACAGCCGGGACCAACGGCTTAACGTGCTTTCCGAGGGACAAAGGGGTATTGGTATATGAAGATAGTCACCCACCCACGGACCAACCGCGGCAAGCGTAGCTTAACCTGATCGATCGACCCGACCAGCCCGAGTCGAGTCGAGCCCTAGTATTATTATGAAAGATAATTCCAGAAAGAGTACTTAAAACAATTTATTTATTGATTAATGTTGATTTTAGACGGCGAAGGTTTAAACCAACTTAAAAAGTTAATCCTATGATTTCAACATATCGCACTTTAAAAACTATTAGTACATTCGACCAAGTACTTATAATACGTAATAATATATTAGCTAGGTGTTAATAGGGTCACAACGGTAAAAACACGAAAACTAAAAATATAAAATAATAACTAATGGTGTGGACAGCTTAAACTCTTGAAAAATTACCGATCATTTTTATATCGGGTATACATAAAAGAAACTATACGACGATTCATTTCGTAGGAATGGAGATTAATATTTTTGACACCTCTGTAGGTTTTCTTGTGGGTTTTTTTCAAGTTTTTTTTAAGAAATTGTTTACATTATAGAGATATATCGGTCGTGGGTTTGACGCAGAATGTGCACTTCGCAGAATGTGCACTTGACGCAAAATGTGCACTTCGCAAAATAGCACTTCTCAAAATGCGCACTACTTAAAATGAGCATATCACTTCTCAAAATGAGTGTGTTTATCACAATGGGTCAAAATAAAAACCGTATGCTTATATATATTTTTTAAAGCTGTGGTTCTAGTTCATAAACGAAATTAGCGTTTTTCAAATGACAATGTCTATTACTTAGGTCATATAATAGGTTCTTGTAGAACACTAAATAATGTTAATTTGTTGACAAAAATAAATAATTTGAGCAAATAATAATGTATCAAAAACAGCCACTTTTAGAGCAAATATTTTTTTCTTCTATGAAAGTACTGTTTCCTATAATTTTAGTGTTATCTGTGGTAGAGGCTACTGGGGCGCATAACCCCGCGTCTTGTCATGTTGGTGTTTGGGCGCCATACCATACTTACGATATCATTTAGTGTGTTTTTGATAAAATTGCATGAGTGTAGATAAAGTAGTGTAGGAAAATATGCATAAATATAACTAAACATTAAGCTACTAAAGTGTATATTCTGTTGGTTTTGTGATGGCCTCTCAGCGAAAATACAGTACGTGATCAAGTAAGAAGTCTCAGATTCTAAGGTAAAATAAAAAAGAAATGCCAATAATTATTAATATTAGCCTGTGATGTCCCACTGCAAGGCAAAGTCCTCCCTACTCTCTTTCCACTTCTCACTGTTCAAAGCTGCTAAAGACCAGTTCTTGTTGAAGGAGTCCAGCTCATCCCGCCATCTCCGTCTGGGCCTGGTAATAATTGGTGTAAAATAATTTTATCGAAAAGAACCGGAGATACTAACATAGCTTGCAGATTAAGCAAGCTGAAATGGTGTTGCCATGTTTGTCAAAGAAGCAGACGTGTCCTGGAGTGGAGGCCGCTTATCGGCAAGCGTCGTGTGGGACACCCCCCAGCTAGATGGTCCGACGATCTTAAAAAGGTGGCTGGTTCTGCCTGGACCAGGGTGACACAGGGTGTGGCGCAGCCTGGGAGAGGCACATGTCCAGCAGTGGACTGCGATAGGCTGAGTCGATTGATTTTAATGTAAGTCATAGTTACATAACTATTGGTATACGAATATGTTATACAACTTTTGTAGATCGCTCTAAATATCGAAATTAAAGACAATTTATATCTTCTTTCACAATCGAAGACTGCCAAAGAATAAACAGGCCAAGTGTTAACTGCATTATTTGTTACAAGAAACATATATCATATGCCATTTGAATAGACTTCTATGTGTATAAATATTAATTTGAGCGGGCTAACGGCCGGCCCGAATTCGTTTATAGGCAGTAAATCTTTCGTACTTGTCCAATGTCACTTGGAATAAGAGTATATGTTATTTAATGCCTTCAGAATTAACATATTAACATATTTTAACACTTATTGATTGTATTCTTATTTGTTTTTAGATTTACAAGCTCGCGTTAGGGATGTGGCGGCTATAAATTATCGTTTCGTTTTCTCTATTTTGATGAATGTATTTTCTATCAATGGCGGTTTTACAATAGGATTTAATAATGACATCTTGGTTTTTTTTACTTCTTAAATGTTGCGTGTCGTATATTTGTTCAGGTTTCGAAATTAAGTAGAATGCGGCGTTTTCAAATAACCTTTTTCATTGATAAATAGCCAAGGTGCGGCGCGTATGACGAAATGAATGAATGAGTAAACAAAATCGCAAAAATTCTAAGTTGACAATTTTTAAAGTTATTTTAAGTTATTCTCACACAGGTGTGGCTCATTCATTCAAATCAATCGCACCTTTTTGATGTGATTAATTTGCCAAACACATTTAGAGAAGGTTATAAATTTACATCTCATAAAAAATAAGCTACTGCTCGCGGCTCTATTTACAAGGTTGTTGGACACAATTAATACTGCGCTGCCTTTTAGACGACGTGACACCATAGGTATTATAATGGAAATTATTATGGAAAAATCTTTGTTCAAGGTAAATTCTCAGTGAGGTGTCCGAATAGTGGTGGCCTAGTGGTAACGACCGCGACTTTCGAGTTGTAGGTTATAACCTAGGTTCGAAACCAGACAGGTGCGTTACTTTGTGTAAATTATTTCATCACGACTGCTCTCAAAACGGTGAAGGAAAACATCGTGAGGAAACCGGCATGGCTTAGAACCAAAAATTCGAAGACATGTGGCATCTATCAACCCGCACTGGGTCCTTGTGGTGGATTACGGCCCATGTTCTGTGTCCCAGCAGTGTGAACATTACAGGACGATAAAGATGATTTTGCCATAAAGTGTAAAAAAACTGTCAGATAACTTGAAAATTTTAAACATATCTTATATCCCCTGGTGTTCAAATAGAATTGTTCAAGTTTCAAGTCAATTAACTCACATAACCCTTCAAAATATTAATAAAATTCAAATAAAGTAGAGGCAAACAACTAGCGCTGTTATTATGGATATATTTTATTCACACCGTTCAATTAGCCATTCAAAATAACCCACTCGGGACCAGGCAATCATAAAATTGAAAGACTATCGTCTGGCCGCGTGTCATTACTCACAGGCGTTTCCATACCGATGGCACGTTCGCTACGAGAGCCCTTTCTTATATTTATAAAGCTGTCAATTCTGAAGTCATTTCGGGTTAGAGTGGAAAGAGGCGCAGATGCGCGGACGGTCGTAACTCAGGAAAAAACGTTCTTGAGTCGGTGCCGGCGCGGGAAAGGCTCGGCCCGCATTAAATTATTATGATTTATGTGTTTTAGCGAAGCCAGCTCGCCTCCTTAATTATATGTGAAGGTTTAACGAACAAAACCTGATCGGCTTCGTCGGTCCGATTTGGTTTGAGTCTACTGACGTAGTGATGTCTCTATTGTGGCCGTTTGAGGGGACTGCTTTAAAATTATAGTGCCTTAAATATAGTCTGTTAGTATTGTTGATTTAGATAGGTCTTTTGGTACATTTATGTCGGTTTTATGAAAAACTTATTGTATATGTTTCATTTCAGTCTAGTCCTATAAATCATAGTGCCTTGAATATAGTCTGAGTATTGTTAATTTTGATATCACACGAACTGAGTCGTCAGCTGTCTTTTGGTATATTTATGTCGGTTTCATAAAAAGCTTATAGCGTTTTTCATTTCAATTTAGTCCTAAATCGAATTCAAAACGGTTAATTTCTCTCACTTCGTCAATAATTTTCTGTCCAACATCAAAGATTACCTATTCATCCAAAGTTCCACCCTAGTCTAGATATATAATAATTCTAGATTGAGTTCAGCTACTGTACCATCTATAGTCTGGGCACGTATGTCAGAATGTCACAAAAGGAAACATCGACATCGGATGCGTTGCGATGTCTGTGGGATCGCCAAAATCTCATACATACTGAATCTAAGCAGTGCGCTTGCAACTCATCAATACTCTTGTATCAGATGTCTTCATCTGCCCAGTTTTGTTGTATGCTTTTTGGCAGAGGGTCACAATATTATGCCTGTGTTCTCCTAAGAGTTAGACAAAGGTCTGCCCAGATTACACCTATATTTCGTAGGTTTGGCTTGCTATTTACATAATTTGTAAAATGAAAATGTAAAGGGGTGGGATCCTGGTGTCCTGAAACACAGGCCACGAGCCTAACTTACGCACCAGTCTCCCACAATATATACTCAACTGAATTATATGTCATTGTCGAATCTGACCGATGTAAAATAACATGTATATTGTGGTGAGAAAATAAAGTTTTATTATTATTATTTATTCTTGCACACATCTTCATTCGCTGTACCTGATCACTAATCCCATAGACATTTGAAATGTGGTGTTGTGTTTCATAACACGACATTTAAACCATCGACAAATCTTTGCCTAGATATAATTTGCTTATCTGTCCTAATGAATTAAGTAAATGGCTCCAAATTTTTAGTGAGTTTAGAAGTAAAAATTGTTTGAATTTCTCTTTAAACATTTTAATTATTATTAATATTTTGGTCAGAGAAGGCAACGCACAGGGGCTTGTGGCTAAGTATCTAATAACAGCCGCACGGGTCGATCGATAAGATTAAGCCTAGCTTGCCGCGGTTGGTTCGTGGATGGGTGACCATCTTCACATACCAAGACCCCTCCGATCCTCGGAAAGCACGTTAAACCGTTGGTCCCGGCTGTCAGTCGTGGATCTTTGACAGTCGTTACGGGTTGTCAGAAGCCCAAAAGTCTGACAATCAGTCTTACCAAGGGGTATCGTATTATCCAGTAACTAGGTTGTGGACGTCAGATAGGCAGTCGCTCCATGTAAAATACTGATATTCAGCTGCATCCGGTTAGACTGGAAGCCGATTCTAACATACATAGTTGGGAAAAAGGTTACGCAGATAATGAGAAGGCAACGCACAAAGAACAATGGAAAGCTATGGATGACAGCTTCGCCTAACACTGAGACACTATAAGTTGAAAAAAAAAATATGTTTAACTTTGTTATGCATGCTGTGGTTTTTTTTTATAATAGAGAAGGAGTACGCTTTTTACCCGACTGCGCCAGAAGGAGGGTTATGTTTTTAGTCAGCAAACAACTATTTTGAAAGCGAAAGTGTTTTTTTGAATCCAGAGCGCACTGAGGGATTCAAAGTACGTCACTCGAGCTTAAAATAGTGTTGCTCCCGAAGTGGACACTACTTTTTATCACCGTATATGAAAAGTAAGTGCTAGTTATGAATATTAGGAGAGACCCTATTAATGGAGGAAAAAATATATATGATTTGAAATAGGTGCTCTAAAAATAGGTGCTCAAACGGGAATACTCCTTAATATTACCTTTATTTATTTACATATAATTTTGAGTAAACAATTACGAACGAAGGCAGAATGCTTTTCGCGCGTTTTTGTTTTTTCACAGTCTTTTTTTTTAATTTGGCTCGCGCGCCTTTTGCTTTATCATACAGCCTGTTACTTGTTCATACAATGTTCGTGATTGATCTCTTTGGTGATTGGAACTTTTACTAACAATATCCACATTCCAAATTCAAATCACTCTTAGCCCCTAGGGATTAAAGAGCTATTTTAGTGCCTATGTACGAAGAATACACTAGCTCTTTTTGAAAAGATCTGATAAAAAAATCTTTTTGCGTTTGATAGCCCAATTTTCTAGGAAAGTTATTTAACATTACGCTACGGCCTCTTAGGAGTTGGGCAAAAAGACAAAAGTCAGAAAGAACGCTAAGCGAATACCTACGAAGTAATAGCAAGTGATGCGATGCGGCGGGTTGGGTCAGGGGATCAAAAAAACAAAAAAAAAATCACACGGGTGAAGTCGCGAGCAGAAGCTAGTCGTATATATTATTACTAGCTGCACCCCGCGGTTTCATCCGCATAAGTGTCGATCCCGTGGGAATATCGGGATAAAAACTATCCTATGTCCATCCCCGGGACTCGAACTATCTCTATACCAAATTTCATCTAAATCAGTTCTTTAGGCGTGAAAAGGTAACATACAGACAGACAGACAGACAGAGTTACTTTCGAATTTATAATATTAGTATGGATGAAAAAGTTTCTAAGTTTTCGTATATGGTTTAGCCAGTCATTCCTGTTCACTTTACCAGTGAAAGAGTCTTAGACATTCCAGCCAGTCGGTCACTAGCAGTAACAATACCGTTTTCAATTGCTTTTCCATCAGCACCATCAGTATGGCAAAACAATGTACCCATTACGGGACAGGCGGTATGATTGATTGGTTGTGTCTGATGCTATGACGTCATTCGTCAGTATCGACAGGGTTTAGGATTATTGTGATGTTATTAGTCATTACTGTCTCTATGTTGGTTGTTACAAACCATATTTATGGAATTAGGCGTCCCTTTCCCGATATCCATGACAGTAAAATGTTGTAAATGAATTTAGTTTAGTTTGAACTCCGCAATAAGTAGATCCAGGCTTGTATGCAGAATCTTCTTTATGTGTATATCTGTGGGCCCGGGCGGTGCTGCATTCTGTATTCAAACCTGGATATTGCGGAATTAAAACTAAATAACATTTTACTGTTATATAAGGTGTGTTCATACATATGTTTTGGACGTAAAAGCAAAAAGGTTACGATTCTTTTTCATCTCTTCATTCACTGCCTCTCTTTTCCCTTCTTCTCTCTCAAAAGCAGTCTCATTATGAAAGTGTAATTTGCACAGTCAGCTAAAAATACTCATACATACTAATATTATAAATTCGAAAGTAACTCTGTCTGTCTGTCTACAGACCTGTTACCTTTTCACGCCTAAACCACTGAACCGATTTAGATGAAATTTGGTATAGAGATAGTTTGAGTCCCGGGGAAGGACATAGGATAATTTTTATCCCGCTATTCCCACGGGATCGAGACATCCGGGTGAAACCTCGGGGCGCAGCTAGTAGTCAAATAAACAAAAAAATTAAGTAAAGCGTAAGTTTTCAAAAAAATTCTGGAGAGCTGAGTATTAATAGGTCGTAAGCTATTTTTTATATCCCTAGGTGATAATGGTGGCCCTATCACCCAGGGGTATAAAAAAATTAAATAGCCTATGACCTATTCTCAGACCTACCAAATATACACAGAAAAATTCATAAAAATCGGTCAAGCCGTTTTGGAGGATTTTGATAACAGACACTGTGACACGAGATTTTTATTTATGAGCTTTACCGACGATTTACACAATGTCACAATGGAATCATCATCACGAATATTAGAAAATTGGCAGTCAAAGGTCTACAGTCCTTTCACAGTATTTTATCTCTGATAGTGCATCACTGTCCAAATCACAATGATCTTTATTCTCATTATAATAAGGTTGCTGTTGGGTTGTTGCCACTGACAAGTCTGTCAAAATCATTGTGATCTTTATTCTCGTAACTATAAGGTTGGTGTTAGGATGCTGCTGTCAGACGTACATAACTGTACGAATGGCAACCCTACACTACTTCACCCTTTTACGTTCACAGTAAGTTAATTTGTATCTAGGTACTTACAAGTTAACAATAACATTGTTGTCACATAGTATGTGCAGGTAATTTCAAACTGCAGCCGTGTGACATATTATGTACATTGTCATTTCATTTGCTTTTAGGGTTCCTCGTATTACAATACATTCTCGTTTTATGGCCGCCATTTTTTTCCGGAAAATGTATATTTGCCTCGTTGATCTGAGAGGCAATTCTCGTAATTTTAGAGCATTTACAGTCTGATCTCAGTCTCAATCTGTCAAAAATGCCTCTAATTTCCCTACATTTTGACAAGTTTTTGACGTTTGTTTGTCGCTGAGGTGAGACTGCGACTAGATTTTGAACATTTTAAATTACGAGAATTGGCCTTCTGGTAGTCGCAAGCGCTACGCATGAGGTGGTGGTTCCCTGGACCACCAGGGAACCACCACCTAAAAAAATAACACTTTGCCCGACGTGTTATTCTTTTATTTGGAATTTCTTAGTGTCAGCCCGGGGTGTCAGGATTTGTGCCCGGCTGATGGCAATAAGCTCGCCCGCTATTGCATGCGACCATAGAAATATGGATGGGACTTAAACATAACTGGCGAAATGTGGGTGCACTGTTAGGTACACCTCTGCCTAATCCTTCGGGGTTACAGGTGTGATGTTATGTATATATTCATTTTACGAATAGCTTCTCGATGCGCCAAGCAGTTGACCATAGTCCGCGCGGAACTAGTTGACCGCTGAGGTCGGGACAGGGGTGAGGCGGCGGTTCGCAACGCACGTACTGAGTAATGCGCCCCCGCCCCTCCGTCCCACCGCTCACATACCTAAGGCGCGGCCAACTAGTCCCGCGCGGACTATAAACCAATTTGATGAGAAAATCGAGAAAGCTTTTACTTTGAGAAAAATAGAGGGGCAATTCTCGTAATATTAAGAACGTTCTCAGTCTGATCTCAGTTTCAATCTGTCAAAAATACCTGTGATTTCCCTATGTTTTGGACAAGGTTTTGACATTGATTGTCGCTGAGATGAGATTGCGACAAGATTTTGAACTTTTTTAATTACGAGAATGGCCTTCAGATTTTGTAAATACCTAATCATCCTCATAAAGATAAACGTATAAAATTTCTAAAAAACTCCGTAACTTTTTTTTTTGTGTAGCACCATACTTTCTGTGCCTTTCATTTTGACAATTCAACAACATGCATGGCGTTATTTAAATTGTCGAGCTAAAGATTTTTTCAATCAAATGAAGCAATGGTTTAGGAATCTCCTTCAAAATCCTTCGGATTGTGATAGAAAGTGTGATGAAATTGGTGTGCCGGAATCTGAATTATCATTTTATTTCCACCATTACAGCTGCTGGCCGTCGCTTATATTCTCAAATGTGTTAATCTAGTTTCATACTGTAATCATTCCAATGTTAAAGAAAGTGAAGCAAAAAGATTTTCATTATCTCGAACCAATAATCATAATTTAATTCGAATAAAAATATCATTATACGGAACTGTGTAACCAAAAAGTACCTAATATTTGACCACTTCACATTATAACGATACTAAACATTTCTACAAATTACACCGCATTTTATGTAAATGCATGTACTCTAAGTAAAATGTGATAATAATAACCTTCTTACCTGTCAATCCGATTCGCCATGCCACAATCAAGTGGAAATTCTGTGTGCTCACCGCGATTCACATGAGGACGCCGTCCATGCAAAAATGAACTTTAAAACTGTGAATTTTAAATGTTAAATTTGCATGAAAAGTTTAAAGCATATGTGGAAGATATTCTAAACTTTATGATTGCAAATATAAGGTTGGTTTTATATTGTGTGCCAGTCATGTGTACAGTCAGATAGAAATCGCTCGCGAGCCGGTGACCGCGCGTTATAATGACGTTGTCGGCAAAGAAGTCATTATTCATTTTTTTAATACAGTGTTTTGTTGAAACGACATTTTCACTAGCGTAATCACGATTTGTACAGGCAATATATCAAGGTAATAAAAGCCACATTATTACCGAGCGGTTACTGTTGATGGTTTTCAATTTGAT
Source organism: Amphipoea oculea (assembly GCA_945859645.1). Lineage (NCBI taxonomy): Eukaryota > Metazoa > Arthropoda > Insecta > Lepidoptera > Noctuidae > Amphipoea > Amphipoea oculea. The sequence continues at coordinate 19,012,360 of OX243864.1, read as the reverse complement.
GTCTTCATCGGTGTGTTGTTTTATACGATGGCTCAATCACTGAGTAAATTAAACTCGGAATTATTGCCGCAAATGAGGAAAGACGGGTTGATTGACGTTTTTTTTGCTGATATACGTGTTTAAATCAACACGTTTTTAATGTACCTCGTGAACAAACAGATGCTCGGTGTAATTATGGAAACGGTTTGCGTAGCAACGGATCAAGTATGCGGTAGCTGTTTAATTAAGTTCGTAGGTGGATATAATTAAATAGAATTTAAGGGGGATGCGCTAGGTAGGCCGCGAAATTCAAATTTTCTTACGTTTTTTTTGTAATTTGCAGGTCAGTGTCAGGTTGTAAGTTGAACAAAATATGATTCGCGACCGCAACAAGTATGTATTTACAGTCTTATAATCTTTAAAATCATTAATACAACTCTCTAAGTTCATATAACCTTCCCATACCATTATGTTTTTTTTTTTTAATTTTTATTATCTAGCCATTATTAGCCCACTGCTGGGCCTCTCTATTATCCTTCCACCTCTCTCTGTCCAGAGCTGCCAAGGACGTATCTTTATTTAAGTATATTTTATTTTTTTGCATTATGTACAGGGTCCCATTAAAATAGGTGGACAAATTTTACCAAAGATATCCAAGCAAAAAAAAAACACGGATTAAAGTGATTTTATTTTGACCTAAAATAATAAATTGCTGGCATATTAGTGTATTTTCGTTAGCTGATTATTTTTCTTGTTAGTATCTAATGCGTTTTTCTTATATATTTTTTTACCTTGGTCCTTACTTTGGAGGTCTGAATGATTTCTAAATGTTTGTCCATCTATTTTAATGGGACCTTATTGTATATAGGTATATTTAATATTTTTCAACACACTTGCTCGTAAAATGGCTCTTAATGCACAGCTTTTAGATCCATAATGCAGTGTATTACAAACGCGTGCTTTTTCTTTACGTTACGGTACTTGTGCTTTATTTCCACAGATAACTATTTAATTTACTAGTCGGAGGTCGGAGAAGTGCGTTTTTTTTAATCTCTTCAAAGAGCCAAAAAGAATCCGCGAGCCATATTTTACTTTTTTTTTTTTAAATAGTCTGAATTGTCCTTGGTCCCAAGATGAACTAAAATTTATTTACCTTAAGATGAATGCGCAGTTGTAGCCCACGAAATTAAATTTTTCTAACGTTTTTGCAATTTTCAGGTCAGTGTCAGGTTGTATCTTGATCAAAATATGATTCGCGACTATAACAGATACGTATTTATAGAATTATAATCATTAAAATCATTAAATACATCTTTCTAAGTTAAGAGATTTGTTCTTATGGAACAAATCTCTTATGGAAAGGTTCTTAGGGAACAAATCTAACTTAAATATATGATTCTAATGACTATAATTCTTTAAATACATATCTATTATATAAATTAATTTCCCAACTATGTTGGGGTCGGCTTGCAGTCTAACTGGATGCAGCTGAATACCAGTATTTTACATGGAGCGACTGCCTATCTGACCTCCACAACCCAATTACTGGGTAACACGATACCTCTTGGTAAGACTGGTTGTCAGATTTTCGGGCTTCTGACTACCCGTAACGACTGTCGAAGATCCACGAATGACAGCCGAGACTAACGGCTTAACGTGCTTTCCGAGGCACGGAGGGGTCTCGGTATGTAAAGATGGTCAACCATTCACAGACCAACCGCGGCAAGCGTAGCTTAACTTGATCGATCGGCCTGTGCGGCTGTTTTTATTTAGCCACACGGGCCCCTCCTGCCACGGGCATCATTTTTACTGTGTGTATATAAATAATGAAATAAATAAAAATAACCCTATTGATCAATAAGGTTAAATGAACAACCTGATACTGACCTGCAATTTGAATTTCGCGGCTACCCTATTTACCCTGGCGCTTCCACCACAGAATACTTAAAGTACTACCTTCCACCTTAACATCTTTCTTAGAATTTGTTCAAAGTCATCATCGCAGGTGTTTTGTTGTGTTAAAGCCATTTAACCAGTCAAGATTGTTATAACTGAACCATCCTTTCGTAACAGAGCGCAAAAACATAAATTTTAATTATACGTCAGAACACAAAAACGTAATTTCCACAATCCGCGATACTTGCGGGGGCTATACTAAAACTTTCTCATTTCATAAACGGAAAACTGTAAGATGTAACTCACGAATACAATGTAAGGGAACCGCAACAAATAATAGTTTCCGACTGTACGTTTGAGTTACGACAACATACTTCAGGAATACCAAAATCCTTTTTCACTTGCTCTTTGAAACCCCCAAACAATTTCCAACCTTATCCTTTGAGCTTTCAGAGTTAGTGTAAACTTTTGTAGTGTTACAGCTAAGTTGGTAAGGTGCGTAAACCCGCTGAAATAGCGCCTGCAATGGCTCAATCAATGGCGAACGACTGTGGGTGTTTTAGACGTGTCCTCAGTAAAACAATTTCGCTTTACAATGTTCGAGTCGAGCTGCATTCTTGTTCGCGGTTTTTTGCGACGACTGTACTTTTTGTTTGGCGTTTTATATGTGGAGAGGATGTTATTATCGTCCTTATTGTTGGTGTATTAAGAGAGTTGTAGTTTAATGGTTTTTTCGCTGACGGATCAGGATAACATCTTTTTTCGTCCTTTTTTGGCTGTCTTTTAGTCAGCCTTTTCCTGACATTGCACTGCTATTATTGCAAGGATATTAGTGCTGAGGCAGGTTGAGAAAAAGATTACGAGGTTTTGCCCAAATAAGGAAGAAAATAGAAGAGGGTTTTTGCACAGCAAAGGAACAATTATTATAGTTGAAGAAAACATTGTGAATTATTCGTGTAACCAGTATCCAGTTCCAAGCTTCAAGTCCTCGTAGATCTCGCGTAAACTTTAGTTGCAAATCCTTTTAATATTTATGTTTATGTCGTGGCCAGATCTTAGAATTGATTATTTCATGAAGTGTTCGGTCATTTCATATAATGGTTGTGTATCATGAAATGGCCAGCTAAGATTGACCATATCGTTTAAAAGTCAAACGTTTAATGATATATCATTCGACGTTTGGCCATATCATGAATTTAGGGTTCGCATAATACTAAACGACGTCAGGGGCACCCCGAGGTTCGGTTTGGTTAGGTTCCTTTAAACCCTGCAGACAGAAATAGGAGCCCCGCACAGCGGGGCTCCGTCGACCTGACGTCGTTAGAAATAAAACGAGCATGCTAAATTTATGCTTTAGAATATTATGCTTAATCATTATTATCATTAGACATATTATGTGTAAGCTGTTATGTGAAAATATAATTAGGAGTAACAAAAGTATGCCAAGTTATATTAGGTCTTAAAATTTTATGCAAATGTATAGGGAACCCACAGAGGAAACCGACATCAACGCCTCTACCGGCGGATATTCTAATTATTTTACGATATGATCACTAATGTTTGGCCACATCATGAAGTAGTCGTGCGTTTAACTGTCCATAGATATCGTCAAACATTGAAACATTTCATGAAATGCGACCATTTCATGAAATGCGACCATTTCATGAATTTCTGGAGCATTTCATGAAGTGAGCAAATCTACGATATGGCCACGACATAATACATATATGAAAGTTTTTATGTTTGAATAGTTTGTAAGTTCATCAAGAAAAAAAACTGCTTAACGGATTTGGATGAAATTTGACACACAGATGAATCCTGGATTAATAGGAAACTTCGCTTTTATCCTTTTATTAATTTATGTTAAAACTAGCTTCTGCATTTTTCATTTCTCTCTGGACCCGATTCTGAAGTCCACGCAGATACGGATTCGTGGGCAGAAGTGATAAATATTTTATTACACAAGTGACTTCGAAATATACGCTATAGCTCAGAAGCTGGTAATGATTGAAAGAGTGTATGACTTGCATGAATATGTGCTCCAGTTCATACATTACAAAAGTGAGCATAAATTATGATAGATTGCTACAATTGCGAGCGATTTTACTTATTCAGTTCTTGCAAATTGCGCTCCCTGATATACGGCTGATGTTTATATTACATTTTTGTTTAAGTTTACCTATGTTTTCACAATGCCATTGCTCATACTTTTACAATCTTCTTTGTGTTGTGTATTCTACGGCCAATCAGTCAGGACCGAGTTCAAATCATCATGCCACCATTATTTGGCTCCTTCCTCAGGCACTCATTGTTAACAATTGAACAAACAATAATTAATCCATAATTTGGTATAATAACTAAATTATTTAGTGCAAAGATCATCGTGATTTCCTCGCAGAACCTTTTTTAACAAATAAGTTTCAAAACAGCCCGGCGCGGCGGCGATGCGTTCTATTTCATTTTTTGATTAGAATAACCACCCATAATGAAACCATCAAAATTAAAGTAATTTTGCAGTTTTAAGTAAATTTAAAAATTGTTTGAATTCCCTTTATTATCCCTACATAAAATATAGTTACGCTCAAAATTTTGAGAATTATTCGATGAAAAAAATTTTTTTGAGCTGTTTAACGATTGTTTTATCATGATAATATTTTTATGAACCGACTTCATTTTTGTTTTTTTTTTTTTTTTGAATAAGTACTTAAGTCTTTTCTTCTCCGAACATTTGAAAATACACAAAATTTTTTCTATCTTGTAATATGTACCAATAAGACTGACCGTGCGACAAAAAACTGAGCGCTTTACGGTGTCCTAGTTTTGGGCAGCGCCTTAACACCTCCCACAAGCCCCACGCAAATATCGACTTGTATTTTTATGTCCTATGTACAGACGCCAGCACATCAAGCTACTCGAAACTGTCAAATTTTCCCAATCAACTTTGGACCTTATGATTTAGCACTAAAGTAGAAAATCTATTGAAGAAATTTGACAGATTGTAACAGCTTGATGTGCTGGCGTCTGTACCTACTGAGGCTAAGCTGGCCTTCAGGCCCAATACCACTTCCTTATCACCAGGGCCCTGGCACCAATATGTTTACATACTGGTCCCAATTGGTATTCATTTGATCATGATTGATTGAACATTTAGTATGTATTTAATATTCTTGTTCAGTAAGTGTTGCGATTACTATATTACTATAATCATAGAATTGAATCTAATTGATCAGCCAAGGTGAGAAAGATTTACATTTTTATGTGTTTGGTTAGATAAGTAGTTATTTACTTGTTATGTATACGTATTTTAAGTACCTACTGGGTGTTAGATTGGATTATAATTTATATACATGTGTTAATTATAGTGATTTTAATCAAAACTGCTGTAGCAGCTTGATACGAGTTTTTTTTTTAAATAATTTTTCATAGATGTTTGCAAATGTGTTTTTTAAGAAAAAAATAATTAATTTGTTGGTTTCTTACACACGATTTGTTTGGCAAAGCATCGGATTTCACAAACAAGACATATTATTTTATTTTTATAAAAACACAAACACGTATACATTGACGCGTTATCTACCTAGGATAAAATACCCCAGGATAGAAGTAGTCACACTGAGATGCAAAGAAAAAACCCTGAAATGGCAGGTTTCCCAAGCAGTGATATCGTGTTGCTGTCTATTTTCATGGGCATAATCAGCCTACCAATCAACCAACTCAGCCTATCGCAGTCCATTGCTGGATATAGGCCTCTCCTAGACTGCGCCACAACACCCTGTTCTCCGCCTTCCGCATCCAGTCTACCCCAGCCACCTTCTTTAGGTCGTCCGTCCATCTAGCTAGGGGGCGTCCCACACAACGCTTGCCGATACGCGGTCTCCATTCCAGGACTCGTCTGCTCCACCGGCCATCAGTCTTTCGACAGACATGGCCAGCTCACTGCCAATTCAGTTTGCTTACACTGCAAGCTATGTCGATAACTCCGGTTCTTTTTCGGATAATCAGCCTACAATGGGCTGTAATCCATCAAGCGGGCCCAATGCGGGTAGGTAGATGTCACATGTCTTAGAATTTTTGATTCTAGGACATGCCGGTTTCCTCACGATGTTTTTGTTCACCGTTTTGAGAGCAGAACATGGGCCTACTACATATTATGCCCACCAGTAAATTGAAAAAAGCTATGGTAACAGTCGTTCTAAAATACTACTCCTACACTCTACTTTGCTCTCGTAATAGCAAATTAATGCAGTAATCGACATTTTTACGATTTTCCATTTTTGTCAAAAATGACATGGGGAGACTTCAAGCTATACGTAGATTTTTTTTTTCTATCATGTTCCATACATGATGAAATCGAAAAAAGTTGAAAAAAAAAACACTTAAACGCGTTTTTCTCGAAACCGCCATTTTGCAAGTACTGCATTTGCTGTTACGAGGGCAGTACTGTTCTAGAAACGTATTCGTGGTATATTCCTCCGGAGATCCCAGACCCACTTTATGTATTAAGAACAAGCACCGTCAGTAATAGTCTGAGATATTACCGTTCTTTCAAGAAGATTTTACACGAAAGCAGAAGGTAGCTTTTAACCTAATTTAATGTCTCATATGGACAGTAAAAGACACTGAAGGGCTTGTGGTTAAATGATAACTATACCGCATGGGTCGATCGAAGGTAAAGCTACGCTTGCCGCGGTGAGTTCATGGATGGGTGACCATCCATTACACATATCGAGACTTTACCCGTTGGTCCCCACTGCCATTCGTAGGTCTTTGACAGTCGTTACGGATAGTCAGAAGCCCAAAAAGTCTGACAACCAGTGTTACAATGAGGTATCGAGTTACCCAGTAACTGGGTTGTGTTGTCAGATAGGTAGTCGCTCCATGTCAAATACTAGTATTCAGAAGCGTTCGGTTAGACTGGTAGTCGACCTCAACGTAGTTGGGAAAAGGCCCGGCACAGTGGCGGATTCGCCAATAGGCTGAGTAGGCTGGAGCCTAGGCCGGCAGATTTTAGGGTCTTACTGAAATTAAAAAGATTAATATAGGTCCTTACATATGAAATTGGCGTTTTGTATGGAAGGAACAAAAAGTCGAATATTTTTTAATATAATATATTTAATTAATCAAAGTATGAACCATTGTTTTCAATGCACTTTTGCCATCTTATAGGTAGTTCATTGATCCCTTTACTAAAAAAACCAGTCGGACGGGAATCAATAAAATCTTTGAAGGCGATTTGGACTGCCCCATCGGAGTTGAATTTTTTCCCTTGCAAAAAGTTATCCAAATTGCGAAAAAAATGGTAATCTGTTGGAGCAAGGTCCGGGGAGTACGGAGGATGTCTAAGACATTCCAATTCAAGCTCTTCTAATTTGGTAGCCGTCTGTTGCGCAGTGTGTGGTCTGGCGTTGTCGTGAAGCAGCAGTGGCGTGGAGCGATTGACCAGCCTTGGTTGTTTAGCCGCTAGCTTTTCCATCATGGTTTGTAATTGCTGACAATAGACATCAGCTGTAATAGTCTGGCCAGATTTGAGAAAACTGTAATGAACAATACCGGCACTAGTCCACCAAACGCTTACAAGTAACTTTTTTGGGGTTAATTTTCGCTTGGGGCAGGATTTGGCTGGCTGGCCAGGATCCAACCATTGCGCTGAGCGCTTCCGATTATCGTAAAGAATCCATTTTTCATCACAGGTAATGATTCGGTTTAAAATACCTTCATTGTTGTGCCGGTTCAGTAATGTAACGCAGCAGTCGACGCGCGTTTGCCGGTTTGCTTCAGTCAATTCGTGAGGTACCCACCTTTCAAGCTTTTTAATCTTCCCAATTTGCTTCAAGTGAATTAAAACAGTTTTATCACTAACATCGAAGCCTGCAGCTAACTCGGACGTGGTTTGCGATGGGTCCGCTTCCACAATAGCCTTCAATTCTCCATTATCAACTTGGGTCTCAGGCCGTCCACGGGGCTTGTTCTGCAGGTCGAAATTTCCAGAACGAAAACGTTGGAACCAAAAACGAACTGTGTTTTCTTTTGCAACATGACCGCCATACACATCATTCACCCTTCGAGTCGTTTCCGCAGCACTAGTGCCACGGCGGAACTCGTACTCGTAAATAATGCGATATTTTAAATTTTCCATTTTGTAAAATGAGTGACGCAAACAGAAAAAACAGAAGAAAAAAAACAAATGAATGACGGTCATCGAAGCACAAATACATGAGTAAATAGCTGTACAAATTTGAATTTGGAATTCCTTACCAAAGAGGAGAAATTCGTGATTAAAGTGGCCAGTACGAAAAACGCCAATTTCATATGTAAGGACCTAATATTTATATACCGACCATATTTTGTTGGAAAGAATAAACAAAGTGAATGCTCAAATTCTGGGTTCTACCGTAGATTTTATCACAGTTGCCGATCTTTACAAATCTCTTTGCAAGTTTTTCGTAGCTGATGAACGAGAACATTTTAAGTATTTTGAAGAAAAGGCGAAGCAGTATACAAAAGACATGGGACATTATTGTAGAGGTCGGTAGGGGCGGCAAAATTTGAATAGCCTACTGGCGGCAAATGTGTAAATCCGCCACTGGCCCGGCAGATGATGATGGCCAGTGAAAGACACGGTATATAGATAAGCTTATTCTATCGTAACAGATATCCAGTTAGTCTATTGAAGATGTTTATTATATTATATTAGCTACCTATAGTTACTTCTTCATCATAATAAGCTTCTTCATCTTGGGATCGTTAATCAATCTCCTTCCCTGGAAAGTGTATCTAAAGTGTGCGTCAGCGCAATCGCGCCTGCGCCTCTCACTGCAATCAAATAGATGGATTAGATATTATATCGAAGTAACTAGATGTGCATCACAGCTCCGTTCGTGTTTAATTTAATATATTTTCCGGGATTAAAGTACCTTCAGAACAGTTTTCTAGGTATTAATTTAAACTTCAGCCAATTTGCTTGGTTCATTAGTTTCGTTAGGTAAACATACTAGAGAGAAATACAGGATGGTAGGTACAGACACATGCACATCAAGCTACCTGAAACTGTCAAATTTTCCCAATCAATTTTGAACCTAATACTTTAGCGATAATCTTGAAAATCTGTTAAAGGAATTTGACAGATTGTATTAGCTTGATGTGCTGGCATTTGTACATCGACGTGCAATCTATTACCATGGATTCAGTGGATGATTCTGAACCCAGCGTTGAAAGGTTTCGTTATTAAATAAAAAAAATGCTGTTCCATACATTTTGGCCGCGTAGGTATTGCACTTTTCTATGAAACAGATTTTTTTGATGACCGACGACATATTTGTACGCTAGAATTCATGGTTTATATATACAGGCGTTTATACATGTCGAAAAAAGAAACAAAAGAAAGAAGAGACAAAATCCTCTATGATCTTTGTTTCAGTTTGTTTTGTGTTATGTTTTTTTCAATGTCTCTTGAACAATATGCCAATCAAAGTGACCTCTGCGCTGCCACCAACAACGCCTTGGAAGTGCCAAAATTTTGGGCAAAAAAGATCTACGATAAAATCGTGCCAGAGACACGAAGAAGAAGAACATGCCAGTATTCTCAGGCAGCAGAAGCAAATGAGAGGGTGGTGGTGGTCATTTTGATTTCTTTATGAAGAGGAAACACTAGTAAAAGCCCAAGAAATAAAGAATTCTTAGAGTAATAAGTCACTTTCTACTTGCTAAGAAGAACTAGATTTCCAAGTTATATGTCTGATGTAGTGACGTCATTTGTCAGTGTCGACACGCTTTTAGATTAGGTATAGCTAATTAGCTGTACTTTTCTTTAATTTCTTTTTACAATTTTCATTTAGTACAAAGTGAACGTGCAAGAAGCGCAAACGTCTGTGACGTCACGAACAGATCACATACAAAATTTTGTTTCAGCGCAGTTAGTGGAAGTGCTCAGGTGCGGTTCGTCCAAGTGCGGTTCAAATCAGTGCTCCGAGTGGAACACCTCGTCCCTGTTGGATGTTATAAACGATGCTTTTCATTTGTTTTGGAGATGATAACAAAAGATATATGTTACTGTTAGCCTGCATCATCCCACTGCTGGGCTGCTGGGCTGCTGCTGCACGGCTGGGCTGCATGAGGAGAGGCCTCTAAGACCAATGGTGTACTTAAGCGCTGGATAGAAATCCAGGGCTTTTAAGTAGTTTTCTCCAGCTCATCCCACCATCTTTTGCGGGGTCTGCCGCGACGCCTTCTGGCTGTTTCAGGGCGCCACATAGTGGTTATTTTAGCCTGCAGCTCATTGGGCATAGGGCAGACGTGACCAGCTAAGTTCCACTTCAGCTTAGCATCCAGGAATATGAAGAAGTTCAAATCATTTTCCATTCCCATGAAAATCTAAAGCTATAAACCCAAGACATACTTAATCTCGTCCATCCCCATAGAACTCCAGAATATAATAAATACCTAATTACTTGGTACGTAGAGTAGTCACAACAGTACGTAGAGTCCAGTGAAGTCGTTAATCAAGCTCGTGTAGAGTCGGAGCGGCGCGGGCGCAGCTCTATCGTGTGATTATACTTAATAGAGACCGACGGCCCAGATATCTTACTTAGAGTAGGGTAAGGTGGGCTGTTGATGACTGTGAACATGATATTATTTAAATTATATTTTGTTATATGATGATGATTGTAGGAGAAACCCTAATTTTAGAGGAATGATCGACGTGCTAATGATCTCTACAATTTATAACTCTCTTGTTGGTGATTGTTATCGTAGTCATCCTTGAAGGTGGTTGTCCTACCCGATACCAACCTGGACTGTAACATCAGATCATTGATCATCATGATTCCAAATTAAAAACCTGAACCAAACCCCTAAGGAAACAGATTGTGCTGATAACTCAACACCTCGGTAGCTGCTGAACCAATTCCATAGTCCGAATTTAAAATCCAGAATAATATCAAAGGACTCTTTAAAATATTGGTATATTTTTATTCAATACTAGCTGCGCCCCGCGGTTTTACCCGCACAAGTGTCGATCCCGTGGGAATATCGGGATAAAAAGTATCCTATGCCCTTTCCCGGGACTCAAGCTATCTCTATACCAAATTTCATCTAAATCGGTTCAGCCGTTTGAGCGTGAAGGAGTAACAAACATATAAACACACACACACACACACTCACAAACTTTCGCCTTTATAATATTAGTGTGATGTGATAGTGTGATAACGAATACATTGTTATATATTAAGTCTTGATATAATTATCACAATGAAGGGTATAATAACTCCACACCCAACTATAAACAACTTAATCCAAAACTACCCACGTTACAAGTTACATGAACCGCATCACCTCCCCCACATTCCCGCCGCAGCGGGGCGCTTGCGCAGCAGGACGCCTCGTTATTAGCACCTCCATGTTCAAAGCGCGAGCCGACACACCCCCCTTCGCTACGTCGCACCTCACACCCGCAGGCACGCAACTGACAGCTCCAGTAAGTGAAATAGTTTTTAATTTTTTAAACTTGGTCCTTTTTAGTTTTTGGTTCTTCATCAGTGAGTCTATTGTTGTTGGATTTGAGATTCTGGTAACGTCTTGTTTACCTTTGTTTTGGAGTTAGAAAGATGTTTGTTGATCCTGGCGAAATAATGCCATGAAGTCCGAAGATTATCTTGGTTGGCATAAATTCTATACCCAAGTGTCAGGCAGAAATCATATAATCTTGTGTTTAGTACTTGAGTGCATGCGTTTCAATCCAGGAGATTCTAGCTCGCTAGATTATGAGACTAAGTTAGGAACAATAATATAGTGACAGTTGTGTTAATTTTCATAAAGTTTCCCGTAGACAGGCGCGACGAAAAGGTTCGATGCGATTCTGGCGGAATAATTACCGTGAAATTTTTATAGAAATTGTTGTACTATAAAACACAAAAACACTCTTTCCCTTAGTTGTAACGCTGCATAGTGTTTAGATATGCGTTTTTCTACAACTGAATGTAATAAAAAATCTTTTTTTTCATATTCGCGTCGCGCTGTCACGTCGTGCCTGTCTGCGGGAGCCTTAACAATTTGGATTCGTTTACCAAAATAGCCATTAAGTTTTGAATTGGCTTGTCATTGGTTATCGGAGTAAAAAATAAAAAAAACCTTCTACCCATAATTACTCCTATTTTATTCTTAAAAGTGCTTAAGTTTACGTCAAACACGGATAGGGAGTCAAAATAATAGGGCCTTTAATAAAATTATAACCTTTACGAGTTAGTTTATTGAGTTTTTGTACTTTTTCGCAATTCACTTAAATCCAATTACAGAGGAGCCGTAAAATGTACAATTGCACATGATAAAATAAAATGATAGTTGATGTTAGCCAAGTATATGCAGAAGGCTCACTGAAGTTACCAAAAAAGGTCCTTTTTAGGGTTCCGTACCCAAATGGTGCCAACGCGATCCTATTACTAAGCCTTCGCTGTCCGTCCGTCCGACAGTCCGTTCGTCTGTCCATGCGTACATCCGTCTGTCCGTCCGTTTGTCTGACTGTCAGTGAGCTGTATCTCATGAGCCGTAATGGCTAGTTAGGTAGACAGTTGAAATTTCCACAAAACGTGTATATAACAACAAATAAGAAAAATAACATAAAGTCAACAAAAAGGAGTCTATTGAAACTCCCTTTAAATTGTGACTATGTTTTTTTGAAATTTTACGTTATGTCATGTGAAAACAATGAAAAAAAAAAACACGTTTCTTGTATTGACAAGAAACGTGTTTTTTTTTTCAGTGTTTTTAGCCTTGTGGTAAGTATGGAACCCTTCGTGTTCGAGTCCGACTCGCACTTGGCCGCTTTTTATAAATAAACCCCTGTTTTCTGAAAGGCTCTATCCTTATGTTGAGAAATCTCATTATTGGCCTTTAGCCTGCGATATGATCAGTTTATCGACAGAGATTTGGCAATTTTACTCATTCATTGGCTGTTTGAACCGGGGTGCGGGAATGACGTACTCCTCGATGACATGAGCTATACAGATTAGAAAACAAAAAAAAAAACACTACTGTTCTAATTATTGTAAAAAAAAAATGTAAATGGTGCTGATAAATAATATTTACATCTCTAAATTCGTTTAAAAATACTTTTACAAGGTAGAAATAAAATATTTAAAACTGCCTGTGAGAAAGGGCTAATATTGACCTGAATATGACTTTAGTTCATTGTATGAAGTCTTCAGCTAATCCAATACAAAATGGGTCTTCTGTGTCTATTTGTAGGTATCTACAAGATGATCGCGTGCGCACACCGGGCGCCTCAGAACTCAAGCGCAGGCCGCTGATTGGTCGGCTGGCCTGCCCGCCCAGTTCACACGCCGATGCGCCTGCGCACAAAACAATGAACACAGCAACTACACATTAATTAACCAAAAAAAAAATAGACCCCTGATAGAAATTGTAGTATAATTGTAGAAATTATTTAAATTACCTTTCAAAACTACTCTTTCGGATTTAATTATAAAGTGGGTAGTTATTTCGAATGGTCATTATATGAATAGTTTTCGTGTAAAAACGCAATTAAAGATGTCGTTGTTTTATGAATAGTGTGTATGAATTAATTTTCTTGGATAATTGTGTGCACAGTTTCTACTTTCACCGACCTGTGTTTTGTATGTTATCTTTATAATTCGAAGTTATTACTCCTGAACCTGTTGTAGGTCGTAGGTTCGAACTTAGACAGGCGCTTTACTTTGTATAAGTTATTTTATCACCACTGCTCTCAAAACCGTGAAGGAAAACATCGTGAGGAAACCGGCATATCTTTGTACCAGAAATTCGAAGACATGTGACATCCATGAACCCGCACTGGGTCTGCGTAGTGGATCATAACCCGCTCCCTCTCGAAGAGAGTAGGCGTGTGTCCCAGGAGTAGGCACATTATAGACAGATGTTACTATCATCAGGAGTCGTCCTGAACAAATGGTAAGTAAAACATAATATTTAAATATCTATCTGTTTAGTTTAGATCCAAATCCAATATATCTTAAATTATTTTTAACATGGTTGTGAGCGTCGATGTCTAATGTTCGAGTGATTGAAAATATTCAAACTGGAGGCTATTATTTATCATTCTTAACAATAGTTTTGAGTCTTGTGTTCATTACTTGAAGGTCGGTAACCGTGAATCACAAGTGTGTCGTGGCATCTCAAATTACAACACAGCCCGGTCTACTCTGTAAAAATCTGAATCTGAAAACTACGAGTATCATTCAACCCGATACTAGGGATTGACACTATTATTATTATTTATATTACAAGTAACAAAGGACTCAATTATGTTAGTAACAATATTTCTTAACAACTACGTTAGTAAAAACCTACACACTTAACCTAATATGTACTGCAATATTGTTCATGCAAATCCCTGCTACAAGCTCAACACCGATGTGGAAAGCTTGCAGCAGCGATTCACATACAAGCAGTCCAGTCTGCTCGTTGTACACCGCAATATAATATTGAGGCTGGCCCGCACCCGGCGCACCAGGAAGGCGCATCGTAGCGTAGAAGCAATCGACGTGAGCTTCAGCAAACATCCCTGAAGCGCTACAGAAGTGGAACAGCCCCATCAACATCCAAAACGCATTATTATATTGAATGTGAAGGGTGCTGTACGATTTTTGAGTGTAATCTACCCACAGGCTGCACGTGTAAAACGAGGTACAATATGCACGAAACAGGGTTCTTTTGAACTATTCTAGAACAACGTGCAAACTTGCGAGCGATCATATTAGCTCTCACCGACAGCGCCCTTCTTTCTCTTTCAATATCATCATCATCTTTGAGGTCAGTGGTCAAGATGTGTCCCAAGTATTTCACCTTATATGCCCTAATAAGCGATACTAAGCTACGCTTGCCGCGGTTGGTCCGTGGATGGGTGACCATCTTTACATACCAAGATCCCTCCGTGTCTCGGAAAGCACGTTAAGCCGTTGGTCCCGGCGGTCATTTGTGGATCTTTGACAGTCGTTACGGGTCGTCAGAAGCCCGAAAGTCTGACAACCAGTCTTACCAAGGGGTTTCGTATTACCCAGTTACTGGGTTGTGGAGGTCAGATAGGCAGTCGCTCTATGTAAAATACTGGTACTCAGCTGCATCCGGTTAGACTGGAGGCCGACCCCAACATAGTTGGGATAAGGCTAGGGAGATGATGATGCCCTAATAAGCGATACTCCGTTCAACTTGACCGGGGGCATAGTATCAGAAAATCTACCGCTGACACTAAGAGACTATTGATAGCTCACTTCAAGCTCACTTTACCTAAGTTTTTACGGTGACATTTTTACAGAATAGGTCAGCTGGAGTCGGCTTCCTACTTCGCAAAGACACTCGTTGACCCATCTGAACTTATCTACTCAACCAAACTTGGAATACGAATATTATCTGTGACTTCTCAGGCTGCTCTAGTTTTCAGATTTGTAGGAATGCATGGAAATACACCCCATACATCAACACCTTGACTGCCCCGTTGGTCTCGTGGTTGCAAGTGCGACTGCTGAGCGTCGGGTCCTGGGTTCGATTCCCGGGTCGGGCAGTGTTATTGGGTTGTCAATTAGGAATTTCTCAGTAACAGCCTGGAGTTTGGAAGTTGGCGGTGTGATATGACCGATCCTCGGAAAGCACGTTAAGCCGTTGGTCCTGCTCCTAATCTCTCTCCAGTCGTTCGGATTACCTGCCGCCCTACCGGACTATGAGAGTGAGGGACGAGAGAGTGCACCTGTGTCTGCTCGCACACTTGTGCACTATAATAAGTCCCGCGCTGAAGGCTCGTCTCCTTTGAGATTGGCCGCCATGGCCAAAATACGGTTTATTACTATTACATAAACACCTATATTCACCAAAGAGGTCGGCAGATTCGTACCTATAGCTCACCTTCGTTCCACCAGTTATGTTTAAGACCCAAAAGGCCTAGCCTTTTCCCAACTATGTTGGGGTCGGCTTCCAGTCTAATCGGTTACAGCTGAATACCAGTATTTTACATGGAGCGACTGCCTATCTGACCGCCACAACCCAGTTACTGGGTAATACGATACTCCTTAGTAAGACTGATTATCAGACTTTCAGGCTTCTGACGACCCGTAACAACAGTCAAAGATCCACAGATGACAGCCGGGACCAACGGCTTAACTTGCTTTCCGAGGCATGGAGGGTCTTGGTATGTAAAGATGGTCACCCATCCACGGACCAACCGCGGCAAGCGTAGCTTAACCTGATCGAACGACCCGTGCGGCTGATATTTTTGGCTTGTTGTTTTGTGCTTAGCCAAAAGCCCCTCACGTAACATGTAAACACGTAACCTGAAAAAAAACCTGACAAAAACAATAATAAGCCCTTTATTGTAACACTTCGTAAGTAAAACTGTACCGCTCGTGCAAGTCAGACGCAGTACCTACGAGTACGTAACACGTTCGTGTCGCATCAGATATAGAACGTAAATAATAACGGTTCATTTGAGCGCAGGCGTGCAAACGTCGCCGCAAATTAAAAAGTTTACATTTAATCATACGAAACTATTACTACTGGTCTGGAATTGAATGGTATGTGTAATAAATAACTGTTATTTATTGAATGCATAAGTATCTTTTGTGTTTGTAAATGCTGCATTACTTACTGAGCACTGTAAGTTGTTAACTTAACGATTAGTTAAATTGCGTAACACATTGTCACTCACAGTCTGAATCATATATGGATATTGCTAATCCATTGCTTCATATGTTGCAAAAATTTGTCTGCTCAATAACGTAAATAACGCAATGAATGTTGTTGAACTGTCAAAATGGAAGCCATTGCTATTGTTAATGTGTTACGCAATTAGCCCTCTGGTTGTATAAGTAGGTAATTATGAAGTTTTCATTTGTTTATCACTAAACAAAACACAAGCTGATCTGTAACTACCTACGGATAATTTGCAAGGACATGCCGATTATTTTAGACCACGATTGTGAAGTCTGGATCTAGATAAAATGTAGGTAGATCAACGTATCTTGGTTTTAGTACTTTTTAAGTTTCAGTTTAAGACCCAAAGTGCAATGCAGGATACCTTGAAAGAGAAAAATACTATAAGAGAGTCAACAAAAACGTAGCCTTTATCTTTAATTACGCTGAATCATTTAATTATATCCAATCCACCTTTACACCCGACATAAATAACCCATATTCAAAACATATCAATAACTAACAAAGGAAATTCGAATAATAGTAAAACATAACTGTAGCACGCCCACAAACAACTACCAACCCTAATTAAATACACACAAACACACGCATGCACACACATAAGCACACAACACACACACAAAACACACCGACGCACACAACTTATTAACACATCAAGTCGGTCCAACGGGACTCTGGAGAATTATTATTTAGCCGCTTAATAATGGAGCCATCATTTCGTCCATGACAGCTTCACACCTTGAGACGTAAGGCGAATTGACTCTCTTTATTATACTCTCGGGCTGTTTTTGTTTTTTTTGTTGTTTTTTTTTTATTCACTCCATGTTGGGTTTACGACCGAGCTTTGTGAACGCACCGCCGCGAGAGAGGTGTTAAAGAGACCACGATGTAAGAAGATAATCTAAATTGTTATACAGCTTTAATGAATTGAACGTAAAAATAATTAAGATAATGAACTAAGTTTAACGATTTGTTAAGAATGGTCGACAAGTTAGAAGATAATAATTTGATGCAGCAATAATGCTATTGTTGTTATTGATTCGGATCGAGAATTTGATAACTGTGTACGTTTTTTTTCTGTTCTTTATTAAGAGATTTTACGTTTCATTATGAGAGATCAGTGTTTTTTTTTATTGCGTTATTTTATTTTTTATTATAATCTAATAGAAACCACTTGTTAGTAACCTGTTACTGACATCTTTTTTTTAATTGTCACTTTAATTATTGCCGTCAAAGAAGAAGGGTCACGTCCCATAGAAAATTTACCCAGGCCCGACACAAAAGGAACGCATCTCAGTTATTTTGTTATATTAAATATAACAGAAATAAATTAACACTATTCTGAATATTAGTGGCTATCACCCATATTTGCCATTTGATTTTGGTAAGGCAAAATATTTTAAAATATATTTTTTTTAATGAATAGCAATTATATCCATTTAAAATGACGCCAATTTAGATAAAAATACAAAAATAGACAGCTGGAGGCTTAATTTATTGAGGCATCCACAGGCAAGCCCGGTTAAGCAGACGATAACCTCAAAGTTAAACTGCGAGATGTCATTAAAAAAATATAAAATAAAATTGGCTTTCTGTGTTGAGATCTGTGCATTTTTTAACCGACTTCAAAAAAGGATGTTCTGTATTCGACCCGTATGTATGTATATATAGTATGTTTGTATGTCTGCGATTTTCTCAAAAACGAATGAATCAATTTTGATAATTCTTTCACTAATGTAATCTACATACTTTCAGGAAGGTTTTAGTATATAATGCATTAGGTAATTATTCTTATGTACGGTGTTATATGCATAAATGTACTGCATCTCCGGCATTTCTATGCGAATTTGGACGATTCTTCTAGTCAGTGTCTTCAATTCTTCAATGCACTAGTGTTAATTGGATTTGTGTGGGGTAGGTACAACTAAAAAGTAAAAAAAACCTTTTTTCCAAAAATCAACCAACTTGAAAAAAAAAAAGACACTACAAAGTGATACATAACTTTAATTTCGGAAGTCGGTGTCTAAAAACGAAAATGCGGAACCAACGACACCGATTTCCGAAATTAAAGTTATTTATCACTTTGTAGTGTTTTTTTTTGAAGTCGGTTGTTTTTTTCTAAATTGTTGTATCGTCATTGAATTACCTACATACACTTACGAATTTTGTAGGTAAATAGGTACCTATTAAAAGAAAATTGTATATCGCCTGAACAAAAACACAAGGCAATATTTTAGTGTTAGCCATTGATTTGGAATATAAAAAATATATATTTTAGCTATATTTAAAATAACAAAAAAACTGAGATATGTCTCATTCGTGTCGGGTCTGAGTCACAAATGACCGTTCTGCTTTCTCTCTCTAGGTTTTGTGGTAGCAATCCTGATTTCGGATAGGTAGTGTTCGTCTCGGTCGTCTTTAGACTGATTTACATTTGCTTCAGTTAAATAGTGAGTTTAGTTAAGTAGGAAGATTTGTGTCAAAGTGACAGTTTTTCATTGAGAAGTGTCACATAAAGACTTTAAAGATCTTAATTCGCTACTTCTGTAAATCAGCCTTTAAATAGGATATAAAATAAACAAAATTGAAGCGCCTGTTCGTAATGTCAAAAAAATATAGGTACTTCTTAGGTTACACCTCTCTCTCTCTCGTCTCGTTCTTGTTGCAAAGGTTAGCCATTGCCATTCAACGTGGCAATGCAGCAAGTGTTTTGGGCACCTTTGCGCCGGGAACAGTTAGGGGCGGGTTATTTGACTAATTTAGACGTGTTTCTGAATTTATTGTAAATTAATTAATGACATTTTTAATTATTTTAATAATTTATTTATACTGTAGACCTAATTAAAACATATTTTATTTAAATGGTTATACCTAAGAAGTACCGTACTTATATTTTTTTAAATTTTAGAAACAATTTTTTGAAATTTTTGTCTGTGTGTCTGTTTGTTCCGGCTAATCTTCGAAACGGCTGGACTGATTTTGATGAAATTTGGTATGGGATACTTTGAACCCTGGGGAAGGCTAGTTTTCATCGACATACAAGTCAATAATACAAAGCAAGTATATATATTATACCTGCTAGCGATCCGCCAGACGCTTTTTATGACGTGATAAAACAGAGATTTCTTTAACATACATATTAAATATCAATGTAGGTATTTCTTCACATTAACTTACATGAATATTTTTATCTTAATCTGTCAAGCTCCGCTAATGAGACACAATCGATTTTCTATTATTTCGTCGTCAATAAGCGATGCGCGGTGCTTGACCGGTTTAATGGTGGCGAAAACCGCATCAAAATCCGTTGCGTAGTTGAGAAGAACAATACGTGGTCACACAGAGAGACACGCAAGGCGACTTTCATTTATAACTAGCTGACTCGGCAAACTACGTACCGCCTCAGAATCAATAAATGTTGTTTGAGAAAATTAATTAATATATTCATTTTTTTTTCGTGAATTTATCCATGTTTCAAAGTTTAGCATTTATTTCAAATAGGCACCACTTTTGAACGTCAAAAATTATCTTAAAATAGAATTGATTCTAGTCGTCTATTCCAAAGGGTAGTTTTCGTATGGAGAAGAATGGGCAAGAAACTCCACCGTTACTCTTTTAAAATGTGTTTTAATAGTTATTCTGCTATTCGGGGCGGAGACAAATCCATTATATCAAAGATCATAAAAATCGGTCCAGCCGTTCTTGAAAAACGGTAACGGTTGAGTTATAGGTAAATGGTGTAACTAACCCGACTTTGTTTTATTTATATACTAGATGACCCGGCGAACTTCGTACCGCCTCAGAATCAAAAAAGCCGCTCCATACATAACGAATGAGAAAATATTTTTGAAGTGAAACTTCTTTAGGCGCGCTTGACTTGGGGAGTAAACTGGCGAATGCGTTACGAAAACGTGTGATCGGGCGAGTAGGGAAGGTACGTATTTATGCGACCGGGTTTTTACACCAGGTATTTGCTTCCAAGTACGCACGCCAGGTACCGACTCAAAATACTTGCAAGACTATAAAGTATCTTATACGGCTAGTCGCTCAAATACGTAGGTACTCAACCGCGTTAGTTTTTGCAAATGCGATCATGCTCCTTATCAGTAAGAGTATACGGAACAATTTCGTATGCAAGTATTTTTGAAGGGAAACTACGCGCGCTTGACTTGGGGAGTAAACTGGCGAACGCGTTACGAAAAGTGTGATCGGGCGAGGTGAACGGGAGTTAAGTGGGGGATATAAGCAAGAGAAAGAAGTGCGCGCGCACATTTTCTTTCTCTCTTCTTCTCATAGCCAAATACGTTTAAAGTTATTTTTCTTCTGCTTATATCTCGAAAATGGTGCGTCCTATCGCAAAAATAATGAAAATTTCGACCCCCTTTATAAAGCCCATAAACTCCTAAAACTCAACATGTAGGTAATCATTTTTCATATTTTCCATACAAAAAGTGAAAAAATCCTTAAAGAACACGATAAGGCCGCCCCCTCCGCGCCTACGGCTCTAAAAAACAATACACGGGGTAGGGCAAATAAGTACCACGTGTCGACGAGTCGCGATTGTCAAATTCGATTTTTGTTGTGTCAAAATTATTGAAGTGAAACTTCTTTACGCACACTTGACTTGGAGAGTAAGCTGGCGAATGCGTGACGTAAGCGTTACGAAAAGTGTGATCGGGCGAGTAGGGAAGGTACGTATTTACGCGACCAGGTTTTTACACCAGGTATTTGCTTCCAAGTACGCACACCAAGTACCGACTCAAAATACTTGCAAGACTATAAAGTATCTTATACGGCTACTCGCTCAAATACGTAGGTACCTACTCAACCGCGTTAGTGTTCGCAAATGCGATCATGCTCCTTATCAGTAAAAGTCTACGGAACAATTTCGTATGCAAGTATTTTTTACTTTAATGGTTTGCAAGTATTTATTTGTAAACGCGATTTTGCTCCTTATATATAGGAAGTCATTGATCAATTTCCTATGCAAGTAGTTTTACTTCCAACGGCGCTTTTGAATACGCGATTGTACTTCTTATCTGTATGAAGTTATGGATCAATTTTCTATGCAGATAGAAAATACTTGAAAGTATCTCGCTCCGTCGTGCCTCGACGCTCGAGTACGTAGGTACTCAAATAGTTCAACAACCGCGTTTGTTTTCGCAAATGCGATCATGCTCCTTATCAGTGAGAGCACAGAATACTTAATAGTACTACGTACAGGAAGGACGCTCCCTTCCTCGCCCTCATATCAGATATCGCACCTCACCCCGCATTTCGAGGTATTCGTCGCCGACTCTTTAGCAAGGGCGCTCGCGAACCGCAGCGCTGTATTGCTGACACGAACACACAATTATGCGATTTAAATGTTTTATTTGAGTTTTAATCACGATGATGGTTGGATATTGTGATGCTTTTCCGAATTCGTATTTACATAAACTGTTTGTAAGATTTCGCATTTTTAATACCATGCGATTTAATAACCGATTGTTTACAGATAAGTCATTTAAACTAAACTATTTTAGTGTTTTTATTTCATTACGAACCCGACTATATAAATAAACAGTTGAACTACATGATCACTTTATAATAATGCACACGTTCGGGCAGCGCCGCCGCCGTCGTCGTTCGGTTCCCCGACACAAATTGCTTACCGCGCCATTTTTTTTACGCTACTAGATTTCACGCACACATTTGCACGTATACAAACGTCATTTGTTTATGTAGTAGTAATAGGTAATTATTTTGCGAGCGTTGTATGGAGCGTCCGAGGTGTAAGAGTCTACGGAATAATTTCGTATGCAAGTATTTTTATTTTAATGGTTTGTAAAAGTATTTATTTGTAAACGCGATTGTGCTCCTTATTTATAGGAATTCACGTGTCAATTTCCTATGCAAGTACTTTTTACTTCCAACAGGGCTTTTGTTTGATTACGCGATTGTACTTCTTATTTGTATGAAATTATGGATCAATTTTCGATGCAGATAGAAAATATTTGAAAGTATCTCGAGCCCTGGTTTTACTCCCGTCTCCCTGGTTTCTTAAGGTGGACGTACTTGGAAGCCCTGGTACTCGATTTTGCAAGTACGACCCATGTCTACGGGCTACGGGCGAGGTGAACGGGAGTTGAGTGGGGGATATAAGCAAGAGAAAGCAGCGCGCGTGCACATTTTCTTTCTCTCTTCCTCTCATATCTAAATACGTTTGAAGTTTCACTTCAGTCGTGTGGTCATAAGCACACTCGTTTTTTTTTTTTTCTTTGTGAATTTTCCCCATGTTTTAATAGTTATTTTGCTAATCGGGGCGGAGACAAATCCAATAAACCGAAGATCATAAAAATCGGTCTGTGTGGTTTTTGAGTTACAAATGGTGTAACTAACCCGACTTTCTTTTATATAAATATAATATTATGTATAGCATAATCTATAATATATAAAGTCCCATTCAAATAGATGGACAAACTTTTAGAAATCATTCAGACCACCAAAATAAGGACGATGGTAAAAAAAATATAAGAAAAACGCATTAGATACTTACAAGAAAAATAATCAGCTAACGAATATTTTCGTTAGCTGATTATTGACCTAAAATAATAAATAATTGCTGGCACATTAGTGTATTCACTAATGTGCCAGCAATTATTTATTATTTTAGGTCAAAATAAAATCACTTTAACCAGTGTTTTGCTTTGCTTGGATATCTTTGGTTAGACGTACTGAGCGCCATTTTAAAATTTGTCCATCTATTTTAATGGGACCCTGTATATCTGTGTGTATGTATGTGTTTAAAAAATTACTTGTCTTATACAGGGTGTCCCTGGAAGTATGGATCAAATCGAATAGGGGCGTGGGCAATCTCATTTCCAAACTTTTTAACCCTGAGAATGTCAGTGAATTTTTTTACGGTTCAAAAGTTATGACCGATTTTAATTTTTTTTTTCAATCACTTCGCTTAGTGTTCAAAGAAATTAATCATAAAAAAATACTATCAGGGCTATCTAAAAAAAAAGATTGATAGCCCTGATAGTTTTCACGAATTCGATCTTTCTTCTCTTTTTTTTTAGTATTATTTTTAGTTTTTTTTTAGTATTTTTTTTTTTGCTAAAACGTTTGGAAATGACCTTGCCCACGTCCCTATTCGATTTGATCCATACTTCCAGGGACACCCTGTATAAGGTCTCCATTTAATAAACAGTAATATCGAAAACTGTTCCCCTTCTAACATCTGCCACTTATTTCAGTTATGTTTTACGGTCTTGTTTACGGCTACAGTTATGGCCGTCTGCTACAATAGGATTATTAGGTTCATATCGTAGCATTCGACCATATGCTGAGGATTTTAGATACTAATTATCGTAGTAAAACAATAATGATAATTATAGGTGCTTATGGCTAGCTGAATTAGAATTAGCGTAAACGCTAGGAAGGAAAGCAAACATTAATATCATGAGGGTTGAGAGGGAGAAGGGAGAGAGAAAGGAGAGAGAGAGAGAGAAGAGTAGAGTAGAGTTTTGGGATGCATAATGAAGCCTTCTCGTGTAGCGCAGTTTGTTCCGCCAATTTAACTGAACCGGGCGCAGCATCTAAAGCATTTAAGGTGAATGCGCAGTTGTAGCCCGCGAAATTGACTTTTTCTTACGTTTTTTTGCAATTTTCAGGTCAGTGTCAGGTTGTATCTTGATCAAAATATGATTCGTGACTATAACAGGTATCTGCGTATTTATCTAATGATTCTAATGATTATAATTCTGTACTTAAATATTCTTAGAAAGATGTATTAATATACTTACATCTTTCTAATTGTAAGTTAGATTAGTGCTAGGATTAGTGTTAGGTAGTGTTAGGTTAGTGATTATAGAACAAATCTAACTTAAAGAGATATATTAATGATTCTAATGACTATAATTCTGTAAATACATAGGTATCTATTATAGTCGCGAATCATATTTTGATCAAGATACAACCTGACACTGCCTTGCAAATTGCAAAAAACGTAAGAAATTTTGAATTTCGCGGTCTACCACTGCGCATTCACCTTAACAACTACACAGCAATGTAAGCAACACAGATCAACAAAAGCTACGGTCATTTCACAGCTTATATCTCAAGTGCACTATCAAGTACAATAATCTTACCATATCAATACACTGTATAGAAGATTTCACGCCTCCTCCAAACATTTTTATCTTCTAATTTATGCCCGAAGCTGCTCGAAGTTGCCCGAAGGTCCCCGAAGATGTTTGAAGGCGTTCCGAGCGGCTAATCGGTTCAATTGTTGGAATCAATAAGGCACCGCTTGCTATCGAAGATCGTTGTAATATATTGTGATTCAACGTCGTGTTTCTTTGTCAACTTTGTATTATTAGCCGACGATTTGTTAGGCTTTCAACTAGGTCTGGTCGAGGGATTTGTTTTAAATATGTCAGTTATTTTATAAGTATTAGGTAATATTTTAGAGAGTTTTTCTGAGGTAAAGGCACAGACACTTTGAAGAGAACCTTCATTAGCCCGAAAACGATGTTTAGTGGTTATATATACCAGGTACAACCAACCTTTTGTTGGCATTTTACTGCTAAAATATCGAGGGCAAAGCCTGTATTTCGGTTTTCAGTACCTGCTGAAAACCGAAATACAGGCTTTGCCCAGTTCGGCTACAGTGGCTACATCCATTTATTATATAATTAATACTGCCAATCTTTTTTCCTGTAAAATATTATTAAGTTTTTTGTGAAATAATTTTACTTTACTTCACTATATTCTAGTTTCTGATATAGACCAGTTCCGAAATCTTCAACATTGCCTTTCTGATTTTAATATTTGGAAATTGGTAGAGTTTAGACAGAAGGACGACTAACTGTCTTTGCAACAAGGAAATCTAGCAAGCAAGTCTGAATTATGCTACATATTTCACGTGGTTACCTATAGTGCCTAGGTACACACATAGAAAAGGAAGATGATTTTTTATCATGAACTCTAAATTGTTAAAATGAAAGTAGGTACCTAGTAAAAGGGAGCTGACACAATTTGTAAAATTATAATCAAAATCCATTCAGCAATTTTCGAGATCACCACACATAGGTGTAATAGAAACATACATACGTACGAGTACGAGCAACCATAAAACCTTGTTTTATAATAATTTTATTAAGTTATTAAAAGAGTAATTGACTATAATTACAAACGGCTACGATGGATTAGACAAGTTTTGAAAGTAACTAGCTAAGTACCAATCTTGTTGCGTCTAGTTGGTGTGAAAACCAGTTGGAATATTAATATAACATGCTACAAGCGTCTCGTTAGGTTTCACTTATCAAAATTAATAAAATAAACCTGCTGGTACAAGGTCAGAAACTTCTTAATTTTATTATTCGAGATGCACTCGGCTTGGAATTAATTTAGGCGAATTTATAAACATTGCTAAACCTGTAGATTCCTAATTTATACAGGGTGAAATTAAATTCATGGGCATCCTTTTAAGGGGCCATTGTACTCATCATTATGAACAACTTTTACTACGGGACTAAACTCAAAATCGCGAAAAAAAACAGCTGTTCCTTGCGTTTGTCTTCACATAACTCGTCAAAATGTAGGGAAGAGCTGACTTTTTTTCGCGATTTCAGGTTTGGTGGTAAAAGTTGTTCATAATGATGATTACATAGACCCCTTAAAAGGATGCCCGTGAATTCAATTTCACTCTGTATATATCGCTCATTTCGAGAAACATCGACGTAAATGTATTTTTTCCCAAAAATGAGTTAAAAATGAGAAAGCACTTAGAAAGCGTATTTACGTTAGGAAAACAAAGAAATTAAAAAAATAATAAAGTACAGCAGCAGTTACGTCAGTGTTTCTCCGAATGAGCGATATGTATATATAATTATAAATATAAAAATTGTATAGGTAATATCCTACTAATATTTAAAATGAGAACGTTTATTTGGATGTTTGTCACTCAATCACGAAATAACAGCTGAACGGATTTGGATGGAGATACTTTCTATCCCGGTAGCACGTTCCCGTGGGATAATTTCCGGCCTCTACCCTGGTCAAGACGCGGGCAAAGGCTAGTACCTATAGATATACATAAGTAGTTTAAATGTCATTGCAAAATGTGATTAATTATCAAAATAATGTTTGAATGATTCGTCATTATACATAGAATGCATTTGTTTATATTTTGATTTCGATTATACTATCAGTAAAGAACCAAAAGCGAGTTTGTTTTGTTTTAATTCAGCTGGTGTAATATAATAGGACTACTGTGAATTTCAGATTGCCGGAGTAGGGTTAAAATTACTTCCAGTTGAAAAAACAAAGTTAAAACATTAACATTTTTCACAGTAATTACATTGATTAACGATAATTAACCTCCAATATGTACTTAACACCGCATTAATTAAAGATCGCTCGCCTGATTTGCATCAATTAACATTATTAACATACCCAATTTCAGTAAAACATTCTTAAACATTACACTTTATGTGGGAACTCTCGCGGCCTTACAAACAAACTGAACATCGACATACATATTTATACAAACTTATTATCCATTTATTTATAACAGCTATCATCGTATTACTATTAATAATTTATTTTCCATCTTCATGTAAATTGCTTTCCAATAGCTAACGTCAAACAGGATTGAGAAGTTCGAACCGACTATACACGTACAAATTCTAACAGAATAAATGAGACATCAAAACTGTATGCTTATTCCCTTGGGCTTATAACAAAAATGGTTAATACAAACGTATGTATGTCATTACATTATGACGTGTCGTGTGTACGATTTTTATTGCGCCTGCGCCGAAAGGTTTCTGATTATGTCATTATTTATAGTGATAGAGAAAGTGTGGTGTTGATGGTGACCTATGGCTTTGGTCTATAAGTTAGGATGATGTCTGTGCATTCTTTACGCTGACAAATTAACTAAGAACATGTTTTGCAATGAGACTGTGAGGTTTTGTTTGATGTGGTGGTGATGGGTTTGTTCGAAGTTGGGTACTTTATACTAATACGTAATAGTTTTAAGCTTTTGTCGCACATAATTGGACGAATTTCAGCAATGATACTGAACGGGTTCAGCACATCTAAACCTCGTTTAAGAGCTGTTAGTTTCAATTGGTGGAGTATGGCCCTCTCCCTCTCACAAAAAGGAGGCCTGTGTCCCAGCAGTGGGAACATTATACTTAAGCATGATTATACTTCTGTTATGCTTATGCAATGTTAATATTCCGTAACAATGATGACACTGACATGTCTTGAACACGTCAAAGTCAAAGTCAAAGCATTTATTTCAAATAGGCACATAAAAGGCACTTTTGAACGTCAAAAATTATCTTAAAATAGAATTGATTCTAGTCGCCCATTCCAAAAGGTAGTTTTCGTATGGAGAAGAACGGGCAAGAAACTCCACCGTTACTCTTTTAAAATGTTTTAGGTACAATATTTTGCATGGGTACATTACTTATATAATAACATGTGAGGACGATGCACCTACAATAAAATTACTATACCACAATAGGTAAAAGAATTAAAAACGAAACCATGACATATAAATTAATTATCTGATAGATACATGGTGCTCACATATTTACAAACATGGTACAAGCAAAACGATTTTAATTAAAAGACAAAATACAAGTAATAAGTCAGGGTGTGAGTAATACAAAGCAAATAAATACGCAAAGCCGAACACACCGGTGTACATCTCCCGCCTACACTACACCACTAAGGCGGAGGACATCGTGGAGTACGTGCGCCAGAAGACGAGGTACACGCCGAGGGTGCAGTTACTGGAGTCGCACCGCAACGTCAACTTCAAGGCGTTCGTGGTGCGCGTACCAAATTGTTATCTGCCCGTCGTCATGGAAGAAGACTTCTGGCCACAGGACGTGGTGTTCCGTCGCTTCCGCGGACAAGTACCACAGAGCAGTACAAGAACTAGCTAGTGAACTAGTTTTATAATAAAAATATGTATGTTTAGGTTAAGGTATTTATCTATGGGCCTGCGTCGCCTGAAATAAATGAATAAATAAATAAATAAAATAAATAAATATATGTAAAAAAAAAGAATAAAAAAATTTACAATTAAATTAGCAACCTTAACCACGGTTTCTGTCGTGACATTAGCCCTTTGCCTACATAATTGTTAAGGGAAAGATACGTACAGACGCCAGCACATCAAGCTACCCGAAACTGTCAAATTTTTCCAATCAACTTCGAACCTTATCCTTTAGCAATAAAGTTGAAAATCTATTAAAGAAAATTGACAGATTGTAGAAGCTTGATGTGCTGTCGTCCGTACCCAAATAGTATTGGTTTCTTATTGTATCTATGTAATCGTAAATATGGTTCCATCTATGTACCTACACCTTTTGCAACAAAATGAAAAGTAATTAACAAAACACATAAGTAACGCGTATCTGCAATTATTCGGTCGCATGTGTAATTTAACAGCAAAACTCACACAGAAAACGTAATTAGCAATAAATTTAATATTCAATTACTGTAGCCAGTTAATTAACTTGTAGCCGTCATACAGTGTAATTTAATTATGTCTGTCTGTCCGTCTGTGGCGCTGTTCGCTGCGTTGGCGCATCATAGCGCACTTTATGTTCACATTGTAGTTTGTTTGGCCTGACTTTTATTATTAGTTACTAGGCATTAGCCACAAGTATGAGTACCTATATTGGCTTGAATTTGTTTTGAAAATTGTGGGCTCTTTGTTTTGTTTGGAATTTTAATCGTGGGATTTGAATTTATTTTATGGTGAAAAGTTCTGTAGAGTCAGTTCCAGTGTCATGTCTCATTATTAGGTATTCCTTCAAAATTGTACCTAGTGGACAATTTTCTGCAATAGCTACATATATATTAAACTAAATTATAGGATGGCAGGAACATGATTCTGGAGCCCACTGCGTTGAAATTTTTAATCGGTTATTTAAAAAAAAATTGCTATTCCATACATTTTGACTTGAACATAAATAAGTAATAAAAACTTGGTTTACTTGGTTGATTGGTTTACCTAATAACGAAGTTGATACACTCTTCTGTCTTCTCGTTTTCTTAATATTTTTAGTCACAATATTGTCTTTTAACTAATAACCGTGTTTTGTATTTAGTAGATGTTTTTATACATTTTTTATTTTGGTTCACTTACGTAATAAAAACGTTACTTACGTTTTTATTTAATGCAGTGAAATGATTTTTTTTATTTTCGCTACAGTAGATATTGCACTTTACTATGAAACAGCTGATATTTTATTGATAGCAGACGAAAAATTTCTACGCTACGTCTATGAACGTGAACGTCTAGAAACATATGCTGAATTCAGATTACAGTTTGCGCGTCGATATACCACCCTGTATATTTTAGTTATTATATTAAAACATGTCGGGTTCCTACATCTACTTTTAAACTTACGACCATATTAGAATAGTGGTATTCTGCAATTTATCTCGCCGTGAAAACATAAGTGAAGTGAGCTTAGAGTGAGCTGTCACTAGCGTCAATCCCTAGCATGAGGTGGAATGATAGCTCACTTTAAGCTCACTTCACCTGAGTTATCATGGTGAGATTTTTACAGAATAGCACCGCTGCTGTCCTCTCACTTCGAAACAACTGAAGGCGCGCATAAAATTATGAACTTATTTATTTTTTCGTGAGCGTTACCGGGTGAACTTTTAATTAATAAAGGCGATACTAATTATAATAAAAAATGACGTATTATAATTGTCGGGAACACAAGACGGTGCGAGCACGCTCGATGGCAATCGTAAAAAAGAGCCCCGCCTCACTGGGTGCACAGTGCGCTACGGGAGAGCAAAGTGGACAAAATAGTATGAGTTTTAGCTTTGTTATTTTTAGGCTGTGGTCAATTAGTAGTAGTAATGTCGTTCCAGATATAAGTTAAATTATTGTACTCATCAATTTCAGTCAGGGCAGAGGCGTTTTTTTTATTAACCCGCTGCCGGGCTAGGTCTCCCCTTTCTCAGGCAGAGGCAGTTATAAAACAAAAATATTCTTTACGGATACGTCATATGACGACGACGTAATATTAAATAATATACTTGTCTAGCACGAGTTCGCTGCATTTAATACCTGCCAGTAGCAATACCCAGTCAACAATCAAAAGAAATTAAGACAGACCATTTTTCACATAAGCACACCTAACTAAAAAGTCAAAAGTCTAAGTATGTTTTTGGAAATCAAAAAATATTTTTGTCCACAAACTTATTTACGCTCCCACAGTGTGCCGGCAACATCGGCCAATTACATAAAAGCGTTTCATTTGCCGCTGCAAAGTGTTATTGTGTGACCCCGCGCGATACCATCGACCACGGTCCCACGCTGGTTTACTCCGCTTGCAACTATGCTCCATGTTTCTGAATTATCCCAAAAAAGGACTCCAGCGTTTTCAGCAAAGAAAGAAAAAAATCGAAGAAAGTTCTTTATAAATGTTAAGGTTGCCAACAAAAATGTCCATCCCATGGAAAATATGTTCACCCTGTGGATAATTACGTACTTAACACATTATCAGTAGCAATGGCTTTCATTTTGACAGTTCAACAACATTCATTGCGTTATTTACGTTGTTGAACAGACACATTTTTTTAACATAATATGAAGCGAAGGATTAGCAACATGGAAAGTAGCGCCCTTGTGTAAACTTGGACTTCGATGTGGGTCCACTCTAGAGACAGCGATGAAAGGTCTCATGAACTTGTCATTTCTTCATTACCCATACTTCAGACTGGTATACAGCAGTGCTGCTTTGGAGCAAAAGAAAGCGCGGTGGTAGTTTTTCCCCAGAAGAACGATCCCCATCTCAGAGTTTTAGATAAGTACTACTCGAACTATCAGTGGTAAATGACCATTTGCGTAACACATTATCAACCGGAATCGGTTTCATTTTGACAGGTCAACAACATTCATTGCGTTATTTACGTGTTGAGTAGATACATTTTTCGAACTTATGAAGCAATGGATTAGTATTTGCTTCAAAATGATTCAGATTCCGATTGGTAGTGTGTAACGCAATTAAGGTGCAGCTTTAATTTTTAGAAAAAATCGAAAAGACTCACATTAGAAAGAAGAAAGGAAATTAATTAAGACAAAAAAATATTATCTCATCGTATACTGCACCGGGTGACGTCATCACGTCAACGCCCCCCAACTGTCGCTGAAAACCAGCTTTGGGCTCTGTCTCGCAAAGGGTCACAGCATTATGCTGAGCGATAGCCGTTTTGCGTGGATGTGACGCATATTTTCCCCCAACTTGTTCTTTTTTGTGTCTGTGTTGCGTCATGTTTACCGCAAATAAACGAATTTTCTTTTTCTAAAGAGAGAAAAGAAAGTCAGAAAAGAATGAAAAATTGTGTATTCTTCACACACAAATCATCACAAAAAACACACACACATTGCATTATTCAGTGCGGTATGCTCCAACGAAGTAAGCTGAAGTGTTGAAACTTAAAGAAAAATTGACATCATTTATTTTTAAAGTTTCCAGGGTTTAATAAAGGTACAGGATAGAATCCTCCAGTATCTGGCGGTCAGAGAGTGAGAGATCCGAAACAAATGGTCACGTATGCGCAGTATTAATTAATGAATGCCATTATTCTTGCCTTATCCAGCTCCAGTGCAGTCTTTGGAGTCAGCATTGTTTTTGAGGCAAAAGGCCAAATATACGGGCAGACGTAGGTACCCGGCTTTTGTATTGTTTTTCAGGGAATTTGGAGAGAAATGATGTAGACATAAATACAAGTACTCAACAAAACGAGATATGTAGTTGAAGTTTAGTAAGAAACCGATGGATGTTCTCGTATAAAATTTAATTTTATTAATAGAAAACAAACAGCTCATTCATCAAATTAAATTTCAGTCAACAACATCCAGCGGTTTCTTACTAAACTTCAACTATATCCGATGATCGTGCATACTTATCTCTTTTGTGGATTATACCTAGGTGCCAAAACGATGAATAAATAAATAATAGGTAAAAAAAATGTTTAAATTATGTTGTATTTAATTTATTCTCTTTAAAAATAATCAAATGTACAACATTTAATGCTTGAGGACAGACATATTTGCATGGTGTTCAATTAGTTATGTATACGTATTATATGTATATTACTACGTTAAGCACACAAATGTACAGTGGCGGACTATATTGTCAATAATAAGGTACTAGGTCCTCTCTTTTGCCCGGGATTAGACCACAAGCAAAAAAAGTGAAGAAATACTTAGATGTGCTCAACGGATTATGGCCCAAGGGTAGTTACAACAACAACACGCAAGTAATAAGTTTGTTATACAAAGAGAAACACGTACCTACTTAAAGTTAGTGATACACTAAACATGATTGTACAAGTGGTTGTCAAAAGCAACTTGAACAACTGGCTCGTGAAATGAGTAAAAAGATACTTGTATCTCAGGAGACCGCGTATCGTCAAGCGTAGTGTGGGACGCCCCTCAGCTAGATGGACCGACCACCTAAAGAAGGTGGCTGGGACAGACTGGCTGCGGAAGGCGGAGGGCAGGGGGTTGTGGCGCAGCCTGTGAGAGGCCTATGTCCAGCAGTGGACTGCGATAGGCTGAGTTGATTGATTGATAGAGCCTATGTTCACCATGCCTAAGAAAATATAAAACTGGTAGCAGTTTGATAAAAACTTTGTTGCAATTTTTTCTCAACTATGTAACTAATGAGATTAGGTAGCAAAAGATAAACAAAACTGTTTCAAAATAGCCATTTATTTTTCAACAAGTTAACAGATTGGGTTGTTACATTGCAATGTGTCAGAATCAGAAGCCGACAGCCAGATAGATAAAGCTCGATTGTGTTATTGCTCTGATTTTAATTACGTGTTGAAATTGAAGCGTTGTTACAATAAAACAATGCAGTAAAATCATTGTCTTTCGTTAATGTTTGCAATGTTATAAAAAAATCACACAGTGGGACTCAAAATACTGCGGATAATTGCGTAACATCCTATCAGTAGCAATGGTTTTCATTTTGACCGTTCAACAACATACATTGCGTTATTTGCGTTGTTGCAGACACATTTTTCGAACATATGATGCAATGGATTAGTGACATCCTTCAAAATGATTCAGGTTTTCATTGATAGTGTGTAATGCTGTCAGTGTGCTGGAAACGGCTGAAAAAAATAAAAGAGAGAAAGAAGGAACACATGTAATCTGCAGTCGACTGAAGTCAGGTACAGCATTTGTTTATAATAATTATTATTTAGATGTTTCAATTTACATTCTTATTCATAAAAAGGTAATGTCTTTTTGCTTTTAGTATTTATTAGTCTAGTCATGTAATTTAGTACCTAGTGTAAATTGTTAGTTGTGTTAAATATTGTAAAAGTTGCTTATCTTTCTAGTAAAAAGGTCATCTCACAATTTCAAAACCTTCACCGTTCTCTTAGGGAGATTTCATTGTTTAAAAAAAGCTCGCTTTCTCGGACAATCGCGCGGATTTATCACAATAATAAGGCGTTAAGAGAGTACCTTTAATAGTTTGTTAAGCGTGGTAACGTCGGCGTAATAAGCGGACTGCCGGTAATAACAGTAACAATGAAAAATAATAACAGCTGGTGTGATAGCGGCCGCGGGCGCGATTAACTGTTCCGGAGCTTTTTGTTTTGAAGTTAAAAAGAAATGAGGAAGAAAATTATAAGGAAATGGTGTAGTTGAGATTAAAGGTCAGTGTTTCAACTTCATCGTACTTAATTTGTCTTG
The DNA here is from genome assembly GCA_945859645.1 of Amphipoea oculea. Lineage (NCBI taxonomy): Eukaryota > Metazoa > Arthropoda > Insecta > Lepidoptera > Noctuidae > Amphipoea > Amphipoea oculea. The sequence goes on along the minus strand of OX243864.1, from coordinate 18,978,042 downwards.
ACTTTTTAGAAAAACTGAATATTTTGTTCTACTTTTTTCCAAAATCAAGCCTATTAAAAACGAGCTGATATCTGACTTAGCACATTCGCAGCCGTGTAGGTCACCGGTGACCGCGAACAATAGATTTTCTATTGTGTCTGTTGTCTGGCAGTCAAGGTGTTAGGTAATTCTTATAATTTACTCCCGAGTTTGGGCCCCTTAAGTCCTGCAACAAGGTTGTCAAAAATTGATTTTGAGTTTTGTTAACACTGTTTGTGAGGAAGACCCGTTTGCCAATACAACTGTTATGGAAATTGATGACGTAGCTTATTAAATAGTGATCTAATTTGTAGTGATTATGTAAAACAGTAAAATAAGATGGTGATTTCCGGTTTAAAACAAGATGATTGAGCCGGAAGTCAGGTCCTGACAACACCCGAAATTAGTCACGCCAAGCAGCCAATAAAGACATGTAATTTTTATCACCCGTAATACGTATTAATGCGTATTATTATTTGACCGATACATACTTACCTTACGTACTTAACCGGCAAATAATTTGCAAGTAAAAGCCGTTTTGAGTTTCAACTCACGCGCACGTCTGGGCATCGTTTTACAAAATGGTTTTTAATGAAATTTATACATCATCATGGTATTTGACCATTACTTTTTATGGCCTAAAAGAAAGTGTTGAATATGTTCGAGGTATCCTTATATGATGGCATAAAATTATGCTGTTTTCTGTCTGGAGGTAAATTGTTTAATTGGGTTGGCATTACCGATTAGGTAGGTACTTATTTTGTAAGTGTTGGTAAGACTGTGAGTCATAGAGGTTATTTTGGTTTTGGCTTTTTGTGTAGGTATTTTATCTATTGCAAACCAAAGTTTTTCTTTTTGTTTAGGTGTTTTTGTTCATATGCCAATGAACGCATCTTTCTTTGTTTCTATTTGGTGACGTAATGATAAGCACAGGATTCAGAGGTTACTTATTAGAGCGCATAATTTATCGGTTTAGGCGCAGAAGGCCTAATTCATCATCATCATAATATCTATAATTTGCATGCCCTAAACAGGCAAAGTATGGACTGTACATAAAAACAACAACTTGTATCTACAATGCATGCCACGAAAGATGAGACTTGACACACCAAGTGGTTTGACTTGCGCAGTACAGTCACGTCTATAAGTATGTATACACTTGGCTTTATTCAAAGGCGGTTTTCTCCTTTATTTTTGAATGAAATTTTATGTTATTACGAACATAGTATTTTCGAACCCATAAGTTTATGTTAAGTGTCGTATTTCAACGTTGCATTCGTTATTTCACGAAAAAATCGCAATTGAAAATTGCCAAGTGGTGCTCGTGACTGTACACGATTTTAGGTCTCTTTAGCGGTATGAGGTTATACAACTGTTGACACCTACCTATATTTTTTTCTTCAGTAAAAGTTGATATGGCTTAGTTTTGTTTTTTCCGAATGGATCCTACTAATACCGTAAATATATTGCTGGTGTTAAAGATAGATTAGGTGGATAGTGATTTATAGTACCTACAAGTCTTTAAAAAAAGAAAAAAAAACAAGATTTTTTTTTTAAAAGGTCAGTTACTGTACAAACCTAAGAGTAGAGTACCTTTTAATTGGCCATTTAGTGTCGTCCTCACTACGTCTCCAAGCTTTGATTTGAAAACGTTATTCATATACCCAGGAAGTAATCTCCAAACTTCAATAGCGCCGTACATTCCCGCCTCAAAACATTTTCCATCCGTATCCATCTCAGGAAGAAGCGCGGTTAATAAATAATATAGTTTAGGCTTGCAATCTGCGCGGTGCACGGGAATACAAATGGCGGGGCGTCGTAGCCACGCCGTTGCGCCGGCGCAGATGCGCGATAGCGACGCGGTATACCGCGGGTTTGTGAGGGAATATTGTATGGGATTTCTGTTATTAATGGCTTATTAAATTAGAAAATAAGATTTGGTAATGTAGGTAGTAAAACAGCGAATCAATATTAGGTATAATGATTTAGAATCCGTCATGATGAATTCTGTTACGTTTAGTATTCCATTTCAATTTTGTTTATAAGAAATTATATCACTACAGATTCAAGGTATATTGTATAATCTTCTAAACATCAACAGGTAGGTACGTTTTTTCATACATTTTATTGATAAGCTGGTTTTGCAAAGCATAGATAATATCTTCATCGCCATCTAATCATCATTGACTTATTACATACCTACCCATCTAATACCGAAACTAGCTTCAATTACCAATCAAAACTCGCCAATAACCGCCCAGTATTTAGCACTGGCAACACAAATCACGGCGTTAACCCCTCCATTGCCGCGGGGGTATTTATCGGCACAATAAACTTGCGTAATTTATAACAAGCAATAACAATGTGTGCTGTATCTGAGGGGTAATTTCTCAAACGCACACCTCGCCCGTAGCGGCGGCTATCCGACAAATTAAATAGCCGTGTATACGTCCGGACGGACGGACGAACAATCGGTAGGCTCTACTCTTATTAAATGATAAGCCTCGTAATATTAATGTTATCGTGCAGCGCTAGCGGAGGGTTAAACTGTTTTGGTTTTTAAATTGCTGTGTTCGTATTTTTTTTGGGAGGGGGTCAAAATTGAACTTGTTTTCATGTTATTGAAGTTATTTGACTACGTAATATTAAGCATTACCTACGTCCGCCTATGTACATTTATGTGCTTGAAGTATTAAATAAATAAATAATATTCATGATGATCACATAATGAGCTGGGGTGGGTAGTGGGCCCAGTGGTAACGGCCGCGGCTTATGAGTTGTGGGCTGTGAGTTCGAACCCAAGCAGGCACTTTACTTTGTGTTCATTATTTTATCATCACTGCTCTCTAAACGGTGAAGGAAAACATCGCGAGGAAACTGGCATGTACTAGAACCAAAATTTCGAAGTCATGTGACATCCACCAATCCGCGCTGGAACCGCGTGGTAGATTCTGGCCCACTCCCTCTTACAGAGAGGAGGCCTATGTACCAGCAGTCAATGGGTACATTAAAGGCTGATAATGCACATAACGTTTATTTAAAATAAAAACTATTAATCTGAAGTTTAGCTCCTAAATAACGCTCGTCTGGGGCAGATAGTCCAGACATTTCACTGATGAAAATTGTTCAGTATTTAAGAAACATCACCATCTTCCCAAATTATGCACGTCCCGTTAAATTCCACCATCCTCGTGCATTAACATCAATATTGAAGGACAAAAATAATCTAATTATAATTTTAAATTCTACATAGTTCTGGCCACCCCGCATCCTATTTTCCTCAAGTCTATAAAACCCTTTGACTCGGCCACATCAATGTCAGAACATGCCAGGCTCGGAGTTATAGCGGCTTGAGCCAAGCCTCTTTACATCTCAACAGCATATTTTACTATTCCACCACTTCGTTAATATTTTCAACTCAAAAGGTATAAATGTCGATTACTTCATTAGTGTTAAGAATAACTTAAGTAGACCCAAAGGGCCATACACAAGTATTAATATAAACATCTGTCCAAGACCTTCCAATTACCATTTGCAAGTCATTACACATAAACACAGCGGTTAATCTCGCTCCGTGGAAATTAAAGACTTAATTAAATTACGGACCAAATCAATTTGTATCTTATGAGAACTAAACAGAAATTTAATTAGCGATACGCAACAGAAGAAATGTCAAAAAGGTATTGAGAAAAAACGTACAAAATTAATGCGGGCGCATACCTGAGCGCCCGGCACCTTGTGGCAAATTGAAAAGGCCGCGCTTGCTCTCCGAGCTAATAATAAATTCTCAAATAATAATAATTCATAAATAATAATCGTGGAAGAAACAAAATAAAAATATTATACACGTCGAAATAATAAAGGATTTGCCCGGGAAGCAGTCGACACGGGTTGACTTTTGTTGAGGATAACAACGACCGGATTATATGCATTCCGATTTGAGCTTTAAAAGTTCTCAGCTGATGTGGAAAGAAACATTTTCTGTACTGAGGAAAGCTATGATGCATTGTTTATAAATTGACGCCTAAAACATGCGTCGGACCAACACTTAAACTCAGAAATTGCGGGTTAGGTCACGATCGTTGCGTTATTTTTGTCATAGTATAATAGTGAAGTGAGTAGCAGGCTATAATCAAAAAGCATAAAGGCGCTAGTGTGCGCCGGCCCGCCGAACATAAAATTGTTTTTTCGTCCAACAGCTATAATTAGGCGATGCGTTACGTTTTTGTTTGGCCCACATTTCCCGATCCTCTAATTTTTGTGTTTTTTGCCGCTTCTTTTGTAGTCGTTAATATGATTACACCGTTGGGATGATGGCTTCATACGTGTTTTAGGTTATAACTTAATTTGCTCGGGTTACTTATTTGTTTTTTTATTGTTGTCCGACTTCCTGAGAGTCTGTCGTATGTTTTTTGCGGCCGGTCGTTAGTTGGAGGTGATTGAATGTGATGGTGAGCAAATTGTGGGTCGCTCGAACCGTCGCGTCGTGATGACGTCCACGTCTCGGCGTCACGTATTTAGTTTGATTCGAATGTTGACTCAGTGTGTCGTAATTGGATCGTAATCTGTTAGCAGAACTTTTTGTCGAGATGATTGCGTTCTCGCGCTATCACGTACAGTCGAACTTTCGATGATATTGACCGTTTAGCTTATTTTGAGCGTAAATTAATTTCTAATGAGGTAGGCAGGCGGCGGGGCTGGCGCGTTAGGGCTGAGAATGTCTTAATAATGTTTCGTGTCCGATGAAATCAAGCGGTTAACGCTTCGTGCAGCGCTGACAAATGGCTGGAGTTACGTAAACGTTTGAGCTTAAACCCCCGCTTTTTAACGCGATAAAAGCTCCAGGACCTTATTGAATGCATTGTAACAGTATTTTCCAACAACCATCAACCTCATCTTGCGTTTCCTGCCTACTTAATCCTTTACCATTTGTCTCCAAATCCCTCCAAAACCGTTCAAAAAGCAATATTTCCTCGCCACTTTTCCATAAAGCGCTGCACTCGCCGCACAAGTCAGCGGTAATGGCGCGGCTCGGTTTGACAAGTAAATTGAGCTTGGACGTGCGACGTGCAAATTGGTCGACACCGCTTGCACGCAACGTGCTAGGGCTTCGTGCTCGTGCGTGGCTCACGGAGTGACACTTGGGTAACACGCCGCCACGAAACACTAGCTTTGAGAACTAAATTATTAATGGAAATAGTGCTCATTATAAAATTGTAAGCAAAGTGTTTCTTTGTTTCGAGTTGTTTTAAACTTTGTTCTTTTCTTTCTGTCTTGTCACGTTGACTGCTTTACGTGATTCTTTTGTTTGTTTTAGTTTTGTTTATTGGCGTTAAATTCGTACGTTTTTCTGAGCTCAAACTGATCCAAATTTTAACAAAGCCAACCTTCTTTTTGGACGGAAGAGCGTAGAAGTTACGTAGCCTGTACGACATACTTAAGGGATTCGAAAGTTTTCGGTACCTGTACGAGTAGGAGAAGGTATCGAAGACGATTTCGTCTGGTTTATAATGGGCAATGGTGATCCAGTGGCATCGGTCCCGACTAGCGAGTTTATAGGTCGAGAGTTCGTATCCAAGGAGGCGCTTTACTATGTGTAATTTACTTCATCGCCACTGTTCTCAAAAACGATGAAGGAAAACATAATGAGGAAACCGACATCTCCTAAACATTCGAAGATATATTGTAACATCTACCAACCCGCACAGGGCTCGCATTGTAAATTACAGACTGCTCCCTCTCACAGAGAGGAGGCCTGTGTCCCGGAACTGGGAAAATTACACCCTGATTATGCTATAATGGGCAATGAAGACACTGATGAACTAGAGGTAAAAAACCAGGATGCGTCAAAGTCTGGACAACGGACCATTACAAAGTTTTAGTGTCTAAAGCTTACCTCATATTTAGTATTCATAGCACACCTAATGGAACAACTAATAATAATAAAAACACACAATAATAAGCCACTAAGACCACAATTACTCATGTAGGTGTACACACGATTGTATACGACCGAACACAATTGCTTTCCGTGTATCTAAATCAATTTTATTGGACCATAGCACTTGTTATCTAATTATACTTCACCAGCTTATAAACCCACCAATAACTTTGAACTGTGCTTTAAGCCAATATGATTGAAATCAGGGGTTTTGTTATACTGGTTGTTCGAAATACTTCTTACAAACTGCCCAGAGATACTGACCTGTGGCTTTTACTAAGTTGGTTAAAACAAGGGGTCTTGATATATTGGTTGGTAGAACTTCATCGCTTTGTATGATAATTTTAAAATCGACCTCGGCAATGAAAAATTGATTTCGGCTGATATGCTTTTGATTATATGGTTGGCAGTCGTTAGATACAATTATTTGGATACAGGTACGGGATTGTTTTTGGGCTATTATGTTGGTATTGATGATAATAAAGACGTTAGCTTGAGGTGGAGGCGTCCTTTTGTTTTGAGGGTCTTCGCCGAGTGGCGGTAGTTGAAATAAGATCTTATATCGTTTTAAAGATCGGTAGTGGTGTTCTGTAAGAACTCTTTATTGAACAGACTTTTGATTTGTTCACGGAATTTTAAAGACTAATGATAATAATGTTTTTTTTGTCAGTGAGTTCTTATAGAAATGGTATGGTTGGCTTGAGCTTACTGCAAAAGTTTCCATGTTAATTGAAACTTTTTAAAGCTTGCATACTATATATACTACTAGCTGTGCCCCGCGGTTTTTTCACCCGCATAAGTTTCCATCCCGTGGGAATATCGGGTTAAAACCTATCCTATGTTCTTTCCCGGGACTCAAACTATATCTAGGTATACCAATTCATCTAAATCGGTTCAGTGGTTAAGGTATGAAAAGGTAACATACAGACAGACAGACAGTTACTTTCGAATTTATAATATTAGTAAGTAAGTACCTAAGTATGAATATCCAATAGTAATATACATGTACAATTATTTAACATAACTTTTTAGAAGTTTAAGGTCGTATTGTAATACATATGTTGAAGGTATGCCCACCCTGTATCTGTATATTATGTTAAACACACCAGCGCCAAATTAATATTTCATTATAACTTAAGGTGAATGTGCCATGGTAGACCGCGAAATTTAAATTTTCTTACGTTTTTTGCAATTTGCAGATCAGTGTCAGGTTGTATCTTGATCAAAATATGATTCGCGACTATAAGAGGTACGTATTTACAGAATTATAATAATTAGAATCATTAATACATCTTTCTAAGTTAGATTTCTACCGTTAAGAACAAATCTCGTATGGAAAAGTGTTTATGGTAGAAATCTAACTTAAAGAGATATATTAATGATTCTAATGACTATAATTATGTAAATACATATCTATTATAGTCGCAAATCATAATATAATCAAGATACAACCTGACACTGACCTACAAATTGCAAAAAACTTAAGAAAATTTAAATTTCGCGGTCTACCACTGCGCATTCACCTTAATAATAAATCATTGCTTAAAGTTAAATACAGAATCATCCCCAGCCCGTAATATAATAATATGCAAAGTAAAGCTGTTTACACACTAGCCGTGACTGCGGCAGTTGTAAACGACTACAATAGTCCCGGATCCGTCACGACACTGCAGTTGCAGTATCTTCGCCGCCGGCTCCTATTTAGAGGAGGACTCCTTAATGGTGTAATGCCGATGAGGAGTGTAACGGTCGTGGTTTGGGTAACAATCACGTTTCTGTTATAAATTGTCTTATAGTTTAGGAAACTGGGAAGAGTACCTGAGTAAAGAGGTGTGTAATCCCAGTGCATAGCAAGAAATAAAAGAAGGATTAGCACTTTAAGACTTCTAGCTTCAAGTTTCCTTTCCATGAAGGTGGACCGGACCTACCATGTGGGCAATCTAAAAGATTTGAGTTGATAATTTTTCGTCGATAATTTTTGGTCTTTTCATGGGAGTAGGACACAAATTGATTTCATTATATCTTATCATCCCTTTTGTAGCGTAAACTTCATTATTACAACACGCCAAAGGAAGCCAAAATGACCTTATTTTCATATAGAAAATATGAATAGTGTACGAACACACAGAAGCCGTAAAACTATCAATATTTCATGGTATTTTTCTTCTGTTTATTGGTTCAGCAAGTGAAAATGGTACGATTTCGTGGCGGCTCGCAGGTGAGGTAATCACTTCATTATATGCCACCGCCGTCTAGCGTGCTGTGTAGCCTGGGTAGGGTGGCCATGTGCTGAGGAATTGAGGAGGGCGATAATGATCTGCTCTGTCTAAAATAAGAATAGAGAAATAGCAGAAGTTACAAGGATTCTAGAACTCAGTTTCGATCATTGTAATAAGGGAATCATTATAATTATATACTTACATATTATTATAATCATCATCAAATAGATATCAATAAATAATAATAATTAGGAAAACTAATATTTACTTTTCCCTGCAGCCCATTATCATATTATAAAGCTGTTGTTCGTATGCCACGTCTAAGTAAAAGTTGTGCACTATTATTACTTTAAGGTCTTTTTATAATAGTACAAAACAAGGCAAGACTTAAAGCCGCTGCACACTTGTAACACCCGACGCCACCCCACGCTTACTTATTGGCCAAATGACGAAAATAGCTCAACGAGATGAAAAATGTGGCCAATGATTAACCGGTCAAGCGGCACGCGTCGCCGGTCGGCGACGAAACAATAGAAAATCAATTGTGTCTCATTAGCGGAGCTTGACAGATTAAGCTTAATTGATGTCGCGTAACGTGGTGTGTTATAAGTCTGTTTCCGCCTTTGAGCTCATTGTTTATATTCTTGTAGCTTCTTTCTGGTTGTTAGGATAGGTAAATGACCCACCATAGTATATCTTTTATCCAACAACTACTGCTCCACCTCCTATCCTAGCCTCTGGGTCCCAAAACATGGAGTCAAAGTGACCTCTGTGCTGTCACCGACGACGGTGTGGACGTGGCGATGTTTTGTTCCAACAAAATTTTAAATATTGTCGAGCCAGCGACACGAAGAAGAAGTAGACTATACACATAGACTATCAAAATTACTTAATACATTGACATGAAAACACAAACCAAAGACAATTCTGTGTCAGGATTCCATGCAGCATGGCCACCCTTCACTTTTCGTATTATAGAAAAGAATGGAAAATTGTGAAAAATTGCTTCTTGTTAAGTTAGGCCGTGATCGTGGGCCGATACTGCTCGGGGGAACTACACTAATCATTTTGGAACATTTCCCTTTTATATTTCATGGGAAACACGCCCTATGAAATATAACCTCATTATGTTTATGGGAACGTGAATATATTTAATGTAGGCCGTAGGTGATGTTAAGGGTTGGTTGCTATAAAGCCATATAGGTAATATATAAAATAAATTATCTGCTATGGAGAATTTTATATATGATTAACTTCTGCACGCGACTTCGTCCGCGTGAAATTTCACCCTCCCTCCATTCACCCTCTTAGGGGTGGAATTTCGAAAAACTCTTTCTTAGTGGGTACCTACTCTTCACAAAGAACATTCCTTCCAAATTTCATGTCTCTAGGACCAGCGGTTTAGGCTGTGCGTGGATATATCAGTCCGTCAGGACTTTGAATTTTATATACAGAGTGACGACGAAAAATTTCTTCGCCCCCTAGTCTGGAATCATGTGCAGTATTCATGGATTTATTTGCACGTCGATGTTCCTGCCACCTTATGCAAAGTGTCCCGTAAGTCGACGTCAAGCCGGAATCGGGTAATAGGCCAAGTCATAATATATAGTTATCAGAAAAATATTAAAAAAATCTTTGGAATAAAAAAAATGGAATGCTTAAAATGCGCCAACTTTTAATGTTACTCACATAGTACATACATTTATTTTCAGTACAGTCAGTCAAAGTTTGGCAAAGTATTAATTTTGAATATTTGGTTGGGCAAAAAGTGACATTTAAACGCCAATGATTTAAAAAATACACAACTTAGATTTTTTAAAATATTTTTTTGTTAACTATTATGACTTGGCCTATTACCCGATTCCGCGTTGACGTCGACTTACGGGGAACACCCTGTATAAAAAAATACACACAGATATAAAAACTTTCAATGGCGCAATAGTCAATAGAAATTATATCCTTTCATTTGTTCCATTATATCTACATTAATTTCCCATTCATATGAAAAGCCTTTACCGTTCTACATACACCTTGGTATTAGTCATTACACCCCTGAAACTCACATAACAAATTAATACAATTTCCTACTCCGACATTTTCATTTTTGAAACATTTTTATCGGCGTACACATTTAATTTCCTGTTGAAACATAATTAAGTTATGCCGTTTTTTCATGTAAAACACTTTTTTCTTGGAGTCACGAAATAATATTTTCTATTAGGAATGTTAAAATGGCCGTTTTTTGAGTAAGTATGATTTTATGCTACTGTTTTACATAAGTAAGTAGTAAGTTGTGAATTTGAATCTTAATGTGATCTTAGAGTTTGATAGTCTTATATATTTTTGGTATATTATGTGTGTGTGGAATAGGTACATAGATCACTTTTTCACCTAATAGCGGAGCTGAAAATGTTTTTCTGTTATTTATGCTTGGCTGAAAATAAAATACTACGTCGTATTTTGCTGTGACTATAGAGATCTTATGTGAGCAAGTGGAAATGCGCATTTATATCAGGACTTCAGTTTTTAGCCCTAACTCATTTGTAGACTATTAGTCATTAGCCTTAAATGGACTGGTCGAGGCAACATTTAGGGATTTATTTATAAAAGCACACTAACCTCAAGTTAAATCTTACTTTGGGTGCCAGAGTTCATCGAAATCACTCGTTTCCTTTGTTGTAACGCTGCATAGTGTTTAGATAAGTGTTTTTGTACAACTGAAGTTAATAAAGAAACTTTTTTTTAAAGGTTGCTAAAAGATAAGAGACGTTTAGACGTCAAACATGTATGGCTAATCATTACTTATCTTTAAGCAACGTTTTTTAATAAAGGGGTTAGTTTTCAGAAAATATTAGTATCTATTAATATGCTACTACTATACATACAGTTATTATTTCAGAATAGGCCCACAAAATAACACAAAATAGAAACATAAACATGAAATAAACTCATAAATATTACATAAGTGTATACAAATTGTTGTATCACGCCTAAAAGCGTCATTAAAAATAACTTTTAGTTTCTCTTAATGTTCAACTCTGATCAGATAAGGACTCGTCCACGCGGGTGAACGGGCGATCCTGCAATTATAAAGGAATTAGCCCAAAACAGCGCCTTCAATGGGCACAAATTGATATAATAAAAAGTAGTGTGGTTAGCGTTGACGCAACGCTAGGGTTGCTACCTCCATGCGTATTAAATTTAACTTGAATATAATAGAGTACTTTTTAATATGTATAGGTACTATTAAGAATTAAAAATATAAATGTAGAAATTTTACATAGGGTGACTCTATGGGCGGCGCTAAAAGCCACAACAGCAACCTTTGGATGTATAAAAAGGAGCAAGCGAGACAATACTGCAGGTAGCCAAGGCCTAGGTAGGTAGGCTTTATAATCTAAAGAATTGGTTGTAATACAGTAATTTTATTTGCAAATCAAATTGGCAACATTTATAATCAACAATATAAAACTTATGTTAACATGATTATTTGATTAATGATAAGAAACTTGATGTTGATGTAACTAAATAGTTATTGTGTTCTCATACTAATTTGATTCAGTGTTAATTTCTTCTATTGATGATTATTAGGAATTAACACTGAATAATGTTATTTGTATTGTATAAGAGTGACTAAATGGATTAATCGATTTTGATCAAGTGGGTTGTTAACAAACTTGATAACATCACGCGGTATTAAGCTGATTTGCTTGACCTTCAAGAAATCATCCATTACAAAAGTTTTCCATGGATTATTGCAGCTGCAGCACTTAAAATAGAAGATCAAGTTGGCTGTTGTAAATAATCTAAAACTACCGAATGTCTCAAATATACTGTTCGTTAACATTATTCCAAAATGGCATTACGAAATCTTGATAATCAAAAACTCAACTCAGGATATGAGCATCAAGCGTCAGCTGCTCACTAATTAAATACAGAAATTAGAACAAAACAACTATTTAAGTACAATAAATTATCTTTTTTTCCTCCGTTCAGCCCTAGGTCGAGGTGTCGCCCAATAATTAAGTGATTACGTTAGAAACGCGTGTCGCCGGGCGCGCGATATCTGCGTTTCGGGCGATCATTAGCGCAGTGTGGAATTGCCCTTATTCGTGTCCCGATTGAGACGTTGCGTAATTATTGTAATATTCTCAACGTTTTAGTAAGGTTTTGTTGGAGATTTTTGTGGGAAACGTTGCGATTTGAATGTGGCTTTACATTAAGGTTTTGAAGGTATGTTTTTATAATTTACTATAAGAAAAAGGGAATAAGTTTATTTCTTTCGAATAGCTAAGTAAGTATCATATTAGGACATATTATAGTTAGTGGTGAGAAAGGTTTCTAGCGTTAGGTTACTTTAGGAGAGGATATAGTCGGACAATTAGCTATTAGTCAATTTCCATAAAAAAAATCTGTCGAATTAGTCGATACCGAATGATATAAACGCTAAAATTCATTACAATTATGACATTAATAAATATCATTAGTGAACAATGACAATTACACGAAACCATTCCAACAAAAAAAAAAAAACCAATTAATATAATTTCCCTCAGACGTATTAATTGCTTACTCCGACTTAGTAAAAAGATTAATGTTGGCGATAAGCAGGCTAAATGAAAAGCTGGCCGAATTGAATCATTTGGGTATGAATGGCTTAATTTGCATACACTATAATTAGTGGTTAATGCTGTACCACTGTGCTCAGTGGGGTATTGACCAAAGTGAAAGGAAAGGGAGAGAAGGTTCAGTTGGTCGAATTTGGGTAATAGTGTTTCTTTCCCCAATCTTCTAACATTTTTTGTACTTCGATTCTTGAAGACACGTCGCAAAAAATATTATTTTGTAAGGAGAGCGATCTGAGTATTAAAAAAAAAAACAACAGTCTTTCATGGGCAATTTATTTTTATTCTAAAGTTTCGCTACCTTCTTTCTTTTTTTTTTTTCCTTTTCTTTTTTTTATTAGCCTTGACAAGTTGATTATAGAATGTTACAAGTGAAGGAAATGCAACGCGCATTTACAAACATCCGATGCAGCATAAGTTGACATTCGGAATTCAATACGTACGAAACGTGTACGTGTACGCGTAACACTGCGTACGCGTAGCCCTTTGTATCGTGCTACGCGACGCGCGTAGCGTGCTGCGTAGCCGTACGCATCGTGCTGCGCGTAGCATCCTACGTAGCCGTATGCATCTTGCTACGCGTAGTGCTACGTCAGTGACGTACGAACGTGTTACAATGTAAGTGATACGGGCTGGTGTCCGTAACTCCACGTCAATGCGCGTATTTTGCGTATGGGTGTTGTGCGAGTATGCATTGTGGCAGAACTTCAAATTGGGTTTGTTGATATGATCGAAATATGCAGGAAGCATATGACTATTGCATATTATTATGACAAGTACGAAAGTAGATACTTCTCATGATATTTAAGACTAGCTGCGCCCCGCGGTTTCACCCGCATAAGTCTCGATCCCGTGGGAATATCGGGACAAAAAGTATTCTATGTCCTTTCCCGGGACTCAAACTATCTCTATACCAAATTTCATCTAAATCGGTTCAGCGGTTTAGGCGTGAAAAGGTAAAATACAGGCAGACAGACAGAAATAGTTACTTTCGAATTTATGATATTAGTATGGATTTTTTCAGCTTATCAAGCGTTTGGATTGTAAGTTGTTCAGGAAAAAAAAAGAGATGGTGCTATTGGCCTTCTATAGCTCCGTCTCTCTCTCACACTGGAGAAATGGTGGCATTAATACGTCATAATTCGGCCCCAGATGTGCTACTGCATCGTTTCAGGTATATCCATCAGTCTATCGGATACTTTGAACTACTGCATTACTTACTTACATAGTATATGAAGTATCAACAAATAAGATAGAACTCTTGTTTATTTAACGCTCCACGACTCAACTAGGCTGTATGTGTATTAAGAATAATAGAACAAGTTAATTTCGAGGTAGTATATCATTTGTGGTCGCAATTAATGTAAATAACTATGTACGGAGTAATAACAAGACGTTTTATTTCAAATACATCGAAATTAGGTAACGTTGTGAGTGTAATATCGCCGGTTAATTTATGACTTAGGCCTTATTATTATATACATGGTAAATATATGGTCTCTTAGCGCTTAAACGAAGCCTTTATGTTGAATTTAATTAATTTTCTTTATAGCACTGTGTGACCTAAACCTGCACGAAGGTGAGAGGTGGACGTGCTGCATGGAATCCTGACACAGAATTGTCTATGGTTTGTGTTTTCATGTCAATGCATTAAGTAATTTTGATAGTCTATGTCTCTGTTTTTCTTCTTCTTCGTGTCGCTGGCGTGACTGCATTTTAGATCTTGTTGGCCCAAAACTTTACCAGTTCAAAGGTCACTTTGATTTTGGGAGACAGAGGGCAGGATAGGAGAACCCGCACTTAAGTCAAGCTTAGAAATCTTGACTCAAGCTTGACTTCTAATTTCACGCCGTGGACATAATGGACTGCTTAAGTCACTAATGTACTATAATGCCTAAAGGCTTGTACACAAAACTGCGATGCGAGGTCGCATCGTAAAAATCTGCGAGCTCTTTCTAGTTCTAACCTATATAACCTTTCTGCGTTGCGAATTTGCATGCGTCGTTTCGCGGTCTTGTGTACAAGCCCTAAGGTTGGGATTTAGCAAAAAACAGTTGGACAGGTTTGAGCAAAAGGTTTTTTCTGGTATAACCACCCTGCATTGTCTTAGTTTTGCTTTTTTTATTGGTTATTCACCACTGTAGCTTCTTTCCCTCTTAGGAATTTGTGACGTTTGAGCAGTTTGTAGCGGGCTTTTCCCACTATAGAGATAAGTATGTACCATTTGAGTAATATGGCTATGAAAAGGTGCTGAGTCAACTGCAAACCTCATTAAGTACAGTCGATTAAGCTATTTGGTATACAAGCTGTCAACTTGTAACTGTTTTAGACAATTTTAGTAGTCGATTCTTTAATATATCGAGCCCCAAGATACAGGCTAACTGTCTTGTATGGGGCTCACTGACAAATAATATATTGCAACATTTCATTTAATTTTATTCAATAACAATTTTCATTGTGTCTATAGTAACCTAGCTGTAGGTGGTAGGTATTTTAAGTAACTCATGTCGTCTGAACTTGCTGTAAACCAGTGAACCTACTTACTGTATTACGTGGACAATAAAATATTTTCTATTTTTCAATTCCTAATAAATAAGCCTAAAAAGTTGTTACGCACGCGGTAAAAAGGAGTTTGAGTATTACCTGTATACCAAATAGCTTGTTTGACTGTACTGTAATAACTCTCCTCATGAGTGTTCTTGCGTCTAAAAATAAGACTTAAAATTCGTAAATTTAAGTTTTTTTAAACTTAGATTCACGTTAGAATATCGAGGTTAGTAAACCAGCAGTCGTTAAATTAATTACTCGCCTATTCCAAGATATGAATGTGAATTATGTGCCTTATCGCTTAAATCACTCTTCCAATTTGCAATATTAATTTAAATTATGACGTGCAGTAAATTATAATATTAATATTAGAATAATAATTTATGGAACGAAGTTAAACTTATTTATGTGTGGTCATTGGTCTTATGCCACAATTTTCGTACAGTTTTTTCTAGTTGCTTCATAATTCATATTTTTTGTTGTCAGTCAAGAACAGTTTTTTTCACGCAATAATATTAATATTAAATTAATTCGTTGATAGACTACGCCACCTGTTATTGCTTAATCTCGTGGAAATTGCCAAATTAAATCTCCATTGAAATTCATCCTTTTTGCTGGGAAGGCTGTTTATTTTCATAGTTGGTACGTCTCTGTCAGCATGACATAGGGAATAGTGGATATTTCTGAAGGTAGATTCTTTTCATTAAACTGACATTACCCCCTAGGAGAAGACCACACACCCTCTCCCTCACCCCAAATAACATAATTAACAAAACTAAAAGCCTCCAATTGAAAACCACGCCAAATAACACTTAACCCATAAACGCAGTCAATTTTTTTAACACCAAGATTGCGAAAATCACACCAAATGAGCGCCAAATGCGCCTCTTAATATAAAATCCCGGCAATTTACCTAAACACCCGGTTATTACGCACTTCATCCTCACTGCGGGTAATATGTTATACGAATGGGTTATAATAACAGAAATGGCTAACGATGATGCGGCCAGTGTCGAGAATGGCTCGCTATATCCATTACTCATGTGAGATAGATTGCTCTGTGAAAGTCCGAAAGTAACTGGCTGGTAATCAGTTTTAATCTGTGCAATGTAACTGTTCTGCCGTATTATTAGCGAGACTGTCAGTGCGTTTTTTTTTTTCTTAGTTTGAGTTTGGAACGTAAGTAGATGAAGGTTATTGTTTTTTTTTTGGGTGGCTTTTTTTGTAACAAGACAGCATTGCGTAAACACTATGCTTAGGGACACGCATAGAACAATAGCATTAATTTATCATAGGTACTAAGTACTTACAGCCCTGTCTGTGTTGTTTTACATCGGATTTTTCATTACTATCGAAATCATAGTGACCTTTGTGCTCATTATAATAACGTTGCTTTTGGGTTGCTACAAGTCTATCAAAATCACAGTCATCTTTATTCTTGTTTATAATAAGGTTGCTGTTATGTTGTTGCTGTCATCCATACTAATATTATAAATTCGAAAGTTACTCTGTCTGTCTGTCTGTATGTTACCTTTTCACGCCTAAACCGTGAATTGATTTAGATGAAATTTGGTATAGAGATAGTTTAAGTCCCGGGAATGGACATAGGGTACTTTTTATCCCGATATTCCCACGGGATCGAGATTTAAGCGGGTGAAACCGCGGGGCGCGGCTAGTAGGTAATGTGACTGTGAACGGACTATAGGTATTGAACTAACATTTTGTACTTATATCGTACTTTATTGTTTCGTCATCATTGATCATTACCTTGTGGTATGCCCACAGTGGCCATCTCCCACTGCAACGAATGGTCCACAAAGAAAACTTCAGACTTGATAGTGCCAGTATGCAGGCGTTCTTCTCTTCTTAGCAAGTTAATGGAAATCTAATTGAAGTCGGCCCTGAATTTGGCTACAAGTTTGGCGCCATCACTAGCGGCCATCGCCTCCTGTAACGTGCAGACAACCGGACACGCTGAACACGATATTAAGTACCCCATCGTATGAGGAACAGCATCCCATTTACAATTTAGAGTCGGAATCATCTATGAATCTCCACCTGAACAGTAGGAGCAGGTGTTTGCAAATATGGAAAACCAAGCAAAGCCTATCTTTACTTGTCTCCGAGGCATTTTAACAATTCATGTTGATCACGTCTTAAAAGCGCACACGCACACACATAGGCGATTAGGGCTAGCCATCCTGCCAACCCTAATCGTTACTTAAGATCGACACAAGCCCCCATAATCTATATATATAAAATTCAAAGTCCTGACTGACTGACTGACTGATATATCAACGCACAGCCTAAACCGCTGGTCCTAGAGACATGAAATTTGGAGAGTGTGTTCTTTGTGAAGAATAGATATCCGCTAAGAAAGGGTTTTTCGAAATTCCAACCCTAAGAGGGTGATTGGGGGAAGGTGAAATTTCACACGGACGAAGTCGCAGGCTGAAGCTAGTCAATTTATATATCAATTCGCTACTATAATTTGATTCTCCGAATTTACGTACAGTGTCCAAGATTTGTGTCATTATGTAACGATATAAAATTTGTAGGTACATAATAAACACAGTCACGTGCTTGATCTTTGACTGGCTGCGCAGACGCATGAAATGTGTGGTTTAAGTTATATAATTTGTCCTTATTATTCGGTTCAAATGATAATATGACCTAGGTTGATATCTTACTGGCCAGTTGGTAGGTATTTGGATAACTTGGGCGGAAAATGCATCTATACGGCGTTGCTATGTAGAATTATGTAGATACTAGCTGCGCCCCGCGGTTTCACCCGCATAAGTTTCGATCCCGTAGGAATATCTGGATAAAAACTAACCTATGTCCTTTTCCGGGACTCAAACTATCTCTATACCAAATTTCATCTAAATCGGTTCAATGGTTTAGGCGTAAGAGGTAACAAACATATAAACACACACACACACTCACAAACTTTCACCTTTATAATATTAGTGTGAAGTGTGATTATAGTGTGATTTTATTCATGACAATGAAAATAACCAACCACTTATGTCTTATACTGCCTTGATGGTATAGTGGTCGTTAAGCGCTACTGAAGACCATGACGTCCTGGGTTCGATTTCCGGGTTGGGCAGGGTGTTATTGGGTTTTCTATCCGAAATTTTTCAGTAGCAGCCCGGAGTCTGGATTTGTGTCCGGTTGATGGTGATAGGTTCACCCCTATTACATGGAATTTAAACAGGACTAGTACTAGTACTCTTAGGAAGTCATAGCAAGTGACACAGCTGTTTTTTTTTTGACAAACATGTCTACGCTAGGGGGTCTAGAATCATGCACGGAATCCATGTTAATAGGTTGCGCGTCGATGGGATGCAAATGGGAAGCCACGGCTGACTAGTGCATCCCACACTTGATCAGTAGTTACCTACATTTAGGGGGACGAAAAATGACATAAAGCGCGGTCACTGTCGGACTGCATAGAAAAGAAAGAGAAGCGCGATGACACAATGAAGGTAATTTATTGCAAAATATGAAGTAATTATCTATTTACAAAAAATCTATTGTTTGGACTAAAAAATTAAAACACTAGTCCTTTAGTATGTTGTTTGTAGAATAATCTGACAAAAAATCAGAATGCTTGTTAGTCCATCCAACAAAGAGATTGTAGAGTGCGTGAGCAAGGCCCTAAGCAATTACTTCAGAAAATTGTTCAGGGTGCTTAGAGAGTTAACATACTAAAAGTCCTGACATCTAGGGGGTGAGGCGGAGTGGGGGGAGGGGGTTAAAGTTCCCATTTTTCAGTTTTTCGCTAATATCTTTTAAACGCTGCGTCATGGAGATAAGAAGTCTTCTACGCAATGAAAGCTTATAAAATTGTGTACAACTTTTATCTTATACACTTTTTCACATTCCTACCTATTTTCGAACTACACATTCCGGAAAAGTGAAAATTGAAAAAAAAAACTATTTGAATTGAACACTACCTTTTGTATATTACTTCCTTCACGTTATTTGGGGATAAAAAGTATCTTATATCTTAAATCAACTCCTACTATATCAATTTACTAAATTTTATCCAAATCTGTACAGCCGTTGGGATATCAAAACTTTTATCTACACTTGTCTTATACACTTTTTCCAAATTTTCACCATTGTTCGAGTACCGTGCTCCGAAGAAAGTGAAAATGGAGTTCATTTAGTGTGATGTGACAAGCATTACCGAATGTTAAATATGAGCTAGTATATAAATTAGGTATTTTATTGATAACATAAGCTGGGAGTACCTCCAAGCGGTGAAGGCGGTAACAGTTTGAGATCTCGTTTTCTACCAGTGGTAATGGAGCAGAAGCGGGTTGTCACTTTTCATTCCATATTTCCTGTCGTAGAAGACGAGAACTGTCCTTTTGATAGCTTTAACTCCTCCCACCCAAGACATTATTCTGCTGAAACCCGGCCGAGGAAAAACCAAAACAGTTGCTGTCCACCCAAGAGATGCAGCAACATGGATTTGAGGACATCCTTTTCCTTCATTCATTTACAGGTTGTGACACAACATCTGCAACTTTCAGAAGAAGCAAAGTGGGTTTCTTAAAACTGTACTTGAAGTCAGATATTATCAAGGAAGCGGCTGCGATCTTTTACAAGCCCACCTCCACGCACAGTGAGGTTGAAGAGGCTGGGAAGATGTGCTTCCTCAAATGGTATGGCGCACCAGCAAGACTGATCTCCCTCAATGAGTACCGATACCAGTCATTCGTGAGATCAGTGGCAAATATTAAGCCTGATTTCAGCTACCTCCCACCAACTGAAAACGCAGCTAAACAGCATTCGCGGCGCACTTACCACCAAGTGCAGCTGTGGCTCGGAAATGAGCTGCCTCCTCAAGAGTGGGGATGGAAACATGAAGGGGACAGTCTGGTGCCAATAACAACCGAAGATTCGCCAGCACCAGAGATACTACTAAAAACAATATTTTGCCGCTGCACGAAGGATTGTGGTAGTAGAAAATGTGGATGTCGGAAAGCAATGTTGAACTGTTCCGCCGCGTGCCTCCACTGCCACGGGAATTGCCTCAACGGCGTGTCTGTTGACGTTGACGATGATGAAGACGACGTAGAGCCTCTTCAGCAAGTACCATCTACTGAGGATGAGGGAGCCTTGGAAAAAGAACCATTGTCAGGACCCTCACAACCTAAACGAATTAAAAGATAAAAGATAATATGTATCAAAGAAACAAGTTTTGATTACTCAACGGCTGAACCGATTTCGATGAAATTCGTTATGATTAAAGATTTGGATTTTTAGGCTACTTTTTTCCCGAAATAACGCAAACAAAGTCGCAGCAACAGGTAGAGATTCATAAAAGTAGTTTTTTCGATAATTTTCACTATTTTAGAATGTATATGTAAAAAATGGGTAGTAATTCGAAAAAGAGTATAAGACTAAAGTTGTAGGAAATTTTATAAGCTTTCATTGCGCAGAAAACTTCTTTTCTCTAAAACATACCGTTTTAAAGATATTAGCGAAAAACTGAAAAATGGGAACTTTAACCCCCTCCCCCCCTCCGCCTCACCTCCTAGACGTCAGGATTTTTAGTATGTTTATTCCCTAAGTACCCTGAACAATTTTCTGAAGAAATCACTTAGGGCCTAACTCACGCACTCTACAACTCCTTATGGGTGATTTATTGGATGGACTATGTATGTACCTATATTAGTATGGTTTTTATTGTAAAAAGAAAGTTTACATGATTTTTTTCTATCGTATCAAATTAGTTGTATTATATTTTCAACACACTACCTACCTAGCATATATATCCTGAAGAATATCATATATTTTTCTGATTTTGTTTACTGTAGTTGTTCATATACTTTATTACTTCTAAAGCTTGCGTTTTTTTGCATTTAGGTCCTGTAATCCCCTTAACCATAGTTTTTATTAATCATCGACAACGATGCGATCAACAATATTGATTACCGTTGCAAGTGAACATTAAAAAGATAAAAGATACGACGACTTGTGATAATTACCTACACCCTACAATATACTCTAAATTGATATCAGTCATCCATAAACGAAGCCTGTCAATCAGATAACGTTTTTGCGACAAAACGCTCAAAATAAACAAAAACTTTCCTGTTTAAGTATAACATTTGTGCGATTAAAAATGTACAGCGAACAAAATAGTTTGGTATACAGGAAAGACATAAACAAAAAATAAATAAGAACGCAATTTTTATCATGATATAAGTTTCAATACCTTTTTTTTACAAAAATGAACTCAAAAACTTTGACTTCAACACGAGCACAACATAATTTTAAGTGTAGTGCCTGAATACCTGCGTATTACTTTTGTTGTCGGTACGAGAACTTGTCGTTTCATTGTCACGAATTTTTCACGGTTGTCATCTGTCAAAAGCAGCTGATTTTTGGGACGGTAAATTAAATAAAGTCAAGTGTTGTTGACATCATCGGCATGAATGGGTCTGCCATCGTTATGCTCGGATAATCCACGTGTACTCTAAGGCTTGGTTTACACACAAGGAGTCTCACTTCGAGTATACGAGGTTTAACTGTTATGCCAGGAAAAGTTTTTGACGAAAAATCTAGCTATCTACCAATTCTCGTAATTAACCGACTTCAAAAAAAGGAGGAGGTTATCAATTCGACTGTATTTTTATTTTTATGTTTGTTACCTCATAACTTGCGACTGGGTGAACCGATTTTCATGATTCTTTTTTATTTGAAAGCTGGTGCTTCCCGTGTGGTCCCATTGTCACCATTTCAATATCTGATGATGGGATCTTAGAGAAATCGAGGGCAACCCTCAAATTTTATAGGCTCACTTATTGTTTTTCGCATATTTTATGAAGTATCTTGTGTATTTGCGTATAGTTGTCACCATCTCAGGTAGCTGGGCTGATGATGGAAGGTACAACTCCTTAACAGTAAGAAATTACTCGAACAGGAAAGGACTGTTTTAGTAAATTGTTTTGATGGTTGATAGGGCATTTGCCACATTTGGTCTCATGATCATCAAGTCATGACCTGATGCTGCAGTCAGGATAGTCTGCAGAGTACCTAACTCCTCGACAACTAACAGCAGATATATCGTGTTTAGGCTCATTGAAAAGGGCTCGATGTGTGGATAAACGTACTGTTAATGAGGAACACCGAAATACATAGACCTGATGCTGAAGCCAGGAGCATCAGAAAAAGTACCAACCTTGAAATTACAGCACCGTAGTTGTGTTTGGGCTCATTTTAAACAGGACTAAATTTTAAGTTCAATGCAATGTTGACATAAGTCTGACCTGATGCTGCAGCCAGGATTATCAGCATCTAGTCTAAAAACATCAGGTCAGGATTTGATGATGAGATCCTGGAGAAATCGAAGGAACTCTTCAAATATTATAGGCACACCTATAGCGATTTGGGTATTTTTTATAGTAACTCGTGCATTTGCTCTCGGAAAGCACTATTTGGTGAAGTGGAACTGATGATGAAGACCACAGATGGCCACCGGAACCACTCAATAATATCTAAGTATTTCACGGGTTGCGATTCGATTACTTTAATATGGTTGCTAAGCAATTTATGCTCATCACAATGTGAATGGTGATATGGAGCTGATGGTGGACCTGGAGAACTCCTCAACAATTAACTTCACTGCATCGGGAAAAGCAATATTTTGTTTGTAAAAGGCGATGATCACTAGGCTATTGTAACTTTGATAAATTATAAGCAGACCCACTAAAAAGCGTGAAATAAAAACTTTTTAAGAAAAAAAAAACCGACTTCCAAAAAAACACTACAAAGTGAAAAATAACTTTAATTTCGGAAGTCGGTGGCAAAAAACTAAAATACAGATCCAAAGACACCGACTTCCGAAATTAAAGTTATTTTTCACTTTGTAGTGTTTTTTTGGAAGTCGGTTTTTTTTTTCTTAAAAAGTTTTTTTAAAAGAACGTTCACAGTCTGATCTCAGTCTCAATCTGTCAAAAATACCTCACTACATTTTTGACTAACATTTGTCGCTGAGATGAGATTGCGACTACGACTATTACTACTTACGGGAATGGCCTTCAGGTTTGTCGTTTGCTGTTAGGCAGTTTTGTTTGTGAAATTGGGGGCTTAAAGCATATTATGAGGAAGAGAACAGCGACAATAATGGGTTGCGCAGCTCCAACAGCATCCTTAAAACTTTATATAAGACAAAGTGGACAGCTGTTCCTTTATAAAGCTCTGGGGACGGAGACACGTGCTAACATGTGTTTAGCTACGTCACTTTTGGTTGTTTAAGTTTGTAAAAGTTTACTGACATCGTTTTTAAGTTATTGTACATAATTTATAGATTGTGTACAGTCACTGTTACCGACACCGCGCTACATTCGGATGTGTTCGGCTGCCCTCGAGATGTACTCGATTTTAATGTATTTCCGATATGTCAGTGAGTGATGGCAAAGTATTCTGTTTGTGTTTTGTTTATATGACGATTCAGAAAATACACACGTAACTGTTCAAGTTTTCACTTCTGTCGGCACTCCAGAAGGCCAATTCTCGTAATTTGAAACGTTCAAAATCTAGTCGCAGTCTCATCTCGGAGACAAACAAATGTCAAAAACTTGTCAAAATATAGGGAAATTAGAGGTATTTTTGACAGATTGAGAATGAGATCAGACTGTGAACGTTCTTAAAATTACGAGAATTGCCCATCTGGAGTGCCACTTTTTATATAATATTTCATCATCATCAGCCTATAATGTTCCCACTGCTGGGACACAGGCCTCCTCTCTGTGAGAGGGAGTGGGCCGTAATCCACCACGCGGGCCCAGTGCGGGTTGGTAGATGTCACATGTCTTTGAATTTTTGGTTCTAGGACATGCCGGTTTCCTCACGATGTTTTCCTTCACCGTTTTGAGAGCAGTGGTGATGAAATAATTTTACACAAAGTAAAGCGCCTGTCTGGGCTCGAACCTACGACCTACAACTCGTAAGTCGCGGCCGATACCACTGGGCCACCACTGCTCATATAATATTTGCCAGACTACAAAGTGTGACAGAGCTGACTGGCTGTGCCTTTAAGTATCCCCACTTGTAGCTATTTTAATTTTTCCATTTTCGCCTGCAGCTAAATTCTATAATCATTAATCTCAAAGTCGATCAGTGGACGTTGACGTTCTGACATAACGATGATGAAGCACGTGCTAGTTCTGATTATCTAATTTTAATCTATTAATCCGTAATTATATTGTAGTGACAGCTTGTTAGCTGCCTGATAACTTATCTATTAAGAGCATCGCAATTAGCCAACGCTTTTATCTGCAGTTTGACATGACATTAACTTTATTTTTGTTGTAGATCGATTTTGAAAGCACAGACATTGGAAGGGTTACGAATTAAACGGTTATAAGGAGTGTTTACAGTGAGTCAGCAGTGGAGGCTCCGTGGTAACGACCGCGACTTTCCAGTTGTTGGTCGTAGGTTCGAACCCAGACAGGCTTTACCTTATGTAAATTATTTCATCACCACTACTTTCAAAACGGTGAAGGAAAACATCTTGAAGAAACCGGTATGTCCTAGAACCAAAAATATCGAAGACATGTGACATCTACCAACCCGCACTAGGCCCGAGTGGTGGATAACGATAGGATAGGATAGGATAGGTTGTCATTAAAAGATCGCTTTTAGCGATAATACCGCCCATTGTGTCACCCCTTGTAAAATTTCTACATTTTACATCCAAACTAATATTATAAATGCGAAAGTAACTCTGTCTGTCTGTCTGTCTTTTCTTCACGCCTAAACTACTGAACCGATTTCGATCAAATTTGGTATAGAGATAGTTTGAGTCCCGGGAAAGGACATAGGATAGTTTTTATCCCGATATTCCCACGGGATCGAAAGTTACGCGGGTGAAACCGCGGGGCGCAGCTAGTCTGTAATATTTGTAGTGTACATAATAAAGAATATTAGTCATCATCATCAAGAATATAATGTCATCATCTGCCTAGCCTTTTCCCAACTGTGTTGGGGTCGACTTCCAGTCTAACCGGATGCAGCTGAATACTAGTATTTTACATGGACTGCCTATCTGACCTCCACAACCCAGTTACTGGGCAATACGATAAGTACCTTTGGTAAGACTGGTTGTCAGACTTTCGGGCTTTTGACTACCCGTAACGACTGTCAAAGATCCATGAATGACAGCCGTGACCAACTGCTTAACGTGCTTTCCGAGGCATGGATGGGTATCGGTATATAAAGATGGTCACCCATCCACAGATCAACCGCAGCAAGCGTAGCTTAACCTGATCGATCGACCTGTGCGGCTGTTATCATTTAGAGGTGGAGACGATAGTACAAAAATTAATTAAACTGCGTATAGCTAATGACGTTCCGAGTCTGCATACGAAAATTCAATCAAATATATCCAATAGTTTAGTCACTATAGCTAGTCAAAGATTGTCAAAATCACAGATATAGATATACCTAGATAACGCAAGTATCACGAACTGTATGAAAACTAAGCGAGCCACTTTTTGACTACTACTATGACGTCACAAGCTCGCGCTCTCTCGCTCATGCTCACCCAGCCAGCAGTACGCAGGACTGAGCGCGAAAGTGGCGGCTTATGATTCTCGATCGTAAATTCGTAAACTGGTGCGATTTTTGGCACGCGAAGTAGGTGCTCTTCCGTTATCTAGGTATATCTATATCTGTGGTCAAAATCCATCGTCGGCCCGTCATTACTATTTAGTTTGTTAGAAAAACAAACGATTTATTTGATAGTTCCTAAATACTCTCATTATATTTCCATTGTTTTTATTTATTGTCGTATTGTCATGTCCACATTGTGTAAGATTCTAATAAAACTTTCATTAGCACGGGCTTTAAATTAGCACGAATATCGGATACCTCAAGAAATGCATAATATAACAATATCGATCATATTGCAATGATTTCAGAAAAATGACCAAACACAAGTTTGTAAAACAAAATAATTAAAACATTAAGGTTCATTTTGTGGCCGCAATTATACGGTGTCGCATATCAGAGGCGGAGAACATTTGGTGAATAATTTGTTCACGTTTAAAATTATTAACGCGAACCCATTCGTCATGGCGGCGTGGAGGTCTCATGGATTTGCCAATGTTTTTTTTTTTTACCATGTGATATCCAAGAGTATTCGCACAAAAAAAATACGAATTAATTTTCGTTTGTTTTTTCGTTTACCCAAAGATAAACCTCGGTTCGTAAAAGCTTAATCAATTTAAATCTTTCGTTAAATGTCATGTCAACTTGCTTGATTAGGGTTGGTGTTGTTCTTTAAAAAACATCTGCAACGGCAAACAGGGTTTCGTAGACGCAAATCTATTCGGTAAAAATCTCACCGGAAAATTTTTGATGAAGTGAGTTTAAAGTGAGTAATCAATAGTGTCAATTCCAGGTGGAATGACAGCTCACTTCACCTAAGTTTTCACGATGAGTTTTTACAGAATAAACCGGCTAGGGATGACACTTGACAGCTCATTTCAAGCTCACTTCACCAAAATTTTCACGTTGAGATTTTTACAGAATACATCGGCTGGACAGTCATGGCATAAATTGACTTCTTCTTCACCTTCCAGCACGGGCTATTCTTGCCTGGATCTGGATAACCTGAAAAAGTACTGAAATAGAAAATTGCTAGCCATTATAGGAAAAGCTGCAGGCTCAAGAAGCATAATTTCTATTCTTTCTAATTAGCAATAAAATCTGATTACCATTATGATTTTATTACACCAGGAAGAAATTAAGTTTTAAAAGCTTAATTATGTGTTTACTATTAACTAGTTTGTAGTAAAACCGTACATAGTTTATATTGTTACTTTAGGCTTCAAATTCTTAGCTGTTCGGTGTCTTTGTGTTTTACAAAATGGCTGTTTAACGCCTTGTTAATGAGGCGTTAAATGTTTTGTTCAGAATGTAATCACTGGTTAATGGTTTGCGAGAATTCATTTGTTATTAGAATCATGTTGTTTCCCTTATTTTGATAGTTACCGCGGACAATATACTCAATTACGACTGCAGTCGAGAGCCGCTTTTTGCTAGAACTGAGCATTACAATACATGCATTAGCAATGCGAACTATAACTCTATTAACGTCACGTTTTGTTCGCAAGAAAATGACAGCGACAGAAAAGATTTATCGGGCATTTTATGGATGCCTGTTGCGGCTATTCTATAATTGTTTAGCGCATCTAATGACTGTCTGGGTCTGCGTCTGCGTCTAGTCACGAATGAAGAAATAAATCACTGACATGTGTGTTTAATCGTGTTATATTTTGATTCAATAAATTACTCACGTAACATACCTTTTTACATCTTACATACAGTGTGATAGTCAATTTACAAATATCCGTTTTCCACCTTTCACTCGTCTATATAAATATAAATTAAAACTTAATCAATATATTTTGTACCTAAGATATTGTTTCCGACTACAAAAATGTACAGTTAGTAACCATTTATATTTATTACTACACATTATTTTCATTATAAATCAAAATTAAAATACAAACGATGTGGCGAAGAGAACTTAAGAAGATCGTATGTTCTTAAAATTAATGTTCGGGTTGAGAGTCATAGTTGGTCACCCCTGATTAAATTAAGTAAACTTAAATCACTCTGTATAATAATATTTTACTAAATGTTGAAAAGGTGATTGACAAAAAGTCTGAACTTACTCGTATATGCATTACCATTTGCGATACACTGACAAAATAATAAAAATAAATATCTAAGTAATAATAAATACTCTTAATCAGAAAACTGCTATGTGTAGAAATAGTCCTTAAACATTGTAACTGGTAGGTAGATATAACTTTAGAAAAAAACAGAGATCATAGAGATTTTTTTTATTATTATCAGAGGATAAAAAGCTTATCAATCATGTGAATGGGTAATTATAGGATATGCTGATTTTAAATTGGGGTCAGTAGGTTACAGCGGACTACAAAATGAGCCAACGTCAAATGTCAATTGCTGTAAAATTACCAAATGACTACTATAACAAGTAATACATTTTATTTTTCTTGATGTTTCCATAACAATGTACAAAAAAAAATTGTTATAGGTTTCAGTTTATCTAGGGGTTACTCGACATTTAATTTTTGAATGTCACTTCTTTGCGGATAACGGTGTTTTTCTTTCGTTAAATTGCTGTGTTCCTTCAACATTAATTTGGCTTATCAATTACTAAAATACTTTGTTTATTTTATTGCAACTTTGTAAGCAACCGAAAAAAAAAAAACAGGGTTATAGGTATTTTGTGTCTGGGGGCCTACTTCCTAAGCACGAAGTCTGCAGTTTTGGGCGAATTATACGGGCATTTCCTACTCCGTACGACTTACGGATATCAGAGGGGCAATTCTACAAATTTTAAGAACGTTCACGGTCTGATCTCAGTCTCAATCCAAACTGCTTCTACTTTTCCAACATTTTTGTTTGTCGCCGGGATGAGACTGCGACTAGATTTTGAACGTTTTATATTATGAGAATTGGCCTTCAGATTAGTTAAGAGTACTAAGTAACAATTAATGACAACACGATTTGGGAGCTATCGCCACTCAAATTGTGATTTTACCTGTCTGAAAATTTGAATTTGTCACTTATTTTGACAGATCAACTGCTTTTGGACGTACCGTACCGTAGGTACCTTTGTTGACGGACTTAAAGAATAGAGCCCCGATTCAATTTAATACCGATGTTACTTCAATGGCTGGCAGTTGACGTAAAATGGTCGTTTTCCAATTATTAGCCACTTTCCGATTTTACCGACGAGGCATTCATAAATTCTATAGAGTTTCAAAGTAGGATAATTTCACGTGCCAACGGCTCGAGACAATAACTCCGTGACCAATCGGGTTGCACATTGTTATGTACCTATTAAACTCACTGCGGAGTAAGTAAAAATGGCAATAAAGCCAGCGCAGCCATATTGTTTTGCTAATTGGCTCTCTTATCGGTCGTTACGCGTTATACGTTCATTAATTGTTGTTATTTTACGACGAGAGATTGTATTTCTTTCGCCAATAGTAATTGTATTTGCGCCGCCATCTTTATTTGGCAAATGGATTTTTTTAATTAGTTTTTATGCCTCTATTGTTCTAGTTCCTGCCAGTAAGGTGCCCGTTGTAGCAGAAGTTGATAAACATTTTAATGTTTAATAAAACTTATATTCGTAGTAATAAAATGAAATGGATTTTCATTCTCTAATTTATTGCACATTTTCATGAATAAAACCCTACTCCATAAACTTGGATAAGAATCACGTTGAATTAGGTATTCAGCCCTGTCCTTTGTGAATGGTGAAATTTAAATAAATAGGATAAGAAAATATAGGGTTTAACTTTAAAGCACACACAAACATGGCTACAGTAGTGTGTTGTCATATAATATTGATGACAGGTGCAATTATGTCATAGTTGTTTAATTCTTAAAACTCACTTTTGTATCATGTGTGATGGTCGGTTCACTTTATCGCCATAATTGTTACAAAGTGCTTCTGTCAAGAAATTATACAGTAATGGCGTCGTAATTAAGTTAATTGTACGCCGCTTTGTCTAATGGAGCCAACTAAGTTAGTGTTTCATTAAGTTATT
Organism: Amphipoea oculea; assembly: GCA_945859645.1. Taxonomy (NCBI): domain Eukaryota; kingdom Metazoa; phylum Arthropoda; class Insecta; order Lepidoptera; family Noctuidae; genus Amphipoea; species Amphipoea oculea. The sequence continues at coordinate 18,948,068 of OX243864.1, read as the reverse complement.
AAAGCTGGATGAGACATTAACTGCAAAACAAGCAGTTTGAGACGGCTAAAGTTTAAGAATCAAGCCTACGTTCTGTTGTTACCTACCTGAAACATTTTCGCCAATTTTCACATGAAATTGTTGTTATTTTAAGACATTACATCCAATTCATTCGCCATTTGGTAAGTTAACAAATAAAATTTGAAAATTGCAAAAATAATAAAATACCACATCATCAACAAACGTCAATATAAAATTATTGCCCCCATTGTAAAAGAAAATATATTAACATTAAGGTTCCCGCAGACAGGCGCGACACGATTTTATTAGCGCGATTTCCATGAAGTTTTCATAGAAATTGTTCTACCTACTACCATCGCGTCGCGCCTGTCTGTGGAAGCCTTTCAAGAAAATAAATATAGATAATTACTATATACACTACTACCTATATAATACATTGCCTAGATCTAGTATTCACACGAGATATGTAGTTATATGGTACTCATCAAGTCTTTACTGAAGCTGATTACGATCTAATGATAATAACAATTATTGTTTAGCTGTAAGCAAAGGAACATCTCTGAAATGCCTGTAGGGCTATTGTTAGAGTACGGCAGTACCAACGTTGCCACATTCGCAAAAATTAGGTCCCGATGTATTTTTCACCTTAAGGTACTAAGAATAATGTCCATGTTCGCTAATGCAACGTTACACTTACTGGTGTCCCACTCAGTCACAGCGCAAACTTCACTGGTGTAGTCACGAACAAACCGAGAGCCTCTATAGTCACAAGTTACAGTCACTTTCACGTGTTAAGTAAGGACTCTATACTGAAAGGATTATGTTTTCTTGTTCCCCCGTTTTTAGACAAGTCCTGTTCCGTGGCGTGACCTCCGCCGCTCAAGTCTAAGGACACAGCTCGGCCGGAGTCAAAGTCAAACTTCTCGAAGTTCGTACTAGCTCCACCGAAGTGTTTGAAGAAGGAGGGCTGGGGTTCGGGGATCGGGCTGAAGTTCCGACCCGAATGACCGTCAGACGTGGAACTGTCTGAGTTGTTCATGCCGTCGGCGCCCGAAGGTGCCCGAAGTCTGCCCGACAGCGAGAAGTCTTCAGGACCCGAGTCGTGGCAGGAGTCTCCCCCTACCACGTCGATCATGCTGTCTTCCCCTTCAATGTCTCCATCTGAGTCGGAGTACAAGCCGCTGTTCTTGTGCTGCGCCAGGTACTCCGCCTTCAAAGCCTCCAGGTCTACCGCGATGCCTTTTGCCCGCAGTTTCCTAGCTTGTCTCTCCAACGCTTTTGCCAACTTCTTTCTTCTTCTCGCCCTGTTGATAAAATCGATAGGGCCCAATTAGTATAGAATCTATAGCCCAAAGATTACGTTCAATAGGAAAGTATTTTTTCACAGAGTGTGCTCATAAATGTTGCGTTTTATTTAAGATGTTAATCAGCTTGTCAGCACTCAGCTACTTCGTTAGTGAGTATATTTTGTGATGTGCGGCAATAAAGTCATGCTTAACATCAAATCATGCTTGATATCACGTTTATATATAAAAATATTTCATAATGTTTTCAGAATCAGAGCAATCATAAGAAACACTGTCACTAAATTATTAAATACCGCATCGCTGATGACATCAGCCACAGGACTGCACATGATCCCGTGCGTCACAACGTAACCTCTGCATATTTTTAATTCGTTTATCTTTTTATGTTCTCTTTAATTTACTTGAACACAGCCGATAAAACACGATTATATTAATCACAAAACAAAACATTTTAAACAAATTACATCAGTTAATTAATCAAATTTGCACTACATTAAAAAATAATCGCTTTATTTTCAACTCGTAAAAAGCTGTCGGGAGTTTGTTTTAAGATCAATGCAAGATAGGGAAAAAGATTTAAAACACTTTCAAGGCAGTGACGGTGACTCTAAAAATAGCAGAATTGTCAATTCTAGAATTTATATCATTAGTGTCACGTTTCTGTAAGATTTGGTGTGCACAATCGTGAGGTCATATATTATATAATTGTGATACGGTTTAAGCATGCTGCAGAATAATCAGTATAATTGATAGCATTATTACCTAAAACCATCCGTGGTTTATGGATTCCTTTAATGGATCATATTGTTTGTCTCCCAGAGAGCGTAGTGTAAGGCATCAAGCTATACTATGTCTATTATCGAATGCTATACCTGCTATACCGGTCTATTATAGAAAATATTCCATTTTTATTAGACGTCTGTTCCGTACTTATAATATGACAGAACTGACTTGGAAATTGTGATAGCCATTTATAGAAGTGGTACCAAGCAATGCCTTGATCCCAGACATGGCTAAATTAATTATTTTACTGTGAACTTCTAATCCTGGTTGGACCATCTCTAGTTATATTCGGGAATTTATACTCCTAACCACAAAAGCTTTTTACCGTCCTTTTCAAAATGATCCTTCATCATTGCTTATTCGAAGACCTGAACCCTAATAGCGTACACACTTTCAGTTACAATCAGAATCATTTTGAAGGATATTGCTAATCCATTGCTTCATAGGTTCGAAAAAAGTGTCTGCTGAGAAATATAAATAACGCAATGAATATTGTTGAACTGTCAAAATGAAAGCCGCTGCTACTTATAGTGTGTTACGCAACTACCTCGCAGGTAACTTGGTATTGAAGATTGTTGATCATCAGCCGGTAAACCACCGTTCGACAAAAGCTTTTGTGGTGTTGACTCTAAAGGAAGTAAAACTGCGTTTTGCACGTATCTCACCTCTCTCTAGCCCTAAGCTCGTGTGGTGGAATGGGCTCTCCTGAACAAGACTGAGGGTGTGCGTTGTGTGCTGGTCGACCTGGTCCTTTCTTCGTGTGTTCTTTTTTGCGCCACTTCGCTCTGCGGTTCTGGAACCATACCTGTGTGACAAAAGGCAGCATTGAGTAAGATGATAGGCTTTTTTGTATGCAGTGATCATAGGGTAAGCATCTCCAGACTTGGGTTTCGAAAGAGGTAGTTTTATTTAGCTTGTTTTTCAACCAGATTTACATGATGCCCGTAATTTCAGGTGTGGGCCGTGTAGCTCAGCCAGATTTCGCCGGTTACGTAATAATTGATATGGTACGAGCTGATTCCCATCCACCGAGTAAAAATTTAGACTTCAAGCTTTGCATAAGGTTACTTGACTTGGCATACTTTTGTTTCTCCTAATTATATTTTCGCATAACATTTTTTTAAGCATAATTTCTCTAATAAAGTGTATGCCAAAAAAATTTGGCAAAGTATTATTATGCCAAAACAAATTATGCCAAAATAGTTATGCAAAGTATATTAGGAAAAAGAACATTATGCGAAAAGAAGGGATGCCTTTTCATAACATAACATAATATCGTCTGTCAAGGGTTGGGTAGAGGTGAATAGTACCTACAGACTTTTCCTTGTTGATAAACCCAGGAACACTTTAAAAGACAGAATTGGTTATTGATAGAAAAACGGACACAAAAAGGTGCACATTAAAGCAGGTGACTTTCACGATTGAGACGGTGAAAATGTCACGATATTATACGACTCACGAGATTGTAAAAACCTTGTTTCTATAGTTTAGCCTGAAGGTTGAATATCAGTTAATTTTCAATGTGTCAAAAGGATCGATTTAGAAAAAGTGACTCCGTTAATCCGTCTGTGCGTTTTTCACAATCGTATGACGATCACGATTATCGATACCTGTATTTTTTTTAAAACACGAAGCGAGTTTCGAAGTTTTTTAGGTCGCAAATCCGTTTCGGGCCTGTTATTTGAAAGTGTCGTGAGTTACTTAGGTTCAATGTCAAAGTTGCTTTCGAGTTTTCATTTTTGTTTCACAGTTAGTCTTACATTTTAAGGTAAAAGTCATAATTTTGGTAATCATTCCAATTTTGTGGGACTCGCCCCTTTAATTATAATAATGTTGATTTTAGTTAAGAAATGATAAACGACTGTATAACTATACATTTTTGACGTTTAAACGTCTCTTAACTGTAGGCAAAGTTTATGAAGTTTACGAATAAACCCCTCAATACTTAGCTTGCAACACAATTTTCCACATCTAGGTCCTAAATTTTAAGGTAAAAGTCATGATTTCATCATAGTACCTACCTACCTAATTATTCCAATTTTGTGAGACTCAATAACTCAGAGCACAATTTTTTTTTTAAATTTCTTTTAGAATGTTAGTTTCATACTTCGGTTTCATCCATAAAACAGGGTTACAGGTTAACAGCATTTTAAGCAGCATTAACCTGAGATTAAATACTTAACCGGCATCTATAAAGGTTAGGAGAGTTATCTCGCCGCACAAAGGCATGTAAAGTGCCCGCGACCCGCCAAGAATTGAGACGTTAAATTTCAATGCGCCTGCGCATTTGCATCGTAATGCCGGCCAGGCGTGCGCGCGCATTTGACGCGCTGGGTATCGGCGCTATCTGCCGGAGATGTGCGAAACATTGTATGTAGCAGTTGGAGCGTTTTACTTTGTTTTGAAGTTCATGATCAATAACCATAAATTGTTGATCCTATGGGGAGGGTTTTTGTACTGCTTTGCGAGACACCACAAGCCATATAAGTGTACTTCTTCGATGTGCTAAACCTTGTTATACCCATATCAGCAAAAGCCCAACTGCCCAAGAAGTGCCTTTAATCAATAAATTTATTGAGAGCTGTCTAGAGGTCTGACATATTTTACGACAATATTTGTATATATTACAAAGAGAACTCATGTTTTTGAGTGCAAATTTCTTTCTTATCTTAAAAATCTTTTTTTTTTTTTTAACTTATTCTAATGTACTACCTACCTGTTTCTTTCTCCTTCATTTAGCATACAAGCGATTTCGAGTATATGATTCGCGTATCACAGCTTATTTTGTATATAAAATAAATAACTGGTGTAGCAGACTCTGTTATAAGCTATCGACATGAAGTAAAACATACTTGATTTTCTAAATCTGACAATCCACATGAAATAATCTACACTAATATTATAAAGAGGTAATCTATACTAATATTATAAAGAGGTAAAATTTGTTTGTAAGTTTGTATGTAGGGGGTAATCTCTGGAACTACCAGTCGGATTTGAAAAATTCTTCTTGCATTTGATAGCCCAATTCTTGAGCAAGGCTATTTAACATCACGCTATGACCCTTAGGAGCCGAGCAAAAAGAAAAAAAGTCAAAAAGAACGTTAAGTGATAGCGCGGGCGGGTGATGCGATACGACGGGGTGGCTCGGGGGAAACAAGAAGTTTCACGCGAACGAAGTCGCGGGCTGAAGCTAGTTGTTGATATTTTACCAAACTTTTATACTTAGAACACCTAAGTTTCCTAAAATGAGAATACTCAGCCTATTGCAGTCCACTGCTGGACATGGGCGTCTCCCAGGCTGTGCCACAACACCCTGTCCTCCCCCTTCCGCATTAAGTCTTACCCAGTCACCTTTTTTAAGGTCGTTGGTCCAGGAAAATTTCGTGAGGATAGTTTTGACTTTGAATGTCGAATGGCTATACGAGTAGGAGAAGATGGATGGACTGTGTGAATGTTGGTATGGTTAGAAAGGGGGTGACTACCGAGATGACGACGGATAGAAGTCTGGGAGAAAAAGACATGTTACGCTGACTCCAAATTAATTGGGATAAGGACAGGAGAATAATAGTCTATCTAGTGGGCCTCCCACTCTACGCGTGTCGTCACTATAAAGGTACCTATTCTACAGATAGTATCATCCACGAAGACGCGCCCCGCCCTTCTTTCTGATCGTTAGTGGTTATCGCTAGTTAATTCCGCTAGTGTTCCTAATAAATAACTTATTAGTATGTATCGACAAAACTAAAACACCAGCGGAGTGTTGCATACTTGTACCGATTTATTTCCGTTGGATCCCGCTTTTGAATCCCAGTTTAATATTTTTGGCGTTGGATCCCGCAAAACATTATTATGTATTTCCGTTGGATCCCGAATTTAAAAAATGCAAGATAATTACGTTTTATTGTCGTTGAATCCCGAAAAGTATTTCCGTTGGATCCCGAATGCTTAAAAAAATCTGAATGCGGGAACTTTCAACAACAAAATTGTTTATAATAATATGAGGGGTTCACTAATATTTCACCAAAACTCCATTGACAAACTTTTATTTTACGACCAACGTTTCGTATACTATTTATTTCACAAACAACTCATTTTCTATATAATCTAGTCGTTTCTGGCACTCACCGGCCGCTGCCGCGGCACCGCTCGCTTCGGTCGCTCGGCTCATGCGTAGGGGTCACAGTTTTAACCTAACCTAACAATTTTTTTTAATAATTAACCTAATCTAGTGTTTGATAAAGGTAAATCACTTTTCTTCTGAAATGTATACATGTTGTTATAACATGGGATTCAACGGAAATAGCAAACGGGATCCATCGTTAATACCTAAAAAATGGGATTCAAAAGTGGGATCCAACGAAAATAAACGATTGTACCTACTGTACGCATTATAAAAAAGAGTGGGGTGCGGCGTCATGGATGACACTATCTGTAAAAGGTTTTCATGACTTTTATTATTTTAGTTTTTGAAAGTTCACTTTTCCATTTAATTTTCATTAATATACTGTGTATGGCATATGGCATATCTACCATTTATGACTCCGTGGTCATCTCTCCTACTTTCCTCTTCTTTTATACTTTTGAACACTTTCTTCCAACTTATACGTCTTTATCCTTTATGGTCGTTCTTTTGAACATGAATTAACGTCTCACAAACCACATTCCTTAGTTTTCATTAGTCTTTCGTCATATCAATTATAATATAGCCTCTAATATGATACCTAGTTAATATTCATGACCTGCGTTTAGCATAGCAGAGACAAACGATTAACTGTTTTAAATGCGTAAACCAAAACGAGTACCTACCTCGGAGACTCATATTATTGTACAAAGGTCCCTTCAATGGTACTAAAATTTCTCGTAATAGGTATAGAATTTAATTGTAGCTGTAAAATTACTTTAATGTGAGGTCAATGGGACGCTCCATGGTCAGACCATCGGTAAGCAATTTCGTCATCTTAAGTGGCGTGGCATATGAAAACAAATTTGACAATTGTATACGATCTACGGTTTATGGGTTATTTGTAGAATCTAATCATTTCTTCATTGGGAAGCTGCATAACATAATGTTTTCAACTTTTACAATGTTGGTTATAGATTTTTGGAACGTATTTTCCTTGTGACAATACCTACAGATGTTAAACTAACGTCTTCTGCAAAAAAAGTGCTCCAAATAAATGACAACATATGTATCCTTTAAACCGATTGAATAAAAAAAGAAAAACAACGTAGGTTCGCCCGGGCACGGCGCGGGTCAGTTTACGAGCAAGCCATCGCTTTTTATTGCGAAACGAGCATAATACGCTTGCGCCCTCTGCCGGATTCATTTGGATTTATTTAATAAAATTATAACATAACGCCTTCCAGCGTCGGGTATAATTAAGAAGATAAATATGAACGATATTAAAACTGATTCTCTTTATTTATCGTCCGTAAAATTGGGTGAAAAGTTAATTCTCATTTAGTGGGAATGTTCTGTGTAAGATTTTGCAGATACTGTAGTTAATCTAAAGTGAATTGGGTTTTAACCTGTAGAAGATAATGGTGTCGATTCTGTTGTTCACAAACTAAACTATATTTAGGTAAGTTCAGTTCATCTTTTTCTTTCTATTTCACTAAGAAAAGGACAGATGATAAATTTTAGTTTAGTCCTGTCAAATCAATCAGCTCCTGACGTACTTAAATTGACTTATGTTCTTTTCATATCGATTTTATTCAATTTCGAGCGGCCATTGTTTTTTACATCTTTGGCAAATTTAGAGACGCCGGACTACATGTAAGGCGAGGTCACATGATTAGACAAACGGAACAGATACAAAGCTTCAAACAACCGCGCGAATCGGTTGCACTACTACAAGCACGCGGGGCATGTGTGCGTGACCACTGGCCGCTTGTCACATACGCGGCGAGACTGGAAAAAACCGGTTTACGCTAGCACAGCTAGTTGACAATCTCAGGGTCAGCGCGACGCACGTTGTTTGTTTTGTTAGTTCCAAGTTTGAATATTTTAATGTAAAACGTGGTATATTATTGTTAATAATGGTGGTTTATTGTACTGTGTGTGTGAATAATACTAGAAAAAATAAAGATATATCATACTGCAACTATCCCAAGGAGTACAATAGGTAGGTAAATATTTGATTATTTCTTTTTCAAGTAAGGACCTTTTTGATAAGAAGACGGTTGTACACGGTGTGTTTTTACCTTTTTATTATTATTACAAGTTTTTACTATATATTTGTAGGTACGTGGATGGGTTGGTATGTAGTAGGTATGTGTGTTAAGTTTAAATATTGCAAGTAAGGTTTGAACCACTTCCCGATGTCTGATTGAGCTGACCTACGTAACTTCGGTGATAATGCAATAATAAGATATGACCTGACGCTGCACCCAGGATTATCTCCTCACTAGGGAACTCGTTCAACGGTTAGTAGCACGATCACGAAATTTTTATGATAGATGAATTTTGATAATTCGACACGATATTTATCATGAACTGCTGCTGCAGCCAGCATTGTCTCCTTACGAGGGAACTCTTTAACGGTTAGTAGCATGGACTTGAAAGTGAAACTTTTTATTTAAATTTAATTTTGCTTGCTAAACATGATCTTCACCATAGACTGCTGCTGCAGACAGGTCTTCTCACGATGGAACTCCTCAACGGCCATACTATTACCTATGGCCGTTGAGGAGTTCCATCGTATTCAAACTTTCATGATTATGCTATCATAATCATGAAAGTTTGAATACGAGTTTAAAAAGCATTTTTAATCGAAACTTATTATTAATACCTACATCGTACTTATTTCTCGCTACTAGTAGGTCTTGAAATTAAATAAATATTTAAAAAATAGGTATAAGTACATATTATAATCTTTAAAATATAGGTCTACCTATGTCTTTTGTATAATAGTGTTCGGTTCGCATTTCCATTTTATTTTTGTTTCAGCTCAAAGCATTTACCACACCATTAAAAGAAATAATAAATGATTAAAAACAAAAATTATAAAAAGAAAATTATTAGAGTAAGTAATTTGTAAATCATACTGAATAATAAAACTATTTAACAAATGTTTTGTTTAATTTGTCTTAACCTATTGTGACAACCCTACCAAAATAGGTAACAATTTTGCACGTTCTTAAGAAGCTTTGACTCTGTTCCGTTTGTCTACTCATGTGGCGAGATAGAGAAGTAGTATAATTATTTTTATATAGTAAAGCTGATGAGTTTGTTTGTTTGTTTGAATGCGCTAATCTTTGGAACTACCAGTCGGATTTAGAACAATCTTTTCACATTTGATAGCCCAATTCTCGAGGAAGATTATAAGCTATTTAACATCACGCTATGTATGACCATTAGGAGCCGCTAGGACTCTTAGGAGTTGTGCGAAAATAAACAAGTAAGAAAGATAATTTAAAAAAATAAATGGTTTTTACAAAGTTGCTAAATAAATAAATGTGTATAATTTATAAAACAATAATTATAATTCGTAAATTCAATTCTGTATTAATAAAATAATATAACTTACTAACTACTTAATCAAAATTTGACTTGTCGACTGGACCCGCGGTTCCAGTTTGAGTGGGTCCAGTTGACCAAAGACTCACTAATATCACAATAAATACCCAAAGTTCTTCATCCTCTCTCCTATTATCTATGCTGTGCCCGACAGGGTCCATAATTGTGACTAATATAGGTAATTATTTCCCTACCAAATAATGGTACGCAATAAAGAATTGAGAATTGAGAACGGTTAGCGAAAATGTAATAATAACGCGGGCAAGCAATGCGATGCGATGCGACGGCGGCGGGGTGGTTTGGGAGACGAGAAATTTCACGCGGAAGAAGTCGCGGGCAGAAGCTAGTATGCACTAAAGCAAAACCAAAACAAATGCCTACTTAGGTACGCATGTAGAATTCTTACACGTGTTTAAAAATTCCTGATATAATTTTTCTTTCCATGAAGCCATTGTTACAATACTTTCTAATTAGTACCTATAGTAATTTTAATTCAAATCATTTATCTACTTTGGGTAGGTACTTATGGTAATTTGTAAAATAATGGCCACCCGTTGTGAATTAATAATGAAGTAAATCGATACTACGACGTTTTCTATTTAATACTATTTACTTAAATAATTTGTTATTTACTTATCAGTATGACTGTAAAATCGATTGCCTTTGTTCATGGCAATTAGATTTAATGATGAAAAAATGTTGGGTATTGCGCTATTTAGATGATTCAGATGAGGCTATGATGCTGTACCTGCCAGTACACTTAGAATTCTAGGAAATGAAAATACATAACAATTAAGGGAGATACACTAGGATGACCCGCGAAAATCAAATTATACGTTTTTACAATTTGCAGGTCAGTGTCCGGTTGTGTGCTGATTAACAGGTTTACTGTCCACAAAGTAAACACTAGTTAAACAATAAATATGAATCATATGATTCATGGGACTTTTCTATTCTAATATGATTCGCGGCAGTTACAAAAGTTATGTCTTTCGTATAGGTACGATAGGATGTACCGGACATGTAAACGAAATGCATAGGAATAAAGTTTTTTAGTGGCTTATAGAAATTATACTAATAAAAATAATATAATTAAAATTGTCTAAAGGGCCTCTGCGAGTTGGCTTTGGCCCCTCGTACGCCTTCCAAAGGTCCGGGGCCCGAGGGTCCCGAGATGTATCAAAGACATACCGAAATTCATTACCATTTTAACCAAGAAAAATAATCGAACCTTAACTAAGAACAAAACTATCGCACAAAATTAAAAGATTACAGCAAAACCACACTTTTAATTAACCCTAAGTTTGTAACATCTAATCGAAGCACATTGATTAGTCGGTCGGTCGTAATGACCCGGTGGGTAGTTCCCTCTGCTAATGAGACACGTATATCCACCCCTTACACCCCCTCGACGGGGAGTGTCATTAATACGGGGGTGAAGAGGGAGGGTTCTCTGATTTGTTTTTATTTTTGTTTCTGTAAGAGTTAGGTATGTTCGGCGATTGATAGGTATTGATTGTATGTTTAATTTATGTTATTTACTTTTAATGGATTTTAGATTTTGCATGGGGGTGAATGGATTTTATTTATTGGGTGTGTTGACAAAACATTATTATACTTGATAATATACCAAAATCATGCTTTTAATTTATAAGTAAATTATGATTCTGCTATAGGCATTAAAAAGCGTGATCGTTAAGTAGATGAATCATGGAGGCAATTCTCGTAATTTTAACAACGTTCACAGACTTTTCTCAGTCTCAATCTGTCAAAAATACCTCTAATTTCCCTACATTTTTGACAAGTTACATTATTACGTTCACATTTTTGTTTATCACCGAGACGAGACTGCGACTAGATTATGAACGTTTTAAATTACGAGAATTGAAATAATTCCTTCAGATGAAAATAATGTTCATTTCGCATAAAATATTAGATACCTGTAGTCGATCCATAATCTTTGAAGTTTAAAGACATTCACTCCTGAAGATTAGATACTAATCTAAGCCTTAAGTTTAAGTCAAATAATTTATTTCAAGCAGGTTATTAAAAGGCACTTTTGAACGTCAGGCGCCCCTACCAAAAGGTACCTAATTTCTTGTGCAAAAGATTGGGTAAGAAACTCCATAATTACTCTTTTAAAATATTTTACAATATTTTGTATACATGAATTATAATTATATGAAGAGGATGTACCTGGAATAAATTAATTACTATACTCAATAGGTTTTAGGTAAGTAAGCTTTTATCTTGTAGCTAAGTTTATTTTTGTATGTTTAATCAAGAAACACAAAAATCATTCACATTATTATTCCTTTGAACCATCTTTGCAAAAAAGTAAGTAAGAAATACCTAAAAACCATTTATTAAGTGACGTCAAAGGGACAATTGCCCCATCTTCCCTACCCGGGGGTGTAAGTAAGACGTTTGTGGTGTCGATACATTGACTTGTCATCCTCTGAGGGGTGAAGTTGTCTCCTACGCCCCTACGCACTTTGTGGGGACTGTAATTGCGATTTGTAAGGCATATTTTACTTTAAAGGTGTTTCTAAAGTATATTGACATGTGTTTTCAGCTTTAATAGGTTAATTTAAAAGGGCTGAAAACATTGAAAGCTCTTGAACGTAATGTTTTAAGAGCTTTTATGATTTTTGGAGTATTTTTGGCTATTTTCTTTACCGCCAAAGCATACAGTCTTTAACACCTAGACCATTTGTTTGGTAAGTATTTTTTTATATGGTATACTCACACCCCTTGTACGGTCAGCATAAAAAGTTGATTAACACTTCAGTTTTTTTAATCTTAGTTATTGAGAAAAATATTAGTTCAAAAGAATTAGCAGCAGAAGAATTTTTTTTAGAATATATACTCTTGTCTATTATGTGAAAAGCTAAAAATCAGTTTATTGAAAAAAGTTGTTGTCAATTTAATAACATGTAACAATGATAGTGTTAATCGACTTTTGATGCTGACTGTACCTACGAGAAACAATAAAAACTATTTTCTTATTTTTTTTCTTTTTAGTTGTTATACATATGTACCATCTGTTTTAGAGGACCTTCATCAAAATCAAGTTCTTCTAACGTATCAGACAGCTGTGCTTCTGCGGAGTTTGTTGCGTTACCTACTTCTTATTCCTAGTTAAAGCACTAGAAAGTGGTGAAGGACGGGCGTTTTGGGGACTGTCTAAGGGCTTCCCACACATAAACACGATACGACGTCGCGTCGTGCTACGACGCAGCATCGTTTCACCGTTTGAATGACTTATTATTATTATAAGCCTGTGTTGTCTCACTGCAGGGTCTGCAGGGCAAAGGCCTCCCTGCCCTCGTTCCACTTTTCCCGGTTTGAATGACACGTCACTAAAATCATATAGTACGTAGCAGCACGACGCGACGTCGTATCGTGTTTATGTGTGGGAGCCCTAAGGGTCTAAATAGACGGACTGCATTTCAGCTGCAACATCGCAGTTTAAATGCAGTTAACTGCTTCAAAACCTAGTTATGTCAACTGCATCCAAACTGCGATGTTGCAGCTGGCATGCAGTTCAAATGCAGTCCGTCTGTTTAGACCCTAAAGAAATTTTGACGTTGGAAAAGTGCTGATTCTCAGCCCAGTTTGAATAAATGACTTTTGATTTTGATTATATTAGTGATTGGATTCGCGACAGCTCAGGCCAGGAAAATCCATACTTAGCTTGTATGAATGTTAGTGATAAAATTAACACAACACACATTCCTTATCTAACGAAGGATGAATATCAGAAAAACTTTCGTAATGATAAGACATTTCGTAAGAGTCATATCAGCCTATTATGATCTTACTGCTGGGACACACGCCTCTATTCGAGAGGGCCACGCAACCGCCGCACTACGCAAGCTCAGTGCGGTTGGTGGATGTCACATGTCTTCGAATTTTTGGTTCTAGGACATGCCGGTTTCCTCACGATGATTTCCTTCACCGTTTTGAGAGAAGTGGTGATGAAATTATTTACACAAAGTAAAGCGCCTGCCTAGGTTGGAACCCAAGACCTAAAACGTTACCACTGGGCCACCACTGCTGCTTTCGCAAAATAAGATAAGAAAATTTAGAGCCTTATTTACACATTCGACTCAAGGGATCCCACCCCACTTGCCTTTGTAAATAAAGAATTGACTTGTATTAGTGCTGTCATCCCCTTGTCGGGGTGAAACTGTTTAGTTTTTCCTGGTTTTGTTTACATGGCATTGAAGTAGGGCTTTTCTTAATATAATTGAGATGTTTTTTTTAGAAATGGTGGGCAAAGCTTTCATGGGTAGGTTCCTAAGTAAAATCAGTCCTAACAAAAAGCTTAAAGCGTTTATACCTTTTAAACTATCATGAATTTTTACTCATACCATACCTACTAGTAATATTTTTAAAAAGCTTTCATTGACAAAAGAAGCTATTTTTACCACTGAATTTTATACCAGCTCCAAAAGTTAGTAACCGCGGTTTTTTTTTTGTACTCTCATTACAACCTACATAGGCAACTTACTTGTAAGTTATTATTCCTATAGGTATAATAGATCAGAACTCTGTCTTCTACGTTTCTGCTGTGTTTTTCGTTTATATTTTAATCAATAACAGTTGCTTTGTTCAGGTAACGGCACTATTAATAATATTATTATGTAAAATTTTACGGTGCTGTAAACATTTTATAGCCAACAGTCACCTTCTATTAAATTTTCTTATAGAACATATTTTAGTAACGTAACAAAGACACGTATTTATCATTAAATGACGGTTTGTATTTTACACATCATCAATAAAACAGAATATCGTCTTTTTCATGTAAAAATATTTAGGTACGGTCGAACTAGCTATTTGGTATACAGGCAGCTAACTTTTAAACAATGGTGTGTCAATTCTTTTATACCACTCTATATAATTAAGGATGCCATAAGCTGAAAAAGTTATAACGCACAAAATAAAACTAAATATTGGCAGTGTAGTGGAAAGATGAATATTTTTGCCTGTATACCAAATAGCTTGTTCGACCGTACTGTAGAGAGAGACCTCTTTGAGAGATTCTGACCTCCTTGCGAGTCAGACCGCTTGTGTTTGAAGGAAGTTCCATTCGAACATTCAAGCATGTGTCATATGGAGAGTCGTAGGTTTGACGTCCAATATTTAAGTCGATAATTATATAATATGATAAAAAGACTCCTAAAATATATCCTAGTAAACTCTAAAGGGAGTTTAATTTAATCCCCCCGTGGCCTAGGTGCCACAGTACTATGATTTTTCTAGTAGCAGTTTTATGCTCTTAAGCGTACAGTTACTATTTATTTCAAGAATGCTAAGAAATCGAGGGGATATAGCAAAATACATAGTTAGTAGGAAACGATCTGAACTTATATTTGAAAACTGAAAATTATGGAAAGCTCTCGCCCCTGCAGTGGGAAAATGGCGGCTCATTAGAGAGTGTTTCCATTTCAACATTAATTGACAATATTGTATTGTTTTAGGCTATGCAGGGTGAATTTCTGAGATGGGGCAGTAAGGGCAGGCGCGTTATAGCCACAGGAAAAACGGTCTTACGAGACTGTCCATATTTTTGTGAGAAATTTTGATCCCCATTTACAGATTCACAAAAACTCACCCTGTATAGTTCGCAATATTTCCTATTCTTTACACAATCTTCCTAGTCACGATTCTTTTTTGTTTCAGTTTACGAGTAAATCTACCGTTTAAGATTCTACTGAATGCTGAAAAGAGTGTTATGTTCCAAGAAAATTGTTTGTTTCCAAACAAAGTAATCCTGATACAAGCAGATTTGTAAACAACCCGGTAAACAATTCCATGAACACAAAGTGTAAGGTTTCAGCGCTGTATTTCAGTGTATCGTGCTGTCTCTTTTCTTTCTGCACACAAATTGATATCGAAGTGTATGTGTGACGGAGACGGATATAAATTTCGCAACATTGTCCTGAATTGCCAGCTAAGCGTTTTCTAATAGGGTTGTCTGTCGCTTACGATCTATGTTCTTTGATTTTATATTAATTTCATTGTTAGTTTTATAGAAGATATATTATTATCTTTTATTGAAAAATATACATGAATGCTTTAAGATTATCTACTTAAGATATATCGGTTAATGTTAATCAACAGATTATCATTTGTCACAAATTCGTGCCATAGTTTTTCAATACAGTCGTTCAAAAACGACTAATATTTAATGCAGCACCAACTACCTACAGTTAATTTCCATCGAAGGGTCGGCAGTTCGGCACACAAATTAATGAATGAACGTAGATGACAACTCCGTTTTAAACATGTTTAATGTTTAAATTATACGGTTGTCCGTATGTGAAGCACCGCATTTCATTAGGCACAGTAATTACATTAAGGCAATTTAATACGAAGCAAATCTTGTTTGCCAGTAAGAAAATTATTCATGCACGATAATTCATCGCCTCAGGAGCAACCCTGTAGAGGTCTCATGTCTATCTTTTACCGCTAAGCCTACGGCGGTAAAGTCGGCTCGTGTTTGATAGCGACGAGCGCCGAAAGGGATGGAACGACGTGACTCGTAGAGGAGCAACAGGGACACACGACACTCCTTAAATTTTATATTCTATCCGCATTTTGTCGCCTAAGCGTTCCATTTAGTGTTCCATATTTAAACCTCGCGCCATTCTTTTTTCTTCGCAACCGAGCAGAGAATGTAAGAAGATTTTCTATTTTTTTTTACTTTTGGGGTGTACCCAGCCAGCGCCGGTTGTGTGTGGAATACTGATGTGTGCGTGCGACCGCCGACGCCCTGTTAGGGAATGAAATTGGCATATAAATGTAAATTTTATGCTATGAATTTTAAAATGAAGTCGATACTTCCGCGCTTACGGCGGAGTGAGTGAGCCGTTTTCGCAAGTTTACGTCAGGCAGGGATGAAATTAGATTAGAATATGCCACTTTCGGTAAAGAATGGGCTTTTAACGTCTTTAGGCCATGATTACAATTGCCGTCTCTCCAAAACCCCAAAAGCTTTATTTAATAGTTGAATAATGTTCCACATCTCGTATTTAAAACGCTTCTATTTTACAGTCAAGTGCCGCTCTGTAACAGAGTGACATTCATGTCTATTCAATTACTGTTATATGATAACACATTCATAACACACAATTATTTTACTTCCCTATAAAAGGTACCCTTGAAACCTATAAATCGAAGTCAATACTGCGATACTACGATCTGAAACGCAGCCCGGGACGTTGAACGAACGAAAGAAAATAGAGAAATCAAAGAAGAGGAAAAAATCCACTTTACAGACGCAAACAAGTCACTTTAACTTTATTGAGCTGTAATCGAATTGTGACGTCCCTGGGAGCGGCGACGCGGACGAGGTCGGAGCGGCGCGATCTGCAGCCATCCTTATCTGACCCGCCCATTTAAATCTATGCTATTCAATCGTGCCGTCTCGCTCGCGTCCCAGGGGTGCCGCCAAGATTGCAATCTTTTGATTTATACCAACTATTAGGAGTGGTGCGGGATAGTCTGTCTCTCAGAACGAGATCCGCCGCGATAAGTGTTGGATACAATCGACGTTAGTACTGATTATAGAAATGGATTTACTTAATACATTGTTTAAGCGAAACATTGTGTTGGCGTACGTACTTTGTAATAAATAATACAAATAAAATCTTCATGAGCTTTATCTGCTCAATGTCTATATTGTATTATTTTTAAATAATCAGACTTGATAGAAAGAAAGAAAATGCATTTATTTAGCACAGACTAAAAGGATAGGTAGGTACTTTTTAAGTGATACTCTGGAGGGACCCGTGGCATTCGTGGATCTTTGACAGTCGTTACGGGTAGTCAGAAACACGAAAGTCTGACAACCAGTCTTACCAAGGGTTATTGTCACGGATATCGATTGTATTACCCAGTAACTGGGTTGTGGAGGTCAGACAGGCAATCGATCCATGTAAAATACAGCTATTCAGCTGCATCCGGTCAGACTGGAAGCTGTCTACAACATAGTTGTGAAAAGGCTAGGCAGATGATGGCTCTAGAGGTCACACTGATATAAGTGACCTCCAGAGTATCACTTAAAAAACACTATAACGTTATAGAAATAAAATAGATAAATAATATAAACCGGGATAATAAAATTACATAAATAATTTTGGAAAACGAAGACAAAAACAAAATAAAAGACGTATTACTAAAAGTTATTAAGAAAGGGTAAAAGCATTACTTTTCCGTTCAGAGGTAAAAGCCCAAACAAAATGCCATCAATTCGTATACGGCCAAGGGTTGGCCGCAAAACGGCCTCCATTCAAAACTGTATTATCTCAAGTCGAACATTATTTCGGATCCTAAAGCTTATATAAAAAGCGGCCAACCGCGCGGTCCCCGGCGGCCGCTTAGCCTCGGAAGGTTTGGGGAAAATAAGGGAAATCGTCCCTCATTTATATTGAACGGAAACCTTCAGCTTTTTACCCTTATGTACCAAGTACCCTACGTCGTTTTTGTCGTATATTTTCCTCAAAATGAGATCGGTTTCTCCGTAATGTTTTGGTTTATTTTGATGACACGATTATTTTTGCGTTAACTTTACCCGTATTTGGCGTGGTAAACATTGGATGTGGAACAGAAATATACTAGTTTTTGTTTTGGATTGAAATCCTAAATAATATATAATGCTGAATATTTTCTGCTTGTAGGTAGAAAAATAGTAATATCTTTTTTTATTGCTGAATGGGCCCGCTCTTGACCTCGATCACGCCTGATGGAAAGCGATGGGTGAGGTTTATGATGGAACGAGCATGCCCAGAAGATGCCTAAGGCACTGGAACATGGAACTCCCACGACTGATGACGATGATTCCCTGGAATCATCGACTCCGGTGGGAGGGTGGTCGCAAACCAGGCGGGCGTTAGCCCTACCACCACAAGGGAAGAATTGGCCAGTCAAATAAGGTATTGGATGTGACTGTCCAGGATGCGCCGAGCGCTCGGTTCAGTTGATTAACTGGCGGAACAAACTGCGCTACACGAGGAAGCTTCTTCATGCATCCCAAATAATATCTAGCACCCTATTTTTGTCCCACTGCAGGGCAAGGGCATAATTTGTGTCTCTTAAGGCACAAGCATTGATTATCACGCTTGCTCAAGACGGGTTGGCGATCTTAGACTCATAGGTAGAGTCCAGGATTTGCGACTTGAAAAGCAGGTTAAGCCGTTGGTCCCGGCTGTCATTTGTGGATATTTGACAGTCGTTACGGGTAGTCGGATGCCCGAAAGTCTGACAACCAGTACCAAGGGGTATCGAATTACCCAGTAACTGGGTTTTGGAAGTCGTTCCATGTAAAATACTGGTACTCAGCTGCGTCCGGTTAGACTGGAAACCGACTCCAATATGGTTGAGAAAAGGCTAGACAGATGATGATGAGGTAGTGTCCATGATTTTAATAGAATTTCCTTCTCATAACGTTCTCATACAGTTCTCATTCTCCATTAACGTCTTGACTCATGCTCATTAGCAAGAAAACGTCTCAATCCCTCAATTTCCGGCCAACACTCAGATCTAACAAATCAGAAGCTTCACTCTGTACTAAACCAGATTCGGTGCGTAATAAAATTAGGCTCATTCGCCATGGTAACAAATGCTCCAACCATGATGGATTAAGATGTTAAATGTGAAACCGTTGCCTTTCGTCGTATGCTAAATATATACTGACGTATAGCCGACAAGCGTCAACTACAAAGGATTTTACGCAGTTTTAACACCGTAGCTAACACCATCGTCAAATGTGTCGTACAATTTTGTATACTTTTGATATGCGCTTCCTGCCTAGTGTATTTAAAGCTCCTTGGTAAAGCTGTTAAGGGTGGGTGGTAAACTAATTTTCGCCTTTATACGTAAAGTGTTATTATCGTCATTAATACAGCTACCTACTGTCTGAACCTGCACTGAGTGTGTTGATATAATAAGCTTAGGCTGGGGTGCCTGGGAGCAAACACAGCCAAAAGAGAGGTTATTTGTCAGAGACTCATACCTCTCTGCATTGTACTTGACAACTCATTGGCCTCCTGCTTACTCAGGTCTTGTTTAGAAGCCTCATATTTACTAAAGACTAGCTGCTGCCCGCGACTTTGTCTGCGTGAAATCCTATTCTAACTCAAAGTATTTTTTTTTTTCAACGTAGACTGAAATGGACTTTTGGTACCAAAGTTACGTTTTGGTTATAAAGGTGCTCATGGCCAAGGCAGCTTTACACCCTGCCTTGTGAAAATGTTAGTTTCGGTTTATATCCTATAAATAAAACCTGAGATACTGGTTTATTCTTAGTTCAGGTAGAATCCAATGATTATATACAGAGATATAATCACTGGATTCTAAAATCTATAATAAACTAGAGGGTTTTTTAACCGACTTCAAAAAAGGAGGTTCTGTATTCGACCCGTATGTATGTATGTCCGCGATTTTCTCAAAAACAAATGAACCGATTTTGATAATTCTTCCACTAATGTAATCTATATACTTTCAGGAAGGTTTTAGTATATAATACATTACGTAATTATTTTTATGTACGAAGATATATACATAAATGTACTGCATCTCCGGCATTTCTGTGAGAATTTTGATAATTCTTCTAGTCGGTGTCTTCAATTCTTCAATGCACTAGTGTTAATTGAATTTGTAGGTAGGTAGGTACAACTAAAAAGTGAAAGTAGGTACAAAAAAAATTAGTGATGCATAAATATTTACAACAACCGACTCCAAAAAAAAATACTACAAAATGATAAATAACTTTAATTTCGGATGTTGGTGTCAAAAAACGAAAATGCGGAATCAACGACACCGACTTCCGAAATTAAAATTATTTATCATTTTGTAGTATTTTTTTTTTGAAGTCGGTTGTTGTAAATATTTATGCATCACTTATTTCACTAACAATTTCTAATATAGTTTGGAAAACCTTACCTACCTTATCATTCAGTTTCGTCGTATTCGCATTAAGTATTCCAAATCCTAAATACATCGTCATCATCTTCTTAGCATTTTTCCAACTATGTTGGCGTCGGCTTACAGTCTAACCAGCATAGCTATTCACAACCATACGACAGGATATCGTATCGAAAACCTGACATTTCGATAACCTGATTTGACTTGCCATCAACAGTAAATAGCTGTTGGAAGAATAGCGGGCGTCTATTTGATTTAAACTGACAACATTTTCGGGTTTTGGACTTGTGAACAGCGTTTAGAAGACACCTACGATAACAATGATTAATGTTCGATACGATACGGAAGCGTATCGAGTGTTTGTGAATAGCTATGCTGATCTAGCTAAACTCCAGTATTTTACAACTGGGAGCGACTGCCTATCTTACCTACATATAACCTAGAAGCCCAAATTGCAAAAAACTTTAAAAAATCTTCAATATACTTACAGCCACTCTGCTCTCCTTAAGGTCCAGTCTCATAGCCAAGGCTTCTCTCATGAACACATCAGGGTAATGTGAGGCCAGGAACGCCCGCTCCAGCTCCTCCAGCTGCCAGGAGTTGAAGTTCGTCCGCGACCGTCTCCGCTTGCCGCTGTCACCGTCATCGTCGCATACGCCGCCTGCGCAAGAAAGGAACGTGCTTATGAACGGGTTAAAACTGGTGGATGGATTATGGTATATCTTTGAAATTTTTGTCGGTGTTTTTCAATTAAATATGTCCTCATTTCTGATTGGATTCTGTTTGTTGCTTTGACTTGATTTAAGATAAAGAGAGGACACTATCCTCCAATCGATAGCAGCCTGGGTAGACGGCCCGCTAGTGTGGGCGCTCACAAATAGGACCCGACCTGTTTTAGTTATCATTGCTTAAAAATCATTGCTTTATGGTCATTAACCAGAAAGAAAACATGCGAGAGAGTTTCTATGGAGAATAGACCGATCGCATTTCCTCTTAATTACTAACATAGGCTATTTCGTTACTAGTTGTCAATTACTTTGCATACTTAGTATTGTATAAAATTAATTATTTTCTAACTGAACAGACAGCTGTGCTGCTGGGGAGTTTGTTCCGCCGCTTCTTCTCCCCAGCGATAGCACTAGGAAGTGGCGAAGGGCGGGCGTTTTGGGGGACTATCTTTTGTAATTTTGACGTTCGAAAAGTGCTGATTCTCAGCCTAGTTTGAATAAATGACTTTTGACTAACACTGGAGACCACATTGTAGTCTGAATAAATAAAGAATATTTGATAACTTAGGGCTTATGGCTGTTCTAAGTGGTAGTCTTAAGAAGGTTTCAAAAGTCTTAAGACTTTAATTAGGAAGATATAATTAGGCTTGCACCGTGTACATAAACAAGCAAGAAAAAATATTATTAAACGCATCACCGCAAATTGCTAAGCCGTCTTTTTTTTTTTTCAAAATTCATAAACTTGATACTGGTCTTTTCGATAATCTTGAAAGATGATGTTCTGCCAAAGGGCTAAAGTCGTAAATGAGAACGCAGAACTTTAATCCACTACGTACCTACTACTCTCAGTTAGCCACGCCGCTGCCCTCAGACGCGCACTTTCGGAGAAAATAAAGTGATCAAGACAGATATAGGCACCGCCTTCTCAGATCTAGTCATCAATTTAACTAGCATAATGGCTGTCCTGACTTTATGTCAGTTCTTAGATCCACGTGAGACACATGGAATTCTTGGAGATCAAAAAATAAATATTATTCTATAAGGAAAGACAAGAATACCAGTTCCTATTAAGTTTAGAGATTAAGAGATACACGTATCAATTACGAGTACCTACTTTCGATCGTATATAGCTGTCCTATCGCAACAGCGACTATAAAATACAGGGTGGTCCAAATAGTGACGTCAATAATTTTTTTTTAGATTCCTCACACCGGGGGGTATCTAAAAATACCCCATGTATGTTCCGCGATTTTTTGTAGTTTTCGAGTTATAATTTTTTTTAGAGATTTTTTAATGTATTCTGCCAGCGAGGTTTCAAAAATTCGTATCTTTTTATGTAGTATGTATTTTGCATAATTTTTATTTGTGTAATGATTGCCTTGAATGTTGTTTTAATAAAAAAAATAATTCAGCTTCCTGAAATTACTTAAAGTTACCCAAAAAAGGCTTTACATTTAGAACTTTAGTTTTCAGTAGGATTCACTCAAACATTCAACTTCAATTTAAAAATACAAAAAGGACTTTTCGTAGCTTCAGACTAAATTTAAAAAATTTGCAGGGTGCTATACTATCTAAATCATCCAAAAAAAATTGTACTTTATTGGACTTTTTTTTTAGTAATCGGCCTTCGAAGGTGGATGGGCCAACAATCATTGAAACACGTTTAAAGCATAAAAATTTCTTTTTTGTACTTTTTATCATTCTGATGGCAAATTGAACTTAGAAATGTAATTTGAAATTAATTTTAATTGAAATTTTTGAAAAATAACTGTAGCTCATGATTTTTGATCTCACCACTGATTAAAAATGTGAGCATTTGTGAAAATTGCTGCTTGTGAAATTACACGATTTTGGATAAGAAATAAAAGGCACAAATTACTGAAAAATCATTATTATTATGATTACAGATTTATTATTATTTATTACAATAAATTTTCGAAATACCTTCCTCCAACCTGAATACATAAACGACAACGTCTTAAAAAGTTATCTTTTAATTGATGAAGCTACTCGAATATTCTTGTTTTATTTTTCTTTCCGCTTCTGTAAGTTTTTGTCTAAATTCTGTTTCATTGTTGCTTTCCGTCGCGTACACCAGCTCCTTGTAAAATCCCCAAATAAAAAAATCGATTGGAGGAAGGTATTTTGAAAATTTATTGTAATAAATAATAATAAATCTGTAATCATAATAATAATGATTTTTCAGTAATTTGTGCCTTTTATTTCTTATCCAAAATCGTGTAATTTCACAAGCAGCAATTTTCACAAATGCTCACATTTTTAATCAGTGGTGAGATCAAAAATCATGAGCTACAGTTATTTTTCAAAAATTTCAATTAAAATTAATTTCAAATTACATTTCTAAGTTCAATTTGCCATCAGAATGATAAAAAGTACAAAAAAGAAATTTTTATGCTTTAAACGTGTTTCAATGATTTTTGGCCCATCCACCTTCGAAGGCCGATTACTAAAAAAAAAGTCCAATAAAGTACTATTTTTTTTGGATGATTTAGATAGTATAGGACCCTGCAAATTTTTTAAATTTAGTCTGAAGCTACGAAAAGTCCTTTTTGTATTTTTAAATTGAAGTTGAATGTTTGAGTGAATCCTACTGAAAACTAAAGTTCTAAATGTAAAGCCTTTTTTGGGTAACTTTAAGTAATTTCAGGAAGCTGAATTATTTTTTTTATTAAAACAACATTCAAGGCAATCATGCCACAAACAAAAAATTATGCAAAATACCTACTACATAAAAAGATACGAATTTTTGAAACCTCGCTGGCAGAATACATTAAAAAATCTCTAAAAAAAATTATAACTCGAAAACTACAAAAAATCGCGGAACATACATGGGGTATTTTTGGATACCCCCCGGTGTGAGGAATCTAAAAAAAAATTATTGACGTCACTATTTGGACCACCCTGTATAGCTAAAGAAGGAAACGACTAGAATAATTAAATTGAATTTGAACGTCTGTCCCAACGGTTACGGGCTTGCAATTAAACAGAAGTGCTATTATCTAGAACTCATATGACAGTGGAAAGGGCTCAGTCCCATCATCGTTAAAGCGTAACGAGCAAACTTGAAACATTTCCAATCATCAGAGAAGCTGGATTGAAATGAACGAGACATAATCGTAAAAGCCTTCGTGGTCGGAACAAAGTCCATTCAGCCAATTCCTCTGCAGTTAAACAAAACCCGCGACCAGGGGCTCATAAAAAAGAGATAATCTCCTACAAAGCGTCAGAGCAAGTTTTTGAAAATAGAATATAATTTCTAATTTTCTCCCGGTGATTTTAATTAAAAATGGTCCCGGGAGAGCGGGACGGCAGCACGCCCGCCGCCTCGGGTTGGAAAGGGACAGCTATAAATTACTCGCTCGGTCCTCCGAGGGGCTAAATAAATTAGAAGTGATTAAGAGGAACGCGCTTCTGTTGTGCGTTGAATGTATCGTTGTTTTGTTACTTTGATAATATAGTAAAAGAGGTTTTTATCTTAATGGAGTAATGAACATTAATAATTGCAAACTGAAGGCCACTTTTCGTAATTAAAAACGTACATACAAAATTTTGTCGCAGTCTCAGCTACAAACAAATGTCGAAAACTTGTCAAAAATGTACCTAGGGAAATTTTTATTTTGGTATTTTTGACAGATCAGACTGTGAACGTTCTCAAAATTACGGAAATTGCTCCTCAGGTTCAGAAACAAATAGCAAAAAAAGTGAAGACAATAAATCATAACGAAATGTCTTTCGGAAGTGTTGTAATTGCAGTCTTTATAATTTTATTTGCAACACACCTTGACAAGAACAGAATGTTTTCAATTAATCCCGAAATCACTTGCCGTTACACTAATTTAGTTGTTTTTACTTGTCAGACTGCCGATACGTTACGTTGTCGCCTTAAGAGAAAAGGCTAAATTACGCGCGTGGGAGCGAGACAGAAGCATGTTCCTAATGAGAGGAGTGAAGGAGACGGTGTCGGTTATTGTATTAAAACAAACGACCGCCTTGGGCCCGCAGACAACAGTTTTGGCGCGCTTTAATTTAGTCTGCTCAATGTTTTAATGTCACAAGGGAGGGGCTCGGGGGGGACTTACTAAGTATCTATTTGAGGGCTGTATAACGCGGTTTATAAATTCGTTCAGTTAATAATTCTGCTACATTTTGTTGTTTCGTTACGACGGCAAACGAATTATTTATTTGATTTTTCATTGTCAGCCGTTTCACGTTTGGGTGGAATGTTCTTTTAGCATTTGGCAAAGACATGCCTAACAATACTGTGACAAAGTGAATTTGATTTCTAAATTGAAGCGAAAATAGTCATAGAAAAAGCCTTAAAGGCAATACTAATAACAACAAAAATACCACAATCCAACTTAAAACAAAATTACGACGACATAAACCAAACTAGAGCTCTTCTCAAAGACAATATTTTTATTTTATTCATAGAGAGACTATCGCCTATCGCCGCACGACATCGCAGACCGAATTAAATGTTTCTATTCAATAAATGCGATTTTATTTGTGATGCCTTTTATATTTCTATTACGGAAACAGTAAAGGGGAATTGATACTCTATGGAAGCAGACCTCCTTGTATTACAGATAATTTATGACTTATATTCGCAGAGATTTTTATCTTTATCTATGTTTCGCTTGATTGCTTCCATCGAGCTTTTGCATTGATTGTAGTAATATTTGGGGACAGTATTTTATTGGATATTGTTGATTTAGGCTTTTCGTAGAGAGCACGTTCCATTTGTTTTGATTAGGTAAGGGTCAGCTGGTACAGCTAGAAGGCGTCGCGGCAGACCCCGTAGAAAATGGCGGGACGAGCTGGACAAAACAAACGACCAATGGTCCACTTTAGCCTTGGATCGTATGAGCTGGAAGTCATGGGGAGAGGCCTTTGCCCAGCAGTGGGATGTAGCAGGCTAACAGTAAGGTAAAGGTTTAGTAAGTTTAGTTTCTCACTAAACCTTCACCTTACTAGGTAATATTTAATGTTGTGTGTGTAATGTTCCGACTGCTGGAACACAAGCCTCCTCTCTGTGTGAGGGAGTGAACCGTAATCCACCACACCGGCCCAGTGCGGGTTGGTAGATGTCACATGTCTTTGAATTTTTTGTTCTAGGACATGCCGGTTTCCTCACGATGTTTTACACCGTTTTGCAGTAGTGTAATAGCCTTAAAAAGCCCTTTCAAAGATGACTTTTCTAATCTCACAACACCATTCCATGAATCTTCATTTCATCTAGAGATAGGTACCTACGTAACATATAACTTTAGCAGTCAAGCTTAACTTTTATAGCGGCAACCAAAGACAAACTTATCGTTAAGAATTAATAAAAGTCGTAAAGTGAAACGAATTAAATCATAAAATAACCAGTAAGTAAGAAGTCGTTGAATGCAGAGGCAGGCGCGTAATAAAGATTGCGCTCGCAATCAAAATATTGGATGCATTGCTTTATAATTTCATTATTCCGAGAATCAATCGACGATCGAGGGGCGGACTTGGGTGTAAAACTTCGAAATTTCGCCGGTAATAATGTCCCGTTGTAAGAACATAATCAGTACACACAGTTATCACACAAGCCGATAATTCCTTCCTACAGTTCACACTAGCCAACGAATGATTTTCGAGAAACAAATTAAAATAGTGGTCTGTCGCGACTCGCGGCCATTTTCTCGTTTTTCGTGAAAGTGTAATTCAAGATTGGAACTTGGTAATTGGTTAATCGCGTTCAAATAGCTGGTTCGGGGCCGAAGTAACGCCGAATATGGCCGAAGTTATTGCATTGTGATCAGAAATTGGAGGTTACTCTGATTTAAGGTGTAATGATACAGATATTAATGATATGTCTTGCTTGCTTCGTTTTAAAACAAATATAAGAGCATCGGTGGTAATGGCGGGTTCTGGTCGGTACTTAATGTGTTGTTATTGCTAATTGTTAGTGGGGTAAGATGTAAATCGACTCGCGGAATTTACCACCTTACGCGGTAATTTTGTCTCTTGCAAACTGGTCTACCTACACAATCTGCCTAGCCTTGCCCCTACGATATTGGGGTCGGCTTCCAGGCTAATCCGGATGCAGCTGGCTACCAGTATTTTACATGGAGCGACTGCCTATCTGACCTCCACAATCTAGTTACCTACTGAGTCACAAACCCCTTGGTAAGACTGGTTGTCAGACTTTCGGGCTTTTGACTATCCGTAACGCTGTTAAAGATCAAAGTGGTCTACTTACTGAGCGAGTAAAAAACGGACCTATTTGTAATAACGGCAACTTCTATTTTAAGGCTCCCGCTAACAGGCGAGTCGCGAATGTAGTAGAACAATTAATAATATAATAATATTCCACAACTATCACACAACGCCATCTAGTCCCAAGCTAAGCAGAGCTTGTGTTATGGGTACTAGACAACTGATAAACATACTTATATATTTCTAAATACATACATATTATAGATAAATTATACCCAGACACAGAACAAATGATCGTGCTCATCACACAAACATTTGTCCTGGGTGGGAATCGAACCCACGACCTCCGGCATAGCAGTCAGGGTCAGTAACCACTAGACTATCAGGCCTGTCATTCTATGAAAACTTCATGGAAATTGTCGTACAAGAGTCGGGACGCGTCTGAGCCTTTAAAATTCACCAAAACGTATAGCTATTGTACTGATATTTCGTCAAACACTCGGGATAATGTCGGGATGTCTTCATGGCTGCATTGCCGGTGGGGCACCCTCTCCTCTCACTGTAATTTGACTTCGATCCCGAGAAATTAATTTCCGAAATCACCGGCAATAATAAAGTTATAATTTTGAGCGAAATAGGCGGTTACACGCCTCGTGGACAGATCGCAGAGGCGGACTTGAGAGTAACTGCCGGGACGAGGTAACATAACAAAGTGGAAGGAAGGATGCACCTACTTATGAAATAGAAGTCGATATTTTTAACTAAATTATTTTTAACTGTGAGAGATGAATTTTCTTTGGGAAATCTTTCTGCACATTATAGTTGGAGCTCTTTTAAAAAAATATGCAAACGATTTTTTTTAAGATTTAAATTAGATCTACTAAAAATTTTTTATCAAGCCTATTAAGCGTAATTGAAATTTCTGACTATAAGATATCGCTTGAAAAAATCTCGTAGATTTTTTGGGTAAGAACTGCATAAAATAAATACCTACTTACCTCGAAATCCTAATTTCCGTACCTACCATACAGATTCACCACAAAAAAAAAACTTAAAGATCGCGGATCCTATAGAACACACACACATAGGTACACGTAAAATTATTACTAACCCTATGTACCTACTCCTGTCTGAAATAAAAGCTTTCAATTCTATTCTATAGAATAATATTTTTCCGTCGTGAAAAAAACTTTTTCGTAAAAAAAATTATCTTTCAACTGTTCAGTACATCCCTGTAGCATTGGATGAAGACATTGGTTACGAAAAGTGGCTTCATTAGCGAAGCTGGCTGAACGCAGGTTCCGCGAACCGACCGGCTCGGAACGACTAATTGAATTTATGCATGTCGCGGTTCAAGTGCGAAGTACGAGTTTGTTGAAAACGTCTAGGTTGAGTGATTTACAGAATAAACAATTTCATTTTAGTTATTAGTGAGGAAAGATGACTTGCTCTCTCGAATAGATTTTAGCGAAATTTTCTGTAGTTCTAGTTATTTGTGACACGTTCAAGATAAAAAAATATTTGAGAAAAGCAAATGTGATAAAAACTTAAGAGAAAAACGAACCTAAGAATATTGTGCTATGATGACGTCGTAAAAGTGTTCTTCATGGGTAGAGTTACACATTTTTAGTTATTTTGGTGTAAGCGTCTAGTCGGAACAATAAAAAAAAAGACTAGGTTGCTAAAGTTAAAAAAAACTTGAGTCTTAATTAGGGTACTGGTGAGGACTGTGAGGAGAAATTGAAAAACCAAAGAAAGAACAGAACAATTAATAACGTAAAGAAAAACTTTTTGTTTAATTTCATTATGTTTTTTTTTTCTAAGTTAAAGAAAGGAGCAGTACGCGCGCACTTCAGCCTAGGGTTTGAGAAGAACTGACCGCTTTAAAGAAAATATCTAAGTAGGTATTGCAAACTCATTTGATGACCTGAATTTATTACTATGTCATAAGTTCATTCGTGATTATATTGTTGTATTTCAAACTTTTATTGCCAATTAATAGGTTTGATAAATTCAAAGTACATGCAATAACATGATCATTAAACAAGCCATCAAGATATGAAATAGAAAATATTTTTAATTGCGTAATGATTTTAAATACTCCTTCAACGACACCTTTTATCTTTTTAATCATAAAATTAATATTCCAATGCAATATAAATGAGTTTGCATATTCCTTCGGGAGACACTGACGTGATGTTATGTTATGTATGTTCTGTGTAATATCGTGATAAAGGCGTGATGCTATTATATATACAATTGTGTGTAATTTGAAATAATATATATTTTTTTAATAAGAAAAAAAGCAATGAAAATGCCTGCAACATAAAAAAATTGATTCACAAACAGGCTCTCCTCGATTACCATAGCGGAGGTTAAAACTTCATAATTCCCATGACATTTATCGAATCATCAATTTACCGTTTTGCCTACAACACAATTAATGTGCTAGCCTTGCCCTTAGCTAATTGTCTCGTCTGCGTCTCCGCGTTTTCCTACCACTTATAATTGCCAGCTACTGGCATAATGGAGGATTAAAATACAACTTTTCAAATTATTAGCAATATACATATCATTTAGGAGCATTAAGGCCCATTAAGAACAAGAATGGCCGGAGTCAATGATGTTGTATTGTTACTTACCTTCCTTTTGACATTTTTGGTCTGAGTGGAAATGAAAATTCCGGTTTGTAGACATGTGGCTTAAGTTATTACCATAACTTTACGGTTATTTAATGGTTTTATAATAATGTGGTCAAACATTGTTTGCATAGATTAGTCAGATGAGTTGAACTGATGTGTGAACTTCTTTGAAATTGACAACGGATTTTTTGCGTGCTTCCGATTTAATTTTAAGATCCCTAAGTTTGTTTCGCCATTTCTTCCCAGGGATAGTCAGATTTATGTCTCCACTTAACTCTATGTCTCAACTCCATTTAGCTTTTTTTTTTTAAATATCGCTCATTTGGAGAAACATCGACGTAAATGTATTTTTTTCCAAAAATGAGTTGAATATGTCAAAGCACTTAGAAAGTGTATTTACATTAGAAAAGCAAAGACTTAATTTAAAAAAAAAGTAGCAGTTACGTCGATTTTTCTCCAAATGAGCGATAATATGACGTTTAATTAGTGATTCCGATATCCTGTGTACAGAATAAACAATTAGATTTAATTTTATTTCTTTGCGTAGGTATAGGTGATTGACTGTCGATAGCCTTATCACACTAATATTATAAAGGCGAAAGTTTGTGAGTGTGTGTGTGTGTGTGTTTATATGTTTGTTACTTCTTCACGCTCAAACGGCTGGACCAATTTTGATGAAATTTGGTATAGAGATAGCTTGAGTCCCGGAAAAGGACTAGGGTACTTTTATCCCGATATTCTCACGGGATCGAGACTTATGCGGGTAAAACAGCGGGGCGCAGCTAGTAAAGTTCTAAAAACATGCAGTTTCTTCCACTAAGCAAGCCACTTCCACTTCAATTTCCTCTCACTCCTAGACCAACAAAGTAGCAACACAACAAAAACGCAGTTCAGATTACATCAGCATTACATAAACATATTTTTACATAAAACTGTGCATAGAAATTATTTTTCACGGTATCCTCGACGTGTAATATTTCGTGGCGCATCTACCTGCCGGATCATATCGCCCGCGGCCACCTCCGCTTTCGAGATTGAAACATGATAAATTGATACTACTATACCTTATACACAGTCGTTCCAACCGCTATTTTATGCCCGTGAAAATAAGGTGTAATAAAATTTTAATATTTTACCAAAACAATATTGATTGCCGCGGACTTGGATGGATTGAGGTACATTTTGCTCGTCGATAAAGATGTGCGTGGTAAGAATTTTCTTGTTGAATTATCGGTTTGCTGTCATCTGTGGGCTATTAAGGGTTTCTTTATGATTTGCGATAGTAATCGAATCATTAAACCATCTTTGACAGCCAGCTACGACTTAATTATGTAGACATTCAACTTCAACAGTAAAATAAGATTCTTTTCCTTGCAATATTTTTGGATCTATACAAAATCGTTCGAGGTAAATAATGTTACTCACGATGTACAGTAACTCATGTTCGTGGCGGTAATAAAGCATTTTGTCACACGTTTACCGCCGTAACTATTACCGATTTACGAAAACCAATTGGCGAACGCTCATAGTTTGCGGTCTACGTGCAAATTGATGGTACATTGTCATGTCGCGAGCACTGGCGGTAATCAAATAAATACTTCACGGATTCAAACGCGTGATTCAGAAGTAATTTAGATAATTTAAGTAAAATTTATGTAGCAAACTAGCAATAGTTTTTTTGTATTTTTAAATAATAATAAATAAACGTCTTTTAAGTTTTCACATAACAGAGTTTTGTTAAATAATCTAGTTTTCTTATTTTACAGTAACATTTATGACTTTCAGTGTTAAACGTGATTCTAAAAGTTCATAGATATTATTGAAATGTTCAATGGAAAACATTGTTTATAAACTACAGTGACGATTAACCAAAAGTTTCAATCAAATAAACTCTACAAATGTTTAATAATTGATCCCAAGACGAGGAGAAGACTCGCTACATAACCACACAGTATTATCTTCCAAGACTAATGTGTTTTGGGGAGATCCTATAGTTACGTCATCACCAAAAGCCAGCAGCAGCCAATTTATTATACGCACGGATTACAATACACCGCAATAATTATTAGGGGATTACTCCCTTGTGACTTTCCGCGTCTCCTCCAAACATATCGATGCTAGTGATGCGCCCCAATTTATTAGGGTGCGTGGATTTATCGATAAATCCTGATTCTACACTATCATTATCAAGATATCAAGTATGATCAGAATAATACCCTAGGGTGTGAAGTAAAAAGGTAATTATTCTGAATGGACGTCAACGCACGCTCGGCTGCAAGGTATGTCTAACTTGACAGGTGGCGCAAACTACCCTGAGTGCCAACATAATTATTATGCAGAAAATGAGCTCAAACATTTTTTGTTGTAAAAACTCCTTTTTTTGCGAAATTAATCATCACTTAATCAGCATATCGTTTATGTTACAATTTATATGGGGCAAAATGCCGAGGGTATATTTATGTAGACATTTTTGGAAAACACTTATTTTATATTGTAGCTATCACAATAGGTTTTAGATGTAATGAATAATTCATTCAATACAGAATTGAATTGCTGAACTGGTTGAACTGGAAGGTGGTTTTCCTAAAATGTTCATTTCGTTAGTCGTTCAGTGTTGTCTGTTTGCAACTATTCACTCTAGTTACAGTGGTTTTTCTTAAGTGTTTTTGAAAATGCAATTTAATTAAAAATCCTTAATTTTCCGTGTATAATGAATTAATTCCAGGCCTAAAAAACGCTAGCGTGACGATTTGTACTCTTCCTAATCGATTGGACGGAAAAGGCACAGCATAAACAAAATTGAAAAAGTCTGGAGGAGATCTTTGCTTAGCAGTGGGAAAATAGGTCAAAATTGTTTTTTAAAAATATTCAAAAAAAAAAAAATTCGGAGATTCTGTATGAATGTGTAACCCTAGTAGG
The DNA here is from genome assembly GCA_945859645.1 of Amphipoea oculea. Classification (NCBI taxonomy): domain Eukaryota; kingdom Metazoa; phylum Arthropoda; class Insecta; order Lepidoptera; family Noctuidae; genus Amphipoea; species Amphipoea oculea. Next base: position 18,915,028 of record OX243864.1, on the reverse strand, counting down.
AGATGCAACTTTGAAAACAGATAAACTGTTTTCCCTACACAGTTTCCTTATTCCCTCGAATAAACCAAAATGTTATTCCGTATCATAACATCACTATTTTTTGCGTACAAAGTTTCTAACATTTAGTCCTACATTATCTGTGGCGATTCCTGCGGGAGCAATAATTCAACGGAGTCGGTTTGTTGTATCTGTGCTCGACTCAATATAGTACTTACTAATTCCATAGCTCGACTTATTTAATCATCTGTTGTTGGCTGTATTGGCCAAACATTGGCTAAATATAATAATTACTATATTTATGAGGAAAAGTTTAATCTAATCTTTTCCTGTTGCTGTTCCAGCTACTAAGTTGTTATCTGAAAGTTTATTACTTTTCACAGAAACATCAGTTACATCTTCTATAGGGATAAACTATCTCTTTGCTCGATCATTTTTTCTTATAATTTTGTGCTCTTATTTATTACTAGCTGTGCGTCGCGGTTCCACTCGCCTCGGTTGTCTCCTAAAGGTCGTAGCGTGATGTTAAATAACCTATAAACCTTCCATAAGATTGGGCTCTCAAATGCAAAGATAAAAATTAAGCGCGACTATTTGGTGCAGAGAGTAGCGCGTTCAAACAAAAAAACTTTATTAACTTCATTGTTTTAGTACAGATTGAGAAGAAATATCCCTTTTTCTAAACTTAGTAACTTTGCCGGTTTTTAGCTTGATGATATTTCTAATAGGCCAATTGAAAAAGCAAGTAGGTAAGCTTAAGATGTAGAAAGAAGGCAACCGCATTCCTACAGTCACTTTCTTTACATAGGTCAAGAAAATTGTCAAAAAAATATTTTCCATCTACCATCCATTTTCACATATTTTCTAACTTCAATTTAAATGGTACCGACTTTCCAAGCTCATCTTGGACATTTCACATTACTCACATCGAGGAAACCTGGACTTATCTAAACTAATATTGTAACGAGAAAATATTTCATTTTTTGTATGTTTGTTTGTTATGCTTTCACGCTAAAACGGCTGATCAGATTTGAATGAAATTTAGCACATGGGTAGACCATCACCTGGATTTAGACATAGAATACTTTTTATCCTAATTTTCTTACAGAATCGAGACTTTTATGCGTGAAACCGCGGGGCGCACTAGTTAATATATAAGTCTATAGCAAGGTGGTGACAAATGCTCGTGCCTCTCTCTCTCTGTATGAGGCGTTTGCCGCAGGGTAGACGCCTCCACCACCACCACCACCAAACCTACCACCACTGCAGAGTGGTTAAGGAGATGTACTATGCAGTTAATTTAGCTATTTTCAATAAATGACAATAATTTACTACTATATTAAAGCCAGGAATTTGATATAATTTTCTGGTTATGGAACAGCAAACTGAATGTCATACATAACAAAGCTCGAATTCCGTTGCAAGCAAAAACTTATTAGAACCTTCTTGTTATAAATGGTCACTCAAAAATCAACTTAGAATACATTTCACTAAAGAAGATAACTGAAGCGGAGGAATGTAATTATCTGAGATTATGAACACTACTTTACTACTATTTAACCACTTCTGACAATTGTTTGGAATCCTAAATAATAGGCAGTCAAAGTACAAAGCTTGGACTATTAATATCAGTTCCAATTGGCCATAACCACACTTAATGAATGTTTCCAAAGCGAACATGTGTATTTTATTAGGTAATCTATGGTGGTTGTTACTATAAAACAATGGTGCTCTCCCCGGGGTGCGATAGATCAGGCGCCCGCGGCCCGGCCGGCTGACGTCACACCAAAGTTAGGAGTACCAACTGTCAAACGATAATGGGATTCGTTTTTTGAAAATATTGCGGAACGGAATTGGAAGGACCAGAATTTTCGGTCTGTCTTCTAGAATGAAGTTCAAGTTTGAATCTCGATTACAAGATGACAGTTTTAATTCTAACCTCTACTTATTTACTCATTGTAACTAAGTATTTCAACCGAAAGACGTCCTGCTGGACATAAGCTTCCCCCAAGCGTCGTCGCCACATCGATTGGTCCTGTATTTCCCTCATCCAGCGGATTACCGCGGCCTTAACCAGAGGGGTAATTGCGTAACACGCTATCAGTAGGAATTAGTTTAATTTTGACATTTCAACAACATTCATTGCGTTATTTAAGTTGTTGAGCAGACAAATTTTTCAAACATATGCAGCAATGGATTAGTGCAGCAATATACTTCGAACTGATTCAAATTGTGATTGATAGGGTGCTGGTATTTATTCAATACTAGCTGCGCCCCGCGGTTTTACCCGCATAAGTCTCGATCCCGTGGGAATATCGGGATAAAAAGTACCCTATGTCCTTTTCCGGGACTCAAGCGATCTCTATACCAAATTTCATGAAAATTGGTCCAGCCATTTGAGCGTGAAGAAGTAACAAACACACACACACACACACTCACTCACAAACTTTCGCCTTTATAATATTAGTGTGACAATGTATTTAAAAAAAGAGATTCATTGATCTCTACCTTTTCATAGTGACGTTTTTATAGAGTTAAGTAGTAAACAACGTGCTGATTTACTTATGTGAAGTTAAATTGGTAACGGCCAAGACCAGTCTGATAGCAATGTTTATTTCGATAGCAATGTCAGTTAATTTTACGAAGTTAAACCGAATTACAGACCTAAAAGTAAAAAAAAAAACAACAAAGTAGAAAAGTGCGTACCTACTCACTAAAAAACTAACACAAAAATTAAAAGGTCTCTACTTATAATTGTGAAACCAGTTATGGTGATCCCCATAGCTCTTAATAAGTGCCTAAGTAGTGTTGTGACACCCTGTCACAACTGCAAACGCAAGAGTGACACGAAATATTATTAGGGGAGGGTGGGGTAATCACGGACGGCGGGTAATGCCGGACACATCAGTTTAGGTGTGTTAGAAAAGGATAGCAGATATTCTCAATGCTTCAATCGCGAGTCGAGTTCGAACGTAGTGCCGGACTGTGAGTAGGGGAGTGAGGCTGCGCACACTTTGCAAGGTATGTAAAATTGAGTTTTTTTCTACAATTTCATCTAATTTTAGTGTAATTTTGAAAAGTTGTATATTATGGCATTAATGACATAGGAATCTGGTATCTTTTATGTATATCGACATGTAATTAGATAAGGTTTTAAAGTACTCAGCACTTGCATCACTCGATTCTAACCTCAAATAAAAAAATAGTTCTGGATATTTCTGTGAATCGGCTAATGACGGACGACTTAGATGGGGCAATCTCGAACGTCCGCAATTACCCCTACATAGATTGATTTTTATCTTTTATTTAAAATATTTGTTTCCACCGGTTAACTGCGGTAGTTTTTGTTTCCTTGTACCTAACCTAAAATATTGTTTTAACAGACTCTTAACTGTTGTGTTATAAATATGTATACTTACTTACTATATCTATTTTTAGATGCCACGACGTTACCAAAGGAAGACTGAGACCAAATACAAATTAGAAGATTTAGAAAAAGCCGTTCATGATGTAAGGAACAAAATACTGTCGTTAGGAAAGGCATCTATTATTTATTCTGTTCCAAAAAGTACTATACATGACTATCTCAAGAAAGAAATAATAAATGAACCTAAAACTGGAAGAAAAGCTATATTTACTGATGCACAAGAAACTGAATTAGAACAACATATAATTAAATGCAGCAAAGTATTTTATGGCTTAACAATAGAAATGGTGCGAAAAATAGCTTTTAAATTTGCAGAAGTGAATCAATTGAAACATAATTTTGACAAAACATCTCAAATGGCAGGAAAAGACTGGTTTTATGGATTTAAAAAGAGACACCCTGAAATTTCGCTTCGTAAGCCTGAGTCTACTTCTATCAATAGAATAACAGCGTTTAATGAAACGGAGGTAAAAATGTTTTTTAACAATTTAGAAGCCGTGCAAGCAAAATATCACTTTGATGGTAATCGTATTTACAATGTGGACGAGACCGGTATTTCTAATGTCCAAAGGAATTCAAGAATTTTGGCGCCAAAAGGTCAAAAACAAGTCGGTATGGCAACAAGTGGTGAACGAGGCACGACAACAACAGTTGTTTGCGCATTCAGTGCTTCTGGAAGGTATGTTCCCCCATTTTTTATTTTTAAAAGGAAGCGAATGAATGCTCATTTGTTGCGAGGAGGCAATGCTGACATGATCGCAGCAGTTAGCGATTCTGGTTGGATTAACGAGCACCTATTCGTGGATTGGTTACATCATTTCATATCTTTTGCTAAACCAACTCTTGAAGAACCAATTTTGCTTATCCTAGACAACCATGAAAGCCACATTAGCCTTGCTTGCTATCTGCTTTGTCGCCAGAGTGGAATAATATTATTGTCTCTTCCACCTCATACATCCCATCGCATGCAACCACTAGACCTAACATATTTCGGACCCATTAAGACTGCTTATAATAGAGAATGCGACTTATACATGGCTTCAAATGTGGGCCGAAAAATTACACAGTATGAGGTCGTAGAACTTTTTACGAAGGCTTTTAACCGCATCAGCAATATAGAGAAAGCAGCAAACGGATTCCGCGCAGCTGGTATTTGGCCCATAGATACAACTAAATTTGATGAACAGTTTGTAGATGCAGCAACATCATCACTGGAAAATCCCAGCATTTTACAAAGAGCAGTGACCCCTGATTCACAAATATTACCAACATCAATTGAGCAGCAAAGACCAGCCACACCTTTGGTTAACTTAAATTAATCCATTCCACTTACAAATATTGTTAATGTTCCCATAATGCCACAACAAAAGAGTAAACAAACTTCCAGAAAAAAACATTCTACTGTAATAACGAGCACTCCGATGAAAGACAGTCTTGAGGAAAAAGAACAAAAAAAGAAATATAAAGAGCAGATAAAAGAAACTGAAAAGACCGTAAATACAAATAAAGGAAAAAAAGGAGTGAAAAATCTTAGAGCATTTGCAGATGAGAATTATGAAATTGAGAAGCAAAAGAGGAATGTACCACGCAAAAAGAAGAAAGTCGATAAATGAGCTACGACGGAGAAAGAGTATTATTGTCTGATTTGTGCCGAAAAGTATGAAGATCCTCCAGGTGAAGACTGGATTGAATGTCACAAATGTAGGTTGTGGGCCCACGAAAACTGCACAAGTGGTGAAAGCACTTCAAAGGGTTTTCTCTGTGATTTTTGTAGGAGTTAGACCACGTTCGTTATTACCCCAACGCATCCGAGATTACCCCACACTGTGTCCGTACTTACCCCACGTGCTGTGGGGTAATCCCGGATACAAGGGTTTTGTTTTTTTGATACTAGTTGATTTTATTTTGAAAATATATCTACGTTAAGTATGAGAACAGAAGATTGATTAGTTTAAGTAAACTTTTGGCAATAAATAGTATTCGTAACTTGGTATGGTTTTGTTCTATTTCAATTCTCCCTTAAGTGTTCGCAATTACCCCACTCTCCCCTATGCACAATTGTGCATAATAATTCGTTGTTGTGTGTGTTTTTAAAGTTTATAGTTTTAGGGTTTTTTTTTTGCCGTAATGCCAATAAACGCATATTTCTTTCTTGAAGTTGTCCCTATGCTGTTGTGACATTTTGTCACAAATTATGCAGTTACTATCTTAGTATTGTGATAACTAGTTGCTACTTCAAAAATTATGTTGATAATTCATATGTGTACACTGGAAGGCGTATTATAGGTTTTGTAGTTAGGTAACTCCTATTTACGTATATATTGGCAATTGACAACCATTCCTTATGTAGCAATCAAGTATTTCTGCATTTGAATTAAATCAAAGTAAATAAATACTTAAACACAATCGTAGTTATGTTCAAAACAAGTAAGAGGTACTACAGACACCTACCTAAGTTTAAATTATATTATTGTTTCACCGGTATATTGAATCTCATACACGCAAATTCCGACCGACCTATTCTGTAAAAATCTTACGATGAAAACTTAGGTGAAGTGAGCTGTCATTCTACGTGATGCTAGGGATCGGCACTCAATAGTGTCATTCTACGTGATGCTAGGGATCGACACTCAATAGTGTCATTCTACGTGATGCTAGGGATCGACACTCAATAGTGTCATTCTACGTGATGCTAGGGATCGACACTCAATAGTGTCATTCTACGTGATGCTAGGGATTGACACTCAATAGTGTCATTGTACGTGATGCTAGGGATCGACACTCAATAGTGTCATTCTACGTGATGCTAGGGATTGACACTCAATAGTGTCATTCTACGTGATGCTAGGGATCGGCACTCAATAGTGTCATTCTACGTGATGCTAGGGATCGACACTCAATAGTGTCATTCTACGTGATGCTAGGGATCGACACTCAATAGTGTCATTCTACGTGATGCTAGGGATCGACACTCAATAGTGTCATTCTACGTGATGCTAGGGATCGACACTCAATAGTGTCATTCTACGTGATGCTAGGGATCGACACTCAATAGTGTCATTCTACGTGATGCTAGGGATCGGCACTCAATAGTGTCATTCTACGTGATGCTAGGGATCGACACTCAATAGTGTCATTCTACGTGATGCTAGGGATCGACACTCAATAGTGTCATTCTACGTGATGCTAGGGATCGACACTCAATAGTGTCATTCTACGTGATGCTAGGGATTGACACTCAATAGTGTCATTGTACGTGATGCTAGGGATCGACACTCAATAGTGTCATTCTACGTGATGCTAGGGATTGACACTCAATAGTGTCATTCTACGTGATGCTAGGGATCGGCACTCAATAGTGTCATTCTACGTGATGCTAGGGATCGACACTCAATAGTGTCATTCTACGTGATGCTAGGGATCGACACTCAATAGTGTCATTCTACGTGATGCTAGGGATCGACACTCAATAGTGTCATTCTACGTGATGCTAGGGATCGACACTCAATAGTGTCATTCTACGTGATGCTAGGGATCGACACTCAATAGTGTCATTCTACGTGATGCTAGGGATCGACACTCAATAGTGTCATTCTACGTGATGCTAGGGATTGACACTCAATAGTGTCATTGTACGTGATGCTAGGGATCGACACTCAATAGTGTCATTCTACGTGATGCTAGGGATTGACACTCAATAGTGTCATTCTACGTGATGCTAGGGATTGACACTCAATAGTGTCATTCTACGTGATGCTAGGGATCGGCACTCAATAGTGTCATTCTACGTGATGCTAGGGATCGACACTCAATAGTGTCATTCTACGTGATGCTAGGGATCGACACTCAATAGTGTCATTCTACGTGATGCTAGGGATCGACACTCAATAGTGTCATTCTACGTGATGCTAGGGATTGACACTCAATAGTGTCATTGTACGTGATGCTAGGGATCGACACTCAATAGTGTCATTGTACGTGATGCTAGGGATTGACACTCAATAGTGTCATTCTACGTGATGCTAGGGATTGACATTCAATAGTGTCATTCTACGTGATGCTAGGGATTGACACTCAATAGTGTCATTCTACGTGATGCTAGGGATCGACACTCAATAGTGTCATTCTACGTGATGCTAGGGATTGACACTCAATAGTGTCATTCTACGTGATGCTAGGGATCGACACTCAATAGTGTCATTCTACGTGATGCTAGGGATCGACACTCAATAGTGTCATTCTACGTGATGCTAGGGATCGACACTCAATAGTGTCATTCTACGTGATGCTAGGGATCGACACTCAATAGTGTCATTCTACGTGATGCTAGGGATTGACACTCAATAGGTCAACTTCACCTAAGTTTTCACGGTGAGTTATTTTACAGAATAAGTCGACTGAACATATTGAAGTCACATGAAAATTATAAAAGAAGAAACCGTACCTCACAGATCTTCACACTGTATTCTTAGTATTCTCTAATCTACATACTTAAATAAAACAAAGTCGAGCTAGTTACACCATTTATAGGTACCTACCTAACTCAAGAACAGCTGGACCAATTTTTATGATCTTTGATTTGTTGGATTTGTCTCCGCCCCGAATAGCAGAATAAATATTAACAATTGGGAAATGATCACGAAAAAAAAATTAAGATTTTATTTTTCATTTTGTCATTGATTCTGAGGCAATGCGAAATTCGCCGGGTCAGCTAGTAAGAAATATGTAAAGCCAACTAAACTAACCAAAGAATAAGAAACCGAATCTCAACTATCCAAATTACTGTCTACTTAGCTAATTCACCAACACTACAGCATTGTTTACTAACACATTAACCCTTCGCCCGCCGAGGGCTAGAGACGCGAGCACCGCGGACGCTACAAAAGGGACATTATCTAGTGACATGACTTGTGACACGACTTCCTACGATTTATTTGTGTTATTATCACTGCTTGTGTGGGGAGACTGGAGGTCTGTCCTGCTGATAATATCTTAATTAATTTGTGTGGAGATGTAATGTGGAATGAGTTATTTTTGTGTTATGACAGAGCTAGTTTAATGAAAAGAGATAGTGTTTTGTTTTGTAATGTATTGAACAAGTAATTGAGAAACACCTTATTAATCATAAAGAAACCCATGAAAACTTTTTATCCCTACTGGTAGCGATAAACGGAAAAAAAAATCCAACTATCCCAACCAGTGCGGATCAGTAGGGATATGTGGAGCACAAGGTTCCACATATCCCTACCGGTAGCGATAATTGGAAAAAATCTCCAACTATCCCTACCAGTGGAGATATATCAGTAGGGATTTATGGAACAGGGGGATAATTGTACCCGAAATTACTTAAATGAATTCATTTTAGCAATCATATCTATCGCAGAAGCCTATTTTACTCTCTTTCTCTTATTTTAATAAAGTTTAACTTTTAACTATGTTACGGCATCATATTTGGAATAATTCTCAATAAAACGTTACGTAATAAATATTATATTGTCCAATGAACTAGGTAATAAAACAACAGTGTGTATTGATGTTGACAATCAGATGGTTCATGTTGGAAATATGCACCTAATTATAAACTAAACAACAAATTGAAATTACCAGTTCCATTGTCGAGCGCTATCGGATGTTTAATTTCTTCTTTGAGCTTTATTGATGAAGGCCTCGGCATGTTTATTGGATCTTATGATGTTTGACTCCTAAATGAATAAAGAAATATGGTCAGTTTTCTTTCCACAAACTGATTCTCTATGATACTTCAAGTGCAATTAATCGGCTGAAGGACACTGAACGAGACACAATAGAAGTGTTATTTTTATTACGCCTGTGGGCGTTTAGTGTCCCTCGACGTGTTATGAAACACTCTATTTATGAAGTCAAAAGCACTATAATGGTTGCTTTGCAAGCTACCTACTAAATTATAACAGTTTTTGTTTACCTTCAAGCAAAAGCATCCACCGAAAGCTGACCAAAAATCCTAACGGTCCTTTGGACCCCTAACCAAAAATATCGTATTGCACGCATCGGGCGTGACGCTCGGGTTAATTTTATGCTACATTAATACAGTGGAGGGTTGCAGCCACTTTTTAATACGGTTAGTTATGGTGCGGGGTCTCTCACACCCCCGCGCGTTCTCAGGGTTAGCAATATGTTACAGTCAATGGGATTATCTGCTTGTTTTTTAGATAAAATGGATTAATTTTTGGATAAACAGTTTGGGGGTTTATTTGCACTTCTGTTGGGTAATTTGTTGTGGCTCAGTTTTTTAAAGGCAAGGGGGGAAATCGGTATAGATTTTTAGGTTAGATAAATGTCTTTTATGTTTCTTCTTTCCATAATATTGCTTCTAGCTGCCCAGAGTTTAGATTTGTGTCCTGTTGATGGCAATAGGCTCGCCCCTATTAGGCATGACTTAAAAATATGTAACTGTCGATATGTACCATGAGTGTAATATACGTAAGTATTTTTTTTTATTTTTTATTTATTTAATCCATAATATTACACTTTTATTTTAACATAACACCTGCCAAACTGCAAAGTGCACGTCTTCTGCCTAACCCATTGCGGAAAAAAGGCGTGATGATATGTGTGTTCATATATTTAGAACAGACGGGCATGTGCAGTAAAAGCTATGGATAATGTTAAATTACACAAAATACCCACTACAAAAACGATGTTTAATTAAAAAACTTAAATGTCACTGAAGTCTTTATGTTATAAAAAAAAACAATATGAGAACTATTTGCCTCTTCGCCTAAAATAATAAAAAAAAAACTGCCGACCCTAATTTCTTCTATAATGCAAAAACAGCTCCAAATAAAAAAAAAACTACGTCAATAAAATATTCTAACAAACATTAAACTAATAAAATTATATTAATTTATTCATAAAACATATTGGAGCGTGAAATTAGTTGTTTGTTTTTTGTAGAAGATAAAAAACCTCGTGGGTGACATTTTTTGTAATGGTCCCACGCAAAAACTATGCTACCTCCTTTATCAATTTGTTACAGTATGGAAAATAATGGAATTATAATAAACAAATATTTGTTTCAAAATAATATTGTAACGCTTCGTTAACTGGGAAAATTTTAACATTAAAACTTTCGCAAGAAAAATCATAATTAATATTTTTTTGTAGTTGCTTTTCCACAATGTCGACGACCAAAGAGATTTCACTTAATTTCATCATAATAATATGCTGTCTTTATTATATTGTTTATAACTTAAATTACAGCTGCACTATATTAGCCTTGATAACTTTATAAAGTGTTTTATGATTGTTAATTACAGACTGGGACCGAGAAAATAAAGACAAGAAGCTGCATTGTTTATTATTATAAAATTATCTTTCATAAGGATGACAAATTAATAAGCTGAATTAACAGCTGTAAAGGTGACTGTGGCTTGTTACCGTTAACGCGTTTGTGTGACATCAAGACATTTATTTTCGCCCACGGGGCCAATTGGATGGCAAACAACCAATAAACCGCTAAGTTACCGGACATATTGGCAGAAAATCACACAACTCTCCCGTGACCAATTTCCAGAAGGGGTGAATGGGCCAAAACGGTGCACTATGAAAAAAGTAAATAGTAAAAAAGCGAATCGAATTTGACAAATGCGTGTTTTGGGGCACGCGACGCACGATTCGGCACGCGTCGCGCGCGCGCCGCAAGATGTGATGACGCGGCTCTATTTTTGGATGTAATCAAATTTTAATGGGCCTTTGTCACATGTGCTTATTACGGAAATGGCTGTAAAAGCTGTTAGAATTGTTCGGACCGCGTCGTTTAGCTCCTACATTATCACAGTTTGAAGTTGTGCACAATTAGTAAAACAAGCTTGCTTTACAATGAACGGATTAACGTAACACATTAAAATCTCGTTATGCAAAAGGACAATAAAAAAGCCTCTGCGTTCCCGGTAATACACAGTGAGTACTTCATTACAATATCAATTTAAACAACAGCTGTGCGGTGGCAGACAAGACTCAGATCTGAAAAACATGCCATCTTTGGTTTTATTTTTAACGCAGAGTCGTCACTCCCCTTGCGTTGGTGTGTGAGGAAATGACCCTTGAAATTGGCTCGTACCCGACTCGGTTACATTTCGCGCACCTTGCGACTGGCCGACGACTTGACTAATAGGCCTTATTACCAACATTTTTCGTCTTTTGTCACTTGTTTGATGTAAAGGCGTTGTTTTTATAAGCTTGAGTAAGACGCCATGGTCCGATGGCGACGTTTTCCCTCTTGAATAATGTGACTAAGTTTTTTTTTTAAATAAAATTTTACGGTTGTTTATTCTGTGTAGAAATTAATATAAGCATACCTAATAACAGCTATGTATAGTATAACTTTAGAAGAGCACTAGCTTCTGCCCGCGATTTCGTTTGCGTGGACTTCAAAAACCGCCATAAAAAGTATCCTTTGTGTTAATCCAAGTTATAAACTATCTGTTTGCCAAATTTCATCCAAATCTAGTCATCCGTTTTTTCACAAACATTTATAATATTAGTAGGATTATTTTATTTATAAAAAAGATAATTGAATTTCAGTGACAAAACAGCTAAGTTTTTTTAATTAAGGAAAATTTCAGAGATACAAAAACCTCTCTTTACATCGGAGATGTTGAATATATCTCAATTTAAACAAAGTTTACTTTAAAGCAAGTTAAAACCCACTATATTATAGAAGGTCCTTATTTGCTAAGCTCAAGGGGCGAATATGGTGTAATTTATGCGTTGTTCCATTGCAGCCGACTCTCCCCTCGCCCCTTTATTGATGTACTTTTGACTAGTCCTGATTTCTGTTTATTAGTCCATTTAGTTGTTATTGTTGTTCGTTTGTTTTTTTCCATTAAAATTGTTTTTTGTTTTGTTTTATTTATTGAGCATTTTATTGCCCGGTTAGAACGATTGTTTGAAAGTAATTGTCTATTGAATTGTTGTGGTTGTTTATGATTCATTGTGATTTAACATTAGTCTTTGACAGTTGTAACGGGTAATCAGAAGCCCGAAAGTCTGACAACCAGTCTTACTAAGTGATATCGTATTACCCAGTTGCTGGGTTGTGGAGGTCAGATAGGCAGTCGCTCCATGTAAAATACTGGATAATAATATAATACAACTCAGCTAGGTACATCCGGTTCGACTGGAAGATAGACAGATTATGATGTGATTTTAATTTGTGTGGCGCTTATTGATGTAATTAATATGAAAAGTAATAGATAAGATTATCTCACTGTAAAAGATCTTAGAAAATCAAGTGTCTGACAATATTATCTTTCTCGTTTTATACATTCACGCAATGTTCTTACATATTTTTAGCACAATTTTGAAATGATAATATGTCATAAATTTCGTTGATAATAAGTGTTAATTATAAATATTATACTTACATATTGAGATAAAATTATAATCAGCAAATAAAACGTTCACAGCCCTAGTTTTACTTAATTAAAATCACAAAATAATTTACGCCTACATAACGAGTAGAAAAATAATCATTACAATGAATCATTACTATCGAGTACCTACTGAAATAGATTTCTTACAGCTGTTCCAGAGACAATCATTATTTCTCAGTAATTAAAAAAAAACAGCGCTGCGTTTCCCGCCTTTAGAACGAATGATATTTCTTTCACCGTTCAAAAAAAGAATCGATTAGCTTTGCGATGCGTCAACCATTTTTAAACAGCGACTCGGTACGCAATAGACAATTGTTTTCATAAAAAAAAAAAGAAATAATACTGCGTTTTCCGTAATCCGGTGAAGAAAAACATGGATTCCGTAAATGAATGGCTTAGAAATCAGGGTCTGGGAAACCGTTTGTGACTAATTTGGAATTTCGTGGTTAACTGTAACAGTTACTTAAATACAATCTCATGACTTCTGCAAGAAAGTATCGAGTGATACATTTCCTTCTTTATTAGATACTAAGATTGGTGGTGCCTGCATAGGTATTAAGAATTGGGTAATTGATTAAGGAGTGACGAATTCTATTTTTTTTGACGTTTTTTTTTACGAAAATTGCAATCGTATCGGCCTATAACAATTTACTTTTAATTTGAAGAAGATTCGTGTACACAATATGATCATAATAAGTCATCATTGTCATGAATAAGGTACCTAGATAACATTACGGCAAATAAAAAAACATTCAGGTTCATTACCTACACAAAACACAAAATATGTACTCCCTTTGAGCTTTAATTTAGGGCTGATTTTTCCAACGCCCTATAATTTTAATCGAGGAATAATTTTGAATTTTTGACACATAGATTTATAATGACGTTATTATAAATCTATGTTTTGACAGTTCTTCCATACAAAATTTGTCAGACGTCAATTTTATTCCTCGAATAAAAGTTATCTGGCGATGGAAAAATCAGCCCTTAAAGTAAACCCGGAAAGAAGTACAAGCAGTTTAAATCGTTTAGTTATCTTTTTTCCTTTTTGGCAATTGAGCCGATGTCGACTATTCTGCCAGTGTCGCGTACTTTAGTAATTATTATTATTTAGTTCTCGTTCTGTATTGAAGCATATGTACAGACGCCAGCACACCAAGCTACCCGCAACTGTCAAATTTTCCCAATTAACTTTTGAGCCTTGTTTTAGCGATTAGGTTGAAAAACTATTAAAGTTTGACAGATTGTAGTAGCTTGATGTGCTGGCGTCAGTGGCGTATAAAAAACCTTTTCTCCCGTAAATGCTTAGCTTATATTTACTTAAAAACTTGTACTTACCTATTACCCACTCTATTATTATTAATCTTAGTCTCTCTTTGCCACCTTTTATGTCTCTCGTGGGAAGATCTACCCGTGTGCTATATTCAGACTTTTTGTGGCCGTCGGAATGGTGATCAACTAGTCGCCATATTCAGATTAGATAGGAAATATGAATCTATATTATGTGCCTTTAAAAATAATTAAATAGATTTTGAAAATATCTGACAACCAGTCTTACCAAGGAGTATCGTATTACCTAGTAACTGGGTTGTGAAGGTCAGATAGGCAGTCGCTCCATGTATACCTAATACCGGTATTTAGCTGGATCCGGTTAGACTGGAAGCTGACCCCAACATAGTTGGGAAAAAGCTAGGCAGATGATGATGAGATTTTGAAAATATAACTTTTGTACTTTTTGTAAAATTTGGTCTTTTCTTTTAATTTTGTCTGACCCGCTGCCGCGGTTCTTAATGTTTAAAATTTGGTCTTATTCTTTTAATATTGTCTGACCTGCTTCTGCGGTTCTTAATGTTTAAAGCAAAAAGTTTCTATTACCGTTGTAGGTACCTACTTCCTTAATAGTTTTTTGCCATTTTTAAATTAAATAATTAATTATTTATGTCTCATGTTTTAATTTGTGTTCATTAAAATGACAGCTTGTCACTTGGCGCGTAGGTACCTACTCAAATTGCTAAACATAATGTTCAGCAATTAAAAATGTACAAATCTTGAAAAAAACAAAAACCTTATTTAATTAAATAAGGCTTTTGTTTTTCAACATATTATTATGTGATTGTTACTGGCAGCTTGATATATTGAAATGTCAACGTAATAAACTGAGCACAAATAAATAAATCATATTTTTACTCGTATTAAAATGGTGTAAAATAACAGTTTCATACGGTCATACCGCAAGTTAACTTTTTAATACCTAACAAATACAACATTAACACGTAATTTAAATATTTAATTAGGCGTAAAATCAATCCATACTAATATTATAAATGCGAGAGTGTGTCTGTCTGTCTGTCTATTACGTCTTCACGCTTAAACTGTTGAACCGATTTAGATAAAATTTGGTATACCTAGAGATAGTTTGAGCCCCGGGATATGACAGGATAGTTTTTATCCCGATATTCCCACGGGATCGAAACTTATGCGGGTGAAACCGCGGGGCGCTGCTAAGTAAATAAATGCTAATTTCGTCAAGCAGGTTTTATCTAATGCAATCACTTAGAAATCCATATACCTACCTTAATAAAATAGGTATTTATACCTACACAACTTGGTGTTTTAGCATTCATGTGCGTCACATACCTATATACCTACTTATGCTCAGTTTCTACAGGGTGTTACAGAAAGGGTATATCAATACAAACGGGTTGAAGAGTGTATCTGGCCTAGAATCTCTGTACAAAATTTCAGCTCAAAAGCATTAACTTTGAAAATGCTTAATATTTTTTTTATTTCGACATCACGGCGCTGCACTGGCGCGCGGCGGCGTGATGTGCGTGTACTAGGCGAACAGACACACTACAGATAATGGATAATGACCCTCGTAGTGCGGTGACACGTTTGTTATGATTTCAATTTAATAAACTATCGAAATAAAAAAATATTAATCATTTTCAAAGTTACTGCTTTTGAGCTGAAATTTTGTACAGAGATTCTAGACCAGATACACTCTTCAACCCGTTTGTATTGATATACCCTTTCCGTTACACCCTGTATAAACAAAAAAGAATCATTTTGCTTACCAATGGTAGCATTTTGTTTTTGCCAAACTGAGCAAATAAATAGAGTCGTAAGTTAATTTTACCTGTGATAGCTACTTCCATATGGGAGGGTCTACTATGCAAAGCTATGAGGTCTTTGCTTCATTATTGGTAAAGATACAAGAGTCTTAATAATTTCAACCAATAACGGCCCGTAAATTATAGGAATCGGCTATTAGTCACATTATCTACGAGTAGGTAAGTATAACAAGTATATTAAAATATAAGAAAATAATATCTAGAATTTATCAGGAACTTAATTCTACATCTAAATAATAATTATTACGCATGATTTTATTTTCTCTTGCTTAGGGTTCCGTAACATAAATAGCAAGAAAAATATAAAAAAAAAACATTAGGTACCTACTTAAGTAATTTAGTAATAAGATAAGTAAGAGTCTTAGTAAAATATGTCTCAAGGAACTCTTCGAGACAAAGACCAACTGGTCCTTGTTGCAGTTCCATTTTGTGCAACTAGCTGTAGCTTCCACCCGCGACTTCACCCGCGTGATATGTCGATAAAAAGTAGCCTATGTCCTTCCCCGTTTAAAGTATACCTTACAGGCAAAGTTTATAAGGATGAAATATTTAGCAAAAATATTTCAAGTATGTAAACTTAAATCAATGTTAACTACTTGAAAGTTATTTAATTAATGAAAAAGTTGAGTTAGAGACTTGAGAGTTTTTTCATAAACTTCAAAAGTTTGTACAACTATACAACACTATTTAAAATTGATGGATAAACTAGAATTAACTGTATGTACGGTCAGCATCAAAAGTTGATTAACACTTCATTTTTTTTAATCTTAGTTATTGAGCAAAATATTTGTTCAAAATTGCAGTATAAGAATTTTTTTTAGAATATATACTCTTGTCTATTAGTATGTGAAAAGCTAAAAATCAGTTTACTGAAAAAAGTTGTTGTCAATTTAATAACATGTAAAAATGATAGTGTTAATCGACTTTTGATGCTGACTGTACCTACAGCTGATCTATTCTTGAAGCTAGCTGTCAAAAGCATGAGGTGGAATGATGGCTCAATCAACTCAATCAACACTGCCTTCGCAGTCCACTAGTGGACATAGGCCTCTTCCAGGCTGCGCCACAAGTCCGCAACACCCGTCGTCCACCTTCCGCATCCTGTCTGTCCTAGCCACTTTCTTAAGGTTATGAATGACAGACGACAGTTCACTTCACCAAAATATTCACGGTGAGATTTCTAGAGAATAGAAATGCTTGCCGCGGTTGGTCTGTGAATGGGTGACCATCTTTACATGCCGAGACCCCTCCGTGCCTCAGAAAGCACGTGAAGCCGTTGGTCCCGGCTGTCATTCGTGGATCTTTGACAGTCGTTACGGGTGTCAGAAGCCCGAAAGTCTGACAACCAGTCTTACCAACGGGTATCGTATTACCCAGTAACTGGGTTGTGGAGGTCAGATACGCAGTCACTCCATGTAAAATACTGGTACTCAGCTGCACCCCAACATATTTGGGAAAAGGCTAAGCAGATGACGATGATGATTTCTAACGAATAGATCAGCGGAACCTTTTTCATAATCGGGCAACTCACGCTTGACTTTCTATTTTCCTAGATGACTTCACCGGTCAACGTGATACTTACCTACCTACATTACAGATTAAGCGAAACGTTAAACAATAAAAATACAATTAAAAACGATAACACACGCAATAAACTTCTCACCTACTTTATTATAAACAAATGAGCCAAGTAATATCGTCACCATTATAATAATTAATAGCAGATACTTAGTAGTAAAACTACCTACTAGCTACGCCCCGCGGTTTCACCCACATAAGTGTCGATACGGGTCGAATACAGAACCTCCTTTTTCGAAGTCGGTTAAAAATAAATCAGCTGTTTTATAGAAAAGTGCAATACCCACGCGGTCAAAATGTAAGGAACAGCTCAGTTTTTTTTTTTTAATAACCGATGAAATATTTCTATGGGGGGGTCAATCTTGTGCTAACTTCATGGATACACATTGTACCTTGATGTCCCTGCCACCCTGTATATCCCGCAGCTTTGTAAAACTTCAAAGGCACACCGCACATTAACATTACAAGCAAAAACAATAACAGCCCGCAAACCTCATTACATATCAATTCATAGTATCGCCCAACAGCCGCAGCATCCCAAACATTTCACACGTGATCATCCATAATTTACAATACAAAAAACCTATTGATATTTCTATTACTATAACCAAAAAAAAAAAAAAAACGTTTGTACACAAAGAGTCTGGAGTATGCGTCATCGACAAAACATTTAACATCCTAATTTCGTGAGTAACACCTCAGCGCTAGAGCCGACAAAAGAATCGATAAACATCTTGATACTGAACACAGTCGGTATCGAACGCTCGCGAGTATCGAGCGGTATCGAGAGGACGCCTCGCCCAGCAGGCGGCCGCGGCGTCCAACTAATAACTTACATTCGGATTACGCTCGTTAGCCTCTTAGCACCTTAGCCGACGTTTATTTTTTATTAATACAAAATTTATTCAAACGAACCTCGAGCATATTTCGGGAATAATGCCTTAATATTATAAAAGCAATAAGTTAAGCCTAGAAGGATAAGTGTATCGACGCGACCAGATCATTATTTATACCATTATTTGTTCGTTCCTTTTAATCTGGAGGTTAGGATAGCGGCGGAGTCAACGCGCGGTTAATCTAGCCATTATGATATTAGATTACGATATGTTTTAGATGCGATGAGCGATCGGCCTTGTCTTGATTGCAGCTTTGTAACATTGAATGAAGACCGAGTGATGTCGTTAACTCATAATCGATACTGACAGTTCATGTCTGAATCGATTGGCGAGTAATAAATCGATAGTTTTTGTGACGAGTCGTGACGGGCTCGTTGCGACTGTCGCTGGTATCACGAAGTTAATTGTGACAACGTGATAATTATTGAAGTATGAAATATAGTTATGAAATGGAAAGTTACCGTGATTAATAAGAAGTTAACGCTTCGACACCCATTTGTTGTTGTAAATTGTTGATAGATAAGTTAAATTAATTAACTATTTTGTGATTTAAAATATTCTCTTTTTATCGTATCGTGTTGCATAATTTTGTAATCTATGAAAGAGTCGAGGTTTCAGATGGATATTAACATATATTTTAATAATCGGCTTACCAATATTAATAATTATTATTCTTAGACACTATTATGTAGAGAGTTGCTCACCTAATTTATCAATATTTTGTAAAGATTGCTTTATAAATAATTTATTTATTAGGCTACAAATATAAAAAAATATGCAACAAGAATCCTATTAGCAAAATATGTACTATACAAATAACTCTTCCTATAGGTATATATCTATTGAAAAAAATGAATGGAGCCTGGTTGCACTAAAGATCGAAAAAAATCTTATTTACTTATTTATTAGGCTACAAAGATTCGAAAATATGAAACAGGAATCCTTTTAGCGTGTAGGTGTAGCAATAAAAAGTGTACAAATAACTCTACCTAAAGGTAAAATGTTGAAAAATGTCAATGGAGCCTATGATACCTAAAGATTGATTTAAAAAAATCATCATAAAATCTTTTCTCATCCATATAAATCATCATCATCTTTTACCGTAAAATTCTAACACGTAAGCTAAGCCGCAACATAACTCTTTAAAACTCTAGATACTAATAAACACCTAATAAGAAACAATGCCTTCCATAAAAAAACAAAAAAAAAAAACAAAACACAACCGGTATAATAAAGAAAGAAAAAAAAATAGTAAACTAAAGGAAATTACTTCATATTATTTATTGTTATTGCTGTTGGTACCTAAGAAAAATGTGTGCTTTTATAATTTCTAATGGGATGATATTATTGTGGACGTCCACGTCCATAAAGTATATATGGAAATACGTGCATTTTTTTTGACTAACATAGTTTTAAGACCTTTGTTACTAACAACTATGGACATGTAATTAGTTAATGGAATTATTATTATTATTTAACGTTATCGCGGACGAAAATTTAAAAGCGTCTTCATATAGGTATTTCCTTACATTCTACTTCCTTGTGTTACCGTAATGCTGTGGACGTCCACGATAATATCGTCACGTTAGAAATTATAAAAGCGCACATTGATTATAATTATATACAACTAGCTACGCCCCGCGGTTTCACCCTCATAAGTATCGATCCCGTGGGAATATCAGGATAAAAAGTAGCTTATAATTATTGTAACCCAGGATGTCAATTACCTCCATACAAAATTTTATCATAATTGGTGCAGCCGTTTGAGCGTGAAGAAGTAACAAACATATACACACTATAATATTTGTGTGATATAGGTATATTTTGTCAAAATACCTGTCAACTTAATAATAAGTAAAAATGTAATTTGTGGAAATAAATAAACATTATGTTTTAATAGTACCTAAGCATTAAGGAAAGAAAAACAATTTCAAGAAAGAAAAAAAAATCTTGCATTGTTTTTGTAGAGTTGCCAGGAAATATAGAAATTATAAAAGCGCACATTGATTGTAATAGGTACCTATACACTAATTAATTATATTTTGTCAAAATACCCGTCAACCTAACTAGTATATTAATGTAAATTTTGGAGGTAAATAAACATTATTTATTAATAGTACCTATTAGTAATAGGTGGAGCGACAGTATTATGAAAAGAAAAACATTTTCAAGAAAGAAAAAAAAACTCTTGTTTGTTTAATTGCGAGAAAATAATTAGCCGAACATAATGTTAGAGTGTTACGGAATTGACAATTTGGCGGCCATAAATCATCGGATAATTGATTAAAATGGAAGTGGTAATTATTTCCAACGGATTCTAGAGGTTTTTAAATGATCACCCTAATCAAATTGGTGTTGTTGGTCAATTTTTGCGGTGATTTTTATTTCATAGCATAAACTCACGCCTGTAATTCCGTAGGGTTAGGTAGAGGTGTAGGTACCTATAGTGCTGTACCAGACAGGCAATTTAGTTTTTTTTAAATTATTTCATCACCACTGCTCTCAAAACGGTGAAGGAACACATCGTGAGAAACCGGCATGTCCTAGAACCAAAAATTCGAAGATATGTGACATCTACCAACGCGCACTGGGCCCGCGTGGTGGATTACGGCCTATTCCCTTTCACAGAGAGGAGGCCTGTGCCCAGCAGTAGAAATATTATAGGCTGAGTACCTTTAGTTAACCCACATTCGACAGTTATGTTTAAGTCCCATATAAGGGGGGGCGAACCTATTGCAATGTTTTATAACATAGTTTTTTGTATTTTATTTTGTATTGTACCTAAGTACCTACCTACTTATCTTCAACGCTTCATTTATTACCTAAAATATTGAAATGCTCCGTTTATCTAAATCTACCTACGTAACATAAACAATCTTTTTAGGTAATCATTAAAATTTAAATAAAAAAATGTTACCGGTACAGTCAAGAAAAAAAGTTACTTATACAAATATTTTTAATAAAACGATCTCAAGATTCATTTAAAACATGTTTTCACACTATTTTTGTGAAACTGTAACAAAAATTATTACTCTTGGACTAGCTAAGTTCTTCTTATTGTTATAAAGAAAGAGATTAACTTTCACAAATAAAACCTGAAATAGGTATGTCTGCTTTCGCTAGAATTTAGTATCTAAACCTCATTTATATCTATACTCTTTTGAGTAATATTGTACCTACACAAAAAAAGAAGTTATAATAGGCAATTTATTATTTCCTCAAACGTGCAAAAGTTTCACCAATTTCGGTCGAGCCGTTTTTGCAAAAAAATCCAAAAACTGGTAGATACATTTTTAAAACTTAGAAATTCAGCGTAAAGATTGTAACTTGTTTATTATTTATTTCGTGACAACAATTATTAAGTTTGATTTATAGCTACATAACTTCAGTTAGAATAAAAAACAGTGAGTAGATATTCCGGCGATAGTTACCAAAGGTTATCGTTGCCAGGCATAGCTATGTGCGAATATCGTCACAAACCGGATGTCAGATTAATTAATTTAAATTTTAATGGACACCTATCTACCATATTGGATCTCGTTTCATTATTGAAATGTCAATTGGACTTATATTTATTAGACGGGATAATAAATGGCACAAATGTTTGCTGTTTTTCCTTTTTGCATTCTAAAGAACAGCAGTAGAAAAATAATGAAAACCTTTTTTTTTGTTTCCTTGAAAAAATATTATGGAGAATTATAGAGTTGGTATTAGAAATCTGTTCATCGCTTTGGTACTTTTTAATTGGTTAGCCTTTTTTTTTGTTTTGTGATACCTATGCTCTACAATAATAGATAATCTATTTTAATTTCAATTCTGTAAAATATGCCTTCATCTTCTAGCTGACTTATTGAGCTTTGAACTTCATATTTTGATCACTTATCGAGACTATTTTTTCTTATAAGAATTCACTACAAGTTAACCCTACCTTTACTACTAGCACCGTCCTCATTGGAGTCTTCACTTGGGGGCCCATGCGGAGCCCGCGAAGGCATCGGATGAGGAAGTCTCGGGCGCGTCAGAAACGGCGGCGGGACCCCGAAGAACGGCAGAAACGGCGGCCACGGGGGCCGGGGGGCCAGCTGCGCCGCCGCCGCCGCGTACAGCTGCAGCGGGGCCGGCAGCCCGCCCTCCAGCACCATGCCGCTACCTTCCCGCCTCGCACCCGATATCTTGACCACAACGCTCACCTACGAACCAACGCCATTCTCTAATGTCATATTTCAAAACACCAATTTTTTTTTCTTGAGTCACTACGCAGTCCAAGCACTAACACAAGATGCAACACTGGCGCGCGTCGCGTACAGTCGGTACTACGGAGTGTTCGGGGCTCCACGCCGCGCCCGCCACTGCGATGGCGCGCCCGGGGGCGGGGCCACCTCCCCCCCTACCCCCCACCACCACACAAATTAATTCTCCGCCTCCTTCATATCATAGATTTATTTCTCCGACAGTACATCGCACCCGCTGCTAAACGCTTTCAAACCTTATGCCGTGAAGTTACAGATCTGTATTGAATAACTGCCCATAAATTAAGGGACCGGCATACATTGAATTAACGGTAACGTAGGCGACGGGTGACGGTAAGTTGAAATAAACCTTATTTATATGAAGATAACGTTTGTTATCGCCCAGTAGGGGGCCCAACATGGGATTTATAGGGTCGCCGTACGTTTGCGGGCTCGTGGGGTTGTCATAATCTTTTTTAGCCGCATGGCGCGCCGCTATACAGTGACATGTAGAGTATCGGGAAGGAGTTATGTTATGGAATGTTACCGTAAAGGTTTGCGTTTTGCCATTGCCCTTTTAGGTAGGTACTTACCTATACGCTTATGTTGTACCTAAAGATCTGACAGTAGGTAGAGACAAGCAGAGAGTTATTACGTAAAGTTAAAAACTTTATTTAATTCCGGAACAGCTCCAAAACTCATTTATAAAATTATGATTGATACGTGATCTATTCTACCGGCTAAGATGAAAGGTGTTTATTATCTGTAATGAACGTGAAAAAAATACATAATATTCATAAGAATTGTTCGGAGGTAATAACGGGTCATATTTTAGATTTCACCCATTCTTTTAATTTGACAGGTGATTGTGTGATGGGTGAGCAATCAGCCGCTCAGCCGACAGACAGAGATGCGCACAATAGCGTTGCGTAAAACTAGATTACGACGCCTCCCAATCGCTCTAATGACGGACAAACTATCAATCATACAAAATTAACACGTTTCAGATTATATTTTTGACAGTGATGAATCATAAGCGACCGAAAGGCAATCAATTTCACAACCAATTCCTTATTCCATTAAACAAAAAAGTAATAACGTAATTGACATAAATAATAATAAAATATGTCAAGACAGCGTAACGAGCGTTCGGACGCGACATGACAGCTCTATCAGGAATCTGGTACTGAGTGTAGTGGGGGGCGGAGACGGTGGCGAGCGGCGCGCCCATTGGCGGAGCGGCGCGGGGGGGGCGGGGCCGCGCGGCTCAGCCTTGCATGAATTTAATTAGTGCGAGGAGCACCTCGGGCGCATTAGGAGCCGCGATGGGCGAAGCAATAAAAGATATAAAGGAATGAGTATAAATTAAAAGTTAAATAGAGAGCGCTGTGTGCAAGCGAGAGCGGTGGTGCCTCTCGCTCCCCCGCCGCACTGCTCGTAATTGTTTGACGATCTTATTAGTATCAGTTAAATGTCGTTCTCTCTTTTTCTCGCACGAATTTAATTACTTTTTAATTAGAGCGTCGGTTAATGAGAGTTTTGCAGGATTCGCTCCGGGCGCTCTGTTTTCACCATTGTCATTTTTGCGGTTTAGGATAATCGGATTATTGATTAAGTGCCTTTTAAGTTTTTGAGATTAATCTGTGGTGATTGCAACTTTTGAATTTGAACTTACTTTTAGAGCTCATTGTCGTACCTAACTAAAGTGGCAGTTCAGAAGAGATTTTTCGATTGCATTTTTGTTTTAATTATATCTGTTCGATCTTCCTCTGTTTGGTTATTGTTTTTGCTGTCAAATGTTGAAATTAAATGATGATGACTAAACCAAAGTTTTATACTTTAACGCCATTTTCAAACTCAATAATAGGTAGGTCGGTAGAAAGGCAATGAAATGATTAATAAGATTCGAAGGAAAAAAAATTAATAAGAAAATAAATAAATATTTGACCGAAAATCTACCTACGCTGGCTTAGCACTAGGTTAGTTTCTCTACGCTAAATGACTAAAGCTTTACTGGTAGAGTTTTTCTGGTAAAGCCTGGGGCCGTAAGCAACGTACGTTGTACCTAGTTGAAAAAGCGTAGACGCTACGTAGACGCTGCGTAGACACTGCGTAGACACTGCGTAGATGACTCATACATAGGCGACGCGTAGGCAACTCGTACGTAGACAAGGCGAGGACGCGTAGAATAAGCTATAGGTACTTATAGGAAACTACGATACAATAATTGAGGTGTGTCTATTGAAAAGGTCTTATTTCCATGATAAGCAAATTTTACAGGAAACAATAAAAACTATTTACATTGTTTAATGGCATATAATAATAATCTTTATTATTATTGTATTTAACGCAGATTATGCTAATTAATATAGGTAGGTAAATGTACATTTTATTTTTAATTTTCTACTGTGGGTATTTCCTCTTTAAAAAAATATTTTCATTTGGAAATGGGACTTTATGATCGGAATTACCATAAATAAGTCATTTTTATCAGAATATTCTAGAAATAAGACCTTTTGAAATTGATTGGTCACTTTTGGACTCAAAATTACTTAGGTATATAGGTAGGTACTTGCATTAGTTTAAGAACTTATTTATTAAGGTTAAATAAAAAAGGTTTATTATTTTTTGCTTTTCAGTTTTTTCGGAGGTTTAGTTTTTTTGTTAAAAAGTTTTTCACTTTTTAGTTGTACCTACCCCACACAAATTCAATTAACACTAGTGCATTGAAGAATTGAAGACACCGACTAGAAGAATTATCAAAATTCGCATAGAAATGCCGGAGATGCAGTACATTTATGTATATATCTTCGTACATAAGAATAATTACCTAATGTATTATATACTAAAACCTTCCTGAAAGTATGTAGATCACATTAGTGAAAGAATTATCAAAATTAGTTCATACGTTTTTGAGAAAATCGCGGGCATACATCACACATACATACATACGGGTCGAATACAGAACCTCCTTTATGGAAGTCGGTTAAAAAGTATTTTTAATTCCCCTTAAGGTAAACAAATAACATATTCAGACATACTTCACCGCATTCATCACCAATTTCAGTTTAGATATCAACATCGTGAGCATGCACCTCCGTCTCACTCTAACACGTAGCTCTCCCATATTTCCATCCCGCTCTCGTCATTAGGCGGGCCATGCACGCGCCCATCGTTACTTCTCATTATGTCGGGCTTACGCTCGCCCGCGTTATGTATTGTCTGGTGGGGAATGGCCCGCTTTAGTTGTTTTATTGATGTAGCATTGTAAGGGTTGAAATGTATGTTTCTATTATTTTATGGAATAACTTGGTTAGTTGTGGAGGAAGCTTACATTTTCTAAGGCAGCAGGAAATACTGTGCCTCTCTGTTCTGGGAGGATTATCTCTGTGAAGTTTCTGGGTTCTAGAGTTTGTGAAAATTTTAAATAATATGTTTGCTAATAACTTTTAGACAACCACTGTTAGGTAAAGAATACAAACCAAGCTGCATCCAATAAACCAAAACCAATAAAAATAGATAAAAAAAAGACATTATTTAGAAATGCTTTAAAGTGCTACCTACCTAAGTAAAGACTCGTCAGACCCCACAGTCAAACCATTACTACGGTTTTGAGGGGCTTAGTTTATAAGCTTTTTTTGCATGATGTGGTTCTACCAAATAAAATAAATAATAATGCAAAATAACACTAGTTTACATGACTTTTGTTCATGAAATGGAATATATACGGTTACGTTACGTTGGGTATCTAGATCTCGGAAAAAATAAATCAAGCACGTCGGTTTTTTGAAATATTTATTAAGATTTTTACAAAAATCTACATCTATGTAAACAATAGACAGTTAAAAACAACCGATTTAAAAAAAAAAACACTACAAAGTGATAAATAACTTTAATTTCGGAAGTCGGTGTCGTTGGTTCCGCATTTTCGTTTTTTGACACCGACTTCAGAAATTAAAGTTATTTATCACTTTGTAGTGTTTTTTTGAAGTCGGTATTTTTTTGGAAAAAAGTTTTTATTTTTTACTTTGTAGATGCACCTACCCTACACAAATTCAATTAACGCTAGTGCATTAAAGAATTAAAGACACCGACTCGAAGAATCATCAAAATTCGCATAGAAATGCCGGAGATGCAGTACATTTATGCATATAACATCGTACGTAAGAATAATTACCTAATGTATATACTAAAACCTTCCTGAAAGTATGTAGATCACACTATTGAAAGAATTATCAAAATTAGTTCAGTAGTTTGTAAGATAATCGCGGACATACAAACATACATACATACGGGTCGAATACAGAACCTCCTTTTTTAAAGTCGGTTAAAGAATAAGTAATTTTTGCTCTTTTTAGGGTTCCGTAGCCAAATGACGAATCCGTAAGGGTTCCGCAAAACGGAACCCTTACGGATTCGTCATGTGTGTCTGTCTGTCCGTCCGAATGTCACAGCCACTTTTTTCCGAAACTATAAGAATTATATTATTGAAACTTGGAAAGTAAGTAGATGTAGGTATTCTGTGAACCGCATTAAGATTTTCACACAAAAATAGAAAAAAAAATTTTTGGGGGTTCCCCGTAAGTACTTAGAACTGAAACTCAATTTTTTTTTTATTCTATCCTATACGTGTGGGATATCTATGGATAGGTCTTCAAAAAGTGATATTGAGGTTTCTAATATCATTTTTTTTCTATAGTTTGCGCGAGAGACGCTTCCCAAGTGGTAAAATGTGTCACCCCCCCTGTAACTTCTAAAATAAGAGAATTATAAAACGAAAAAAAAATATATGATGTATATTACCATATAAACTTCCACCGAAAATTGGTTTGAACGAGATCTAGTAAGTAGTTTTTTTAATACGTCATAAATCGTAAACCGTACGGAACCCTTCGTGTGCGAGTACGACTCGCACTTGGCCGGTTTTTTCGTAGACTGTAACTCGTTGCGTAGCTCGCGTAGCACGCGCGCTACGCACGGAAAACAACAAAAAATAGAGAGAAAAATATAAACATCCGAATTGAGAACCTCCTCCTTTTTTGAAGTCGGTTAAAAAAAAAAGAAAATACGTTTATTTGTGAAAAACATGTCGCGTAAAAAGTAGGTACACAAACACAAAAAAAAAATAAGTTGGAGGAAAACATGCGCTAAATCCACGCATTTTTTTTTAATCATAGGCATATAATATATCACACCACATCACATCATCACACCATTTGGGTGAAATTTTTCTCAAAAAGTGTATTGTGCAATATACAGGGTGGAATTTTGTGATGCCACCTGAAGGGAAAGTACTCTTAATACTGTAGATAGAAAATTCTACTCAAAGAAAACATTCCTTTATTTTTGAATAGAAAGAAAACTGCATCCAAAGATTTTCAAAAATTTGCTTGCCACACCCGGGAATCGAACCGACTAAAATCTGTAAAAATTACAACCTGTACTTTTATTGCATCGATCGTTAGGATCAATTGTAAGGATGAAATCTCTCTAAGAAACTTGATAAATTAAATTAAAGGAACCATTACACTGCACTGCTTGCCATTGCACTGCTTTCTCTTGCTTATATCCCCCACTCAACTCCCGTTCGCCTCGCCCGATCACACTTTTCGTAACGTTCGCCAGCTTACTCCCCAAGTCAAGCGTGCGTACAGAGGTTTCACTTCAAAAAAAAAATTGCGTAGTAGCGTAGCGTGCTACGAGTTACGGACTACGAAATATGGCATTGTTTTTCATTATGTTTGTTTTTGGTATAGGTACTATTGATTCGCCAAGGGCAGGTACTCAATTCTTACTTGGTCTTGGACGTGGAAGGAAAGAAATTAAGTTTATTCGTAGGTACTTGTATGCTATACTGGGTGGCAGACATCGACGCGTAAGGTGGCACTTTTTGATAACCGACGAAAAATTTCTACTTTATGTCTGGAATCATGCGCTGAATCCGTGATACCGATCCCTGCAACCCTTTGTATAGGTATAGTCCGGCTTTTCTAAATTTGTCAAAGACGTAAACAACAATGGCCGCTCGAAATTGAATAATGTGTGAATAGTGTGTGTATGTATACCTATTGACTTGTACTGTTTCTTTTTTTTTTTGACATTATTAATGAATATAAAATTGTGCATATAAAACTTGACATTGTATAAAAATTACCAATTTTCATCTTAGGGTTTCGATGACAAACTAACTAGGTCCTATGATTATATTGTTGTGGCCTAAAACTTGGCCACTTTGAATTTGTAAGTAATTTTAATATTTCTACACCGGCAACGGTAGTGTATGTGAAACTGTTTAATATTAAGATCCTAATGTACCATATCTATCTATCTATCTATAAAATCGATACGAGAACATTACTTAAAATAAATGTTCTTGTATATCGATTTTATTCAATTTCGATCGGCCATTGTTCTTTGGCAAATTCTTTGGCAAATTTAGAAACGCCGGACCTGAGGTATGTTGGTTTTAACATTTTCGTTACAATGCAAAACATTTTACTTACCTACTTATTTTAAAACCTTTTTGTTTAGGCGTTAAAATGTCTAGGTTTACCTAAATAGAGGTTGACTAGAAATACTGGAAAGCAATCACGCGCCCACATAGGAAAACCCTAGAATAATAATCACGTATTTTTACACAGGTAAAGTTGTTTAGAGCATTTCAAAGGCTCTGACGTCATAACGAGAAACAGCCTTAATAGTCAAGAGACCACACATCAATTAAAATAAGTACCGCAAGTACTTAAAGTACACTATGATTTATGAGCATATGTCATAATCTATACAATTGCACACGCTATAAAGATAATACTTTGCTGTGAACTTGTGACTGTCCATTTTATTAGCTTTAATATAAGTCTTAGACCTTAGTGTCAACGTATTTTATGTGCTAGACCACACACGTCTGCAGCATAATTAAAATTATTATTGTTTTGAAAATATATTAGATGTGTTTTTCTTATCAGGGAAATATATGTAACTGAGTGTGTTTAGACCTCCCATACGTCCCCAAGAGCGTGTGTTCCTGTACTAATATTTATTTTACTTTCTGTCAATTTTTGTCACGGCATGAACAAGTGTTGTATTTACATGTTGCTCGTATTGACACGAAACCAAAAGTACTGGAATCATCATCATCATCATCAGCCTATAACTACTAGGGACATAGACCTCCCCACTCAACTCGATTCTCTATTACTCTCATCCAGCTGTTTCTATCCTACGCAGACTATCGCTCCAACTAGCCTCAGGGTCTGTGCATATACAGGATGAATTTTTCAAGTGGGCGTGGATGGCCAACTTCTAAACTATGAGGAATAGCGAAAAGTACTCAAAGGAGTCGCGGGCTCGATTTTGATGAAAACTAAAACTGCATCATTGGATTTTTGAAAAATCTATATTTCTAGCCAGGAATCGAAACTGTTGATTTTGAAAAAAAAAACACACGCTGTATTATTACACCATTCGATAGTGTCCCTAATAAAGATCAAATTCTGGGAAGTAATGACATGCGGCAAACTAAAGGAAAGACCTCATTTTTAACAAAATACTTTTTTTATTTTTCTTATGTTACCTACCTTATCATCATTTGCCTAGCCTTTTCCCAACTATGTTGGGGTCAGCTTCCACTCTAACCGGATGCAGCTTAATACCAGTATTTTACAAGGAGCGACTGCCTATCTGACCTCCACAACCCAGTTACTGGGTAATACGATACCCCTGGGTAAGACTGGTTGTCAGACTTTCGAGCTTCTGACTACCCGTAACGACTGTCAAAGATCCTGGAATGACAGCCGGGACCAACGGCTTAACGTGCTTTCCGAGGCACGGAGGGGTCTCGGTATGTAAAGATGGTCACCCATCCACAGATCAACCGTGGCAAGCGTAGCTTAACCTGATGGATTGACCTGTGCGGTTGTTATTATTTAGCCGGGCCCGGGTTATGTTACCTATACCTACCTATTAAACTTTGACTGATTAATTGTTCATAATGATGACCATTGTTTTCAATTCATAGCTGGATTCGACGTCTCAAGGATTGTACCTACTGCATTCAGGCATTACAATATTATTGATTCCAGTAGAATATTTTCCAAAGATCGTAATAGAAATTTGAATTTACCTAGAACATAATGTTGTGAAGGTGACTGCGATGCGAAAATATTGAGCATCATTTCGAACAAGGTACGTAATGCAGGCATGAATACCTTCTTTAAAATAAGAAGCAGTTTATTAAGATTCAACATTTTCCTTAAGTTTGCCGTATGTCATTATTTCCCAGAATTTGATCCTTATTAGGGACACTATCGAATGGTGTAATAATACAGCGTGTGTTTTTTTTTCAAAATCAACAGGTTCGATTCCTGGCTAGAAATATTGATTTTTCAAAAATCCAATGATGCAGTTTTAGTTTTAATCAAAATCGAGCCCGCGACTCCTTTGAGTACTTTTCGCTATTCCTTATAGTTTAGAATTTGGCCATCCACGCCCACTTGGAAAATTCACCCTGTATATTAAACTAGCTGCGCCCCGCGGTTTCAACCGCGTAAATGTCGATCCCGTAGGAATATCCGAATAAAAAGTAGCCTATATGTTAATCCAGGGTGTCGGCTATCTCCATGCAAAATTTTATCAAAATTCGTCCAGCCGTTTGAGCGTGAAGATGTAAAAAACATATAAACACACACACTCACAAACTTTCGCCTTTATAATATTAGCGTGATGTGATGTAGTACTGTAGCATGTGTGTGTATGTACCTAGTTTCCAGTAGGTAATTACACAAGACAATGTTCGCAAGTTAATCAGGTGAATGCAATCAGTTGACAAGCGGGGTGCAGGCAGGGAGCGGGTGATTGATGATGCTTGCTATGCTTGCTTTGAGCTCGCCACCGCGCAACGGATGGAGGCGAAAAGTGGCCAATATGCGGCGCAGTCTACAACTAGGGACAGAATCACTATACTTTTTCTAAAATCACCTTATAGTTAGGTAGGTTTACATACCGAGACCCCCCCGTAAAGCACGTTAAGCAGTTGGTCCCGGCTGTTGTTCTTGGATTTTGATTGATTTTTGGCAGTCGTTACGGCTTGTCAGAAGCCCGAAAGTCTGACAACCAGTCTTACCAAGGGGTATCGTGTTACCCAGTAACTAGCTCCATGTAAATTACTGATATTCGGAAGCAGACCCCAACATAGTCGGGAAAAGGCTAGGCAGATGATGACTTTATAGTTAGGTAGGTACTCTTTAATTATATCCAGCATGGCTGTGGCAGGCATGTTGCTGTTCCAATTTTAGTTCGGTTTAGAAAATTTTAATTGTTCTGTCTTATTTAATTTTATTTTTATATTATTATAGTCCAGGTTACACGTTGCTGTCCTATTCCGACACGCACAGCATCCTTCAGCCCTAACCAAGAACGCTACAGTCACTCATGCGCAAGTACCAACACAATCTTAACTCTTTCGATCTCCTTTCCATTTCCGTCCGTCACGTCAAAGTTAAACTTTTATAAATATTGATAACGCAAGATGGATGGTCCGCACGCGCGGCTCCAATTGATTTAAAATTAAATACACAATGTTTCTCGATGATTGATGCACATCACGCCTGGGAACGGGTTGGGGTAACCTTGCTAAATGGATATTTTTTGCACATTTCTGCACGGTCCAGTGGGGACAGTCATTAGGAAAGGGTTTGAGGGAATCTCGTTTAAATTGAGTTGAGTTGAGATGTTGTTGAGAATGTCGTGTCGGCGTGCTTTGATGAATTATTTGGTAAGGTGGTTCTTATACGAATTCACAGTAGTTGATACTATACAATAGGTAGGTACTGTATTTAATTATCTTAAAATATGTCCCTACATGATTTAAAAGTGTCAAAATAATATGTACACCTTGTACAAGTATATAAAAAAGGAAAGCATCAAATGGCATTTAAAAATTCGAGGGCGTCGTTGTCAACAGGAAAAGAATTGCCACGTTGTTTGGCAATGCTGATTCTTGGGCCAAAAAATAGGCCAGCCCTCTGGTCGTGGAGAGTCGACCAACCGCTTGGCAATGTCTCGAAAAACCAAATGGCCAGAGTTTGAACCCCAAATGGATCGAACATATAATAGCAAGTTCCATTAAGACTTGAATATTGGACACTCCATACAACGCTCGCAAAATAATTACCTACTACTACTACATTAAAAAATGACGTTTGTATACGTATGAATGTGTGCGTGGGGTACTTGTGTTTGCGAGCGCTCTTGTTAAAGAATTGCGACGAATACGCCGAAGTGCGGGGTGAGGTGCGGTAACTGATGTTAGTGCGGGGAAGGGAGTGGCCTTTCTGTACGTAGTACTTTAAGTATTCTGTGATATTGGCTCCGCTTGACGTGGCTTGACTGCCGTTTTGTACACACGGCTACACATCAAGCTATACATAACCAGTATAAGCTGACTTCTGATTGTATAAAAAACCGAGGTCAGCTAAAACTGGAAATATATAGCTTGATGTGTACGCTTGTGTACAATGGGTTAAAAGTACTTCTTAAGAGCCTATACTACCTCAGCTAAAATTCACTCTTTATCTCGCTCATACGATACTGCTCGAGGACTGAGTGAGAGCGAGACAGAGTGCGGTGCTGGGCGGCAGGAAGCGCCAATACTTTAGGTATTTGCTTTTTACAGTGAAAATAATGGTAATTATAAAAAAAATAAATAACATAAGATCTGCTTTAAAGTAAGTTCAGTTAGTATGCAAAGTTTCATGATCTAATTTGAAGTATTTTTTTAATACCAGCGGTTTATTGTTCGGGTTAGAGGTAACTTTGGATTTTTTTTCTATCGAGAAAATTTTATGGAATCGTGTTTTCGTCTAACATAAGACTTAGCATTAATCCTCAACTTTACTATATATTTATTTCAAAATTAATGGTGCAGTATTTTAGACATAACGGAGGATCACGCTAAGCCATTTGAGGTAGTATAGGCTCTTAAGAGGAAATGCGGGTGCGGTATTTTCTACATAGAAACGCTCTCGCCTGTTTTCTTTCTGGTTAATGACCATAAAGCAATGATTTTTACAGAATAATAAATATTAACTACTCTTGTATGACCCTATGTTTTCCTTTTTGATGATACATTATTTTTATTAGCACTAGAACTCTTAAAAAATGCCGATTTAATCCGCTGTCAACATAGGCCTACTGTACAAATGTGACAACTGCAGCAATCGACATTTTTGCGATTTTCCATTTTTGTTAAAAATGACATGGGGAGACTTCAACTTAGAATTTTTTTTTCTGTCGCTGGAACATGATGAAATTGAAAAAATTTGAAAGAAAAAGATTTAAAACAAAAACACTTAAACGCGTTTTTCTCGAAACCGCCATTTTGCTAGTACTGCATTTGCTGTTACGGGGGCAGTATTAATGACCAAAGAAAAACATAGGGACACAGTACATTATAACTTTTAAATTGATCCAATGTTGGAGGAGGAAATAGGTGAGAGCCAAACCTCGAATAATTATGACATTTTACTTAGGTTTTTTCAGAAGTCTCTCCGACGGCATTTCCTCTTAAGTCTACAGGATGTTACGGAAAGGGTATATTAATACAAACGGGTTGAAGAGTGTATCTGGTATAGAATCTCTGTACAAAATTTCAGCTCAAAAACAGTAACTTTGAAAATGCTTAATATTTTTTTATTTCGATAGTTTATTAAATTGAAATCATAACAAACGTGTCACCGCACTACGAGGGTCATTATCCATTATCTGTAGTGTGTCTGTGCGCCTAGTACCGACACGCACATCACGCCGCCGCGCGCCAGTGCAGCGCCGTGATGTCGAAATAAAAAAATATTAAGCATTTTCAAATTTAATGCTTTTGAGCTGAAATTTTGTACAGAGATTCTAGACCAGATACACTCTTCAACCCGTTTGTATTGATATACCCTTTCCGTAACACCCTGTATAGGAACAACGTGGTGTGCCAGTTAGTTTTATTTTAGATAATGTTACGTGTGAATTAATTTGCACTCTTCTTCCAGCAGACGTTTTCTCACTGAGCAGGATCGTAACCACCTTATTAGTACTTACTATTAGTTTAGCCTACTAGTAAGTACTGACTCTGTGTACTCGGCTTTAAAAGTATCTGTAGTTGATCTGTGAACCTCCTCCTTTTTGAAGAAATTCAAAACCAAACCATCTCAAAAAGCCCAATAGAAATTAAAACCCATGTCATCAAATCAAACAAAACCATAACCTAACACATACCTACATAATTAACTGACACGAAGCACAGCCACTCAACTTCCTGGAGCAAGTCAAAAAGCGGCCAGATTCATAATCTTGTTAGCACTCAAATTTGCATTAATTAAGGCGTTGAGGCCTCACAGTTGTGTCTAAACTCTCTGAGGGCGGCCGAGGGTGGGGTGGGCAAGGGGGTTAGATAATATTCAAATGGTACATGTAACGACGCGGCTGCCGCTTGAGCCTCGCCGCCCGCAAGCAATATAGATGGTACACTCGACGTGGGAAGTGTTCGGATTCTGTTAAGAAAAAATCAAAATCAAAAGTCATTTATTCAAACTAGGCTGAGAATCAGCACTTTTCGAACGTCAAAATTACAAAAGACAGTCCCCCAAAACGCCCGCCCTTCGCCACTTCCTAGTGCTTTCGCTGGGGAGAAGAAGTGGCGGAACAACCTCCCCAGCAGCACAGCTGTCTGTACAGTTAGAAAATAATTATTTTGCAGGCTTTACATAGCCCCTAAACGATTGACTATTTAATGTTATGCTTAGGCCCACAACCGTTGGTGAATAATGATCTCTTTGCATAACATTTCATTTTGGAAAGCATATTAACTACTCCATTCATATGATGCACAAACAAAGATATCGCTGATAAAACCGTCCATGCTGTCAATGAATGTTTTTGACCTTTTAAAAGTTGTCTAGTACCTAGTGATAATTTTTAGTAATCGTGTTTAATGTATGTTTAACCGTACGTATATGAACGTGGACTCACGCAAGACATAAAGCATTTTAATTGTTTCTGTAATTATAGCACAGACGTACTACTTTCACAATCAAACGATAAATACAAAATCACCAACACTTCTGCACTCAACGATACCCTAGTGAGAGCACCGGGGGTGCGCTCGACAATTTCCTCGTCGGGTAATTCACTAGGATTTAATTTAAATTAGTTTTGGCTTGGCTTAATAGCTTCCCCCCATAGGGGGAGGTGGTAGGACGTGGCGCCGCTCCAAACGATGTAGGTATTCTGATGTTCAGATCGGGTGCTTTCTGGATGTTGATTTTCGATAGCTGTTTAGTAGTTAATTGGTATTTGTTCTGGTAAATACTGGTTTTCTGTTTGAGCTGGCTTTTTGGTCATATTGCTATTTTGTTTGCTTATAAGTTCTTACTTAGATGTTCTTCAGAAAAGTCAGGTGCGTAGTATTTGCAACTGGCGTACGTGTATGACCAGATGTATGAACGTAAACGAAGCAGAGATGAGTGCACCTAAAGATGTCAACAGAGGCGTGAGTGTGTGTATGTGAGACAATACCTACATTGTAAATGCTCATTGAAATGTTCTTAGAACTTGGTTTTATAAAGGTAGTGTTGCTATTTAACTGTAATTTAACAGTTCATATCATGGCTGATCAAAAGCGATAACTGTCAGCATGGTTGATAGCGAGATTAACAGCCCAAAGCGCGCCTTGCGGCGCGGCGTCTCTTTTATTTAATGTTGGTGTAATAAATAATTTATGACGACTCCAATTGTCACATAAAAACACTAGTTTTATTCAGCGTGTCTCAGAGTAATCGCGAAAAAGAGTAATCGCGAGAAAGCTGATTGTTTATTTCTTGATTACGATGTTGGTCTCACAGAGAAAGTCGTTCGGTTTGATGGTCTGTAGGTAGGGGAGAAAGGTGTAATGGGAGTCAGTGGGCAATCGTGGTCACGAAACTAACTTAATAAACCGATAGCCTAGAGTTGCTAACGCCCCGCAACCAAGGTTACTGCATGCGCCCCGCACTGGTCCCCAACGCCCGCTCGGTTCACGCCAAGCGCTGGGACGATATGGCCGCGTTACGTTTTCGCGCCAATTTCATGTATTTTTTTACGTGAACATAATAAACGGTAAGTCGATTACTAAAATGTATTTCTGTCATTAGTTCACTTAAAACTTTAGTTTAGACGTTTGAGATTAGGTTTGTAAAACGTTTAAAGTGATAAAGTCTAAAATAATTATTTAATAACCTTATATTTTCAAATTGTCTCTTTAGGGTAATGAGAGTCGGGGTGACTCCCATTACCCACAGTGATTCTCATTACAATTGTCACACCGACCACTCCGTTGAGACAAATCATTCCAGGACGATCTGCATCTCCGGTCGCTTCGTCCAGTTCTGTCTTGGAGTCTTTTAACTCAGACTGAAAAAATAATCGATCCTCGCTTACAGCATTTAAAAATTTGCTTCCAATTCCGGAAAAAAACAACATATGTCAAAACTAGAAGAGGAGGACTTAAGCAACATGCAAAAATTTTAACGTCTACGCCATTAAAGGAATGTCTACATGAAAAAGAAAATAAGGAAAGAGAAAAGGCAGAGAAAGAAAAGTTAAACACAAAAAGTAAGAAGCCAAAAGAAACTAAGAAGAAAAGTGAAGATAAGAAAAACAAAACTGACAAAGGAAAGAAACGTAAAACACAAAGCAAGGCTGTGAAAAACAAGGCAAAGAGACGAGTTTTACAAGAAATTCAATCCACTTCTGAGTCAGATTCAAGTCTCATTAACATTTGTGACGATGACGAAAATGATGATATGGAAAATGCTGCTGGTATTGGTACCAATACTTGCCTTATTTGTTGCGAATTCGGCCGCAACAACGAGATCTGGTACAGGTGCACTTCTTGTGGGCTATGGGCACACGCAGACTGCACCGGTTGGGATTCAGCTGAAGGTTACGTGTGTGACAACTGCTAGGATTTGCTGACTCCCATTACCCAATGAGTGATTATAATTACCCGCATATGCGGACAATGGTGGTCAAAGTCATTCTTTTTTAAAATAATTATAATTAGTAAAGTAAGTTCCCAAAGTTAACGAAACTTGTCAGACTGATAGTTGATTAAGTAAATTACATTAAAAATATATAACTATAAACATAACTACAAAAATTTGTGTTTTGGAGAAAATATTGTTTAAGTGACTCCCATTACCCCTTCCTCCCCTACCGCACCCTTAAATGTCACCACTCATGTCTGATACCTACACGCTGTTAACCCACAAAACATTTCCTCAATATAAATCAAGCTGCCATGACACTTTTAGCACTAGCATTCTCATCTCTCAGAATACAGCCGTTCGAAGTCCGT
The DNA here is from genome assembly GCA_945859645.1 of Amphipoea oculea. Lineage (NCBI taxonomy): Eukaryota > Metazoa > Arthropoda > Insecta > Lepidoptera > Noctuidae > Amphipoea > Amphipoea oculea. The sequence goes on along the minus strand of OX243864.1, from coordinate 18,876,975 downwards.
CGGTAACTAGAGTAGAAGCCGCAACCCCCCACCTAATTATTTGTGTCGACTTTAAAACGCCACCAATTATTTTAACGCCCTGTTTCGCCCCGATAATAAACTGCTGCCAAAAGTTAACATACCTAAGTGTTACTGGGAATAATAATCGGAGATTTTATGGAAAAGAATTCTGGGAGAAGGTGATGCAGTTCATGGGATATTAGTGCTTACTTGCTTAGTATAATAACCCATAGGAAAAGATTTACGTTTAAATAAAATTAATACATAACTACTGTTTTGACGCGAAATTAATTTAAATACGACGAAGTTTTAGGCACCTATCTCAGCTTTCAATGTCACCGACACCCATTTCATTAAAAAAAAAAATCATCTGAAAATAAGTAAAGAAAAGAAAAAGTAAAGAAAAATAGTGTACTATTCATTTATCTAAATTAAAACATTTGAAACACCCGCTGCCGTAAAAAAATACAACAAAGAATATTGTACTCACCAAACAGAATAGACGCCAGAATCACCACAATGTTAAAAACCACCAATTTCTAAATAGACAAGCCCTCACCCTCCCAATTAATTGCGTCTCCTTTAAAACCCCGACAATTATATTACCGCCTTGTTACAACGCCCTGAAACCTCCTGAAACGTCCGCAATAACTGTTTGTAGTCAAAACTTTACGTAAGGTACACTACATAATATAAACGGTGTGGGACATTCCGTATGTTAATATGGGACTGAGGGACCATGAGACGATTTAGAAACAAGGCAGTAGGTGTAATGTCTTTTGCGTCTTCGAAATTTTCTATGTGAAAAACCAGAACATAGCCTGCATTAATTAATATGATACATAAAGGGGATAACCATTTTACAAAGGCCTCTTTACAAATACGAATAGGTATATGTTTCATGATAGCTGAAGAATCATAGGTAAACTCAGGGAAACGAATTGTTAAACAAATTGACCGTGCTTAAGTATGTATATTCAAATAGCAACTATGTTTTTGATATAATTGTATGAAATGGCTATAATACGACAAATTGACGTTATTTGCTTAACAATTAGTTTCCCTAATTGTACATTTGTCGATGTTAAATTAGAATAGAATACTCTTTATTATGTACACCATATAAATTACAGACATAAATATAGAAACTTTACAATGGGTGGTCTTATCGCTAAGAGCGATCTTTTAAAGACAACCTTTGGAAGGATTAAAAAGGAGAAGGACAGACAAATACTGTAGGTAGTCTGTGGTATACCATTTACACAATACAATAAATACATACATAAAGTACTACGAAACTGGAAAAACTACGGGACGAGACTAGAAAATATAATTATGATGTTTAAGGAGAGAGGAAGTGCTTTTTTATCATAATTTTAAAAGTGGACAAGGATTGAGCACGCCTTACTGACGACACGGGCAAGTCATTCATTCAAAGAGATAAGTATGCAGGATCGTCGGATATAGTTGAAGTTTAGTAAGAAACCGATGGAAGTTCTCGAATTTAATTTTATTAATAGAAAACGAGCAGCTCTTTTATCAAATTAAATTTCAGTCGACAACTCCATCGGTTTCTTACTAAACTTCAACTATATCCGACGATCCTGCATACTTATCCCTTTTGTTGACTGTACATACCTACGACAGTTTTTCCGTACTATATTCAGGTAAGTACCTATTGCCTTGTTACATTGTCATAACTTCTATACTCTATTTATTATAACATTAGAAAAAAGACGCTCGTAGAACGAAACCGAAACCATACGACCGAACCGTACGAAACGTTCAAACAATTTTAATAAATAATGTATGTGCTTTTTTTGTAAGTAACAATGTATGGCATACAATAAAGCATATCCTATCTATCTACTCGTCACAATGCTTGGACAGGTACATGAAATGAAACAATTTTTAGTAACAATCAGTTTATTAAAAACAACTTTATATAATACGACAAAAAAAAAGCACGTGCTGTCACAACTTATGAAGGGAATAGGTAACATTTTAGATTTCGTAGAGTTATAGTAACATGAAATAATAATAATAATAATAGTGACATGAAAACCGTTCCCGGTACTGTCCGCCCCTGCTTCTTATAGATTTTAAAGATTGACACGACAATATTTTATGTAAAAACTAAATAATATTAAATGAAAGCCTTGTAATTTCAGAAGGTAGATAGGTTAAATAAGTACAATTAAGTGTGACTGCTGTTATTTAAATTGATTATATTTAACAGTAACTCAACATCAATCTTTACTGTAATAATGTTTGTTGTACTTTTATTACAAAGTGTGCCCCTAAAAGAGCCTTTTTTAACTTCTGTCTAATGCTATAGTAAATGGAGTATAGTTAAGTTCATGATAATGTGAAACATGCTTCTCTATCTACTATATATTTAGTTTAGTGCTAATAGCAGCCTAGGAATGTTTTGGCCTAGGCAGTAAACAAGTGTCATAATATCGCATACCTAACTACCTACGTACCTACTGGTTAGTGGCAAGTTGCCAGCCACGTCGTCATCTAAGCACCTGAATGACCCTATTATCAAACTGATAGCTCCTCTTAAAGTTTATACTTAGTAACAAGGATCACCATACCACGTTATTGACATCAAAATAACCAACAAGACTGTCTCCTGATAAACCTTTAGAACAGAATGGATTAGAAATTATAAATTGTCACTTTAATATAGGTACTCTTTCGGTAATGGTTTGTAATTCCTAAGGTATACTGTCAATTTTGATTCTACGACCATTATAGACAAACTGTGAGTTACAAAGTACAAAGTAGAAAAGAAAGAAGTAATTCAAAGGGCATCGAACGTCAAATAAGTTAACGTAATCAGGAGGCTGTTTCAATCCCAACACAATCTGATTTTAATCCTGACGCAATCTGATTATACTCGTAAAGGTAAGATATTCATAATCTATACAGGGTGTTACGGAAAGGGTATATCAATACAAACGGGTTGAAGAGAGTATCTGGTCTAGAATCTCTGTACAAAATTTCAGCTTTAAAGCATTAACTTTGAAAATGCTTAATATTTTTTTATTTCGACATCACGGCGCTGCACTGGCGCGCGGCGGCGTGATGTGCGTGTACTAGGCGCACAGACACACTACAGATAATGTATAATGACCCTCGTAGTGCGGTGACACGTTTGTTATGATTTCAATTTAATAAACTATCGAAATAAAAAAATATTAAGCATTTTCAAAGTTACTGGTTTTGAGCTGAAATTTTGTACAGAGATTCTAGACTAGATGCACTCTTCAACCCGTTTGTATTGATATACCCTTTCTGTAACACCCTGTATTATACCTGTGATCATCTTTATCCACAGCCTTTTTCGTCTGAACTACTTTCTCCGTTTTACCAATCCTCCATTCGCTTATTTTAATATTCAAACATATTTCGAACATCTAACCCTGCGTTTGCCGACGGGTCCGAATCGTCCCGGGTCCGACAGATGCGGTCGTTACACGTTATGGTACGTTTGGGAGATGCTCTCGCGAGACCAGCCGGTTATCACCAGACTGTGATTATATCTACCAAGTACTGATTTCAATGATGGTGGAGAGTTTTATGGTGATTAATTATTTAAGAAGATTGCTTGGTGTTGTCTTTTTGTTACGAGCTTTGTCGGTCGATCAATGAATCGACGATGTACCTAACTTTGCGGATACATTGATCCAAATTTTTTAATATATTTTATAATCCGGATAAGCTCTATTTTTAAATTTTTTTTTATTTTTGTGGGAGTAGTCTCCCACATAAATCATCACAAAACTACAACAATAACACAATAAAAAACCCATAGATTATTAACACAATAATAAAATCAACAACTTTTTTATACAACCTACAACATTATTAAAATATACGTTTTTATAATATAAGAACAGGGGTAGAAGCGGAACTTAATTTAGGAAATGAACTCACAATCGCCCAATATATTTTTACGATCCATCCATCAGTGTTTATCGCCAGATCATTCTGACGTTTGCTCGTAACCCTAAACGTTAAAGACGCTTCGTGTTGTAAAATAACGGATACAAAAGAAATGAGAATATAACTAGAACATTTTATTATTCATTTACAGTAAATACAAAGGTTTTTTTACGATCTTATGGTGTGATGGAATACGTTTTTTATTCATCTTGTTTTAACAAAATTTTGTTACTTCTGGTATCCTAATCCTCACTAATTTTATAAATGCGAAAGTGAGTTTGTTTGTTTTTTTTTTATTTTTTATTACGCTTTCACGTTAAAACAGCTGAATGGATTTAGATGAAATTTTACGTACAGATAGACCGTGACGTGGGTAAAGACATAAGCATTTTTTTATTCTAGATCGCAGACGAATTCGCGAGCAACAACTAGTACAGGAATAATGTTTACTAAAATTTATGACTATGATAATCCAAAAACAACTGACGTAACACCGTAAGCCTACATTTCGATAACCGAATAGCATGAGTGACAGGTGTCGAGTTAACAGCTTTTATTACGCTAAATAAAGATTTAGATAACGAATTTCGGTAACCGCTAAAAGAACCATAGACAATGGTTCTGTCTGTAACCACGACACCGTGACACATGTTTCAATTATTCTTATCAGTTATCTCTTTTCGACCGCGTTTGGCCCATCTCTATTATAAATATCAATACTAATCCATTGCTGGGTTTTGTACTGTTTACTTTAAAAAATCCTGTATAAATCGTCAATGGATTGTAAATAAACGGGGGTCGTTGAACGAAATTTCAATAGTGTACCGTTTAAAAGATTATCTGTTCGCATTCAGCCGCAATCGAAACCGACTTTTGTTGTAATAGTCACATCTGGCAAAATACTCGATCCCATTGCGGTGGGGTGGGCCGGTTCGACCCAGGCGTCGCAAGTCAAGGGTTATGGTGACATTTGTTATTGTCCTCTTCAAATTAAAAATGTTACATTATTAAATCTGTTATTGCATCTTTATGAATGGGTCCTTTGGAATTGAAATGACCGACATTAATACAACTATAGAATGTTATAAGTTCACTAGTTTCTCCCTGCGACTTTGTTCATGTAAAAGTCCTTACGACTTCTACGTGAACGAAGTAAATACACGATATATACTAAAATACGAGTAACACTCACATTTTTATAAAACTCCCTCGGCCCCGTCTCTCCGCGTCGCATCGCATCGCCCGCCTTTCTGCCTTTTTTTATTTTTTGCTCGGCTCCAGATCGTAGCGCGATGTTAAATGGCCTATGTAACCTTCCTCAAGAACTGGGCTATGAAATGCAAAAACTATTTTTCAAATTCGACAAATGAGTAGCCTCTGTTGGCGATCCAATAAATAAGAGGGTAGCTTCCTTACTAACGCCATTAAACAGCGCATAGTAACAACAGATTTTGACTACACTGCTTTTTATTCGTACCAGCAACTATTTATCTCTAGCCCCAGTAAGTAAATCTCCCATTCGATATAAAACCCTCTAGAGCAAAAATCCTTTCAACCCTTTATACGAGTACATATATAGTGGTTACGTGTCCAATTTGTATTCAGATCATGAGTCCGCGGCCTTAGAAGCGCAGCGACGAAGTAGAACTTGTAAAAAAATAATATATTGCCGGGAAAGCGCGCGAAATGATGAAAAATGGTCGCCATGGCCGATTCACAGCCCTCGCCCGACGTCGTTAGGTGGTAGTCGCCGTAAATTTTATCTGAGAAGAAAAACAATGTACAGTCAACAAAAGAGATAAGTATGCAGGATCGTCGGATATAGTTGAAGTTTAGTAAGAAACCGATGGATGTTTTCGAATAAAATTTTATTTTATTAATAGAAAACAAACAGCTCATTTATCAAATTAAATTTCAGTCGACAATATCCATCGGTTCCTTACTAAACTTCTACTATATCCGAAGATCCTGCATTCTTATCTCTTTTGTTGACTGTACCTACGAAAAAATGCTGTTGTGGTGTAACCTAAAATGGAGAAAATTGGATATAAGGAAAAGTATGAAAAGGTTGTTGTATAATATATTATGTAGATAGATACAATATACAATCTAACACTAAAACATATATATATATGTCGCATCCGGTCATTCGTTTGACTATTCGGAACGCCAGTGCCATCTGGCGGCGCTTGACAGAGTTTAGCCTGAGTTCGTGGGGGGTCGACAACAGCGCGGCAGAACCAAAGACTACAATAGTAAGAACGATTAGAGCCCTCTTGGACATTGGACATCGGACGAACAACATGCGCTCAGAAACTGTCCCGCGTTCCGTATCTGGTTGTATCGTGTACCTACAGTGTGTGATTCACTAGTGTAATTAAATTGTTTGTGAAATTATAATCTGATTTGAACTGCAAACCGTTTTTCTATTGCGCAATAACCAACACATACCCATAATTCGCCCACAGTAGTTGAAATATGGCTGATAATAACGAGACACACATGCCTTCCCCGTTATATATATATGTGTTTTTTTATATTTAACACAACTACGACTATTTACACTAGGTAAGTATCTACTAAATTAAATTATTAACTAACTAAGTTTACAAATAAATACAAAAACAATAGAACGTAGACTAGATTCTTATGAAGGCTGTCTGAGGGGCAATTCTCGTAATTTTAAGAACGTTCACAGTCTGATCTCAGTCTCAATTTATGTCAAAAATACCTCTTAATTTCCCTAAATTTTGACAAGTTTTTGACATTTTTTGTCGCCGAGATGAGACTGCGACTAGATTTTGAACGTTTTAAAATACGAGAATTGGCCTTCTGCTGATATTTTAAACTTCTATCTAGGCCTTGGTCAACTTTAAGGGTTTACTTAGGGGTTTATAAACGTCGCTTAAAGATAAGTGACGTAGGTATGGACGACAAAAAAATTATACCTAGCATCGTTTATAAATAAAGGGGTTTATCTATTTTAAAAGCCTTTGAGTTCTAAAAATCCTACCATGAAAAAGTGCATACGTAGGTACTCAGATAGGTAGTTTCTTAAATGACCAGTGCTAACTTAAACATATAGATAATGTCACTTGAATACTGCTATTACTTGTTTCATTTGGTTTACTTTGAACAAATCTTATCATGAAAACGTAAATGAAGTGAGCTGTCTTTCAACGATGCTAGGGATTAACACTATTGTTAGCACACTTTTTTTACAGAATATATCGGCTGTAACCCGAATAGAAAACACACATTTCCACACTAGCCCCCTTCATACATTCTTATAAACATTTTCCACAAGCAAAATCTCACAGGCGTTGTTAGTTTGTTAGTAAATCCCACCAGAGGGCGTGCCGGAACTAAGTGGCTTTTCATTTTCCCTCCCGCAAAGTATTTTATTTATTTTTCATCGCCCGCGGCACCCCGATATTATATCAGCCATTTTGCTCATTTTTATTGCACCCGCACAAATGCACCTATTATTTTTTATAGAATGTATAATGAATATTGTTGTAGGTGGGGTTGTGTACCTTTCTGAGTGTGTGTGTTATGTTGTTGTGAGATGGTATGTATGTATTACGCTTGAGAGATAGGCCTAAAATAGGCGGAACACATATTACAACGCGCCACGCGACGGGGCGCGGCAAATGGAGCCAAATTCCCCGCGCAGAACCGCGTTTTTATTGAATTTGTGTCTACAAAATCACGCGCGGGGGCCCAATATCTACGACCAGTCGCGTGGCGCATTGTAGTGTATGATCCACCTGAAGTTAGTCCAGCAGTGGACGACTTTCGGCTGAAATTATGATGATGATGACGAATGTTAGTTCAATCTTAGTTTTTCAGATGTATGATTAGCACTATTAGAGGGGTTAGGAAGGCCTCTAAATATAACCTCAACCATGGCTGTTAGATGAATTTTCCAAGACCTACAGTTATGGCTGCAGCTGACTATCCTCAGTTAGTACCTTCGAATTATATGTCAACCTCTGTAAGCCCAGAATTCTTGGTTTTGGCCTGGAGTTCTAAGGGCCATCGTTCATTCGTTAGGGACAGGATAATACTAATTCAAGTACCTATATTTCGGATTAAAGATATCCTGAATAGAGTTCCTCACAGACACTGTGATTCAGGCTTACATTTTATGGAATTTGTTGTACTTACTACGGTTTAACAATCAGAAGTAAAACTAACAATAAAATCTAGCTATCAGTCTATTTTAGCGCGCAAACCTACAGTATGCCAACAGAGCCAGCCACAAATCTAGCAGGTCTCAGCTCACGCCGCTCATAAAATTGTATTGAACACACGTTTCGCTTACAAGGCTTGCGTTTTAGTAAGCCGATCTGCCTGTATCGATGTTTGGGGGTTGGTTCATGTGATAACTTGCAATTCACCAAAAAACCAAATATATTAAAAGTATTAGGTACTCGTATGTTTGGTTTTGTCGTCCTTCTCAATAAAGATTCGTTGTTTCAGAGTCTCAGTCTTTACGACTTCTGAGTTTGCACTTCACACTCACAAAATATGCGGTTTGTAATCTACCTCAATAAGGTTTTTTAGTAGGAAGTCATTGTCATAATTTGCCTAGCCTTCTCCCAACTATGTTGGGCTAGTCTAACCGGTTACATGGAGCGACTATGCATATAACTGGCCTCCACAACTCAGTAACTGGGTAATACGATGCCTCTTGTAGTTTTTTAATACGAAGTACGCCTATCTATTAATTTTGTCAGACATTGTTGTCATCTTCCATGTTTAAGACTAAGTATTTCACGGACAACAAACATTTACAGCTATATCAGATGCATGTGTTGGCATCGATGATCTATTATTATTAAGTGGGCTGCCTGCTTGTTTGTTAACTATGCACCTAACAAAAAAGAAGACCAGCCGGTCTATTCTGTAAAACCTCACTGTGGAAACTTTGGTGAAGTGAACTTGAATTGAGCTGTCAATATTGTCAACCGCTAGCATTAGGTGGAATGAGAGCTCACTTCACGTAAACACGATGTGAATAGACCGACTGTTTTTAGTTCTTGCGACACTGTCACATATATCGTCCCACTATTTCGTCTAGTCATGGACCATCAACATCGCACCCAATCTGTCTCCGTTTGATACAACGCCATCCTGTGAGCTACTAACACTTTGGTTTACTGTACAGCTTCGTACAAGTTAGTGTGACTTTACACATATGCATAGATAGGTAGGTACGTAAGTTTTTTTTCTTGATTCAATTTGATTGAATAATAGCTTGAATAATATGCTGTTTAAAAGTTGTAAAGTGATTTTTGTTGATCGTTGAGTCATTTTGTAAAACTGGACTAGGAAGCATTTTTATTTTAAAATTTTAGTGTGACACGCACGGCGTCTACATCTCCTTTTATGTAGATACTTTTTATCGCAGGTATGCTGGAAGAAATTTCTTTAGAAATAAGCATCACTTTTGTACATCTTTTTATTTTCTTCTCTCCTTGTCTATTTATATGTAGATGTCGCAGCCAACTCTGCCTAGCCTTTGAACTAAACGGCGCCGTTCAACTAGCTGCCCGAATGATATTCAGATATTCAATCAAACAGCTAGGCAAATTTCTTGAATCAATGACGTTTAACTACCTGCCTAGCCCAGACTTTAAATTTAGTTCCATTTTCTGCCGCCTGGCGCTGAAACTCAATATGTCAATACGAACGTCGACAACCTAACCTCAAAACACTTGTTGTCAAAACAAAGTTGCTTCTGCAACGTCTCCGGCGCTGCGGGAAGTGCAGCCCCTTCGCCCTTACGTAACAAAGGATAGGCACCCATGCTCACCTCAGCCGCTACGGCTCGCACGGGTGCCTATGCTTTGTTACAGCGGGCGGGGGCTGCTCTCCCTCTGCACCTCTGGATTTTTATATACACTCTAGGGGTAGCAGCTAAAAGACTGCGTGGAGTCGGGGTGCCCCGATTCGGTTTTGGGACAGATTCGACCTATTGTAACCATAGTTTTTATAAAAATAAATAAAACAACAAAATATTCATAATGACACTGACACAAGACGCAAATGGCGTAGTTTTTTTTTTTACATTCCATTTTATCGATTTTGCACGACATTTTACACCACAGACAATATACTGGACATACTGGTACAGATTTGGTTGTCAATCGCCTATATTAACGTTTCGTTTTCCCTTTTTATCTGATGTTAGGTTAGAAACAATTTTGTATAAACGGCCTAAGCATCAGCCAATTCATTAAATGTTGTATTAGACGAATTAATAATAATAATATTCCACAACTATCACACAACGCCATCTAGTCCCAAGCTAAGCAGAGCTTGTGTTATGGGTACTAGACAACTGATAAACATACTTATATATTTCTAAATACATACATATTATAGATAAATTACACCCAGACACAGAACAAATGATCGTGCTCATCACACAAACATTTGTCCTGGGTGGGAATCGAACCCACGACCTCCGGCATAGCAGTCAGGGACACTAACCACTAGACCATCAGGCCTGTCAAAAAAAAAAAAAAAAATTGACGGAATATCATTTAGGCCGCTAGTTGAACGGCGCCATTTAGTTAAAAGACTAGGCAGTTAACTGAACGGCTAATTTAACCAGTTGGCTGCGACATACCTATACATCATCATTATCTGCCTATCCTTTTCCCAACTATGTTGGGGTCAGCTTCCAGTCTAACCGGATGCAGCTAAATACCTGTATTTTACATGGAGTGACTACTTATCTGACCTCCACAACCCAGTTGCTGGGTAATACGATACCCCTTGCTAAGACTGGTTATCAGACTTTCGGGATTCTGACTACCCGTAACGACTCAGTTTATATAATATGTGTGTACACAAATGGTTAAATAAATTAAATATGCTTGCTAAGACGTGAAAGAAACATTTCAGTTTACATTTTAGTCATTATTTACATAATAAATGTACTGGAAATAATAAGAACGAGATGAGATGATGATGATGATGATGAGATGGTTCTTGAACTGGATATTATTTGTAAAACCCAAATGCAATTGTCTCCACCACATATTCTAGAAACAAACAAATAATTCAGTAATCAAAAATTTCTTAGTTCCTTAACAAATCACTGCCAATAATAATTATTTTACACCACTATGCAAGCTGCGCCACTAATCCTTTTGTCTAATTTACGACTATCTGATACCAACAAACGTATCTCTTGGATCAATCAGTAATTAAAAGGGAGCTGTCTGTACAGTCGCCGACGAAAGTGCTAAGCCTGGTTCGTCCCTCGGCGCAAACAACACGCGACCGGCACGTGCTGTCCCATTATACACACATTACGGAGATATTTGGACTATTACCGGACGGTTATCGCGTCATCTTCGCCATCGGATCATCCCGGATCATGCGGAGTCTGGGAAACTTATACAACCAATGCGTGGCTTCAAGTTACTGTTGGTTCTAAAGGAAAAACAGCACAAGTTATTAAAATATAGCAAAAGAAATACAATCAGGTTGTGCTTTTTTGTATCACTATTAATTTATTGCAAGGCTATTCAACTATTTCAGTTGTGAGACTATAACAAAAAGTGTTGGGAATTTATGCAAATCACTGAATAAAAAATGTTGTGCTATGTAAACACACGTTTTCGTAGAGTCAGCACCTTAATCGCGTAGCACACGATCAATCCTAATCTGAATAATTTTGAAGTATATTGCTAATCCATTGCTTCATATGTTCGAAAAATTTGTCTGCTCAACTTCGTAAATAACGCAATGAATGTTATTGAACTGTCAAAATGAAAGCCATTGCTACTGATAGTGTGTTATGCAATTACTGCGCAGGTGTAATGTGTAATACAATGAAGTGTAAATTATTACAAAATGTATTAAACGTAATATAACAGCAAAAAGAGGCCATACAACACAATAAAAATGACAGTCATAACACCACTTTAATAAGAAACATTGCTTCCGATCCCCGACACCATCAAATTACAACTGACGAAGGGGAGGACTCACTTAAATATGAATCATTTCATTATAATGCCGTATTCAATCCGAGTAAACCTCACTTCATGTTGTTATTACAACAAGGGGAGCGTACAAACATAAAAATGTATTATACTCGTGCACACTAAGCCCCGTGGAGACGATAACTGACACTTAATACCATAGAGCGTGACCGCATTACTCTGTGATCTATGGTCCGCGGAATCTGTGCGCGCTACTTTATCTATGAATCGCCATCGCTGTCAAAAATTGGAGGGAACCGAAATCGGTTTTGTGCAAAAGTGTAGGTACATCGTTAATCTGCAGGGCACTTTGTTCCTTAATACTTCGAATTAAAATGCATTTTTGGTTTCGGGAGAGATGATTTTTTTCTTTATTTTGGGTACACGAACATAATATCTACATGTATAGACGCAAGACCGAAAGTTGAATGGTTTGTTGTTCTTTTGGTTGTCGAGCGAGGGGAGGCCGAGGTTTTATGGGAACAGCAAATCCGGCACGTGTCAAACGATGGAATTAGCCGTAATACTTGCATTAATAAAGTGTGAAATTGCCACCGGCGGCCGGTGTTTGTTATAATTCTCTATTAGGCGTTTTTTGAGCCTCGCCCCCCCTCCGGGAACGACTTGAAATAAGCCGAATTGGATTGTTCTTTTGCGGATTAGGCGTATTTACAGAACCTCAGTCCCCTTACTTTGGCGGAAAGTCATTCATTCGTAATAATCAAACAAATTATCGTGTGTAAATTAAGGTAACTGCACCCGCTTGGACTTTCAAGTTAATAGTAGATGTTTTTATTTAAATGTTTTTAATTACATCAGTGGTGCGCCGTGGCGTGACGGGTGATACCTGGCTACAATGGCCGAAGCGTTGTATTTAATTCCGGCGTGGTTTTACGGTCACAGCATTTTATTGATTGCTCCGGCCAGTGAGCCGCGACGCCCCGGACTGGATAAACAAGGGCTAAAAAAATAATAAAAATAAAGATGGCGAACGAGGCACCGCCCCCCGCTGCGTCGGTGGCTACCGTTTCCAAATGTCATTCTCAACCGATCCGAATGCTGAACGTTGGATCAACGGTAGTAATCGATATCGATGTGTAAAGCTATCGACTAGGCAACCAAAAGCAAAAGTCATTTTTTTAAATTAGGCTGAGAATCAGCACTTTTCGAAAGTCCAAATTATTTTAAGGCAGTCCCCCAAAACTCCCGCCCTTCACCTCTTCCTAGTGTTTTCGCTGGGAAGAAGAAGCGGCGCAAAAAATTCCCCAGCAGCACTGGCAGGTATACTACATAGTTAAACTATGATTTACCACAGTACGCAAGTAATGAACAGGAACAGAACACTGACGGGAATACAACGTATGTATGACCCACCCAATCAAATTAAATCATAGTCAAAATGACACGTCGAGTACTTCCGTAGAGGCTAAAAAAAGTTTAGACTCCAGAAGGTGAAAACTGTGAAAAGAGTAAAGTTAAACAAAATAGACTTTTCTTAATCGTTCGAATGAAACTACTTAGGTACCTACGTAATATCTAGAAAACGAAATATTTATTTTTGTCGACTATCGACAAACCGTCCCAACCCTACAATTTTCCACAGCCAACCGAAGCAGTAAATCGATCGTATTTTTTTCAGTCAATCGTCTTTCAATTCTAACTTTGGTGATATCGTATCGACTTATTCAATTTCGAGGGGCATTCGCATTTGTCGTGGTTCGATCATTTCCGTCGATTTTTTATGGTATCGATGTCGATAGAAGCATCGTCCGATTGGTCACGCGCATTCCTTCGATTTGAAGAAGTCGCTGATAGAATTTTCTTTCTGAGGGGTCAGGTGCATCGCGAGCGCACGAACACTCACGATGTTGCTACTTGAACGTGGGTAGTATTGAATTGTGTGCTATTTAGGTGTCGTTGTTAGGTAGGTACTGTCAGTAGCAGCTGTTTGCTGTAGTGTTATTTTTAGGTTGGCACCTGAGATAATGTTTTCAGTGTATTTGACGATGGTTTTAATCTCTTAACGCAGAAACATACACGTAGATAGGTATAGCAGTAGCTATATCTATCTACTAGTATGTTTCTCAACGATGATCTTTATACTCGTATTAGTGAGATATAAAGGTGTGATGTGCCCCCCCGGTTTCACACGCATAAGTCTCGATCCTGTAAGAATATCGGGATAGGTATCAAATATAATGTCTTAATCTATATCATGGTCTACCCAGGTGCCAAAATGGATCCAAATCTGTTCAGCCGTTTTAGCGTGAAAGTGTAACAAACAAACTCACAAAAAAAAAAATATTTTCCCTTTATAATATTAGTTTAGATGTCAAAAAGCTGTTAATACATGAATGTGTTACCTAAACTTACGGAATTCTATACATGTGTAAACCTGCCTACTTGTACGGATTTGTGGCGAAATGTCCCTCTTTTGCCTAACCCTGCCGGGTTTGCAGGCGTGGTTTTATGTTATGTCTACTTAATATAATAAATACATTTTAAATGACTCTCTGCGAGTCAATTGAAATCCAATGTCCATACTATAATAATTAGTATTAATATAATAAGTAAGGGATTGATAGCCAAGAGCCTCGACCAACACCTGAGGAGGCTCTCATTGGGCAGCTGGATCAAGGGCTTGATTCAGAAAGCAGTATACTTCTGGACACGGCTCGCATTTTCAAGATCAGAAACATCTGATGTGGAAATAATAATAATAAATCATTTATTTCGGACTCTCGCACATCCATATTATTGTTAGTGCCACAAATATACCTACTTATAAACTATGTTAGTAGATACACATATTTAAAAAGAAATAAAAATTAAAAACAACTTTTCGGACAATCCGACACCAGTAAACCTGTTCACTTGACTGCATGCAATCGTATCCAGCGATCAAGCATTGGAGAGTCCCATCGATCCGAAAATACGCACAAGATGCTGTTAGAACTAGCACGATGCGTGTTAGGACGGAGGTGCAACGCTTGCGCATAATTGTTGCAAAGCTATCTACGTTAGCCTCAGCAAACATGCCGGAGGCGCTGCAAAACCGCGGTAGCCCCATCAGCACCCTGAACGCATTGTTGTACTGCACTCGCAGGTCACTGTATGCCCTCTGCAAGTAGTTAACCACCAGGCTGTACGTGTAAAAGGATTGACAATACGCTTTGAACAGTGTCATCTTTACTTGTTTTGTACAATGTGCAAAACTGCGAGCCAACATAATATTACATTCTCTCTCTCAATATCAGTAGGTACTGTAATTTAGGTCATCGGTGACCCAGTGACCCAAATACATAAATTTAGTAACTTTTGTCAAAGCAGTACCACCCAAGAAAACTTCCGGAATGTTTTCATAGGATTTAGTACCTGCCTTAAAAACCATAAGCTCAGATTTCTTTGAGTTGTATTTGAGTCCATGGGCCTCCACATAGGATTCACAGACATTTAAGAGCTCTCTCAACGCACAAATCGAAGGGCTCAGCAGCACCATATCATCGGCACGTTCAACTTCCGACTTCCACGCGGGCGAAGCCGCGGGCAGGGCTAGTGTTTTTATATGAAGTAGAACATTTTGAAATTATTTATCTTGTGTTTCTCTGTCTTGAAAGCTACTTTAAAACTAGATACCTATTAACAGTAGCACCATTCTCAGCCCAACAACAAACAACTTTACTCAACCTTTACAAAAATGGCAATCACAAAAAATCTAATTAATGTAAAAAAATATATAATCATTGATGTATAATTAAGGCAGTTACAGACTCCCCGAGGGGTATATCAATTCCATGTATTTAGCGCGGCGGTGCCGGACTGTTGTGTTGAAAACTATTAATTAATGTGCGCAAGATTCGATGCCCCGTCGCGACTGATCCTGCGCGCCGCATGGGGTAGCCGACGTCCTTGATTGTAGGAACACCATGTATGCGTGGCTTTAAATAAACTTCACACCTGCGCAGGATTTTGTTGATTAATAGGTCGATTTATAGTTGGGACAATAATTGTGTTTTTTTATTGGTTAACTAGGTTTGGTTATTTTTTGGTGTCAGCCTGGGAACAAGATTGAGGGGACCGTGGCTAAATAACAGCCACACAGGTCGTGAGACCAGGTTAAGCTAATCTTGCCGAGGTTGGTATGTGGATGGGTGACCATCTTTACATACCGCCACCCCTCCATGTCTCGGAAAGCACATTAAGCCGTTGGTCCCGGCTGCCATTCGCGGATCTTTGACAGTCGTTACGGGTAGTCAGAAGCCCGAAAGTCTGACAACCAGTCTTACCAAGGGGTATCGTATTACCCAGTAACTGGGTTGTGGAGGTCAGGTAGGCAGTCGCTCCATGTAAAATACTGGTATTCAGCTGCATCCGGTTAGACTGGAAGCCGACCTCAACATAGTTGGGAAAAGGCTAGGCAGATGATGAGCCTGGAAATAAGATTAAATATTTAAGTTATTTTTAAATGTTCTAGTAGAAAATTATACATATCAACATTATTTTGGAAACTACTTAAGTAATAAAAATCTCAATTTAGTTTCTTTACTGACTAAAAGTAGGCACAGCCTAAACCGCCAAGTCTAGAAGCATCTAATTTTGCACTAAACTTCCTTTTATAACGGTTTGGCCACTTAGAAAATTCATCCCCTAAGGGGTTAAGTAGGGATGTGAGTTTGTATGCTAGTTCATCATTTTGCAGATGGGAAACCCCATCGGGCACAAGGCTTGTCCTATTAGACAATTGGAAATAAAGTTACTATTCGACTGGACGAAAGTAAAGCTCTATCTAGGCTAGACTTGTCCGTAAATTATTCACAAACTTTTCAAAAAAGCTTTGCGAAAATTCCTTATTGTCTTCTTTTTGGCAAAGTATCCCAAATCCACTCTCACACCTAGGATAGTACTGTGAAGTTCTAAAAGCACTTCTAAGAAATCAATTAAACCACGTTACGATTTCACACACAGTACACACAGTAAAATACGTGTATACACGTGTACTTGTGTATGTTTTTTTCTAATCAGAAAAAAAACCTAATACAAAATATTAGACACCTCGTTCTAAACTTGCTTGATTGTTCGAATGCTACTAGAGCTAATTTATTGCCAGCCTGCACTACATAAGGTACACACATACAGGTACCTTTACAGTACTATCTACCATAAATATAGAGCCATGGTAACACTACCATCAGTCATCACAATAAGACGATGTCTTCTCCCAATTCCACAAATTGATTCAGAACTTATTTGGTCCGTATCTAATGAGGCGTTCTGTTAGAATGAACGCTGGCATACCTTTGTCATTCCAGAGCAGAAAGATCAAGTTGGAGGCTCTAAGGAATAAAGAAATAAAAACTGATGTGTGGCGAGTAAATTAATGTACAGACGCGCACATCAAGCTACCCGAAACTGTAAAATTTTCCCAATCAACTTTCAACCTTAGGTTTCATCGATAAAGTTGAAAATCTATTAAAGAAAGGGATTTGAAGGTTTTGGCCCTAACATCAGCCGCCATTTTGTTTTTTTTTTTTTTTTTTCAAAATCGCGGTGCACAATAAATGGCATATATTTGGATAGGGGACACTTATACAAACATAAAACGTGATATAACATAACATCATAAAGCGTCACGTTTCTGAGATATTCGTACACGTTTTTGGGGTGGGTTGGGTCTACCTCCTAGTGGTCCACCCCGGGCAACGGCACCACGGGCTTGCCTGTGGTACGGCTAAACGATCTCACTTAGCGGTGGTAGGCTCTACTAGGGGCCGCCTGGCTTGCGACCACCATCACACCGGAGTCCGGCGCCAAGCAGCTTGCTGTGTTCCGTCGGTGTGTGGCAGTGCCAGCGCCTTTAGGAAAAAAGGAGGTTGTCAGTTGCTCTGTTCAGAACCAGTCTTGGTCTCTGGGCGTAAGTTGCCGGATAACTCATTCTGGAGGGTAGCAGGATCCAAAGCACGGTGCCAGCCGTTGGCCGACCGCAGTCAGTAGGGGGCCCAAGTAGCACGCCAGCCACGTACCAAAGGCTGCCCCGCCAACTCGCGAAAAATCCCGGTATGCACCACCGTGCCAGCCGGCGACTGGATAGGAGGACCCGGTGGTCATATCCGGGGGGGTTTGAGCGTCCCCGCGGTCTCCAAATGAGTTCCCCTTAGATTAGGTTACCTCTAGTGTTCTGCTTGGTTAGAATAAGGTAAGGTACACAACGGCTGCACTTCCTCCCACTAAAAGTGCTCCTCACTAATATCAGGGGGTTGCACTCCAATCTCGATCCGGTCCATCACCACCTTGAGACCGAGAAGCCGCACTTGTTTTTTCTAACGGAGACGAAGATAACATCCCCGTCGGATGTGGCGTACCTCAACTACCCGGGTTACTCTCTTGAACACAAGTTCAAGAAGCAGGCTGGGGTCTGTGTGTACGTCCGCGATGACATTTGTTGTCGTTGTCTCCGTTGCTTTGAGAAATCGGGTTTTTCTGCCATATGGCTACCCCCACCTACACACACACATATTTTAGATTTTTTTTTTCCTTAAATTTTTAATTTTCTTTGGTATGTTTTGGTACACCACTTTTACCATTTATTATTTGGCATTGAAGAGCGGGGCCTCCTAGCACAGGTATATCTTTACTTAAAAGGAGGTCCCTATGTAAGATCACTGTAAAAGTTGTACATGTTACTGAAATAAACTTTTTTTTTTTATGGCTACTTGTGGACACAGGCGTGGAGAAATTTCTCTACATTGGCGTCTACCGTTCGCACAGCGGTGACTCGACTGACGTAGCCCAGCACTTCAGCTTGCTCATTCTGTGAGCTATGTCGACAGCTTTAGTTGTCTGCCGGATCACCTCATTCCGGATTCTATTTCTCAGTATGGTGGTACGAACATGGTATTCTCGACACCATACTATTATGGAATAAGTCTTTTATCAAAGTTGAAATCGTTATTGCCCGAAAAAATCGCATTTGAATGTTGGGAACATGTAAAGTATTTACAAATTTGTAATGTGTAACCGTTTATTTTGAAAGAGATGGAAGAAACACTTAAGCTGCAGTTTTACACAAAATTTGAGCTACTGAGTGAATGTTACACTCACGACATTTTCCACATGTTAAAAACTAATCGTTACATACTCCTTTTGCCTCGTTTACGGTTCATACACTGGTCATACACCCACGTCCGTTGCGAGTACTACGCACCTGACTTTTCTGAAAAACATCATTAACAAGGTCACTATCTGTCCTCCTAGAGTGTCCCCTCCGGACGACGGCATTTCCAGGAGTATGTAAGGATCATAGCACGTGTCGTTCTGCAGTTTCTGCCAACTCCCGTGGAACAAGACGTGAGTTTATGTATGTACATAATGTCTATTCAAACTCGTGTTTCAAATTAATATTATTTCAAGTTAAACAAATATCCACTTTATTTTAATAGTAATTAAGTTGATTTCAGAGTGACTAGGACTATTGAAAGAGGTATAAAAGTGTTTGAAGTTGTAGCGTAAATTGAACTTTATTGTGTAGGATTTAATGTTATTTTGCCATAAACTCATATTTGTTTACATTTTTGGCAAATAAATCGCGAATGCAGATTAGGTATTTATGCTCGTGTTTGCGCTTGTTTCATTGGCCTCCTACCTGATAACCTCTTATCATTACATGCGGATGATTTCATAAAAATAGATCCCCCCTTTTTATATGCAGCAACATCTCAACAAGTTCCTCTACTTTTAAACTGGTGAAGTCGATGGGATCACGGTGTACCTTTTCAAACATAGTGTAACTGGCCTTTTTACCTTCTATTATTAGTGTCAAAACTAGACAGTCTCTACTTATTTTGGTACATGTGTCAGTTCAGTTCATTCATAAACTAAATTCATTCATCTAATAGCCTAGCATCTTCACCCAGCAACATTAATTTCTGAGATAACATCCCACTTGTCTTCAACAACTCTTGAAGCAATAATTTTGCGACCAATAAATAAATTAAATGTAGGTGTGATAATGATAACTGATCAAAACAAACCATTCGTTTATCACTCTTATATTAGTTAAACATACTGCAAAGGGTCCCTAAGTCATTGGAACGGAAGCTGTAGACCTCTTAAATAGGCCCCGATAGTGCAACACTAGCTACAAAGGAAATTACACCCTGTTACGTAAAAGTTATGGTTGAGTTTTTCACGACCGAGTTAAAAAAAAGGCTCCGATAGCTTAAATCGGCTACAAAGGAAATTACACCCTGTGTTCTAGAAGTAATGGTTAAGTTTAGTATATTGGTGTTTCGGGCACGCAAGTATTGGTGTTTCGGGCACGCAAGTATTGGTGCATCGGAAGTTTTGTCTATCAGCGGATCGTTGTAATGATAAGAGTTTTTAATTAAATGTGTTTGAATGTGATTTATGACAGTTATTATGTTTAAATTTGAGTTGTGTAACTTGATAATATTATAAATGTCTATTTATTGTCTTTATATTTGAGGTAAAATAAATAATTAGTAGGGAAAACTTGCGTAAGTCGGGCGGGGCCAATACCATTGGGCCGGGTATCGGCCTCGACTTACGAGTTGTATCGATCTTGAGTTCGAACCCAGGCAGGCACTTTACTTTGTGTATTATACTTAACACCACTGCTCTCAAAACGGTGAAGGAAAACATCGTGAGGAAACATGCGGCATGTCCTAGAACGAAAAATTCTAAGACATGTAACATCCACGAACCCGCGCTGGGCCCGCGTGGAAGATTATGGCCAACTCCCTCTCACCGAGAAAAGGCCTGTGCCCCAGCAGTGGGAAAAGTATAGGTATGCTAACTATGCTACGGGAAACTTACAGGGTAAACTGAATAAGTACAGTGTTTAAATTTTAATCTGAATTAGCTCTTTTTCATTTTTATTAGACAAAAGAAAATAATAACGATCATCTAACTAAACTAATATTATGAAGAGATTTGTTTTCTTGTATGTTTGTGTATTACGTACACTTTCACGCTAAAACGGCTAAACGGATTTGGATGGTTGCATGGGTTTAGAACATAGAATACTTTTTATCCCGATATTCTCACGGGATCGAGACTTATGGGGGTGAAACCGCTGGGCGCAGCTAGTATGACCGTCACCGTATGAGCGTTCTTCATATTTTTCTCAAACATGCCTGGAAATTTGAGCATTATTTTGACAACCTTCTTTGAGATAAATCGAAATTGCTGTACTGGCCAAATACATGCGAGCAGCGGCCAGCAAAAGTTGTATGAAAATCCATATCTGTCGTGTTTTGCGGCCAAATAAATTACATAGTAAACTCATATCTGTCGTGTAATTTAAAAATGGAACGATCTTTTACTCCGAGACATGGCAACCAAGGATGTAACTTATCAAAGGTTTTATGTAAATTTCGAACTGGCTTGCAAATAGAAAGCTGTATATTGAAAAAAAATATGAACACTTTAAGGCCGGCCGCATATGTCCGGTTTCCTGGTTCGGTTTCCGAATGAGGAATTCAGATTCGGAGACCTAGAATGCACGAATTTCATACAAAATCTTCTCTTTAGCGCACACGTTCTTATATTTTCCGTCAGGGTTTCCGAACGGAAAATATAAGAACGTGTGCGCTAAAGAGAAGATTTTGTATGAAATTCGTGCATTCAGGGTCTCCGAATCAGGAAACCGGACGTATGCGGCCAGCCTAACGCGGGAAAAAATAATGTTTTCCGATGTTCGTCATTGATTTTGAAAAGTAATTGTAATTGACAAAAAAAGTTCCGCCTAGGTACTACTTAGTTTTAATTTCCGCGCATTATTTGAGAAAAGTACTATATATGCCTTGGCCACAACTAAGCATTGATGGACCCACCTATGTAGGCTTCGCCTCAGCCCACATTTACACAATCATCCATCAATGCCCCTTTTGATGGCCGCTGCAGTAATGTACTATTTCTTACTTTCCAACATCATCACAAATCTTTTGATCAGATCCGATTTAAAAAAAAAACTCTCCGATAAAAAAGAAAGAGTCTTACTGAAAAACTATAAATTATGAAATAGGTTATTTCGTGTGGAACTCCGCCTACATCCAGAAATGAACATACTGACATCAATATGCTTTAAAGAGAAAAAGGTAATAATGAAAATATCGAAAAATAAATTGGTTTGTGTATGTTGGTATTACAATAATAAATCGACCTTACGGTGACATTTAAAATACGCAATTTTTCTGAAAAACGTCTAGACAATAACTAATGTAGACTTTAATCGCAATGTTATTGGCAATTGCCTATTTCACAACATATTTTTAGCTTTTTTTTTTCATTTGTCCATCGATATTTCATAAGGTTTTATCGATAAAATAAAACGGACAGTAGCAGGCACTCATTAATCAATCGTTAATTAACGCGTGTACGCACAACATTCACACTCCTCTCAATTAACACCAAGATCTATGAAGATAAAATGCAAATTTTTCACCTTCACACGCATCTTTCACTTCACCCATCCCTTTCTTACAGCAGCTTATTGTATATCCCCATCTTTTTCCATTACAAATGTTTGACACCGCTCCTTGATCGTTTTCAGTTGTTCCTGATCTTTTTTTAAAACGTTTCTCCCATCTCTTTCATACGCATAGAACTTTCGATATGCTCTGTCTCTTTTATCAATAACAAACGACGTTCGATAAATAAGAAATCGTCTCTTTACATTTATTCGAAAACGCAATGAAGTAATATTTCGGCTTTTATTAATCGTATTGATGACTTTTTTCTTGTAAAGGGCAACGCGTTGTTAACTGCCTTATAGAATGTAATTATTTCATTATTTAACACCTCGAGCGGCTGTTAATGAAAATATACAGGTTTCTTTTTTGTTTGTTAATCAACTTTTATGTTGTTGAGAAACTGTTTTGTTGCTTGAAAGGCACGCAATGCTAATTGTGTGCGATGTCTAATATAGGGTAAAATTTTAATCACCGTTTTCCTCTTAAGGGGTCATTGTACTCATCATTATGAACACTTTTACTATGGGACCAAACATGAAATTGCGAAAAAAAAATCAGCTGTTCTCTACATTTTGACGAGTTATGCGGACATAAATGTAGGGAACAACTGATTTTTTTTTCAGGATTTCGGGTTTGGTCCCATACTAAAAGTTGTTCATAATGATGAGTACCTACAATGACCCCTTAAGAGGAAACCGGTGATTAAAATTTCACCCTGTATAATTTACATTACAGTGCAGAATAGCTTTTAACAGAAGTGGTCATCGTATTATTGGTTCAGCAGCTTCAATATCATCAGGATTGTGCCGGAATATTGCAGTTCGTCTTAGACGTCGTACGATAGCGGCTCTCCTGACATCATCAAAAGACAGCCGCCACGCAACCATCGATGCGACGCTCTGCTACAGTGACTGCCACCAGCCAGTATCCGACCTCTTTGGTGATTCCAGTAACTTCGTAACCAAACTAGACGGCGTCATTTGCTATCTCAATGATACTTATTGCGCTGATCTGACCAGCGACAGACGCTGATCAAAAAAACAGATTGGCGAAACTCGTTTATAACCATTTTGAATACCTACCTATGCAGTATAGGTACGCAGAATGGATTGCAGGTGTATTTGCCTTCTGCGTTACGGGTCGCAGGTGATTCACATTCGAAACTTTGCATTTTCGTAAATTTAATCACTTACTATTGTATAGAATCAAGTTATTCTAACTGTACAGACACTAGACAGCTGTGCTGCTGGGGAGTTGGTTGCGCTACTTCTAACTGTACAGACACTAGACAGCTGTGCTGCTGGGGAGTTGGTTGCGCTACTTCTAACTGTACAGACACTAGACAGTTGTGCTGCTGGGGAGTTGGTTGCGCTACTTCTAACTGTACAGACACTAGACAGCTGTGCTGCTGGGGAGTTGGTTGCGCTACTTCTAACTGTACAGACACTAGACAGCTGTGCTGCTGGGGAGTTGGTTGCGCTACTTCTAACTGTACAGACACTAGACAGCTGTGCTGCTGGGGAGTTAGTTGCGCTACTTTGAACTGTACAGACACTAGACAGCTGTGCTGCTGGGGAGTTGGTTGCGCTACTTCTAACTGTACAGACACTAGACAGCTGTGCTGCTGGGGAGTTGGTTGCGCTACTTCTAACTGTACAGACACTAGACAGCTGTGCTGCTGGGGAGTTGGTTGCGCAACTTCTAACTGTACAGACACTAGACAGCTGTGCTGCTGGGGAGTTGGTTGCGCTACTTCTAACTGTACAGACACTAGACAGCTGTGCTGCTGGGGAGTTGGTTGCGCTACTTCTAACTGTACAGACACTAGACAGCTGTGCTGCTGGGGAGTTGGTTGCGCTACTTCTAACTGTACAGACACTATACAGCTGTGCTGCTGGGGAGTTGGTTGCGCTACTTCTAACTGTACAGACACTAGACAGCTGTGCTGCTGGGGAGTTGGTTGCGCTACTTCTAACTGTACAGACATAGACAGCTGTGCTGCTGGGGAGTTGGTTGCGCTACTTCTAACTGTACAGAGACTAGACAGCTGTGCTGCTGGGGAGTTGGTTGCGCTACTTCTAAATGTACAGACACTAGACAGCTTTGCTGCTGGGGAGTTGGTTGCGCTACTTCTAACTGTACAGACACTAGACAGCTGTGCTGCTGGGGAGTTGGTTGCGCTACTTCTAACTGTACAGACACTATACAGCTGTGCTGCTGGGGAGTTGGTTGCGCTACTTCTTCCCAGCTAAAGCACTAGGAAGTGGTGAACGGCGTTTGTTTTGGGGGACTGCCTTATGTTATTTTGATGTTCACAAAGTGTGGATTCTCAGCCATTGCTACTAATAGTCTGTTACGCAATTGCTCCCGCTGGTCAGTAGAAAGACGTACTTGACCAATTTTGAACTTCTAATTTTCAGGTCTTTAACCTTTTGAACGCCAGAGTATAAACGTATCGCCGTACCCCTGACGCCAGGCCACTTTAACAAAACAACACACACTCACTCTCTACATTGGTGGTTTATTTATATTAGTTTCATGTAATACAATATAGACGAAAGCTTTAACTTTTAAATTATATAAATAAAAACACACAAAAAAAATGATTATATTGTTTATTTCATAATATGTTGCGACCCGTGCGATGTGTATTTTGTCATATATTTGTGACGTTGGCGTTCAGGGTAAAATTTCGTTTGTTACATATATGTGACAATGGCGTTCAAAAGATTAAGCTCGGCAAAGTTCCATCCATCACACAGCATCTAATCTCAACAGATTGTTTACGCGATCATACTTTATTTAGGTCGCAGTGCCAGTGAATGGACAACTGAATGGAGCTGATAACGCACAGCTGTGATTCAATGAACATGCATAATAATTAACGCAGTGTTATCGATTTGATGCACAAATCATTACCAGCTCTGTTTTATTGTCCAATTAAATTTGTCGGGACGGCTTTGTGAGAGAACGAAGCAGGTACTAAAGTTACATTTTTTAAATAATTTTTGTTAAATGCAAAAATAAATTTTCAAATCTGACTGTTATTCCCCGAGATTAGCGCGTTGAAACAAGCAAATTCTTCAGCTTTATTAGCAGTACGTACAGGGTGTTACGGAAAGGGTATATCAATACAAACGGGTTGAAGAGTGTATCTGGTCTAGAATCTCTGTACAAAATTTCAGCTCAAAAGCAGTAACTTTGAAAATGCTTAATATTTTTTTATTTCGATTGTTTATTCAATTGAAATCATAACAAACGTGTCACCGCACTACGAGGGTCATTATCCATTATCTGTAGTGTTTTTGTGCGCCTAGTACACGCACATCACGCCGCCGTGCGCCAGTGCAGCGCCGTGATGTCGAAATAAAAAATATTAAGCATTTTCAAAGTTAATGCTTTTGAGCTGAAAGTTTGTACAGAGATTCTAGACCAGATACGCTCTTCAACCCATTTGTATTGATATACCCTTTCCGTAACACCCTGTATAGATTTATAATATTTGGTAGGTTTTTCCGATAATTGTATTGAAGTTTCAGTTGTCTTGTCAAGGTAAATAGTGTCTGCAAACTAAACATACTTACCGAAACCAGTCAGCTCAAGTACCTAATTAATAATTAAGAAAGAAAGAAAATATCTACATAATAATGTAATGGCATGAACCATAAACAAAAAAAAAAACCGGTCAAGTGCGAGTCGGACTCGCGCACCGAGGGTTCCGTGCAAAGTAGGTATGTAACTAAAAATTTACGGTTTCGCAATTTTTCCTTTATCTGTGCTATAAGACGTTGCTTCGTATAATTACGTACCTATTAGTGTCTATACTGTCCCCGGATTTGTAAAGTGGTATTACCTTACTGTATTTCATTAAATCGGGGAAGACTCCTTGATCAACACACGAATTAAATACTAAGGCTAAGTAAGGCGCAATAGTCTCAATTATGGAGGTACACACTTTAATTGACATTCCCCAAAAATCTTCGGTCAATTTGATCTTAATTTGCTTAAAAGCTTTTATTACTACTGCGGGGTTAATATGTTTAAATTGAAATTCAACCGGGCAGGTTTGAACGTTTGCTCTTAATAAATCAATTGATACGTCCGGTGAAGAATTTAAGGCTTCCGTCGTTTTTGATGGTATATTAGTGTTATCGTCTTTAAGGATATAATCTATATCTTTAGGTATAATGTAGAAGTTTATTTATGGTCACACTGACCGGTTCATTTGAAGTTGCCATTTGACTTATTTGTTGTACCCATGTTTAAATACTAAATGATTGAGTTTGTAAGTTCGATTAAATTATTTTGTTCAGAATATCTAAGAGATTAATAAAATTTACTTATCAATTATATTTTTGTAAAGGCATTGTTACAATGTTTTGTTTAAAAGTATTCGTATTGTATTAATAGTTAAGTTAATTTTATCTCTTGCAATATTCATGTTGGATAGGTAGTAAGGGTAGAAAACTGTCATTTGAAATGTTATAAAAGATCGTGTAACTTTATGTTCGTCCCTTTTCTGCACGTGTCACTGAACTGGTAACAATATAAAAAGTTGTAAGTAATTGGTTCTCATTTATCATCAACCTTCTCCCCTGCACCATCATCACATACACCTGCAACTGCTGCAATATTAGTAAAGAAATTTACAAATTCTTGAGCTACTTCTAAGTTAGAGCTTATGGCACCACGTGAAGTCTCCAACGTGCAATCAGTGTTTCGTTTCTTATTCCTACTAGTTTCGTTATTTATAATTTTCCAAACTGTTTTTATTTTATTTTCTGCTGATTTGAATTTGTTGCTAATGTACAGGGCTTTGGCTATTCTGCAAGTATTTCTAAAAATGTTGAAATATGTAGCAACATACTTGCTGAAAGTTTCAGTATTGATGTAAGGCTTAAGGCCATACAGTTCGAACAGTCTTTCCCTACTTATCCTAATACCTCCAGTTGCCCAGTCACTAAATATAGAATTAGGGCAAATGTTTTTTGTTTTCTTTTCAAAAGTTTTATTGATAGAGTCTGCACTATTAAAAAGAAATTCTCGTAAAATTTATTTGCATCATCCATATCATGGCCCAGATCATTTAACTTATTATTTAGAGTACTGTTGAATCTTTTTAGTTTACCAATCGTTATTTGTCTTAATCGTACTTGCACTTTTTGCAAAGGTATTTTAAAATTAAAAGTTACTGTTTGTCCACTATGATCAGACGGCAGATAATTTACGATGGCTTTATCTAAATAATCACAATCGCAAAAGACATTATCGATACAATTAGCAGAAATTGGAGTTTCTCTAGTCGGTTCTGTAAAAACATTACATAAATTGAACGATTTGAAAAAGGTTAATGATCTACTGCTATTTCAATTATTTTCAAAAATATTAATATTAAAATCACCACAAATAATTGCGGCTTTGTTATTGGATGCAAGTTTCGCTAGGACATCCTCCATTATTGACTCAAATACAGAAAATTTCTAATAATTAGGGGTCTGTAAACGAAAACTACAACATGCTTGTGTAGCTCAACACAAGACAGTTCAAACTCAAAACTCAAACTCAAAGCATTTATTTCAATTAAACCATTACAGGCACTTTTGAATTGTCAAAATTAAGTAGTCGGTCAGTTGGTCAGAAAGTTGAAGCTAGGTGCCCATTCCAAAGCGTAGATCTCTATGGAGAAGAACGGGCAAGAAACTCCATGGACACTCTTTTTA
Organism: Amphipoea oculea; assembly: GCA_945859645.1. NCBI lineage: Eukaryota > Metazoa > Arthropoda > Insecta > Lepidoptera > Noctuidae > Amphipoea > Amphipoea oculea. Next base: position 18,848,805 of record OX243864.1, on the reverse strand, counting down.
AATCAAGATATTACAAAATCCTGGGTACATTATTCTTGTTGCTTCTATATGTGAGAACAATGTAAAAAAACACACAAATGAAGAAACAATACAAGAAATAAGATTAAAAATAAGCCTTGGCAGTTAAGAGATGACCAGTCTCAACCGACGGCGTCCGTTCACGAACATGACGCATGGATCAGCACCATCCAGCTCAACCATTTTGTAGGGAACCGAATGATCCAACACACGCGCCACCATCAGAGAGACATTTAAGTGAGCATGACACATTCTCAACTGCCATGCTCTTTCAAGTCAACATCAAAAAATCATAATAAACGGATCCATGGTTCTTACATTTACAAAATTGAAAAAATGCTTCTAAATGATACAAAACTATAGATTGCAATTTATTTAAGAGATGAATAAAATTTTTAAAACCAATCAGGAAAAGGTGTTTAGTATTGCAGCATTAACAATTAAAACATGATTGAATAAAATAAAAATAAATATTAAGATCGTAATGTCAGAAACACTAAAAAAAGAAAAAGGGAAGCACCTCTTCCAAATATTGAAATTTTAACTAGTGAGCTCAAGTGCCTGTGGAGCAGGACCAGCATTTAGCCAAGCATTTTTATCTGCAATATAATCATCCAACTTATAATATGCTTGTCTACATAGTGTGCGTTTAATGCATGTTTTAATGTTCGATGCAATGTTCAATTGATAAATCCACTATGTCATTTCGTTACTTGGATTTTACACAATTTTTAATCAAGATTAAAGAACCTCCACGCAGCATAGATTTACGGTTAAAACAACTGCCCAAACTATAGTCCTCATAATTAATTAACATTTGGTAATCCTTTAACCAATGTTCAGTAAAACAAACAATGTCAAACTTTGTTTTTTAACCGACGAAAAAACGGAGGAGGTTATCAATTCGACGCGTATATTTTTTGTTTTTTTTTTTTTATTTTTTTTTTTTATGCATGATCACGCATAACTTTTTATAGAGCAGTCCGATTTTGATAATTCTTTTTCTATTGGAAGGGATATACCCCGAAGTTGGTCCCATATAAATTTGGAAAAAAAATTCCAACCCTAAGGGTAGGAAAACAGGGGATGATTGATTGTTCACTCACTGATTGTAATGTATGACCACGCATAACTTTTTACAGAGTAGTCCGATTTTAATAATTCTTTTTTTATTGGATAGGACATACCTCGAAGTTGGTCCCATGTAAATTTGGAAAAAAAAATCCTACCCTAAGGGTGGGAAAATAGGGGTGATTTATTGTTCATTCACAGATTTTAATGCTGAGCTGTGTATTACAATTAAAATAAAAGGCCTATCTATGTTGGTATATAAAGCCTGTTTTTTTAAGTATTTTATTATACAAAAAATAATCATTAAAGTAGGGTTATATAACAGTTAATATCTAAAGAAAGGTAGTAAATTTCTAAAAACATTTCAATTTCTAAAAATTTGGAAGAAATGCCTTGAATATTTTGATGAAATAATTTCAAGGGATTCCCTTTCGAGTGTCGAAAATTTGCGGAAATATGCTGCATAAACGGCTGTATCTTTTGGTTGCGTTGGCTTAGAAGTTTGATTTTTTCACAACTCCAAGGGACAGTAGACTTGAGTATTTGATATAAATTCCAGCTTGATAACTCCACGCGTTCCTGAGAAAAAGGGTCTTGGCAGACAGACGGACGGACGGACGGACGGACTACGTTCCGTTTTTTCCTTTCGAGGTACGGAACCCTAAAAACAAAAAAAATGGGTTCAAACTCAAAACGTTTATTTCAGTTCTATTCAATTAAAACAATTACAGGCGCTTTACTTTGTGTAAATTATTTCATCACTACTGCTCTTATAACATCGTGAGAAACCGGTATGTCCTAGAACTAAAAATTCGAAGACATGTGACATCCACCAGCCCGCACTGGGAACGCGTGGGTGATTACGGCCCACCCCCTCTCACTGAGAGGAGGCCTGTGTCCTAGCAGTGGGAACATAATATGGGCTGATTATGGAATTACAGGCACTTTTGAATTTTCAAGGACTCGGTCAGTCAGAAAGATGAAGAGAGCTGCCCATTCTAAATTGTAGTAGGTTCCTTTTCACACAAAGTAACTTATTTTGTTTGTTTTAACATATAATCAGCCTATAATGTTCCCACTGCTAGGACGCGTGTTGGTGGAAAGTTTTAAACCGCCAAATTCCAAATTCCGGACTGTTACTATGAAACTCCTAATAGAACACCCACACAAACAATAACACTTTGTCCGACCCGGGAATCGAACCCAGGACCCCACGCTCAGTAGTCGTGCTTGCAACTACGAGACCAACGGGGCAGTCAAATGTCAAATCAGTCCTTACTTAAATAATTACCTATTAGAATCATTCACTGCATGTTATTTACATACTTAAGCAATGAATAACTGAAATTTAAATAAACACTAAAATGTTTAAAATTCTTAGTGCACGCGTGCATAACGCAGCGATGCGCGGGCGCAGTTATGTCAAAGGAGCTGTTGGTTACTGCCAAGTTATCATAATTTCGTATTCGACATCTCGCAAGAGGTTATCAGAGCACAGATCCATTCGGACCGCTGCATCCGTTCCTAATGATAATGTTATCTACAATAAACGCAACTACTTGAGGTATTAGGTACAAGTTTGTACAAGATTTTTGTTTGTCTAGGCAATAATTAAGTATGTGCTAAGCGAAGTTTAAGTTAATTTGCAAGCGGGTACAATTTCTGACTGAAGTATCTGACTGTGGTTCTTCCACCCTGCGGATTTCATTTAATTTATCCAATAACAATTTAAATTGTGTCTGAATGTGTTAAATAAAAAAATAGTTAACAGTACAACAAAAAAAAAGAGACTATCTCAAAATCGGAATCCCGCGACTGTCACCCATACTTACAATGGCAATGACTTTCATTTTGACAGTTCAACAACATTCATTACGTTATTTATGTTGGTAAGCAGAAGAATTTTTCAAACATATGAAGTAATGCATTAGCAATTATTAATTTCAAAAGCTTTCGGATTGTGATTGTTGTGTTACGCAGTTCGTATCATCGGTCCACCACGCTGCCCCTTCCGGTACGAGGCCAATGTGGCGATGCTTGGGAGATTACCTACGTCCAGCATTGGGATCTGTCGACTGAATGATGATCATGGTGACAGGTATTTCATTGTCAATCGTTGATTATTTCAGGTATATTTTTGTCTAATTATAACGATATCAATGCAGCTGTTGAATTTACAGTAAAGTTTTAGATTTTTTTTAAATATCTATTTATGTATACTAATAATAAAGCTAAAGAGTTTGTCTGTTTGTTTGAACGCGCTAATCTCTGGAACTACCAAGCGAATTTGATAAAAATATTTTTGTCATTTGATAGCCCAATTCTTCAGGAAGGCTGTATTTAACATCACGCTATGACCCTTAGAGCCGAGCAAAAAGAAAAAAAGTCAGAAATATCGGTAAGCGAAAACGGAGCAATAACGTGGACAGGCGTTGCGACGCGATGGGGTCGGTCGAGGGCCAAGAAATTTCACGCGGACGAAATCGCAGGCATAAGCTAGTAAATAAACGATGATTAATGATATTTTTTTTTTATTCTCTAGAGAAATACAGTATTTTTTCTTTTACAATATCACTCGCCAAACTTTCGAGTTTGATGGCGAGAAGCGCCTGTTACATATACATAGTAAATACTGACCTTAAGAACTACCAACTATGCACTCAGGGATAACTATTATATTTATTATTGACTAATAGAAAATGTCTATGGCAATAAGTCCGCCTCTGTACATTTGTTTGCTTAAAGTAATAAATAAATACTATATACTCCATAGGTTCAGGTAGCCAAATAACTAGCTGCGCCCTGCGGTTTCACCCGCGTCAATGTCGATCCCGTGGGAATATCGGGATAAAAAGTAGCCTATATGTTAATCCAGGATGTCAGCTACCGCCATACAAAATTTTATCAAAATTGATCCAGCCGTTTGAGCGTGAAGAAGTAACAAACATATAAACACAGCCTCACACACATACACTCACAAATTTTCCCCTTTATAATATTAGTGTGATTGGTTAAAAAAAAACAAACATTTTTACACGTCAATTTATAATAAAACTAAGTCTTGTATATGAGGTCGGTGGTTCCTATCCGACCGAAACAAAAATCAAAGGTCACAGTCTGTTTTAAAGTCAAGACATACCTAATCTTGATCGGTTGCTGTTCCACCAATTCGCACTAAGCGTTTGCAAATGTCGTTTATAATGCGCACAGCAAAAGAGTGGAACTCTCTACCTGCGTCTGTTTTTCCGAGCGCATACAACCCGAATCTCTTTAAAGTGAGAGTGAACAGGCTTCTTCTGGGTAAGCTCGCTCCATCGTCGACTTTGTCTCTGTCACCTTTGACCTAGGCTAGAGTCAAGAGCAAGCCCATTTCAAATAAAAAAAAAAAAAAAAACAGTGAGGCAGTCACAGCCATGTGAGGACACAATGTAGACTATAGTCTGAGAAGGTCTTTTGAGGAAAGAACCACACAGATTTGAGGGGACTTGTCCAGTATAAATACGAAACATTAATCGCGTCTAGCCGTGAGCAGGGACTTAAAAACACCTTCATAAAGGTTACAGAATAGGCTAGTTTCCTAAAAAATTCTAATTAGTCCGTCAGTTAGATTATCGAAAAATAATGGACCCTTATTTTTTCTTTTGTCAATCAAACAAAAAATGACAAAGATAAAGCGCGTCAAAATTTGGGAGTGGGGGGTCGTGCGTGACGTCACGCCGTGCTAAAAAGTGTCGCACGGCGTGACGTCACGACCCGCCACTCCCAAATTTTGACGCGCTTTATCTTTGTCATTTTTTGTTTGATTGGCAAAAGAAAAAATAAGGGTCCATTATTTTTCGATAATCTAACTGACGGACTAATTAGAATTATTATTTTTTTACCCAGGAAACTACCCTATTATAAGTGTTACATATTGAATTGATAACAGAATCAAATATGTAACCCTTATAAATGTGTTTTTCAATGTGTTAACCCTTTTAAAAAAGTGTAACAGTAATATATCTGTAACCGATATTCCTAAAAGTGTTAATAAGTGTAACCGGTAAACGCGGCATTGCCAAAAAAGCCGCAATCACGAGTGGATTGAGGCTATTTTCCCATCGCTGCGTCTGTTTGTCCGCCGCGCGTTTTTGCGGTACCTTGCAATTGTACCTACAAATGCTTATATAACTGTTACACATAATATTAACACTTATTAGCATAAATAAAAGGTTACACTTTGATTCTGTAACATTATTGTATCAGTCTGTTACATTTAGAAGTGTTTTTCTTTTAAAACAGTTTTAGAAAACAGTATTACGGTTACAGTTTGCGTCCCTGGCCGTGATTAACAAGTCACGTCAACCATGTAATAATTGTAAACGCACGTACTTGAATAGGTAACATTCTACTTCTACCATTTCAATGTTAACGACTTCATTAATTCGGCAGTCAATAGTGGCGGCTCGAGTAACTAGCAAAGTTGCTCTTTTCCTACAAAAGACGGCCATTTTACGACAAAACTCTTAAGTTACAACTTAATAAGTCGTCGAGGGGTTAATGACTTGTGCCTTGTAACTCTCTTAGATGTGAACCGCTGTTTTTGACGCCCCACCGCAGAGAATCCTTTAACATAATAGTTCTGAAAGGTGTCATTTTCCAGCTTTATGTTCGACATTTTCATGGGGCCACAAAGGACAGAACAGTTTCCTAATTTTAATTTAATATCCTTATTGCTAGTCTGGTAATAGTGATGGCACTTAAACTACTTCTGAAAGCCGAAGCCGAAATATATAATGTTCTTATGAAAGTCAATCTCAGAGCCGACAATTTGACAATGCGATTCCTGACCATTTAGGCGCGTATCACATCTCTGCCGCGAAACTATAGCAGCGGACCCGCTGTAGTTCCGCCATGACTTGTCCGTTGTACGACAAGCGAAACAGAAGTAAAACTGCCCGTTCTAACGCACAGATTTGAGTTTAAGTTAGATTTGTACCATAAGAACAATTCTCTTATGGAAAAGTCCTTGTGGTACAAATCTAATTTAGAAAGATGTACGAGTATTAATGATTCTAATGTTTATAATTCTGTAAATACGTAACTGTTATAGTCGCGAATCAAATGTTGACCAAGATAAAACCTGACACTGACCTGAAAATGGCAAAAAACGTAAGAAAAATTGAATTTCGCATTCACCTTAACTACAAATTCGTGAAGATGGCTACAAATTCGAGTAGGTAGCTATAGAAAATACTTTAATAAATATTAAATAAAATAAAAAAATCGAATTGCCTAAGGTGGGAATTGAACCCACCACGGTTTGAAATGCGACTCTTAACGCTAGAAAATTTTAATAACCACTTTAATTAATGCGTATTATTTGAGGTTATTGTAAAAATATATTCAATTTCCGAATTTAAAGGTTATAATTTTCATGGTAAATGAAAAAGTAAAAAATACTTTGAGGCCTTTGCCCAGCAGTGGGACACAAAATAGGCTAACAAAAAAAAAGGGTAAAAAATACAATTTTATAATCATTTTATTTTATTATTATTATTTTTTTTTTTTATCGCTGTCAATGCGGTGAAGCAGTCGACTGCCTTGGACACCATGGCCTATCCTGCAGCAAGAGCGCTGGTCGGATGGCACGGCACGCCAGCATTAACAACATCATCCGTCGGGCTCTTGTCACCGCCGGAGTGCCAGCTGTTTTAGAACCCAATGGCTTGGCACGTGACGATGGGAAGAGGCCAGATGGAATGACCATAATGCCTTGGAAGTTGGGTAGGCCTTTGGTGTGGGATGCAACCTGTGTCGACACCCTCGCGCCATCCCATCTTCCTAGCACGGCGGGCGGTGCTGGGGCGGCTGCTGCAGGAGCAGAAAACCTCAAACGGCGCAAATATAACAACCTTATTGGGAGCTATATGTTTGAGCCGTTTGGGGTTGAAACTCTAGGGCCTTGGGGTCCGAGTGCTCATCGCATAATCCGCGATATCGCCAAGCGTTTGGTTGACTCTTCGCGTGACCAGAGGGCTGGCCTATTTTTAGCACAAAGAATAAGCATTGCCATCCAACGTGGCAATGCTGCCAGCCTTTTGGGCACTTATCCCATTGACAGCGATGCGGACGAATTTTTCGATGCCCAATGAACTACTGTCTTTTTTTTAAATTATTATTTGTATATAGTATATATATATTTTAGTTTGTGTGTACATATGTAAGTAATTATAAATACAAATAATTTTTTTTATTTTATTTGAATAAATACATGATTCAGTAGAACGACGTTTTAATTAATCATATTTCGATCGTAATTTTTCAAATAACTAAACAGATAACATGACGTAGGTAATGAAAAAAATGTAGTCAGCTCCTGGTCTTGTAGAAAAAATTATTTAAAAAAACTTTTAAATTAAAGATCCCTGATGCTTACCCTACAGGGGAAAAATGTTTTGTATAGAGATTGACTGTGCATTTTTGACGATTGAATAAACTATAAGTGACAACCCTACGTGTTTAGGCTATTAGCACTCGCTCGGGGCTCGAGTTGACTTTCTTATTTGTTTTTTCTATGGTGGTGATTAATCCTCGTGCCTTCTTTGCATAAGAAGAGGCGTTTGCCCTGCAGTGGAACAGTTACGGGCTCATTATTACAGCATGCAGCCAAAACCAGCTGCCATGCAGCTTTGACTGGTCAGTTTCCCACTGACTCCCCAGCAGTAGCGGATTTACACATTTGCCGCCAGTAGGCTATTCAAATTTTGCCGCCCCTATCGACCTCTACAATAATGTCCCATGTCTTTTGTATACTACTTCGCCTCATAGGCGTATATAGGGGAGATTCCGTGCCCACCCTAGAATGGTCTCAGGCCCACCCTAGGACGTTTGGGGACCTATTCGAAATTTTAAACTGTATATTATACTTACATAATATAACTTCACACAAAAGCAATCAAATAAATAATCTACCACCAAAACCTACACAAACCTATTATTACGTACATACTCGTAATACATTCCATTTAGTTACTTTTGAAATTAAAAAAATAATTGAATATACTTACTAATAAGCAACGAATACGATAAGCTAGAATATTATTATGATTAGACGGCCCGGGGGCAAACGCATCGGCAATCGACCATACAGGTCACGGCAGGGGTTGCGCAGGTCGTTGGAAGGATCCGGCGTCTGGGTCTCGAGGTAGCTCTGTTTTACACATAGTGGTAGGAGGCGTCCGCATCGGTGTCGAGTCGACGATGAAGTACCTAGGACTTATCCTCGACAGCCAGTGGGATTTTGGGCCGCACATACAGCGGCTGGGCCCCAGGTTGATGAGCGTTGCAGCTTCTCTTGCGCGACTGCTACCCAATTTGGTGGGGCCCATCGCCTCCTGCCGGAGACTGTACGTGGGGATTGTGCGGTCCATGGCCCTGTATGGGGCGCCCGTGTAGGCGGACACTCTGACGGCCCGCATCGTTGCAATATTGCGAAGGCCGCAAAGAGCAATGGCTGTTAGGGTGATAAGAGGATACCGTACGATCTCCTACGAGGCAGCAACTCTGCTGGCTGGATCAACGCCCTGGGGTCTGGACGCAAAATCTTTGCGTCCCTATATCGCTGGCGGAAGGTGGATCGCGTGGTCAGCCTCCGGTTTCTCGGAAATTCGAGCCACGAAGGACCGAGCTCCGTCAGATCCTACTATCTGAATGGAGGAAGCGACTTGCGCAACCCAGATGGGGCCTCGCCACAATAGTGGCGGTAAGGCCTGTTATGGAAGAATGGTTGGAGAGGCAGCATGGCGCCCTGAGTTTCCAGCTAACGCAGGCGCTTACTGGACACGGATGTTTCGGGAAATACCTGCGCTGCGTCGCATAGGTCGGGAGCGGACGCCTGCTTGGCATCACTGTGTGGACTGCCACGAGGACACGGCGCAACATACGTTGGAGGAGTACAGCTTGGGCCCAACAGCACTGTGCCCTCGTCGCGACACTTGGTGCGGGTGATTTGTCATTTTCGGCGGTGGTTCAGTCCATGGTCGGAAGCGAAAACGCGTGGGATGCTGTAGCCTCTTTTTTCGAGGAGGTGATGCATGCAAAGGAGGCGGCGGAGAGGGAGAGATAGCATACTTCTCATTCCACCCGCACCAGAAGAGCAGCCGGGCGTCGAAGGGCGCTTAACGATTTCCGACCACGGGATTTTCCCACGAAATAAAAAGAAGGTTAGGGGCTAGGCCCCCCCTGGAAAAAATCCCTAGGTATCGAAGGCTTTTCCAGCTAGCCCCTAACCTTCTTTTTTTTTAAGAAAATACTTAAAATGTTCTCGTTCATCAGCTACGAAAAACCAAAGAGATTTTCAACTGTGATAAAATCTACAGTAGAAGCCTAAATTTGAACATTCACTTTGTTTATTATTTCCAAAAAAAACATGGTAGGTATATAAATATTAATCTTTTTAATTTCAGTAAGACATTAAAAAAAAATGTAAGCCCCAAATTTGCCGCCCCTAAAATCTGCCGCCCTAGGCTCCAGCCTACTCAGCCTATTGGTAAATCCGCCACTGCTCCCCAGCCCAACAGCAGTATAAATCGAACAGCATGTACATCGGCCCGCGGGCTTTTTGATCCGGCGCGTTTGCTTTAAGTTATGTGTCCCCAGTGAACAGGCTTGTTGCCCATGATACATGCGTTCTGTGCGTGTGTGTTCATGTTAGCGTGTAAACATGGAAATTAAATTGTTATGTGTGTAAAGATCGGTTGTTTATTAACGTACTTTTGTTTGTTTCAGCTGGAGACGTAAAGTGATAACAAGAGAAGCTGTGGGCTAGCAAAAGCAAGGTTGTAATTTATATTGGGTGTATATTTTGGAATACTTGGATGCTATACGGTGAAACAAAAAATCCGTTGATATATAAATCTTAATTTATTGTAACGGACACATACTTCCCTATGTGTTGGTTATTCTAGCGTATGACGCTCGGGTTGTAGTTGAAAATCATCGTCAGGTGGTGGTTGTGATATTATGCTGAGCTGAAGCCCTTTTGGCATTAGGTATAATTTTTGTTTTCTGTTTTTTATAGTTTTAAGGTGTACCTATATTTTTTCCCCTGTTCCATATTCCCTACTGTTATATCTCCACTGGTAGGGATACCTGCTGTAAACCAATAAACGCATTTTTTCTCTTTCTTTATTAACACGAACTGGAGTAGGTAATTATTATTGTGTGGATATTTTAGATGATTTCATGCGAGTATCACGAAGGTTTTTCAGAGAAATTTAAAAATAGTCCTTAGTGGAAAAACTTAACAATTTTAAGTCTATTTAGGTCTACTTTGGTTATTTTCTGAGTTGTCTGGTTCGATTGCTGGATCGTGAGCCGTGACATCAACCTAAAACAAAAGATATACCTACCAGCTAAATGAAGGGATAAAGTAGCTAAATCTACGGAGCTTCCTCCGTGAGCAATATTAGATGAAAGCGGGGATATATTGCTCATCCTGTTCCTGCACCATTTTCTAAAATTCTTTTTAAAACTTAAAGTTAAAGAAAGAGGGAATATGGCCGGTTACTGGCTAGGTAGTTCACCTCCTCGAAGTTAGATACTTTTATATACCTACATAGAGCGTTATCGCTCTATTGCAAATAATATATGCAACTAGGTTCATTCGTTGCATTTACGCAAAGTTTTCTCCAACACAATAAACTCCTAAATAAATAGCTATAAATTCGATCGTCTATTAATAAAATATATATCTAGGCACCCATTTCAGTTTTAGATTAAAAAAAAAAAACTAAAATTGGTGACTAAATAATTAGTTAAAATTAAAATTTTCAATCGTGATTTATGCAGAGTTTCAAAAAAAAATGTTTTATGATATAATTGAGCCCAACACTGTATGTAATGAACCTCTTCGAAGATCAATCGATATCTTCATACACAGAGCGATAAAATTTGAATTCACGCAAACTTTTCTCCCACATCATTAATTTAATCCATCCAAAGGTTGTCTTTGCGATAAGCCTGCCCAATGTTTCACCCTTTGTAAAATTTCTATAATTATATCTGTAATATATATGGTATAAATATAATAAAGAGTATTTTATCTTTTATCTAAGTAAACAGCTATAAAATTACTAGAACCAAATCCGGAAAAATGCCAACAAATTCGGGTTCACTAATGTTTCACCAAAACTCCATTGACAAATTTTTAGTTTACAACCAACGTTTCGTATACTATTTATTTCACAAACAACTCATTCCGCAAATGTTTTATTTTATAAACACTCACTTTACAAACATTTATTTGGCAAATGCTTCCCTTTACAAATGTTACGGATGATATTTAATCATTTATACATTTTTCATTTAATATTTAGATTCTTTTGGAAAAATAACGTTTATACAAAATATAATTTTGTAATACACTAGCGACTGCATTAAAAACTGCATTAAAATCCGTTGCGTAGTTTAAAATGTCTAAGCTTACAGACATCGAGAGAGACTGTTTTATACTATGTAAAGATTTTCTAAACCAGTCACAAAGTGATCATGACGGTATTCTCCATTTGGGTCAAATAATTTTCAGGCAAGTATTTTTTTCTATATAATCTAGTCGTTTCTGGCACTCGCCGGCCGCTGCCGCGGCACCGCTCGCTTCGCTCGCTCGGCTCGTGCGTAGGGGGTCACAGTTTTAACCTAACCTAACCGAACCATTTTTTAAAAAAATAATTAACCTAATTTAACTAGTTCGGTTCCGGGTAGCCTACTAAAAATCATCTCTTTTTTTCTTCTATTAGCGCAAGTCGTTTCTGGCACTCATATTTTGTGTAAAAGTAATTTTTTCTATATAATCTAGTCGTTTCTGGCACTCGCCGGCCGCTGCCGCGGCACCGCTCGCTTCGCTCGCTCGGCTCGTGCGTATTTGGTCACAGTTTTAATCTAACCTAACCTAACAATTTTTAACCGACGAAAAAACGGAGGAGGTTATCAATTCGACGCGTATATTTTTTTTTTTTTTTTTTTTATGTATGATCACGCATAACTTTTTACAGAGCAGTCCGATTTTGATAATTCTTTTTTGATTAGAAAGGATATACCCCGAAGGTGGTCCCATATAAATTTGGAAAAAAAAATCCAACCCTAAGGGTAGGAAAACAGGGGATGATTGATAGTTCACTCACTGATTGTAATGTATGACCACGCATAACTTTTTACAGATTAGTCCGATTTTGATAATTCTTTTTTTAATGGATAGAACATACCTCGAAGTTGGCCCCATGTAAATTTGGAAAAAAGAATCCTACCCTAAGGGTGGGAAAATAGGGGTGATTTGTTGTTAATTCACAGATTTTAATGCTGAGCTGTGTATTACAATTAAAATTAAAGGCCTATCTATGTTGCTATATAAAGCCTGTTTTTTTAAAGTATTTTATTATACAAAAAATAATAGTTAAAGTAGGATTATATAACAGTTAATATCTAAAGTAAGGTAGGTAGCCATTTTAAAAGTAATCAAAAATTAAGCATGCAGTAATAAGTAAGTTATAGCCTCAAAAAATTATAAAATAAAAACTTTTCAACAAAAAAATTAAACCTCCGAAAAAACTGAAAAGCAAAAAATAAAAACCTTTTTTATTTTACCTTAATAAATAAGTTCTTAAACTAATGCAAGTATACCTAAAAAATTTTGAGTCGGCGCCAAACAATCAATGAACAAAGATCACAAAATTACCTTAAATTTATAGAAATAGCCAAATCAAATTAATAATGCAACGTGAAATCTCCAGCGCTAAATATTAACATTCCAAACAAAAAATGCGCTCTCCGCACGACCACTCGCAACGATATTATGCTTGTTTGGCGCCGACTCAAAATTAGTTAGGTATACTTGCATTAGTTTAAGAACTTATTTATTAAGGTAAAATAAAAAAGGTTTTTATTTTTTGCTTTTCAGTTTTTTCGGAGGTTTAATTTTTTTGTTGAAAAGTTTTTATTTTTTAATAATTAACCTAATCTAACTAGTTCGGTTCCGGGTAGCCCACTAACAATAATCTCTTTTTTTCTATTAGCGCAAGTCGATGAAAGAAAGAGTTTCATTTTTAGGAAATTGCGTAAGTAATGATAAGTCAATATGTAAAACGTTTTTATTCCAAACGTTGTTTTATGAGATAAAATTAATAAAAAATGAATTGCTTGTTAAATAACACGTTATTAAACAAAAGTTTATCTAGTGATTATTTTGTAAAGTGAATTATTTGGCAAACTTGTTTTTGTATAATGATGAAATGACAAATCATGTTTTTGCCAATCGTTGTTTGTCAAGTAAAAATTTGTGAATTAATTTTTGGTGAACTGACAGGGCACCACAAATTCGACATTAACAGTAATAGTTTGTGAGAAACATGAAAGAAAGCAACAAACCTATAGCAGTTTATATGATTTAGTTGTGTTACGAATAAAGTAGAAACGGTGCCATAATACGATTATACGATAAAACTATTGGTATATTTCTTGGCCATATATCATCTTTATGGGCCATTCCGCAGGTACATTTCGGCAATTTCCTGAATTATTGTACACCGTTGTGCCGAACTGTAGTTCTATTGCCTCTCGTCTGATGTATGCTTGTTATTTTTCATAGATAGGTAACTATGCCTCTGTTCTTAAAGCATTTTGAAAGTAATTTTAGTGTAAGTTCTTTTAAAAATGCCATCAAATTAATATCTAAGTACTTCCTAAAACGTAGACTAAAATGTATGACAATCACCTTTGTACCTCCAATTTTTTCTGTTCAAGGAAGAATGCTTCTTGTCTGTTTTTATCTGTAGGTACATAAACTGTTAAATAATAATAAACTTGACGGTGACATGTAAAAAGAACCTTAAGAATAAACATTTACATAGTTGTAACATTAGATAATGTACCTACATCTAGGTACATACATACATCCCAGGGATGTGCCTTACAGGCGTTGCGTTCCGGAATTGATCTTTTAAGAGGAACCGGGACCACCCCTATGTGCTGATGATGATCATCAGGGTGGTTTTAGTGAGGTAAAAATCCCACACTCCCCGACCTCCCTCCCCGGAGGTCTGGTGCCTTTTGAAGGTTTCCCCCCGACAACAAAAAAAAGGTACGTACATACATAGGCAGTAGGGAAACGTTCGTCAGATTCAGGCAAAACATTGAAAGTCTTCACGATATTTTGCTAACGAAAAATGTAAAAGAATGTTTGTGTAAAAAACAGGACTTTAACCCTAAAAAGTGGTACAATCCGATATTTCTTTATAAACGACATATTTTTACCTAATTTATTTGTTTTCCTCTTAAAATATTATAAAACTCCCAATGTCCCCGACAATGACAAATAAATATCGCAAAGTTGACAAATTATAACAATTAGGGATTTGACATTAATTCGATTTGACAATAAACATTACATACACACATCAAAAGTGTCTAGGGATCAACATATATTTTTGCAATAACTTTTCTCCTGATTGATATTAATTAAAATTTTCTTTAAGGATTCATCAAATAAAGTGTTTTCGTTTGTCACAGTAACGATAAACCAAGTCACCTTTGCATTAATAAAGAAATTTGCCATTTTCCTAATAAAGGGATTTTTGACATTTGAACCACTAACACAAAAGTTCGAAAAAAAGACTGAAATAACAGTTTTCTTTAAAATTTTATTGGGTAACTTAAACAATTAATAATCCGTGTTTCTACCGCGAACACTAACAACACAAGAACATCGGTTTGGCATACTCAAAATGAGTTCATCCAAATCACGCTGTGGAATGGCCGCCCATGTTCGTTGCAACAACAAAAAAAGGTCTTCTTGCGACTGGATACCCTCCATATTCGGCAGAGCTCTTCTCTGTAGCATATCCCATGCATGCTCAATCGGGTTCAAGTCTGGCGACTGAGCAGGCCAGGGCAGGACATTGATGTTAGCTGCGGCGAGAGTCTGTCTTACAACTCTTGCGGTGTGCGGTCGTGCATTATCATGCATTAACTGAAATAAGGGACCGATTTGCACTTGTAGAGGAACGATGACGTCTGATACAATCGTCTCAGCATAAATTTGAGCGTTGAGGTTGCCTCTGATCCAAATCAACTCAGTTCTTCCGCCGATCCAAATACCCGCCCATACCATGATGGTTCCACCACTATAAGGATGGACTTCCTGGCAGGATTTTAATCGCTGTTGGCGTCCAGGGGTTCTCCAGTGTCGTATACGTCTTGTATCCGGTCTCATACCAAAACGAGACTCATCAGAAAAGCACACGAAACGCCATTGTTCTTCTGCCCAATTTCTGTGTTCAAGAGCCCATTGATATCGAATCCTACGATTGTGCATTGCTATAGGTGGTACCCGTAGCGGTCTTCGGGAATGAAGGTTCACTTCATGCAAGCGGTTTCTGACTGTTTGGTCGCTAATTAAGTTCCCTGAAGAGTGATGAAGCCTCACGGCTAACATCATGGCGGTTATTGTTGGAGCTCTTCGAGTTAAGATTTGAATGTATCGGTCTTGTCTCCGTGTGGTGCAGCGATACCGTCCTCCATGGCGCTCAGCCACGGTGCCAGTGCTTCGGTAACGTGTCCAAAGTCGACTGATAACACTCTGACTTGTATTCAGAGCTAAAGCCACAGTACGTTGCCGGGAACCTGCTTCTATCATTCCCACGGCTCTGAGCATTTCTTCCCTGCTTAAATGACGTCGCCGCTCCATAATAACGTTGGTTTTAATCAGTAGTAGGGAAACAGTAGCACTAATAATGTCTTCAATGCGTTGTATGTTTTTATAGGGAAAATATTGACAGCTGATTTTCATCTTTTACTCGAATTTGATTCACAGTTCCTGATTCAAATTATGAAATGCACCAAAAAGGATCCATATAAATTTATAAAATCATAAATTTATTACAAAGCCACATCTCAATCTCAAGAAATCCGCATAAAAATGCTTGATCCCTAGACACTTTTGATGTGTGTATTTCGGTAGCTTATACGGCCGTAACTTTTTTGATTTTTTATTTATATTCTTTGATTCTTTGGTGTAAACAAATACCTAAGGTACTTTCGAAAACCGGATAAGTCGTGGAAATAAAGACGAAAGATAATATTGAAGATATTTTTTTTCTGACGATGTCTCCTCAACATGTAGGTAAATACGGTTTTTCTCAAGATGTTAAAAAAATCCTCTTTACAGTAGTTTACATGTGAAATTTTATGCTCATAATCAAAAATCATTTCTAGCCTTTACCCAATTATGTTGGGGTCGGCTTCCAGTCTAACCGGATGCAGCTGAGGACCAGTATTTTACATGGAGCTACTGCCTATCTGACCTCCACAACCCTTTCATCCTAATCATCATAATTATCTGCCAGAAGACTGTTCCGCAACCTCCACTAAGCCACCCACCATGGTCCACCATGATAAAATGCCATAAAACAGCCCTATTTACCGACGAAATCAATAACAAATATAGTTCAGTTAATTCAATATAATAATTAGGCAACTGGCGACACAGTGAAGATAACGTCGTGTAATCGTGTTCCACTAATACTGACACAACAAGCCGGGGTCAGGGGTTCCACGATAAAACTCTTGTATTAATTTGCTGCCTTAGCCGTGACAGTGTTACTCACACTCTTAAAATAGACTGCAAGTTTGTAAAGTATATCTGTTGGTTTCAATTGGTTAAATTAACATAAGTTGTCCTACTGCTGGGCAAAGGTTCCCCCCAGGTTCCAAATTTTCTTTGTGTTCTGTCTTTTCGGGTCAATCGGCCAGGAACGAGTCAAAATCGTCACGCCGGCGTTTTTTGGCCTGCCTCGGTGACGATGGCTATCCTTAGGGACTCACTCACTCACGCACTAATAAGCTCTTGATAAATTCTGCCATGTTATGAAGGGAAGGGGAGAACTATAGTTACCTACCATTTTCATCGAGTAGCGTTAATAGCAGTCCTGTGTTGGACAATAGCCTCACCTTCGCACACAGTCTAACTGGACTCTCGGTTGCTCATCCAGTTGTTACCAGCCTTCCTGCAAAAATCTTCATTACACCTAGTGGTCCCACCCTACGCTTGACGAATCGCGGTCTCTACTCAACATTACGACAACCTCAACGGTTTTACGGCTAATATGGCCGGCCCGTATCCACTTCTGCGTGAAAATTAAGCAAGGAGCAGTGATGACAGGTGGCGTAAGGCCGCGACCGAGTGGCGTCCAAGGATTGGAAGGCAAAGTGTGGTCGTCCGGTGGCGAGATGGGTAGACGATATTGCTGCCATCGCGGGTATAACCTGGATGAGGCTGGCACAGGAGCCTAGGGCTGGGCACAAGAAAGGAGAGGCCTATGCTCGTGGGTGAAGTCGGTGATGATGATGAAATCAGCAGTTCAGTCTCCATTCACGGGTTAACCATACCTCTTTAAGGGGCTACATGACCTAAAGCGCGGTCACTGTCGGACTGCATAGAAAAGAAAGAGAAGCGCGATCAACGCTGGTAATTTATTGCAAAATATGATACATATATATATTTAAAAAAAATCTATTGTTTGGACTAAAAAAAAATATAACACTAATAGAATAGTAGTAGTAGAATAATCTGACAAAAATCAGAATGATTGTACGAGTATGTATATTAGTATGGTTTTTATTAAAAAGAGAAAGTTGTTAGAGGTAATTGATGATTTTTTTCATATACTTTTAGGCATTATAAAACATGCGTTTTTTGCGTTTCCGTCTAGGTCCTGTAGTCTCCTCGCTCCAATAACCCTCCACCAGTGGCCTCACGTCTTTGTGTCGCCGCTCCCTACGATACGAAGGTTATCACACTAATAAATAATTGAGTTGTCTTTTTTCAAGTAACCGCCATTGATAACATGTTTATTGAATATTAATGCTTCCGACGCAATTCAAACATAAGTTGGACAGTTTTTTAGGTCGATTGTAGGTCAGTCGAACGCGGAGTTAGCCGACGTTAGCACGGACGTAAAAATATCAACCCTGGATTTTCAACCCTCGGTGTTGAGCCAAGCGTTGAGAATCCAACAGAGCGCATCCAGTCGCGTCAAAAAACCACACTTCTGAACCACACTTCAATTTTTACGTCCGGGCGAACGTTGGCTTAGTTCTAATCTAATGTCGGGGAAATCATATACAGGGTGAAATTGAAAACAAGCGACAAATCGAAATGGGAGATTGTACTCATCATTATGAATGACTTTTACTATGGGACCAAACCTGAAATCGCGAATAAAAATCAGCTGTTCCCTACATTTATGTTCGCATAACTTGTTAAAAGGAGATCCGCAAACAGTCCTAATAAATTAGGCCTCAATAAACAAAAATGAAATAATTTGGATTTTCAAGGGGTGATTAATATCAACCCTTGAAAACTCTTAGTTAGCCCCCTTAGTTTTTCGATATAACATGGGATATGAAATTAAAAAAAAAATACTTTATTTAGACCGTAGTCAATAAATCCTATTATCATTTGTTCCCGCTATTTTGTTAGGTTGTGTTTTAGTGACTTTAAAGGCAAAGGCATTACAATTGTCCAAAAACACAGCAAGGGTCGGTAATGTCACACAAAATAAATAACGTAAGTCCGCAACACAAGCACAAACGCGAGCAAGAAACGTTATGACGCTATGCGGTAATCTGTTGTTGACAACCGAACCGATTGATTGACAAGTGACAGCCGTAACGAGTGTTGCAGTTCATAAAAATGCAAATCGATTTTTCTATAAAATCATTAATATAACATAACAACAACAAAAAAATACTCTACCTTTAATCATTGTTTTGCAATTAACTCATAAAATACTTTTTTAAGTGAAAAGAAATATAAAGAACGATGACCATATTTGTATGAGACCCGTCCCCCCCCTTCAACAGAACTTTTGTATGTATTAGTAGGTTCACAAAGGTCTATAAAAAGACTAGCAACCAGTTTTAATTTCAAAATCCATGGGGTTTAAAAATAAAATAAAAATTAAAAAATCGTTTTATTAATTTTTCCTAATTCGCTAGGCCCGTCCCCCGCCCTGCAACAGATCTTTTGTATGTGCTATCAGGGTTATAAAGATCTATAAAAAGACTAGCAACCAGTTTTAACTTCAAAATCCATGGGGCTTAGAAATAAAATGAAAATGAAAAAATCGTTTTATTCATTTTTCTAATTCGCTAGGCTCGTCCCCCGCCCTGCAACAGATCTTTTGTATGTGTTATCAGGTTCATAAAGATCTATAAAAACACTAGCAACCAGTTTTAACTCCAAAATCCATGGGGTTTAGAAATAAAATAAAAAATCGTTTTATTTATTTTAGGATAAAGTAGTGTCTTGTTGTCGCGGGCGCTATTTTGAATCCTGAACGCAACGAAGGATTATAGGTTTGAGTTGACTCCTGAGCGAAGCGCGGGAGTTAAGACATGAATCCTGAGTGCAGTGAGGGATTCAAGCTCGCCCAAGACGAAGACACCCGCGTCTCCGTCGTGGACGACCATATGGCAGTTGTCCTACCGCCGGCGAGGAAGCGACTAACTGTCGGCTGTTTTCTCGCTCAAGAAACGTACAATAGATATACATTCCGTGTAAACAAAAGAGATGCATATATTATCAGTTGATCGCTGACTGTTCACACTGCCGGCGAGGACTCGCTTCACTGGTTTGTCGCTGAGCGACAAGAGCTATCAAAGATAATACTCGCCTAGCGATACTCGCTCAGCGATGGTCGCTTGGTGGTCAGAGCTCACGCCGAGAGAAACCCCAGTGAGACTAACCGCCCCGAACGAGTGGTGCAAGTAATCGCCCGTCGCACTCGAAAACTCGCTGATAGCACAGCGACAAAACTATCGGAACTACACACACGCTGCTCGCTGCTCGCCAACTCGTTTTCAGTTGCTAGTTCTACTCGCTAATCGTTCATCGCCGCCGGTGGGACAACTGCCTGCCTATAGGAATAGAAAAAAATGGACGAGTAACGAATGACGTTTTCTGGTTTTTAAATGGCATCTCCTAATTCATCTTGAGAGGTTTGAAAATCAAAGAATATGGTTTACTTACAAACTCTTATTTTGTGCCAAAAATATTAACATTAAAAGATGATTTTTCTCGGAATATCCTGCACTTTTGAGAGATGTCGTCGTAGTAAAAATTGATCACCTTGCTAAGACGGTTTGAATGAGATACCTACATTTTAAGTTTGTTGGTCGATGTAAGGCTTGGGGGGACGTTCTGGCAATAAACATTAAAACATGATTTTTCTCGGAATATCCCGCACTTTTGAGAGATATCGTCATAGTAAAAATTGATCAGCTTGCTAAGGCGGTTCGAATGAGATACATTTTAAGTCTGTTGATCAATGTAAGGGTTGGGGGAACGTTGTGACGAAATTAACACTAAAATATGATTTCTTCGGAATATCCCACACTTTAGAGAGATGTCGTCATAGTAAAAATTGATCAGCTTGCTAAGGCGGTTCGAATGAGATACATTTTCAGTCTGTTGATCAATGTAAGGGTTGGGGGGACGTTGTGACGAAATTAACACTAAAACATGATTTTCTCGGAATATCCCGCACTTTTGAGAGATGTCGTCATAGTAAAAATTGATCAGCTTGCTAAGGCGGTTCGAATGAGATACATTTTAAGTCTGTTGGTCAATGTAAGGGTTGGGGGGACGTTGTGACGAAATTAACACTAAAACATGATTTTCTCGGAATATCCCGCATTTTTGAGAGATTTCGCCATAGTAAAAATTGATCAGCTTGCTAAGGCGGTTCGAATGAGATACATTTTAAGTCTGTTGGTCAATGTAAGGGTTGGGGGGACGTTGTGACGAAATTAACACTAAAACATGATTTTCTCGGAATATCCCGCACTTTTGAGAGATGTCGTCATAGTAAAAATTTATCAGCTTGCTAAGGCGGTTCGAATGAGATACATTTTAAGTCTGTTGGTCAATGTAAGGTTGGGGGGACGTTCTGACTCATCGTCCTTTAACATTATAATACAATCTTTTAACCGCTAGATTTACGCGGTCACCGATCGGTCACGACCGGCGCGCACCCGTCAGGCCCCACGGTCACCGATCGGTGACGCCCGATTCACGCGGCTTCAACCTCTATTATTACTGTTAAATACGGTCTAATATCCTGTGCAACAGTTTGAGTCTATGGTCCGGTAGATAAACTAATCGACTAAATGATTCAAAACGAAAAATATGGGTTGGCAATATTGGAAAAAAAAAGTAAAAAATAGACTTTACGATTCTTAATGGCAGCTGCAGTGCGTGCTGTTTTGTTATGATGCTATGTTGTTTATTTTAATAGTTTTTGTGTAAAATCGACGTTAAGTGGATGAATATTCGTTTATAACATATTATACGTCCTTGTAGATAATATTGTAGATAATATTTGCACGAAATAACATCACAATCAATCAATAATCCTTTTTTTTGGTCAAACAAAATTTTACGTAAGTACTTCAAGAAAACTTATGATTTTATAATTATAGTGGTATATTTTTACAAGATATAGGTAGTTATCAGTTAATAAAGGTTTGTGTAGGATCCTAGTAACACTTTTTTAATTAGAAACAACTCAATACGACTAGGATTGGGCGTTTAAAATCATTGCGTTGTAATAGGAATTGAACGGCTCGGCGCACTGAAATTCGAGTTTCAATATTATTAAAATGTAAGGTAGGACTTTCAAAAAAACGCTGTTGTTAGATTACTTGTCTATTTATAATGTAACTTGCAAAGTT
The DNA here is from genome assembly GCA_945859645.1 of Amphipoea oculea. Taxonomy (NCBI): domain Eukaryota; kingdom Metazoa; phylum Arthropoda; class Insecta; order Lepidoptera; family Noctuidae; genus Amphipoea; species Amphipoea oculea. Next base: position 18,826,950 of record OX243864.1, on the reverse strand, counting down.
TCGTGTAAATTCATATATTAGTTTTATCAGAAATCGACATAACACGGGAACGAACACACTTTCAACCTATTTTCTGATGACGTCATTTGTTTATAAATACAATTGTCATATTACGAGTATTGTTTGCATTTTATATTATGGTCTGTTTATTCAAGAACCCAAAACAGTTTACATTAAGTGGCTTGAGCCCATATAAGCATCAGTAGACCATTTTTTGTGAGCAGGGTAATAAATCACGCGCTGAGCGGGTGACATCTGGAATTTGACAGGAGTTTTTTTGATGTTGCGTCAAATGACGTCAAAAACATTTTATTTAAAAATAGCATAATATGGCAACATCAGACAACTGCAACGCGAGGACTACATCAATTGACTTTTTTATTTTTTTGAAGTGAAAACTTCTTTATCGGCGTTGTACACTTTTTTGTAATGGGTAAAAAATGTTAAACTCGCGTCAGGACACGTGACCTGATCGAAAATTCGTAAGACGGATGGAGAGTAGACAGCCGGCGCGGCGTAGGAGAGGAAGTATCCCCCTCTCTTTCTACGGTGCGGCGAAAATGTATGCCTGCTGTTTCGTTTAGGCGGCGCAGGGCGCTTGCGCGAATGTTCGTGTGTGTTTATGTTACAGCGTGTCACGCGCATCCATGGATGGTGACAGCTGATGGCTCGACCGTCTGTGTAGTGGCCACACTGCTGTGTATTCGTAAAATTCGTGTATATAAAGTGTTTAAAATATGGAAATTGAACAAAGTGCATCTATTAATGAAAAAAGTGACGAAGAAATAGCGAAAGAAAATGAGTTATAGGTATTAATTCAATTAATAGTTGATTTATTTCAACGTTAATATTCAAGTTTTCACTCCCGGAGTGCAACCCGTCTTTTTTTTTATTCCTTTTTTTTGTAGGTGTTTTTAGGAAATGATAAATTAAAGTAGGGTTGATAACTATTTAAATATTTTTTCGTATGGTCTAATACTTTGTCTATCGGGGCCAGGAATCGCCGATCTCTTTTGGGGGGGGAACAGCTGCCGTGCGATTCTGTAACCGTCTCACCGTGAAAACTTAGGCGAAGTGAGCGTGGAGTGAGCTGTCAGTGTCATCCCACCTGATACTAGGGATTGACCAAGCATACATTTACAATCATAATCGAGATTTTAATAATAGATTTTATGCTAAGTCTATTGATCATTTTATATATTTTCAAAGCTAGTATTTTAGTGGTCAAAACGCTAATATTTCGTGGGGTTTTACATTAAAATAGCAAAACAGAAACTTAGCCAGAAACTCAATGTTGTTTTTTTTTTCTTTTTTTTCCTAGACTGACTATTCTCCATTTGTTTAGGTAATTAAATAAAGGTAAACAAAAAAACCACGTGACTTAGTTAACCGACTAAACGTAATACCACTCACTTCACTTGTCATGCTATGTCACAGTTGTACTCTTCAATTTAGCAACATTATTAACGAATTATAACGTTGCTAAATTGAAGAGTACAACTGTGACGTAGCATGACAACTGAATAGACTGGTATTACGTTTAGTTGGTTAACCACGGCACGTGGTTTTTTTTGTTTACCTTTATTTAATTACCTAAACAAATGGAGTATAGTCAATACAGCCTGAGGCGCGAGCGCGTCACGCAAGTGTTCACTTCACCCGAATCACGACATTAAATGTCGAGAATCGGGTGAAGTGAACACTTCACGTCGCGCTTGCGCGTTAGTCACTGTCATTATCACATAGAAGATTATTTTGATGTGGATTGCGTGAAGTGTTCACTTCACCCGATTCACGACATTTAATGTCGTGAATCGAGTGAAGTGAACACTTCACGCCGCGCTTGCGCGTTAGTCACCGTCATTATCACATTGTAGATTATTTTGATGTGGATTGCGTGAAGTGCTTGCGCGTTAGGCGCTGTCATTAATATTAAATTCAGTTTTTATTTATTTATTTCTATAATTGACGACCATGGTCGTAAGCCTGTTCGTAATCGAGTTCAGAAATTAGTTCCTATTTATTTCAACGCTTTTAGATATTATGTTTAAATCCAACCGTGTTTGTACATTTAAAAAGTCAGTTGTGTGCATTTTGTTTTCAACAATTAACCAGATTTTGTATTAACTAGTTACAGACTACTTATTTAACCTGTAACGCGTGCAAATATAACATTATTGTAGATAGATACTAAATAACTAAGATCCGTATTTTTGATGCACGGTCAAGCGGCGCGCGTCGCCCATGATTGGCGAGTGGCGACGAAACCGTAGCCAATGAGCGACGCGCGCGAAGTGATGTTGCCATGGTTACCGTGGAGTGAAATATGGAACATTCCGAATCGCACTGTAATCGATTACAACGTGCTTACACTTTGACCCCAATTATTCTGTATGGTATAAATTACAGATTATTCCCCAAATAATCTTACCATGCCGTGCGGTTGTCAAGAGTGGTATTTTGACAGTTCAAACCGGTTTCGTTAAACTAACGTGGCATTTTCGAAATTGTGCTACCGGCTACAGTCGCCACCTTACCAAAGGATAAGAAATTCGTAGTGTAAAAAAACAAACAAATAAATACTATAATCTAACCGTGAATAAATAATCAAGTGAAATAGTTTTGACTCTCAGCTGCCATAGTGGTGATTTATCTAAATGGGAACGCAAATTATTTATGTGAGAGTTGTGGGCGATGATAGCCTAATTCGGAATGATCCATAAATCACGCAGCGCACTGCGCATGCGTAAAAGTGAACTTTTTTTTTGCTTTCATGCCATTGACGACCATGTACTTACAACTCGTTTATAGAGAGTAGTATATTCCTTGATGTAGAATGTACATAAGCCTGTACGTATTCGAGTACAGTGACAATAATTAGTTCCTAATTATTTAATGCTGTTAGAGATTTTAATGTCTAAATCCAACTGTTTTTGTACATCGAAAAAGTCAATTTAGTCAGCCTACATTTCAGATAATATAATATAAGAAATCGTGCTAAGCAAGTATTCAGTGATTGGTGTAATGTTCGTTTTCATAAGTACATAATACGTAAAAGCACATATAGGTTTTTTTTATATCATCTCTAGGTAAACTACACGTACAATATACAAACCTTATACCATAAATATTTAGGCATATTATTAATCTAGTGACGATTGCTGTTAGGACACACAAATTGCATTATTCATGTAAGTATACGCATGTTTTGGGCTGTCTAATTTTAGTTTTACTGTATACTGTTTACACACTGTGTCTACGTTTCTCAGCCAACTCTCCTGTCGCAGATCTGCTGAAAGAAATTACTAAGTAAATGATGAAAGCAGTTCCTCTATCTTTATGTAGTTTACTTTATTATGTATTTAGTGTGTATATAAATAAATATATTACATTTTTTAATTTGTATCACATTAAAAAAAATTGCTAATACATTTTTTCTACTGAGTCGGCTGCTTCCTGAGATGCAACTTCTTAATGCCGGGAACGGAGGGACATTGGATGTGTGTCGGCTGCACCCCCACTGCAAAAAGCTGGAAATAATGGTAATAATTTGTTACTAAGTATTTGATTTATTTAATTCCTACACATCAGCACATCTGCAGCTCAGTTCAATAAGAATAGCGGTATGATTTATTAAGAACAGCGTCTGATCAAATAAAATCAATTGAATGGGCCAATATTATTACTATATATTTAGAGCACAACGAGTTTCTACATTTCTTAATTCCATGCTCCGTGCCTGTCTGTGTCCCAATTTATTTGTTCCCTATTGTGTTTATCAAAAATAGTGTGTGAAATAATGAATACTTGCCTCAGACCGCCACGCATGACACAGCCGGGAGCGATGTGATCAAATCAAATAGAGGCAGTGTTCTTTTATTGTCTTCTGTCCCTTTAATGACTTAGCAACTGCAGGGTCGACAAGGCTCATCTGCTGAAAGGTAGAATATATCAGATTAATAAAATTCACTTGCTTTTGTGTGCCTATACTTTTGTGTTTTTATTTTAAGTTATCCTATGTTGTCCCACAGCTGGGCACGGTCTAGTCATATTGAGTTGTTTCTAATTAAAAAAGTGTTACTAGGATACTACATAAACCTTTATTGACTGATAACTACCTATATCTTGTAAAAATATACCACTATAATTGTAAAATCATAAGATTTTCTTGAAGTACTTACGTAAAATTTTCTTTGACCAAAAAAAAAGGATTATTGATTGATTGTGATGTTATTTCGTGCAAATATTATCTACAATATTATCTACAAGGACGTATAATATGTTATAAACGAATATTCATCCACTTAACGTCGATTTTACACAAAAACTATTAAAATAAACAACATAGCATCATAACAAAACAGCACGCACTGCAGCTGCCATTAAGAATCGTAAAGTCTATTTTTAACTTTTTTTTTTCCAATATTGCCAACCCATATTTTTCGTTTTGAATCATTTAGTCGATTAGTTTATCTACCGGACCATAGACTCAAACTGCTGCACAGGATATTAGACCGTATTTAACAGTATTAATAGAGGTTGAAGCCGCGTGAATCGGGTGGTGACAAATGGTGTCGCTCGCCCCTGAAGGGTGCGCGCCGGTTGGTGACAAATGGGTACGCTCGCCCGTGAACGGAAATTTGATTTGATTTTTTGATTGTAGTAGCTTGATGTGCTAGCGTCTGTTCGTCATAATATTTACCTACCAATTTAAAATGCTTAAGACCTCATATTTATAATAACATTGTACTTACCTCATTTTTGCAGAATTCACTGTGTCAATTTTTAACATTTTCAAAAGGCCTAATTCGCGCGTCTTGTCAGTTGTCTAACGAAGAAGACATTAAAAAAAATTCGCGGCTGCTCTTTGGTCGCACCTTCGGTGCAACAAAGTCACAACAGCTCATTTTTAAATTATTTTGTTTGCTATAGTTTTACGTTAATAATCTTATAGTTTACAATTTGGCATACTTACCCCAATTTTGCAGTTTTGCCTATTTGTGACTTTGTTGCACCGAAGGTGCGATTTTATCATCTGTGGTGAACATGTGCTGTCTACTGCTGTCTATGGGGCTTTCCTCCGATACAAAATAAAGTTTTTGTCTGCAGTTTCAAAATAAATAATTGTAAATAAACAAATGAAAGTTTTATCTTAGTACCTACTTTGAATTAGTTTTTCAGTGACAATGGCTAGCACGATATTATAATGGTGAATGTGATAGTAATATGACATAATGTTGGCATGTACCGATTGGTGAAAGTTTTTCTAATTTAAAAATGAATTCAGAGGAATTACCTACCTACTCCACAGTTCCTGTGTTACTGTTCATAATTAGGTATATGAATTAGATGATCAGTCAGGTGGTTAGCTTTGCAAGGACGAGTGGTGGTCTGTCAGGTATGCCAAAATAGTACCGACTTGATGATAATAATATGTAACTAATGTAAAAGACGTAGGCATGTCACAGACGTGTGTCACTCAGTAACAAAGGTTGCCTGAAGACAAGGCGGGCGTCGTCACTGACACGTTCCTGACCAATTGGCCGAAGAAGGCACAACATAAGGAAAACTGGAAAAGTATGGGGGAGACCGTGCCCAGCTGTGGGACAACATAGGATAACTTAAAATAAAAACACAAAAGTATAGGCACACAAAAGCAAGTGAATTTTATTAATCTGATATATTCTACCTTTCAGCAGATGAGCCTTGTCGACCCTGCAGTTGCTAAGTCATTAAAGGGACAGAAGACAATAAAAGAACACTGCCTCTATTTGATTTGATCACATCGCTCCCGGCTGTGTCATGCGTGGCGGTCTGAGGCAAGTATTCATTATTTCACACACTATTTTTGATAAACACAATAGGGAACAAATAAATTGGGACACAGACAGGCACGGAGCATGGAATTAAGAAATGTAGAAACTCGTTGTGCTCTAAATATATAGTAATAATATTGGCCCATTCAATTGATTTTATTTGATCAGACGCTGTTCTTAATAAATCATACCGCTATTCTTATTGAAAGTAAATACATTAGCTGCAGATGTGCTGATGTGTAGGAATTAAATAAATCAAATACTTAGTAACAAATTATTACCATTATTTCCAGCTTTTTGCAGTGGGGGTGCAGCCGACACACATCCAATGTCCCTCCGTTCCCGGCATTAAGAAGTTGCATCTCAGGAAGCAGCCGACTCAGTAGAAAAAATGTATTAGCATTTTTTTTTAATGTGATACAAATTAAAAAATGTAATATATTTATTTATATACACACTAAATACATAATAAAGTAAACTACATAAAGATAGAGGAACTGCTTTCATCATTTACTTAGTAATTTCTTTCAGCAGATCTGCGACAGGAGAGTTGGCTGAGAAACGTAGACACAGTGTGTAAACAGTATACAGTAAAACTAAAATTAGACAGCCCAAAACATGCGTATACTTACATGAATAATGCAATTTGTGTGTCCTAACAGCAATCGTCACTAGATTAATAATATGCCTAAATATTTATGGTATAAGGTTTGTATATTGTACGTGTAGTTTACCTAGAGATGATATAAAAAAAACCTATATGTGCTTTTACGTATTATGTACTTATGAAAACGAACATTACACCAATCACTGAATACTTGCTTAGCACGATTTCTTATATTATATTATCTGAAATGTAGGCTGACTAAATTGACTTTTTCGATGTACAAAAACAGTTGGATTTAGACATTAAAATCTCTAACAGCATTAAATAATTAGGAACTAATTATTGTCACTGTACTCGAATACGTACAGGCTTATGTACATTCTACATCAAGGAATATACTACTCTCTATAAACGAGTTGTAAGTACATGGTCGTCAATGGCATGAAAGCAAAAAAAAAGTTCACTTTTACGCATGCGCAGTGCGCTGCGTGATTTATGGATCATTCCGAATTAGGCTATCATCGCCCACAACTCTCACATAAATAATTTGCGTTCCCATTTAGATAAATCACCACTATGGCAGCTGAGAGTCAAAACTATTTCACTTGATTATTTATTCACGGTTAGATTATAGTATTTATTTGTTTGTTTTTTTACACTACGAATTTCTTATCCTTTGGTAAGGTGGCGACTGTAGCCGGTAGCACAATTTCGAAAATGCCACGTTAGTTTAACGAAACCGGTTTGAACTGTCAAAATACCACTCTTGACAACCGCACGGCATGGTAAGATTATTTGGGGAATAATCTGTAATTTATACCATACAGAATAATTGGGGTCAAAGTGTAAGCACGTTGTAATCGATTACAGTGCGATTCGGAATGTTCCATATTTCACTCCACGGTAACCATGGCAACATCACTTCGCGCGCGTCGCTCATTGGCTACGGTTTCGTCGCCACTCGCCAATCATGGGCGACGCGCGCCGCTTGACCGGTTAAGGTGAATGTGACATGGCAGACCGCGAAATTTAAATTTTCTTACGTTTTTTGCAATTTGCAGATCAGTGTCAGGTTGTATCTTGATCAAAATGTGATTTGCGACTATAATAGACATGTATTTACAGAATCATAGTCATTAGAATCATTAATATATCTCCTTATGTTAGATTTCTACCATAAACACTTTTCCATATGAGATTTGTTCTTAACGATAGAAATCTAACTTAAAAAGATGTATTAATGATTGTAATTATTATTATTATTTTTGTGGTGTACAATAAAGTATATATAAATAAATAAATAATAATAATATTAATGTTTTGACCACTAAAATACTAGCTTTGAAATTATATAAAATGATCAATAGAATTAGCATAAAATCTATTATTAAAATCTCGATTATGATTGTAAATGTTTGCTTGGTCAATCCCTAGCATCAGTGGGATGACACTGACAGCTCACTTCACGCAAGTTTTCACGGTGAGATTTTTACAGAATCGACCGGCTGATTATGTTTCGCGATTTTATTTTCGCACGATTCGATTTGTCGAATGTTTTCAATTTCAACCTGTATTATAATTGAGTCACTGCCTTCTCTTTTGCCATGATAAGTGTTTTAATGTGTGTAATAGTGAACCTATTATATTTTTTACAAACAAAAAAAAAGTTGCTCTGAGATCGAAATAAATCTGAAATCGCCACAACGCTAAGAGCAAGCGTGTTGATAATATACGCTCGGGCATTCTCTGACTTGTTCTCTACTGTTTTTCTTCCCACGATTGTAATGAATTTATGATTATTTAATATTGTTTTATAAATTTCTCAGTTAAATCAAGTTTATTTTTACATTTATTTTAAATTATAATACCCTATTCGATGATTTTTGTTGATTTATGTTTTAGTCGATTTAATGAATTTATGATTATTTAATATTGTTTTATAAATTTCTTAGTTAAATCAAGTTTATTTTTATATTTATTTTAATTTATAATACCTTAATCAATGATTGTTGTTGATTTATGTTTTAATCGATATTAGTAAGTTAATCGGTATAAAATATCATTACTTTGCTAGTCTGTGAAGAACGAACAGATTGATGGATACATTTCGTTCGGTCTTGAACGAAATGTAGGTACTTGGTTAGTGATTTTAAAAACGGTGGGCATTCTGATCAACGGGCTCGACCGAGACAGACGTCCAATATTGGCTAAGTGTTGAATTAATCTACGTAATTTACAATTACTGTGTAAGGATATAAGTAAGAGTATTTGGAATAAAATAATCGTTGTTACGAAGCAAGCAGTTTTATTATACTCCAGAACCCGAATTGTGAGAATTCATCACAGTTCAGAAGTGGTATAAGGACCCAGTGTAAGGTACGTACAAGTATCTTATATGATTATTAATTTTATTTCTTTATAGAAGTGTAGCGTACCATGTGTGCATTGTTATTAGAGGTTATGTGTACCTAAGATCGAAAGCAAAGTGTGCTTTAGTTACTAGAGGCTATGTATGCCTATTGAGCTACGTGTGCTTAGTTGTTAGAGGTTATGTGTACCTAAGATCGAAAGCAAAGTGTGCTTTAGTTACTAGAGGCTATGTATGCCTATTGAGCTACGTGTGCTTAGTTGTTAGAGGTTATGTGTGCCTACAGTAGGAAGCCAAGTGTGCTTTAGTTACTAGAGGCTATGTATGCCTATCGAGCCACGTGCGTTTAGTTGTTAGAGGTTATGTGTGCCTACAGTAGGAAGCCAAGTGTGCTTTAGTTACTAGAGGCTAAGTACGCCTATTCAACCATGAGCGTATAGAAGGTTAGAATAGAGGTCATGTGTACCTTAGAATATAGAATAGAAACATAGTGCACTTTAATAAGAAACTAAGTGTGCCTATTGAATGGCTTTTGTTCATTTGAGCTAGGTTATTATGTTTTGTTTTAATCAAGGATGATTCATTGAGGAAACAACTGAAGTTTTGTTTTTCTTTTAACAATTTCTTTCACTTTGCGTTGTTGTATATATTCTAAATGAAAAATCAAGTTTTGAACACGGTTAGAAAATGAATTAATGTACTGAAATGATTATAATTATACTTTTTTCTTTTGAGGCATGAATTCTGACGAAGCGATGACTCCTGAAGGCTCGCCTACTCGTAAAGATGAGCGCCGAAGCAAACGTTCCCGATCCTCATCCAAAGCAGCAGCCAAATCTAAGAGAGCCAAAAAGCAATCAAAGAAAAGACGTAAGCAGTCGTCCAGCTCCTCCTCATCGAGCAGTGAGTCACGCCGTAGTTCACGGAGTTCGAATAAGAGAAGATCCAAGGAGAGAGGTGGCTGGTCTACTAAAGAGGTACTTGATATGTTTACTACCCTTCAAGATTATAAAAGCAAGACGAGTAATTTAAATAACAATCTTCTCAATAATGTGATACCGGAATTTGATCCGTCGAGTAAAACTCAAAATATTGACTGTTGGGTTAGGAAAGTAAATGAATGTGCCGTAATCTATGAATGGAACGAGAAGCAGACCATACATTTTGCTCTACAAAAACTTTCTGGCATAGCAAAGAAGTGGTTTGAAGCCCTTCCTAGTGTTGTTTTAGTTGGTCAGAGTGGCAGGACAAACTCATAAGAGCTTTCCCAAATGAGCAAAATTATGGTCGGCTTCTCGAGGAAATGTTAGCTCGCACTAGTCGTAGTAACGCAAGTTTGCGAGAGTACTTTTACGACAAGTTAACTTTACTAAACAGATGTGAAATAAAAGGCAAAAAGGCTGTCGATTGTATTATCCACGGAATACTAGATAAATCGATTAGAAGCAGTGCACAGGTACTGACTTGTCACGAACCAGAAGACTTATTGAATTTTCTAAGCTCCCAACGTCCCATATTAGAAAATAATACATTCAATAGAAAACGAAGTGATAATATGACAGTTCGACCGGGTAATACTGCTACACCCTCAAACGAAGGTTCGGTGACTTGTTTTAATTGCCGCTCAAAGGGACACCCTTACTTTCGATGCCCCAAACCCCTTGTAAAATGTTTGAAATGTCAACGTGTCGGTCATAACAATGATAATTGTAAACTAGAGCCATTAGTCTTACGAAATGAATCCAAACAGTCTGATAACCAGGATCGAAAAATTTTGACCATATCTACTTTTAATAACAACAGCGACAAATTTTACAAAACCGTTAGGGTAAACGATAAAGCATTAATTGCTTTTATTGATTTTGGCAGCGAATGTAGTTTGATTAGGGAGTCTGATGCTCAAAGTCTGAATTTAACTAAAAATACAACAGAGTTGCCAGTAATCAAAGGATTCGGCAACTCTAAAGTTTTTCCAGTATATAGGAGCAATGTTGATCTGAAATTGGATGAAGTTGAGGTTAATGTAGAAGTATTAGTAGTTAGCAATCAGTATCTTCAATCAGCTTTACTTATAGGTCAAAACGTTACTGAACTTCCTTGTGTAACAGTATTTAAGGATAGCCATCAGTTAACCTTTTACCGGAGTCCCAATATCGATACCGTAGTACACCCGGAGAAGTGTTTAAAGTTGAATGTTGATAACGATACCGATATTACATTATCAGGATTAGTTGAAGTTACTGCGTCTGACGTTGGCTTCTGTGGAGATATTTATATTGAAGGTTATTACAATTGTGAGCCTAGGAAAGAGCATTATTTGCACCAGGGAGTTTATAGGGTTGTTGATGGGAAGTGCCTTTTACCCGTGACTAATTTATCTGGTCAAAACCTTACATTATCCAAGAAATGTCCTATTGCCAAAGGAACTTGTTTCGATGAGAGAGGTGTCACCTATACAAATAGAGTAACGAAAGATAATTCCGAATATGAACCTTTACTAGTATCTGACATAAAAGTAGGTCCCCAAATTGACAAAGAGACATTAGGTAGACTTCATTCGCTTTTACTCAGTTATCGTGATTGCTTTGCACTTAACCTAGGAGAAATTGGTTGTATCAGCTCAACCGAAATGAAAATAGACTTACTAGATGATAAACCCGTAGTTTACCGACCATACAGATTATCTTTTTCGGAGAGGGGTCAGGTTAGAGAGATTATAGATGAACTATTGCAAAATGACATTATACAAGAGTCCAATTCAAATTATGCTAGTCCTATTCTATTAGTGAGGAAGAAGACAGGGGAACAACGCTTGTGCGTTGATTATAGGGCTCTCAATAATAAGACTAGGAAGGATTGTTTCCCTTTGCCGTTAATCGACGATCAGTTGACAAACCTTAGCGGCAATAGATTCTTCACGTCCCTAGATCTGGCCTCAGGGTACTACCAGGTACCGATGGCAAAAGAAAGTCGTCCGCTAACTGCTTTCGTAACGCCAGATGGGCATTACGAATTTAAAAGAATGCCTTTTGGTCTCGCAAATGCTCCAGCTGTATTTCAGAGACTAATGAATGCAATGCTAGGTAATAAACGTCATGAATCAGCTTTGGCTTATTTGGATGACATTCTTGTGCCATCGGTTACCTTAGAGGAGGGATTTGAAAGATTGAGGAATGTTTTGGAGTTGTTGCGACTGAATGGGCTTACATTAAAATTATCTAAATGCCGTTTCTTTGATAATTCCCTGGACTATTTAGGTTATGAAATTTCCGCTGAAGGTATACGTCCTAACGAAAATAAGATTTTAGCCGTTAAAGAGTTCCCTGTTCCCCAGAACGTACATGAAATCCGTCAGTTTTTGGGATTAGCGGGATATTTTAGAAAATTTATTAAAAGTTTCGGGGAAATAGCTAGACCCCTAACGAACTTACTCAAAAAAGGCAATGTTTTTAAATGGACAGACGTAGAATCTCATTCGTTTACTACCCTAAAAGACAAATTAATTGACCGACCAATTTTAGCGCTGTACAATCCTAATTTTGAAACAGAGTTGCATACCGATGCAAGTTCTTTAGGCGTGGGTGGGATATTGATGCAATGGCAGCCGGAGCCGCGTGCTCTCAAACCTATAGCTTACTTTAGCCGGCAAACCACCCCCGAGGAGCGTCACTTGCATTCTTACGAACTTGAGACCCTTGCAATTGTATGTTCATTAAAGAAATTTAGGGTTTATTTGCTAGGGATAGAGTTTAAAATTGTGACAGACTGTAACGCCCTTCGGACTACACTAACTAAGCGCGACCTAATACCCCGAATAGCTAGGTGGTGGCTTTTAATAAGCGAATTTAATTTTAACGTAGAGTACCGTCCAGGCATCCGTATGGCTCATGTGGACGCACTGAGCCGTAACACAAAGTTAACACCCGAGGATATCGATAATTCCACAGTCACAGTCTATAGTATCGAAACTGATAACTGGCTCTTGACCTTGCAAATGACAGATCCTGATATATCCCGAATATATAAAATACTTAAACCTGAGTCAGACGAAGAAGCAAAAGAAATTAGGAAAAACTATGTGGTTAAGAATAGTAGAGTGTATAAGAGAGTTGATGATAAGCTCTGTTTAGTAATTCCTCGCGATGCTCGATGGCAAATATGCAAATCTAACCACGATGACGCTGGTCATTTAGGTATATCGAAGACAATCGAGAAAATTCAATCTGTTTTCTGGTTTCCTAAGTTACGCAGATTTGTAAAAAAATATGTTAAGTCCTGCATTAAGTGCGCCTATAATAAGGACAATACGTCACGTCATAAGAATGGTCAGTTGTATCCAATAGAGAAAGTAAGCATTCCGTTCCATACCATTCACATTGACCATTTGGGTCCATTTGTCAAAAGCAAGAACGGCAATGTCTACATCCTCACCATAGTGGATGGATTTACGAAGTATTTGTTTGTAAGGGCCGTTAAGGATACAAAAACTAAAACAACAGTTAAGGTATTATTGAATATTTTTTATGACTTCGGTTTACCATCCCGAATAATATCAGATCGAGGTACCTCTTTCACTTCAGCAGCTTTTAAATCCTTTTGTGATAATCATGGTATAAAACATGTTTTGAATGCTGTCGCGTGTCCCAGAGCCAACGGCCAAGCTGAAAGATACAACCAAACGATCTTAAGTTCACTTGCAAAGTATTCTGACGGTGAGGACGAACGGAACTGGGACATGTGTCTAGGCAAAACTCAGTGGGGAATTAATAACGCCACAAACTCTACCACTCAGAAAACAGCTACAGAAGCATTATTTGGAACCAGATTGAAAGACAGCTTAAGTAACATGTTAGATGTTAACAATGAGCCTAATTCCAATTTTACAGAAGTTAGGCAAGAAGTTCGTACAAATATCGAATCCAGTCAGATTAAACAAAAACTAAACTACGACCAAAATAGAGTTCCTGCTCCGACTTATAAGAAAGGGGATTTAATTAAAATAACTAGAACCAATTTTAGTAATAAAGGTAATAGTACTAAGTTAATGTCAAAATTTATAGGCCCCTTTAAAATAGCAGAAGTTCTAGGCAATGATAGGTATAAAATTGCCGAAATACCTGGTTTTAGTAATCGCAAACATAAATTCGATAGTGTGGTAGCAGTAGACAGGATTCGACCGTGGATCAATATAAATGTGTGCGAACAAAATGATAATGTAGATGCAGTAGCTAACAGCAGTAGTACGTCTGATAGCGAAAGTAACAAAAGTGACAATGAACTGCCACAGAGTCAATCTGAGTCCAAATAATAGCCGAATGTAATGAATTGTAATGATAGTAATACGTTTATTATGTTTAGTTTACAGTTAATTCAAATGAAACATTATATATTTTCTTTTTTGTATTTTGTTTGAATTTATAAAATTATAATACCTACGTGATTGTATGTGTACCGTGCGTCAGGAGACCGCACGTAGTCGGACGGCCGAATGTAATGAATTTATGGTTATTTAATATTGTTTTATAAATTTCTCAGTTAAATCAAGTTTATTTTTACATTTATTTTAAATTATAATACCCTATTCGATGATTTTTGTTGATTTATGTTTTAGTCGATTTAATGAATTTATGATTATTTAATATTGTTTTATAAAGGGGTTTGAAGATTTTTGTATGGAGGGTGGCCCTAAGGTCGGCCGCCATTTTGATTTTTTTTCAGAGTCGCGGTGCACAACAAAAGTTATATATTTAGATAGAGGACACTTATACAAACAAAAAATGTCATGTAACATAATATCCTAAAGCGTCAGGTTTCGGAGTTATTCACCGAAATATAAGTCGAAAACAACAAGGACTTTTTCCCTCCAGGTAAGCATTTATTGAACTATTGAGGTAATAGAAACGTTATGAAACCTTTATGGAGAAGAAACAAATGAAGAATAGACATTATATAAATAATTAAACACGGCAATTTATAGTTCGTTTTATAATCCCAGAGACTAATCTGACAAACAAGTCTTTTGTGTTTTCGTTTTTTTTAGTATAGAAGTTTGACATTGCACTTGTCAGATTAGTCTCTGGGATTAAAAAACGAACTATAAATTGCCGTGTTTAATTATTTATTTAAAAAATGTCTTTTCTTCATTTGTTTCTTCTCCATAAAGGTCTCATAACGTTTCTATTACCTCAATAGTTCAATACGCTTACCTGGCGGAAAAAAAAAAACAAAAAAATTCTTGTTGTTTTCGACTTATATTTCGGTGAATAACTCCGAAACCTGACACTTTATGATATTATGTTATATTACATTTTTTGTTTGTATAAGTGTCCTCTATCTCAATATATAACTTTTGTAGTGCACCGCGATTCTGAAAAAAAATCAAAATGGCGGCTGATTTTAGGGCCAAAACCTTCAAACCCCTTTCTTAGTTAAATCAAGTTTATTTTTATATTTATTTTAATTTATAATACCTTAATCAATGATTGTTGTTGATTTATGTTTTAATCGATATTAGTAAGTTAATCGGTATAAAATATCATTACTTTGCTAGTCTGTGAAGAACGAACAGATTGATGGATACATTTCGTTCGGTCTTGAACGAAATGTAGGTACTTGGTTAGTGATTTTAAAAACGGTGGGCATTCTGATCAACGGGCTCGACCGAGACAGACGTCCAATATTGGCTAAGTGTTGAATTAATCTACGTAATTTACAATTACTGTGTAAGGATATAAGTAAGAGTATTTGGAATAAAATAATCGTTGTTACGAAGCAAGCAGTTTTATTATACTCCAGAACCCGAATTGTGAGAATTCATCACACGATATAAGTGATCGTATTCACAAACATTACTATGAGGTTTCACAGTTCGCGCGGACGCACAAGGTAGGTACCAAAAACCTATTCATACTTGAGGGCCGATCAGCACTATGCGTCCCTTAATGTTTATGTATTTAAAGGCTTGTCATATATGGAAGGCATTGAGAAATGCCTTACTTCGCATATTATTGCTACTTTACTTAGACAAGTATTGTTTGTGAATATAAGTGTTAGTCTACATAGGTTTTATAATGTCAAGTAAACTTATCTGGAATTAGAAGTGTGTACTTACTAATCCTTTTATCATACTATACTCCCATTGACAAACATCGATGAACTGCAGGTATTAAAAGACCTAACCATAGCCTAATTTTGAACGCAGCACAGGTCCAAACTTTCTCCAAGAAAACTATCTACTAAGTATTAACGTAAGGCTGCGTGTTCCTTAGCGTAGAGCGGGTGAGCGGAGGCGAGCGAAGGAGTGCGGAGCGGTGCGGTGTAGCGGAGCGGAAAAGATAGCATTCAGAGGAGCAATTCTCGTAATTTTAAGAACGTTCAGTCTGATCTGTCTCGATCTGTTAAAAATATCTCCATTATCCCTACGTTTGACAAGTTTTTGACATTGATTGTTGCTGAGATGAGATTGCGACTCGATTTTGAAGAATTGGCCTCTAGATCTGCATACATTACGGCCGCGGTTGAAATGTATGTATGTGATCCTTTTTTTACAGTTTGTATTTCCTGTGCGTGTCCCAAATAATATACTTTTCTTTCTTCAGACGCACCCGTTATCTCCACAAGCTGTGTTCACCCGTAAAATCCTAAATAAGAAGTTCCCTGTCCGCGGGATGATTTGTGGCCAGTGTTGTTCCATTGTAAAACTATTGTGCCACTACCGAGCGTTACGACGTTGCTTAATATCTGCTTGTCCGTCATTTGTTTGCTACTTTAATGTCCTCTTTTGTAAAGTTAATAGTGTTGGGCTGGATTTGTGTTAAGTTTTTTTTTTGCGACGGTTTTTTAAGGACCTAGGTACAGTGAGCATCAGAGAAAAGGTACCCCCTTTGCAGTTAGCAATATTAGTTATATATTATGTTTGTAATATACTGCATTATGGACCTAAAAGCGGTTCATTAAGAGCCATTTTACGAGCAAGTGTGTTGAAAAATATATAAATTCTCATAAATTACATAAGTTTCTTCCTGTCGCAGTAACAAAATCCGGGAATAAAAACGGGAATAATAAAACAATTTAAATAAATTCCATTCATAAACGGTCAGCCGAGTTGATACTGATAAAAATACTCTAGACATGTCCTGTCCAAATACCCGCGAAAATAATTTAAATAAAGAATGGTAACGGCATTGCAGTGCGGGAATGTATGCGCCGCTCAGTGTTGCAAACCGAATAAAAATAAATCACACGTGATTTATTTTAGCTGCGAAGTCACATGCTATGTTCCGGGTCGCTGCAGCTACGGTATGTATGACAAGTCCCTTGCATATGTTACTGCATAGAATTTTGTATTCTAGGAAATGTTCTGGCATAGTTCTGGTGATTTTTGTTTTATTTATTTTCGTGAAGTTTGCGAGGCAACGATACGTACTCCGCATATTTAACTGTAATAATCTATTCAGAAGTATCATTGTTAAATTCGTGTTATCATTACACTCTGTCCACTAGGTTATTAGTTTTTTGACAGCTGCCTTAGAACGTAACTATTCCATATTACGTAAAATTTAAGGGGACTACATGACCTAAAGCGCGGTCACTGTCGGACTGCATAGAAAAGAAAGAGAAGCGCGATAACACAACGCTGGTAATTTATTGCAAAATCACACTATCACACTAATATTATAAAGGCGAAAGTTTGTGAGTGTGTGTGTGTGCGTTTATATGTTTGTTACATCTTCACGCTCAAACGGCTGGACCAATTTTGCTAAAAAATTTATGGAGGCAGTGAGACCCTGGATTAACATATAGGCTACTTTTTTATCGCGATGTTCCTACGGGATCGAAACTTATGCAGGTGAAACCGCGGGGCGCAGCTAGTATGATATAATTATCTATTTACAAAAATTTGAATAAAAAATTAAAACACTAGTGCTTTAGTATGTTGCTCGTAGAATAATCTGATAAACAATCAGAATGATTGTATGTAGGTATATTAGTAGATATGGTTTTTTTTTTGTAAAAAGAAAGTTTTTAGAGGTATCTTCATGATTTTTTACTGTCGTTTCAAATTAGTTGCATGATGTTTTCAACACACTATCTACCTAGCATAATATCCTGAAGAATATCACAAATTTTTCCGTTTATTGCCCGTGGTCCGACCGCGTAGTTCTACTAGTAGGACCACGGGCATTTTTCTTTTCGGTGGTTCTATCAATCGGACCATGGGCAAATCAAGTTCTATCAGTAGTACTAAGGGCAACTTTGTTTACCCGTGGTTCTATTAAGTGAGTAAACTTCTTTGCATGTACAACTTGGAGTTACTAAATACCAAAATAAATGTTGGACATGCATTGGATAAGCTGCGATGATATGTATTCGTCCACGTTTACTTACTCTTTGTCAAATTTTTTTTTTTTAGTTAAAACAGCTAACTCTTTTACTCTCACATTTTTAATCTCACATTTACACATCCGTCCATCAATGCCTCTTTTGCTGGCTGCTGCAGTAATGTACTATTTTCTTTTTAGTGCAATAGGTAGCTACAAAAACATTTTTTAATAACTAAAAATAATATTTTAATAATTTTTTTTAATAATATTTTTATTAAATAAAAGTAATATTTATCCCGAGATTTACTTGTGACAATACGGGTGTAGATACTACCCAATAAATTATTATGGGTAGTATCTACACACGTATTTTTTTTCCTTTGTAAAATAATGAAGGTAATGCGGGCTGGTGTCCGCAACTCCACGTCAATGCGCGTATTTTGCGTAGCAAAATAATGTAACAGGTATAAGTATTACGTAAGTAGTACCACGGGCAAAAATATTTATCTTAGTTCTACTCGACCAGTAGAACCAGTGCCAATAAAATATGATAATTTTATAACGATGGTCCGATTGATAGAACCACCGAAAAGAAAAATGCCCGTGGTCCTACTAGTAGAACTACGCGGTCGGACCACGGGCAATAAACGAATTTTTCTGATTTGGTTTACTGCAGTTAATCATATACTTTTATTGCTTCTAAAACTTGCGTTTTTTGCGTTTAGGTCCTGTAATCCCTTTAACTTTAAAATGCGTAATAAAATAAATATAATAAGCCTTGTCTTACTGAATTACTTTACTTATGACTTTTTACAGGCATTTTAATACCGTACGTATCAGTTTTTACAAGAAATATATAATTATTGTTGTGCTTATTAAAATATACGAGTACATTCTATCGTACTAAAGGATGGGATCGAATTTATTCCCTACAAATAAATTAATCGAATAGATATAGTCATTTTATATTAAAGGTATGTCAGTATAGACAAACTTTGCATCTACTAAAATATAAATAAATTATCTTCTTAAAATAAAAACTCAAAATCAAAAACTCAAACTCAAAGCATTTATTTCAATTAAACCATTTACATGCACTTTTGAATTGTCAAGAAGTTGGTCAGAAAATGAAGCTGGTTGCCCATTCCACAGTGTAGCAGGTACCTGTGGAGAAGAACTAAAACAATCTTAAATACATATACATATATGCGCGTGATGATTTAGTCGATTTATTGTAACTGTTGATGTGACCGGTCAAGGACCGCGGGACACCGATCGGTGACCAGACAATAGAAAATCAATTGTGTCTCATTAGCGGAGCTTGACAGATTAAGGTGGGTTTTCGATTAACGGGAATTTGATAATTTAAAATGCGTGTATGCTTTATGACTATTTTATTGCGACTGAATGTGGTGGGGACATGCATACATTAATAAACACATAGAAATGTCATAGTATAGACATTACATGCCGCCCACCAAAAGGACATAGTTCTTTTCTTAATCTAACTAATACTTTATCATAAAAAATATAACAAATATTTACTCTAACATAAATTAATTTACTTAGTAGCAATGGGTAAAGGGCATAACTTTGAACAACATCTCTTAACTACACTGTTGCCACTTTTTATGCTGTAGACTCTGGTTATGCCATCTTGCCCAGGATGTTTGTCTACAACACGGCCCAGAGAAAATTTGCCAGGCGATAATCCATCGGTTTTTATTAAAACAACATCCCCAACCTTGAACTCTTCTACTTTCTTTAACCAAATGGGACGTTGTTGCAATCGTCTAAGGTATTCTTGTTGCCAAAGTCGCCAGAAATCGCCAAGTAATTTTTGGGTGTATTGCCATCGGGACAAGGAATGAATCCTTGTATCTTTGAAATCAGGTGACGGTACAACGTTTAGGAAACCACCAATTAGAAAATGTCCAGGTGTTAGTGCTTCTATGCCATCGATAGGACACAATGGCCTAGAATTGAGACAAGCCTCAATTTGGCACAGCACTGTGGTCATTTCTTCATAGGTGAGATTAGTGGTGAGCACGCGTTTAAAATGGTGTTTTACAGATTTTACACCCGCCTCCCACAAGCATCCAAAATTTGGTGAGTATGCTGGTATAATGCCATTGTGTTCCTTCCAGTGCCAATGTGTTCGATATGTCACCTTCAAAGACTAGATTTGCTTCTTTCCATGCGGCCAACAATTCTTTGTTGGTCCCAACAAAATTTCGGCCTTGGTCACTCCATAGATCGCTACATTTTCCTCTTCTGGAAACAAAACGCTTGAATGCAGCGATAAAAGCTTCAGACGATAAATCGCTAACAAGCTCAAGGTGCATAGCCTTGGTTGATATGCATATAAATACACAGATGTATGCTTTCTGAGTTCCGATGCCTCTTCCTTTGGACATGCTTATTTGAAACGGGCCTGCAAAATCGACTCCGGTATGTATGAAAGCTCGAGCAGGAGTTACTCTCGCTTTAGGCAGGTCACCCATCATCTGTGTCCTTGATCTTGCTCTGAGTCTAGCACATACTAGACACTTGTGTATGCATGATTTTATAAGTGCTTTTCCCCGTACAACCCAATACTTTGAGCTTATGTAACTTAACATAAGTTGAACACCGCCATGCAATGTGTGGGTATGTGCATCCGCGATAATCAAAGGCACCAACACGTTCTTCTTTCCCAATATAATAGGATGTTTAATCTGCTCATCTAAGTTTGCGTTACGAAGTCGACCGCCCACCCTGAGAATACCGTCTCCGTCAAGGTAAGGATTTAGGGTTTTAACTTTACTTTCTCGTTTTACAGCTTTATTTAATTTTAATCTTATTATATCTTCTTTAAATTCTTCTTGTTGTACTAATTTTATGCATTTCATTAAAGACCTTTCTAATTCCTTTGTAGTAAAACCCTTTTCCGTGTTTTCTGAGTTTCTTTTAAAATTTAAAAATTGTCTGTAATAGGTTATCAATTTTATTAATTCTCTTAGATTATCGAATTCTGTAAATTGTATCTTTAGATTTTTTAACCTAATCAGTGACAATCATTGTAATCATTCAATTTGCGATAATTGGGAGTAAATCAAGTGCGTTATTTTGCGAGTATTATTATATAGCTTCATAATAAGTAACTAACTATATACACTAGATACTAAAATAAAAGACTAACTTACAATACAAATAAATAAAAATAAAAAACAAAGGACACTTAGGCGTCGAAGTATTCGTCCGCATCGCCAGAAGACTGGCAGTATTGCCCCGTTGAATGGCAATGCTAATTCTTTGGCCAAAGAACGACCCAGCCCTCTGGTCACGTGAAGTGTCGACCAGCCGGCGAGAAATTTCATTAAAAAGGAGACGCGCGCTCGGGCCCCATGACCCGAGCGTTTCGACCCCAAATGGCTCAAAGCTGTAGTTGCCCATAAGGTTACAGTATTTGCGCCGCTTGAGGGTCTCAGCAGCCGCAGCAGCGGCGCCAGCATAGCCCGCCGTGCTAGGAACATGAGATGGCGCAAGGGTATCGACACATGTTGTGTCCTACACCAGAGGCCTACCCACCTTCCAAGGCAACAACGTCATGCCGTTTGGTCTCTTCCCATCATCACGAACCAAGCCGTTTGGTTCTAACACCGCTGGTACGCCGGCGGTGACAAGGGCTCGATGAATAATATCGTTGATGCCGACGATTGCGACCTGCGCTCCTGCAGCAGGACACGCCATGTTGTCCGAGACTGTCAACAGCTTCACCCCAGTGACATCGATGCGGAGCACACACAAGGTGCGCCCAAGCGGAGACACGTAGCGAGCCAAAACGATGAGTCATCCATCATTGTGCCTATGGTGGATAACGGGAGCGCCTGAAGCCACAAACCAGACTCCCACTCTCCCACAGCCAGCAGGCGGGCACGCTCAACAGTATTACGTGACGTGTTTACAAGGGTATTCCGTGTAATACTGCAGAGCGGCACGTCCCACCGTCTCTGGGAAGACGGGTTATCGGGCAAAACCGTATTGGGACAAGCCATTTTCCAAGCGTTCAACGCATCGGTCAAAAACGGCACTTCCAAATCGACCAGTGAGGAAGATAAAATGTTCCTGGTTAATTTATCGGTACTGTAAACCGAGGAGAGGAAGGCCGGTAAACTAATACTTGAAATTTTTCGGACGCCGAGACCGCCCGAGCGAATGGGTAGTGTGGCTTGCTGCCACGCACCGTCGTCAAGGGCCACATTTAAAATGGAAGTTAATGTGTTTCTAATAATTTGGTCTACTTATTCTAAAAGTTGTGGATCCTTCCATAGATGAGAGGAGCGAAGGCTATAAGTAAATTTTGGTCCAAAACAACAGTACCGAATGAGTGTGAAGGCCGAATGAATATTAATTCTGAAAAGTCTTTCCGAGACGTCATTAAAATTTTGTATCTTCTCCTCAATGATCGTTGGAAAGGATTCGTTAAAAATTGGGTACCCTAGTAGGTGAAGAGAGTTTCTTTCCGTAATTTTGATATTTGGAGCTATAGTATAAAATTTTGGTATGGTAGTCTGTCTGTCAGTCGTTTGGGGAAGATTTTCGTATTTTGAAAGGTTAAGGTCGAGGCCAATGGAACTAAATTTTTCTTTTAAAAACTTTAAATCTTTTAAGACTGTGTCTACATCACCTCCTAGGGTTCCGTCGTCCAAATACCATACGTTGAATTTAGAATTTAGTTGTCGAATAATTGGATTTATTGCCAAACTAAAAATAGACTAGCCCAAGAGGGTCACCCTGTTGACAAACAACTGCTGATTTCAAAAGGTTGTTCTTATAATTTAGAGGGGTGCCTGTAACACATTGACAGAGAAAACTGTAAATTTTGGGTATTTCTTTTTGAACTTCTGTCAACAAGGTGTCTCTGTTTACGGAATTGAAAGCATTCTTAATGTCAACCTTAAGAATGACCTCACCTTTATCGCTATTGAGATAGGTGGATAATGCATGTACCGCAGCCTCACAAACCCCTTTAGACCCAAAGCCTAGCTGTAGGGGCTGGAATTTGCTGGCTAATGTTTCGCTGTAAAAAGCACAGAAAATTTTGGCTGCGATACGACGGTAAGTGGACCCTACAGCAATGGGACGAATGGAATGCCGCCATCCTTCTTGCACAGGGCACATAAATTTGCCCCATACAAAATATCAATGACGGCTTCGTTCACATTGCCGGAGAGCATGAGATTGATGAGGGCCGTCAGCTCCTTGAAAAGGGACTCACCAGCCTCCCCGGCGCCTGAACACATTGAGTCCTTCAGGTGTTGAGGTATCAGGCCGTCGAGGCCGCCGGCGGAGCCACTTCGAAAGGAGCAAACGGCCGCACATCTTGTTAAGCTGTAATTTCAAGTGTGTTTAATTCCGAATCGCGTGGGTCAGGGAAGGAGAGGTCATCTGCCGGGGTGGGGTGTTTGCTCTCCAGCCGGTCGATTCTGTAAAAATCTCACCGTGAAAACTTGCGTGGTGTGAGCTGTCAGTGTCATGTTTGTGTGATGAGCACGATCATTTGTTCTGTGTCTGGGTGTAATTTATCTATAATATGTATGTATTTAGAAATATATAAGTATGTTTATCAGTTGTCTAGTACCCATAACACAAGCTCTGCTTAGCTTGGGACTAGATGGCGTTGTGTGATAGTTGTGGAATATTATTATATATTATTATTATTATTAATATTTTGTGGGGTTTTACAATAAAATAGCAAAACAAAAACTTAGTCAGAAACTCAATGTTGTTTTTTTTTTTCTTTTTTTCCTCGACTGACTAGCCAATACAGCCTGAGGCGCGAGCGCGTCACGCATGACCAGTAAATAAAATAAAATATTATCGTTTATGACAGCTAGACTGATGAAAATATGCATCGACATTGTTTGTTATTATGAGCGATTGTAGATCGAGTCTAGTAAAGACTAACAACGCTACTCTATTAAATTAGAAGAGATAGCCGAGTGTGTCAAGTCATCGAGTGCTAACGGTGTGCCTCGCTGACGCGTGACGGACCATGGTTACAATTTAACCTCACGTAGTTTGTGTGACGTGATCACTTCACCCGATTCACTACAATAAATGTCGTGAATCGGGTGAAGTGACCACTACACGCCGCGCATGCGCGATAGTCACTGTCATTATCACATTGGAGATTATTTTGATGTGGATCGCGTGAAGTGATCACTTTACCCGATTCTTAACATTTAATGTCGTGAATCAGGTGAAGCCATCACTTCACGCCGCGCTTGCACGTTAAGCACTGTCATTAATATAAAAATTAAGTTTGTTTTTTATTTCTACACCATGCCATGTTCTTTACGATATCCATAAACTTTGTCAAAGGCTTCTATAGTCTTTACAAATTAAATCTAACACAGGAAGTAGTACTTAAAAAGGTTTCGTTACAAAGATATTTGTAATTTCATATATTGAAATTTAATTGAGCATGCAGTAAGAAAGGGTCTTTACTCAGTTTTGACAAGTTGCAGCCCGCCAAATCCTATGAATGAAAATACGTCATCGTTGCCAATTCGGATAAAGATGCATGTGTCAGAAAGGTGAATGAAACTATATGATTATGTGTAATATCAGCTTAATTAGTAAGCTCTGAGTGTGCTTGGTTGGTGTTATTTACTGTGTATGGAGGTTACTAGTTATTTACTGTATGAAGTACCTATGAATATAGTGTGTGGCTTTTATGAAGAAAAGCACAGAAAGACAAGACTAGGCATTTATTTCAATTAAGCTTGTCAGTTGAATACGTTAAACAGAAAACTAGTTGTCCATTCCCAAACTAGGTCATCATGAAGAAGGAAGGACAAGCAAACTGCATGGCAGCTTGTTTTATAAAGTATTGTATCAACACATTGTACATTTGCTACAATTATAATATTGTTACTTATCACATTAATCTCTTGGACCATTTCTCAAAGCTAAAGCAACATTTAGGTATAGAGCAACACAGTTAACAGCAATAATATCAATTCACTTACATTAACGGACGGTAGTCCATCTTTCCCCACAGTTGGAATCCAAGAGAGCGAGAGTTGGCGGGCCCACACCTTATAAAGTTTCTTAATATTACTCAAGTACATCTAACATTCCCGCCATTTTTAAAAATGATCCCATTTGACCAAATAACTTTTAATATTGACAGTCTTATGTAAATCTATTTTGACAGAACTGTTTTAAAACGTTATAAGATATTGAATGTGAATGAACAATTTATCAGACTAAAATTAGATAAAGTCTCTTAAAAATAGCGTACACTGAGTTTACTATATTTATTATTTATAACCACTAATACATCAAGAATTGCACATAAAAATTAAGAAAATATTTTAAATACAATGTTTAATTCTGTTACCCTTACATTTTAGGTGAAAAGGAAAATAAGTTATTCTATTTATTTAGACCGACTCGCAGATCTCCGGTTTCGTTCGGAATTCGTTAATTATTTAATCTAGTAACACTCTCGACATTCTAGCAAAAATCTAGTACATACTAATTCCATGTTATTTAGGAATGTACATACTAATTCCATGTTATTTAGGAATGTACATACTAATTCCATAATCTAGGAAGATTGTATTCTGTATAACTCTACATACTACTCTTTTTCGGTTTCGGTTTAAAGAAACTTTATTCCCAATAAAGACATAAGTCACTTACTTGAGAACAATACTAAAAATATAAATTACAATATGTTCGTCATCAGTGTTACAATTTGATAGTCACCCATCCAATGCATTCATTTCTCCAGAAGTGATCGGTCCGCAATTATGTGCTGGCGAAGTTGAGTTTTGAATGCATTGTAAGAGTGTACATTTCTTATACAGGACGGTAATTTGTTATAAAGCTGGGCTCCTTCAAAAGTTAGCATTTTTTTGCCATAGTTAGTTCTTGTTTTTGGTAAAACTAGCAAGCTTGCTCGCCGTGTACTGCGTTGACTAACTTGTTTATATTGAGTTAGTGTTATGTTTGAGTGAAGGCTTTTGTTCAGAATATTTCTGATGAAAATGCACGTGTTGTAAATATAAAGTTGTTTTATGTTCATTATTTTTGTGTCTTGATAAATTTTGCTGGAAGATGTTAGATATGGGTAGTTGAATATTATTTTTATGATTTTATTTTGGGTAATTTGAAGTTCTGATAATTTTGTTTTAGCAGCACTGCCCCAAATTTCAATTAAATTAAGTAGATGTGGCTTTACTAGCGAGTTGTAAATAGTATAGCGCAATTTTTGTGGAATACAACGAACAATGTTACGCAGTGACCAGGAGAGTGCCGAGAGTTTACTTTTTATATGATCAATATGAGCGTTCCACGTTAGTGAGCTGTCCATTCTTAGACCAAGGTATTTTTCGCATGGTTTTTGCTGTAGTGGGATATCATTTATTGTTAGAGGGTCATATGAGGGAATTAATTTATTTTTAGCCTTAAATATTATATAACATGTTTTAGAGATATTTATTGTTAGGAGATTGAACTGAAACCATGCGAATAGGGTGTTTAAATCTTCTTGTGCTTGTGAGATAATGTGATGGATGGAAGATCCGAAGTAAAATAAACAAGTGTCGTCGGCGTATAAGGTAAGGTGACCATGTAGTTTAATTTCGTTTATATTATTGACATTATATTAAAAAGAGCAAGGGACCCAGGATAGAACCCTGTGGGACGCCACATGTAATAGGTAATGCATCACTTTGGTGATTACCAAGTTTGACCACTTGCGAACGATTTTTTAAGTAAGATTCGAGCATTTTTAGAGCTTTTCCCGTGATTTTTATTGATTCCAGTTTTTTTAGGAGTAGTTTGTGGCTAACCGTATCAAAGGCCTTTTTTAAATCAATAAAAACGCCCAGGGCTATGTTTTTTCTGTCTATGTTTTGTTTAATTTTAGTGATGAGATCAATAGTGGCTGTAGTCGTATTACTTCTGGGTCTAAATCCATATTGTCGATCGGTGATGAAATTAATAGAATTAAGATACTTTTCTAATCGGTTGTGAATAATTTTTTCTAATATTTTTGACAGTATTGGCAACACTGAGATAGGGCGATAATTTCCTGGATCTGTGGTACGGCCTGATTTGTAGGTTGGTGTTACTTTTGCTATTTTTAGTGTTTCAGGAAAGTTCCCGTCATTCAGTAATTTATTCAGACATTTGCTTAGGTCGTTTACGATTAAACTTTTAACGGTTTTAATTACTTTGGTTTTTATTCCGTCTAGGCCAGTGCTGCAATTTGGATCGAGTTTAGTTATAATGATTGCTATTTCATTAGCAGAACATGGGCTGAAACTGGAGAGCTCAACGTTTTGGGTTATATATAGGATTTGGTAAAGCGCGGTCATAATCGTTATGAAATGAACTAGGTATTTCGTTCGCTAGGAGTGATCCAATTGTAGCAAAGTATTCGTTAAATATTTGGCAAATATGATTTGGCTCCGTAATGTTATTGTTATTTACTACTAATTTTGGAGGAACACAGCTCTGTTTTATTTTATTGCTTGTTAAGGTATTTATTAGGCCCCACATTTTCTTAGGTTTATTAATACATTTGTTAAATTCATTATAATAGTAGGAATTTTTTGTTCTTGATATTAATTTAGCTACATAGTCTCTTTTCTTCGTGAATTCTGTTTTTACTGTGTCGTTACTAGGGTTATTTTTAAGTTCTGTCGACAGTATGTTCCTCTGGTTGATTTCAGCGATAATGTCCTTGTTGATCCAGTCTCTTTGTGGAGGATTGAGAATCTTGGTCTTTATAGTTTTACTTTCTTCTGTAAATAGTTTTATTTGATTTTCAAACACTAGGTATTCGTTGTTAGGGTTTTTGAATTTAGCTGTTTCAACAGTGTTATATAATTTTGTGTAGTTTATTGCTTCGTATTGAGTTTTCATTTTCGGAGGAGTTTTGGTTTTTTTAAGTTCTAGGTACATCTGGTTATGATCAGACATAGAGGATTCAATTATTACCACATGAAAGTAATCGTCTTTTAGGTTGGTGCTAATATGATCGATGATAGTCTTTTTTGTGTCGGAGTTTCTTGTACAATGTTTTTTGTTTATTTTATTTAGTAGTGTGTGTCCAGCTTCCTTGACTATTGCTTTGTATTGTTTTGTCTCTTTGTTTTTCTTAGTTAGAAGATCGACGTTGAAATCTCCAAAAACGATTGTTCTTTTCCTTTGTTGTAGCTGCGAGTCATACTCTTGGAGAAATTCTTGGTAGTTAGTGTTTCCAGGATAATATATGACTCCTATTTCAAGCGCGTACCGTTCGAGATTTATCCATAGGTAGTTGTTTCCATTTGAATACTTGGACTCTGATAAATTATGTCTCAGATCATTGTGTACGTAGGCAGAGACTCCCCCTCCTCTAGAGTCGGTTCTGTAATTATAATAGTGGGTGTAATTGTCTATTTGTAGTGCCAAAGCTTGAGCCTCTGAGCGAATCCAGGTTTCTGTTACAAGTATGACGTGTGCTGTTTTCGGTAATGATCTTAAGACGCATTTTAATTCATCAAACTTTCCCTTCTTACGAATACTTCTAGCATTGAGGTATAAGAACCTGAGGCGAGATTTGGTAGCATTGATGTAGCGGTAGTCATTGAGTACTTGATACGTGTTGCAATTTGTATAGGCGGGTTTAGTGGCAGTCGTTAATTGTAGTTTTTTGGAGGGTTTTTTATTATCGTAGGTGTACCGTGGATGTATTTAATTGTAAGCTCATTCTCGCCATCATTTTGGCGACGTGCTAATTCTTCTTTCAGGCTCTTTAGATATTGCTGCTGCGCAGGAGTTTGATCGGAGTATATTTTAACATTTTCGGGTAATTTGTCTGAAATATTTTGCGGTAATAGCAGTATCAAAACAAACCTTAACTCGACGGTGTTTTCCAGGTACGTATTTACGTCTTTTTACGTCTGTGTCTACATATTCCGACACATGCATATCGGGCGATTTTATTGGTATTTAGTTTATATGAAAATTAACAAAAAATAATAATTCATAAATGTGTCCATAATGAAAAATGCTTATTTCCATGGTCTGAACATCTGGTCGAAGTTTATGTATATCGTCCGGAACACGGTGTATAATTGACGACCATCGCCATAAGCCTGTTCGTAATCGAGTTCAGAGATTAGTTCCTATTAATTTCAACGCTTTTAGATATTATGTCTAAATCCAACCGTGTTTTTACATTTAAAAAGTCAGTTGTGTCCCTGCATTTTATTTTCAACAATTCACCAGATTTTGTATTAACTCAAATCAAATCTCAAATCGTTTATTGCAATCCATACAGGTGGTAAATAAAAAATAATAGAAACAATTATGGACACTGTCGGGAACAAGTTACAGACTACTTATTTGACCTGTAACGCGTGCAAATATAATATTATTGTAGATAGATACTAAATAACTAAGATCCGTATTTTTGATGCTAGTAACCCTTAAATGAAGAAGTGGTTGATGGCAACTCTACGCCGAAGTGATGTTGCCATGTTTATATTCCAAAATTGAATTCAAATCATACAACATCGTCACACCCTCCGGAAATTGAAGCAAGCGACGTCACTTGACCCGCTCCGTCAAACTGACAGCTGTCAAAACGCCAGCCTGTAATATCTGGAGGCAAAGGCGTCGTCGTTGTCGTCCTCTGACCGTAAAGATTTCCGATAAAATGGAAATGAATATGAAATGAGAATTTTGTATTCAAAGGTCTCGGGGCCCATATTTTAATTCACGTAGGGACATAGTATAAAGTCAAAATCAACGTATTTATTTCAAATAGGTACATAAAAGGCACTTTTGAACGTCAAAAATTATCTTAAAAAAATAGAATTGGTTCTAGTCTTCTTCTATAATACGTGCCTATCTATCTTCCTAGCTAAATAGTTCTCTAAGTTAAATTGTATAGTAGTAAGTTCAATCAACTCAGCCTATCGCAGTCCACTGCTGGACATAGGCCTCTCCCAGACTGCGCCACAGCACCCTGTCCTCCGCCTTCCGCATCCAGTCGACCCCAGCCACCTTCTTTAGGTCGTCCGTCCATCTAGCGGGGGGGCGTCCCACACTGCGCTTGCCGGTACGCGGTCTCCACTCCAGGACTCGCCTGCTCCACCGGCCATCGGTCCTTCGATAGACATGGCCAGCCCACTGCCACTTCAGTTTGCTTACTCTGCAAGCTATGTCGGTAACTCCGGTTCTTTTCCGGATAATTTCATTCCTGATTTTATCCTTCAAAGAGACTCCGAGCATAGCTCGGTCCATAGCGCGCTAAGCGACCTTGAATTTGTGGACCAGCCCGACCGTCAGTGTCCACGTTTCAGCACCGTATGTCATGACGGGCAGGACGCACTGGTTGAAGACCTTAGTCTTCAAACACTGCGGGATAGGCGACGAGAAGACTTGATGGAGTTTTCCAAATGCTGCCCAACCCAACCGGATCCTTCTGTCAGCTTCCTTCTCAAAGTTGTTTCTACCGAGCTGAATGACTTGCCCTAGGTAGACATACTCCTTCACAACATCGAGAAGCGACCCTTCGATGTGGATTGGACTCGGCAAGACGTGCGAATTGTACATGACTTTCGTCTTGTCCAAATTCATGCCGAGGCCATCACGCCGGGAGGCTCCATTTAGGCAATGCAGCATTTGGTCTAGCTATTCCAACGTCTCTGCCATTATGACATTAGTAAAGAAAAAAGATAGAATGAAAAGAGAAGTAAGTAAATAGTAAGCAGTAAGTAAGCAGCAGCAAGCAGAACAAGCAAACAGCGAGCAGAAGTAAGTGTAGTAGTGAGTAGTAAGTTAATTGTGTGTTAATTGTGTAGTAGTAAGTTAAATTGCAGTAGTTAAGTATTAATTTTAATTCATAATCAAGACAATTTTGTCTATTTATAAAAAAGTTATCTTTAACAAAAAAAAAGCAATTTTAAATGCTTATAGACTGCTACGAAAGACAGTTTGTTAATATTATAAACCCGGCGAACTTCGTGCCGCCTCAGATCCCCCCCCCCCATATTTTAATAATTAGGAACCCTCATGGGCGTCCCCGGAACACCCTATCAAAGTTTCATCACAATCTGACCAATGGTTTCGGAACGCATAGAGGACAAACATTGATTTTTATTAGGGTTCCATACCCAAAGGGTAAAAACGGGACCCTATTACTAAGACTTCGCTGTCTGTCCGTCCGTCCGTCTGTCTGTCACCAGGCTGTATCTCAAGAACCGCGATAGATAGACAGTTGAAATTTTCACAAATTATGTATTTCTGTTGCCGCCATAACAACAAATACTAAAATAAAATAAATATTTAACGGGGGCTCTCATACAACAAACGCGATTTTTTGGCCCTTTTTGCTCGATATCAATAATAGCAACAGGTAGGCACTTGAAATATTCACAAATTACTCAATTGTATTTTTACTTAAATAATAAAATAAAAATTAAGTAATTATTTAAGGGGGGCTTCCATACAAAAAACTACATTTTTTGCCTATTTTTTATACAGGGTGTCCCTGGAAGTATGGATAAAATCGAATAGGGGCGCGGGCAAGGTCATTTCCAAACTTTTTAACCCTGAGAATGTCAGTGAATTTTTTACCGGTTCAAAAGTTAAGACCGATTTTTATTTATTTTTTACAATCACTTCGCTTAGTGCTCAAAGAAAATAATCATAAAAAAATACTATCAGGGCTATCTAAAAAAATAAATTGATAGCCCTGATAGTTTTCACGAATTCGATTTGTGTAAATAAAAAAATATTAAGCATTTTCAAAGTTACTGCTTTTGAGCTGAAATTTTTTACCGAGATTCTAGACCAGATACACTCTTCAACCCATTTGTATTGATATACCCTTTCCGTAACACCCTGTACATGTAGTGTTAAATATTGTACGGTGGTACGGAACCCTTCGTGTGAGAGTCCGACTCGCACTTGGCCGGTTTTTTATACTTATAGACAAGAAACCAACACAGTACGATCTAATCTTAGTTACCACATAAATTATTTAAAAAACACAACTTAGGTACATAAAACCTCTTTTGAACAATCTCAAACGAACTATTAGTTCAATCTGTCTTAAATCTACTAGATACCTAACCGTACACCACATAAAATATAAACTTAAAAATCAATTCATGACCCTTGGGGTCAACTGGGAGAGATAAAGCGATAGGGCTGAGGAACGGGGAAATGCACCATAAATGGCCATCAAGCATCAGAGTGCGCATCGATGTTACCAATAAATTCTTTGCTATACTTCCCCGTACCAATAGATACGGCTCTATGATGTGCTCTGCGCACACGACTCTTCCTAATGCTCGGTTTGGGTGGAAAAGGCTTTCAATTTTGTAAAACTCACTGCGGTGCGGATTTATCATGCTACTTGTCAGACATGGGGCTTGATAATTCTTCCTGTGATTGTGATAATACAACATTACAAAATATTGTAATGTTGTATTATTGTGCGTGTGTGCCTCTACTAACAAAGATTTAAGTAATTTGAAAACTAACAAGCCTGAAAATATATATTTTTATTTATAAGTATAATTGTATATTTTTTCATTGTAGCGCACATGCGAACAGGTGGCCGTTATTTCCAACTCCATGTATTGCGTTGCAGTTGGCGTGGACCCTTTTGTTTTTTTTTTTATTTTTTATTACCTAAGTACTTGTAAAGTGCAAGCCACCAATTTTGAAAGACAATTACAAAATCCTAAACCATTGATTCAAATAAATCTGCCTAGCAACTATGCTGGCCATTGGGGTACCAGTGTTCTACATGGAACGACTACCTATCTGACCTCCACAATTCAGTAACTGGGTAACACGATATACCTTGGTAACACTAGTTGTCAGAATTTTGGGCTTCTGACTACCTGTAGCGACTGTCTAAGATCTACGAATGACAGCCGGGACCAATAGCTTAACGTGCGACGTACTTTCCGTGTCACGGAGGGGAGTCGATATGTAATGGATCCATCCAAGAACCGTCTGTGGCAAGCGTAGCTTAACATTAATAATAATATTTCATTTTCTCATACGAAAATCCTTCTCCTCACTTGCTCGCGGCTCCGTTGTAATGAAGACATACTGTACTGAGCCACGCCCTCTCTAAGCGGATAATTGAGTCATTATACTTGCGCGAGCGTATACGCCGCTCTCGTGCTATCTGCGATCGGCCGATAGCGTCGATTCCGATCCGGCCCCGAGTACCGCCGTGACGTTAACATGTTTCTGGCTTGTGCCTATATCTATCTTTGTGATTTCTGTAAGTAATGTTTCTGGCATGTATCTATATCTATCTTTGTGATTTCTGTAAGTAATAAGATATATTTTTTGTTTTGAAATCAAGAGAGACCTGTAGTATGTCAGCGACATCGGGACAAGTCCAGACAAAGATGAGCTGGTTTAGATAAAGAAAAGAGGAAAGAAAGAAGAGAAGCCTGTGCCTTGCAGCGGGACACTAGGCTTTTAGTGCTAGTAGTTGGCAATCTAGCATACTGCCGACCAGATGGCACTTACCTAAGTGGTCACTATCGCCATTTGACATCTTAATTCTATCAACTAGGTAGTTTAAATCTGCTCAAGGAATTTACTATGTAGGTTATATCAGACCTGGTTCCTTGAGATATAAATCGATAGCCCTCAGTAGAGTCACTGTACCCTACAAAAATCAACTTACGTGATTTGACTTCAAGCTTTGTCCTATTTTCTTTAGGGATATGTACCATCGCGTGACATCCGAAAATCCTCATATGACTCAAATTAGGCTTCTCTCCAGTCCATACTTCATGTGGGGTCACATCGGATAAAACACGAGGTGGCGAGCGGTTAATAATATAAGCGGCTATGGCAACTGCTTCAGCCCAGAATGTATCTTGCAATTCAGCATTAAAAATCATACATTTAGCATGCTCTATTAATGTCCTATTCATTCTCTCGCTGAGACCGTTTTGCTCGGGAGTGTAAGGATTAGATGTCTGGTGCCATATTCCATAGTTCTTAAGATAGGCTTCAAACTTATTATGTTTGTATTCGGTACCATTTTCGTTTGATAGGATTTTAATTTTCTTGTTCGTTTCATTTTCTACTCTATTCTTAAACTCCACAAATTTTTCAAAAACTTCGCCTTTACTTTTAATAAAATATACATGTACACGACGGGAATAATCGTATATAAAGGTAACAAAATATCTGGCACCTCCAATAGAAACATTTTTCATCGGTCTACATACGTCACTGTGAATGAGCCCTAGCAGCTTCGTTGCACGCGAGCCTTCGCTGGGAAATGGTTGCCAGGTCTGCTTGCCCTCGAGACAAGTTATACAAATACTATTTTCCTTTTCCGGTGACAACTTTACTCCCTCTGTACACTTAGGCATTTTACTAATGTCTGTGAAATTTAAGTGGCCCGTCCTTTGTTGCCACAGATAAGTATCATACTCAGTCTTCGCTGTTATTGCTTGCATTTCTTCATTCTTACAAGATTTTAATTGATATGTATCATTAATGAGATTTGCTATTGCAACTAACTTATTATTTTGATTGTAAATTTGACAACCAACTTCATTAAACTGGATTTTGCATCCATTTGCTATTATCTTGCCTACTGATAGCAAATTCGTTTTTAATTCTGGAACATATAAAACTTTTTTCACCTGTATTGCTTCGGTGAGTATTCACTTTTATAGATACATTACCACAGATTTCAACTTTCAGTACCTTATTGTCGGCAATTCTTATATTCTGTACAGGTGGAGCCGTGACATCACAGAGCCAATCCCGGTGCATGGTCATATGCATGGAGGCGCCAGAGTCAACATACCAGTTCACAGAGTCATTCATTGTGAATGCGGAGAACGCTGCTACAAATCCTGTTTTATTGTCCGTTTTAGCATCTTTCTTCTTGAACCAACATTTTTTACTGAGATGTCCATACTTATTACAATGGAAACATCTTGGTCCATTTTTAGGTTTTTGCTGATAATTTTTGGGTTGAATTTTTGTGTTTGTATAAAGTGCGGTAGTGTCTGGTTTTTTAACGTCTTGTAATAGTTTATTCTTTACTAAATCAGCACTAATCTTCATACCGGAACTTTCCAACCCCATAATCATTGGCTTGTACAGTCAGCATCAAAAGTCGATTAACACTATCATTTTACATGTTATTAAATTGACAACAACTTTTTTCAATAAACTGATTTTTAGCTTTTCACATAATAGACAAGAGCATATATTCTAAAAAAAATTCTTCTACTGCAATTTTGAACAAATATTTTGCTCAATAACTAAGATTAAAAAAACTGAAGTGTTATTCAACTTTTGATGCTGACCGTACATATCAGGCAAGCCTGCCAGCATCAGAGTACCTATCCATTCGTCATCTACATTGAATTTAATATTCCTTAATTTGTGTGCCGCGGACATTATTTTATTTACATAATCTTCCACTGATAAACTGTTATCCAAACTAGTGTTTATTAGTTCTTTCAATAGTCCAACTTTTCGACACAGTCCACTATCTTCAAATGCTCTTGCAAAATTTTCCCAAACCTGTTTAGCATTAACTGCCTCTTGAATGTGTACATACAATATTGGGTCAGTGAGTCGATTGGGTTAATTAATAATATTAACTTCGATTTGGCTTTGATATCTTTCTTTATCGAGTTGGGTTCAGTGGATACGGGTTCCTTTAAAATGCAGTCATATAAATCTTCGTGTTGTAAAGTTTCAAGTTGCCCAATTATCTCTACCAGTGAGTTTCTCAATTGATATCAAAGAACTGTTCGCCATATTTCCAACAGTATTTATCTGAAATAAGCTAAAATCATGCCGGTAACAAAATTAGGTTATGCATGCGGTTTTTCACAAACTTTGAAAATACTGTTCAGATCGCAAAAATAACACTACGGCAGGTACGGGGCGGCCTATAACCTGAAAGAATATTAACAAGGGCAGTTCAACTCTTAAAACAAAATTTGAAAGACTATTTTAAATATACCAGATAATGCCAGATAACGTTAGCACACGCAAGATGACAGATAGGAAAACATTTTGACCACTGACCTCTATTATTACCTCTGGACAGGCTGTTCCAAGCGTTTGACAGCAATTTTTTTGTGTCTTTTTGAAGCGCCACTAGCGAGTGTCCAGAGAACTAATTTTGACATATATTACATTTTGGTTGGGCTGTTCCAAACAATGTAAACGAAACATCGAAGCAATGTGTGGGATACATAGCAGGTTTTGTGATTAGATCTATCAAGAACAAAATTACATGTATTGATTGTTTGAGCGCTTGTGAATCAATAATACATATCTGATCGACGAAACGGTATCGCACTAATTATTCAAAAAAATAAAGGTGGACTAACTATTCCATCACAAAGCGTCGTTTCTATATGTTTGTTAGTGGAATCACTTTTTCGACAAGCATGCAAAAAGACCAATGGGATGCCGCCGGTGGAAAAAATATTTCCGGCAGTTCTCACAGCAAAAGTTATAAAAGAATTGCTACCAAAATCAAATACTTTGTTTCCAGAATTACGCGTTCATTTTTTGGAAACAATGATGTTTCCAAAAAATTTATTCCATTATTATTATTCATTATTCCCTGTAAATTGTTAATATAAATAGTAATTATGATGATACGTTTATTAATGTAAAAATATTATCAAAAGTTATCGATATTTGCTCGCTGATATCGACATCACTAGTTTTAGTACCACAGACACTCGCTACGGCTAACAGCGCCAAAATGGCGATTATCAATTAGGCACAAAAGCACTTTGACAGCCGCCAGTCCAGTGGTAATAATAGAGGTCAGTGATTTTGACACAACACAGCAGCTTCGTGACTGGTTGCATGTGTAAGAAGTGCAGGCGTCCATACTTTCAACAGTCAGCAAACAAAACGGTTTGGCGGCTATGTCGTCACATTGGCCATTTCGTCGCTATCCCTAATAGGTCACTTTCACTAATACGTCACCTTGTGCCCCTTCTTCGGCATCCATACACATTAGACCGGGCCACAGGGCCACAGCAACACTGCTGCTGTCAGGCAAAACTCCCTCCTTGAGGGGTCAAGGTTATTGATTCTAAAACCGGAAAACAGCAACGCTGTAGTGTGTAGTTGCGGTAGTGTGAAGTTTCTTGCCCATAATTCTTCTCCATACGAAACTACCTTTTGGAAGAGGCAACTCAATTTTTTTTGTAAATTTTGACGTTCAAAACCGTAGTTCGTAAAAGGCAGCTTTGAACGTCAAAATTTGGCTTGAAATCAATGAATATTGAATGAAATCGCACGCCTTCAATTTGCTCGTTCCCATCTTGATTAGGAGGTTGAGCAATGGAGGCGAGTCCTGTTCTCCGACGAATGCAGAATGTGTTTGCACGGCAGCGACCGAAGGGGTCGGGTCTACAGGCGTCCTGGGGAGTTATTTGCGCAGTGCTGTTTCGCTGAGACAGTGGCTTATGGGGGCGGTTCTTGTATGATGTGGGCCGGCATTTCCTTCGATGGTAAAACGGAGCTTGATTTCGTGCTTGGCGGGGGACGAGGAGGCGGTCTAACTTCAGACCGCTACATTTCCAATATTCTGCTGGAACATGTCGTTCCTTATGCGGGATATATCGGTGATGACTTTCTCCTTATGCACGATAACTCTCGTTGTCACACTTCCCGTACCGCAACTGAATATCTCGAAGATGTCGGTATCGCCACATTGGACTGGCCAGCGCTCAGCCCGGACTTGAATCCCATTGAGCACGTGCGGGATGAACTGAAGAGGAGGGTTTGTTCAAAACCTTTCAAAACAAATTCTAGTTTTTGGCGCTTTTTATTTTTGGACCGTATTGAATTAATACTAAACACCTATAGTTACGTACTGTAATTTAAAATCCCCTCTGTCATATCAACTCTGTATAACTTTTGTTGTGCACCGCGATTCTGAAAAAAAATCAAAATGGCGGCTGATTTTAGGGCCAAAACCTTCAAACCCCTTTGATTCTTCGACTGATCCATATGGCCAAATTTTAATTTCACTTTCAGCTCTGTAGCACATGTTCATATGAAAATAGACATACCAAATAACATATTTTTGTATGAGGGACTCGTTTTTATTAAATAGTTTTCAAGATATCGACGTTCGAATATTTTGTGCCCAGATGAATCAGAAACAGAAATAAAAAGTAATAAATACACCGTTAGTTATGATTGATAATTCTAAACAATAGTTATTCATTCTTAACTAAGACTAAGACATATCAAAAGTGTCATATTTAGAACAGTTTTATACTCCTGTCACTTTTTAATTATTCAAAAGATTATACTTAGCTAAGTAAATAAAAATAAATAAGACTAGAACTACTGACTTGTACACGGTCAAACATTGGACATTATAATGCAACAAAAGCACTCCTTTCGTGCTGGAGAGGGGAAATCTAATTTATTTCATTAGTCATATGGGGGTTTGGACCATACGAATCAGGCACAGCTGAATCAGAATTTTACCTACAATCATGCATAACTCATCATACATACAGACTTCATTATTGTCATTTTTCTACACGATTCCATAACCCGAAAGCATCACACGAAACACAGATTGAAGTTGTAAAACAATAAAATAAATTTTATAAAGTAGGCATTGTAATCATAATGCCACCTGAACCAAATACAGGTGAATCAGATATTTTCCTTCGTAACACCGGGATCTAAGCCAACCTTCCAGCTCGAACCACCTTCTAGCTCGTCCGTTACACGACTGGCTTCCCACCGCGCGGGAAGCCAGACTCTCATTATTATTACTCGACCAAGTACGGTCAAGTGAAGCTTACGCCACATTAATCAGTATTATACGCCGGACACTCCTTATTTACTTATTTTTAAACAAACTAACGTAGTTATAACCAATACACATTTTTTTTGTAAGAGGACAACTCATTTCCTTTCGATATAATTATAATTTATATTGATGTATCAAAGGGAAAATGCGAAATCGACCATTTTGTTCCGGAAAATGGCAAACGGACGCGTTATATGAATCAGAAGAACCAACTTCAAATATTTTTATTTTGTACCTAGACAGCAATTATTTAAAAAATATCATTTGTCCTAGTAAGGCATAAAGCTAAACTGTACAAAAAAAATATACATGCCGTTTTGTTAGTTGGTTACAGAAATATACCCATAGATATCGAAAATTTTGTCCCTGAAGAACTACCCATTTACTGATTCTCTTTTAATTCGCAATTTATTGTGAACAAAATCTTTCTCTCATGTGGGAGAAAGATTTTGTTCACAAAAGAGAAGAAAAATAGTACGTACTTAGTAACCTACGCAATGAGCTGATTGCACGCTCCGCACGTCCTCCCACCTGCGTCGCGTGGAGTTTACTGCCTGCTCGCACGTCTTCCCCTTCCCCGCTTTCGTCTTTTTAACACATTGCCGACTGCGCATTCGGTACTGTATAGAATGCCTAGGCAAAGTATAAAATAAAATATTTCATACATTACCTAAACGTTTTAGCTATTCTATACATTGCCTAGGTATTGTAGAGAATACCGGATTATAATATAGTATAAGGTCCCATTAAAATAGATGGACAAACTTTTAAAAATCATTCAGACCACCAAAACACAATACAAC
Organism: Amphipoea oculea; assembly: GCA_945859645.1. NCBI lineage: Eukaryota > Metazoa > Arthropoda > Insecta > Lepidoptera > Noctuidae > Amphipoea > Amphipoea oculea. The sequence continues at coordinate 18,787,158 of OX243864.1, read as the reverse complement.
GCTCACAAAATAATTACCTATTACTACTACATAAACAAATGTCGTTTGTATACGTGCAAATGTGTGCGTAGACTTTAGCAGGGTTAGCTGTCGTGCGTAGCGTAAAAAAATCGCGAAAAGCGATTTGCGTCCGAACGACGACGGCGCTGCTCGAACGTGTGCATTTCTGTGGTGTGCATTATTATGAAGTGACGGCGAAGTACATAATTGTACCATGGAAGTGACCTTGTAGTTCAATTGTTTATTTATATAGTCGGGTTCGTAATAAAATAAAAACACTAAAATATTTTCGTTTAAATGAATTATCTCTAAATAATCGGTTATTCAATCGCATGGTATTAAAAATGCGAAATCTTACAAACAATTGTTTATGTAAATACAAAGTCGGAAAAGCATCACAATATTCAACCATCGTAATTAAAACTTTTAAATCGCCAAATAGTGTGTTCGTGTCAGCAATACAGCCAGCGCTGTGGTTCTTACGATTGCGAGCGCCCTTGCTAAAGAGTCGGCGACGAATACCTCGAAGTGCGGGGTGACTGGGTGAGGTGCGGTATCTGATATGAGTGCGGGGAAGGGAGTGTTCGTTTTGTACGTAGTACTATTAAGTATTCTGTGACCAAAATATGGACGATGGTAAAAAAATATAAGAGAAAAACGCATTAGATACTTACAAGAAAAATAATCAGCTAACGAAAATACACTAATGTGCCCGGCAATTTATCATTTTGATTCAAAATAAAATCACTTTAATCAGTGTTTTTTTTTTTTTTTTGCTTGGATATCAGAGGTTAGACGTACTGCGCGCTGTGTTAAAATTTGTCCATCTATTTTTATGGGACCCTGTATACACCGTGTTCCGGACAATATACATAAACTTCGACCAGATGTTCAGACCATGGAAATAAGCATTTTTCATTATGGACACATTAATGAATTCTTATTTTTTATTAATTTTCATTTAAACTAAATATCTTGATGTAAATCGCCCTTGACGTAAATTTGGCGGGCTGCAACTTGTCAAAACTGAGTTAAGTTAAGACCCTTTCTTACTGCTTAGCTTAATTCAATTTTACTAAATGAAATTACAAATATCTTTGTAACGAAGCCTTTTTAAGTACTACTTCCTGTGTTACATTTAATTTGTAAAAGCTATAGAAGCGTTTGACAAAGTTTATGAATATAGTGAAGAACACGGTGTATATAAAACAAAGTCGGGTTAGATACAACATTTATAACTCAAGAACGGCTGGACCGATTTTAATGATCTTTGATTTTTTGGTAATGTGTCCGCCCCGAATAGCAGAATAACTATTAAAACATGGTAATAATTCACGAAAAAAAAAAACGAAGATATTTCATTTTCTCATACATTTTGTATGGAATGGCTTATTGATTCTAATGCGGTATGAAGTTCGCTGGGTCAGGTAGTAAAAAATAAGAAGCAAATTAAGAAGAAATGTAAAAAAGGAGATCCTTGTGTTTAGACTGCCAAAGTACGGGTCCTGCTTGATAACATTTAAGCAGTGGCAGTTCACGGTTGTTATTCTACGAAAGACTCATTTTTGAAAACATCAGCCCGTCACTATGTCTCACTCGTTACTGCGAAAATAGCACGAGTGTAGATAATTGCGGGACAAAATTCCGACAACGAACAGGAAACGTCGTGATTTCGTGAAGCGCGAACGCCAAGGCCCGAAACCATCTCGACTCGCGTTTCACGGATTCCGTCGGCTTTTGCGACCCCCCCCCCCCCCCGGTGGGGTCCCGCATTGTCGAGGCGGGGGGGCTCAGTAGCCGAGGCTTGGTCACCCACGGTGAAGCGAAGAGGAACTCGACGAGGGGCCGCTCGTCAGAGCTTTTCCGATAAGCCGACAGCGTAGCGGCCAACAAGTAGGTTACGGTGCCGCTTGGGCGACATCGCAACTGTGGCGGGCCGCGTGGTCGTATAGGAGGCATCGCGGCTGAGGGTTGGAGACCGCGGCGAGAGAGGAGTGCCGGTATTGCGGTGCGCCGCTTTTCCTACCTTCCGCGGCCTTGACGGGGTCGCCACCGTCTGATGGAGGACGCGGTGGGACCGCACGGCAGGAGGAGTGTATGTTGGTATGACGTTGGCCGCTCTCCCTATCCTCTGCAGCCGAAAATTGGCAGGTGGCGGGGCCAATGTCCTAACCAACCTGACCGGGACCAAGGGTGACCAGACACGGGGTTGTCTGGCGCCCATGTGCTGGTTTGGTCCCTGGGATGGTCACGGCGTGTTATGTGTTCTGGTGCGCCGGTGATGGGGAAGACTCCCCAGACGAGGGTCCGGCGACGGCGGCGGGTTCACAAATGAGTGCTAACGTGTGGCCGTGTTCCCGCCGTAAGCGGCAAAGGAGGTCACCGTGGAGTTTTAGTGCAGATAGTGCAGAATGCATGAGCACTTCTTTACGCTAAAAAAGATTAATTTAAAAAACTAAAACCCATAACTTTGTATAGTTAGTACAGCGGCATGCGACCACGGGAAGGTACTTTCTTGTTTCATCCTTTTCAGTTTGTTTTTGTGGGTTTTTGTTTTATAACTTATTTTTTATTTAATTATTTTGGGGCTTATTTCAGTATCTAATATTTATATTTTTGAAATGTGCTAATTAAGCCCTTTCGTTTGATACCTAACACGGCATGATTATAAAAAAAAATATTTTAGGTCATGACCTTATGTCCGCTAGAGGGCGCCAAATTCAATTTATTGTGACGTTACATAGCCTATAACCAGCAGACAATCAAGACGCTTCCAACGATACCTTATTTGTCTAATTATGACAAGGAGTTTAGAAATTATGAGGGAACAGATGAACATACATACATACCGGTCAAAATCATAACCCTCCTTTTTGCTTTGCCGTAGTCGGGTAAAAAAAGGATTTTACGCCGCAAGTCTACATCCCGTTTAGAAGTTTTAAACAGAGACAGTTGAATTTTCCTTCTGATTCCGACCTTATTAAACCCGAACTGAGCAGCTATTACCGGCCAGTAAGTCATGCTGTCAACGACCTTCCCACTATCTGACATAACACATAATTCAACTTTTTCATCACTAATTATTATTGAAAACCTCAATTGGGCTTTTTAGTATCTTTTCAGTGCAAGTTTTTCGAATAGCTAGACTAAAATGAGCTCGGATGATAGTACGACGACTGTCACTGACAATATAACAACCGTAACGCAACAACATGAGGATGAACAAGCAATATATCAACAAGCGATAAAAGTATACCAAGATAGCAAAAGACAAGCTCATATTAGATTCTGTATCAATTACACTCTTCTTTTTGGTATCATATTTATCATAGCAATGTTACTTGTAAGGCGAGGACCTAACAGGAGGTAAGACTATAGCTTGTCCAGCTCATTATAATGACACTCTGAGACTTACACAGATACCATTCCATTCCGTTCAATACATTTATTATTATTATTTCATTATTTACATATAAATTATATTTTTAAATATTAGGATATAAAAATATAAAAACATTTAAAAATATAAAAAATAGTAGTCCGCCGGTGTCGGGAGCAGGGTCCAAGCTACCGGTGGGTAGGGCTACAAAGACAGGAACCTCCTCACAATGCGAGCCGTATCGAGGAGTACTGCCTTCTGAGTCAGGCCCTTGATCCAACCGCCTAACGAGAGCCTCGATAGATGTTGATCGAAGCTTTCGGCCATAAAGCCATTGGCCGATATGACAATCGGCACAATGATAGCCGAGCTCACATTCCACATGTCAACAACCTCGTGTGCTAAGTCAAGATATTTAATTTGTTTCTCTTTCTCAGCTTTCACGAGGTTCCCGTCATGTGGAATGGTAACATCAACAATCATTGTGCGGCGCGCTAATCGATCTATCACCACTATATCAGACTTATTGGCGACAATAGTCCTGTCAGTAATGATAGACCGATCCCAGTACAACGTGACATGGTAATTTTCAAGAACTGGGTCGGGCACATACTTGTAATACGGTACCTCAGAATCCAAAAGGTTATAATCCACAAGGTTATATTTCAAAGCAAGTTGCTGGTGAATGAATAATCCTGGCTACTTGGTTATGCCTGTGCAAGTACTCGCCGTTAGCCAGACGAGAACCACCAGAGATAATATGTCTGACAGACTCACCTGGACGATGGCATGCCCGACACACGTCAACCGTCCCGTCTTTCATAATATGTCTCCGGTAGTTATTCGTCAAGATAACTTCGTCCATAATTGTACAGACGAAACCCTCGGTTTCCCCGAAAAGATCACCAAAACGTAGCTAGGATACGGACGCTAAGAAATCTACACCGAGCTCATGAAGAGCCCGATAGAAGCGCCCGTTAAGCTCCTTGCTTTGCAATATCTTCTTGCGGTCATCGGTAGTAAGTACTACAGGTTTACGCCAGTTCTATTTAGTCATGGAGAGCGGGGTGAGCCCCTTGTCCACTGCGACCATATCATGGTGCATACTCAAGAAGCTTTTAAAAAATATCCCCTGAGACTGCACACCTCGCGGTTTTGGAGGGTCTCTGCATTTAAAAAGCCTCGACTCCCACACTTCCGCGGGATATACAGTCTCATCTAGGGCATGCAAAACCGGAAAGTCATCAAAACCGGTTTTGAACATCGTTTTTTTGGGACCAAAACCGAAAACCGGACCTAGGTCCGGTTTTAGCAAAAAAAATCGAATGTAGTATAATTTAAAAAGAAACACCATTTTTTTAAATACCCACTAAGTCTACAAATAAAACAAATTGTATGATACATTTCTTTTTACCCGACTACGGCAAAGCCAAAGGAGGGTTATGATTTTAACAGGCTATGTATGTATGTGAGTATGTTCATCTGTTCCCTCATAGCTCCTAATCTACTTATCGGAACTCGACATATGAGATATCGTTAGAACCGTCTTAATTGTCCGCTGAACATAGGTTACGTGACGTTGCACAAAACTCGATACGGCGCCCTCTAGTGGACAAAAAGTAATGTGTTAAAAATAAAAATTGAGATAAATACGCCATGTTTGGTATCATTTGAAAGGGCTTCACTTGTACATTTCCAAAATATTGCTCAAATTTAAAGCGACGGCCTCTAGCGGACAAAAGTCATGTGTTAAATTTAACACCAAAATTGTTTAAATAAAAAAAAGTAAAAAAACTAAAACTAACATCTTGTTTCATACTTTTACAGCGTCGTTTTTTTTTGTCGTAGTCAGGTTTTAGTTTTTTTACTTTTTTTTTTAATCCAAACCATAATAATTGTACAGATAACAATGAACTTATAATAGTATAAAGATTAATTAACTGAGATCAGATTTGATCTCACTTAATAGGTACCAAAGATACCAAAAACTTACTTGTTCTTCATTAACAACAAGTAAGTTTTTGGTATCTTTGGTACCTATTAAGTCTGCTATCAAAAATAATATATTTTAAACATAGAAAACACAATCAGCATCTTCAAATATTAAACACACTGCGGGGTGCGGGGGTAGTGGAGGGAGGCGTGTAAGTGGGTGGATGCAGGCTGTGTTCGGTTCGGATACATTTGATGCCTCAAAATTAATTATTTTTTGAGTGTTCGAAAAAAATGTTGACAAAACCGGAGCTGAGCTCCGGTTTTGGCTCTCAAAACCGGTTTTCAAAAATCGTCAAATTTTGGCCGATTTCCGGTTTTGCGCAAAACCGGAAAACCGGTTTTGCATGCCCTCTCATCACCGATGATCGTGGGTGATGCATCCGATTTGCAGTCAGCAGTGTGCGGACTCTTCTATCCAGGGCGTTGAGTTCGGTTTGAGTCCATTTGAGTATGCCGAAAGAGTACATCAAAACCGGTATGACCCAACCGTTGAAGGCGCGCACCTTATTTCCGCCCGAAAAAAGACTAATTCCTTCCCCAGGCGACAAAATAGCGTTCCTTCAACGATTGCTTCATGTGAGCATCGTTGATGCCTAACGCTTCCGATATAACCAAATACTTATATCTTTCGGATGAGGAGAGGGATCTAAGGTTTATGGAATCCGAGAGTTGAATTCCCTCAGAATCCATAATCTCCCCTCGCTTTACATGCATGACTGCACATTTGTCCACATCAAATTCCATCCTGATGGCGCTACTGAAAGTTTCAGTTACCTTCAGTAGCTCCATCAGACGCAAATTGTTGGGGGCAAAGAGTTTCAAATCGTCCATGTAGAGGAGGTGAGATATGACCTGACTACCTCTCCTCAACCGATAGCCTAGACCTGAATCCTCCAGTAGTGTGCTTAGAGGATTCAGGGCTAAGCAGAACCAAAGTGAACTCAAACTGTCGCCCTGAAATATTCCCCGTTTAATCCATACAGGCTCATCATTCCCCTGGATCTGCCGACATCCTGAATAGCGAAGGACCGTCTTCCATTGCCCCATACATGACTCAAGGAAGGTGCGTAGAGTTGTATCTATCTTGTACAACTCCAGCACCCTCATGAGCCATGTATGTGGCACCGAGTCGTAGGCCTTCTTATAATCTATCCAACAAAAATGTCGACATATCCTTGCGGGATCGACGAACCTGTTGGTTAATGGCCATGTCTATGAGGTAGGGGTAGGAGTAGCTCCTTAGTACCACGGGACCCATTCCTAGATCCATTTTGAGAGGCAGACATAATCTAATAATCAAATCAAATCAAATTAATCTTGAAATTTGGTATGAAGTAACGTCTTATAGTACAGATAAAGGAAAAATTGCGAAAATCGTAAATTTTTAGTAACATCACATAGTAAAAAATATTTTTGAAAATTTTAAAGTTACTACCTACTTCTTTTCTCATGAACGCGTAGAGGTATTAAATTGAAATTAATATGAAATAAGTACTCAGGTCTATAATACCTTTAAGCTGTAACAAAATCAAACTTCTATGTCAACGCAGTCAAAAGAAACTGCAATTTAAGCCATATATTTTCAAACTCTCAACTACTCGCAAGAGAATCAAAACCTAAAGGGTACTTCCAGTCGACCTAGAATCTTGAAATTTAGCATGAAGGAATGTGCCACACAAAGGAAAAATTCCGAAAACCTTAATTTTTATACGGAACCCTCTGTGCGCGAGTCCGACTCGCACTTGGCCGGTTTTTTATTATTATTATTTATTCATCAATCAAGTAACATGGACTCATACAATTATTAGGCATACAATGTCAATAGCAATAAATACTCATACAATAAAAATAAAACGACATTGACATTTGAATGACTACAGCAACTTATCTCTTTAATTTGTTTCAGCATAACTCGAGTCTATATAACGTTATCTACAGTCTGCTGTTATATATTGTAAGTAGCAAAATCACATTTTATACAATTTTCTTTTAGTAGGGGTGGGCTTGATTTTTGCGACTAATTAAGTAGGTACCAACCGAAAAAAACTATTTCTAGTACTTAGTTGTTTAACACTCAATAATCACCATCATCATAAATTTGAGAGTCAGTCGCCGCACCTAAGGGCCTGCGCACACCACCAAAGTTAGAACGTGTCAAAGGGCTTTGAAGGTTCGTAGCATACAAAGATAATTAAAACCGCTTGAGAACCGATAGACTGATTTCGTCTAGGCACACGACTCACCACTGCGGGCCGGGGGACGAAGAAAATACAGCGGCTGTGATTGGCCAATGCAACAATGTTTGGAGGAATATTCCAAACATAGTGATACCCAAGTCAGTTTTGAAACAATAATATCGATATCGATAAAATCGACGTCTATTAATTCTACATTTTTTTAAACTATGCTGATAGGGTGTTAACTGGGTTCAAATAAAACAGCAAACAAAGCAATCTGCTGTGAAATCCCTTGAACAAACAACGCTGTATTTTTTGAAAACCAATTTTCCCTGTGAACTGCATTAATCCACTTTTCTTTCAGTTCCGGGATATTTTTAAATCTAAAATGTAAACAATAAGTAATGTTACTTTCTTACCATTATCATCGTAATTTTTATCGTCAATATTATCGACTTTGTTTTGGTGGTTTTGAAATTTTCACAACACTACAGCATCACTAAAGATAGAAAGGGACAGACGTATTGACAATACCCTAGTGAGAGAAAGGGACTTTTCAAAAAGACATCAACGCGGGTATACATGTTTGTGCCATTTTACGTAAACAACCAGTTTAGCTTGAGCCGTGCGATTAATAAATTATAAATATATGTCGGAGACAGTTTTCAATTAAATTTGAGGGATAGTCAACAGAATTCGTTATGATTTGTTTGCTTTTTATTCATTTAAGAGATTTTACTATCCATTATCACACTAATATTATAAAGGCGAAAGTTTGTGAGTGCACAGTGTGTGTTTATATGTTTGTTACTTCTTCACGCTCAAACGGCTGGACCGATTTAGATGAAATTTAATATAGAGATAGCTTGAGTCCTGGGAAAGGACATAGGATAATTTTTATCCCGATATTCCCACGGGATCGACATTTAAGCGGGTGAAACCGCGGGGCGCAGCTAGTTGTGTAATAAATTGGAACACAATTTATTGAGTACTCAGTGTACGCGCTAATTGATTTTAGCAACTTATTTTGATAATTGTAACCGATCGTTTTGTTCAAAACAATTGATGACATGTTACTTTGATTTTAAAATGATTTACTTTGTGAAATCACTATTGTTTATTTAAGACAATTATTCTTATTGAATTATTCTATTACTTTATAATGTGAGTCTTATTAGATTTAGCACATTTTAATGTTTTGTATCAAGTAAACACGATGACGTATTTCCGTACGCCATTGGACAGAGTATTTGTGGGGCGAGTGCGTAATGGGGACAAACCTTTATAACTGAGCGCACTCGTTTGTGCCGGACAGTCAATAACAGTCAGTGACAGTCAGTCACAGTCAGTGACAGTCAGTCGGTGTTTGGACTTGACTCCTGACAGAGCACTAGCTCCCGACAAACCTGTCGGTTTACTTGGGTGGCTCTGTCACTATACGAACAGTAATCGATCCTACGATTTGTTCGCAATTACTTTGTTACTGTACGTAATTATTTTACTGTGTATCTAGTTGTGTCGTGTACCTACAGTGTGTGATTTACTAGTGTGATTAATTTGTTCGTGATATTATTATTTGATTTGAACTGCAAACGGTTTTTCTATTGCGCAATAACCAACACTACCCACAGTATGCCCACAGTAATTAATCAAATATGCCTGATGATAACGAGACGCCTGTAACCTACTCCTGATCCGACATATATTTTACTTACCGACGAAAAGTTACGCCATCTTTTTTATAGCTGGATGTTCTAGATGATTTCCCACACCATTTGTTTGAACAGGAACTCATAATTGTTTTTATTTACGCAGAAAATGTTTTAAAAAGTATCAAAATAACCGCGTGTACAGAGATCCAATAACTGGTCTAAAACTAAAATGGCCACTCATAGTTTCGTCTAACATAAGTGCAATTTCATTTATGCGTCGTAAGCTTGAGTCGCCCGTATGAGCAGTCAAGAGGTTGTATAGTCATTGGTGGCATACATACCTGTCCGTCATTTTGTTTTTTTTTTTTTCAAAATGGCGGCCGACTCATTGAACCTATATAAATCGATAGCTGACATCAATGCAAACAGAAAATGTAATAAGACCAAACCCGTAGTGTCACGTTTCCGAAATATTAGCGTTCCAAGTTGATTACGTGACATCCACATTTGAACTTGCTTGTACACTGGCCAGCAAAATTGCATGGATACCTTAGTGTCTAGTTTCCCGAACGTTTGAGTTCAAGTTTTCGAAAATAAACTAGATGGCGTTGGTTTATTTACAACTATGACTAATTTACGAAACGTAAGTAAGGAGTTAGGAAGAAACGTATTAAGTAGGTTTGAGCAACGAGTTACAAGGTTAATACATTTATCTAATTACTAGCTGTCCGGCGCGACTTCGTTCGCGTGGTGTCCTACCTTACTCCTACCCTAATCTTACCCCTACCCCTCTCCTGCCTTACTTGTACACTACCCCTTCCCGACTCCTACCCTACTCCTACCGTACCCCTACCCTACTCTTAATTGGAAATTAAAATGGAAATGACGGAGATGCAGTACATTTATAGACATAAGAATAATTACATAATTTATTATATACTAAAACCTTCCTGAAAGTATGTACATCACATTAGTGAAAGAATTATCAAAATTGGTTCATGAGTTTTTGAGAAAATCGCGGACATACAAACATACATACATATATACATACATACGGGTCGAATACAGAACCTCCTTTTTTTGCCACCATACAAAACGAACCTTCGTCTAAAAAATATTATATTCTGCAACAACTTTACGTCTTTCAACAATTTACTGTGTTCCGAGCATTGAAATGTAATACCAAGAACTACGTCTAGTTCCAAAATAGAGTAAGCACGAAATTGTCAACAAAATGTTTTGAACCTTATTGCTTAGATGTTAAGTTTCATTTTAGAATAAATATTTTTGTAGTTATTATAAAAATGACTTTATTTTCAAGTGACATTTTAAATTTATTGCTTTGAACCTTTCTCCGATGACAGAAGGACTTAAGTATTAATAATTTTCAACCGTAATTAAACTTTATTGTTAGCGTGTTAAGGTTTATAATAATCTGAAGTTGTTAATGTTATAAAAACCTTTTTCTATAATTCGTAGTGTAAGAAATATAAATGTTTATGTGTGTGCAAATGTGGCCACTTTAGTGACTTCTTTTTGTTCCTAATCATTTATCTAATGCTACTATTGATCGAAGAATGAACTACTCGCTAAATCTCTTCTCGTTTTCTTCTTCGTGTCGCGGGCACGAATTTAGATCTTGTTGGCCCAAAACATTGCCACTTCTACGTTATCGTCGGTGGCAGCGCAGAGGGCACTTTGACTGCATGTTTTGGGTGGGACACATAGGGCAGGATAGGAGGTGGAGCATGTTTTGCGACCTAGCTTCACAACCACACCCTACTGGAGCATCTCCCTGCAGGGTGTAAACTTCCGTGGTTCACACGGAAGCATTGTTTGCACACCAAAGCAGCAGCGTTCCACAGTATTTCTTGTTGCTATAACGTGCTTTGTTATATTTTTCGTCACTTCTATTTTGCATTTCAGGTATATAATAATAAACTAAATTGGTTAAGCAGAAGTGCAAAATAAATTAAATACAACTGCAGCTCCTCGAAGTATGGTTGTTTACGAAACTGACTTTTCACACATTTGTACGTCAAATGTCATTTTCTTCGGCCATTTTTCCTTAAAGTTCTGTTATAGTAGGGGTCTAGGTTTCATAACTTTATAGTATCTAGGTTTAAAGAACGTTTTGGTGCTAAAATGCGGTTATGAATAGCAATTTTTGACATCGAGACTTTAGCAAGCCTTTAGATCAGGGTTTCTTAAAGTGGGGTCCACGGACCCCCAGGGGGTCCGTGGCGTATGTGTCAGGGGTCCGCGGTAGCTCAGTTAAACCTTAACATACTTATCAGGAAATTATTTAACTATGAAGCAGTGTCGAGCGACGGGCTAGCGAATTCAATTATAATTAATAAGTACAGTCAAAATCATTCAAGCTGTCGAGAGTCTGAATGATTTACTTGCCTTACTAACTTTAAACTGTACTTGAGCCACGAAATCCCCGATTGACATATTCAAAAACATTAAGAACATCGGCAGACATGGGGACTGCCGACTGAAGTAAAAACTTAAAGCCATAAAATGACAGTGGGTTTTTTAAGGCGCCTAATAAATATTTTCCTTTAAAAAGCCTGTTATAAAAATATAGAATCAAGGATTCAAGAGCGAGCGAAGCAAATTCGGGATATTGGGCACCCCACTCGTACGTAAAGTTGAAAGGCTTAGGCAAGGCTAGATCGAAAACCTAAACTGGTGTAAAACGAGTGAAGCTTTTCGTCATAATTCGACAAAGTAAGTTCTCTTTTTGTATGATGTGTAAAAGAAAACAGAGACTATTCAAGGTGGGGTGCTAAAATTTTCAGGCTCGCTACGCTCGTTCTTGCAATTTTCATTGGTTCTTGAGCTTTTCTTCAAAAGTCGACAAAACAAGTAATTCCTAGTCCTTTTGGAATGATCGAAAGAAAATCGAACCTATCCGAGAGGGTGCCAAATTTTCGAGCTCGCTTCGCTCGCTCTTGCATTTTAGGTTCTGATAGCTGCTTGAGCTTGCCTGCATAAGTCGACAATGTAACTCCTATTTCTACTTGAAAATATAAAACAAAACACCTAATCAACAGAGGCGGAGTGTTAAAATTTTCGAGCTCGCTTCGCTTACACCCACATTTCGCCAGTTATTAAGTGAAATGTCATAGAGGGCGAGCCTACTGCCGCCAACCGGGCACAAATCCAGACTTCAACCTGCTTCTGAGAAATTTCTGATGGAAAAACCCTTTAACACTGTACCCGACCTAGGAATCGAACCCAACGCTAACGCTTGCGAGTACTAGACCAACGAGAAGATGTACCTCCCTTAAAATATTCCTCGGCACCCATGATGACCCCCCCCCCCCAAATCTTGGGCTGCGACCGCGCCTGCGAGCCGGTCGAGTTATAAATGTGATTTTTAATATAATACATAATTATTACATAAACAAGGTTTGTTTTCTTTTCCTAAAATATTGTTTGACAGTGGTCCGTGGAGGTTTTAAATTCTGGAAAGGGGTCCGTGACTGCTAAAAGTTTAAGAAACCCTGCTTTAGATGTTCCATAACTTATTATGAATAAGACCGTAAATTGATATTCAATTTTAACATAGTAGGTTAATAACTAGGAACAATTTTCTTTAAAAGAAACTATTAATTATAAATTGTTTGAAGAGACAAAAATAAACTACAAAAATATTGTAACAGCAAAACAACGCCATCTAAGAACAGCATAATTAAATTTTGTTAGTCGTTAACTGGTTTTACGATAGATGGCGCCATTTCTCGCTTCATACGATTTTATTTCTGTACTGTCCATGGACTTTTGCAGCCCACTGTACATCTTGTTTCATATGATGTTTGATTACTTTAAACTTTTAGGTTGATTATTTCATACATCTAAGCAGTATGATCTGCAGCTTTATTTTCCTTCAAAATGGAGGTCATGGTTCTTTGACTGCTTTTACCTACTGTTACCCATAGTTTCGAATTGTGCCCTGATGTGCCAACGCAACAACCATCTTCATTTAAGCGGCTGACATACATAATTATAAGAGTATTTCCCTCACTTTTATGCGCAGATATGTTTTTAAAGATTATCCCAAAAATCGGCCCAGTTGGTTTGGGTGGGGCATGAAATTAATTTTTAAATGTTTATTTTACAACTTTGACATGCTATAACTTTGGATTCCTCACTATTGGAGCAGCTGACGGTAGCATCTCTTAGGATAGGCCCAAACAAGCCACTTGCCACTGCTACTGATGGCCTAGCTACAGTAAGCGGTTCACGTGCTTTTTCATACGTTTTAATGGATTCGTCGCACATGTGTTGCTGGTGGCGGCCACACGCTGCAGCAGTGCTCGCCGCCGCAGCAGGTCACGACAGCTACCGGTGGTTATGGCCGGTGGCTCATGTGCGCTTAGCCTGATGCACTAAGGAAAACCTATTAAAAACATACAATAGACCATCGATCAATGGAAAGCGATTTTTCTAATATTATGATCATTATCATTCATCATCATATTAAAATAATACAGACATAAGTATCTGTGCTATTTCATCATAAAGGTGATGATATGTTTTCGTTAGTTGGTACTATATCGCGCCAATAGATGTCGTTACGTGTTTCCAAAAAACTTAAAGTTGTTCTAGAATACTCTAAATTGATTATATCTTTTGATAGAGTGAAGCTATAGCGATAAAACAATAACTAATCACTGCTCCGAGTTCTACACCATTTTTGAGTATAAAAAAATAACCATATTGGTTTGGTACTTTCTACGTTGAACCTGTTCAAATCAATAATCTGTCACATCTAAATAGACAAAAATTTATGAAATGGCATCTGTTGGTTATCTTTTAACACCCCAACTATTTTTTTTATATTTTCAATGTACAGAAACGGTTCGTCTACAGATTTATCATATGTATATAGATATAGATAGATATGTAGTATAGAATAGAATAGATAGAAGAATAGAATAGATATAGATATAGAAGATAAATATAGAATAGATAAAACTTAAACAAAATCCAAGAAGTTGTCTTTAACTAGAGACTGTAGAGTGGGGATATAGCCTTGCCCTATAATAGTGGTCAATCGCTCTTTTAAATTGAACTTTTTACTTCTTATTGTATGTACAGTCGCCAGCACATCAAGCTACCCGAAATTGTAAAATTTTCCCAATCAACATTGAACCTTATGCTTGAGCGATAGAGTTGAAAATATATTAAATAAATTTAACAGATTGTAGTAGCTTTAAGTGCTGGCGTATGTAGCAAGATTGTATGTACCAAAATGCTCCGATAAACTTTAGCCCTAATAGGAGGCACAGATTATTCGCCGTGGCTGTGAGTCAAACTGCCGCTCGAGCCCAGTCCCCTAATCCCGCCCGCGCTAATCTCTCTTGGGCGCTAAGCCTGACTGTAATGTGTCCGCGGTTGAATGGAAAAATATCTTGTCAGAGTATTCTTGGAGTATTGTGAGATGAGCGTATGACTGCAAGTGTCGAGTAGTGATATTTTTTTTATCTTACATTAATTTAATTAATGTAATTGGCCTTTGGCCGTGTTGTATTAATGAAAAATTTATAAATACCATAAAAATGCTCTAGTGTGTACTCTCCTTAACATTTCAGTTATATGACTACGTGCATAATGCAGATGAACCCTATGATCGGTCCGCGCCTAAGTAACCGTACCTTAGTTTGGATAGCACATAAATGGGTAAATATTTTAATTTGTAATTAATATTTTTTGTGGCAAACGCCAGGTTGCACATAACCCAACCACCTGGACATTAACTACACAGGCCAATCTGGGAATCTCTTAATTGATTGGGGGCCCAGGTGTGGAACCCCGTCACAGTATATGCCTCATCTTCTTCCTGCCCATCATGCTCTGCCGCTGAGCTGCCCATCAATTATATGAATTTTATCGAACCAGTAAGTAGCTATCTAGCTACTAACTGGTTGATAAAATTTAAGTAGGTCATTGACTCGAAAAAATGACATGTTAGGTGGTCACCGCCCCTACAAAATGGTGCGGGATATACTCCGCTCCAGAGCTCTCCAGCTGAAGCAGTCTCGGGCCGCAGCTCGTGGAGGACGTGGTGAACATACATCCCCGCCCATGGCTCCACCTCCTGCGGTGCCATCGTGCAGCTCGACAAGGTGGGCAAGCTCTTTGAAAGAGTCATTGCAGACCGCCTCGTCGGGTGGCTGATGAGGGTGGGGCCGGATCTGTCAGAGGGCCGGGAGGGAGTTTGGTTTCCGCACGGAGCGCTCTACGGTGGACGCCATCATGCGCGTATTAGCACTCACGACGAGGGATGCTGTTGCCCGGGGTGGGGTCGTCTTGGCAGTGTCTCTAGACATCGTCAATGCCTTCAATACCCTGCCCTGGAATTGCATCAGGGAAGCACTCCGGTATCACCGGATGCCGACCTACCTCTGTCGCGTGATCGAGGCCTATCTGACGGACAGGGCCGTCATCTACCCCGGTCATCAGGGAGAGTGGAACAGGCGAGAAATGTCGTACAGTCTCCCACAGGGATCGGTTCTGGGGCCGCATCTGTGGGACATTGGATACGACTGGGTGCTCCGCGCCAACCTGCCTAGCGGCATCAGCGTGGTTTGCTACGCTGACGACACGTTGGTCCTGGCGTAGGGGCGGTCGCACCAGGCGGCTGCTGAATTAGCGACATGCACGTTTGCGACAATCGTTGAAAGGATCCGGCAACTGGGACTCGAGGTGGCCCCGCACAAGTCCAAGGCCATGTGTTTTTATGGTCCTCGGAACACGCCACTGTCGGGTTTCCAAATAACGGTAGGAGGGGTTCACATCGGCTTCGAGTACACGATGAAGTACCTGGGACTTGTCCTCGACGGGAACACCCAATTATTCCGAAATATTTTATTCTGAATTTCGATGTTCCGATTTTCAAACGTCCAAATTTAAATACCAAAGAATTAAAATGGCTATTATTAAAAATCACGAAATTTAATTTACCGATAGTCATAAATGCGATTTGTTTGTTTTCCGGTTTTCATATGTTCGAAGAATCAAATGCTCGATGGGTTTTCGGTTCGAAAAATGATATTCCGATTTCAATACTCCGAATTGTTTCCGAATTATCTTTTCTTCTTTCGCTATATGCTAAAACCTTCCACTACCGCGAGATTTGCGGTCTCAGGGAGTTTTTCCTTCAAACTGACTTGGGGATGCACCGAGACGTAGTTGCAGTGGACAAGGGTCTCACTCCCGCTCTCCTTGGCAAAAGAGAACTGGTGCAAACCTGCAGTAATAGACTAGATACTAAGGATCGTAAGGAAGTATGGCCATAGATGGCAAAGCAAAGAGCTTCACGGACGCTTTTTCCGAGCCCTCCATGGGTCTGTTGTAGACTTATACCCTGGCTGCGTTTCGGTGACCTTTTCGGGGAAACCGGAAGTCTAGAATTGGTTGTTTCATGTCCACTTGACTCACGCGTATACGTCAAAAATGGCGCTAACTATCGTCAAACCAAAAAAAGCATTGTTTCAAATTACAATTAGAAAATAATGGCCTTGCCGTACGTCAATAATAACGAGTACGTAGGTAATCGTTATTATTTGACATACGTATGTTACGTTAACCAACCGCTTGAAACAACTGGCCCTAAGTCTGTGCGATTATGGATGAACTTATCATGATGAATATTATTATCGGAAATACATTATCAAGGACGGAACGGTTGACATAAGTAAAATTACATAATTTTTCTAGGGAGCTTTAAAGCGTCTGACAAAAGTAACCGCCGGCGGGAAGTTTCTGGCAGTATTGATAACTAATTTCTGACAATGTTCTCTGAAAGATACATAAAAATCAGCCGTGAGAATTTAAAAAGTGAGTAGTGTTTTCACGTTACTTTAGCACCTGATACCTATGGATTGGCCGTCGGCCCAAGGTAGCAGGTATGCCTACACTCAAAGTACATACTAACACTACTTTACCCCGTATATGTTACATATGAGAAAATAAGTAACATCTGGCAGCCTTGGAATCTTGGAATATTATGCCCTTTACACAAAGCGGCACCGCCGCCGCAGCCACGGCATAGTGTGTAAAGGGCCTTCCGGTTCATGATATACGGCCCACTGTGTGCCACTGACGTCTATCAGTCGGATGGACAGCGGAGGCTAAGTAATAGGGTTTCGTTGGCACCCTTTGGATACGGAACCCTAAAAAGGTGGGGGGGGGGCTCTTGGCTAAATAAAAACAGCCGCACGGGCTGATCTTCCAGGTTAAGCAACGCTTGCTGAGGTCGGTCCGTGTAAGGGTGTCCATCCATTAGATACCGAGACCCCCTCCGTGCTCGAACAGCACGTTAAGCATTTGGTCCCGGCTGTCATCCGTGGATCTTTGACAGACGTCACGGTTAGTCAGAAGCCCGAAAGTCTGATAACCAGTCGTGCCAAGGGGTATAGTGTTACCCAGAACTAGTTTGTGAAGATCCTATATGCAGTCACTCCATCGAGAATACTGATATTCAGCTGCATCCGGTTACATTGGCAGCCGACCCCAACATAGTTGGGAAAAGGCCAGGCAGATGATGACTTTTATCATAAGTCTAAAAATTTCAGTCAGTTTTGGAAGTCTACAAACAAACTGAAGCCAAAGGTCAGTCTCCCAGCCAGTGTGGAGGGGATTAGTGCTCCCCGTGATGTGGCTATCCTATTTAGGAATCAGGAACCTCTGTTGAAAGGGGAAGAGGGCGAAATGATGCTTGATGCTGGGAAAGGCGGTACCGGTGACCCTCCAGTTAAAATAACGTATGCGTATGTTGACAAGATTATTAAGCAGATGACCAGAGGGAAGTCTCCCGTATTATTATTATTACTTTCTGTCTTCGTCATAACTACCTACAAGACGATCTCATGAAGACCATAGTACTCGTAGTACCTATAATTAAAAATAAGACCGGTGACGCATCGGAAAAGGGAAATTATAGACCTATATCTCTGGCCACGACCCTGGGTAAGGTGCTGGATGGTGTGCTTAACAGACATTTAAGCCAACACGTCTCTCTGCATGACGCCCAGTTCGGATTCCGACCTGGGCTGTCCACAGAATCTGCAGTACTGTGTCTTAAGCATACTGTCCGGTACTATACGGACAGAAGAACACCAGTATACGCCTGCTTCCTGGACCTGTCAAAAGCTTTTGACATGGTGTCGTACAATGTTCTGTGGAGGAAGTTGATGATTGATACCAGGCTGCCTGTAGAGATCATCAACTTATTTAAATATTGGTATAATAACCAAAGCAATTTTGTCAAGTGGATGGGCGAATGCTCGGATGAATATAGGATGGAGTGTGGAGTAAGGCAGGGGGGACTGACTTCACCTACTCTGTTTAATTTATATGTAAATGGACTGATTGGAGAGCTCAGCAGTGCTGGTGTCGGTTGTTCAGTGGATGGTGTTTTACGAATAATATCTGTTTGAGTTTCGCGTATAGCCAAGTACGCTTTTGATGTTTCCTACTCTTAAAAACAGGCTAAAGGATGGTAAATTGAAATAGGTCAGGTACTCACGGGATGCTGGGAGCCAGGAGATCACCACACTGTATCACTAGCAGTTGTATTCACGATATTTTGGTGTTTTTTGACCGCGCGCGCATGTTGGTGGCCGGCCGTCCTTTTTGTTGAGTTGGAACTGATTCTTCTTCACGCCGTCAGGTGGCGTGAGCGATGCGTTGACCTTGTCGCACTCACACCGATGAGCGAGTGCCAGCAGCGACAAATTTGAAACAGGAAGGAAACGGAAAGGACTGGGGAAAGCTCCTTAAGCATGTTGAATATCAGTTATGCTGATGACATGGTGCTGCTGGGCCCCTCAATCAGTTCCGTGAGATCACTATTATGGAACCGTCCTTAAGCAAGTGTCCAAATTTAAGTATGTACTTGGGTCACTGGATCAATGAGAAACTGAGCAACGCGCAAACCTGCGAGAAAGCATATTACCCCTTACCAACAATGCTCTGCGCTCCCTATCCATGTCCATATCATCGATAGGGAGCGCAGAGCATTGTTGGTAAGGGGTAATATGCTTTCTCGCAGGTTTGCGCGTTGCTCACGTGACGTTAAAGTCACACTTTTTAAAAGCTATTGCCAAACTTTATACACGTGCAACCTGTGGAGCAATTACACTAAAAAAGCTTGCAATGCTCTGCGCGTCCAGTATAACAACGCGTTCAGGGGTTTGTTGGGGCTCCCATGGCGGTGCAGCACCTCAGGCATGTTCGCTGACCACAGCACGGACGGCTTCCAGGCGGTGCTGCGCAAAAGGTTGGCCACCCTTTGGTCACGGGTAGGGGTTAGCACCAACACGCTTCTGAGCGTGGTGTTGGAGAGAGTGGACAGCCAAATTCGGAGACATTGGTCGCTCACGCATGTCCAAAATAAGTGTGATACTTCCTGGCCGCGCCACAGTGGAAAATTAAAGTAACACGTTTCTAGATAAATTGTACCCTTTATGTACTTCAGGGTACATGTAGTAAAAAAAATTGTACCTCAAAGAATAATGAAATATAATGAAGTTTTGGTGGCGCGGCTGGGAAGTATACTTCCTGGCCGCGCCACCACGGTTTTCGTAAACTATTAGGCGTACGCGGACATAGTGCACACTAAAGAATTGTACCAAAATTGTTCTTTTCCGTACGCTATAAAGAGATTTGAAAGTTTTACTACTTTAGAAATTATAGCCTTGTGTTGGTGGCGCGGCCAGGAAGTATACTTCCCAGCCGCGCCACCAAGTTTTATTAGGCGTACCCGGATATAGTGTACGCTAAAGAATTGTACCAAAATTGTTCTTTTCCGTACGCTATAAAGAAATTCGAAAATTTTATTACTTTAGAAATTATAGCCTTGTGTTGGTGGCGCGGCCAGGAAGTATACTTCCCAGCCGCGCCACCAAGTTTTATTAGGCGTACCCTGACATAGTATACACTAAAGAATTGTACGCATTATGTACTACCCAAAAACATAATAATATTACGGATAGCTGTAATATATTAAGAGAAAACATCAAAACAAGTTTAAGCGCATCAGCAGACTTGCTGATCTTTGTACCTACTAGATGTGGCCTGCAAATTAGAAGTAGGTACTGGAATTATCTCGGTGTGATGGTTGAATAACTTGCATAGAAGGGCGAGAAATAAGCAAAACAATACGAATCGATGTGCATAACAAGAGAAATTGACCTTCAGGAAGAAGATAAGAACTTGGTAGGTACTTAGGTATTAGGGACGGTCAGCAACGCAAATCGTTAACACTGTTACTTTAACGTGTCAATAATTATTTCAAAAACTGAAATGTTGATCTACTTCGTCGTTAATTATACCTTACCTACGAGTACATATATTATGTAATTTAAAAAGTTTAGGTACTTAACGAACCTATGATAAAAATATTGTGGCGCTAGCTATAAGTCTGAACCTGTTTGATTTATATATAAGTACAGGCCTCCAAAAGTTAGTTGACATTTTTACACTTCAGCTGTGATGACACCAGATTATGATTTATAAATCTAGTTCCAAACGTTTGAACTGCACACTATAACGTTTTTATTTACATGTAATCCCTCAAGATTACCTGATTATTTTTGTATTTTAAATCATAATGTGGCATGGAATCAAAGCTGAAGTGGAAAAATGCCAACTAACTTTTGGGAGGCCACTGTATATTATTATACGACGTACCTTTAATAAGACAATTTACAAGACCTATTTATAGTTAATCAATCGGATTATTAATAGAAACAGCATGATATTTCTAAACATTTTTTAATAAAGTCTATAGAAACATTTGCAGTTTTCAACATTATACTGCGATAAAACAGTAGGTAAGTAGGTACATAACGTTTTGACTTTAACCAAATTCAAGAAACGTGAATGTATCACATGAACATTTGGTAGCCCTGAAAAGGGCCTTTTGTTTTTGTCCTGCCATCTTACGTCTTTAATTTATTGTGTACATAATGCAATGTACCATTATATTTTGTGTATGTTTTAAAAATGTTACTGTGTTGTTTAGGTCATCATAACATTCCCATCTGCCATTACGCCTACACAATGCTCTGTAGTGGCGCATATTAGGTAAATACTCTATTACTGAAACTAAACCATATGTTTTTTGCTGTAAAGTTAAACTGTCTGGAATATCATTTATGTCAATCAAATCTATATCATCTAACTCAAATATCAGGATTTCATTTAAATTATAGCTAATGATATGTGTGCCTGTACATAATATATCATTGACGATCTTTCTACAATGCAGATTATTGTCTAGCTCTAACATTGATTCTGTTGCTTCTTCAAGAGCTTTGATTCCTTTGTCGGACAGAGTGAGCACGTTTAGTGGCATATGTGAACATTTTCGGGGTACTGAACGGTTTTGGCTGCAACTCTGGTTGGTACATCGTTTTTCGGATGTTACGCTATAATAGTCGTGTATTAATATTTTGTCTAAAACATAAGATACATTAGACATACAGTTCACAATGGTAATGTGGTTTTTTGTTGCTTTGTCGTAATAATATTTGTTCAAAATGTTCGTTCTCATTTTGTACACATTCTTTGTTTGGTCTTTCTCGGCGAGAGCTTTTATCAGTTCCATTAATTCGGATTGTTTAGCGTCAAACAATTTACGAACGCTCATTTTATCAATATAAGCAGTTACTAAAGATTGCACCACAGAATCAAAGGCACAAGTATTTTCGATGACAATGCCGCTAACGCCTGATGAGCGATTATTGCCATTTGACAGCAAACCTACACTTGTGCTTTGATTCCGTGGTACTCGTATGTTACGGTTCTCAGTTTTTATTGATAAACCTTTCCAGTTTTCAACAGAAATTGGCATGTCGTTTAGTACTGATTCCTGTGAGAAATCATCATTATAGGGCAGTGAACCCTCTAAAGATGATTTCTCATTTTTATGTTTTTCTGTGGAGCGTTTTTCTGAAACTTTTAGATTACTAAAAGCTTTTTTTAATTCACCTGACAAATATTCATGATGCCTTATTATAAACTCATCAACTCGCATTCGCTCTGTAGAGAACTTCAAAATAGTTTTTATAGTTTTAAAGTAACTTTCTACGTTAGAGCTGGTAGGACATATATTTACAGTTTTTACATGGCCGAGCATTACATTTGACCACAACGGTAACCGAGAAACTAATCTTCTCAAAGTTTGAACGAAACCAGGCAAATAAAAGAGATTGTCATACACTGTTGAAAGCTCGCAGAGTTCTAATTCTAGTGATATTTGGTCAACATTCTTGTCAAACTCCTTCAAAAATTGGGATCGACTATTACCTTCATCTGCGTCTAAGAAACTGCTACAAGTAATATCATATTCTTCGTTTTCTTCATCGTTAAATTCAATATTGCTTTGATCTTTAATTTCTAGCAATGCTTGTAAGCTTATCTTGCATTTAGTGGGTATTCCATTATTCTGTATACCCGTATATTTGCTCAGCGCAACCACAAGAAGATTATTAATAAGGAGTTTAATTTCTGTAAATGATGAAGAATTTTTCATTTTACGTAGATTTGATATGTAAAATGCCTGAACTCTTTTGTCTACGTACTTAAAGCATTGAGAGTTGTACAATGCTTTAATAAAATGTGACGTATCCAAGCGAATTAAGCAATGGTGTTTCTTTACTTCCACTGTTTTTGCCAGAACATCGAAGCAATAAGCAATATACTCATGAGTGGTATCAAACTCTGTAAAAGATTTTACAATAGCGCCTACTAATGCCGCGGAATCGTCACAAACTACTTCATGAGGCGGGCGTTTGTTGCAGCCCCATTCCTTAAGCCATTTGGATATATTTTCAAGTGTGTGTACCTCAGTTACCATCTGAGTCATCGGAATGCAAGAATTTTCGGTTTCGGCTACAGCTACATAAAGGAAAACATGTTTTGGATTGTAAGAATGGTCGGGATCTCTGGGAGGCTTTATTTTCTTAAAAATAGATCCTGTTGCGTCAATACTCAATTTTATTATTTTCTTTGTATCGGCAAGGTATCTATAATATCTTTCCTGAAGTTCGGACCAATAGTAAATGGTAAAAGGTAAAACAGAAATCATACGGATAACGTTTTTGTACAAAGCAGTATTCGCCATTGTCCACAGAGAAAGAACAACGTCTGTGTGAAAATATATGCTTGTTTTAAACTTGTACCTGGCATTTTGCAAAGATTTTAATGATGGTATAATCGGTGGTTCAAATTCATCGTCTTCGTTCATCATTTTATTGATCAATTTGTGTCGTAACACAACCGCATGCTCTTTTTCCAATCTATCAGTAAGCTGTTCTTTTTTTAATTTATTTATTTTATTTTTAACTTTAGGATCGTGTACAATACTCAAGTTTCCTTCATGTATTTTACATTCCAATGTAGCACAGGTTTTAGACACTACTGTAGAATGCCCGCTTATTTTTGCTGCGCATTGCTTGCAATATCCATGAAAATTAAAATGAGAATCCTGTGTTGCTGAACTGTGTTTGAATACCCAGGTGCATTCTCGTTTAGTTTTCTTCCATAATATTTCAGCCATTATATACGTCCATCTATTTTTAGGTAAATTAAAGGTCTTATGATTCTTCACACTTGGTTTATTTTTGTCATTGCGTGTGTGATAGGTAGTTACTGGCTTTATTTGCTCCCATAAAGTAGGTTCAATGTCAAAATGAAATGTTTTAACTATTGTGTTATTTTCTTCGCTGGACGTAGAAGATGAATGATTGCAGTCGTTTTCAGATTTTTCATCTTCCTGTGAAGACGATAAATGCAATGACTGCAAGTCATTGTCTGATTGTACATTTCGCTGCTTATGGTGTTGGCCAAAAAAATTGTCATAATTCCTTTTAAGGGACAGGTAAAGAGCTTTAGTTGACATGCGACATGACAAATTATTACGTATATTTATAAAAATCTTACTTGACGAAGATGGCAGGCAATTTTTGTCAGTTATTTGATCGGCATATTTGATGAACTCATCCTTTTGCTCTTCAATGCACACTGATAATACTTTTCCACGTTTATTCTTGTTTTTCTCCATTATATTTAACTACGATGTTTTCGAATTTATTTGTGTTACCGCCAAAAAAGAAAGTTGCAAAAACTATTCTTTTTTTTTGTGTCAACTTAGCACCTTGTTTGTATTCAGCCAGTGTCAATATTATTAAAATAAGGAAGGTAACAAAGTTACGGAACTGCATGGAACTAGTATGTACTATTTGTATAGTATGGAAATGTTATATGTATAATGGTAGGTATAATCGAGGGTGCTAATGCCGACAATGAGGTCAAAATGAAAATCCAAGATGGCGGCTGCATGCCGCGATCTTCGTCAATTTTTATTAAATTTAAAACCCTCGAAACCCGCAAAAATTACCCCATGACGAAAAAATTGATAAGCTCAATAAATTAAAAAGTTTCTCTTACTGCATAATTATCTTCATCAGCTTTTACCCGACTACGGCGAAGCAAAAGGAGGGTTATGATTTTGACCGGTATGTATGTGCATCTGTTCCCTCATAACTTTAAAAGTAGGTACTTATAATAATTTGACAAATGAAGTATCGTTACAAGCGTCTTGACCGTCTGCTAGTTATAGGCTATGTTACGTCACACTAAATTCAATATGGCGCCCTGTACAGGACATAAAGAAATGAAATTAAAAATAAATATTTTGGGATGGCGCCTTGTGGGGTATCAAATGAAAGGGCTTAATTAGAATATTTGAAAAATACAAATATTACTAAAATAATCCCCAAAATTATTTAATAAAAATAAATTATAAACTAAAACCCGACTACTGAAAAGGATGAAACAAGAAAGTACCTTCTCGTGGTCGCATGCTATCATAGCTTATATATATAATATATATAAGCTATGATAGCATGCGACCACGAGAAGGTACTTTCTTGTATTATGTTAGTACAGCGGCATGCGACCACGGGGAATTACTTTCTTGTTTTATCCTTTTTTTAGTTATACAACTTTTTCTTTATTTTATTCTTAATTGGTTCCGCCATCCAGAAACAAAAATAATATTTTATCGATTAATAACATAAAACAAATGAGCGTTCGTAAATTGTTTGACGCTAAACAATTCGAATTAATGGAACTGATAAAAGCTCTCACCGAGAAAGACCAAACAAAGAATGTGTACGAAATGAGAACGAACATTTTGAACAAATATTATTACGACAAAGCAACGAAAAACCACATTACCATTGTGAACTGTATGTCTAATGTATCTTATGTTTTAGACAAAATATTAATACACGACTATTATAGCGTAACATCCGAAAAACGATGTATCAACCAGAGTTGCAGCCAAAACGGTTCAGTACCCCGAAAATGTTCACATATGCCACTAAACGTGCTCACTCTGTCCGACAAAGGAATCAAAGCTCTTGAAGAAGCAACAGAATCAATGTTGAGCTAGACAATAATCTGCATTGTAGAAAGATCGTCAATGATATGTTATGTACAGGCACACATATCATTAGCTATAATTTAAATGAAATCCTGATATTTGAGCATTGTGTAGGCGTAATGGCAGATGGGAATGTTATGATGACCTAAACAACACAGTAACAGTATTAAAACCTACACAAAATATAATGGTGCATTGCATTATAGTGTGCAGTTCAAACGTTTGGAACTAGATTTATAATCATAATCTGGTGTCGTCACAGCTGAAGTGTAAAAATGTCAACTAACTTTTGGAGGCCTGTACTTATATATAAATAAAACAGGTTCAGACTTATAGCTAGCGCCACAATATTTTTATCATAGGTTCGTTAAGTACCTAAACTTTTTAAATTACATAATATATGTACTCGTAGGTAAGGTATAATTAACGACGAAGTAGATCAACATTTCAGTTTTTGAAATAATTATTGACACGTTAAAGTAACAGTGTTAACGATTTGCGTTGCTGACCGTCCCTAATACCTAAGTACCTACCAAGTTCTTATCTTCTTCCTGAAGGTCAATTTCTCTTGTTATGCACATCGATTCGTATTGTTTTGCTTATTTCTCGCCCTTCTATGCAAGTTATTCAACCATCACACCGAGATAATTCCAGTACCTACTTCTAATTTGCAGGCCACATCTAGTAGGTACAAAGATCAGCAAGTCTGCTGATGCGCTTAAACTTGTTTTGATGTTTTCTCTTAATATATTACAGCTATCCGTAATATTATTATGTTTTTGGGTAGTACATAATGCGTACAATTCTTTAGTGTATACTATGTCAGGGTACGCCTAATAAAACTTGGTGGCGCGGCTGGGAAGTATACTTCCTGGCCGCGCCACCAACACAAGGCTATAATTTCTAAAGTAATAAAATTTTCGAATTTCTTTATAGCGTACGGAAAAGAACAATTTTGGTACAATTCTTTAGCGTACACTATATCCGGGTACGCCTAATAAAACTTGGTGGCGCGGCTGGGAAGTATACTTCCTGGCCGCGCCACCAACACAAGGCTATAATTTCTAAAGTAGTAAAACTTTCAAATCTCTTTATAGCGTACGGAAAAGAACAATTTTGGTACAATTCTTTAGTGTGCACTATGTCCGCGTACGCCTAATAGTTTACGAAAACCGTGGTGGCGCGGCCAGGAAGTATACTTCCCAGCCGCGCCACCAAAACTTCATTATATTTCATTATTCTTTGAGGTACAATTTTTTTTACTACATGTACCCTGAAGTACATAAAGGGTACAATTTATCTAGAAACGTGTTACTTTAATTTTCCACTGTGGCGCGGCCAGGAAGTATCACACCAAAATAATAATAATTTTACTAACATAGCTATAAGTATCTATACTAACATATCTAATATGGACTTGTATGTCAATTAGTGTGCTGGTCTGAAATAAATACACACATCAAAAGTGTCTAGGGATCAACATATATTTTTGCAATAACTTTTCTCCTGATTGATATTAATTAAAATTTTCTTTAAGGATTCATCAAATAAAGTGTTTTCGTTTGTCACAGTAACGATAAACCAAGTCACCTTTGCATTAATAAAGAAATTTGCCATTTTCCTAATAAAGGGATTTTTGACATTTGAACCACTAACACAAAAGTTCGAAAAAAAGACTGAAATAACAGTTTTCTCTAAAATTTTATTGGGTAACTTAAACAATTAATAATCCGTGTTTCTACCGCGAACACTAACAACACAAGAACATCGGTTTGGCATACTCAAAATGAGTTCATCCAAATCACGCTGTGGAATGGCCGCCCATGTTCGTTGCAACAACAAAAAAAGGTCTTCTTGCGACTGGATACCCTCCATATTCGGCAGAGCTCTTCTCTGTAGCATATCCCATGCATGCTCAATCGGGTTCAAGTCTGGCGACTGAGCAGGCCAGGGCAGGACATTGATGTTAGCTGCGGCGAGAGTCTATCTTACAACTCTTGCGGTGTGCGGTCGTGCATTATCATGCATTAACTGAAATAAGGGACCGATTTGCACTTGTAGAGGAACGATGACGTCTGATACAATCGTCTCAGCATAAATTTGAGCGTTGAGGTTGCCTCTGATCCAAATCAACTCAGTTCTTCCGCCGATCCAAATACCCGCCCATACCATGATGGTTCCACCACTATAAGGATGGACTTCCTGGCAGGATTTTAATCGCTGTTGGCGTCCAGGGGTTCTCCAGTGTCGTATACGTCTCGTATTCGGTCTCATACCAAAACGAGACTCATCAGAAAAGCACACGAAACGCCATTGTTCTTCTGCCCAATTTCTGTGTTCAAGAGCCCATTGATATCGAATCCTACGATTGTGCATTGCTAATTATAGGTGGTACCCGTAGCGGTCTTCGGGAATGAAGGTTCACTTCATGCAAGCGGTTTCTGACTGTTTGGTCGCTAATTAAGTTCCCTGAAGAGTGATGAAGCCTCACGGCTAACATCATGGCGGTTATTGTTGGAGCTCTTCGAGTTAAGATTTGAATGTATCGGTCTTGTCTCCGTGTGGTGCAGCGATACCGTCCTCCATGGCGCTCAGCCACGGTACCAGTGCTTCGGTAACGTGTCCAAAGTCGACTGATAACACTCTGACTTGTATTCAGAGCTAAAGCCACAGTACGTTGCCGGGAACCAGCTTCTATCATTCCCACGGCTCTGAGCATTTCTTCCCTGCTTAAATGACGTCGCCGCTCCATAATAACGTTGGTTTTAATCAGTAGTAGGGAAACAGTAGCACTAATAATGTCTTCAATGCGTTGTATGTTTTTATAGGGAAAATATTGACAGCTGATTTTCATCTTTTACTCGAATTTGATTCACAGTTCCTGATTCAAATTATGAAATGCACCAAAAAGGATCCATATTAATTTATAAAATCATAAATTTATTACAAAGCCACATCTCAATCTCAAGAAATCCGCATAAAAATGCTTGATCCCTAGACACTTTTGATGTGTGTATTTTCAATTTTAATTTCAATTTATTAAATGGAGGATGATCGAAATCGTCCTTTAATTTGACTTCTCAGCGTCAGGTCGGTTATAGAAATAATTTGATATGTTTCAGGCTATCGAGATATTACCTGTCAACAGATACCAACCAACCACCGATAGTTCTTTGGAAACGTTAAGTAGCGACAACAGCACCGTTGACAGCATAACCACTGCGACAACATAACTTTCCCGCTGCACACAGACCTCTCTGTGAGAGGGAGTGGGCGGTAATCTACCACGCAGGCCAGTGCGGGTCTGTAGCTGTTAAGGTGTTATTTACGAAATTTTTAAATAAATAAATAAATAATAAATAAATGTCACATATCTTCAAATGTGGCAGGTGGTGGCGGCGGTCTATACTTCATTAGTTTATGTTAAATTATGTATTCAATTTAGTTTGCTGACTGCTATTTTAATTTTTAGCTTTATGTAATAGATAAGTATTTTTTAATTGGCAATTTTTTATGTATTTTTTTTTTGTTGTTGAGTCATAGATTAAAAACAATATTACATATACAGGGTGTCCGGTAATTAATGGATAACCTTGAAATGGCTTATAGCAGACCTTATGGCCGTTCATAAAAAATACAAAACCAAATATATCCTAAGTAGTATATGTTTAAGACTGCAAATTTTTATTTTGTTTTAAATTATTGTACAGTACAGGGTCAGTAGTGCATTACCACCGTAAGGATTGTTTTGCTGTGAACACGCGCGGTACAGGCCGTATATACGTATGTGTGTATAAGTGATGTATTAACACAGAACGCACACCTCAGAATTTATACACTGGTGTCGAGCGAAAGTCAGCGAAACAAAAACATATCGATTTTTCACACACGCAGCGTACGTAATTAAGGGTATTACCTTACCTTGCCCGTTGACCTTGAAATACTTGATCTCTGTACTAGTATTGGTTTATTTGGCGCCACCTACCGACCAACGGCCATACTACAATAAAACGAACTGAAGATTATGCAAAAACACAGATGTGTCACAGACTTGTCATCGTTTTTGCCTATTTTATTCGTTCTCTAAAAGCTCTAATAGATTTAATTCCTCTAGGAGTTTTGTACAAGTACATACCTACATCATAATTTATAATTTACTTTGTAATAAATAAATGATGCACTTTGCCTGTTGACCTAGCTTTCAATATTTATCAAATTGAGCACGGGTGCTACTACATGATACATTCTGAATTCGGATGATGACCAGGGGGGCTAAAAACGCCACTTTAAGCAATTCCTCTAAATGTAATTCATTTCCCGAATTCCCAGCAGATCATTAGCAATTCCTCTAATTTTCGTAAAATGGTGACACATAATAGCAGAATCGCCTACAATTCAATTCATATTACAAATCATATTTGGTGTAAATATTACCGCATGAAAAAAATAAAAACCGTAATTTTATCGGTAAATTTTTCTTTACAGTTTTTATAAATCAAATTGGTTTTTAATTTTTTATTTCTACAGTTTAAATGTTATTAAATTATAATATACCTTATAACTGCTAAACATACCGCAGATAAGCCCTGAAAAGGGAAATTAGAAACAATAAAAACTTTATAGGCTGGCAAGGCGTACAAAGGCGTTTTTAGTTTATGTCTTGAGGTATGTCAACGTCATTGTCAACTATTTTAGTACGTTTACTTCTACAAATTATTAAGAAGGGTGATTTGCCTGCCAACACCCAGTTCACTAAAAACATTATTAAACAAGTTTAACATGACTGTTGGTATTAATGACCAAATTTTTAATGTTTTGAATAAAACAATAAAGGAACAGAATCCATCAGAAAACCAATATATCCTGATGTTTGACGAAATGTCAATAAAAAAGAATTTGTTTTATAACAAGAAGGAAGACTTGATTGAGGGGTATCAAGACCATGCATTGCAGGGCAGGTCACCACAAATGGCAACACATGCCCTTGTCTTTATGATTGCTGGAATTCGGAAAAAGCTGAAGCAGCCAATTGCTTACTATTTTTCTAGCGGATTTGTGACTGCAGATAGGCTGTCAGTTCTTATAAAGGAGGTAAGCATTATGATCTTTTATTTTCTATTTTGTCAAGATATGTAGCAGTTATTTTTGTACCATATTGATTCATGTTAATCATTTCAGGTTCTGCAACATTGTTTTGACTCTGGAATCAATATTTCAGCTTCAGTGTGCGATATGGATGGTGTGAATAAGAGAGCTCTAAGTATCTTGGGAGCATCTGTAGAGAAGCCATATATTCTGTTACATAATCGAGAAGTAGTTACCATTTTCGATACTCTGCATTTGCTCAAATGCTTTAGAAATATGTTTCTAAAGTATGATATTAAATGTCCTACAAATATAACATCGAACAATCAAATTGGATTTGGTAAGATATTTTGTTTTATAACAATCATAATATAATACATATTTCCAATTTACTGGAAATTTTAGACTCACTTTTGTTACAGGTATTGCTAAATGGAGCCATATAAAAGAGTTTTACGAGGTAGATAACACCAACCCCAATTTCGTATTTGCGCCTTGTTTAAAACAAGAACATTTGAACCCGAACACAAAGCAGAAGATGAAGGTAAAGCTAGCTGCCCAAGTTTTAAGCCATTCAGTTGCTGGGGGGATGTATGCTAAAGTTTCACAAGGTAAATAAAACTTATAATTATTATAAAGTATAATCTTGTAATATTTGATTCAAATAATTATTTACTGAACTGACTTTTTTGGGTTGACTTGTAACATACTGTAAATCCTATTTATGTAATTCTTAAGATCTTAAATTCAAAGACATGTGACATCTGCCAACCCGCACTGGGCCCGCGTGGTGGAATACAGCCCACTCCCTCTCACTGAGAGGAGGCCTGTGTCCCAGCAGTGGGAACATTATAGGCTGATTATGTTATGTAAGATCTTAAATTATGTGTTTTGTTTACAGGGGAACTCTCTTCAGAAGCTGTCACTACAGCCAATGTTATTACAAATATGGACAAGCTGTTCGATAGCGTCAACGCGTGCACACCCGACTTAAGAAGGGGGAAAGCATTTTCAACTAATATGAAAAAAAAATCACCGCATCTGAAACATTTCGCTTTTATGAAGACTTTTTTTAGACTTGACATTTTTGGAATGCAGACGACGCCCTCCATCCCAAGAAGGATGGATTTGGTCCATCAATGGAATAGAGCGAATCTGGGGAAATATTAGTAGAAATAAATCTATAAAAAGTTTGGAAACAAGGAGGCTCCAGCAGGACCCACTAGAAAACCTTTTCGGTTGCATTCGGGCCAATTGCAACTGCAATACAAATCCCACTGCTGGACAGTTTGTTGCTGGTCTTAAAACAGCTGTCCTTAGCAACTTATCGTTTATTTGTACCGGAAATTGTGAAGATGACGAAAATGATGTAATTTTGAGAAATTTTAAAACTTTATTGTCCCCACCCACAGATATACACACTGCTTATGACACAAATTTAACAATTGAGCTGGAAGAAACTATAAGTTCCACATTTGAATGTAGCTTGCAGGAAAGCAGTGGCGAAATTCAAGCGTGTGCGTATGTCTGTGGGTTTATAATAAAAAATAATCGCAACAAATGTGAAATTTGTAAAAATATTTTTGTGTCTGAGACAAAAGAGAGATCTCATACTTTTATTGAGTTTAAAGAATATAGTGATATAAAAGAGTCCCTTATATATGCCTCTAAAAATCTCATTAATTGTATTGAAAGTGGTGCTACAATGATTAATGGCTTTTTAGAAACAGAGGCATATAAAAAAAAAATTAAAAGGGACACTAGAAATATTGTTTAAAAACTCAATAAATGAGTTTCTCGATAAATGTAGAGAACATAAAGATAATAACATTAATTATTTATTTAATAGCGTGTTTCACATTTGTGTCAAAAGATTTTGTGTTTTAAAAAATCGCCAATTTGCAGAAGAGTACTCTGCATCTGCTCTTAAAAGAAAAATTGATATCCTGCAGAATAAATAAATAATATAAATTAGGCAGGTGTACCTACACCCATATTTCGCCAGTTATGTACGTCCCATGTCAGAGTGTAATAAACAATATTATATGTATTTCAAAAACCACTTTTTTTATTTAAAAAAACACCACACCATTCACTTTCGTTTATTAGTTTGAGCTGATTCAAAATTCCTGCTCAAACCTGAAAGACGAACTGAGAACCTCCTTTTTTTTAAGTCGGTTAAAAAGTTTGAGATGGCGCGCATTATGGGTGCCATTTTGTTTGTTTGAAGTTGACATTCTTCCCGCCAAAGAGTAAAGTAAGTATACTTCCCGCCTAGGGTATTAGTGTTCTGTGGTTTACTTACATTAAGGTGGCAAATATAAAAGTTGAAAAATAATTCGTGCGTGTTGGGGATCATTTTTTAAATGCAAAGTAAGTGTACACTTGTTTATCTTAGATCAATAAGTATTTAATTTCTTACAAAAGTATTCAAATGTACGTAATATTTTTAGGAATGGAGAGACGTGCAGCTAGAGTGTCGGAGGCTCAATGGAGCATTCTGCTCGATTTCTTAGAGCGTAACCCCAACCTGGCTAGGGCTCGGGGATATAATAATACTGCCCGAGGTAGAGCAGAGTCCTCTCGCCAGTGGTCCGAGATAGCTGGATTGCTCAATGCCGAGGGAAGTGGCACAACCAAATCTCCCAAAGATTGGTCAGTTGTAAGTATTTGAATATTCACATTTCTCATAGTGCCATCACAACTTCATCTTATTTCCACTCGCACTTGGCTGGTTTTTTTTAATATAGTTTATTTATTGTTTTGCAGTATGTCAGTAACTACAAAAGCAAATTAAAAAAAATTGTTGCTGGCATAAACGCCGACGCAAACGGAACTGGCGGAGGGCCTCCTAGTGGAGATTTTTTGTCAGATACGGAGCTGCGATTTTTGTCAATAATGGGACAGGGTTTTGGCCAGAATGCCCCTGCAGTAGCCGTCAACCCATTACCAGATATGGTAATAATTTGAAATTACATTAAAATCTTGCAAAAATCTGGCTTACAAATAAAGTATTGTAATACTTACTATGTAACTTTTTTTTAAGGATCAACAGTCAACTGCAGCAGATATGCAACATTTGGATGCAGAACAATTACAGTGAGTAGTTTATCTTGTATATAATCCTTTGTGAATTTAAAATAATAACAAACTAATTTGTTTTGTGTATTTTAGAGAGGTAGTAGTGATTGTCACTGAAGAAAACGCTGAAATTGGGAGCTCTTTCTTTGATCCCCTTATGGAAACTGCTGCCCCAAACCCTAGCCAGACTCTTGAGTCAGAACCAAGCCCCCCTACGCCGGCCGATACTGCAGTATTGCCTCTGCCTCGACAACGTCGTCTGAGAAGATACCGCAGTGAGTGGAATTTTGTAATCCTATAATGTCAATATGTAAAAGCCAACGGCGGACAGTAAGCGCGCTTTCCGCTACCATACAACTCGATTTGCAGCCCGCACGCTGCAAGCTAGTGGATCGCATGCTTACAGCGCGCCGACCGCGTACTTACTGCCGAGTCGCCAGCGAAACGATTATGCTATTAATTAACTATATATTTTAGGTCGTCCTCTGGCTCCACTGGATGAGGCTCAGAGAATTTTGTCGCAGGTGGAGCTGCAACGCGCTGCAGCTGATAGAGCGAATGCTCGCGCGAATCAGCTAATAGGAGAGAACCTTGGGAGGCTTGCTGATGCAGTAGAGAGATACTTATCCCATATTGGTGTCCCATAGAGGTAAAGTAAGAATTTATTGCACAAGCAATAATAACAAAACAAGTATATCATTAACATTGATGTAATTAAAAGATACAATGAGGAAAATTAAATAACATGAAGGCATAATAAAATTAGGGATATAATAAAGCTTCCGAAAAAAATACAACTAACTTGATAATTTTTAAACGTCAAAAATTACAATAAAATAAAATTGAATCTAGTCGCCCCTCCCAAAAGATAGTGTTTTAAAAATAAAGCAATGACAGTAAATCAATTATAGTAATCAATTATATTATATTATGATAGATACACGGTGCTCACATATTTACAAATATTGTAAAAGTAGATGATTTTCCTAGAATTTTAACAAGTGTGTGAGTTACTGTAGTCACAGTAAACACGGAAAACTTATATTTAATTTTTTTTCGGAGCTTTTATTACTACCCATCTCAATTTATCGTCTTGCTCGTGCTGACCAAAGCCGTTGTACAAGGGCATTTCGTACAGATTCACCAGCAGCGAGGTGATGATTTCTTCTTGATGCTTCTATTGGAGTATTTGTTAACTGAAACAGATATTTTTTATGATGAATACTTTTTAACTCAATTTTCATTATAAATATTACTTGTGTTTCATGTTATGCTGACTGGATAAAATATTTTTTTTGTACAATTGTGACATCTTTTTATTATATCAATGGTTGAATTCGATTTTTCCTGAATTTCATACCTGCATATTCGCTTCATTTTGTTCATCCTGAGGTGTTAATGCCATCACTGGCAGCCTGGAAGCATTGGCGATATTATGTAACACCACACACGCGTTTGTTATATACCCAGCCATAGTGGGGTGATAATGCAGCTTCCGATCTACTAACAAACACCGCCAACGAGACTTAAGCACTCCGATGGTGCGCTCTACCGTGTTTCGTGCACGACAATGCTGCTCAGTGTAATATCTCTGAGGGGTGTCGGGTTCTGTGTCCACTATTGGTGTCATCAGGGTTGATCGAAGGGGATAACCAGAGTCACCTGAAACATATATTATTGTTAAAACACTCAAATGAAATTAATTAATTTCATTTAAAAGTTATATGAATATTATTCTTCTCCTTCTTAGCATGAACGAGTCAGCCTAGAATTTGGCACCTTCACTAGATTCCTTCAGCCGTTATATCATTATCATTAATATTAATCAATCAATCAATTTTTATTTGTATTATTGACGATTGGACTCACCTAAAAACCACACTTTTTCGTTTTCAGCCTGATGGAGTTGTTGCAAGTAGCTGTTAAGGGGATGGTGATTCCAGACAAAAGAGTCATGGTTTGCCCCTCCGTGACTGGCATCGACACTTAAAATATTTAAATCCGAGTCGCATACCTAAAAAAAAAACTGGTTATTATTATTTAGTTGTTAATTTAGTAAAATGTTTTTCCTGTCTCTATTGTTTTATTTTTGTAATTTAGGTGCCTACTACCTAATAAAATTGAAGTGAAACTAAAGTAACATAATATCACACCCCGAAGGGTTAGGCAGACGTGTACCTTTAGTACACCCACATTTCGACAGTTATGTTTATGGCCCTATGGAAGTAAGATAACATCTTCTTCTTTACATAGTATAAAACAAAGTTGCTCCCGCTGTCTGTAAGCTTACATATATATCTTTGAAACTACGCATCGGATTTTAATCTGTCGAGCTCCGCTAATGAGACACAATTCATTTTCTATTGTTTCGTCGCCAATAGGTGACACGCGGTGCTTGACCGGTTCAGTTTTCAGCAATAGATAGAGTGGTTCAAGAGGAAGGTTATATGTATAACACATGCATATTGTACTGGAGAAAAGCCGACAAATTCAAAGATTTGTAATGTGATGTCGTAAAAAACATATTTTTGAGCGCTTTCATTGCCAACGCTGGCTAAACCTTACGAGATTGTCCTTTACAGCATATCATTAAAATGAAGATTTAAAAAGCGGGGGCAGAGCAGCTGGCGGGGTGCGCGGGCGATACGAAGTTTGCCCGGTCAGCTAGTTAAGTAAAGTGTATGATAGCAAAAACAGTTGATAACTGTATGAAGTAGGGAGGTACTTACAATTTGGGCATTTAAGGAGTGATATCGTTTTCGGTTAAAATACCTCTCCTCGTATTCTGCAGGCTTAACAATTGCTATATGAGTGCCATCGATACAGCCCAAAACACCCGGTATTCCAAACTTCTGGTAAAAGCTGAAAACATAAAACTATTAGGCTGATTTTATAGTCACGCGTTTCAGCAGCGCCGTCGGAGCGCGCGCGCTCGGATATTTGTATTGGGGTAGTAGTAGCGTTTCAAATTCGCGCGCTTGAGCAGCGCCGTTCGGTGAACGCGAACGCGCGCTGTTCAACAGCGCGCTGCCTAACGGCGCGTCTAGCGGCGTCACTATAAAACCAGCCTAAACCTAATGGTAGGTTCCCTGTTTTTAATCGATGTGTGTACACACTGGAAGAGCTGTTTATCCACATAATAAGTAGGTATAGGTAATCAAGTTTTCCTAATGTAGGTAACATAGTGATTGAATAAATTTATTCTTACTTACCCAGTTTTGATGGAATTCCGTTCTGCCAGCGTTTGCGGAAAACGGATATACTTATTCCGGAAATGGTTACTGTTAAGAGCTAGTGTCACAGCCCTCACACAGTTAGATACACTAACTTGGTGCATCTTATGGTGTGCACTAGCTCCTATGAATCTCTGGTATGACCCAGAAGCGTAAAAACTAAGAGTACTCAGCACCTAAAATGTCAATAGAAGATTGTACTAGTGGTACAGGGTAAATCTCTACAATAATAAATGATAGTGTCTATCTAGAACTATTTAAGGTGAATGCGCAGTGATAGACCGCGAAATTCAATTTTCCTTACGTTTTTTGCATTTTGCTGGTCAGTGTCAAGTTGTATCTTGATCAAAATTTGATTCGCGGGTACGTGTTTACAGAATTATTATCATTAGAATCCATAAACACTTCATAAGCACTTTTCCATAAGAGATTTGTTCTTATGGTACAAGTCTAATTTAGAAAGATGTATTAAATGATTATAATACTGTAATTATAGTCGCGAGTCAAATTTTGATCAAGATAAAACCTAACAATTGCAAAAAACGTAAGAAAAATAGAATTTCGCGGTCTACCACTGGGCATTCACCTTAATGTATAATCCTTTTACTTGCCTTGGACGTAGTACTTATGCCACCTCGGCGGGAACTTAAATACGGCTCCAGCTCATGTATTAGGTCGAGACACACACTTTTAGTTAGCCTGTATAGACCAACAAATTCGAGATCCGGCATTTCGAACGCGATCTCCATTTTTCGAAGAGCTGCATTACGTCGGCGATATAAAAGGCTCTCTGTAACCCGCGCGTGCTCCAGAAAATTTTCGTACAGGGCTAAATCTGCCATAATAATAATATTTTATTCACAAAACCTCCAATACGATTTCTGAGTTGACGCTTTTGACTAACTTCTTATGATTCAGCTATTTGACATTAAAGCAATTCATATTTTGTGGACCATTTTACGAATCTTCATTGAAAACTGTCAAACAGATGAATTGCGTGATATGAATTGTGCGCAAATAATATTATGAATTGTCAGTTTGTGACCATTTTACGACTTTTAATATGATTCATAATGTTATCCTTTTATGATTCTGCCAAAGTGGCGTTTTTAGACCCCCAGCAGCCTAATTGCGGAACGCCAAATCGTCAAATGATTCTGATCAGTTGGCTTCATTTCTATCACAATTGGCTTCATTTTACGATTTTCGAATTGCGAAACTCTAGTTTCTGCGCAGGGCCTTAACGTTCATAATTGGTTTCATAATAAACTAGAGTTTCGCAATTCGAAAATCGTAAAATGAAGCCAATTGTGATAGAAATGAAGCCAACTGGGGGCCTAAAAAGGCCACTTTGGCAGAATCATAAAAGGATAACATTATGAATCATAATAAAAGTCGTAAAATGGTCACAAACTGACAATTCATAATATTATTTGCGTACAATTTCATATCACGCAATTCATCTGATTGACAGTTTTGTATGGAGATTCGTAAAATGTTCCACAAAATATGAATTGCTTTAATGTCAAATAATACTATGAATTGTCAGTTTGTGACCATTTTACGACTTTTATTATGATTCATAATGTTATCTTTTTGTGATTCTGCCAAAGTGGCCTTTTTAGGCCCCCTGATCAGAATCATTTGACGATTTGGCGTTCCGCAATTAGGCTGCAGGTAAGTGCTGACCGGTTCTCAGTAAAAAAAATATTAAAAAAACAGCTGTTCCATACAAAAGTACAATAGGTACATGATCAAAATGTATGGGACAGCTGTTTTTTTTAAATATTTCAGAGTTGGTCTCACCCATAGTAAAAGTTGCTCATCATATTCATGAGTGTTCTATAAAAGTTTGTCCGGGTATTTTGTTTACACCTTATACACAAGATCAAATTATATTAGCTGGCGAAACTTCACAGAAGTGATGGGTATCCCCAGCTAATTTAATTTGACCATTTATTTCTCATCATGTAGTAATGAATTTGGATGTCTGATAACGACTGGTATAAATGAAAAATAATTTAAGTTTTTATTTTGTTTTAATGTTGCCATTGTGACTGTTCCTAAATCACTAAATTAATTTCTACACATAATAATAACACAGTCTCAAACTCTTAATTCCCGTTAAAAGTCACTGAAATTCAAATACCGTGAACAGGTCGGTTGGTCATTTATTGGGATTGGTGTTGGTGATGAAAAGTTTTGATTTTGTTTTAATGTTGCCATTGTGACTGTTCCTAAATCACTAAATTAATTTCTACACATAATAATAACACAGTCTCAAACTCTTAATTCCCGTTAAAAGTCACTGAAATTCAAATACCGTGAACAGGTCGGTTGGTCATTTATTGGGATTGGTGTTGGTGATGATGGTGCATGTAAGCTTTCTTGAAGTACGCACATATTTTCGTCTTCTGGTTTTTGTAGGTTATGCACCTTTTTCCGGTCTTCCTTGTTCTTCTTTGCCTGTAAAATATATGGCGGATTTCTAATTGCCATATTTCGACTATGCCGCTGATCAAAAAGTTCCGGCAAAATACAATTTAAATAAAATGTAGGTACATAATTTAATTTTCATTTTATTTTCAAAAAAATAGATCGGATAGATACTAGATAGATCGTTTGTTTCTGTTAACGGTTGTAGTTCCTGAATTTGTAAATCTGAGTTTTTCTGGTTTCTTAATTACTTACCTGAAAAATAATAACTTAAGTGAGCTAAGGTAATGTTTTTAACCGACTTCAAAAAAAGGAGGAGGTTCTCAATTCGACGGTATGTTTTTTTTTTTTTTTTTGTATGTTTGTTACGCGATTACTCCGTCAATTGTAGACCGATTTTCAAAATTATTTTTTTGTTCGAAAGGAGATACTTCTGAAGTGGTCCCATAGTCACCAAGTCAGGATCTGATGATTGGATCCAGGAGAAATCGAAGGAACTCTTCAAATATTATAGGCACACCTATAGCGATTTGGGTATTTTTTATAGTAACTCGTGCATTTGCTCTCGGAAAGCACCATTTGGTGAAGTGGAACTGATGATGAAGACCACAGATGGACACCGGAACTACTCAATAATATCTAAGTATTTTACGGGTTGCTCTTCGATTACTTTTATATGGTTGCTAAGCAATTTATGCTCGCCACGATGTGAATGGTAATATGGAGCTGATGGTGGACCAGGAGAACTCCTCAACAATTAACTTCCCTGCATCGGGAAAAGCAATATTATGTAAAAGGCGATGAGCATGTTGACACTGGCTATTGTAACTGATAGTGTAACGCATCGGATTAGCAAACATATAGGCCCAAGTTCCAATCTCGAAATTAGATTTTTTTTCTTTTTATCAATTATCTTCATCTGTTCTTTTATTATTCGATAAATTAATAAACGAGAATAATAATGTAATAATTGTTTTTATTATTATAGTTAGTAAAATATGGGGTAAAGAATAAAAATGTTTTATAAGTGATTACAAAATGTTTATTCGTTATATGTAATTTTATAAAGAATAAATAAACTTCTAGTTTAGGACTTATTGTGGTTATAGCTTAAGTACTAATTTTCATTACGAAAAGATGATTGAAACTAAACCTCAAAATAATCCTTATTACAATATAATTTTATTATTACTAGGTATAATCAATTTATAATTTAATACTTAGTATAATACCCATTATTATCAATGCAATCTTGTAAACGCTGGCGCATGGGCCCTACAATATTGCTACATAGGTTCTTGAGCTGGTTTTCACTTGCACGGCGAACGGTTCGTAAAGACGTGTTGAATAATTCGGCAAAATATCTTGTTGGTAGATAACCAATTGTTTCATATTCACTGACCAGCTGGGGCATTCCACGCAGCAAGGCTACCCTCTTCCTTATTTAGTGACCCTCCGAGTCACAGTAGGTAATTTCTCTAAAACAAAAAAGAGTACTGTTAGTCTACTAGCAAAATACGAATACTATTGAGAAACAAAATTATAATGAAAATAGAAATGTTACATATAAGGATAATATAATGTTATATTCATCATTTAAAATCTAGGACTTCGAAATTATATTTTTTTCTTCTATTTAGACCTTATAATTCGTTTAAAAAATAACTACAAGTATCAGCAGTTCTATTTTAATAAAATAAATGTTTGAAAAAATAATTAAATCATATTCATAATACTTACCTACTCACATTCAGTTCAGTTTCATAAGATATTTGTGTTATATTAAATCCACTTTTACGCAGCGCAATCACATTCGCTTTCATTTCAATATTCTGCATTTTAAAAGGAACTACAACACGGCTAACACACGTCGCTAACCCACAATAATTAACAAACAACGTTCTATTTAATCGCGGTGAATGACTCGTAACTTAACTGTATCTACCTGGGTATAATCATAAAGTTTTACGAATTAAGCGCACAAGACGAACATGGCAAGGAAATATATTATTATAGTCATAAGCGTCATTATTCGAAGTAATTATTAAAAAACATTTAAAAAAACTATCACCGCGCGTGAGATTCGAACCCACGGCTCGCTACATAGGACGCGCTTACCCAAATGTGATAACCGCTAAGCTATAATGCCACATACCGTAGTGGTTGAATTAATGAAATACAATCAGTTGCAAATGTATGTGAGTGTGTGTGTCTACAGTAGAGAAATAGCTAATTATATAATATATATATAATAATATTCCACAACTATCACACAACGCCATCTAGTCCCAAGCTAAGCAGAGCTTGTGTTATGGGTACTAGACAACTGATAAACATACTTATATATTTTTAAATACATACATATTATAGATAAAATTACACCTAGACACAGAACAAATGATCGTGCTCATCACACAAA
This sequence comes from Amphipoea oculea, assembly GCA_945859645.1. Lineage (NCBI taxonomy): Eukaryota > Metazoa > Arthropoda > Insecta > Lepidoptera > Noctuidae > Amphipoea > Amphipoea oculea. Next base: position 18,745,230 of record OX243864.1, on the reverse strand, counting down.
AATTTGTCCTGGGTGGGAATCGAACCCACGACCTCCGGCATAGCAGTCAGGGTCACTAACCACTAGACCATCAGGCCTGTCGTAATTAAAAGAAGGTCGTAAGAAAAACCAAAGTGTCAATCTATTGCTTTGTGAAATTGCTACTCCACTTATGACCGTGGCCGTACCACTTAAAATTTTCTACCACGAATATCTATTTACTACCATTTTGTAGCGTTCCCCGCATACACACCTATAGTCGGTTGGAAAAAAACCCTTCCACACGGATCTGTGAATAGCGTTTTGCCAGTCCTTCGGTTCAGAAATCGGTTATCGAACAAGTGTCATTATCGATACGATAGTGAATCGTATGTTTGTGAATAATAGCTATTCACAGACCTTGTTTCAACGGTCTATTTACGTGTTATTCGAAAATCGAAACTTTGAATCCCGGCCTTCCCTACATACGCTGCCTACACCAAAAACACCAAAACAAAACGGAATCAAAAAGTGAAAACACCCAACGAATTGTAATAGCATACGCCCCCAAAACAAATCTGTGGGTATCGCGAAAGATCAAAATAACATTTGTACCTAAAGCATTTATCATCGCTGATTCTCTTTCCATTTGGCGGCCCCCGGCCCCCGGCCCACGCCATCGCTTTGCAGTGTCATTACAGCCTGCGGACACGGTGGAAACTTATAGCGATTTGTCGTATCGTATCGATGGACATGTCCATTGTCCAGTTTCTGTCCTCTGGTAATTCTGGTATAGACTATAAAAATTTAGATTTAAATTACTATGGATTTATTAATTCAGTATTACTTGCGTAACATAATTCTCAAAAAAACAGTACTCAAGCGTAGCTTCCGCTTTTCCATTTTTTACGGGAAGTACTAAAAATGTTTTTGACGTTCCATTTTATCCCGTAATTATCTTATAGTGTGAGCAATACTTAATTATAAGCCGCTTATTTTAGATCAAAGGAATATACTAACGTATTTGCGTATAAAATACGACAATATTACTAAAATATTTTTGTGTACACATCAAACGTGTTTTTCTTTGAATACCCACTTCCTAACATGAAGGTAAGTATTTATTACTTTTTTGACATGGCATTGACGTTTATTTTTTGGTTGTCAGTTCCATGTTGCGTGTATGCGTTCCTTGCTTACTATACGATTATTTTGTGTTATTGATATTTTCTGTGTAAAAAAACTTTTTGAAAAAAAAAAAATTCTGACTTTGACTTTGACTTTACTAAGACAGTCACGTAAACAATGCAGAATAGGCAGTATATTGAGCAGTTGTGTTATAATTTGAAAAATACAATGACATTTCTTATTGTTCCAGCTCCCATTAGATGGATATGCAAGTGTCACGATTGTTATACTACTAAATACCGAAGCTGCTGACAATGAGAGATTACTAGGTCATGCAATGGTCTGCCACGTCATGGTCAATGGTCTGTCCTAAGGTATCTTGGCTGGGCAAGGCATCAAAATAACGAGCTGGCACCAGCTACATTTTTGGACAATGTTTTGGTGTCTCCAGGAGACGTTTAATTTTTTTTATCATTTTATTTAAGTATCTACAATAAAATATTTTTTTGGCAATAAATACACACAGTTTTATTTATTACTAGCTGCTGCCCACGACTTCGTACGTGGATCCTGTTGCTTATGCCAGAGAAAACGGAGTCGTCAAAATCGAAGATCTGAAACGTCTGATGTCGAATTCTAAGAGCCCGGGGACTGGAAAACAACGGGATGCGCGAGACGATTCGAGACGTTCCAGATCTTTCATTTTTATAAGTCAACAGGAAATGCCCATTAGACTAATCAACTTTTGCTAAGACGTCATTCCTATTATGTTATAGTGTCGCTGGGCTTTGGAGTTCCAGAGCAGGTGTTCCAGATCTTCAAATTTATTCTCACAGCAGAAAATGCTCTTCACGTGGAATAATTTTTGCTATGGCGCCATTTTTATATCTCTTATATTGCGGTTCTACATCAGGTGGCCCATTTTCCATAATAAATTATAGCTTTTATGTTGCCCAGACTTAATACCTATACAATAAAAAAACTTTTCTTCCCGTAATTCCGCAGCGGATCCCAAGGGTACACTGAATTAATTGCAAATAACTTTAAAAACATTTCTTTATAAACTATATTTTCTTGATAATTGGATACGAAATATATTTGGAGAAACTTGGGGTCATTTACTGGCAATAATGAACCAATGAGGTGGTAAATTTGGCCTTGCACTTTGAATGTTGGCATAAATGGGCCTTCTGAAATCTGTTTCGCACCAAAAGATGTCATTTGAAAGGCATTAGGTATTGTACGAACGGATGTTGTCCAAGAAATGTTTTGACTGTGGATGGTCACCGATTAGCAGTGATCTTAATATTTTTGGAGGATTTTGTAATATTTCAATATGTACTTTCCCACCTGAGCAACACATACCGTTTGTTTCCAGCTTCACAAAAAGTACAATTTTGAACCATACTTCCGATGGCGGAATATGTGGCGTAGTCAATCATAAGAGTATACGTAAATGCACTCCGTTCCTTATTAACCCAAGGAAGGTCGCCATGCCCTACGGCTCTATCTTGAGATACATCCGATTCTTCAGATGATATCGACATTCTGTTCAGAGAATGTCGAAGTCGGTCAGAATTCAAACGTTCGTTGCGCTCTTCTTCTGTCTCTTCATGCCGTACTCCAGCAATTCTTTCTCTCTCACTTTCTAACTGATTATGAATGTTTTGTTGTGTGCGTGTTCGGGACAATGTATGATAATCTCGATCAGCAGCTAGTCGCGCATCACGTTCATCACTTGTTTCAAAAGACCTGTTAGTAGATGTGCAAATACGCTGAGAACTCAAGCGTGATTCTGTATCGGTAAACGTTTCCGATTCGCGAGACAATGCATGTCGCTTACGATCAGCGGACAGTCGCGCATCACGTTCCGCACTTGTCTCTAGAGACCTAGAAGCAGATGCGTAGATACGCTGAGAACTCAAGCGCAATTCTCTATCCGTGAACGTCTCCGACTCGAGAGACAATGCGTGACGTTCACGATCAGCGGTCAGTCGCGCATCGTGTTCCCCACTTGTCTCTAGAACCTAGAAGTCGATGTGTAGATACGCTTGGAACTCAAGCGCAAGTCTCTATCCGTGAACGTCTCCGATTCGCGAGACAATGCATGACGTTTACGATCAGCGGTCAGTTGCGCATCATATTCTTCACTGGTCTCTAGAGACCTGGATGTAGATGCGTAAATACGGTGAGAACGCAGGCGTGCTTCGCGATCCGAAGAGGTTTCCACGGAGCGAGTTGCAGCCTGATGTTGAACAGTATCAAGGCTCTCTTGACGCTCTTCGGTAGATTCTTGGGATCTTATGATCCTCAATCTTTTAGCTCCTTTGGAATATTGGGAAAGATTTGACCTCTTTCTAGGCATGGTTATAGTTTTATTGTGAAGATACCTGATCAATTAAAATCTAAGTGACTGCTCTCCTGCGTTACCGGGTAGGGTACCGTGTCACGAAGATAAATGGAAAAGGAAATTAAACACTCAAATAACATAAGCCCGAAGGCATATTTATTCGATAAAATAAAAAAATAAATGGGAGTTTTGGCCAGTAGAGTCAAATTTTCAATGATATACCATCATCATCGAAAATCAGTCCTAAACTGTTACCGCCTTCACCGCGTGGAGGTACTCCCAGCTTATGTTATTTTATAATTATACAGTGAAATTAGTGATAGCTTTGATTTCCACATCAGATGTTTCTGATCTTCGACTTTTATAAGTCAACAGGAAATGCCCATCAGACCGAACAACTTTTGCTAAGACGTCATTCCTATATGTGTTATAGTGTAGCTGGGCTCTTGGAGTTCCACATCAGGTGTTCCAGATCTTCAAATTTATTCTCTCAGCAGAAAATGCTCATCACGTGGAACAATTAGTGCTATAGTACTATTTATATATCTCTTATAGTTTAGCTGGTCTGTTGCGGTTCTGCATCAGGTGTTCAAGTTTCCAAGAAAAATTATAGTCTATATGTTGCCCAGACATAATACCTATACAACATAAAACAAATCATTCATATCCGTCTAGTAGTTCCGAAGATTAGCGTGTACAAACAAACAGACACACAGACAATTTTTTTTTTTTAGATTCGTGCCCTATTACTGTTTCTAAACCCCCCTCAATAATTTTTTTTTTAATATATTGAATGTACAGACACAGTTTTTTTACTGTTTTATTATATGTATAGATAATACCAATTCCTAGTACCAACAAGTAGCTAAATATAAATAATATTATGGGTATTAAAGATAAAAACCAAAATACGGAATTAAAGATGATGCCAATTTAATATTATGTGCATTTATGGGCACTAAGTAAATAAGAATGATTCGTGTTTAAATAAAACAAAAAAAAAATGTTAAACACGTAAGTATTTAATAGACAAACAATAGTTGCTTTAGATACATTTTTGTTACACAAATAGAAATATCCAAAAAACTATAGAATCATATTCTACAGGTTTTTGGATATTTCTATTGGTCTCAGACCAACAAAATATTAAATGTTTCATTAACCTCACGAAGGCATACCACCAATTTGTACCTGTATTCGCTCACAGATGGCATTATAGTAAAAAAAAAACTAGGAAAAATCCTTAGCGTATAATCCTTACTTTGACCAGTGTTTGCAAGATCCTGACTCCTGAAACTTATTAATTAATAAACTACAAAATACGACGATTATGTTAATATAACAATCATTACTGAACACTTTCTTTGACTACCTAGACAATCGCTCATTGCTCCACCAGACATATCCTTTTATAGGCTCACTTATTGTTTTTCGCATATTTTATAAAGTATCTTGTGTATTTGCGTATGGTTGTCACCATCTCAGGTAGCTGGGCTGATGATGGAAGGTACAACTCCTTAACAGTAAGAAGTTACTCGAACAGGCAAGGACTGTTTTAGTAAATTGTTTTGATGTTTGATAGGGCATTTGCCACATTTGGTCTCATGATCATCAAGTCATGATCTGATGCTGCAGTCAGGATAGTCTGCAGAGTACCTAACTCCTCGACAACTAACAGCAGATATATCGTGTTTAGGCTCATTGCAAAGGGCTCGATGTGTTGATTAACACTGTTAATGAGGAACACCGAAGTACATAAAGACCTGATGCTGAAGCCAGGAGCATCAGAAAAAGTACCAACCTTGAAATTACAGCGTCGTGTTTGGGCTCATTTTAAACAGGACTAAAGGACATGTCTGGTGAAGCAATGGGCGAATGTCTAGGCAGTCAAAGAAAATGTTCAGTAATGATTGTTATATTATTATAATCGTCGTATTTTATAGTTTATTAATTAATAAGTTTCAGGAGTCAGGAGATCTTGCGTAAACTGGTCAAAATAAGGATTATACGCTTGGGATTTTTCTTAGCTTTTTTTAGTATAATGCCATCTGTGAGCGAATACAGGTACTAGTTGGTGGTATGCCGGGTCCATATTGGCTCAACTAAAGTTCTTTACCCGAAATTGTTCTTCCTAACGATTTGTAATCCGAATGATCACTCTTCCTAAAATTTTTCATCCTAAAGTTTTCATTCATACTATTTGTAGTGCTACCGGCGATGTTCATAACACTCCTGTTTCCGAAAATTATAATCAATAATATCATTAATGTAAATATTTTAAACTCCTACTGTTTTTTATCATAACGCTTTTATCCCTAAACATAATTACCATAATATTTTCATGGCCTGGGAGTTTATACGGGTAAGTAATATATAATATAATTACAAAACCTCTAATATTTACAAGATATAACAACTGAACCTATAATTTTATTTGATATAATGATCAGTTAATATAATAAACGATTGATATAATTGGAATGTAACTATTTTCTATAAGAATAACAAACAATTAATATAAAATCGTTTGATATACCACTCAATAGACATAAAACCTATTTAGTCTAATATGATAAACACTTTTTTTTTCATCCTATGTCGACGGAGCCCCGCTTCGCGGGGCCCCTATTTCTGTGTAAAGGGTTTAAAGTAACCTAACCAAACCGAACCTCGGGATGCCCTTCGCTCGCCCTTGCATCCTATGTCGACGATCTAAACAAAAAAGATATGACTTTGAATAATAGTGTTAAAGATGGTTATGTTGAGAAAATATAGGAAAACAAATAAAAGTATAATAGATGTTTATTGCTACTGACATTATGAAGTTGAATGATTCGGAATTATGAACATTAGAGACAGAGTAGTTAGGAATTGTGATTGTTAGGATGAAAAATGTTAGGAAGAAAATTTTCGGATTTCCAATTATCGGAGTTGAAAATTTAGGTGAACTTTGGCGCACCCTGGTATGCCTTTGTGAGGTTAATGAAACATTTTGTTGGTCTGAGATCATATTCTACAGTTTTTTGGATATTTCTATTTGTGTAACAAAAATGTTAAGCACCTATTGTTTGTCACATAAATGCACATAATATTATATTGGCATCATCTTTAATTCCGTATTTTGGTTTCTATCTTCAATACCCATAATATTATTTATATGTAGCTACTTGTTGATACAGAATTGGGATTATAATAAATAAAACTATGTAAATATTTATTGCAAAACAAATTATTTTATTGTAGATACATTCTTAAATAAAATGATAAAAAAATTACACGTCTTCTAGAGACACCAAAACATTGTCCAAAAATGTAGCTGGTGCTAGCACGTTATTTTGATGCCTTGCCCAGCCAAGATACTATACTAGCGTCATGACGTGGCAGACCATTGTATGACCTAGTAATCTCTCATTGTCAGCAGCTTTGGTATTTAATAAATTATAACAATCGTGACACTTGCGTATCCATCTAATGGGAGCTGGAACAATAAGAAATGTCATTGTATTTTTCAAATTATAACACAACTGCTCAATGTACTGCCTTTTCTGCATGGTTTACGCGACTGCCGTAGTATAGAGGTCTACCTGATTTGCTAACCATCGAGCAAGTCTCACTTGCAGGGGTAACGCCAGCCTTGACGCGAATCCACAGCACAGCGATGCACCTCATCATAATATCCAAATCGAAAGGAAAAGCAGAATCCTATAAGAATAGCAATAGTCATCGTGTCTAGATGATGTCACTCCGTGTAGAATAGCAATGGTCGTTAAAAGAAAATATCCATAACAAAATAATCGCATACACGCAACTTGGAACTGCAATGCAAGCAAAGCAACCAAAAAATACCTAACCATGTCAAAAAAGTAATAAATACTTACCTTCATGTTAGGAAGTGGGTATTTAAAGAAAAACATGTTTGATGTGTACACAAAAATACTTTAGTAATATTGTCGTATTTTATACGCAAATACGTTAATATATTCCTTTGATCTAAAATAAGCGGCTTATAATTATTGCTCACCTATTTAAAGATAATTACGGGATAAAATGGAACGTCAAAAAAGTAATAAATACTTACCTTCATGTTAGGAAGTGGGTATTTAAAGAAAAACATGTTTGATGTGTACACAAAAATACTTTAGTAATATTGTCGTATTTTATACGCAAATACGTTAATATATTCCTTTGATCTAAAATAAGCGGCTTATAATTATTGCTCACCTATTTAAAGATAATTACGGGATAAAATGGAACGTCGAAAACATTTTTAGTACTTCCCGTTAAAAATGGCAAAGCGGAAGCTACGATTGAGTACTGTTTTTTGAGAATTATGTTACGCAAGTAATACTGAATTCATTAATCCATAGTAATTTAAATCTAAATTTTTAAATCCTACTGTAAAACCTTAAATCATGAACATTTATCTATACCAGAATTACCAGAGGGCAGAAACTGGACATGTCCTTTTAAGTTTAAAGCAATGTTGACATAAGTCTGGCCTGATGCTGCAGCCAGGATTATCAGCATCTAGTCTAAAAACATCAGGTCAGGATTTGATGATGGGATCCTGGAGAAATCGAAGGAACTTCAAATACTATAGGCACACCTATAGCAATTTGGGTATTTTTTATAGTAACTCGTGCATTTGCTCTCGGAAAGCACTATTTGGTGAAGTGGAACTGATGATGAAGACCACAGATGGCCACCGGAACTACTCAATAATATCTAAGTATTTCACGGGTTGCGATTCGATTACTTTAATATGGTTGCTAAGCAATTTATGCTCGTCACAATGTGAATTGTGATATGGAGCTGATGGTGGACCTGGAGAACTCCTCAACAATTAACTTCCCTGCATCGGGAAAAGCAATATTTTGCTTGTAAAAGGCGATGATCACTAGGCTATTGTAACTTAGATAAATTATAAGCAGACCCACTAAAAAGCGTGAAATAAAAACTTTGTAAGAAAAAAAAAACCGACTTCCTAAAAAACACTACAAAGTGAAAAATAACTTTAATTTCGGAAGTCGGTGGCAAAAAACTAAAATACAGATCCAAAGACACCGACTTTCGAAATTAAAGTTATTTTTCACTTTGTACTGTTTTTTTGGAAGTCGGTTTTTTTTTTTTTTCATAAAAAGTTTTTATTCTTCTTCGTGTCGCGAGCACGACTTTACTTTAGATCTTGTTGGCCCAAAACTTTGCCACTTCCACGTTGTCGTCGGTGGCAGCGCAGAGGTCACTTTGACTGCATGTTTTAGGTGGGACACATCATGGGGACACATAAGGCAGGATAGGGGGTGGAATGGGGGTGGAGCATGTTTTGCGACATAGCTTCACAACTACACCCTACTGGAGCATCTCCCTGCAGGGTGTAAGCTTCCGTGGTCCACACGGCAGCATTGTTTTATTAAGAAGCTTTATAGACAGTGGAATATTTTGGTAGTTAGGTATTAAACACATCGAGTTTGAGCTTTTTCAGTACCGTTTGTGAAATAAAAATAAAACCAATATTTGGAAATCATGGTTTGTTTTATTCAATGTCAAAGTCTCTTAAAACATAATTCATACCCAGTGCGGGATGGTCAAAGTGATCCTGATGTTTAGCCCACCCCAAGTAATACACGACACTAATGACGTGTGCGCAACTTCCGAGCGTCCTTTTACCGAGGTAGCATGTGCAGTAATATTCTTTTAATTTTGAGGAAGATGAAAAAGAACGCGCTCGTATTCTTCTTCCTCTTCGTGTAAGTCCTTCATCTTTCTCTGAATCATCGCTGTCTTCGTTAACAGAAATCAACGCGATGTTATTACATGACTTCCCAACTAGCACACTAGTGGAAATAGCAGCCTATTTTGCAACTTTTAGCTGTACAGTAGCGCTTTAGGGGTTCAGAAAGTGGTTTTAAGTTCTACTATTGCTTCCGTAACTGCTCATAGCTGTAAATATCACTAGGGGTAGCAGAAACTGAACCAAATGCCACTCTAGGTTTTATAAGAGTTAATTTTACAACCCATTTGCCGTCTATAGCTTTAAAAGAGAGTTAAAACATGTATGTTAAAGCTTAAAGCTGCTAAAAAGCTTCTATTGCCGCTGCTGTACGCTTCAGAACTGCATAAAGACTTTAATTGCAGACTTTTTAACGGAACTGTATAAAAGATATATTTATCACTGTTCTGCCACTGAAAGTTTCTTTGTAGAAGTGATTTGTTCTTTTGCGCAGATTTAAGTAGGAATTTGATCGACTGTTTTACTAATAGCGACATTAAGGCTTCACAATAGAAGCAAGAGAGTAATGGACATTCCCTACTCATTTGGATAATTCTGCTATTTTTATTAGAGAAATCAGATTTTATAAAATATTAAGTCAGTTTAAAATAAATATGGATCTGAATGCATGGAAGTTCAAACAAAGAACTGGTGGATATCGCAAGAAAGTACGGAGAGTTTATCAGAATATGCAGAAATTAAAAAGGCAACTGTGTGTTAAGTTTTTTTTAACTCAATTACGTGAGAGTAATTTAGCTTTTATTTATAAAACTCTATTCATTTAATTTATTCTTTAAGGGATTCATTGGAAACAAACAAAAATAATGCGCCAATTTCGAGTTCAACAAACACAAGCGAGGGTCCCGTAGATTTTTTTTTTTCTCAATTACTGATAACGGGCCAATTACAGAGGAAAAGTAAGTTATAGCTTGGTGTGGCATATTATAAAAATAAAGTAAAATAACCTTCTTTGCTTAATTTATTGTTTCTTTTTTGTAGACTGGACTCGGACAGCGAAACTGAATATAAACTAGAGTATGTCGCATGTGAAATAAAATGGATCTATCGCGAGCAAATACGAATTTGGGCGCTGAAACACAAATGTAGTCAAGTGGCTTTAAAAGACTTATTTCAAATTTTAAACCAAATTACTCCTAACGCTATGCCTAAAGATCCACGCTCACTACTTGGTACACCAAGAGAAATTACAATAAACTTCGTCGATCCAGGTGAATACTAGCAGCAGGAATCGAATCTTCTATTTTACATAATTTTTTACATTTTTTGTTCGGCCAGTGTAACACTCCATGTTTTTCCCACTTAGATGGACAGATGCAAAGTTCTTGTTTATTTTGTTGTTCATTAAAAGTTTGAATTATTTAGAAAGGCATTCTGAAAATATGGTAAGACATAGTAAGTGTTAAACAATTGAAAGAGCGAAAAATATAGAAGCAGCTACAAATTATCATCGTATTTTAGGGTTTTCAACGAGTTCTACGGATCTCTACACAAATAACTATTAGTGTGGTTCGATATCTGCAGTAAGTACGAAATAAAAGTGATTGTAAAGACTTGAACTGCATTAGTGGTACAGGTATTACTTGGACCTTCAGAAGATTGAAACTTAGCGCTTTGACGCGCAGAGAGGAAGTATTAAGGTTGAAGTTGCAAGTTAAAGCTGCTTCTCATAGACGACATGTTTACAAGACAAATATGTGTCATTACTTGAGAAATTTATAGGTTTTTATCGCAATTTGTAGTAAAATATAACTAAATATAGAACCAGCAACTTACTAAATACAAATGTAGTCAAGTATGTCATTTCAATATCGTGTAGGTATGTGATATTAAAATATTTATATAATAATATTTTACATATTTTACGATATTCTGAGGTTATTATTGAGGCGCGTTAAAAATACTCCAATAATATCAACTATATGCACGATAAACTGATCTGCGTTTGTAGCCACTTGCATACAATACAAAATATAGCTCAAAGACACTATACTTCACTTATTATTTATTTGTATTCAGTAATGTCTGACTCAGGAACAACAAATGTATTTAATAAATGAGAGACAAGGTGAATGATCAGTGATCCTTTATTCGTTCAGTTAAACCTGTCATTCATTCAATCAATAAGCGCCACAAGAGCTTTAATGTGGTGTTAATTATTAGCTGTAGCTCATGTAGCGCTATTATGCCACTATTATGAAGTTCTAATGGAACTATAGATTGCAAAAAGTTGTGCCCCTTTGGCTCTAAAGCAGCTGCATAAGGTCTGCAGTGCACGCTCTGGCGCTTGAGCTTGGCGCCTTTGGGAATAATCGGATTAGCTCCAAAGCTCTTAAGCAGCAGTTTGTGCTAGTTGGGTTTCCTCCGCAATTCAAACAAAGAGCCGAGCATTTCAGCCCAGCTTTTAAACAACTACGTGCCCCTCTACATCCCTTTTTGCGTTTACAGGGTATCATTTTTAGAAGCTAGGAGCTGGCTCTTTGTTTGTTGTGATCATGATTAGGCCGCGGGTGCTGATTTCCCAACCCCACTCGGTGGGATCCTTTTCTAACCCCAGCCACTTTTACCTTCCTACCTCCCTATTCTACCTTTTTTTCGTTTTTTTTTTAATATTGTGAGTGAACTGTTAGTCTCACACACTTCGTTTCAGGCTCTAATAAAAGCTAAATAAATGTACTACAAAATATTTTCAGTAACCTTTCTTCGTAGCGCAAGTGGTTTTGCCAATATTTCGCGAAATACGAGTAAGTGAGTAAAACCTGAAAATTTCAATTTTCGAGAAAAATTGGTTATCTTCCAAGTGCCATGACTTGGCTCTTATGGGGTCAATAGAGCTGCAATTAGGCTCAAATTGTAGGTAATTTAATACAGTTTATAAATGTGTAGAAAACATTGTTCGCAAAACATGCATAGTTTTGGCCCCGGAGAGCAAATAGTGAAAAAAGTCCCAAAATTTCGAAGTTTTTCTTGATTTTCTCAGTTTCCACAGGTTTTTCGAAGTTGCAAATTTGAATTCACACTACCCTAACAGACCCATATAAAATATCAAACATGCAGAACTACATCACGCTTTGCGAATTCAGACTCTTTTGTCTTTATCCGACGGCCTACTAGTCACAAAATGAAATATGTGGTCTACTTCGTGGGTCTACTCCGTGTACGGTGTATCCCGTCCGAAATCCTCGCATCCTATGTGTTAAACCAAAACACGCTCTATCTGGTTGCCCATAAAATCTTATATATAAGTGTGACTAGCTTCTGCCTGTGACTTCGTCCGCGTGAAACATTCATAAAATAATATCCTATGACACTATAATACTGTAGCTTCCACTTAATACCGAAGTCTTTTTTTTAAATAGTGGACAAAGAAGAAACCAAACCAGAAAGCTTTGGGCTAGGCTGAAGTTTTCTGTGATAAGTTGATAACTAACACATAGTACATTAAGAGCCTATACTACCTCAAATGGCTTAGCGTGATCCTGAGGAACACTCTGTCTCGCTCTCACTCAGTCTGCGAGCAGTATCGTATGAGCGAGATAAAGAGTGAATTTTAGCTGAGGTAGTATAACTTTATCTTACAAAGTATGACGATCACATAAAGTCGTTAGTACCTAAGTCATTGCAAAGTAACTTTTACCTCATTGTATTACCTATAGCATAAATTAGAATGTAAAATCGTTAGTATCTAAGTGATTGCAATGTAACTCTTACTTATTGCATCGTAACAAGTATAAATTGGAAACTGCCTAATTATTTATACTTTACTAGCTGCGCCCCGCGGTTTCACCCGCGTAAATGTCGATCCCGTGGGAATATCGGGATAAAAACTATCCTATGTCCTTTCCCGGGACTCAAACTATCTCTATACCAAATTTCATCGAAATCGGTCCAGCCGTTTTCATGTTATGTCGTGACAACGGAAAACGGGTTTCATTTTTATATATATAGATTACAATCAGGGAAGAGTTACATTGCAATGACTTACTAATGACGGGCGTTCCGTAATTTAAATTAAAAATACATCGTGACTGTTTCTTTACACATCAGGCGATGCAGATTCGATACCGCGTATGAGATGTGCTACCGCTTATGAGGTGCGCTACCTCTTATGAGGTGCGCTACCGCTTATGAGGCTCGCTACCGTTTATGAGGTGCGCTGCCGCTTATGAGGTTCACTACCGCTTAGGATGTTCGCTACCGTTTATGAATGTAGTCACAATCGAATCCCTAACGTGCTCAGACTAATGTGTTTCAGGGGAATAACATGTTTGTGGGGAGTAAGTCATTAATACGTGTTGGCGACGACGTTTTGATTAAAATTTAATATTTGTTTTAACAGTCTATGCTTGTTATGAATACTTAAATATTCGATGAACTGATAGGATTAGGCGACTGCGAATTGCTTACAAATTAATTTGAAAACAGGTTTTAATCTGGTTTTCACCGTCCTTTTAATTGGGTCAGTTTCAAAAGACACTGAAAAACAATCGCTTGTCGCGCTGATAGCCTGTTTCACTGACTACAAGAAAAACCACCTACCCAATCTACTTATGGTAGGGGAGCCCAGAGGGTTTTTGAGCAAGCATATTCAGGGCGAGAAGTTGATAGCTGAGTAGGTCTGGCATGAGGAGAGAACACCGAAAATATATTTAAAAAGTTTCTGATAGGAGACCCCTGGTCAGGAGACCACTTTCAGATTTCAAAAAAGGACCGAAATTAAAGTGATCTTCAGAGGCGTTGGTTTTGGCATGATCGGGTCTGGCCTAACCCATAATGACTGAAATAGGCAAATCTGACGGAGAAATTGTGGGCTTTCCCCAAATCTGACGACTTTGAAAACTCAGATTTGGGCCATTTCTAAAAGGATATTCAGGGCGAATGAAAGTTATTCTGTGCAATAGTGTTACATGTTCTGATAGTGAATATATAAATATCTGACGGGATGATGGAGCCTTTTGGCAAATATGAGGAAATTTCATCAATTCAGAAAATTACCTAAAAGTGGCCATAATTTTGCATTTATCCCTAAATCAAGGAACCTAGTAGCTTCGATTGCTATTTGCATTGGAAGGTGACACGTTTGTGAAGATTTCTCCATATTCAGAAGTTTGAAAATACTAAACACTTGCACGTAATGATTAAAAGTTAAGTAGCAAAATTAAAACATCGTCGGAGTACACCATAAACAAAGTTGATTATTTCAATATTTTACTATGACACCAATTAAACCACTTATTTAAAAAAACATCCTCATCTTATGGGCTATCTAACGAACTAGTAACGTTTTAAAAAATATTGAGAGATGCCCGTCAATTGTTTGATAAAACTGGCAAAGGTGGAAAGCCATACTTACTAAAATTAACGAAAACATTAAAGTAACGACTTGTTTACGTCGTAATACTTTTCTATTCGAGGTTTTATTGTAACTACGAACCTCTGCGCTCGATATCGTTATTGATATCGCCTCCAATTCTCAGTGATAGTTCGTTATGAGAGTTTTGTTAAATAAGTCCCAACACTTCTGCTTAGGCCGCCAGCTGCTAGTTAACTAGATTAAATGTTAGATCATGAGGTACAAATTTATTTCTAACCTATTTCTAAAGGAGGGAGGTTATTAGTTCGTCTGTATATACAGGATGAATGTTTCAAGTCATCATGTGGATGACCAAATCCGAAACTATCGTTAATACCGAAAAATCCTTAAAGGAGTCACGGGGTGGATTTTGACGAATACTAAAACTGCATCATTAAATTTTTGAAAAATCAATTGCTCTAGCCAGGAATCGAACTCGTCGATTTAGAAAAAAAAACTGCCTGTTTTATTGCACCCTCCGACGGTGTCGTTAGTAAGGATCAAATTCTGGAAAAAATGATACACGCCAAAGTAAAGGAAAGTGGACATTTTTAAGATTAACTAAAATCAGATGAACAAATTGATTAATTATGGTTTAACAATGAATTCAAAATATAATTTATTATATTAAAAATCGGGGAACATACATAAAAAAAAAAAAAAAAAGATTCCGACGAATTGAGAACCTCCTCCTTTTTTTTGAAGTCGGTTAAAAACATAAGTTAACGGCCAAATAACTACTGCTACAGTGCAAACGAGCAAATCACTTACATTCTAGATACTTAAAAACTGTTACTATTCATTGTTAAACCATAATTAATCAATTTGTTTATCTGATTTTAGTTAATCTTAAAAATGTCCACTTTCCTTTACTTTGCCATGTATCATTTCTTTCCAGAATTTGATCCTTACTAACGACACCGTCGGAGGGTGCAATAAAACAGGCAGTTTTTTTTTCTAAATCTACGAGTTCGATTCCTGGCTAGAGCAATTGATTTTTCAAAAATTTAATGATGCAGTTTTAGTATTCGTCAAAATCCACCCCGTGACTCCTTTAAGGATTTTTCGGTATTAACGATAGTTTCGGATTTGGTCATCCACATGATGACTTGAAACATTCATCCTGTATATACAGACGAACTAATAACCTCCCTCTTTTAGAAATAGGGTAGAAATAAATTTGTACCTCATGATCTAACATTTAATCTAGTTAACTAGCAGCTGGCGGCCTAAGCAGAAGTGTTGGGACTTATTTAACAAAACTCTCATAACGAACTATCACTGAGAATTGGAGGCGATATCAGTAACGATATCGAGCGCAGAGGTTCGTAGTTACAATAAAACCTCGAATAGAAAAGTATTACGACGTAAACAAGTCGTTACTTTAATATTTTTGTTAATTTTAGTAAGTATGGCTTTCCACCTTTGCCAGCTTTAATAAACAATTGACGGGCATCTCTCAATATTTTTTAGAACGTTGCTAGTTCGTTAGATAGCCCATAAGATGCGGATGTTTTTTAAATAAGTGGTTTAATTGGTGTCATAGTAAAATATTGAAATAATCAACTTTGTTTATGGTGTACTCCGACGATGTTTTAATTTTGCTACTTAACTTTTAATCATTACGTTCAAGTGTTTAGTTTTTTCAAACTTCTGAATATGGAGAAATCTTCACAAACGTGTCACCTTCCAATGCAAATAGCAATCGAAGCTACTAGGTTCCTTGATTTAGGGATAAATGCAAAATTATGGCCACTTTTGGGTAATTTTCTGAATTGATGAAATTTCCTCATATTTGCCAAAAGGCTCCATCATCCCGTCAGATATTTATATATTCACTATCAGAACATGTAACACTATTGCACAGAATAACTTTCATTCGCCCTGAATATCCTTTTAGAAATGGCCCAAATCTGAGTTTTCAAAGTCGTCAGATTTGGGGAAAGCCCACAATTTCTCCGTCAGATTTGCCTACTTAAGTCATTATGGGTTAGGCCAGACCCGATCATGCCAAAACCAACGCCTCTGAAGATCACTTTAATTTCGGCCCTTTTTTGAAATCTGAAAGTGGTCTCCTGACCAGGGGTCTCCTATCAGAAACTTTTTAAATATATTTTCGGTGTTCTCTCCTCATGCCAGACCTACTCAGCTATCAACTTCTCGCCCTGAATATGCTTGCTCAAAAACCCTCTGGGCTCCCCTACCATTAGCTTTTAAGTGACGTGCAGTCACAGAATACTTAAAGTACTACGTACAGAAAGGACACTCCCTTCCCCGCACTAACATCAGTTACCGCACCTCACCCCGCACTTCGGCGTATTCGTCGCCGGCTCTTTAACAAGAGCGCTCGAACACAAGTACCCCACGCACACATTCATACGTATACAAACGTCATTTTTTAATGTAGTAGTAGTAGGTAATTATTTTGCGAGCGTTGTATGGAGTGTCCGGGGTGTGGTGCGGCTTAAAAATTTAAAGTATAAAAAATTTTAGTAGAAGGAGCTTATTATTATACACCATTAATGATTTTCTATGTGAAAGATATTTTGAATGACTGTTATAATTTTGACGTATTTGTTTTGACTACTTAGGTACTTTATATATTTTTCCATATTAATTATAAGTGTTATATTTTAATTTCGATACTTAAATTGGGCTTATATATTTCCATTTAAATAATTTTATTAGTTTGTGTATTTTGAATACCTTAAAATTTTTGCTTATATTTACCTACTTAAATATTTGTCAGTGTAAAAGGCAAGCATGCCAATCTGTTTATGATACTTTGAACAACTTACACGCTGATTTTTATTTATTTATTTATTTATTCAAACTTTATGCACAAGTTAAAAAAATACGGCACAAAGGCGGTCTTAATGCCTGAGGCATTTTCTACCAGTCAACCATTCAATCAGTCAGTCAGTCATTTTTCGTGTGTATACTCATGTTTGAACAAAGAAAAATTATCTTATCTTATTTTAGCAAGAAAATACCTACCCAAGATAAGCAAAGATTCGTGTAAAACTTACGAGAACCTACTGCAAACAAATTGCTTTGCAGTTCGGCAGATTTTATGTTAGGTAAACTATAACATCTATAGAAATAAATAAAATTGAAGTATCTGTAATTTCAAAATAACAACTTTTCACTAAATGCATATGAAAGTATACATATATACAGTACTTTTAACCTTTTAACCGCTTACGTCGGATTAATCCGACAAATATTTTCGTGTCCATTCCGCCAGAGTCGTATATATACGACCAAATAACACAGCTCGTTTAATCTGTATTATTATTACATCATCACAGCTCGTTTCATCGGTATTTATTTTTCGTTTTTTTTTTCGGGCGTTGGGGGCACGACAACTGATATAAAGTCGGGCGGTTAAAAGGTTAACAAAAAAAGTTTAAATTTTTGGTATGTCCGTCTGCTTGTCTGTTTATTCCGGCTAATCTCTGAAACGGCTGGACCAGTTTTAACGGGAGTCTCACTGGCGGATAGCAGATTTTATAAGGAGTAACTTAGGCTTTTATTTTAGAAAAAGAAATAAGGTTCCGCGCAAAACAATTTAAACATATGAAATCCAATTCGTTTTCCTACATGCACGCGAACGAAGTCGCGGACAAAGCTAGTTATGCAAATAAAAAAATAAAACAATAGTTACATAGCTAGAAAATTCCTACGCAAGAAAGTCTTTACCACAACACCGCATAAACAAAAGACCCTCGCCAATAAAATAGGAGCAATTGCAAAAAAAAAAAAAATGGCTTTACAAGATCGTCCCTTGCAGTAACTCAATTGTCACGTCGGCTGTTTGGCCGATCTATTTTTTGCTCGGCACCAGAATTTGCGCCATATTGCCAACCACCCCATCTAAATGATAATTCGAGGTCCCTTCTTACAATAAAAATTATTGCGGCCGGTTTTATTACAGTTTATATTGTGTTCGAATACCTACGTAGGGGATTGCGGTCAAAAAATAGTTTTTGCCGCCAAAATAACCTTTATAACGTAGTCTTAAAGAATAGAATGTTTTCAAGTATTCGAAGCCGAAAATGGTGTATGTATGTCCGAACTTGTCACAAATGTCGAATTCGGCAAATGGACAGTGATTTCCCGTTTACCCTTTGACCAATTCGGTTACGATTCGTCGTAGTTACATTTCGTTGGGCGCGTTTCGGTATAAATTGTGTTTTTCAGTTTATTACCGAATAGGTTTCAGGCGAACTGGAAGGCGTTGCGGGAATAACAAAAATCTTTTTAGAACTTTCCGTTTAACACTTTGATGTAGGTAAGTGTGCATTGCAATAGACATATAAGTGTGTGTCGGACCACGCACAATGAAGGGTTCCGTAGTTGAGATGAATTTATCCCAAGAAAAAACTTAATATTGTAGATGTATATTCAAACTGCAAATGTAAATTTGTACGCACAATATTGATAGATTTACCATGTTTTTTTTAAACCATCTAGACTTCTTATAATAAAACTTTTTAAGAAAAAAAAAAAACCGACTTCCAAAAAAACACTACAAAGTGAAAAATAACTTTAATTTCGGAAGTCGGTGTCTTTGGATCTGTATTTTAGTTTTTTGCCACCGACTTCCGAAATTAAAGTTATTTTTCACTTTGTAGTGTTTTTTTGGAAGTCGGTTTTTTTTTTTCTTAAAAAGTTTTTATTTCACGCTTTTTAGTGGGTCTGCTTATAATTTATCTAAGTTACAATAGCCTAGTGATCATCGCCTTTTACAAACAAAATATTGCTTTTCCCGATGCAGGGAAGTTAATTGTTGAGGAGTTCTCCAGGTCCACCATCAGCTCCATATCACCATTCACATTGTGACGGGCATGAATTGCTTAGCAACCATATTAAAGTAATCGAATCGCAACCCGTGAAATACTTAGATATTATTGAGTAGTTCCGGTGGCCATCTGTGGTCTTCATCATCAGTTCCACTTCACCAAATGGTGCTTTCCGAGAGCAAGTGCACGAGTTACTATAAAAAATACCCAAACCGCTATAGGTGTGCCTTTAATATTTGAAGAGTTCCTTCGATTTCTCCAGGATCAAATCCTGACCTGATGTTTTTAGACTAGAAGCTGATAATCCTGGCTGCAGCATCAGGCCAGACTTATGTCAACATTGCATTGAACTTAAAATTTAGTCCTGTTTAAAATGAGCCCAAACACGACTACGGTGCTGTTATTTCAAGGTTTGTACTTTTTCTGATGCTCCTGGCTTCAGCATCAGGTCTCTATGTACTTCGGTGTTCCTCATTAACAGTACGTTTATCCACACATCGAGCCCTTTTCAATGAGCCTAAACACGATATATCTGCTCTTAGTTGTCGAGGAGTTAGGTACTCTGCAGACTATCCTGACTGCAGCATCAGGTCATGACTTGATGATCATGAGACCAAATGTGACAAATGCCCTATCAAACATCAAAACAATTTACTAAAACAGTCCTTGCCTGTTTGAGTAACTTCTTACTGTTAAGGAGTTGTACCTTCCATCATCAGCCCAGCTACCTGAGATGGTCACAACCATACGCAAATAAACAAGATACTTCATAAAATATGCGAAAAACAATAAGTGAGCCTATAAAATTTGAGGGTTGCCCTCGATTTCTCTAAGATCCCATCATCAGATCCTAACTTGGTGAAAATGGGACCACCTCAGAACTATCTACTTTCGTACAAAAAAAGAATTTTGAAAATCCATCGACAATTGGCGGAGTATTCGATGAACAAACATACAAAATAATAATAAAAATAAAAATAATAAAAAACATACAAACAGCCGAACATAGTACCTCCTCCTTTTTGTGAAGTCGGTAAAAATACAACTAACACACAAATAAAATACAACTATTTTCTGTTTTTTTTTATTTGAGGCTCCGTAATTCGGAGAATAGCCCCCCCCCCCGCCTATTCTGCGAAATTATTTAAATTATTTCAAAAAAAAAAATCAAACTGGCGGACAGTTAGGTATGCCACGGATCTAATCCCCTTTCTCATCTATTTTTTTAACCGACTTCAAAAAAGGAGGTTCTGTATTCGACCCGTATGTATGTATGTTTGTATGTCCGCGATTTTTTTTAAAACTTATGAACCCTTTTTCGATTTTTCTTTCATTAAAGTGATCTACATACTTTCAGGAAGGTTATAGTATATTAATACATTAGATAATTATTCTTATGTACGAAGTTATTTATGCATAAAAATGTACTGCATCTCCGGCATTTCTATGCGAATCTTTAAAATTCTTCTAGTCGGTATCTTCAATTCTTCAATGCACCTTAGCTTGGCACCGCTTTGCTGCAATTGTAGGTATATCTATGTATTGTTTTAAATGGATAAGGTATGCCTCAGGGGTGGTCCCATATAAAAATTTGCTTGGTTAGTTTTTGATTCTCAAACTCAAAGCATTTATTTCAATTAAACCAATTACAGGCACTTTTGAATTGTCAAGGGGTCGGTCAGTCAGAAAGATGAAGCTAGTTGCCCATTCCAAAGCGTAGGTAGCGGTAGGTAGCAAAGCGTAGGAGTGTCCATGGAGTTTCTTGCCCGTTCTTCTCCATAGGTACCTATGGAGAAGAACGGGCAAGAAACTCCATGGACACTCTTTTAAATCAAAATAATATGGTTACAAAGTCTTGGTTACATTAGCTTCAATAATACGATTTTTTTCCACTTAGTTTATATTGATGATGTTTTAACTGATATTTACATAGCAAGTAGTGTTAATTGAATTTGTGTGTGGTAAGTACAACTAAAAAGTGAAAAGTAGAAACTGTTTTACAAAAAAAAAAAAAATAAGAGACTTTAAAAAAAAACACTACAAAGGAAAAAAATTAATTTCGGAAGTCGGTGTCAAAAAACGAAAATGCGGAACCAACGAAACCGACTTCCGAAATGAAAGTTAATTTTCACTTTGTAGTGTTTTTTTATGTCGGTTGTTTTTTGATACCTAACTTTAATGCGAAAGTAAGTTTGTTTGTTACCTTTTCACGCCTAAACCACTGACCCGATCATCCTGAAATTTTGCAATAAGTATACGTTGTCAGGTGTACAGAAACGGACATAGGACCTTTCATCCCGAAAAAAAATGCTGTTCCCTAGGAAAACAACATTAACGTTATTATGATAATAATACCGCGCCACGTGTATGATGAATTATGATCCGAGCGAAACCGCGGTCACAAGCTAGTAATCTATCTATACTTATATAAAAATGAATCGCCGAAATCTATGTACCTACGCCCATAACTTCCGAACGACTGCACCAAATTAGATAAAGGCCGCTGCACACTTGTAACACCCGACGCCATCCCACGCTTACTTATTGGTCAAATGGTGAAAATAGCTCAACGAGACGAAAAATGCGGCCAATGAGTAAGCTTCATTGATGTCGCGTAACGTGGCGTGTTATAAGTCTGTTTCTTCCTTTATTCTTTTTTTGTTGTGTTCGGTATTGCCAGGACAAGGTTTGCAATTTGCATGATTCATTCATTCGAAAAAAAGTTGCACCCGTGCGAAGCTGGGGCGGGCCGCTACTCCACTAGTTATGTATATGTCGCACAGCCAACTGTTTAAATTAGCCGTTCAGTTAACTGCCTAGCCTTTTAACTAAACGGTGGCGTTCAACTATCTATCTATGTTATGGGTTTGGTTTCCGCACTTAGTCCTTCAAATGGACCATTGTGCGTGCGCCGTTCAACTAGCGGCCTAAATGATATTCCGCCAATTCATCTAATAAAACATTTAATGAATTGGCTGGCTGATGCTAAGGCCGTTTATTCAAAATTGTTTTTAACCTCAAATCAGGTAAAAAGGGAAAACGAAACGTTAATATGGGCGATTGACCACCAAATCTGTACCAGTATGTCCAGTATATTGTCTGTGGCGTAAAATGTCGTACAAAATCGATGAAACGGAACGTAAAAAAAAAAACTACGCGATTTGCGTCTTGTGTCCGTGTCATTATGAATGTTTTGTTGTTTTATTTGTTTTCATAAAAACTATGGTTGCAATAGGTCAAATTTGTCCCAAAACCATATCGGGGCACCCCGACTCCACGTAGTCTTTAAGCTGCTACCCCTAGAGTGTATATAAAAATCCGGAGGCGCGGAGGGCGAGCAGCCCCCGCCCGCTGTAACAAAGCATAGGCACTCGTGCGAGCCGTAGCGGCTGAGTGGCAAAGCAAGCCGAAGCTGCGGAGGTGAGCATCCTTTGTTACGCAAGGGCGAAGGGGCTTGCCGGACTGCCGCCATGGGATCTGGAGGCGATAGTCCTCGCGCGCCTGTATGAGTGACGCGCGGAGGCACTACGCTGGGGGGAAACTCCGCTTCCGCGGCAAGTCGCGGCGGAGCGGACGAACCTCCGGCGCGATCTCAAGATGGAAGAGCGACTTTCGCAACCCAGCGCAGGGCACGCCTTAATAGCGGCGATAAGACCCCTCTTTGAGGAGTGGAGTAGATAGGATACGCCGGTTCTGGCTCACTCCTGAGTCACCACCCTCATCGGTCGTCGACGGATGACGAATCCTAAAAAAAAAAAAAAAGTTTGGTATGGTTGGTATGGTTTTGATGTGCTCTGAGCTCGAATCTGCGGTCCATTTTTGTGTAGGATGCACGGTTTCGGAGATGCGCAGATCGATTTACTCGTATCTAATTGATATCATTAGCGTCATTAGCGTATCATTAGCGTCCCATTGTCTCTTATCTATTGTTCCTCCAACTCCACAACCACTCGGTGTTCATATCTATTACTCATTGTGCACCCCGCTTATCACTGCTTTTGTATTAAACTTCGTTACGATCTACCTCGCTTTTCTGAATCATCAATAAAACACATTCCTTCATTTTAGTACCATTTTTATTTCCAAAATGTTTGTTGCTTATACTCGTATAACAACTGGCTTGTGTAAAAATAATTATTGATGAACATTTAAATTGTAGCCTTATCTACTTATAAAATAGGAGCGAAACATCTCATCCACTAAAATATCGTTGTAAAGTGTGTTCCCTGTAAATATGCTCGTAAAACTATGCATTGAACGTCCCTGAAACTTAAATAGCAAATAGATTAAGCAATATTCACCACAAACTGAAGTCCAATCATTCTGAATCCTATCAACATTCCAGTCCCATCTCTTACAATTCCTTTTCAAAAACTGGAGATGATATCGCTCAGGTGTACGTCCATATGAATCAAAATATTGACCGATGTTATTCGTATCGATATGTACTGCTACCCAGTGTGAACCTTGTTTATCATCCGCATCCAAATTGCATATTATATACGTTGGTACATGGGCTATTAGCAGCATAAACATTATTTTCTAGACTGGGATGAATCTTTTTCATATGTTTTTGTAATTCTACTGTATCCATGATTTTATTGTTATTAGCAGATTATTACAGTACCAATCTATTCAATGGTTGTCATAGGAATGTTCAATTAAAGTGATTTGTAAATATTAAATCGCATTCTTTGTGGGAGTCACAAAACAGGTTGATGATTCATAGAGTTAATTACTATCGCTTTCGTTTTGTGAATATTTAACTATAGTGATTTGTAAATATTAAATCGCATTCTTTGTGGGGAACAAGTTTGTTGACTCATAGAGTTACAATCAGTTTCGTTGTACTTAGGAATTTGCTTTAGATAAGAATGGTGCTATATAAGATCGAACAGTTGCAGTTATGCAGTCAGTCTATGGTCGTTTGACCACAGTGGATTGTATACGTCTACCAATACTACGTTTGTGTTACTTCAACGCATCAATGACCATGGAGGTAAGTGTTTATTCTATTGACAAACTTACTTTTCTTTCTGTTGTTGTTTCCTTACGTGTGTATGTGATTAAGTGTAAACAAATTGATATTAACGTGATAACTCTGTTGTTGCAGAAATCATTCAACTTCGATGAAAATACCTATAAACAGTATTACTACTCGCCACTCTCCCCTCAGCACGAAGAAGAGAGTGACGACATCGTCATTAAGAACACATGCGATGGTGGAAAAAGGAAATCGCAGTCGATTGATCAATTTTTTGAAGTAGAATCAAAAATGAAAAAGAGCAAAAAGTTGTTATCCTCAACCGTCGCACGAGCCGCTAGAGATGGTGTATCATACATTTCTACTAATTCTGACGACGGAGACCAAGCGACGCATCTCATAAAAATTGAAATGTACGATATGAAAAAGCTATGCAAGATTCCAACTACTGATCATTGGAAACATGCTACCACGAGAATTAAATATTATGTAAAGAATAATAACGATAGCATGTACGACAACACAAACGCCCTCGTATACAATATTACAAAGACAATAGCAGAAAGTGAAAAAGTTAAAAAATACTTTTTTAACAATGATCATTAGTGAATGTGATTCTGTTTACTTAAAGTACTTCTGTCGTGTGTGACTATAAATATTGGGTATTATTTGAAATTGGACATCAGTTGGTCTACCAACACTGAACTGCTACTTATTCTGCTTATTCTTTGGTATAAAGATGGAAAACTTCAGTGAAGTGTGCACCAGTGCTTTCTTTTCCACATCCATGGAAGAGAATATGGAACTATTCAACAGCGAATTAAATCAGGAAATGTCTAAAGTTTGTGAAGAAATGGAGAAGCGTGAACTTTTCGATTCATTATATGATGATGAGCTGTATAATCACTGTGTGATGGTTGAAACACAGTTTAAGTAAGTAAAATAAACATACATTTCGATCATGATTTACACATTGTTTTATATAGTTTTTTTATAAATTTTAACATTTTTACAGTCTACCACTACAACTTGGAGGAGGAATGAAGCGAAAGAGCAGCGAAGAACCCAAGATCGTCAAAAAACCAAGAACGGAAGAAGAAGCGTCTACCTCTGCAGGGACCAGTGTCGGTAACACTGATCAAGTGGAATGTCTAACGTGTCATATATTTATCAAGAAAAGGTATTTAGCTAATCATTTTAAAAGTAATGTTCACAAAAATAATCTTTTAAATTCACATAATTCTTTATCAAACGTTAGTGTTATTGAATCTGCTTTTGGAAACAGAATTTTAACTTATAAAATCAAGAGTAGAGTAGATCGTTCATCATTAGTAAATTTTGACACTCCTGAACTGTTTTTAAATTCTTTTAAAGATGATATTTTATTTTTAATACGAGAGAGTATTCATCAACACATCATTTTTAAAGTAAACTTCATACTGCATGCTGATTTTGTTCAACAAACTAAAGATATTCATGATACATTTGATTTTCAAACATTTAACTATATTATTTTTCAAGGAGATGACTTAAATATTTTTCTTTCATCTTTGAATGATACAATTACTAGTAAAATTAGTGCATTTGAAAGAAAAGATAGTGGATGGAGTCTAAAAAACATAAGATCTATAGACATGAATGTTAATAAATTCAACCCCCTGCGTGGTACTTCATACATAGACCTTCCCCGTGACATAAAATTGAAAAAGGCTGTTTTAAATGTAAAAAACAAAGATTATTTTTGTTTTAAATGGGCGTTACTCTCAGCGTTATATCCCGTAAATAGAAACGCGGATCAGGTGTCATCGTACGCTAAACATGCAAATAAACTTAAATTTGATGGTATTTCCTTTCCAGTTAAAATTTCAGACATAGCAAAAGTAGAGAAATTAAATGATATTAGTATTAATGTTTTCGGGTTAGAATATAATAAAGAAAAACGATGTAATTCTATAGTAGGTCCATTATTTTTAACAAAGTGTCGTAAAACTAGACATATCAATTTATTATTTTTTTCCAAGGATACTAAAAATCATTTTTGTTACATAAAAAATTTATCGCGATTAGTTAGTAATCAAATTTCAAAACATAGTCACGTTATGTATATTTGCGAAGCGTGTCTACTTCATTTTCCATCTCAGGAAAGGTTAAATAACCATGAACAATACGATTGTGCCTACATTTGTACAGAATTACCAAACAGTGAAACTTTAAAAATGAATTGGTTTGGTCAACCTACTTCAAGTGATAAAATTAAATTTGACAGTTTTGAAAAAAAGTTAAAGATACCATTCGTAGTTTATGCTGATTTTGAAGCATTTTTAAAGCCAATAGAATCATGTTCTAACGATCCATCCAAACCTTTCACACATAATATTCAGAAACATGAAGTGTATAGTTTTGGTTATTATATAAAATGTTCATATGGTGATAAATTATCAAAATATGTAACATATTGCGGACCCAACTGTGCACAAGTGTTTATGGAAAGTTTATCTAACAATTTGAAAGAAATAATTCGAAAAAATAGATTTCAAATATGTCCAG
This sequence comes from Amphipoea oculea, assembly GCA_945859645.1. NCBI lineage: Eukaryota > Metazoa > Arthropoda > Insecta > Lepidoptera > Noctuidae > Amphipoea > Amphipoea oculea. The sequence continues at coordinate 18,718,317 of OX243864.1, read as the reverse complement.
TTACGCTAACAAATGAAGACAAAAACAAAATTTCAAACGCAACCATTTGTCATATTTGTGAAACAGAATTAGCAGAACCCTTTTATGATTTTGATTGGTACACAGGTAGTTTTAGAGGTGTTGCTCATGAATCATGTAGCTCGAAGTTCAGAACACCACGTCATATTCCAATATTTTTACACAACCTTAGTCACTATGATGCTCATTTTATTGTTGTTTGAGTAATCTAGCATACTACAACAACCAAAGTGTTCCCAAACATCTTTAGCATGATTGTAATCGTCATTTGAAATATGGGAATCTGTGAGCGAGCTATAAAAATGTTTTTGTTCGGGGAGTGACGTTAGGTTTAAACTATCATAACTAGTCATTAATTCATATGGATAAACCCAAAAAAAAAAAAAAAAAAAAGTTTTCGAAACTGATCAACCGTCTAGATTTTGAACTGAAAAATGGATATTCACCTCTTAGGTACTGCATATTCTTCACTTTTTCTTCTCCAATCAGTTTTGTAGTTTTGCTTTTCCATGAAGTGTTCTGTACACGTATACCACACTCATCTCTTCCTTCTGCTCTTGTTTTTCTCTCAGCATCACAAGACGACAGCTCCTTGGATCTAATGAGTACACAGAAGTACTTTAAGTAAACAGAATCACATTCACTAATGATCATTGTTAAAAAAGTATTTTTTAACTTTTTCACTTTCTGCTATTGTCTTTGTAATATTGTATACGAGGGCGTTTGTGTTGTCGTAGATGCTATCGTTATTATTCTTTACATAATATTTAATTCTCGTGGTAGCATGTTTCCAATGATCAGTAGTTGGAATCTTGCATAGCTTTTTCATATCGTACATTTCAATTTTTATGAGATGCGTCGCTTGGTCTCCGTCGTCAGAATTAGTAGAAATGTATGATACACCATCTCTAGCGGCTCGTGCGACGGTTGACGATAACAACTTTTTGCTCTTTTTCATTTTTTGATTCTACTTCAAAAAATTGATCAATCGACTGCGATTTCCTTTTTCCACCATCGCATGTGTTCTTAATGACGATGTCGTCACTCTCTTCTTCGTGCTGAGGGGAGAGTGGCGAGTAGTAATACTGTTTATAGGTATTTTCATCGAAGTTGAATGATTTCTGCAACAACAGAGTTATCACGTTAATATCAATTTGTTTACACTTAATCACATACACACGTAAGGAAACAACAACAGAAAGAAAAGTAAGTTTGTCAATAGAATGGATGGATAAAGTGAAACATTACACACGTCTAAAGTTCAGAGGGATGAAATAAGAAATGAAAGTGTTGTTTTAAAAAATAATATATATATCATGCTAAAATTATATTATAAAACAGAATGATTTGAATACTATTTCTAACACAATAATTAGTACATCAGAATTTTACAATCAACTCAAATGTATACACACAAATAGAAACCACAATTATCTTACATTATTTACAATCAAACAATAATTAAATTTTACAATCAATACAAATTTTATTTACACACAGACATAAAAGTAAAAAATATTAACATTTAACGCAATTTACAATGACCCCAAGCTAATGTTTCAATGTTATTATCTAAAATATACCTCTTTGTGTCATTATACGATAAACCAATCTTATTTAATTTTTGCGTGAAAATTGTGTGTTTAATTGATTTAAATCTAAGCATACTGTAATATTGCACTTTTTTATTAAAAAGAGAAGACTTATAACAATTCATTGTCATCTTTTTCGTGATACATTTATTTACCCCTTTTGCCTTGGCTATAGTCTTGTTCTCTAAGTTAAAATTATTTTCATCTTTGAAAAAACCTAATTTCTTTTTATTCAATTTTGGATATTCAAAAATGTTATTTGTATCATAATCTGAGGTATCGAAGTACGAGGAAAGGTCAGGTTTTATATCAGTGTAAAAATCATCTGTAAATATGTGTTACTAAACTATCCGTATCTGTATACAATAATTTGATTTTACTAAACTTTTGAATCATATATTTATAATGAAAATCATACATTAAGGTTTTTGATACATCTAAAATACAAAACCCTAAATAAATTGGTTTGTTATATACTAACTTAGTCTTTCGCAACTGAACCGCAACTAGGTCTTCCGAAAATATAGAAAGACTATGAAAGTGTGGTTTAGCAATTAGATCTTCAGCACCTAAAGCTTTACCCTGATTCTCCCAGTGTGTAACTAATTTTACGTTAACCCTTTTTTCAATATTCTCCATAGTCTTACCGAAGACTGAATTATTCATTAATTTATAAAAATCTTTTTCGAAATCTGATTTTGCTAACGTTCTTAATTTTGTGTTTAGATCTATGTACATTTTTAACCAGGGAGACTGTTTAAATTTCAAAACTCTATGAATTTTAATTAATTTAATCCCCATTTCTATGCACTGCTTTAAATTTCTATAATGAATTACATATTTATCTATATTATTTAAATTTGGGATTAATTTACTCTCATTCGTATTGCCTACACAAATGTTTTCTGGACACAAAGGAAAGTCCGAATGTAAATCATGAAGTTCATTTGGATATTCCAAATCAACTTCTAAAATGAAACCGAAGTCCGATGTCTCAGACACATTAAAATCTGTATTCGGATTTATGCATTCAAATCCGCCAGTAGGAAGATATTGAGACATAGCCCAACCATATAAATTGTTGGCATCAAAATATGTGATATATGAATTTGGTTTCTCAGCATCATAATCCTCCATGTATTTGTTATTAGCTCTAGCGTTGTGGGTGATGTTATGACTCCGCTATTAAGAGTCGTTTCATTAGATCCTTCAAAATACATTTATGGTGCGAATAAAATGCACGTTTTCTCTCCACCTCACTACTTACCTGTTATGCGAAGAGAGTTCGATACACTGGAAATAGATATAAGATCGAGCACAGGACAAAAAATACCATTCCAGTTTGGAACCGTGTGTATTAAACTACATTTCCGCAAATTATAATAATGTATTCTCCTCATGATCATCATAAATGTCCATATGAAAATTATTATTCACATCAAGCTGGATCAGGAGTTGGAGTAATTTATAAGGGTTCACCATACCAACGTGGTCATGGTATTGGGAGCTTCTTAGGAGGGTTATTTAGATCAGTTTTACCTTTACTTTCAAGTGGTGCTCGAGTGGTTGGTAAGGAGGCATTAAACGCTGGAGTAGGACTTTTATCGGATATGGTTCAAGCCCGTCCTATGGAAGCCTCAATAAAAGATCGTCTAAAGCAAGTTATTACGAACTTAAAACGAAAGGCTGATGACAAAATTGATCGATTTAACATGACAGGATCTGGGTATATAACTAAAAGAAAACGATTGGCCTCGTTCATTCCACCACTAACAGCTAAAGTGAAAGCTACGAAAAAATTTGGTCTAAAACCAAAAAACATCAAAGATATATTTTCAAATTAAGTATGTCTTTCCTTCATAATCATTCTTGTGAGTGCGTTAAGTCAGAATTAGATTTGTTTGCATTACCGTCTACACAAACAAGCATTGAAAATGGATTGTGGATTCACTATAATCCAATTTCATCTCTTGCTGATGATGGACCTATCGAGTTTCAAGTTCCTGGAACAGGCGATGACTACATAGATTTGTCTCATACATTACTCCACATAAAGGCAAAAGTATTAAATCAAGATTCAACAAACTTGATATCAGCTACAGCAGTAGCACCTGTAAATAATTGGTTGCATTCACTTTTTAGTCAACTCGATGTTTATTTAAACCAAAAATTGTATCACCACCTAATAATACCTATGCCTATCGAGCATACGTGGAAACCCTTTTAAACTATGCTCCTGCTGCTAAACAATCTCATCTTACTTGTAGTCTTTGGTATGAGGATACAGCAGGAAAAATGGATTCCACAGATGGTAAAAACATAGGATTTGTTAAAAGACAGGAATTAGTTAATGAAAGCAGGGAAATAGAAATGATTGGTCATCTTCATGGTGACATTTTCAATCAAAATAAATTTTTAATTAATGGTGTTGAAATGAGTGTAAAATTAGTTAGGTCAAGAGAGAGTTTTAATTTAATTGCTGGGTCAAATGATGTAAAGTTTAAAGTTTGCATTACGGACGCAACTCTTATTGTTCGAAGAGCACGAATTAATCCAAGTGTATTACTCGCACATCAGAAAGTTTTAGCTTCTACCACTGCTAAATATCCTATTACTCGTGCTGAAGTTAAAGTTTTAACAATTCCATCAGGTGTTCAAGGAAAAACTCTTGATAATATATTCTTAGGACAGGTACCCAAAAGATGTATTATTGGATTTGTGAACAATTCAGCATTTAATGGTTCACTTACTAAAAATCCATTTAACTTTGAAAACTATGGTATTAACTCTTTCAGCTTATATATTGATGGTCAACAAATACCTTCAAAAGCTTTGCAACCATCTTTTAATAATAATATATTTACATCGGCATATCATACTCTATTCTCGGGGACTGGTATTGACTTTCTTAATGAGGAAATGCAATCTCTCGTGAACAGTATGCCAAAGGCTACTGTCTTTTAGCATTTGATTTAACTCCTGATTTATCAGCTAACTCATCAGCTCATTGGAATCTCATAAAGCATGGTAGTGTAAGATTAGAAGTACGATTTGAATCCTCACTAATACAAACAATTAACTGTATTGTTTATGCTGAGTTTGATAATATTATTGAAATAGATAAAAATAGAAATGTTACTGTAGACTATAGTAGTTAAGGTTATAATGTGTGTTGTGTTTTAGATTTATGTGTTATGCTTAATGCATTTTGTGTATATGTAACTAAAGGAAACATTATAAAATTAAATAAAACAAATTGTATGCAATGTATTATTTTTTATTTCTTTATAAACTCCCTATTTAATCTTAAACAAAACACTGTTCGAGTTTAAACTTTACATAAGCACACTGACTAAACCACTGAACATGCTGCTGCCAAGGATCATCATCATCTTCCCAATCTTTTAAACCAACACCACGATGGAAACACATGGTCCTGTCTCCATGACCAGTATAAAAGAAACCGGCTTCTGCAAGATCTTCAGGCTTCTGTTGCATAACGAGAGGCCAGTTTTCGAAACTGATCAACCGTCTAGATTTTGAACTGAAAAATGGATATTCAGCTCTTGGGTACTGCATATTCTTCACTTTTTCTTCTCCAATCAGTTTTGTAGTTTTGCTTTTCCATGAAGTGTTCTGTACACGTATACCACACTCATCTCTTCCTTCTGCTCTTGTTTTTCTCTCAGCATCACAAGACGACAGCTCCTTGGATCTAATGAGTACACAGAAGTACTTTAAGTAAACAGAATCACATTCACTAATGATCATTGTTAAAAAAGTATTTTTTAACTTTTTCACTTTCTGCTATTGTCTTTGTAATATTGTATACGAGGGCGTTTGTGTTGTCGTAGATGCTATCGTTATTATTCTTTACATAATATTTAATTCTCGTGGTAGCATGTTTCCAATGATCAGTAGTTGGAATCTTGCATAGCTTTTTCATATCGTACATTTCAATTTTTATGAGATGCGTCGCTCTATGAATCAACAAACTTGTTCCTTCGCAACAGGCATCAACCTGCTTTGTGACTCTCACAAAAGAATGCAATTAAATATTCACAAAACGAAACTGATAGTAATTAACTCTATGAATCATCAACGAAACTGATTGTAACTCTATGAGTCAACAAACTTGTTCCCCACAAAGAATGCGATTTAATATTTACAAATCACTATAATTAAATATTCACAAAACGAAAGTGATAGTAATTAACTCTATGAATCATCAACCTGTTTTGTGACTCCCACAAAGAATGCGATTTAAATCAGTGTCCATTCAAAAATATATTTGGGAACCTAGATATTCTGTAATCCAATCGGAATAAATACTCGTACACACTACATTAAGAATATGATTGATTTACAAATTTATTTTGGTATTACGTTTGTATGAACAACGCATGCTCCGCCGGCCTCTTAAGGGCAAACTATTATTGTTCTGATTTTCTAGAGTATAAAATAAATGATTCATACTAACGCCACCGCCCGTAATACCTGTACAGACTTCCACTGCTGATATAGGCACTATAACAGTAATCAAACGCAAGACAAAGCCACCCCATTCTTATCTCCCTTTCAGATCGCCATCAGTGCCGCCATGTTGATGTCATTATGAATCAAATTCCCGCGTTTTTACTTTTTTTTCCATTCGCTAGGCACCGGCGTTAGATCTCACGGCCGATAAGTTCTTTATTATCCTGGATGATTTTTTAATCTGTGCACCTACTTGGTGGTTTCGCATTAGCGTATTGTTAGGTGTGTTGTGGGGAAATTGCAAGGTTCTGCGAACAATGGCGTCGTCGATGTGATGACAGACGCTTAATGCGCTGGGTGATTAGCTGCCTTCGCTCGGAGTTTACTAAGTAATACTTTAGACTTCGGGAGCTAATAGTCTTTTAATTATTGTCATCCGTCGTTATAGGGCTCTGGATATATTATGTGAATCGGTTTTCTTGTTACAAAAATACAAAAAACTTTATTGACAAAAGGAAAGGCTTATATGCTTTAAGGTATATATTTATTCACTAGCTGCGCCCGCGTCAACTTTCGCGCGGATGTCGGATATCAATAATGTGTCGCTTAGAGAAGGTGTGCGTTTTTCTTTTTGCGCGTAATCCTAAAGGTATGATTCCGATCTCGGCAGCACGCAGCAGTGCTGCCGCGGCAGTGCGGTCGCAGCACAACTGGTCAGTACTGGTCCTCATACATTTTCTACGGGTTTATACGTGATTACATTCCGAGCACGGCAGCAATGTGACGTCGCGCAGCATTGCTGCCGTGCTCGGAATGTAATGTCATATAAACCTATAGAAAATGTATGAGGACCAGTAGTGCTGCGACCGCACTGCCGCGGCAGCACTGCTGCGTGCTGCCGAGATCGGAATCATACCTTAAGACGCGTCGCCCACACGAGCTAGAGTCGAGGCGGCGACGAGGCGCGGGCACACGTTTTCTATAGGAATAAATATAGGTATGTCGCCTATACATACATACCTATATTTATTCCTATAGAAAACGTGCGCCCGCGCCTCGTCGCCGCCTCGACTCTAGCTCATGTGGGCGACGCGCCTCAGTATACAGTGGGCATAACACGTAGTCTGCTAAAATCACAGTGTCAAAAACAAACTACTTAGTTAACATCTTTAAAAAGTTCCCTACAGAAGCATTGCTTTTACAAACCCAGCTTACTTACTTCTAAGATAAAATTAAGAAAACAACAGTGGATTCCGGACACCGGACCTGCAAACTTCGAAGTTCGGACTCTAAGTAGATTTTCCAATTTGAAACTCGTTACGGTCGAAGTTGCGACTCTTTTTCACTTGGACTGCTGACGATTTATTGTCCAACTTCTTCGGACTACGAGAACTTTGGCGAGGATGAAAATTGTCAGCGTTGGTTATTTATAACTTGTGCTTTCTGAGAGAAAGATAGAAAGAAATAAAAAGTATTTAATGCGACTCGCACAGGAAGATCAAACTAAACACTGCCTGTCATAAATAAAAAACCAAATTAGGTATATTTTATAAAAAAAAGTAACTAAAAGAAAAATGAGACAAAAGTCTTATACGATGCCAAAATGGGCCAAAAGGCTCCTATATGATGCTGCAACATTAAAAAAAAAAAACCCGGCCAAGTGCGAGTCGGGCTCGCACACGAAGGGTTCCGTACCACCGTACAATATTTAGCACTACATTCATACTAATATCACACTAATATTATAAAGGCGAAAGTTTGTGAGTGTGTGTGTGTTTATATGTTTGTTAATACTTCTTCACGCTTAAACGGCTGGACCAATTTTGATAAAATTTTGTATGGAGGTAGCTGACACCCTAGATTAACATATAGACTACTTTTATCCCGATATTCCCACGGGATCGACATTTACGCGGGTGAAACCGTGGGGCGCAGCTAGTAATATTATAAATTCGAAAGTAACTCCGTCTGTCTATCTGTCTGTCTGTCTGTCTGTATGTTACCTTTTCACGCCTAAACCGCCGAACCGCAGCCTAATTGCGGAACGCCAAATCGTCAAATGATTCTGATCAGTTGGCTTCATTTCTATCACAATTGGCTTCATTTTACGATTTTCGAATTGCGAAACTCTAGTTTATTATGAAACCAATTATGAACGTTAAGGCCCTGCGCAGAAACTAGAGTTTCGCAATTCGAAAATCGTAAAATGAAGCCAATTGTGATAGAAATGAAGCCAACTGATCAGAATCATTTGACGTTCCGCAATTAGGCTGCCGATTTAGATGAAATTTGGTATAGAGATAGCTTGAGTCCCGGGAAAGGACATAGGATACTTTTTATCCCGATATTCCCACAGAATCGAGACTTATGCGGGTGACACCGCGGGGCGCAGCTAGTACTTATATTTTAAAAAATCACGTTCGTTGAATGGGAGCCCCCCTTAATTTATTTTATTTTAATTTAATTATTTGTTTTTAAAGTGAAAATATAACAAGGTACCTATTTGTAAATATTTCAAGCGTCTACCGGTTGCCGTTATTAATATCGAGCAAAAAACGGAAAAAAAATCACGTCTGTTATATGGGAGCCCCCTTTAAATATTTATTTTATTCTGTAGGTATTTAGTATTAAGGCTATTCAATACATGATCTCCCAGCCACTTTATCGCTAGATGGCGTCTACGGTTGCCGTTATTAATATCGAGCAAAAAACGGAAAAAAAATCACGTCTGTTATATGGGAGCCCCCTTTAAATATTTATTTTATTCTGTAGGTAGCGGCAACAGAAATAGGTACATTGTCTGTGAAAATTTCAACTGTCTAGCTATCATGGTTCTATCATGGTACCTCATGAAACACACACAGACACACAGACAAACGTGTGACAGACAGACAGACAGACAAACGGACAGTGGAGTCTTAGTAATAGGGTCCCGTTTTTACCCTTTGGGTACGGTAACCTAAAAATAAATGTCGCAGCGCTGGTATTCTGAGAGAAGTGACTCTCCCAGTATACAGGGTGTTACGGAAAGGGTATATCAATACAAACGGGTTGAAGAGTGTATCTGGTCTAGAATCTCTGTACAAAATTTCAGCTCAAAAGCAGTAACTTTGAAAATGCTTAATATTTTTTTATTTCGATAGTTTATTAAATTGAAATCATAACAAACGTGTCACCGCACTACGAGGGTCATTATCCATTATCTGTAGTGTGTCTGTGCGCCTAGTACACGCACATCACGCCGCCGCGCGCCTGTACAGCGCCGTGATGTCGAAATAAAAAAATATTAAGCATTTTCAAAGTTAATGCTTTTGAGATGAAATTTTGTACAGAGGTTCTAGACCAGATACACTCTTCAACCCGTTTGTATTGATATACCCTTTCCGTAACACCCTGTATACTTTAGTTTATGGAGGTGACTTGTGCTTAGTTATTACATAGTGACTATATGCAATAAGGCTTTAAAATTTATTTATTCACTAGCTGCGCCCGCAACAACGGTTGCGTGGTTGTCGGGTATAATAATGTGTCGCTTAGAGGTGACACACACCTCAAAAGGAAGGTTTTTTTTCTCTTTTTAAGTTTCTTTTTGCGCGGAACCCTAACTCCTTTTCCAAAATTAAGTTACTCCTTATTAAATCAGCTATCTGCCAGTGAAAGTCCCGTCAAAATCGGTCCAGCCGTTTCAAAGATTAGCCGGAACAAACAGACAGACAGACAAAAATTGTAAACTATGTTACTTTGGTACATGTATGTACCGTGTTTACATCCATATGCATTTAGTAAAAAGCGGTTATTTTAATATTACAAACAGGCACTCCAATTTTATTTATTTGTATAGTTGTATAGATAAAGCTGTTATTTTAACATTACGAAAAGACACTTCATTTCATTTAGGGCTGATTTTTCAATTATCTGATAATTTTATTCAGAGAATAATTTGGAATTTTGACAGTTATTTCATACAAAAACTTTCAAACGTCAATTTTATTCCTCGAATAAAAGTTATCTGGCGATGGCGATGGAAAAATCAGCCCTTAGTTGTATATATGTATGCATACTATTATGTATGTATGTATGTATAGATATAGATTAATAAGTTGTGCGTATGAATATAGATGGCTGTAAGAGTAGGAGAAGACCAAACAAACAAGGGATGGACTGCGTGAAGGATGATATGGCTAGAAAGACGACTACCATAATGACGAGTACCGTAAACCGGGGTTACTTTGAATCACGGGGTTAATTTGATAGAAACTTCTTATCGACATAAAATTGCAAATTGCGTAAAACGGAACAAATTTTGGTAGAATTTTTTTTTCGGATGACTACACTGGTAAGCTGTCACAATCCTTTTTGCGGGTGCGCTGGTGATGACACGTTGTTTCATGCAAAAAAAGGTAAGTTTTTTATCAATACCGATTTTTACCAGATAAAATTATTTATTGGGGCTACTTTCAGATTCTATGTTAAAAACGGGGGGTTCCAAAGTAACCCCAGAATCATTTTAACTTTTACTACTTTGTTTTATTTTTTTTTTCTGAAAAACTAATCGATTTTTTTGATTTTTTTTTTACTTTTACAGAGAGAACTATAAAAACCGATTATTACATTTTTTTTAGAACCACACATTCAAAAATTACAGTCAATTAAAGTTCAAAATTGATCAAAGTAACCTCAGTTTACCGGTATCTAATAGAGAAGTATGGAAGAAAAAGACATTGCCCCGACCCCAAATAAATTGTTATAAGGGCAGGAGGCTGATGGTAATGAGTTATTCATATTGCACGTGATGCAGACCAAGGAAACAGTGTTTTAAACGCCTCACGGTTCAGGTTTTTGTGCAGTTTGAACTGCTTTTATTTAAAATACTACTTCGTTGGTCTAGCCCTAGCGGTCGCAAAAGCTACAGCTAAGCATGAGGTCCTGAGTTTGACTCCCAGGAGGAGTTTTTTTTCCAACAGGAACTTCTCAGCTGCAGTTTGGAGTGTGGATTTGTGCCCGGTTGGTGTCAATAGGCTTGCCCCCTATTACCTGCATGGGACTTGAACATAACTGGCGAAATGTGGGTGTACTAGGTGTTATAAAACCTTCTGTATAATCTTTCAGGCAATACAAACTGGTTGTTATTTTTTTATTTTATTTATATTCAAAAACAAGTAACAAGGACTCAAAAAAAAAAAAAAAAAAAAAGAAAAAAAAAAAAAAAAAGAAGTTATGTTAGGTTATAATCTAAACTAATATTATAAAGAAAAGATTTTTTTTAAGTATGTTTAGTTTTTTTCGCGGAACGGCTGATCAGATTTGAACGAAATTTGGCACTTGGTTGGCCATGACCTGGATTAGGACATAGGATACTTTTTATCCAGAAATACCCATGGGACCAAAACTTATGCAAGTGAAACTTCGGGGCGCAGCTACGTTACAATTATAGTACTTACGTTATAATTTAAAACGCCATTTAGGAACATCTTTTTTACAAAGGTGAAGAAAGATTACTTATCTATATTATTTTTGACACGTCATGCAGACTCATCATCATTCATCGTGATCGAGAAACTACTTTTTCTTCCTTGTCAGTAACTGATCTTCCTTCAATATTTAAAAGTGTCCATTTACCTCCCTCTATTTATCCAAAAATTACCTATATTGCAAAATAAACATTGTCTATGTAATTATTTGAGCAGCACTAGCGGCGTAATGGCGACGCTTCCGGTGGACCGCCATTAGTGGCCATTTCCTGCCAACTTCCGGACCGGCAGCGCCGCCTAGTGGTGGCTCCTAACAATCGCTAAGGGCGTTAAATGCTTACGTTACAATTTCATTCGAATTCGGAACGTAATGGCGATGTTATCAGTTTTATAGGCAGAACGCTTGTAATACAAACTCAAATTGACACGGACTGGCTGCTAAGATTTTAAATTGGTTTTGAAAGAAATGTTTTTAGCCCTCGAATAAAATTGATAGGGGGGGCGCTGTTGGTAAACCTTTGTGCAAAAATGTATTCTAAAATCATGATGTAGCGTTAGTTCCGATTTTGACCACGCACCGAAATAACTTTTTAGCGCTATATCTACACTATCTACGTTACCGTATTGGAACTTAGGATGGCTGTTCAGGTAATTTTGGACGTCGCGTCGTAACCAATAATGGAAATATTATAAGTGTCCTTTAAAATGAGTACCTACTTTGTGACGTTTCCACAGTAAGTTTCAAGGGAACGCGCTGGCAAGTCAACCTTCCTAACATTCATTTGTGAAATTAAAATAAAAACATTGCAAGTTGCGAAGGGAGTTACAAATTACCAAAAAGATAACATATACATACTAATTGTTCCAGAAATATGTAGATTTTAATTTTTGATACAATATAGTAAAATAGGTATTTAAAAAAAGTATAAGTAATACCTATACTTTTTTATTTGTTTGGTTCAGCAGTAGGTAACATACAAGAAACATATTGAAAACAATCCATACTTATTACTTATCACACTTCACACTAATATTATAAAGGCGAAAGTTTGTGAGTGTGTGTGTGTGTTTATATGTTTGTTACTTCTTCACGCTCAAACGGCTGGACCAAATGTGATGTAATTTGGTATAGAGATAGCTTGAGTCCCGGAAAAGGACATAGGGTATTTTTTTGTCCCGATATTCCCACGGGATCGAGACTTATGCGGGTAAAACCGCGGGGCGCAGCTAGTAATATTATAAATTCGAAAGTAACTCTGTCTGTCCGTCTGTATGTTACCTTTTCACGCCTAAACCACTCAACCGATTTAGATGAAGTTTGGTATAGAGATAGTTTGAGTCCCGGGAAAGGACTTAGGATAGTTTTTATCCCGATATTCCCACGGGATCGAAACTCATGCGGGTGAAACCGCAGGCGCAGCTAGTAATAAAATAAAAGTGATAAGAGGTAGGTACAGGTATACGTAGCATTCACCAAAAGATAACAAAGTATAAGGTACGTAATTATCTAAGAAAACATGAAAATACAATTAGGATAGGTACTTACCTATATTTTCACCATCAACAATATCGCTTCTTTTTCCGCAAGACATTTTTAGTCATGTCACCTCTTTTCATAGGAAATCGAATGATAAAATTAATGGTGTTGCCACACTAACAGTTAAGTGGCGGAAACACACCCTTGTTAAAGAGCTGTGGTAGCAGGGTACATGCGGACATCAAAAACTGTCGATGCTTTAAAAGCTTGAAATAAAAAATCATCTGGCGGGCGTAAGTTACGAAGAAAAGGGTCAATATGACCGAATTTTAAAAATTTGAATAAGTCCTCTGCTTTTGAAGGAACTCCAATTTAACTCGTTTGTTTCAATTAGAATTCTGCCACGATTTTGTCAGTGCCTACCATTGGTCTGCGCTGTAGTGCTGCTTCTTCGGATTTTGGTTTGGTTTAAAATAGAGGACTTTGTAAAATACATATATTTCGTTTATTTATTTTCTTACTTATTAAGTACATTTTCATTCATTTAAGTACCTATAAAAAAATAAACAGAAAAAAACATTTTTGAAATAAGTATAAAAAAATAGTAGGTAGATAGTCCGCCGGTGTCGGGAGCAGGGTTCAAGCTACCGGTGGTTAGGGCTCCAGAGACAGGAACCTCCTCACAATGCGAGCCGTATTATAATATAGTTATAAATATTATAAATTACAATCACAAACCTACCTACCGAGTCGCTTCTTGTTAGCCATGTTGGAAAATGATTCGTTTTCAAAACATATACTCATTATTACTCATCTACTTTTTTGAAGTCTGTTCATTTTCTGTCTAACCCTAAACACTAGCAACAATAGGTACTTACCTACCTACATCTAGGTACTAAAACATTTCTAGAGTTGCTCTGCAAAGCCCGTGATTTACTGCAAACGTATCTCATATTCCCTCTCGCAAATCTAATTAGCGAGAACATTCTCAATAAATCCACATGATACACTGTAATAACGTCGTAATCCTCGCTCGAGATGATTGCCTCACCACGATATATCTTTTTTATGCCCGTTTATCGCCCGATAATATAATAATCATATCACGCTGACAATAATGGCATGCCAAATAAAATCTACCTACCCTATATTACACCTATCAGGCGCAATTTTTTAATGACACCGGGTGATTTTTTTGTCATGCAATTTTCCTCTTTAACTGCTGCATTTTTAAGCCTAAAATTGTCTGCAACCCGTAGACGGTTACGCCATTCTGCCACGTTAAAAAAATCGCTTTTTCGAAAACAGAACGTGTACAAATTGGGTGAAGTTCGGTGCGCGCGGGAAAGCAATATGTTTTTATTTCTTTTTAATTTCCGGTTCGTTTTAATGGCGTCGAAATCAATATAATGGTGAAGCGGCCATCGCCGTTTTCGCATTTTGTGGTTTTGCTCATTTAGCGTCGTTGAGCATGATTCAACAGTTGTAGTGGCCACTTACGCTAATGAATGCTGTCGTTACATCGGGTACCTGTGCCATACTGGTTGTTTTATATTGCCCGTGTCACTTGGTTTACATTCTGCCCATTTTCACTACTCTTCAGCTGGTACGGTCCATATGAAATAAGTATTTTGATTGAAAAGATCTACCTAAGTATTAGCTCTATCACTTTTGATTCGGAAAGGATTGCGCCATCAATATTCACCTGTCAATAAGCTAATTTGTGCACATTCGGCTAGTAATAACGCTTACAAAAACTATTTATCCTGCATGGCAGTGCTTGAAATTCTGGAAAAATGTACTCAAATTAATCGTTTGTGATTGCACACATGCACAGTCTGTTATCAAAAAAAAAAAATACCATGTCAATTAATATTACTTGTTGGTTTAAGAGTACCTACCTAACACTTAAAAATAATGAATAACTATGGACATCAAGGATATCTAATTATAGAGGTATTATTATCTAGTAAAGTTAGTAGGTAGTAAATGGTTTTAAAATCAAGCTGCATTGCATAGAATACCTTCCGATTGACAATCTACAAGTCTTTTGAAAATACAACGCGGTGTACAACGATCTTTTGGCGCGTGGCCAAAATTGGAACTAACGCCGCCATCTTGGTTTTCAATACATTTCACAAAACAATTGCACAAAGTCCCCTTTATCCATAAACGTTGGTTAAAGTTAAGTAATAATCATTTAGCGACTGTTTAACCGTAATCATCGTTTATAAATAAACCCCAATTATGTTTACCAACATTGCCCCCTGTTAACGTCATTAGAGCGTCAAACGATCCCTGTAGCAGTGTACCTCCAGATTGACAATCTCCAAGTCTTTTGAAAATAGAACTAACACTGCACATTTGAAAAACACAAGGTTCGTTGTTTAAAATTCTGCGCATGTCTAGCCGATCTATTGGGTGATTGCGTCTCGCTCGTGGCAGACATCTTTATTTTTTTGCTGTATGCTCGTGATTTAGGACGAAAGTCGGTGGTAAAGGGCACGAGAATTGGAGCTGAAAAATGTCGCGTAGATTTAGCGGAAGATGGTGTAGTTAGCATATAGTTTGGGTGCCGTGAACTCGTAGACAATTTGTTTCTTTTTTTTAACTAAAAACATCTTTATGCGCGTTGGGCATTTTTTGAGATGGGAAAAGACCATTGAATTCGCGCCACTGTTACCGTAACCGACACCGCTTCGGATGTGTTCGGCTGTCCTCGGGATGTACTCGGTTTTAATGTATATCCGATATGTCAGTGAGCATTGATATATACTTATGTTACACTAGATCAGTAATTACCGCGCCAAGGCGTTGCCACTTGTCATAAGGCCACAGCCGTATGCGTAGCTAATGTCACTTCAGTGCTCTGTGTGGCGCCAAACGAAGTGAACCAAGTGACACACGACAAAAATATCGCCAAAATGGGTAAATTCGTAGTGAAAGAGTGCGATTCAAGATCACAAAAACATAATAAATTAACCAGAATTACTTTCCACAAGTAATTTTATTGTTTCTGTGTTTATATCAACGTAAAATAAATAAATTGCAGAATTTTGTAAATTAGTTTCAGTGTTACCACTAAAAACTTAGTTTTAGTTTCCCACATTTATGGGAGTTTTTAATTTATTGGAATAAGTGATTTTAAATATTTTATAAATAATAACAACGTTGCAGGGTGCCTAAAGATGCAGCACGCCGTGATAAATGGGTGGAAATAATCAGATTGCTGAGAAAAGAGACTAACTGAATAAATAAAAAATATTTAAAAAGAAAATGTTTTAATTATTGTCATTAGTTATAAACTGCTAATACACATCGAATAAGAAATACATAATTCAAATATTTTATAAATAATTTGGCCTAACGTTTTTTTTGAACGTCATTTATGGTTTAAAAAGTTGGGTAACATTTTGCATGGGTAGGCAACCCCATCCCGCCATTGCATGTTTATATTGCGGTCTTTGTCTAATCTAAGTGACGGTATTATTCTTGCGACTTGTGTAAGTGAGTCAGATATATGTTTACTTTTAAATGTTTAGTGGTTTCAAAGCTACGTTGTCACGTTTAAATAGTGGTTACACTTTTTTGACACATTTTATTGAGGTTTGCTTCTCTAGTTATTTAACTCAATGTCAGTGAGTGATGGCAAATTAGTCTGTTTGTATTTTGTTTTCACTTCTGTCGGCACTCCCGGAGTGCCACTGTTTTTTACCCGACTGCGCCAGAAGGAGGGTTATGTTTTTCGAGAGTATGTATGTATGTATGTATGTATAATTGTTTGGCACGCTCTGCGGCCTGATAGTTCGATGGATTTTAGCTTGAGAGGTGTCGTTAGATTCGTATTTACTGGGAGAGTGAAACTGGGTATATCAAAATAAAAAGAAACCAAAATGGCGGATTTTTGGCGCCATCAAAAAAACTTTTTTTTCTCAATACCTGTCGAGTGGGGTATCAAAATAAAGGGTTTTAAAAGGTGATTACAAAAATATACACAACCTATATGGTTAAAAGTAATTCAAAGAACAAATCGTAAAAAACACGTCCTTACCAAGAACTAAATCGTCTGCGAAATCTTTCACATTTGCAAACTAAAAAGCTGGAAATAAAAAAAGTACTTAATTTAAAAAAAATCAAAAAAACTCGACTGCAACCTTCTAAAGTCTTGTATGCAACTGTACATAATTAGGTATTAAAACACTCATGTGATACTATAGTACCCCTTATAACAGTTAAGTAAACAGTTACATATTATAACTGTTACAATATTTTGTATAGGTACATTAATTATATAAGTAACTAGCTGCGCCCCGCGGTTTCACCCGCGTAAATGTCGATCCCGTGGGAATATCGGGATAAAAAGTAGCGGCCCTAAAAGACGAAAAAATTACGAATAAGTTACCGAAGCCATATGTAATAACATGTACCTACTTTGTAATAAGAAAAAAAAATCTTCTAGAAACATCGCAAATATTTAAATACTTGACCACTAAAAAAATACTTGATACTTTTCAGGAGTAATATTCTCTTCAGCATAAATAAATAATTAAACACGGCAATTTATAGTTCGTTTTTTAATCCCAGAGACTAATCTGACAAGTGTAATGTCAAACTTCTATACTAAAAAAACGAAAACACAAAAGACTTAAATGTCAGATTAGTCTCTCTCTGCGATTAAAAAACGGAAAAAAATTATATTTAAAAAATATCTATTCATCATTTGTTTCTTCTCCATAAAGGTTTCATAACGTTTTTATTACCTCAATAGTTCAATAATTATGCTTACCTGCTGGAGGGAAAAAAAAAACAAAAAAATCCTTGTTGTTTTCGACTTATATTTCGGTGAATAACTCCGAAACCTGACGCTTTAGGATATTATGTTATATTACATTTCTTGTCTGTATAAGTGTGCTCTATCTAAATACATATATAACTTTTGTTGTGCACCGCGATTCTGAAAAAACATCAAAATGGCGGCCGACCTTAGGGCCCACCCTCCATACAAAAATCTTAAAACCCCTTTATATATATTTAATAGATAGGTACTATAGTAGCCGTGCTACTGGGGTCGTAGCTGCAGAGGCGCTGACGACCAATGACACTCTAAGCTTTTTACAGCATTTATTGCATAAGAACCACCTCTTACAATAGCCAGTTTTAAACTCCATCTAAAAAACACTAGCAGAATATTTGACACTCGCTTGAAATATCGAATGGAACATACTTTAAAATACAACCAGCCAGTCTTGTAGAGGTGTGGCTTTCCAGCCAGCCTCGCTTTAGAGCCGGCCTCTACATGAGCTACGCCCACCCTTGAATAACAGTCTGGGCATAGGTCATGACTTTTATTCACACCATTCGAATTTCCAAGCCCTATCTACCTATCCTATTGGAAGTCTACCTATGTCGGGATAGAATTTACACGATGAGGTCCGTCTCTTACAGGAGAAAGCTTAAGTCAGGACAAACGAAACGCGAATCCAACACCACGCTAAGTGTCAGGTAAGTTAACATTTACATGTGCCAACGTGCACTCAAACAAACTAACGCTGCCATGCTTAAGCCTCGTCGGGTCAAAACCCGACTAAAAGGCTCGACGCGGCCTCCTAATAAGAACAACTGATGTGAAAGTTCACATCGACCTGGAAGAGGCTTAAGAAAATTAACCGATCTTAGCATCAGATTCTTTTAACTCCATCGGACGGGATTGAGCCAGAGGGAGGGAAAAGTTTAAGAGGCCAGGGTTCATTGAAGAAAATTTACATGCTCCTACTCCAGCAAAGAATGTCAAATACCTAATTCGAAAATCAATTATTTAATATCAGTCAATACTGATAATACTGTGGGTCCTCAAACACAAGTTGAACCGAAAGTGTCAACCAAACACACTTTGCAAGGGTTATACCCTTGTGAGCAAAGTCGGTGACAACTTATGCTGAGTGTCTGTCACCCCCCCTTCTATAGGAGTGACCACAGTTTTCACAATAAGTATCCTCCTATCACTCGCGTCATTAAATATGCTGGAGTAAGAGTGTCCTACCCCTACTTGAAATCACGTTGAAGTCGACAATTTATTCAGGCCTCCCTTTGACCCGTTGCAGGTGTGAGGGCGCACCTCACAGCCCTCTGGGAGGTGCGAGACCTCACACGCTCCCGGCCGCGTCCGATGTATTTTCTCACAGCATATGTAACACACAAATGGACACATATTAATAAATTGTAACAATCATACAAACTAAAATAATGCACTAAAATATGATGTTTACATTCAAGTGACATATTTACATTACATGACAAGATACATGACAATTAAAAAAAAAAAAACAACAACTATTAACATACTAATATGAAAAGGTTTTAATTAAATAATCTGAATTAAAAAGGTTTCTATCTCTAAACTTCCTTTTTCTGAATTTATATCTTAAAATTGAAAACTTCTTTATAAAATGATGCTTGTTTATAAAAAATGTTTTTATAAAATTATCAATTATTAAAAAACTTTTTGGAAATAATATTTTAGTTTTCGCTTTCTTAATAAATGGGATTCTTTTCTTCTTTCGTGCTTTTCTCTTATTGTTTGCAGCACATCGTGAATAAAACTTATTAAAATTAGGGACATCTACATGACATATTATACAATTACTACGATTACGAACTATAACTTCATCCGTAGGAAAACTAAATGAGTCTATTGATCGTACGGAGTCGTTCAACACCTCTGCATCTTCATCTCTGACTGCATCCAAGTTCATATCATCCTCAACTAACTCATCACTAATCATCTTATCATTATTATTCATGTCGATGATGAAGTGATCTTTCTTCTCTATTTTGGAAAAATCGGAATGGCCATCGTCCTTTATTTCGGAAAAATCGAAATGACCATTCTCCTTTATTTCGGACGAATCGATCGACACATTATCCACATCAAAATGATCAGCGGCGATGTTAATTTTATTTATTCCCACATCGCGATCATCGTGCTCATTCTGTGGCTCTGAAACATTGCTAATTACATTAATAATTGGACAGAACTGACCCGATTCGTTGTTTTCATCATTGTGTTCGCTCTCGAACACTTCTATCGGCTCCTTCTCCTCCTCTGCGACGATGCACGCCTCGCTGCTGCGCTCGTCCTCATCTCCATCACTGCCAACTTCCACGCTGCTTTCTAGGCAGCACTGCTCGTTCTGTAGCGGGTCATCTTGTCTTCCACTAAATAATACAGAAGCATCATTATCTAAATTTACAATATTTACAACATTTTCTTGTCTGCTTTCCTCAGACCGATCTTGTGCTATCTCGACTACTTGCACCTTATTAATTCTTTTGTCTCTGTGACATTTACATGGAAGCTCCTCCCATAACACTTCACATATCTCATCAAATGACATGTCGTCATAGTATTTCCACTTATGAACTGCTAGGGCAGCACCCTCAAGATATGCGCTTAATATGAGCGCCCAGTCGCTCTCACGCCATTTATTATAGGCGGCAACAACCTCAAATCGCCTAAGAAAATCCTCCAGGCATACGCCGTCCATGCCCGCAAAAACTTGAGCCATCTTTCTCTTTTTATATTAAAAAAAATACATATCACCACTTAGCTTTTTCTCCTGGCGACGTTTCTTCGCGTCTCTTTTCTTATACTCACTATCCTTTCCCTCACTTCGCATGCGAGAGGTTTCGCTTTTGCGATTCACTTCTATGAGTGCTAAACAAAAACTATTTCGCAAGCTTAGCGAAAATCCGGCGATCGTAACACACCTCCACCAAATGTAGTAGCCGTGCTACTGGGGTCGTAGCTGCAGAGGCGCTGACGACCAATAATTAAGACACTCTAAGCTTTTTACAGCATTTATTGCATAAGAACCACCTCTTACAATAGCCAGTTTTAAACTCCATCTAAAAAACACTAGCAGAATATTTGACACTCGCTTGAAATATCGAATGGAACATACTTTAAAATACAACCAGCCAGTCTTGTAGAGGTGTGGCTTTCCAGCCAGCCTCGCTTTAGAGCCGGCCTCTACAGTACACTACAGTTATTAGTAGGTGAAGTAAACTGTCATTCTACCTGACGCTAGGGATTGACATTGTTGTCAGCTCGCTTCACCTATGTTTTCACGGTGAGATATTTACAGAATAGCACCGCGGATCGGCAGCTATTTTGCTGGTACTTGAAAGACGTGTTGGCAAGACAATTGAACACCGCTAACTATTCCTGGCAGGGACCACACTGCCACAAACAAACGGCTTATTACTTCCTTTGTCCTTAGTCCTCGCGGTTTACAGTTTAGCTCTAACTACGGAAGCTATTATAATAAGTGGGTACCTAGTACCTACTTATAAGCACAGAACATATAAAATAGTACAAGTACAGAAGATTCACTCCACATAATCGTTTAAATACTTCGACACAATAAGGTGCAATTCAGGTCGCACAGCGCTAATTGCTAAGTTGCCTCTCTTTCTATAGCGTACCTCTTATCTCTTCCGACTACGTTATGCACTGAATTGGCCCGACAAGTCGATCCCGCCGTGTACTTGTAGCACAGAATACTTAATAGTACTACGTACCTGGAAAATCTTTTATAAATATAACTCTATGCAAAAAACTCATAATAAAATTATGTTTGAGTTTATGCAGCATGTATCATAAAATTAATATTAAGGGTGTGTGGTACAGACTATCAAACTTAACAATTTTCTTCATGGGCAATACCATAATCGCGAAATAATAATCAGCCGTCCGTACTCTTCAATTTAGCAACGTTATAATTAATTAATAATGTTGCTAAATTGAAGAGTACAACTGTAACGTAGCATGACAATTGAATAGTTAGTCGGTTAACTCAATCACGTGTTTTTTTTTACCTTTATTTAACTACCTAAACCTATGGAGTATACATTAAAGTTTAATACTGTATATCTCTACTATTTGCTGTCTATGCAATAATGAGTAGATACATAATATACATCGAGGTAGCTAAAATTATTCCATAGGCACTTGGTCCCTCCATTATGACGGGCACTCCCGTTATGCCCAGTACCTATGTAAGTTATTATAAGGAGTATGGAGAGGTATGAGGAGCAGGGTGGAAAGTTCACACATCCTCCATAGAAAAGGGAGGATCCTCTGACCAGACGGTTGTCGTGTCTGGCTCTGGTGGGCCTGGGCAACTGCCCGAGGGTTGATGTCGGGACGTTGTATAAATGCTAGTTGCCCGGTAATCTTTGCTTGCGCGATGCAGGATTTTGCGTGACGTCAATCATCAATGTGACGCGGAGTTCGTATGTAGCTGTGTAGATGCCGCCACAGACCTAGCCAATTGGTGAACAGGGGGCCTAAAAAGGCCACTTTGGCAGAATCATAAAAGGATAACATTATGAATCATAATAAAGGTCGTAAAATGGTCACAAACTGACAATTCATAATATTATTTGAGTATAATTTCATATCACGCAATTCATCTGTTTGACAGTTTTGTATGGAGATTCGTAAAATGGTCCACAAAATATGAATTGCTTTAATATCAAATAATATTATGAATAGTCAGTTTTTGACCATTTCACGACTTTTATTATGATTCATAACGTTATCCTTTTATGATTCTGCGAAAGTGGCCTTTTTAGGCCCCCTGGGTTCACTTACCATTTTCTCCAAAATACATACGTAGGTACCAAGCTACCACTTTAGGGGGAGACGTCGAGCAGTTATTCGCGACACCTGAGGGGCAATTCTACTAATTTTAAGAACGTTCACAGTCTGATCTCAGTCTCAATCTGTCAAAAAAACCTCTAATTTCCATACATTTTGACAAGTTTTTGACATTTGTTTGTCGCTGAGATGAGACTGCGACTAGATTTTGAACGTTTTAAATTACGAGAATTGGCCTTCAGATACCTACGCAATATTGATTGATGAACAACGTGATTAAAGCATTCCTTATCTAAAAAGCTTTATAGTTTAATTACAAAGCTTGGCGGCTCCACTAACAATTATCTATCAGTCACAATCTATCCCAATATATCTTTTACCAAAATTTTATATTACCAGCTAATTGCACGCTGGGCAAATATTTGTCGTCCATTAGGTGTAATCATTAATGTATTTCGCGTGTAGTACTCGTGCGCAGGTAATACATTACGCATTTGGTATCTCAATTTATCGCACTTAGAGCCTCATTATCATATCACACTGATTGCCACGTACTTGTGCGCTTATAAACGTTTGATAACTTTGTATAGAGCTGAGAAATTAATTTTTTAGTTTATCTTATTTATCATTTATGTATCCTTGTCCTTATAGAATTGTCTCTCCGTCTGTCTGCCCGGTCTGTCTATTAGTACACTTCTTCTTGTCATATTTCCATACGCTGTTTTGTAACATGAACAAGAGCTTCATGATGTAGTGTTGATAATGCACTCAAAAGCAAATGAAAAGTCATCTATTCAAATCAGGCTGAGAATCATCACTTTTCGAACCATAAAATTTCAAAAGACAGTCGTGCAAAACACCCGCCCTTCACTACTTTCTAGTGCTTTCGTTGGGAAGAATTGGCGCGACAAACTC
Source organism: Amphipoea oculea (assembly GCA_945859645.1). NCBI lineage: Eukaryota > Metazoa > Arthropoda > Insecta > Lepidoptera > Noctuidae > Amphipoea > Amphipoea oculea. Next base: position 18,694,707 of record OX243864.1, on the reverse strand, counting down.
CCCAGCAGCACTTATTCGGGAACTACATACCTATTGGTTCCGATACGCGGTTTTTTTTTTTAATTCGTATCATACTCACTGCTGTAGCTAGGTTTAGGTTATACGTAAGTATTAAGTAACGGGCGTTTATTAACATACGGCACTGTTTAATAGCAGAGACTCCACTTTATAAATACTTGTTTTTTTTTTCAAAATTACGAGATTAACCTAAACCTATTTTGTAACAGTTACTTATCAATATGACTTCAACACTACAAACCTGCTGAAATCATTACCTAACACACAACACAAAACATAGCATTGCGTCTGTACTCCCCCAAAGGTAAGTCAGAGGTTCTCCTGTATTACCTACACCCACGATTCGCCAATTATGTTTTTGTCCCACTAGCAGCGCCCCGCGGTTTCACCCGCATAAGTTTCGATCCCATAGGAATATTGGGATAAAAAGTATCCTATGTCCTTTCCCGGGACTCGAAACTATCTCTATACCAAATTTCATCGAAATCAGTTCAGCGGTTTAGGCGTGAAAAGGTAACATACAGACAGACAGACAGAGTTACTACTTCGCCCCTATTACGTTTTAATGTTATAAGTGCAGGCTTATCCATCAACCGGGCACAAATTCAGACACTAACACTTTATCCGACCCAGCGGGATAATCGCATAACATACCTACTATCACTAGGAATAGGTTACATTTTGACAGTTCACCAACATTCATTGCGTTATTTACGTTTTCGAGCAGACAAATTTTTTAACATTTATGCAGCAATGGATTAGCAATATCCTTCAAAATGATTCAGATTGAAATTGATAGTGTATTACGCCATTAGGGTGCAGGAAATCATTAAATCAAGAGCGAAAGAAAGCTCCAAGCACGTTACAGTCTTATTGAACTGAAATTCAGGTTGAATCAATTCGTGTGGTTAGTAGATATAAAACTCTACTCTGATAATAATAATTATGGGTATATAATAACAATAATAAGTATACAAAATTACAAGAGGAAATTACCAGAGTTTGGAAAATGAATAGAGTCACTATAGTCCCAATAGTAATTATCAACAACAGGTGTTATCCCGAAACAAATATTCAATAGTTTTAATGCACTTAATCTATCTAAATACACATACGTAACACTACAAAAAGCTGCCATATTAAACACTTGCCGCATAGTAAGAAAAGTTTTACTACTAGACTTGGATAATAATTTCACTGCAGTACAGAGCACTTTACCTTCTGAAAATAATAACTAGAATCTCACCTTGGTTCACACCCGTGAGATTCTGAAACTACCAGGTACTAACCTGAGAAATTTAAATTTAAAAACCATAATAATAATTTGTTTTATTCGGCATTTCATGCGGACAATGATTCCGCATGCGATGCCTCAGCACAGGTGCTCGCGGGTCCCCAGCCACGACTTTCAGGATGCTTTTGCTACTCCCTCGAATCCTCCTCAAAAGCGATGCCTCCTCAAAAAGCCAAGCCAAGCAAGCAAGCAGCAAGTCTGTAAAGCTCTGCAAGTAAATGCTCAGTTTTCAAGATATTGATACTTCGAACTATTATTATTTGATTTGTATTGATTTTATTTTATTTGAATTTTATCTGATTTTATACGTGTTCTATTAACGGGTGCTATTTACCTGAAATAAATGAATTTATTATATTGTTTGATTTTAAACATCTCGGGACCATGGGGTCCCGGTCCTTTGGAAGGCGTCCGAGGGGCCGAAGCCAACTCGCAGAGGCCCCTTAGGAAATTTTAATGAAATGTGGCACCAACCGACGATTATCCCTGTATGCACTATGCAAGTGCACCCATTTTTTTTTTTTTTTTAACGTGGAGAAATGCTCATGCATTCTGCACTACCACGGGGAGATAGTGCAGTTATGTGGGACTCCAACCCACTAAAACTCCACGGTGTCCTCCTCTGCCGCTTACGGCGGGAACACGGGCACGCGTTAGCACTCATCCGTGAACCCGCCGCGGCTGTCCGTCACCGGACCCTCCCCTGGGGAGTATTCCCCATCACCGGCGCACCAGAACACATAGCACGCCGTGACCACCCCAAGGACCAAACCAGCACATGGGCGCCAGACGACCCCGTGTCTGGGCACCCTTGGTCCCCCTGCGACGGGTCAGGTCATTGGCCCCGCCGCCTGCCAATTTTCGGCCGCAGAGGATAGGGAGAGCGGCCAACGTCATACCAACACTCCTCTTCCTCTGCGGCCCCACCGCGTCCGCCATCGGACGGTGGCGACCCCGTCAAGGCCGCGGAAGGTAGGGAGCGCGGCGCAACGCAATACCGGCACTCCTCTCCCACCGCGGCCTCCAACCCTCAGCCGCGATGCCTCCGATACGACATCGCGGCCCGCCTCAGCTGCGATGTCGCTCAAGCGGCACCGCAACCTACTTGTTGGCCGCTACGTCGTCGGCTTACCGGCAAAAGCCCTGACGAGCGGCCCCTCCTCGGGTTCCACTTCGCTTCACCGTGGGTGTCCAAGCCACGGCTACTGAGCCCTCCCGCCTCGACAATGCGGGAACCCACCGGGGGGGATGCAAGTGCACCCAAGGACAACCCCCGGTTGGTGTAGGACTATTGCAGGATATGGAAAAATAAGAAGTTGGACTATGGGTTTGGGTGGCTAAAGTGGACTGGTTACCAAGAACTATGGCAAAACTATGTATTACACCATTCGATAGTATCGCTAATAAGGATCGTATTCTGGGAAGTAATGGCATACGGCATACTTAAGGAAAATTTTGGATTTTAATAAACTGCTTCTTTTTTCATACCTACATTACTTGACTTGTTCGAAATGATGCTCAATTTTTTTACTATCACACACTCGTAGCGCAATCACCTTCACAAAATTATGTTCTAAATTCAAATGAATGCAGTACTATCTTTGAGACGTCGAATCCAGCTGAAAACAATTGTCATCATTTTTAACAATTAATCAGTAATTAAGGTTTGATAGGTACCTAGGTAATATAAGAAAAATAAAAATAAATATTTTGTTAAAAATTAGCTCTTTTATTTTGTTTGCCGTATGTCTATTACATGGTTTAATAATACAGCGTGTGTTTTTTTTTTTCAAAATCAACGGGTTCGTTTCCTGGCTAGAAATATTGATTTTTCAAAAATAAAATGATGCAGGTTTAGTTTTCATCAAAATCGAGCCCGTGACTCCTTTGAGTACTTTTCGCTATTCCTCATAGTTTCGGATTTGGCCATCGACGCCCACTTGAAAAATTCACCCTGTATATACACGGATAAAATGGCAGGGGGTGACTTGCACACTCAACAAGGGGCCCCCGGAAACTGGCGCTAGCACATAGTGACGTAGCGACAAGGGGGCAACATGGAATGAATTTATTACTTCCTTTATTTCACTATATACATGTCATATAAATTATATTTTTAAATATTAGAATACAAAAAAAATATATAAAATCATTTAAAAATATAAAAAAGTAGTAGCCCACCGGTATCGGGAATAGGGTCCAAGCTACCGGCGGTCAGGGCTCCAGAGAGAGGAACCTCCTAACAATACGGGCGGTGTCCAAAAGTACAGCTCTCTGAATCAAGCCCGTGACGTAGCGACAAGGGGGCAACATGTAGCGACAAGGGGGCAACATGGAATGAATTTATTATTATTATTAAAATTCCTCAGATATTCGCTCTTAGAAAAGTGGTCGTGCGTTTTTCGGGTAACAACAGTGTCCATCCAAAATGCAAAGAAGCTTAAGAATATTACGAAACTCATGTAACATGAAGCTTTGCAGGAAAACCTATCGATACTTATGCAGTTTTCAAAACTTGAATATTGATACCTACTACGAACATTTTTCCTTCGCTCTTGGTAGTATGTTCGTCGTTTATTCCTGGTTTTGGGTTGCAACATTTACGGTGTATCTTCATGTGACTCTATTTCTTCTTCGCACACGCCAAGAAGAGCGACGAACTGACGATGTTCATGGAATAGGTGATGAAACTGATGAGGAAAATCTTCTCTTTAGCGCACACGTTTTTATATTTTCCGTCAGGGTTCCGAAACGAAAATATAAGAACGTGTGCGCTAAAGCGAAGATTTTGTATGAAATGCGTGCATTCAGGGTCTCCGAATCTGAATTCCGAATCAGGTAACCGGACGTATTGAAAAGTAATTGGACAAAAAAGTTCTGCCTAGGTACTACCTACTTATTTTTAATTTCCGCGCATTATTTGAGAAAAGTACTATACAAGCCTTGGCCACGACTAGGCATTGATGGACTTACGTATGTGGGCCGAGGCGAAATGCATCTTTTGCTGGCCACGGCAGTAATGTACAGACGCCAGCACATCAACCTACCCGAAACTGTCAGATTTTCTCAATCAATTTTGAAACTTATGCTTTAGTGATAAAGTTGAAAATCTATTAAAGAAATTTTACAGATTGTAGTAGGTTGATGTGCTGGCGTCTGTACTATTAACGACTATCAGTCTCAACGTTTGGTTCCTTAACGAGGGATGGTGATAGCTTGCCTTAATTTTCTATCATACCTAAGTGTTCAATTATTGGGGACAGGAAAACCATCTTCCCCCAACATTTTGACTAATCTATAGTAAATATCTATGAACCCTCTAAAAATAGTTAAACGCCTAGATAAGTGGTCTGTGCGGTTGTTTTATCGTGCGCTCGATAATTTATCCAGCACTCGAGATAAACACACACTAATTCACTTTTAGGTGAGCTTTTTGCGGCGCTTTTAATGATAATGGTGGAAAATCTACTCTAGCCTATCACTCGCCTATTATTATTTATCAAACAATGCTTTTAATGTAGGTCTGTAGGTTGTTTTTGTTTTGATACCTACTTACTTAATAGCTTTGTTTCTTCCTCGCGGCTTTGGGAGTAGGTAACATTTAATGTTATAAGTAGTCCTGAAAAGCAGCATCTACTTATCTTATCTTTATTAAATCACTGCCAAAATCTGGTTATCTTTACCAAGAGTAAGTAACAGCTGCATTAATAATAATCTTAATAACATTGATGCCGCCTCGTGTTAAACTGGAAAGGTATATTAAAATCAAATCCTCATGGTTGCTGCCAGTTTCCTTCCTTTTTATGTTTCTTCCGCTCTAGCTTTCAGAACATTACCAACTACTTATAGATTTAAGACTGTCAGAAGAATTCGCTTGAAGTACACTGTACAGAACTACAGCTGGTGTCCTAGCAGAGCTATTTGTCCTTATAATATAATTTTAATGAAAGGACCTCTTTCAGCAAAACGTAAAGTTATGGACATGAATGTGCATTCTTTCCACTGTTTTCTTACAAATCGACAAAAGTTTGCATTTTATTAGATTGAAAACTAGAAAGACGCTTTTTTATCTTAATTGATGCAGCGAAGGATTTAAGTAAATTGGATAAAAAATATGGAAGGATTTAAGTAAATTGGATAGAATATGGATAAATTATTTAATAGTTAAATTATTTTAATAGTTAAATTAGTACAAATCTGTGGACACAAAATTAGACCAACGGAAGCTCCCATATTTTTTTGGTATCATTTCCTCAAACGGTTGTAAGAACTGCCATCTATTGTGATATGTAATACTAACTATAATCTCCAAAGTACTGCTACTCTACAATAGATGGCGCTGTGCTAAAGCTTTCTACTAGTGTCCCTAGATGTCGCTAATAATTACTCACTATAAAAGGTCATTAAACATCTGTCTCGAAAAACAACCTTCATTCATTGCTACCTACGACGATCATTCTCATCATTCATTCAAACTTTGACGACGCGTAAGTTTGTATTGCATCTGTGACTGTGAGTACTGACAACAGTCCGTGTTTCACCGAAGCGAAACAGGTGTTTCTGTTATTATTTTATTACACGTAGCTACCAACCAACATTAATTTATTTACGAATACTTAATCAAACTTCAATAACACGATAAATTATATTAAATTACCTATGTGAAAAATAGTTACAATTCTAATTTGCAAAAGTGTGAAGTGTGACAAAACGGCAAACTTTCCCAGCTTATCAATTTCGCGGTTTTAAACTGTGGCGATCTGTTCAAAATGAGTTGAACAAACTTTCGTCGTAAGGTGTTTGTGCTACCAGTGCTGTGAAAAAGTGTAAAAATGACCACGGACAGGTTTCATAAGTAAGTAAAAACAGGACATTCTAGTCTCTGGTGCAATCTCGATAAGATATCGGTATGTTGAGGTATTTCCGATAACATTCAGTGTTATTCGATAATTAGAAATTACCTGATGCGATAGGCTTTATATTAAAAACGTAGGTACCTATTGTACTTAGGTAGGTAGGTACCAACATGAATTGTTTCATACGTTAATTAGGTACTTATTAGTTTTTATTACAACCTACCAACCAACCCAAAGTAAACCAACCACCAACCAACCAAAAGTAATTTAAATTATAATGCATATTAAAGCGAATTTACGATCTTATTATGATATAAAAACACCGCCTAAAATGATAATTAAAATTATTTATTGTCCAAAAATTAAATAGTTTACGCTTTTCTAAACCTTTTAGAAATGCTAATTTGATGTTACATAAGTAACCAAATTGCGAACTAATTGTTTTAAACGTCTACCCAATTTTGTAATTGATTAAAATATCTACAAAACTATTTGCTAGCGATTAATTTTAAATGATATTGCAAATCCATCGCTTCAGATGTTCGAAAAAATTGTCTGCTCAACAGCGTAAATAACGCAGTGAATATTGTTGAACTGTCAACATGAAAGGCATTGCTAGTGCTACTGTTAGTGTGTTACGCGATTACCCCGCAGATCTACCAAGCCTCATAGGCATCAAACCAATGATGCCAATTTTTCGCACGCACCACGTCCATGCATTCATTAGATACTAATAATTTTATTATACTAATTACGCCACCTTCGTATCTCTATGTTGACGTCGAGATGGGGCTTGCGCGCTCAGAACTCTAGGCCTGTGCCGGAAGGGTTTACTTTGTCGGAACAGGTCTAGGGTGAGGAGCCAGACCAAGAGAGGTACAGAAACCCGCAGGGAAGCTGTTGGGCACACGGATTTTTATTCCGTGGTTGAGCAGTAGCGCCCCACAGACCCTATTTCCCGGGAGAAGTCTTGTTCCTCACCTCTGCCTTGCCTTTATTGGCCGGCTGGAGTGAACAACGACGAGGAACAGACCTCCCACCTCATTCTTGCCTTTATTGGCCGGCTTGAGTGGAGATTCGCAAGAGCAAACGTTCTCGGAGGAAGGAAGTATTCCAGTAAGATGCTGGTAGGGATCTTGACCGTACTTCCGGCATTGTCCTGATAGCCGTGGAATACCTCTCCACTCCTCATATGCATAAATCACCTCAGGACCTTTTTTTTTACGGATGGGAAATCATCAAGTGACCCCTCCCGCTCTTGGTGGAGCGGAAGGTAGTGTCAGACTCTTACTGACTAAAACCCATCCGTGTTTCTTCCTTAGCCCTTTATGTTCCGGGGTAGCGATAACCCTTTCGGACAATCCCGCACCCCCGGCAGGCTTCGGCCCTGGCAGGCCCCTTCCTTTTTGCTGACATCTCTTTGAGGCGCGCGTGGAACACGTACGCGCCTCAAAGGGCGTCTCCTCCCGCCTGATGATGTGCAGGAACCTCCCAAAACATCTGTGTACGGTGAGGACCTGCGTCAGGCGATAGGTGAGGACGCCGTGACGCCTCTCTAGCCACTCCTCAAAGAGGGGTCTTATCACCACTATCGTGGCGTGCCCTGCGCTGGGTTGCGAAAGTCGCTCCTTCCATGCCACCATGGGATCGCGCCGGAGGTCTGTCCGCTCCGCCGCGACTTGCCGCGGAAGGCACCTCAGGACCTGTTGCCCCCTTATCGCTTCGACACTATGTGCTAGCGACCATATTCGGGGGCCCATTATTGAGTGTGCAAGTCACCCCCTACCATTTTATCCGTGTAATTGTGAAAACGTGAACATCGGTCAGGCAGGGGCTATAGTTTTTCCATAGCCCTAGATAACCAGTTGACTTTAGCCACCAAAACCCATAAGTAATCCAATATTTTTGTTCCCATGTTTTGCAATAGTCCTACACCAACCGGGGGTTGTCCTTGGGTCCATTTGCATAGTGCGAACAGGGATAATCGTCGGTTGGTGCCTCATTGCATTGAAAACGTCTAACGGGCCTCTGCGAGTTGGCTTCGGCCCCTCGTACGCCTTCCAAAGAACCGGGACCCCATGGTCCAGAGATATGTTAAAAAAAAAACTAATTATAGGTACTAAATGACATGAAAAATGCGAAGTAACTCTGTCTGTTACCTTCTGTTCTGTTAATGAAAGACAGATACTTGGGTAGCTTAAGGACTTGGAGAAAGACAGGCTATTTTTCATTCTGGATCCCACAAAAACATTTCATGTTAAATGTTGCCAAGACGAGACCATGTAGCTCGCACTGTCAAAAAGTAATCAGATCTCATGTAGAGCCAAGCTTCTAACTCTACACGCCCTAACTCTACAAGGCCTAACTTCGCAAACTCTACACCTTAGTCAAAATATATGGCTTGGCCGTTTCGTTACCACAAGAACCATTGTATAACAGTATGAGAGTTTTGACTAAGGTGTAGAGTTTGCAAAGTTAGGCCTTGGCGTGTAGAGTTAGAAGCTTGGCTCTACATGAGGTCTGATTACTTTTTGACCGTGCGAGCTACATGGTCTCGTCTTGGCAACATTTAACATGAAAATGTTTTTGTGGGATTTCAGTTCTTTTTGTAAGTTGCTTACGATATTTATACGAGTGTAAAATCACATCTTCGGCAAACCGAAACAAATCATTCCTTAATTTACAGGGTAGGGGATGATTTACTAAAAATCCTAAAATATATATCTTATTATTTATAACAAGGACCCCCTACCTACATTTTCAGACCTCTAGCATCAAAATTTACGGAAGTCTCATACAAACTTTCACCCCCTAGTTTAAGGGGTTGGGGGGGGGGGGTAAAAGTTTCGAGTTTTAAGATTTTTTTGATGTTTGTGTACTATCACTAGCTTATATACCAAATTTCAGCTTTCTAGGACTTCAGGAAGACCTTAAGAATATGGATGATCATCAGTGAGTCAGTGAATCAATGACGAAATCGGGGTATTTCAGATATCAATAAAATCTAAAGTATAAGAGCTATGCAATTGAAACTTTATAGGTTTAATAAGTCAACCACTGACATCATATCCCGAAAATTTTGTTTATCTGGTATAATCCAAACCCAAGTTAAGAAGGTTCAAAAATATGACGAAGTGCTTCGAGAAAAGGTAGGTAGTGCCCTTGCGCTTCGCTTGGCTCGTCTTGTAATAAAACATGATGAAATAGGTACACAATACACGCAGGTACACAAAAAACAAGCCGCATATCGCTTCCACCTTCCACCACGTCCACAGCGTATTCGTCATTGTAAAACAAGTGAATTCGGTGGGACATTGAACTACATTGTAGTGACAAGCCAAGCGTGTCTCCTCTGCCACTGACTTCCACGTATTCCGACACGGAACGGGGAAGTACCACTCAACATTGACAATGGCAATGATACCAGAAACACAGGCCAATTCCCGTAATTAAGACTATAACCGAAGAAACAAAAACAAGTTGATTACACCGACACCAAAATTAAAAATAATGAAAAATAGCCCCAGTTACAGAATCGCAACAATTTATAACAAATTTTAATTAAAGATGACGAGAATACAAAATCATTCTATAGCAAACTAAGATCACTTTTAATAGAAAAATGTTATTACACAGTAGACCAATTCATGACGGATAAAACTGTATAGAACTATGTCGCTTGTAGGTACTTATTTAATTTGTAATTCTATTTATTTATATTGTTACATACGGTCTGAACGAAGACATAAATATTGTATATATTACAGTGACATTAAAATTTTATTTTATTTTGTACCTATTGTAAAATGACATAAGTAACATAATTTAATTACATTACTAACAATGAATTGACATGACTGGATTGTAACTGTTACCTATTATTATTATATTTTTACTATCTACCTGCTAAATTAATATCATCTGACGTAAATATGACTATCTGTGTTATTGTATTTTGTTTATTACTGTTAATTGGACATCTTAACGACATCTAGACTACTATTTCTGAGATTATTTGTACTTATTTGAATTGTAATTTGTTGACTCAATTTATGTTATTATGACCACAAACTCAGCAGCTAACCAACATTATTTTGCAGCGCCCTGACAGGGTTCATGTACAAAAACCGACAGATTATTTTGTAAAATGTGTGATGAACATGAGAGCAAATAAATAAATAAAAACGTTCAAAATCTAGTCGCAATCTCATCTCCTCGACAATCAGTGTCAAAAACTTGTCAAAAATTTAGGGAAATTAGAAGTATTTTTGGCAGACAGAGACATGAGATCAGAATGTGAACGTTCTATAAATTACGAGAATTGCCCCTCTGATCATACTGAAAAACGAAAATCTCTAAATAAAAATGAGTATGCTGCATAGAAATTAATATCTTTCTTGAAGAGCTCGTCCAGGAAAGAAAAATAATCATACGTAGAAACATACACACACTTACGTAAGTAAGATAAACAGAAAGGATGTAAGTTATGCATAATGAGCCTATAATGTTCCCACTGCTGGGATACAGGCCTCCTCTCGGTGAGAGGGAATGGGCCGTAATCCTCCGTGCGGGTCCAGTGCGGGTTGGTAGATGTCACATGTCTTCAAATTTTTGGTTATGGTAAACTACTAAGAGTTATGGTAGAAGCTGTTCTTTAACCTTTATGTGAGAGGTTATAATATCGTCTTACTTATTAAAACGAAACCCGAAGATGCTTTTGGAACGTCAGCCTCTGATAGCAATATTATATATTTATTTATACTAGCGCGAGCGGCCCGCCCCAGCTTCGTACAGGTGCAATTTTCTTTTTCGAATTTTCGAAATATTCTTTCATACAAACCTTGTCCTGGCAATACCGAATACAAAAAAAAAAATTATCCAATTTGGTGCAGTCATTCGGAAGTTATGCGCGTACAGACATTTCGGTGGCTTTGATTTACTATGGAATAAGGATTGACGATTTCAGACTAAATATTACCTAACTATAAGTCTAGATTTCCTCACGCTGTTTTTCCTTCACCGTTGTCAGTAATGTCGGTAAAGACCAGCACCCTAATTGCGTTACACACTATTAATCTTAATCTGAATAATTTTAAAGGCTATTGCTAATCCATTGCTTCTTAAATTCGAAAAATTTGTCTGCTTAACAACGTAAATAACGCAATAAATTTTGTGGAACTGTCAAATGAAACTCATTGCTACTGATAGTGTGTTACGCAATTACCCCCCTGGATAAACTATAAGTACATACATATGAATTGAAAAGTCACATTGGTGCTTGCTCGGGTTTGAACCCACAACCTCGAGTCTTTATATTGATAGGAATCCAAAAACAATAAATTCACTACGTGACATGACATAGTGCACCACCTTCACGCTTGCTTGCACACCACTGGCGAGGGTAGGCCACATTGTGCCAAAAACTTACGACCTATTGTAACACTTAATGACCTCTATCTAAAGGCCATAATCCCGTGTACTGTTACCGTTATCATTGTATCGATTGTGGGTGACATGCAGGTGTTGGGTTGCTTGGTGACTGATCACTATGGTACCTGTAGGGAAAGGTAAATGACACTGTATTTGACTCATTTTTACTTTAGAGTTGAACCGAATTCGTAATAAGTACTCAAAAGCCAATTGAAAATCTTAATACGACAGCCAAGACAGGAACTCGCCAGCCCAATTAGCACAAACTGTCAATATACGATCCCAATTTACAGAAAATGCTCGTTGATGAAAGCCAAGGGATTGCAGAAAAATGCCCCAAGATGTACGGTTACCAAAGGAGATGAGTGATCGACGGACATAGTTGAAGTTTAGCAAGAAACCATGGGGTTTCTTGCTAAACTTCAACTATGTCCGACGACCCTGGTTACTTATCTCTGTTGGTGACTGTACTTACAATTTTATCTTGTATGGAGAATTGGAGACAGATTAATGAGGCTTAGGGGCTGTCTCCACGAGCGAGAGAATCGCGGCGATAGTCTCGCCATGCCATCAAATTTTCGCCGCGATGATATCGCCGTGTGGAGACACGTTCTAAGAGAGTGTATAGAAATACGTGGCACGACAGCCCCTTAGATTGAAAACAATATATGGGCCAAAATAACCACTACGTAAAGCCCGTTTTTAATTGTTTCCGGGGTGAAAAATCCTCATGGATGTCCTCCGCCCTGGGGCGGGCTGAGGGGTCTGTCAAACTCTTACTGACTAAAAACGTCGTGGGTACGTACGATCCTTCCGCAACCCCTGACTGGTGCCGACAGGCCACAGAGGGCTTCGTAAAAAAAAAAGGATGACTCCTCCCGCGACGTCTAAGAGGGGCGCGCGTGGAACACTACGCGCCGCTACCTCGAGTCCTGATGTGTGGGGGGCGACTGACGTCCTCGAGTCCGTCTCCCCTGGATCCATTTAGGGACGCTGGAAGAACGCGTTGTCCGCCCTCCGCCGAAGCCCGGTGCGCCTGCTGCGGGCCGGGTGAGTGGACGAGATCTCCCTCTCCCTTTCCGCAGTCTCCTTCTGCGAGACGACTGTTTCGCAGAAGGAAACCACCGCGTTCGAGGACTCTTCGCTGCCGACCATCGACTCGACCACGGCCGGTAACGACAGGTCACTGCCTACTTCTGCGATGAACGCTTGGCGCGGCTCCTCCCAAGCGGCACACTCTGCCAGCGTATGCGACGCCCCGTGTCCTCCCGGCAGTCGACGCAGTGGTGACACCGGACGTCCGGCTCCCTGTTTATGCGACACAGGTACATCCCTAAGCAACCATGCCCCGAGAGCACCTGCGTCACCCGAAACGACAGGGAGCCGTGCCTTCTCCCGAGCCAGCACTCAAGTACCGGCCGGCTACGTGGAGCTCTGACACAGCTAGAAGGCGTCGCGACAGACCCCGTAGAAGATGGCGGGAGGAGCTAGAGAAAACAAATGAGCAATGGTCCACTTTAGCCCTGGATCGAAAGAGCTGGAAGTCATGGGGTCAGTCAGAGGCCTTTGCCCAGCAATGGGATGATGTAGGCTAACAGTAACAGTAACAGATTGAAAGCCTCTCAATAATAATATTGCCAAAATTATGGTTCGTAACAAAATTCAATAGGTAGGTAATCAAAACCCTCTTGTTCCCATCATTCCTAAAATCAAATCACATTGATGGTTTGTGTATGTACCAGACAGGTTTTTCAATTTAAAAAATACAATTTTCTACTCGCCTGAAAAAATCGGCGGAACAAGCTTGATGCCTACAGACAAGAGTGCTCCACACTAGCACAAGACATAGAGGACTGGACAGGAAACAGGGCTTTGCCATGCAGTGGGGCAAAATAGACTTTTAACATAATAAATATAATAGAGAAAGTCTTTTGTCGATCGTTGCGAGCAATGCAAACACAACTAAAACCGGTGTTATGATTTTATTTCTGTCTTCCTCATAGAAACTAAAAAACGCTTATCGCTTACGCTATCTTTATTTACAACAAGAAACATATTACCAAATACGTCGATTATCACTTTTATCGATACCTACTTAAAATTTTGATGTTAATGACGGAAATGATATATCGTGTGATGAAGTTACAAAGAAATACCTACCAAGTACCTATGTACAAGACGAAATTAAACATTATCAGATAAAATCCAATTAAGTAATGAAACAAAAGAATTTCAAAGCTTTATCAGCTGCGTTAAAAAGCAGGTCACTGCTGCTGGATAGTGCAGCGACATCTTTCGGTAAAAAAGTGCTAAACATTAAAAAATTTGTAACGTTACCGCCAGCAATTGAATACCTATAAGTTTAACGTAACGTAACGAATTGCCAAACTTAAGTGAGGCCAAAAGGTTCTGGAGTGACGACCGCGAACCGGTACGTAAGGTGGACCGATGACCTTGTGAAGGCCGCAGGAGTCCGCTGGATGTGGAGAGCACAGAATCGGTCGAAGTGGCCGTGCTTAGGGGAGGCCTATAATGTCTGGCTGGACGTATTTGGGCTAAAATGATGATGATGAAGATTGAAGTTGAAAATTAAGTTTTGAACTAGGTATAATACTAATCCATACTAATATTATAAATTCGAAAGTAACTGTCTGTCTGTCTGTCTGTATGTTACCTTTTCACGCCTAAACCGCTGAACCGATTTAGATGAAATTTGGTATAGAGATAGTGTGAAAGGACATAGGATACTTTTTATCCCGATATTCCCACGGGATCGAGACTTATGCGGGTGAAACCGCGGGGCACAGCTAGTCTAGAATAATCTACAGACAGAATGGCCAAATGAAATTATCCTTGATTCTGACTATGTCAGTAAACATCTGACACGTCTCTGACACACACAACACATACACAGGATCATAAATGAGGTCATGCACGCATTTAAGAAACAAGAATTATTAAGTACCTACTCATGGTGATCACTGACCAAAGACTTCCATTCTTATTGTTCCAGAGCGGCGAAAGACGGTCTGCTGGAGGTTTTACGTGAGGCAACCCGTAAAGAATGCAACAACAAGGACGAGTCGGGCATGACACCCACTCTGTGGGCCGCCTTCGAGGGACACATAGAGGCACTCCGACTTTTATGCGGAAGAGGGTAAGTTTACTAGTAATTACAATTTCACCCGTTAAGGCTTAAAGTATTAAAGCTTTTAAGTCCCCTTGTGACGATATCAACGAAATGTAAGAGCAAAGGGTGTGAAAGTAAGATTCAAAATCATTTCCGCTTACAAAAATCCTTTGCCATGCCATGCCGCGCCGTGTTGCCTGGTGCGCCTGAACTGGCCGGTGAACACATGAGACATCAGCTTTATTGTCTCTAGGATGGCTTTGTTCCAGCTTAACAGTTCTCTCCGAACAAGTGTTTTGGTTTTACGGTTCCCAATACAGGGTTTCCCATACATCGACGCGCAAACTGTAACCATGAATTCAGCACACGATTCTATAGCGTCGAAATTTTTCGTCGGTTATCAAAAAATTAAATCAGCTGTTTCACAGAAAAGTGCAATACCTATGCAATGAAATGTATGGAAGAGCAAACTTTTTGAAGTGAAACTTCTTTACGCACGCTTGACTTGGGGAGTAAGCTGGCGAACGCGTGACGTAAGCGTTACGAAATGTGTGATCGGGCGAGGCGAACGGGAGTTGAGTGGGAGATATTATAAGCAAGAGAAAGCAGTGCGCGCGCACATTTTCTTTCTCTCTTCCTCTCATAGCCAAATACGTTTGAAGTTTCACTTCAGTCGTGTGGTCATAAGCACTCTCGGTTTTTTTTAATAACCGACGAAATATTTCTACGGTGGGGTGTTCAGAACCATGTACTGTATCCATGGCAACATGTTACTCGTCGGCATCCCTGCCACCCTGTATAAATCTGCCATTTCTGCTGCTAAGAAAAACTACGTGCCGATTCCAAATAAAAACATTTCTAGACTAATCCACAGACGCGATAATCTAATGTTGCATGTAGATAAAATATTATATACAACGCGCCGTAATCGAACAGCTAAATATGTCATACGCAGATTATTTTAATGGCTAGCTTAAGGTTTTATTACTACGCCCACCGGAGTTGTCACGTCACAACTGCTGTAAAAAAGAGGCTAGTCATCCTATCATATTTTGCCACTATCACCACCAAAAGGCAATGTGCTAAAAGCCACTTTTATTTACGTTGCCGGCTTTTCTGCGCTGCTAAGTAAGCTCAGAGTGTCATTTTACACAAGGGTAACCCGGAGTAGGAATGAAATTGTAAAAGCTGTGTACCGTGTCGTCCATCTTGCAAGAGAGGTAAAATACTTTTAATATTATATTTTTAGTTATTGTATTTATGTACTTTAATATTCTATCTGTGTTATTGTGTTGTTATTATGTTATTTTATGTGAATTTTATTATGTTAATGCCTATAGTAGTATTTATGAGTATGTGTCTGTATAGTATGGGTTTAACCATTGCCTGAAATAAATGATATTTAATTTATACTTTAAACTGAAATTCTAATTTTAATTCACCTTGTACATGTGTAGCGGTATGAACAGACGCCAGCACATCAACCTTCTACAATCTGTCAAATTTCTTTAATCGATTTTCAACTTTATCACTAAATTATAAGGTTCAAAGTTGATTGGGAAAATGACAGTTTCGGGTAGCTTGATGTGCTGGCGTCTGTACAAACGCCACATGCGAACTACGCGTCATACTGACGTCACACAAAAATCCTGCATCTCGCAAAAAGAGTTTACCGCGCGATTAGCATATACAACGGCCCAAAGTTAATCACCGGGCAGTTGCCCGCCAGACACAACACCCATCTGGTCGGATGATCCTCCCTTATCTCCTCTCTCCCTTATCTATGGAATATAAGTGAACTTTACACCCTGTTCCTCTTACCTCTACTGGTGACCCCGAACATGAACGTCAGCTCAGCCTTCGTGCAAATACTTCAACGTGACGTCAATCATCATCACTCGCGCAAGCTGTCTCGTTACCTCTATACTCGTACTGACTCCTACATGTTTATCATTTGACAATTGAGGTTTACTTTATGATCTCAATTTTCGTCGATGATATTTGTTGTTATTCAATTTTTTTGTTTTCGAAAAAGGTGATCACACTAATATTATAAAGGGGAAAGTTTGTGAGTGTGTTTGTAACTTCTTCACGCACAAACGGCTGAACGGATTTGGCACACAGATAGTTTTATAACCAAGACTAGCTGCGCCCCGCGGTTTCACCCGCAAAAGTCTCGATCCCGTGGGAATATCGGGATAAAAAGTATCCTATGTCCTTTCCCGGGACTCAAGCCATCTCTATACCAAATTTCACACAAATCGGTTCAGTAGTTTAGGCGTGAAGAAAAGACAGACAGACAGAGTTACTTTCGCATTTATAATATTAGTTTGGAAGTTTGGATTAACACCTCAGAACACATAGGATACTTTTTATCCCGATATTCCCACGGGATCGACACTTATTCGGGTGAAACCGCGGGGCGCAGCTAGTAAGATGTAAAGTTGAAACCTTCTAATGAAGTTGTTACTAATTCCCTTAAGTGAGTGATTGTGGAAGAATTTAAACTGGATAGGCTTTGTTTAAACATTCAGCAGATATCTTTGGAACAGACCATATACCCATCTCTCCTACTAACTACTGCGAAAGTAAGTTTGTTTGTTACCTTTTCACGCCTAAACCAATCACCTGAAATTTTGCATTATACGTTGTCAGGTGTACAGAAACGGACATAGGGTACCTTTCATCCCGAAAAAAAGTGCTGTTCCCGAGGAAAACAACAATAACGTTATTATGATAATAGATGGCGCCACGTGTCTATCGAAACTTATGCGGGTGAAACCGTGGGGCGCTGCTAGTACATACATACGAATGGCTGCTGCGTCTTGTGGGTGGTCCGTTTCCTTTACGCAATACATCATATTTGTATGGCCGTGTTTGTATAGACACTGTTTCTGAAGGTGTTCATTTGCTGCACCAATTCTAACTGATAAAAATTGTTATAAGGGTTGGAGGAGGATGATATCGATGAGTAGTGTCTATGTCCAGCGGATGTTCTTTTTACCTGACTGCGCGACGCAAAGGAGTGGTAATGTGTTTATCAGCCTATGTATGTATGTATGTTTGTATGTTCCTTTGAAGCACTATACAGACCAAACGCCTGGGCCGATTTTTATGATTTACACGTCAATCGATTCCTCTTAGTCCGGCGAGTGTCACTAAAGACATGACGTTAATGAAAATTCAATATGGCGACTACTAGACGCCATATTGTGAAAATGAAAAAAATGAAAGTCAACGAACTATGTCAAGTGGGGTATCGTTGAATAGGTCTTTCAAAAATATTAGTGGTTTGGGAAGACCGTTTTTTGATTAAGTAAACCGTTAGTGACTTATCAAGCTTTAAAGTACCAAATTTTGTTAGAATCAAGTGTCGTCCCCGGGTGCGTCTCATATCATATAAAGTTATTTGGTATATTTTCATTTCAATAACGTTCACAAGATATAATAAACGTGAGATATACCAACTGCTGATATAATTTCTTTACATATAATATTTATATAGGTACTCTTAAACTTACTTCGTATAACGTTATTGGATATAGCGTTTATTTAATCGAAAATCATTGGGTCTATCGTTTAAAATATATATTGATACCGTCATTATGGTTAACACCCCGATTCAGAGCAATCCGACTCGGACAGCTTAGGTTAGAAAGCCTTCGTGGCTTCGTGGCTTCCGAATTATTTCCGTTACCGTTACCGCACCCGAACTCAACGAACGCAATAGACGACGTAGGATGCAAGAGCGAGCGAAGGGCACCCCGAGGTGCGGTTTGGTTAGGTTACTTTAAACCCTTTACACAATGAAGTCGGTAAAAAATAGAGGCCTCGCGAAGCGGGGCTTCGTCGACATAGGATGCAAAAGCAAGCGAAGGGCACCCCGGGGTTCGGTTTGGTTAGGTTACTTTAAACCCTTTACCCAGAAATAGGGGCCCCGCGAAGCGGGGCTCCGTCGACATAGGATGCAAGGCCGAGCGAAGGGCACCCCGAGGTTCGGTTTGGTTAGGTTACTTTAAACCCTTTACACAGAAATCGTCGACATAGGATGACATAGGATGAAAAAAAAAAGGACGGGTTGCACTCCGGGAGTGCCGGCAGAAGTGAAAACTTGAATATTAACGTTGAAATAAATCAATTAATATAACTCATTTTTTTCACTATTTCTTCGTCACTTTTTTCATTAATAGATGCACTTTGTTCAATTTCCATATTTTAAACACTTTATATGCCTACACGAATTTTACGAAAACACAGCAGTGTGGCTACTACACAGACGGTCGAGCCATCAGCTGTCCATCCATCCATCCACGTCCACGTCTACGTCCACGTCCACGTTCACGTACACTTCCACGTCCACGTCCACGTCCACGTCCACGTCCATCCATCCATCCATCCATCCATCCATCCATCCATCCATCCATCCATCCATCCATCCATCCATCTATACTAATCATCATCATTATCTATACTAATACTAATCATTATCTATACTAATCATCATCATTATCGATCATTATCTATACTAATATTATAAAGAGGTAAAATTTGTTTGTAAGTTTGTATGTAGGGGGTAATTTCTGGAACTGCCAGTCGGATTTGAAAAATTCTTCTTGCATTGCACGTCACACTATGGCCCTTAGGAGCCGAGCAAAAGCGCTATGGGGAAACGAAGTGATAGAGCAGGAGACGCGGGCAAGTGATGCAATACGACGAGATGGGTCGAGGGAATAAGAAATTTCACGCGAACGAAGTCGCGGGCAGAAGCTAGTATCAAATAAAATTATAGGTTCAGTTGTTATATCTTGTAAATATTAGAGGTTTTGTAATTATATCATATATTACTTACCCGTCCCCCCCTCTACCAACTAAACGGTTGTAGTTAGAAATTTAAATGTTACGGCAGTAGTACCTATATATTACGAAGTTTAATGGAAAACTATCACACTTAAGTGGGATTTACAACTCATAACTAAAAAGAATAAAATAAAAAAATTAAATTTTAAAAATCAAAAAACCCGACTGCGGTAAAAAACTTAAGTTAAAAAAAAAAACTGAAAAGCTAAAAACAAGCCCATTTTAAATTAAATAAAAGTTGGAAGCAGGTGGGACCCATTTGAGTTTGAAAATATAAAAATGGTATGGGTCCCGCCTGCTAATTTATTTAAACATTTATGCACACACATATAAACAGACAGGAAGAAACGAACAGAAAAATACGTATGTACAAAGATATGATTGTGGTGATGATGACATTGATAAGAAATGTATGTCCTGCGGTAATCTTGCACTTTCTCCGAAGTCTTTATCGACAGTTCCAGTCACTCTTACTTTTAACACAATTTTCTTTTCCTCGTCACAGTTTATTAGAATAATGTTCGCCCTGAGAACAATGTGGTATCACTCACTGTCACTTTCACGCATTGTTTACCTTCCAGCGCAATGTTACACAATGTTGCGGTTTAAATTACATAAAAAATATGAAGAGAATCGCTTCATTAGAATTAGACGATAATGGCGCCGATTCCCTTGTTCACAAACTAACCTAAATTTAATTTCAGTGCATCTTTTTCTTTCTATTTCATTAGGAAAAGGACAGAAGATACATATTAGTTTATACCTGTCAAATTAGTCAGTGCCTGACGTAAATTGACGTATTTTTAATAGCCAATTTTTTAATCACGTCTAAATTGTCTATGGAGTATCTGAATTTGACAGGACTAAACTAATATTTATCTCCTGTCCTTTTCCTAATGAAATAGAAAGAAAAAGATGCACTGAACTTAAATTTAGTTTAGTTTGCGACTAAGAGAATCGGCGCCATTGTTATGGAAAGACGCTGAGGAGCTCAAGGCTGCGTAAGAGTGGGGTCGGTGTCGACAGCAATAGAGGAACTGGAAAAATGACTGCTTCATTGGTATAGTGGTCGCAAGCGCTACTGAGCATGAGATCTTGGATTCGATTCCCAGGTTAGGCGTAGTGTTATTTCGGTTTCTCCATCAAAATTTTCTCAGTAGCAGCCCCGAGTCTGGATTTATGCCCGGTTGATGGCGATACTGGCGAAATGTGGGTTCGTAGCGGTATTTACAACGCCACATGCGAACAACGCGTCATACTGACGTCACGCAAAATCCTGCATCTCGCAAGCAGAGTTTACCGCGCAATAATAAGCGCATTGAAACGAGTTAAGAAACTGACCAGATGCACAAGGTGATTAGTGAATGTGACCTATTAGGGATAGCGACGAAATGGCCAATGTGACGAACGGTCATCAGATCCGTTAAAATGTTTGGATATGATTGAGGGAAATAATACATTTGATTATAATATTATTGTGGGATAGTCTGCTGCCATAGTCTAGATGTGAGAAGCATAAAGTTTGACCATATACTATTGCTATTACATTATTGGCTGTTGGTATTTCACTGATTTAATATACGAGGAGGTAAGTAAACGTCTTCATCATACAATATTAAGAGTAGTGTTATTCTGTAAAAATCTCTTACTGAGGTTGGGAGGTTTCTCAGGAAGTGAGCAGTCATTCCACCTGATGCCAGGGATTGACACTATTGACCTGAGCCCTGATTCACAACCATACGACAGGCTATCGTATCGAAAACCTGACATTTCGATAACCTGATTTGACTTCCCCTCAACAGCAAATAGCTGTTGGAAGAATAGCGGGCGTCTATATGATTTAAACTGACAAAATTTTCGAGTTTTGGACTTGTGAACAGCGTTGAGAAGACTCCTACGATAACAATGATTAATGTTCGATACGATACGGAAGCATATCGAGTGTTTGTGAATAAGGGGGCAGCTCACTTCATCTAAGTTTTTAAGATGAAAATTTGACAGAATGGCACCGCTATTCCTAATGATCACTCTAGGCTCAACCTCTCAGTTGTTACAGCTAAATGCTCTAGCAAGTTTAATGGTACCTGCTTTAAAGAACAATGTTGAATAACAAAAGTATACCGTTGTCCATCGTTCAATATAGTTCAATGTTCACACGAATATTTAATGTGACACCGTACAGACGGCACAGTTAAATAACTGTTTGTCACATTCAAGTCACATTATTCCCTTTCGAAATGAGTGCAAATTACATTCCGAACCATGTCATTGCACGTGAACAAGTAGGTACCAACCTAAATAGGTTTTTATTTTATGTGCTGTACAATAAAAGTATTTTAGTAAATAAATAAATAGTCCAAAAATATAAAAGATGGTAGATAGAGCAAACCTACTCTTTGTTACCCGACTGCGCGACTACAAAGACAGGGTTATGTTTTTCAGGCGTATCTATGTACTTATTTCATTTTCCTTCATTGGCCAACCAACAAATGTTTACACTGTAAATATTTAAAGTAACTATACCCATGATCTAGGGTTATCAAGGTACAGACGCCAGCACATCAACCTACACCTAACTGTCACATTTTCCCAATCAACTTTGAACCTTATGCTTCAGTGATAAAGTTGAAAATCTATTAAAGAAATTTGACAGATTGTAGTAGGTTGATGTGCTGGCGTCTGTACCTTTGTATTTGGAATTCTTTATGCCCTCGAAGCATCTCAGTCAACAGCAGCAAAGTCTTTGAAAAAATAAAGTTATTCCGCAATAGACCTGTATTATACATGTAGAGGTCAGTGTTGTACCGTGACCATGTGGGGTATAAAAATAAAGAGCTCGAGGAGAAAAAACAACCCTAAAACCCGACTGCAACCAAAAAGTTCAAAACAAGCTCACTTTTCAAGCAGCGGCATCGAATCTGAGACTGAACCAAAATGACTGATAGAAATACTCTTTATTATAAGCCTTAAAACACACAATTTGAAACTTTTAAAGCAGCCTTATCGCTAAGCGATCTTTCACAAGCTTCCGTTGGATGTATCTACAAAATAAATATAAACATAGCATAGATTACATATTATAATCCTACAAAAACCGAAATAATTGTATTGCTACAGACACATTATAACTGACAGTGATCCACATCTCGTCAACACTTTCACTTTATCTAAACCATTTGTGTGGTGCGCCATCGCAGTTAATTTGAAGGTGAAAATACCTGAACTACATTAATATACATTTCTAAACGAATTTCAATGGCACACCGGAAATATGATTTTCCTTTGCATAAGTAGGTATCATGACTCGTTTACAAACACGTCGGTCTTATTAGAAAACAAAATAAAGTTCGAAATGCAACAACTGGCTCTAAGGTCTAAGCTTGGGCTAAAGATACCCAGATTTCGTTTTGTAATAAGTCGGATAAAGTCATTAGCCCAATTTTTCTCAATGGCTAGAGTCAAAGCACGCCGCAATATCGAATTAGGTTGAAAACCAGCGGGGTAATCATAGATATCCGAGGGGTAATTAACACACGTACAACGGCATTGCCTTTCATTTTGACAGTTCAACAAAATTCATTGCGTTATTTACGTTGTTGAACAGACGAATATTTCAAACATATGAAGCAATGGATAAAGTGGATTAGCAATTTTCTTCAAAATCTTTCGGATTTTGAAAGTGTGTTATGCAATTGGGGTGCTAGTGCTCAACTACCTACACTCGCTATAGGCAACTGGCAACTCATCATCATCATCTGCCGAGCCTTTTCCCAACTATGTTGGGGTCGGCTTCCAGTCTAACCGAATGCAGCTGAATATCAGTAATTTATATGGAGCGACTGCCTATCTGACCTCAACAACCCAGTTACTGGGTAATACGATACCCCTTGGTAAGACTGGCTGTCAGATTTTCGGGCTTCTGACTACCTACCCGTAAAGAACCAGAAATGACTAAATAGAGTTGGTATGATACACCTACCTGGCGATAATGTAGGCACACCACGTTATTGCAATCTGCAGTGTATGCCAGACTATCATTGTAGCATGGACAGCATTTTCTCACACTTTCGAGGGTAGTGCCAACTCCCAATTTATCTTCAATCATCTCTCTTGCAGAGGAGAACCAGACAAAGCCGACTACTTCGGCAACACAGCGCTGCACCTCTCAGCGGCGCGTGGGCACAGAGAATGCGTCACGTTCCTCATCAACTTCGGTGCCAACGTGTTCGCGATGGACGTGGATGGCCACACTGCCCAGGAGCTGGCGGCCATCAATGGCCGGGACGATATACTGCGGTATCTGGACCAGGCGACCGCTAAATTGGAGAATAATGATAAGTAAGTTATTTGCGTTTGGCTTGGTGGCAGCTTGGTATTGCTTTAAATTTTCTGTTTTATATCCGACATTTTGCTAGGGAATCTTTAGAAATCAGAGAGGCAATTCTCGTAATTTTATGAACATTCACAGTCTGACCTGAGTCTAAATCTGTCATAAACACCCCTAATGTCCCTACATTTTGACAAGATTTTGACATTTCTTTGTCGCCGAGATGAGACTGCGACTAGATTTTGAACGTTTTAAATTACGTCTTCTGATGTAAGAAATACACGACAGACTTAATTACCTTGGAGGTTTTTATCGAATAGCACTCTATCCTATAGAAACGATGGATGGACTACCTAAATGACGACTAAACAGAATATGGTATGGTAGAAGACATATTATGTTGCCCCCCCCCCCCCCTCCCCCAAAATAAATTGGGATAAAGGCAGGAGAATGAGTAGGATGTATCCTACAGAGTACTTTAGAGAGTGAATCCACCATTTATTTGGTATTGCTTCTTCAAAGATGGGTTTATGTATGTGCAGGCTCTCAGGATGTCTGCCTATTATCACAGTATAAAAATCATACAGTAGGACGACGCCTTTGATCTCGTGTAAAATGCCGACATCGTCTAGACAGTAACGCATCGGCCAGGGTTGTCACAAATAAACAATATTTATATAATTATTTATTTATTGCAAATCAACATCGATATTAATATAGTAAAGAAAACAATTATTACCCCGTTCTACACTGCATGTATTAAGGAGTTGAGTATGACAATAAAAAACGCAGATGAGTTAATTATACTCGAAATTGACACCCTTATCAAATTATAAAAAAATGACGTCCGCCATCTTGGATTTCAAAAAGGATGGCTTTTTCGTAACAAGTACCCCAATTATACTCGAAATTGACACCCATATCAAATTATAAAAAAATGACGTCCGCCATCTTGGATTTCAAAAAGGATGGCTTTTTCGTAACAAGCACCCCAAATATACTCGAAATTGACACCCATATCAAATTATAAAAAAATGACGTCCGCCATCTTGGATTTCAAAAAGGATGGCTTTTTCGTAACAAGCACCCCAAATATACTCGAAATTGACACCCATATCAAATTATAAAAAATGACGTCCGCCATCTTGGATTTCAAAAAGGATGGCTTTTTCGTAACAAGCACCCCAATTATACTCGAAATTGACACCCTTATCAAATTATAAAAAAATGACGTCCGCCATCTTGGATTTCAAAAAGGATGGCTTTTTCGTAACAAGTACCCCAATTATACTCAAAATTGAGATTCATATCTTATTATAAAAAATTACGGCCACCATCTCGAAATTCACCCTTAGTAAATAATAAAAAAGTCCACCATCTTGACACGGAACATAAAAACGAACACTTTCACATTTATAATATTAGTAGGATTTCCAAACAGATACTCTGTGTGATAAACACAGAACATAGGAATCATACGTAGTGATACCCTATTATTTTTTTTTACCGTGCGCCGGTCGGCCATTTTATTAGCGTTATCAACATGGCACGACATTACAAATAATAGTAGATTGTACAACTAAGGCATAAAAGAAGCTATTTTACCCCGAGACGTTTATATCCACCCGAGCCGCAGGCGAGGGTGGATAGTTAAGTCGAGGGGTAAAATGGCTCGTTTATGCCTGAGTTATACACTCTGCTTTTCACTTCGATTGCGAGAAAATGAAACAGGCATAAAGTGTACAGTACATAATTAATCAAAAATGTTGCATCCATAGCTAATTCCCCCCACCACAGATAATACCGCCACGAAACTTTTTTAAAGTTTTTTTTTTTTTTTCAACATTTGTCATTCGACTTGGGTACTTCTTACTGCCAAAAAATGAAAACGTTTCTTTGCCTTTTTAAATAATAAATGACAACTATTTTACCTGATTTTATTAAATTAACGATAGAAAACACGGAAGTGGTATAAATTAAAGAAAATGAAATAAATCACGACTTTAATCTGCGAAGTTTTATTGTGCGTGTGGCTGTTGGGCCTGATTTCCTTAGTCTCAGAAAAAAAAATTACTTTATGCACTAGAACATAAAAAGCGATTTTATGTCGCCTAAGCACAACATAAAGACGGACTTTTAGAGCATGAGAAGTGAAATAGTAGATTGTACAACTAAGGCATAAAAGAAGCTATTTTACCCCGAGACGTTTATATCCACGCCAGCCGCAGGCGAGGGTGGATAGTTAAGTCGAGGGGTAAAATGGCTCGTTTATGCCTGGGTTATACACTCTGCTTTTCACTTCGATTGCGAGAAAATGAAACAGGCATAAAGTATACAGTACATAAAATTAATCAAAAATGTTGCAAAGCATAGCTAATTCCCGCCACCACAGATAATACCGCCACGAAATTTTTTTAAAGTTTTTTTTTTAATTTCAACATTTGTCATTCGACTTGGGTACTTCATACTGCCAAGTCATAAAAACGTTTCTTTGCGTTTTTAAATAATAAATGACAACTATTTTACCTGATTTTATTAAATTAACGATAGAAAACACGGAAGTGGTATAAATTAAAGAAAATGAAATAAATCACGACTTTAATCTGCGAAGTTTTATTGTGCGTGTGGCTGTTGGGCCTGATTACTTTAGTCTCAGAAAAAAAAAATACTTTATGCACTAGAACATAAAAAGCGATTTTATGTCGCCTAAGCACAACATAAAGACGAACTTTTAGAGCATGAGAAGTGAAAAATTATTTATGCACTCTACAATAACAAAATAGATATTTTATTTACCTTTCTTCTGTACGTGGAAGTTGATGAAACCGCAGATCTTTATTTATATGAGATGAAGACTTACAATCAGTCACAGCACACGTATGCACCATTTTAAATTAACAAATAAAAAACAAGCATGCGTCAGCCCTCAATGATATATCCCGAACTACTAACATCGTTTTGTTCGCAGTTCGGGATCGGCTCACCCGCGTCTCGCCCCTGACACCCCGCACGATTGCCCTGTCTAGACGTCTTCGTTGGACGACTGTATGATTTTTAGACTGTGCTATTATGGTTCATCAAATGTAGGTACTATCGCCACTCGCCCTATAGGCATCAAATATATCAAAGTAGAAATTCACCAAATTATCTTCTCTCATAGCGTGCTTAGCTCTCCAAAGGGCTATTGCGTATACAAGTTATATAAATAACTTAACTTTTCATCTTAAATTTTAACATGATACCGTTAATTATTTCCTTAATGTTTACCACATAACTGCGTATACATTTTACGTGTAATGTCTTGTTGAAATGGCGTTCTTGCTACAGTTTTTTTAATTGTCGTTGTATAAGAGTTCCCATCGTTACTAGAATTGGGGGTAGTGGAGTAATAGCTATGACATGATATGAGAAGATGGGGTTATGTAACGATAAGTGACTGGCTTTTGATTAATCTAAATTATTAGCAAGCATTGTCTTATGAATGTCGTAAAAACAGCATCCGATTGTTATCCCCATAATCTCGGGACTTTCAAATATCTCATTGTGTGTGCAAGTAAGATCTTCTGCTTAGAATGTCGACTTCAATCTAAATTGTATCAACCCAGAACTTAGCTACGAGTAAAACTTACTCAAATAGCATCAATAAGTTCCTGTAACGATTTTGGTGCGCTTTTCACCATTAGAGAATTTATTCCGTTAGGTTTATATGTATAATTATTTAATATTGCACTGACATTATCGTTGCTAATCTAACTAAATGACGTAAGTGATTCGAAGCATATTTTACAGGGCAAGCTATTCGCAGTTGAGGGTTACCCATGATTGAGGGTAGCTTGCTCTACATAAATTCTACTGATACAAAATTGAGCATGTGTGTACTTCTAAGTAAGATCTTTATATTGGTATTACTACTATTGTTATCGTGTTAATATTGTTTTAATAATAAATATTTTAACAGATAGGTACCGTCACTTCGTGAGACCTTTGTTTTTATTTTGTTCGGAATACATCAGATTCGACTTGGAAAATGTATCAAATTACTATAGTTAGGTCGGCTTAGTCCAAATTGTCAGATACGTCAGTTAGTTAGATTAGCGACGATATAATACTAATACTTACAGAAATAGAGGGGCCCGTGGCTAAATAATAACAGCCGCACAGGTCGATCGATCAGGTTAAGCTATGCTTGCCGCGGTTGGTCTGTGGATGGGTGACCATCTTTACATACTGGACCCCTCCGTGCCTCGGAAAGCACGTTAAGCCGTTGGTCCCGGCTGTCATTTGTCGATCTTTGACAGTCGTTACGGGTAGTCAGAAGCCCGAAAGTCTGACAACCAGTCTTACCAAGGGGTATCGTATTACCCAGTAGCTGGGTTGTGGAGGTCAGATAGGCAGTCGCTCCATGTAAAATACTGGTATTCAGCTGCATCCGGTTAGACTGGAAGCCGACCCCAACACAGTTGGGAAAAGGCTAGGCAGATGATGATGATAATACTTACAGAAATCTTGCTGTTTTGTCAAGTGGTAAAAACCGCGCGAAGCAGGGGCCCCCGTCCCTAGTATATTAAAAGAGTAGGTAATTATATAAATTCCTGTCTCTCATTCCAGGAAAAAAGCAAAATCTCTAAAGGAGAAAGCCAAAAAAGACTACGAGAAATCCCACAAGCAGTACCAAAAACGCCAGAGTAAGGCCGAGCTGATAGCTGAGAAAGAATTGAAGAAGCTGGCCAAGGAGTGGGACCAGGGTTATGCGGAGGAGGTGCATACGATGCCGCATCGACCCAGCAATGTGCTGTGGGCACTTAAGCAGAAGATGACAAGGTCTACTAGCCATGGTAAGTTTCTTCTTACAATCTGTATTGCTTAGGTCTCAGCTCTTGATTTTCCACTCCTCTCTTTGTGATGGCTTTTCGACATAATTTCAATGGGAGCAAGGTTGATAATGTTTTAGTAGTGAACATCAGCTATTCTAGACGACAGAGGTTGCTGTCTCTTTTTGGTAGAGATAGTATACAGGGTGTCCCTGGAAGTATGGATCAAATCGAATAGGGGCGTGGGCAAGGTCATTTCCAACCTTTTTAACCCTAAGAATGTCAGTGAATTTTTTTACGGTTCAAAAGTTATGACCGATTTTTTTTTTTTTCAATCACTTCGCTTAGTGTTCAAAGAAAATAATCATAAAAAAATACTATCAGGGCTATCTAAAAAAAATAAATGGATAGCCCTGATAGTTTTCACGAATTCGATCTTTCTTCTCTTCTTTTTTAGTTTTTTTTTTGTATTTTTTTAGTATTTTTTTTTTTTGCTAAAACGTTTGGAAATGACCTTGCCCACGTCCCTATTCGATTTGATCCATACTTCCAGGGACACCCTGTATAGCAGTTACTGTATTAACGAATCGTGGGTGACCTGAAGAGGAGACAAATAACTACAAACAAGCAATTCGACGCTTTCAGGTAATTACTAAAGCATAATCAGCCTGTGATGTTCCCACTGCTGGGAAACAGGCCTCCTCTCAATGTGAGGGACTGAGCGATAATCCACCACGCACGGCGAGTGCGGGTTGGTAGATGTCACGTCTTCGAATTTCTTATTCTAAGACATGCCGGTTTCCTCACGACCTACAAGTCGTAAGTCGGGGCCACCACTGTTACTAAGGCAACGATTATCAATAACTAGAAATTTCACGCGAACAATTTCGCGTTTCGTGTTCGCGTGAAATTTCTTATTCCCTCGACCCATCTCGTCGTATTGCATCACTTGCCCACGTCTCCTGCTCTATCACTTCGTTTCCCCATAGCGCTTTTGCTCGGCTTCTAAGGGTCATAGCGTGACGTTAAATAGCCTATAGCCTTCCTCAAGAATTGGGCTATCAAATGCAATAAGAATTTTTCAAATCCGACTGGCAGTTCCAGAGATTACCCCATACATACAAACTTACAAACAAATTTTACCTTTTAAACCGACTTTAAAAAAGGAGGTTCTGTATTCGACCCGTATGCATGTATGTATGTATGCATGTATGTATGTTTGTATGTCCGCGATTATCTCAAAAACTACTGAACTGATTTTGATAATTCTTTCATTAGTGTGATCTACATACTTTCAGGAAGGTTTTAGTATATAATACATTAGGTAATTATTCTTATGTACGAAGTTATATGCATAAATGTACTGCATCTCCGACATTTCTATGCGACTTTTGATGATTCTTCGAATCGTGTCTTCAATTCTTCAATGCACTAGTGTTAATTGAATTTGTGTGGGGTAGGTACAGACGCCAACCTACACCTAACTGTCACATTTTCCCAATCAACTTTGAACCTTATACTTCAGTGATAAAGTTGAAAATCTATTAAAGAAATTTGACAGATTGTAGTAGGTTGATGTGCTGGCGTCTGTACAACTAAAAAGTGAAAAATAAAAACATTTTTACAAAAAAAAACAACCGACTTCAAAAAAAACACTACAAAGTGAAAAATAACTTTAATTATGGAAGTCGGTGTCAAAAAACGAAAATGCGGAACCAACGACACCGACTTCCGAAATTAAAGTAATTTTTCACTTTGTAGTGTTTTTTTTTGAAGTCGGTTGTTTTTTTTTATAATATTAAGTATAGATTGCTCATGGTAGTCTACGGGGTGATTGCGTAACATACATACAACGGTAATAGATCGCAATGCCTTTAATTTTGACATTTCAGCCACGTTCATTGCATTATTTATGTTGTTGAATAGACGAAATGTTCAAACCTTTGAAGCCATGGATTAGGAATTACCTTCAAAACCCTCGGATTCTGAACAAATGTGTGTAACGCAATTAGGGGCCTGGAAATGTAACAATCAGTATTTCTTCGTTGTTTGAACTTGATTATCGCTTCTTGTTGAAATTGTAAAAATTCTACCTTTACCTTTTGTAATGACATAAAATTCCCTGATAAGAATTTGATATGCTGTTTTTTTTCCTGTTGTAGGTAATAAATAGTCTCACTGATATAATCGAACATGTTTTTATTTGTTCTAATCTTAAAAACGTCATTTTATAACATCATATTATTCGTCATGCAACTTATGTATTATTATTATTATGGATAAATAAATAAAAATATTCTACGACTGGTGTATCTACTTATAAAGGCATGTAAACACAAACTCATGAGAAGTTTGATTTATTCGCATTTCTAAAGGCTCCGACGCGACTCGTAGGAGACGACGCGGCGGCGGGACGAGCTGGATAGGTCCCGTCAAAACTGGAAGGAGGACGCGCGGGCTCGCAAAAGATGTAAGGAGTGAAGGGAGGCCTTTGCTCAGGAGTGGGACAGAGTAGGCTAGTAAAAGAGAAAAGGAGTCTAACAATTCAACGACAACATCATTGAAATTGTTCTACTAAAGACGCATCTCGCCTGTTTGGTCTTTAAGGGGGAGGCGCTAGGTAGCCCGCGAAATTCAAGATTTCTTACGTTTTTTGCAATTTGCAAGTCAGTGCCAGGTTTTATGTTGAACAAGATATGATTCATGACCATAAAAAGTAAACTTATAATCATTAAAAAATCATCAATAGATACAACCCTCTAAATTCATACAATCCTATTGATAGACATTTCACGGAAGAGTCATTGCAAAAAACATAAGAAAAATTTAATGTCACGGCCTGGCGCTCGATGTACCTACGTAATCGCTAACTAATGCGAGTTAATGTACTTGAAAATACTCAGGCCGGTTAATAAACATTAGGTACTTAGCACGTCCTTTGCCTTAGCCATAGAAATCTTCTTTCTTATATCTATGGGCTTTGCATTATTCCCGTCAGTGTCGCACAACTGTCTAACTACAAGTGCGCAAGATAGAAACGAGAATATAATCCAAGCCACAGTACGTGCTGAGTAACGTTTATTAATCTTGGTCTCAGTAACACCCTGGAGTCTAAATTTTTTCAATAGGCTACAGGCCGCGGGGCCGAAGCCAACTCGTAGAGGCCCGTTAGACGATTGTAATGAAATGCATTATTATAAACCTATTCACGCTCCACGTTGGTCGCATTACAGGCAACTTACTAGCCGAAGAACAGCCCCGTCCGACGTACAGTGCGCTGGTAGGCACTGTGAACTCAGGAGTGAGGGGTCGAGGAGCTGTCTACAAGAAGGCCCTAGCTAGCAAACTGAGGAACAACACTGTTGGACGAAATAATAATATGTCGACTGATGATTTTAAGGTAATTCCTTGACTTCTAAATGATAGAATAGAACGAATAACGCAAAAGGAGTAAGTAAGGCTTGTAGCAGGTTGTGTTTTGTAGTTGCTGCCTACCACCATGGGAAGAAGGCGTAAGTATGTATGTATAAGGGCCGGCGCTGACTGACGTCGCGGCACGGCACGGCACGGCAGGGCGTGCTCCGGCAGCTGGTATGACGCGGCATGCCACGGAAACTCCAGCCTGCAAAACCTTATTACAATAAGTTTAGCTGTCATAATCCTGTGACCTATGTGGCTCGCGGGACGCGGTGGCACGCCGCGCCAATCCGTGGAATGAAACGGCATGACACGACATGCCGCGGCGTCTCGCGGCATGCCTCGACGAACGGTATGATTGTATCGAAATAAAGTAATATGAATTCTAAACTCATTGAAATAAGGATAAGAAGAACTTGTGCCGTGCCGTGCCGCGACGTCAGTCAGCGGCAAAACTTTCGTAACGTTCAAAGTTGATCACGTGACTCAATCATTAACTTTGAGCGTTAATATCTCGGAAACGTGACAGTTTACGTGGTTTAGTCTTATTATGTTTTCTGTTTGCATTGATGTCAGCTATTGATTTATACAGGGTGTTACGGAAAGGGTATATCAATACAAACGGGTTGAAGAGTGTATCTGATAAAAAAAATACCAAGCATTTTCAAAGTTACTGCTTTTGAGCTGAAATTTTGTACAGAGATTCTAGACCAGATACACTCTTCAACCCGTTTGTATTGATATACCCTTTCCGTAACACCCCGTATAGGTCTCATGCGTGGTCGCCATTTTCAAAATGGCGCGGCAGTAGGTATGCCACGGATCTTCAAAGCCCTTTTTCGTTTCATAGAAAACTGCCTAGTGCAATACCTGCGCGGTCAAAATGTATGGCAGAGCAAAATTTTTTTTCAATAACCGAAGAAAAATGTCAACGCAGGGGGGTTCAGAATCATGTTAGTACTGAATCCATGGTAACAGGTTGTGCATTCATGTCCCTGACATCCTGTATAAGTCACGTGGGACCTGAAAGTGTAGTTCAAATTATATTATAAAAGTGATCATTTTGTCGCTATTTGTTGTTTATAAAATTCGCAGCTTGCTATCATCAATGTTTATATAGCGGTTACAGACGTTCATATTTCTTGTTTATAAAACAAAAATCATTTTCCGTGAGCATCGCTCTTCATGTGTTCGTATGTTCTAATTCAATATTAAAACAGAAATAAAAAAGTACCTACAGTAATACCTCCATCTCTCACTCACCAGGTAGGAGAGATAGAGACGACAGGTCGTCGCTCGGTCACGTCGCTGAGCGGGGTGCGTCGCGACTCGGAGGTCATGTACGTGGGTACGTTCGGCGCGGGGCCGCAGCAGAGGGGCAACGTCGCCGATGTGTTTACTGAACAGCCGCCTGAGCAGACGCAGAAGAAACCTCTTACCAGGTAGGTCATCATTCTCTTGCCCTTTTCCCAATTTAGTTGGGGTCGGCGCAGCATGATCTAGCTGATCTACTCCTTCCATACTTCTCTATTAGTCGTCATCTCAGTAGTTACCGTCATCACCAAGAACAGTGGTGGCCCAGTAGTAACGGCCACGACTTACCAGTTGTAAGTTTGAAACCAGACAGATGCTTTACTTTGTGTAAATTATTTTATAAACACTGCTCTCAAAACGGTATCTGTCAAAGGATCGATGGCCGGTGGAGCAGACGAGTCCTGGAGTGGAGACCGCGTATCGGCAAGCGTCGTGTGGGACGCCCCCCAACTAGATGGACGGACGACCTAAAGAAGGTGGCTGGGGTAGACTGGATGCGGAAGACGGAGGACAGGGTGCTGTGGCGCAGTCTGAGAGAGGCCTATGTCCAGCAGTGGACTGCGATAGGCTGAGTTGATTGATTGACTACCATTTTGTTGACGTAAAGTTTTTTGATGAAACATTGTGCATTGTGGGTTACAGTGGTTCAGAAGGGCATGTTCCATATAAAACTAGAAGTGCAAAAGAGGAACTCATAGGACTCCACCAACGAATTATATTGCTTACTTACATTCTGTTTACAGGTCGGCCAGTCAGCCCGATTTTGCAGCGGTGAACGAAGACAGTGGCATTGGCCAAGAAGTGATGCTTCAGGAGCCTGCCAGCATATTCGAAAGACCTGGCTTTGGCAGCGTCGCCTTTAGGTTGGTAGCACATACCTATGTATGTAGGTACCTTTAATCCGTCAGCTTTTAAGAGTGAACAATCGTCTGTGCACACTCGGTCCATCGTTAATCTCATCCATCGCTTTCCATCAGGCGAGAACGAGGTCAAGAACAAGCCCATTAGAGAATTTAAAAAAAACATTGTCGCTTGTGTTTTTAACTATTGATGGTCTCGCGTTTGACCGCTATGCCACAACGCTTACTGCGCCTTCAAAATCAACACAAATTTACTATCGACACAGTTATTTTTTGCGTTGAACTTCACCTTTCATAAAACGATAAAACTACACTTCCTTTAAACTGAAGCAATTTTCCATTCCAAACAAGTTCTAAACGTATGTTATTTTTATGCAGACGCTCAATAACAGCGACGCTGAGCGCCATGGGCGGCGCCGCGCCGGGTGAGGACCTGTCCATCGGTTCTGCTGGGTCCTTAGCCGCCAGACATGCATACCAACCTGCTGAGTGGACTTCTGCGCAATCAGGTAAAAATAACACTTACTTATCAACGATATCCTTGCTTTTAGCAATTGGACCTGGGACCAAGGTCCAATTACTAAAACCAGTTCTGCTAGTTGAGGTGGTATAGCTACAAATAGAGAAGTATCAGTAGTAAGTTCCAGTGTAAGAACGAGATCAACCTCTATAGCTCCATTTGTTTCTCGCACGTACAGACGCCAGCACATCAACCTACCCGAAACTGTCACATTTTCCCAATCAACTTTGAACCTTATATTTTAGGAATAAAGTTGAAAATCTATTAAAGAAATTTGACAGATTGTAGTAGGTTGATGTGCTGGCGTCTGTACAATGTTGACTAATACTTTCCTATGTCGCCCCCCGGGTTATTCTTGTGGCCGGGTAAGTCGGTCAGTCGTCGAAGTTCAGTTTGGTAAGTCATATTATGATCTTTAGTAGTTATTTTTCAAAGCCGGAAGCTATGACGAGTACCCAGTCACTTTTTTATACGATCAGATAAACTAGATGCAGGTTGAATACCACCTGGTTTAAATTATTTTATAAGTTCTAGACAAAATCAAACTGGTTGCTAATTTAATTGTAAAATTGTATTCTTTTTACATTGATTTACATTCATTCCTCACACCCTGACTTATTACTTGTATTTTTTTTTTATTAAAATCGTTTACTGGTACCATGTTTGTAAATATGTGAGCACCATGTATCTATCAGATAATTAATTTACATGTCATGGTTTCGTTTTTAATTCTTTTACCTATTGTGGTATAGTAATTTTATTTTAGGTGCATCGTCCTCACATATTATTTTATAATTAATGTACCCATGCAAAATATTGTAAAACATTTTAAAAAAGTAACGGTGGAGTTTCTTGCCCATTCTTCTCCACACGAAAACTACCTTTTGGAATGGGCGACTAGAATCAATTCTATTTTAAGGTAATTTTTGACTTTCAAGCGCTTTTTATGTGCCTATTTGAAATAAATGCTTTGACTGTAAGTTATATTCGGCCAAATATCTTCAAAAATCTTTCAGAGAAGAGTGACTATAATTTTCAATTTGAATCGGATTAGTGTTTCACGGAGGAATTGTCGATTTAACACGGTTCCTTTCTCATTGACAGAAAGCTCAACAATAACATCAGACGAAGAAGCCGAGGTGGAAGATTCAGGCTACGCTTCCCTCGAACGATTCCTAACGGCTTGGGGCCTCTCCCAATACGTGCAAAAGTTTAAAGACGAACATATCGACCTGGACGCACTCATGCTACTCACAGAGAGTGACATGAAGTCACTCGGACTCCCTCTAGGACCCTATAGGAAACTTGTAACAGCCGTGCAAGAGAGAAAACAGGCGCTGTCACATCCTGGACCTATGATAGATACGGCGATATGATTGGTTGGTTGAAGGGGCATGTGGTAGGCCGCGAAATTCAAATTTTCTTACATTTTTTGCAATTTGCAGGTCAGTGTCGGGTTGTATGTTAATCAAATATGATTTATTTATTTATTTAAACTTTTCGCACAAAAAGGTACAAAGGCGGACTTAATGCCTTAGGCATTCTCTACCAGTCAACCAAGAGTGGTGAAGAGATTAGATGGCAGATTCGCAAGCGTAAAAAATATGTGCTTACATAATTACACTTGGGAGCAAATAAATCGAGCCACTTGCTTTTTTTTGCACGTATAATGGTTATTATTTTTGGTATTATGGAACGTATCAAATCGAAACATATATCGCCTAAGGGCTTATTTAATAATCTTTACAATGAGGGTAAATTTTTGAATGATAACCTTATTTAGTGATAAATTATTGGCTCTGAAAGAAAAACGGTAATTTTGATAGAAAATTGTAGGGTTAAAACAGTCCAGAAAATCTATCGAAATCAGGGCAAGGGGGGGTAATACAAGATATTAAGAATAAGTTTATACCATAATTTTGTTTTTAATTGTTTTTTTCTGGACTGACAATTTTCTATCAAAATTACCGTTTTTCTTTCAGAGCCAATAATTTATCATTAAATAAGGTTATCATTCAATAATTTACCCTCATTGTAAAGATTATTAAATAAGCTCTTAGGCGATATATGTTTCGATTTGATACGTTCCATAATACCAAAAATAATAACCATTATACGTGAAAAAAGGAAGTGGCTCGATTTATTTGCTCCCAAGTGTATCATCAATACAGCTCTCTAAGTTAGAATTGGTCTGATTTTCTGTACTCTATACAAATAAATTAAACTAGCTGCTGCCCGCGAATTCGTCCGCGTGAAATCCTATCCTAACTTCCTAACTTAATATTATAAATGATTAAACCACTGAACCGGTCGTCCTAAAATTTTGCATATACGTTGTCAGGTGTACAGAAACGGACATAGGGTACATTTCATTCCGAAAAAAAAGTGCTGTTCCCGAGGAAAACAACAATACACGTGGCGCCATATATTATAATAATAACGTTATTTTTGTTTTCCTCGGGAACGGCACTTTTTTTCGGGATTTCTGTACACCTGACAATGTATATGCAAAATTTCAGGACGACTGGTTCAGTAGTTTAGGCATAAAAAGGTAACAAAAAACAAACAAACTTACTTTCGCATTTATAATATTAGTTAGGATTGAATAATCTTTTTGTAATGTCAGTAACAGCTTTTTACTAAATGCACATGATAATAATATACACGGTAAATATAGCAAAAAACATCATTTTTTTTATTTTTGTCTGTCTGTCTGTTTGTTCTGGCTAATCTCCGAAATGGCTGGGCCGATTTTGACGGGACTTTTACAGGCAGATAGCTGATATAGCGGAGTAACTTCGGCTCTTTTTATTTTAGAAAAAGAATTAGGGTTCAGCGCAAAAACATTAAAAACCATGACATTTCGGACATGCAGTTAGTATGAATATAAAACTTGATACTGATCGGCAAATTGCAAAAATTCTAAGAAAATTTTAATTTCGCGCGCTTCCCATGCGCGAAAGGTACATAAGGTTGTAAGTGCTCAATGTTGAATTAAATATCGTATAGCAACAGTGTTTGTAGGTTTTTTCTTGCACTTTGCAGTACAATCGATGTAAATTACGAGCGTGCGCCAGGTGGATTTTATGGTTGTGGACATAAGGTTTAAATTACAATGACAGGCGCACGCTCGTGAAATGCAACAACTATAATTTTTAATGTCTTGCTATGTGCATATTGTGTGTTGTACAAGTAATCGTCCCTTGCACTGCGATTTTTAAAGAAATTCTTACACAAATCAAAATGAAACCTACCTATATCGAAATGTGTGCGACTTAGTTTTTCGATATACCTATATTTGGACGCCCACATACACATGCGTAACACACTGACAGTAGCAATCGCTTTCATTTTGACAGTTCAAAAGCATTCATTGCGTAGTTTACGTTGTTGAGCAGATAAATTTATCGAACATATGAAACAATGGATTAGCAACATCCTTCAAAATGCCTTTCATAGTGTGTTACGCAATTAGGGTGCTGTTCGCTCCAGTGACAGATTGGAGAGTTAAAATAGAATAGTGCTATTTCGTTTACAGAACTTTTTTTAATAAGTACGTACTTAAGTTTCCAGTGTGCTCTTCGTTTATAAATAAATATTATTTATATTTTTCTACTTATAAAACACCTTGAAATCCAAGTATTATTTATTTCATACATTCGTTTCTAATGCTGGTCCTTCATAAAAAGATAGCGCATTATTTTGTATTTCACAGTTTTTTCTAGCATCAATATGTGTTTTATATGTAATAATAATAATAATCGTGCCTCATTAAATGTGATAGTAATGTTCGAGACCATTCCATCCAACGTAACGTCCACTCGCCATATTAAATATTTTTGTACAGTTTTTGAATATACATTTGTATGAATATGTATTGTTTTTTTTTATTTTTACCAGAATTTACGTACCCTGGCCTTACACGATATTATTACCATTGTCAGGGTCAAATTCATATTATTGAAATTGATTCTAAAACATGCAAATTCGGAAAACTCTCCGTTAATTTATTCAGGAGGCGAAGTATTAACCCGTCTAAGTTTGAAAGGACGTTGACATCTACAAAGTAGATAATTGACGGCATTCGAATTTAAATCAAAGTAAAAAATTTAATAACAGGCATAATGGAGTAAAAACTAAAAGTAATAATAATAGGTACGTTCCTACCTATTATTATTATTATTAGTTTTTACTTTGTCAATTATCTACTTTGTAGATGTCAACGTCCTTTCAAACTTAGACGGGTTAAAAATTCGCCTCCATTTCATACGATAGTTTTTTACCTTGAGTTGCGCCAGGCTGGCCGCAAAACCAAGCTGTATTGGACTCACGTTCACGTGTCACGTTCGTCCATCAATGCCTCTTTTGCCGACCGCTGCAGTAATGTACTTGTACGGGTAAGCTAAATGATAAATTGATTTGAGTTAAACTTGTTAAACTATTGGAAGTTAAAAAGAAAGCACAGACACCTGAAACACCCAAGATACCTGAAACACCCAAAACTATGTACTAATAATAATAATAATACCCCATCGCCCTATCTCTACGTTGACGTCGTAATGGGGCTTGCGCGCTGCGAAATCTAGGCCTGTGCCGGAAGAGTTTACTTTGCCGGAACAGGTCTAGAGTGTGGAGCCAGACCAAGAGAGATAGAGAAACCCGCAGGGCAGCATGTGGCGAGCTGTTGGGCAGTAGCGACCCCACGGACCCTATCTCCCGGGAGAAGTCTTGTTCCTCACCTCTGGCTTGCCTTCGTTGGCCGGCTGGAGTGAAAAATGACGAGGAACAGAGCTCCCACCTCATTCTTCCCTTTATTCGCCGGCTTGAGTGGAGATTCGCAAGAGCAAACGTGCACGGAGGAAGGAAGTATTCCAGTAAGATGTTGCAAGATGCTTCCGGGATTGTCCTGATAGCCGTGGAATACCTCTCCACTCCTCATAAGCACTTCAGGACATGTTGCTCCCTTGTCGCTACGTCACTATGTGCTAGCGACCGTTTCCTGGGGCCCATTATTGAGTGTGCAAAGTCACCCCCTGCTATTTTATCCGTGTATGTATAAAACATTGATTAGGCAGGAGTCGTAGTTCTTCCATAGTTCTTGGTAACCAGTCCACTTTAGCCACCCAAACCCATAGTCCAACTTTTTATTTTTCCATATCCTGCAAGTCCTACACCAACCGGGGGTTGTCCTTGGGTGCACTTGCATAGTGCATACAGGGATAATCGTCGGTTGGTGCCACATTTCATTAAAATTTCCTAAGGGGCCAATGCGAGTTGGCTTCGGCCCCTCGTACGCCTTCCAAAGGACTCTATGGTCCCGAGATATATAAAATCAAACAAAATAATAATAGATAATATATTTATTTGCATAAAAAATGAAATGATAGACTCGCGGCGAATGAGTCCTTTTGCTTTTACCCAAACGATGCTATACACAACTACTGATTGCTAACTCAAATATCTATGTAGGCAGGTACCTATATGTTTTATTCATTCGCGACTGCATTGACAGTTTTAGAATAATATTAGTGGCGTCTCTCCTTTTCATATGTAGGTACTAGGTACCTACTTTAGTTACCGTACACAAGTTAGTATGACTGTGCCAAAAGTTGCTTCCAATATAATTTTAATCGACTTCAAAAAAAGGAGCAGGTTATCAATTGGGTTGAGTATTTTTTTTTAATGTTTGTTACCTCAGGACTCCGTTATTTATAAGCCGATTTGCAAATTCTTTTTTTATTTAAAAGGATATACTTTCAGATTGGTCCCATTGCCATCAGGTCAGGATCTGATGATGATGGGATCCTGGAGAAATCAAAGGAACTCTTCAAATTTGATAGGCACACCTGTAGCGATTTGGGTATTTTTTATAGCAACTCTTGCACTTGCATGAAGACCACAGATTGCAACCGGAAGTAATCAATAATAAGTATTTTACGGGTTGCGATTAGATTACTTTAATATGGTTGCTAAGCAAATTATGCTCGTCACAATGCGAATGGTGAAATGGAGCTGATAGTGAAATACCAGGAGAACTCCTCAACAATTAACGTCCCTGCATCGGGAAAAGCAATATTTTGTAAAAGGCGATGAGCAAGTTGACACTAGGATATTGTAACTTAGAAATCTATAAGTATACTTACCCACTAAAAAGCGAGAAATAAAAACTTTTTAACAAAAAAAAAAAACCGAATTCCAGAAAAATCACTACAAACTGAAAAATAACTTTAATTTCGGAAGTCGGTCTTTGTATCTGTATTTTCGCTTATTGCCACCGACTTCCGAAATTAAAGTTATTTTTCACTTTGAACTACAAAGTGAAAAATAACTTCAATTTCGGAAGTCAGTTTTTTTGTTACAAATTTTTTCTCTTCGTTCGGTCGTGTCGTAGTATCCTCTCAGAGAGATAAGAAAAACAACATATTTTTCAATATTTTTTTATTAAGGAAGTTTTAAATACAATTAAATATAATCTACCATTTATTGTAATGCATAACCTACACTGATTAATGTACAAATAGTTCTGAGCTAACTAATTGGTACGATCATACCTCGACGATTTTGACTAAGGAAATTAAATACAAAATTCCATAGAAACACCATTATGCTACGTTTATCCATACAAAGGACGGTTTTCATGATTTGACAATCAAAACACTAAAATTGATCTACATAAAAGAAATGAAGATATATCAAAGAGAAATATACCATATTTCTTTCAACTATCCAGAATTACCTACCTT
This sequence comes from Amphipoea oculea, assembly GCA_945859645.1. Lineage (NCBI taxonomy): Eukaryota > Metazoa > Arthropoda > Insecta > Lepidoptera > Noctuidae > Amphipoea > Amphipoea oculea. The sequence continues at coordinate 18,653,130 of OX243864.1, read as the reverse complement.
GCATTATAAAGTTGTTTTGTGTACAAAAATAGCTTTATCTACTACGATACCTACACTAAATTAGATTAAGATATGTTTAAACAGTACAAATGAGCAATATTTATATGATCGAAGGCACAATACTTTCGAATAGGTATATTTATTTGATCAGAGTAAATAAGTCGAATTTCATAAAATCTATAATTACGAATCCAAAAATCTTTAAATTCTTAGATTTTAACTTAGGTACTACAAGAATTTGTTTCATTTCTGTATATTATGGCGGAGTCTTTACTAACTTACTCCTAATTACAGCGTCTCTCCCGATACATTGTTACAATACAGTTTTATCATTACCTATCTAAAATTCGTAGCAGAGATTGTTCGTAATTTGTCGCATGGAAACGTTAAGATTCAGTGGCGTCAGAGTTTCGTACAGCCGTGCACAGATCTGCGGCGCGAGTTCGATGTCGTTACTTGTTCAACTACCTACATACCTTATCGATCGCTAAACTCGCGCCACAGCAAAAATAAATAAAAGTGCCAATAGTCTAAAGAATATTCTCTCAACCAGATTCGGGCCACCCATTTATAAAAACAGTGTATGAATGTTTTAAAGATAAGAACTAAAACTTTTCAAAATTAAATTCATGGATGGGTTGTGTGTGGCGTCATACACTGTACGGCAATAATCGAAACTCGTAACCATTGCTTTTCAATTACTTATGTTTCGTGATACACCTACACCCGCGCGGGATTTAATACATGAATGCTAAATATAAATTACTATGTTTGGGGGAGTATTTCTTTGATTTCTTGTTGTACTGCCTGTACCGAGCGAGCCGACAGCCGTCGTCGTGGTAATACGTGTACTCCGGGTAGGGGATGTACGCGCCCGTGGCGGGGTCCAGCGGGACCATGATGGGCAGGTCCGTCATGGACGCGGGTCGCTCGTATGACGACGACGAGTGGGTCGGCTCGGCGTACTGCGGACTGCCGCTCTCTACCTGGTTCTCCACGTCCTGGCTCTGGTTACACATGGGCACGCTGCGGCTCGTGTCGGCCGAGATGTTGGAGCGCGAGCGCAGGATGGGCCGCGTCGACGAGAAGTCCGTGGAGTGCTGCAGGCTCTTGGAGCGCGGCCGTAGGGAGTTGGGTGGCGTCTCGTCAATCCGCGACAGCGTGTGGCGCCGCACGGGCCGGTACACCTTCCTATCACCCAGCTTGGGCCGCTTGATCTTGCGGTGGGAGTTGTACGTCTCGAGGGAGGAGGGCAGGGAGGGGGGCGGTTGGTGGGGCGGGGAGGGGTTGCGCGCGGGTGCCTGCGGGGCGGGGGCGTTGGCGAAGTGCGCCGCCACGAGGTCCCTCATCTGGTCACATGCTCAGTAGTTGTAGGGGCCGTACTGCGACCCGTGGTAGTAGGGGCCCGGGTACGCCTGGGGCGGCGGGTACCCGGCATAAGCGTACTGCTGTTTTTGTGGGTACACTGTGGAGCACATGAAAAATGAGTTAGAATTCGAATTTTAAAAGATATTCAAAACTGTATCCATTTTTTTCACAACTAGTGGTTTGCTGCTAATACCCTTACAAATTGGTAAAATCATTGATAACATATCGATGTTTCATATGCATTTTGGTATCATAGCAAGGTCTAGCTAATACAGCTGTGACAATAGCTAGAGAAGCTTACTCGTATGAGATGACATAAGTAGCTGCCGATGCAAATATTGTTGTCAGACGATCTTTAAATCAAATAATTAAATCGGTGTCAGCATGACAAATGGGATCGTAATAAAAGATGTTATTAAAATATCCACAAACCGCTCATGCATCCAGCATTCACCCTGTTTCAAACGAAGAAAATATTTACAAAAGAAAACATTGTTATGTTTGTGTTGCCACAAGTTAAAAATGTTCAACGTTGCCATTTACGAGTATGAGTTTAAGTTACGAAATGAGAAGTTGTATTCAAATAATGAGATGAATCTGTCGTTATACGATGCATTCTACTACTTTATTCTGGTATTTTATTTAGCAATTTAATATAGCATATACTTTTATGGTGATAACTTGATGAAATACTATTTAGATGAATGTATGTACACTTTTGATGAGCCTAGTGCCCCGGGGTGTGTGTGTGCTTGTGTTGCATTTTATATCCGCTACATTTATAAATTTTTCCTGCGGAGTTTTTTCTGTGATTCAGGAAATGAACAATCTATGTTTTTTTTTTACAATGTGCACCTAATTTTAACTATAAATACTTTTTGATGAAATGAAGGTGTATAGTTCATAATGGCTCCTACGTAATGATGGGTTTATAAGCATACCGGGCATGAGGTACTGCATGTTAAGCGCCTCCTCCCGCTCCCGCTCGCCGCGCAAGCAAATGGCCGCCGACGAGAACAAGATGGCGGACAGCAGTGACAGGCCCACGCCGCACCACGCGACTATGTACGACCAGTCGTACCACACGCGAGAGTTCTCACGTAATATCTGGTTTATACCGCGGGGTTCACGCATGTTTTCATGTGTGGGTGTGTTTATCGGGGTGGTGTGTAGGTATGTTTGTCAGGGAGACGTGTGTGAGAGAAAGAGATGAGGCGGTGTTTGTGTGTGTGTGAATGAATGTAGTTGTGTGTTATACAGTTGTGATTTATGAAAATTATACGGGAATGCCCGATTCGTTTCATATGTGTACGTGTGTCAATTGTGTGTTTCGATTGTGTTTGTAATTCGAGGTTGTTACCAAGAGGTTATGTACAGTAAGTATCAGTATTGTAATCAATTTAGTTCGTTCAGATACAGTTATTTTCAGTATTTACAGCACCAATGTTAATAAATTCGTCCGTAAGCGAGTTAGTATTGCGTTTGGCGTAAACCAGATATTATGAGATAGCCAGTTACACATATGCGTTAAACGACCGGTCGCAGTCGCGAAGTTATACGCAGTAGCCAAGTTTCATAGAAACATGAAAAAAAAGAGAAAAAGCTTTTTGTTAGTATGAGATACTTACATGATTGCTCTTACAAACTAAGTTATTGATGATTTATTGTCTAGTGAAGAGTAATACGTATGAGAAGGTACCATAAATAATAAATGAAGCGCTAAATAAACATAAAATCAATACAACAATTTTAACATGTATTAAAGTACTTATTTTTACACAAATCAAGGTACCTAAATAACACACACATTACTAAGCACATGATACAAAATATTTAAACAAAATCATCAAGGGGAAACCGTAGAAATATACAAAAGAGTTTAGTCTTTTTCCCGCCAAGCGTAAGACAAGATGGCCGCTCAACATGGCGGTCTAACCTGGCATTATGTACTGCACGTTATTCTGTTGTTCCCGCCTTTTCTCCTTGCTGAGGCAAATGGCGGCGGAGAAGAATAAAATGGAGCTTCCGAAGGAAACGCCGACAGCCAGCCAGGCCAGGATGTACGACCAATCGTACCAGATTGATGAGTTGACTTTTAGCACCTGGTGTGGGGGGTGAGTCAATAATGCGGAACAAACCTTTAGCTTAACATGTTACTAATAGGGTTAACTAGATGGGATTAGACCTTCTCTGATCTCTAGCACTTTACTGAGGTAGAATAAATTCCGTGTGCCTTACCTAATTGTTAACGGATAAGTAAGTCCACGACAACTTTCCACGGTTTAATAGCGATATGGTCTATAAATTTTCAATAATGGCGCATTAAAAGGTGCTGCACTACACCAAGACCTTAGTACCTAGATCGAGTAGGGCTTGGACTTGGGGCCCAAGGTGAGCTCGAAGTACTAAGGTTTTGCCTAAACCAGCTGGCAGACTTTTAGACGGTAGCATTTGCTATCGTAAACCTGTGCCTTTGTCAAAAAAGAAGCCCTCTTTCTCTCTCCTATTTTGCGGTGTTCGTCATGGTTCACATAGATTTACCACCTAAGTTCACATTGTGGAATGCAATCAATAATTTTTGAATATTGAAGAATACACAACTCATGATGTCTAACGCCCCCTCTCTATTCATTTTAATTCTAGATACCTCAGATCCTCGTATTGAACACATCACTTACGTTAGGCCACTGTTGGTAGTACTCTTCTCCAACAACCTTCTCCTTCTCGTAGAACTCCACTCCGTGCCATAATGCCATCGCACCCGCTGCTAGTAAGCCTGGAACACCACAAGATGCTTATTAGTCACATGATCTCCGTGAAGATATTATATTGGATTCCGAAATAATGTTTTATTATTACACTACACCCTGCTTTCATAAAACAACATTGTCGGAAACTGTTAGTGGGAGCTAAACACTAAGATTTTGTCAACAAAAGCCCGAAGAGAGGAAACTTCGCTTCTACCCGCCATTTTTAAGGGCCAACAGCCAATACCTACAATATGTTCGGTTCCGGGATCTCTACTTTTGTAATAACGTTATGAGCCTCTTTCATGAGAAAAATCTTCGTTAATCAATGGTAGACTTGCAAATACATGATGTCAAACTTACATGTAACCAGCATTAATATGGCGGTGGCTGTGATGTTTCCAGGGCTTCGTTTCCAGCAGCCAACCACGCCGGTCCAGAATGCGATGAACAGAGACAGGAACGCAACGATGAACAGAGCCACCGTTGAACGTGCCATGTGCAGCCTGGAATTGTACGGAAATATGATCAGATTTATTTATTTAAAATACAAAATAAGCTTACCTACAGTAACTTTACACATAAGGGCACGGCCTGGTTACAACGTCCATGTCCTTGACATGACTGGAATGTTTGCGGTTAGTCCTTAAAGTCTAGGGCATTTAGAGCACTGTAGTGGCTAAACCATTATTGCAGGCTTCAATTGATTGAATTGATTGTCCTTTAATGAGCCTCCCGCAGACAGAAAACTCATCCAGTTCTGAAATCAGTAGCTATTCAATGCAAGGGACAATATTATTGACAATGTTTTGCGAAATACTCTTGTCAAAGAGTATTTCGCAAAACATTGTCATTCATTACTCCTCTCGTTAATCATAATATATCAGGCCGTAATGCTGAACAAAAGTCGTCCAACTTAAAATAATTCTGATAATGATGTCATTCAGTATTACAAAATGTCGACCAAGGAAGATGGTGGATATATTATTAAAGTATACAAACAGCTAAGAGAAGCTAACATTGCGGTAGATTATGTTGACCACAGCGGTGTTTATAACTGTATACAGCTATTTCATATAGCTGTGCCTATATTACATATAGCTGTGCCTATTTGCATACTTGGAGAAATTTTGCATTTCTGTCATTTCAAACTCTCCGCTCAAATAAACAACACATCTCAAATAGTTTTTATGTTTTATTAATAAAAAGTAGTAAAATATTCAAAATTCTGTGTAACTATTTCTAGATCTGCATAAATAACGAACAAGTTTAAGACAAGCCAACAAATTACTCAAGAGCCTTCAAACTAACCAAAAGATTAATATCCAGCTCTTATTAAATATTATTTATTGCACGCCTTCTCTGAAGCAATAACTGCGAATGATTATCAACTATGATTCGAACAAGACAATATAACGATTGGCTATCAATATCGCTCAATAGCCGTCGAGCCGTTGACCCACTTGGTTCGAGCACAAGGCTTTGAAATCGCATTGTTTTTTGTCACTGCTCTGGTCCAAGTTAATCTTCTTGCGGGACACCATAATGGCTTAGAAATAAGAGTACCTATGTTATACAGATGTTTTATGCAACACTGAAGCAAGCGTGAATGAAGAAAGGAATATTGTAGACAACAAGGCCAATGCAGTTGAAGGTGTTGAAGTAATGAAGGCTCTTGCAAAATAATTATATGCAACTATGGTATGAAAGAAGAAATCAAGTGCCGAACTATGTTCATTCGTTATTCTAAAGAATAGAAGCTGTCATTGAGAAGAAAAATATAACATTTTGCTATGCAAACTTTTGCTTAATAATTTGCAAAATCTTTAACAATTGTATGCTTGCAACCGAGAAAGTGAAGATGAAAATCAATTGGCAACGGTTGTCATGGTAATTGTTCATGACATATTGAAGCCCAGCCGACACTGAATGGTATGCCATGGGTCATATGGCTCCATAGAATGAGCCAATGAATGACCCATAACAGATACAATTCTGTACCTACCTATTGTTCTATTCTTTAGCGGAACATCTTAATAAATATACTTGTTGATTATAAGTACACCTGGTTTCTGTTGCAATTTATCAGCGTAGCCATAATAATGGATTTGTTATTAGTAGTATAGAGAACGCATTCGCAATTTACTTCAGTGGTACCATTTATTATATTGGAGTTGTCTATAATTTATTGTTGCATGACTAGAATTGTTTTTTAATCATGTAATCTTGCAGTGTTTGTAATGTTGACGATCATTAATATAATAAATCATGTGGAAACTCGTGTCGTCCTACTTCACAAACGCCATTTTCAAAAGCATTCGGAACTGTCGTTAATACTTTAATCAGATCTGAAAAAGTGCTGATGGCCAAACAGTCAAGGTATGACACTTATAAAATTGCAATATAAATAAAATACAGAAGGCAACGTACCAAGTGCAAATCCTTTTTCCTTCTTATGCTTTCTGGCGATATGAATCTGTCTTACCCACATGCATTGTCTGCCTTATTGAAATAGAGCTCCAAAGTGGGCTAATCATCCTTCGCCTATAGATCTAGTCTAGTCTTAGCTGTCTTAGCCTATCCAGACCAAGAAGTAGCTATTTACCTGTTCATCGCATCGTCCGAAAGGTCTTTCGTCTCGTTGTTCTCGTCAGGGATGAAGTAGTCCACATTACTGCAGTGCGTCTCGACGGGCGATAGGTAGATCTCAACTGGAATAAAAATAAAGGAGAAATTAGATGTGAAAATCAATTGGAACGTATGCAAAATTTTGGGTGATTTTGGTGGACTTGTGGGAAGTCTTTGTTTTTGGCTTATACGATGATTACTTATAATCATAATATACATTCAATTAGAGTCAAGTAAGACAATCAATAAGTATACCTATAGAAAAAGGGTTTTGCCAAACATAATTATGCGGAAGTGAAATACTCTGAAATCGCCAATGGGAAACGCCAAGCGTCTATTCAAAAACATACCTATCACACTTAATATTATAAAGGCGAGTGTTTGTGAGTGTGTGTGTGTTTATATGTTTGTTACTTCTTCACGCTCAAACGGCTGGACCAATTTTGATGAAATTTTGTATGGAGGTAGCTGACACCCTGGATTAACATATAGGCTACTTTTTATCCCGATATTCCCACGGGATCGACACTTATGCGGGTGAAACCGCGGGGCGCAGCTAGTATGATATAAAAGCTTGTCGCGAGATTTAAGTAAGTGCTCGTACCTATTCACTTAGTTTGAAAAATTAAAATCAACACCTAGATCAAGTTTATTTAATTTACTTGTTTATACAGGTAAATCTCGCGACAGGCTTTTATAATCCTTCCAGTCCTTCTTATTCTGTTTATGAAATAGGTACTAGCTCTTTGCCCGCGACTTCGTTCACGTGTATTTCGTACTTTCCTCTAAAAATTTCGAAAATGTATGTTTATGATCTTTATCATTTATTTAAATAAATAGGGCCAATTTTTCAGTTTATAGATCAGAGGAATCAGATTTTTCAAATAACCCTGTATATAGATATTTTAAATTGGTCCAGTATTGGAGGAGGAAATAGACGAGAACCAACCTACCCGTGTGTTAAATTAATGTCGCCATTGTAGCGCCACGTTGTATATACAGGGTGAATTTTTCAATTGGGCGTGGATGGCCAAATCCGAAACTATGAGGAATAGCGAAAAGTACTCAAAGGGGTCGCGGGCTCGATATTGATGAAAACTAAAACTGCATCATTGGATTTTTGAAAAATCAATATTTCTGGCCAGGAATCGAACCTGTTGATTTTGAAAAAAAAAAAACACACGCTGTATTATTACACCAATCGATAGTGTCGCTAATAAGGATCAAATTCTGGGAAGTAATGACATACGGCAAACTAAAGGAAAGAGCTCATTTTTATCAAAATACTTTTTTATTTTCTTATGCTACCTACCTATTAAACCTTAACTGATTAATTGTTCAAAATTATGATAATTGTTTTTGAATACATAGCTGGATTCGACGTCTCAAGAATTGTACCGCAATTAAAAATTTGAATTTAGAACATAATTTTGTGAAGGTGAATGCGCTACGAGTGTTTCGGGTGTATAAATATTGAGCATCATTTCGAACAAGATATGAAAAAAGAAGCAGTTTATTAAAATTCAACATTTTCCTTAAGTTTGCCGTATGTCATTACTTCCCAGAATTTGATCCTTATTAGGGACACTATCGAATGGTGTAATAATACAGTGTGTGTGTTTTTTTTTTTCAAAATCAACAGTTCGATTCCTGGCTAGAAATATTGATTTTTCAAAAATCCAATGACGCAATTTTAGTTTTTATCAAAATCGAGCCCGTGACTCCTTTGAGTACTTTTCGCTATTCCTCATAGTTTAGAATTTGGCCATCCACGCCCACTTGGAAAATTCACCCTGTATATATATATAATATATAAATAAACAGACTACCAATAAGATCATCGAATAAACAATCATGCAAATACCAATCGTTTGAGTCATCGGACACTATCCGTTAGTGACGAAACTCAAGAATGCAGCCTGCCTTAGCATCTTTTGCCCCTACAAACTGGTAAAGAGTCTCTTTCATACGTTATTGTAACCTTGTATGTGCAAGAAAGTGTAAAATGTTACTTGAATTATAACTACTTAGTTATGATTCACGAAACATGACTAAATACTTTTGAGGAGCCACCGCCACTTTTCCCTGTAAGACCAACTCAGGTCTCTCACTCTCTCTCTGAGTAACGTAATAACTACATATCGATGGATCCTATGTATAGGTAAGGGCCAATGTGCAAATTAAAAACTTTTCAATAGAGGCTCTTAGAGTTTCAATTTGATAATATATTTTATCTACACCCATGCCATAAATCCTCTATGAAAGTTTCTGAAACAGTTAGCTTATTGCCAACATTTGAGTTATAAGTTTCACAAACAGCCTCTATTGAAAAGTTGTCAATTTGCACATAGGACCATACATACATAGGACCCATCGATACGCACTTGCGTGCAAAAAAATCGACCCATTCCATGCTCTTCGATTTGAAACAAATAATTCAACAAGTTTTACTAACAATAACCAAATATATTGTATACCTACTAGTATATTGTATATTAAAACCTTCCTGAAAATAAGTACCTAGATTACATTAGTGAAAGAATGATCAAAATTGATTTATTAGTTTTTGAGAAAATTGCGAACGTCAATTTTGATTAAACAAAGTACGGAAATAAACAAAATTTACTGTTTGTCAATTTCATTGACAAAAAAAGTCCACACTTTTTCCGAGCAAATGTGAGTGATCAGGACATCTGAAGAATTGTCAAGAATATTGCTTTCATCAAAACATAGTGTATGTTCAAATAAACTGTTATACCTAAATTACCTACCATCACACAATATAAAATAATAAAATATATTCATTACGATTTTTGAGATTATCGTCTCTCAAATGGGAGCATGGGGTGGGCCAATTTTTTTGCACGCAAGTTTATGAGAAACTAGCTGCGCCCCACTGTTTTACACGCATAAGTATCGATCCCGTAGGAATATCGGAATAAACAGTATCCTATATCCCAGGTCATGGTCTACCCATGTGCCATATTTCAAATAAATCCGCCCAGCCGTTTTAGCGTGAAAGCGTAACAAACAAACATACAAAATCTCACAATCATTTCTCTTTATAATATTTGTTTAGACAAGAAAATCGTATGTAGGACGTTTCTTCTAGGAGAAATAATAAAGAGTAGGTTGAGCAATTCAAAAACGCGTATGATTTACCCTTATTCAACTTTTGAATGAGCAGAAGCTACTTTAACCTTTTAACCTTTATATCAGTTGTCGAGCCCCCAGCGCCCGACAAAAAAAAAAAAAACGAAAAATAAATACCGATGAAACGAGCTGTGATGATGTAATAATAATAACGATTAAACGAGCTGTGTTATTTGGTCGTATATATATACGACTCTGGCGGAATGGACACAAAAATATTTGTCGGATTAATCCGACGTAAGCGGTTAAAAGGTTAAATTGTCAGAATTTGCAATCGATAAGTTTTCGGGTACCTATTTTTATTACATGACATCATATTAAGAGTCGAGTTCGTGATTGAGTTTTTATAATATAGTTTGCAGAAAAACAATGAGTCTGCTGCTGGTTTCCTTATGTGCCTGTATTTATGCAACGAGGTTTCTCCGGAATTACCCTTTACCCTTTTGGTTGCCACTGCAAGTTTCGTATAATTGAGAGTGATCTCATAACCGCAATATATAATATTAGGCAGAGTAATTATTATAAATTAACATAGTTTGTACTTTGTACAACATCATTAGCATAGCTTGTTGTTGTTGCTTGCTCAACAATGATATCATCCGTGGATGGATGGAGACGCACAGAACTGGTTGAAGTGGCGATGCTTGGGGAGGCCTAGTTCCAGCAGTGGATGTCTTTCGGCTGAAATGATGATAAAACGAAAAGAATCACAAGTCACCAACATTGGAAGACCTCTTCTAGTTTAAAAAATATGATTGCCGTGTAGGTAAAAGTGTTTGTACAAACCTACATACAGAAATAAAATCCTTTCTTAACAAATTGTTGGTCCACTACCTATATCTCTAAGGTAAGTACATTATTCATGATTTTCAGAACAAATAATGGGGCGAATATGCAAGGATATTACTTCCCTATTCAACAAAAATCCAAATAAAAAAAGATAAGAAAACTACCATAGATACGTAAGTTTGCTTGAACAGGAAACAGACAAGATGTATCATAATGCCTGATTATTAAGTCATCAGTTCGCCACATAATTGCAGCATCAGCTCACACACCCACGTAACATTCCACGGCCATACAAAAACAAAAGGTATAAAAACATCTAATTACACAAACTATAACTGCCGCACTTAGAAACTTTACTTAAAAACTTCAACATAATCAATCATTTACTGTTTCATCTGAATGAATTTTAATGAAGTCGTTTTTCGTGTCTGTCTGTGCCACCGACACGAGAGTTCAGTCAGAGAATTTATACCGGAAGGTTTATATGTACAATTCATTATAGGTACTAAACTTATCTAATATTAAAATAGAGAAAATCTCGATGTATCGAGAAGTCAAGTCATAAAAACTAAATCAATTGAAATTAACGATTGTTTTTTAATGACCTCTCAGAGAGCAGCAGTACCTACCTCGTGTAAATGAGTTATTAATAAAAATGACGTACGAGTTAGTATTAAAACTTAGTGCACACAAGTGATCTGCGTTCTGGTTCCGCATTATACATATATTGTTCTATAGTTTATGATGATGTGATGGATGATGATTGATGAATCACAACGAAAAAAAGACTGCATGGTTTATCCCACCAAAGATAAACTTTGAAAAGATATCCAGAAATTGGTTAGTTTTTTGGGATGGGACCTCGGGGAGAAACAGTATGCACGAGAAAAGTATACGTGCAGATTTTGTTTCCTCTAAAATCAGTCCTATGAAACCTTTCTGCGGGGTAGGTAATTGTTTAACACACTATCTGTAGCAATGGCTTTCATTTTGACAGTTCAACAACATTCACTGCGTTATAAATACGTTGTTGAGCAGACACATTTTTCGAACTTTATGGAGCAATGGATTAGCAATATCCTTCGAAATGATTCAGATTGAGATTGATAGTGTGCAGTGTGCTATGCAATAAGGGTGCTGTATTTTCCCTTGGGTTCGGGTTTTGCCCAGCCCCCTTATTCACAAACACTCGATATGCTTCCGTATCGTATCGAACATTAATCATTGTTATCGTAGGAGTCTTCTCAACGCTGTTCACAAGTCCAGAACCCGAAAATTTTGTCAGTTTAAATCAAATAGACGCCCGCTATTTTTCCAACAGCTATTTGCTGTTGAGGGGAAGTCAAATCAGGTTATCGAAATGTCAGGTTTTCGATACGATAGCCTGTCGTATGGTTGTGAATCAGGGCTCTGAAGTCCATTAAACGCAGTTTTACTTATGTCAACTCATTTACGTCCCATTTCTCTTTTGCTTTAAACCAGGAACAAAGTCATCTCGTCATCTACTCGTGCGCACTCAGTCGCGTTTCACAATCTATTGTCTCACACGCACGAAGACTAAATACACAATAGAGTACTAATACTATTATGGAAATACACTCGGTAAATGTCATATACGTTACCCTCTTTGTGAATGTTGTCGGTCAATATAAAAAGTAAAAGTTTTTAAATTGATGAATCAAAAGGAGGTCAAACTTGTAAGCATCAATTTGGTTTATCAGTTGTCTTGAGAAAAAAGTGTTCGGTGTTTTATTATCTTACTGCCGGTGAACACCTGACAGCGAACTTGCTTCCTCAATAAATTAACAGTCGTCAAATAGATTTGATCGCATCCCAAAAACCTACTTTGTTTTGTACTTTTAATTAAGAGATAATGCCGCAAAAATTACTCCATTGTAATCCACGCTAGTTCTCACAACATTCTCTTAACTAAGATCTATCGCGCCTCTCTTTCTAACTGCAGCATTTTTCTTAAGAAGGAAAGTGATAGATTAGATAAGCAGTTGCGTTTGAAACGCGACCGCATTTCGATTTCAGTAGGAAAATGTGCTTATTTTGTAACCGCGCACGTTATGTCTGCACTCATTTCTAATTTCCTTAATTCATACACTAGAAAACCGGATTCTACATATAGGGGCTTCAGGCTAAGTAATAACATCCGCACGGGTCGATCGATCAGGTTATGCTACACTTGCTGCGGTTGGTCCGTGGATGGGTGACCATCTTTGCAACCAAAACCCCTCCGTTCAAAGCACGTTAAGTCGTTGGTCCCGGCTGTCATTCGTGGATCTTTAACAGTCGTTACGGGTAGTCAGAAGCCCGAAAATCTGACAACCAGTCTTATCAAGGGGTATTATCCAGTAACTGGGTTGTGGAGGTCAGATAGGTAGTCGCTCCATATAAAATAGCTACATCCGGTTAGACTGGAAGCTGACCCCAACATAGTTGGGAAAAGATTCGGCAGATGATGGAAAACTGGATTCTACATGAAATCACGCCCGAAGGGCTGGGCAGAGGTGTTCCTACTTCCTATAGTACCCTTATTTCGCCAGTTATGTTTAGTCCCATGTTATAGGGAGCGAGCCACTAGATCAACGAGGTAGTCAGAATTCTACTTCGGAATTTAATATCCCTTAGGTGTATGATTCCTATAGCTCGGGTGTGCCGGAAGAGTTCCTTCAGAAATAAGCCAATACGTACATATCTAAGTTCTGTCTTCACATTGCGCTGTCCTCTTAGTAACGGAATTCAGGACCTTAGAGGTATCAATGAGTAGTGTCAGATCAGTAATGTTCCAGCAAAAAGAACTTACCTAATAGGATTAAAAAATCAGAATCAAGTCATCTAGGAACACTAAGCTTAGAATCAGCACTCTTTGAACGACAAAATTACATAAGACACTCAGTCCCCCAAAACGCCCACCCATCACTTCTTAGTGCTGTAGCTGGGAAGAAGTGGCGCAACAAACTCTCCAGCAGCACAGCTGTTAGGAAATCTCAACTGACTATCTTCCTAACAACAAATTCAAACAAGACGACACAAACGTCCTTTAATCCTTCCATATTGCTAATGTCAAATATTTGGACAATTCACGTCTCACGCTTCAGCCAACACAAGGTCAGCAACAAATTAGTACATAGTAGCTATTGTATATTATATCTAATTTAAACATTCGCATATTCAATGGGCATCAGTATTAATATTATGGCAATCGTTCGCATTGTTCAGCCTACATGACGATGGTAAGTACTTAGCTGCCTGGCTGCAGTGTAAGGTATAAGATTTCTGAGTTATTTTCGAACCCTTTCTCCCGCAGACTCCATTGTGTAAGACTGTGCTACGAAAGGACTTTTTAACTAACTTTAAAAAAGGAGGTTCTGTATTCGACCCGTATGTATGTATGTTTGTATGTCCGCGATTATCTCAAAAACTGCTGAACCGATTTTGATAATTCTTTGATTAGTGTGATCTACATACTTTCAGGAAGGTTTCAGTATATAATACATTAGGTAATTATTCTTATGTACGAAGTTATATGCACAAATGTATTGCATCTCCGGCATTTTTATGGGAATTTTGATGATTCTTCGAGTCGTGTCTTCAATGCACTAGTGTTAATTGAATTTGTGTGGGGCAGGTACAACTAAAAAGTGAAAAATAAAAACTTTTTTACAAAAAAAACAACCGACTTCAAAAAAAAAACACTATACAGTGAAAAATAACTTTAATTTCGGAAGTCGGTGTCAAAAAACGAAAATGTGGAACCAACGACACCGACTTCCGAAATTAAAGTTATTTTTCACTTTGTAGTGTTTTTTTGAAATCGGTTGTTTTTTTTGTAAAAAAGTTTTTTAGTTAGTAATATTATTATGTAAACCGTTTTTATTGGAAAATCGACGCTTGAGGTAAAGAACTAGATCGGTCTTGACGACACAGTGATGCCATATAACTTGGTTGCTTAAAGTTAAGTAGTGATTAGTGACGGTGTAACCATACATTTTTAACGTTTAAACGTTACTTAACTTTAATCATCGTTTATAAATACATAAAGATAGTTAACATTAAGATATTAACTAACTCATTGGCGTATGAAGTTTCAAAACCCTCCAAATGCATGGCCTTGTAACGGTATCTACAACGCTACATGCGAACAACGCGTCATACTGACGTCACGCAAATTCTGCATCTCGCAAGCAGAGTTTACCGCGCATTCGCGCAACTAGCATAAAAACAACGGCCCGACATGAATCATTGGGCAGTTGCCCGCCAGACACAACACCCGTCTGGTCGGAGGATCCTCCCTTTTCTATAGAGTATGAGTGAACTTTACACCCTGTTCCTCATACCTCTATAGCCCAGCGTTACTTCTTCTAATTTATGCCAGGTACCAAGTATTGCTGACGCTTGCGCCTGACCCCGACAACCTAACCTCACACCTTCACACAACATTCCATCACATTACTCATTAACAAACGCTCCACGCACATCGCTTGGCCCACACCCAAACATGATAAGTGCGTTTTAAATGGGTGACCGGGTTCGGGCGACATTTGGTAGCCAATGCGGTCCGTAGGCGAGCAGCCCAGCAGCCTACCAGCCTAGCTGCGTAAGGAGAAAGTTAGCCATTGTGTCCTTGATGCACGTTAGTAAGCCAATCAGGTGTGTGTCATAATTACTAGGAATATGTTAGCGGTTTTTCAAGTTCTTAGAAGCTATAAAACTGATCGAAGTTCGAAGATGAGTTCGAATCGGAATCTTGTTTCTTTCATTATTGGCGAAATCAAAGTATCAAACAACACCTATAAATGTACAATTATTATGCTGCACAAACTTTTACAGGACCAAAAGTATCCATGTACAAGGACATGTCTTCAGGAATAACATATTATAGACTAAAATGGCAAATTATTCTTGGTCAACTTCGATCGGTAAAAAGGTAAAAAGAATCAACAGAGTTCGAACTTATCAGTCGATTGTCGAAATTAGTCTGCAAGTTCGATATTGGTACAGTACATTTTTTGATATTATTCAATAACGATACTAAATGCTAATTGCCAAACGAATCGTCAACTTGAACGCAATATAAGAAAAATTATAACAATTCAAATGTTGCAATGTCAATAATGAATGTCGATCAAAACTTCGGATACAGTAATTGTGAGCACGAAGGATGTTGAGGCGTGGATGTTGCTAAATTCTGCACATTAAACATCGATATAAACTTACTTACTAATTTGCTGTATTTTGCAAAACTTCTTCCACCTGACTGAGCAGTGGTGGCCCAGTGGTAACAGTGACTTACGAGTTGTAGTTCGTGGGTTCGAACCCAGCCAGCCGCTTTACTTTGTATAAATTATTTCATCACCAATGCTCTCAAAAACGGTGAAGGAAAGCATCGTGAGAAAACCGGCATGTCCTAGAACCAAAAATTCGTAAAGATGTGACATCTACCAACCCGCGCTGGACCAGCGTGGTAGATAGCCCACTCCCTAAGAGGGGAAGCCTGTGTCCCAGCTGTGGGAACATTATAGGCTGATTGTGCATGACTGGCTGAGATATAAGAAATAAACATAGATACAGTTAAAGATCTACAATGACATTTAGAAGCTTGGCACAGTAATATGACACGGTTTCTATGTGTAAGGTGTTACACAAAGCTGATAAAGCAGACTTTACTACTGCCACGGTATAGATTTTTTAGAACTGTGTCTAAAATTTTTATACAGTCTGTTAAGAGTTAGTAGTACTCATTATCATCTTCAGAATCAATAGGCACCAACAATAATGTTGCCAACTTCAAATAACACATTTAAGAAATTGACCGTACTGCAATTATAATAACTGTTATCGGCCCAGCCTTTGCTTCAGCAGCTTACATCAATAACCATTCGCACAATTTAACATCCAAGTCATTTAGCATTTTAAATAGCACTAAAAATATTTATAAACTTCCTCATTTTACAAGTTACGCAACTATTACATAAAGTTCACGATCTCTAAAACAATAGAGAAACATCAAAATGAACTCGCATAAAAATTGCGAATAAAACACCTTGGTACCTACCTACTTACATAAAACTTGCTTATTTGACTTGGCTTTGGTATTTTTATGGTAAAATGTTACAGCATCTCCTCATTAAATGTAGAAAAGTCTACAAGAGATGCTGTTAAAAGCCATATCAATAAGAAAATCATTGAATAATTTACAACGATTGATCCAAGGCCTTCGCTAAAGAATCAAAATACGCTTAATTAATTTATACTATTTCCGCCTATCAATATCTATGAATTGCCTACTTGAAATAAATTATTGAATTAAATAAATATGACTCATGAACGCAATGATTGAAATAGATTTAATGTATTTATGTAATTAGACTGCAAGCGTTGTGCTAATTATTATTGCGTATTAGGTACGGTACGACCATGGCCTTGATGATAATAAATTAAAAAAACACCTTGACAGCTAAAGAAAATGACAGGACAGAAAACATGGCGGCCCAGTATTTCCACGGCGCACTTTTCCCGCTAATTATCTATGGCCAGTTTCACTTTCTTATTTTCCAATGTACTTAGAAAGACCGGTGGTGGCTAATTTACAGAACATCTGTTTCTTCGGTATGTTAATTATGACCTCTGCGACTGCCCAAGGTGTGTTCGCAAATGAAAAATGTTTAAATATATTGGCTAGTGGAACAAAGAAAGTAGAGGCGTGCTGACTGCTGTAAGTACTTCGTCCATCTTTAGTAAGTACCTTACCTCGTTTATTTTTGAAATGGCATCATTAAAAACACTTCTCACAGAACATGTTTGTAAGTATCTTTAACAAGAGGCATTTTTATTGTAAGATTAAAATGGTAATTGGTTTTATATTAACTTTGAGGAGTGCCTTCACTTTTTAACTTGAAAATATTTTGATAGATAGGAAACACAACTGTCAAAAATGAACTGACGTTGATAGAATCTTGACACGAATAGAGGCTAAACCAATTGACATTTTAAACACTTACGATTACGATATTTACGTTACTTCGCACCCTCAACAAAATATTCAAGAAACGTTCTAAGCCCTGATTTACGACGATTAGCCAATCCTAAAAAGCAATAATCGTAACTTCGAATACAAAATACCTGTTTATAAATTACAAGTTCGTTTTGCGAAATAACGTAAGTAGTACTTATGTACACAGCCAGTAGCGCATTCGATTTGAATGTTATTTGGTCCATAACCGTTTGTTTTTACACCTCAAGAACGGTCGTTAAGTATCGTTCGAAGTTGACTGTATCCAAGTTACTGAGGTTTTAAAACGGATGGTTTAACTTACCAATCGTAAAATCGAAATGTTTCTGAAGTAACACAACAGATGAAATTACGCGACGGAAAGTTCGACGTGCGTCTACGAATGCAATTAACGCGACGTTATTTCGGCCTGATGTCGCAGCTTGCAGGCAGTTACAAAGCATGGCGAGCCGAATTTTCAGTCACGTATTTTCTGTATAAAATGTGTCAGTAGACTAAGCTACTAAGAACTTAAGGACCAAGGACTAGTGACAACAATAAAGCTTCCAAAGTAGGTAGATATGAACGAGTTCCATAACATATGTGTGCCTACTATAATATCCATCGATGTTAGCTAAGATGAGATGATGAGAGAGTTGATATTGACTGACATTAGAAATCGGTTTTATGTGTTGACAATACCAGACTGTAAGCAAAAGATGCTGTTATTATATGAAAGCGAATTCTGGGCCGAATTCTGGGCCGAGTACATTTAGATTGCCATCGACACGCTAAGAAGAAGATATGAAAGCTTACAAATAGTATGTCTAGGGCTACGTTGTTATGGTACGTAAAGTACTGTGGAGACTGGCTGTAAGGCAAGGCTGGCTGTAAAGCCACACCTCTTTGCAGGACAGGCTGGTTATATTTGAAGGCATGTTCCATTCGAACGTTCAAGCGTGTCTCAAATATTCTGTTAGTGTTTTTTTCTTATTTTAGAAGCAGTGTTGAATGCTATACAGAGCTTAACGCCTTTTAGTTATTTATCGTCAGCACATCCATTGCTACGACCCCCACTACAGTACTTAGGTACTTAAAAAATCGATGGGAGTGTAGGAAATGTAGAATTGTAGATATTGAGAGGCATCTGAGAAATCCGAGTAGGAAAGTGTATTTGTTTACATTTAAAGACAGACGATTTCTCTTAGGAAAAGAGAAGATCTAGTGGGATTGACGCCGGATAGCGTAGCTTTCAAAGCCACAGGTAGTCACAGTATTGCATTTTAGTACCTGTCACTGCATACAAGCCAATCCGATTCAGAACTTAACGAATAATAGTACGGTTAGACGGCAATTTCGATTCGACACCAATAAAATGACGAATGGTTGAAAATTCTCACGATTATTGTGACAAAGTGCTATCGAATCGAATCGAACGTCAAATGAATGAGTGATCGTGAGGTTTTGAAACAGAGGGCAATGTAGACCTTCAAATATAAACGACTTATTTTATCTAGCACATTCATAACTAAAACACCTATATTAAAGTTATATCCGAAAAGTTATTAACCAAAATAGGAACAGTTTTCTATTAACACGAATCCAAGAACAAGTGATTCGTGGTTTCGTGTGGTTATAATTGGTCAATGGCTATTGCCATCCGGCGTCACGCATACGTAATCGGGTTAGCGTGATCACTTACGGACATGCAGATCGGTGCTCGACTTATTTACATGGACTATTGAGTTTTGTGTACGTTTAATTGTGTATATGCATCTGTTTTTTGTTAAGATGTTCTGTCTAGTTCGTGTTTAAGCGCCGCGGATATAAAAAGAATTGGAGCAAGTAACACTACTTGACTGGTTCGACAAATTAATGTGCTGTACCGTATCGAGAATAAAAACATTTCTACAAATGCACGGGTATCAATTTAAGGCAAATAAGAAGCAATTAGCAATAGTAACTTCAGTTGATATCGCACCGTAAACGTTCCCAGAAAATAAGCAATTTTTGGGATTTTCCTCACCTTAATCACGGCAATCCATTCCGCCCTTGACAAATTCCTTAAAGCCTTAAACACACTGACCCTATAAATCCACATAATATTAAATTCTCCGACATCTGGCGTGCCTACGCGCACGGTCAAGCAACGGTATTGATCCGTAGTCTGAATATTGAAGCCGTCACATCATTCGGATCCGTCCGCGTCCGTCCAACTCCGCAAATGACCGCCAGTGATCGTTGCATGTGGTCTACCACGTTCGTACTGCGGCCGATTTTCCGCAATAAAACGATAGCTTCCTCATGCAAATCTCAGGCAATTATTCTCCCGGGGGTGCGGGATTGTCCGAAAGGGTTACCGCTACCCCGGAACATAAAGGGCTAAGGAAGGAACACGGATGGGTTTTAGTCAGTAAGAGTCTGACACTCCCTTCGCTCCACCCAGAGCGGGAGGGGTCATTTGATGATTTCCCATCCATAAAAAAAAAAAGGCAATTAGTCTCTGGGATTAAAAAACGAACTGTAAATTGCGGTGTTTAATTATTTATTTAAAATGTCTATTCTTCTTTTGTTTCTCCTCCATAAAGGTTTCATAACGTTTCTATTACCTAAATAGTTCAATATGCTCACCTAGAGGGAAAAAAAACAAAAAAAATCCTTGTTGTTTTCGACTTATATTTTGGTGAATAACTCCGAAACCTGACGCTTTAGGATATTATGTTATATTACATTTTTGTTTGTATAAGTGTCCTCTATCTAAATATATAACTTTTGTTATGCACCGCGATTCTGAAAAAAAATCAAAATGGCGGCTGATTTTAGGGCCAAAATCTTCAAACCCCTTTGCGAGAAGTTGGTGGGTTTTTCATAATTTTAAAGTGAGACATGTGAGTTAACAACAGGTAACAGAGGGGCAATTCTCGTAATTTTAAGAACGTTCACAGTCTGATCTGTCAAAAATACCTCTAAATTCCCTACATTTTTGACATTGATTGTCGCTATGAGATGAAATTTTGGCTGGATTTTGAACGTTTTAAATGACGGAAATTGGCCTTCTGTTTGTTTGTATGACAAACACGAAACAAAAACAAACATCTCTAAATATGGTAACTCTGTGGTTTTCCTATTTACGCGTCTATAAAAATGCATTAATCGAAAAGAGGTTGACAAGAAAAACTCAACTTTATTCTGCAGTTTATTACAATAATTACATGAAAAGAAAATGACGGAATTTCTTTAATTTTCCCAGGCGAATATTTGCAGTGAAAACCTCGCCGCAAGACCACCGACCGAAACGTTTACAATCAACGGTAAGGCTCAGTCCCTTTCTCTTAAACAATTATTAAACATGCAAATAACAGACGCCTAATTGACAACATGCTTCGCAGGAATGTCGTCTAGGAAACAGTGGGTCTGTCAAATGGTAATATGATATAGGTAAGTTGGTTGAAATAGTAAAGAGAAACCTCTCTTATTGATCATGATAGGCCCTCTTATAAGTGTAACCCATGAATTTATAATATGCAAAAGGAGTATGTAAGGATCGTAGCAGGTGGCGTTTTGTAGTTTCTGCCTGACCCAATGGGAAGAAGGCGTGAGTTTATGTGGAAATATGAAGCCCCAATAAACCATGAACTAAACCTTCAAATAATTACACCAACATAAGTGCTAGCCCCTATTACACAGGACACAACTAATGTAGTCATCAGCAAATTACCGTGCGAAACGAAAGTGTAACAGACGTAAGCCTAATACTTCTAGCACCACAGGCGTAACGGCTATATATAAAAACTGTTATAAACTGACATATTAACAATATGAAGGTTCGACGCTTGCACATCGCCGTGCATTCCTTCACGGAACGGTGGCTTCTTGCAAAACTCTTGATATGGGCTTAGATTCGCCGGGGTTTGCGAAATGGCTATTAGTTACGTATGCCCAGCAGTTTTCTACTTCGATTAGTCGGAAGATTGTCAATCGTTACAAAATAATATGTGCCATGGTACTACTGAAATGTTATGGAACGTTTACTTTCGAAATCAGGAATTGGAAGTATAATATCATTACCGATTTGGAGTACGATGTTATGAAATACAGTCAGGATACGGCCAGTGATTGCGAAGCTAACAAACAATCTTTGTAATATGCACTGGGATTTTCTGGTGTAAATAGAGAGAAGGATATCATAGAAAGGAAATCGCTTCCAAAATAAAGGCTCGTGTGTTATTTGTCGATATACATTTAGATTCAGTTATCAAAGTAGCCCAAACTTCCGTTCACTAAAACAAGGATATAAACAATGTAATGTGTTTTCAATCAATCAGTTTTATATTACAAAACAACTTCCCTCAATAGTCGTAGGTAACTGTGCGAAGATATAAACATATGCAGTGTGGAAGTGCACCCGTGCATATATAACAATCATAAAAACAATGCAGGAAGGAAAGTCGGTGATAAGCTGCTGTTGATATATCAGTTTGTGAACATAAATGGTAACATTACAGGTAGAAGGAACGGACCATTTCATAAGTGATGATATTACATCCAATGCTGTATCACTCTGCATAAGCAATAAATGAAACAAACAAGAAATAATAAGTTAAAGTTGAAGTCCATCCTTGATGGTAAACCAATTTTTCGATAGGATAAGGTATCATCTATATAATATATAAAATTCAAAGTCCTGACTGACTGACTGATATATCAACGCGCAGCTTCAACCGCTGGTCCAAGAGACATGAAATTTGGAGGGTGTGTTCTTTGTGAAGAGTAGGTATCCACTAAGAATGGGTTTTTCGAAATTCCACCCCTAAGAGGGTTAATGGTTAGAAGGTGAAATTTAGTATTCATACATTTTAGAAACCACAATATTTCAGCTACTGATGCAGCAGAATACAGGATTACCAAAACAGGCAAAGTGAATCGATTGAACCGAAACCCTGCGCATGTCAACCTGTCCTAAAAACTCACGACTCGACTTCACGTCGTCCATGTCATCAACATTCTCCTGTCCCTATCCCAATTCATTTGGGATCGGCGCAGCATATATCTTCATCCATAATTCTCTATTAGTCGACATCTCAGTAGCTGCTCTCTTTCTAGCCATATTATCATCTTTCACACAGTCCATTCATCATTTCTGTAGACTTCCCCTACTCGTATAGCCATACACCCGCATACTCAAAACTTTCCTCATGATCATCCATGTCATTTGTGCATTTAAATAACCTTCCTGTGTGTTCCTTCCCATTGGACTCACGAAAACTCCTAAGTTTTCTTGCATGTATTACAAGGCCAAGGACCTATTAATAAATATTATCTACCGCACCATTAATTACTGGGTATTAAATCTGTTTGCAGAGCGTCACCTCGGCTCAACATAATGAAGACAAACAAACCATGATGACCTCATTGTCTCATGATTTAACTTATTAGTACTTGGCATGTTCACCACTGTTTAGATCAAAGGTACTTTATGGTAACAAGAAATTGTTACAGGTCTATTTAATTACGAACGGATTTATTACGTAACATAATCAGCCTATATATAATACACACGCCTCCTCTCTTCGAGAGGGAGTGGGCTGTAAGCTGTAATCCACCACGCGGGCCCAGTCCTAGTTGGTAGTTGTCACATGTCTTCGAATTTTTGGATCTATGTTTTCCTTCAACGGATTTATTAAAGAAGGTTTAATTAATAAAATCCTATTTATGACTGCGTACTTGAGCAGAGTTCGCGCAGCTGAATTTTGAACTTTTTGCAATCGATACGCTTAGATGAAGAAGGAATTATCTTTATTATCTAATTTTAAAGATCATTAAATCAGCCAAGTGGCCCTAGTCACGCCCTAGTCTTTTAACTTTTTGATAAGTATCTGATATCGTGCGTGATCAAACAGTAAGACAAAGTCAAAGTTCGTGATTTCTGTGCCCTGTTGTTGACGGTAATGTACTTATGGCGTGATGTCAACACAGGAGGAGAATACAGGCGTGATATCATGTGGTACGTGGTTGTACCACATGATATTACGCCTGTATTCCCAGAAAGGTTAGGTAGAGTTGTACATCCACATTTCGCCAGTTGTGGAATATATGTTAGTCCCATGTAACAAGGGGGCGAGCCTATTGCCTACCCACCTACCTATTCTCGAAATACAAGTTTTTCAAGTACTTATTTCGGTAAAATTTGCCAATAACATCTTACTGCTAAGAAACGATGTCCAAACTACGTTATTAAATCTGTGGAGTAGTTGTTTTACATGATGACACTCAATTCTTATCACGAGTCAAAACATCCTTGAAGACATCTTCATTAACTACAATCATCATTAAATCCAATGATGTTTCGTTTAAAATGTTTAATACAATTCAAACTCTATCAACACTTTCAAAAATTAAATGTTATCGTAATACCTACTAAGCTCCTGAGACTTTCTTTTTAATAATTTGATTGCGAAATATCAATATAGCTATTATAAAAAAAAAACGAGTGTGCTTATGACCACACGACTGAAGTGAAACTTCAAACGTATTTGGCTATGAGAGGAAGAGAGAAAGAAAATGTTCGCGCGCACTGCTTTCTCTTGCTTATATCCCCCACTCAACTCCCGTTCGCCTCCCCCGATCACACTTTTCGTAACGCTTACGACACGCGTTCGCCAGCTTACTCCCCAAGTCAAGCGTGCGTAAAGAAGTATCACTTCAAAAATCGGAATTTTTAAAAAGTTTCATGGAGCACTGTAAATATGCCTTCGGGGAATGCAACTTTACATCGTAGTTAATTTATGACTCTGTTTGGAGTAAAATGATAAATTTTATTCATAGAGGAGTTTTACAAAACTCCTCTATGAATAAAATTTATCATTTGTGTAAATTAATATGCGTCAGATTCCTTAGTTGATATTCATTGGGCTTTTTGTTAGTTTTGCCAAGTTTGTTTAAAACATTGTTTTATTAATTCGATGGCTTTTCTGTGTCTGAGTTGGTAGCAGTTGATGCTTCTTCTTAAAAAGATGTCCTAATAGTTAGATCATTATGAACGAAATAATTAAAATTATGTTTTCGATTTTGTTGCAGTCCACGAAAAGCAAATGATCTCAGCCCTTGGCATCAAAATGGTTGATGACGATCTAATCCATTAGCTTCTCTCAATATGTACTTGACATCAAAATGGTTGATACCGATGTAATGTAATCCATTATTAAGCTTCTCCTTAGATAATACATGCGTCATGTTCGTGAACGGGCGCCGTCAGTAGGGACTGGTCATCTCTTTGCTGCCACGGCTTATTTTAATTTAATATTTGAATTGTTTTTTTTCTCATCTTCTCATTATGCACGCTTTTAACGTTCTGCATCGTTCTCACATGTATAATTTTTAACATGAATGATGTAACCAAGACTTTGTAACTATATTATTTTGATTTAAAAGAGTGTCCATGGAGTTTCTTGCCCGTTCTTCTCCATAGGTACATACTCTTTGGAATGGGCAACTAGCTTCATCTTTCTGACTGACCAACCCCTTGACAATTCAAAAGTGCCTTTAATTGGTTTAATTGAAAAAAATGCTTTGAGTTTGAGTTTGATAAGGGTTCACCTTCCAGCTTAACACATAGTATAAACAAGCAAAAATATACAGTAAATAAGCACAGTGATAATTATCTGTGTCCCAAACCAGTAGATTCGTCATTTCCTCCAATCACACATTGAGACTGCGAAGGCCAAAACACAAGAATCATCACCTACATGCAGAACGACACGGAAAGCGTGGACGGTATTGAATACAATTATAATGACGGAATAATCGTTAATTTTACGGAGAACAAAGGACACACATAATAACATAATTATAATAACACATAATATCGCGCTACTTCTTAAACCGATCAGAGACAATGGCGATGTTTAAATCTTTACTAATAACTGAGTGTCTGACGTTTCTGTGCGAGATGAGTACAGTCAGTGACTGGAATTAGCTGACCCACCTTTGCATAAATGATTGAGATTTTTTAGAATACGAATCGATAGAATTTTATAATTCTTTTGTATTTTATTTATTTGAGCAAAGTAAATAAAATACTGTACGATGAAGCCGTTAAAATTGATAGTAATCCTAATCATTAGGTATCTGTTTAAGAGCAGTGGTGGACGGTGGTCCAGTCAGTGGTAACGGCCCCGACTACGAGTTGTAGATCGTGGGTTCTAACTCAGGCAGGCGCTTTAATTTGTGTAATTTATTTCATCACCACTGCTTTCAAAAACGGTGAAGGAAAACATCGTGAGGAAACCGGCATGTCTTAGGAGCAAAAAATTCGTAGACATGTGACATCTAATAACCCGCACTGGGCCCGCGTGCTGGATTACGTCCCATTCCCTCTTGCAAAGAGGAGGACTGTGTCCCGGCAGTGGGAACGTTATATGCTGATTATGTTAATTATCATCTAATGCTTGGTATCTAAAGCGTCATTAGCAGATGGATATTGATCAATGTAAAACTTGGTAATGTCATTGTGATACTTTGAAAAGATTTTAGAAAAGATCCTGAGAATCAAACGCATGTAAGTAAATGAACACAGTACACATACATAAACTCACCTCTTGTTTCCCATAGGGGTACGCAGACATTACAGCAAAAGTAGCAAATCTACGCTTCGAAATTTATTATCAACGTTACAAGAGTCATCATCATTTAATTCCTTTGGGGTCGGCGCAACATATATTTTTCTCCTTACTTCTCTATTAGTCGGCAGCGTTTAAAGAGTGTTAGTTTTAAACCAAGAATAATGGAAGGAATCGGACATAAACGAACACCTAGCATTGCATGACAAAGTAATGTACGCTCAGAGAAATGAGGAGGTGCATATCGAGCATTCCACCAAAGGTCGAATACTTACATCCAGCATAGTCAAACAAGAGTAAAATAAAAGAAACTTGTTTAACATAAACTTAAAGTAAGCTAAACTTACGGCTATTCATACGAAACACTCATATTAACGGAAACCAAACACGTTTTACAGTTAAGTAAGTATTAATAAAAAGGAGACAACTTTTTGCTAAACCAACGCAAATATATTTTAGATGTAGTTACTTAAGTAGTTTATTTATGGATATTTATTAATTTAATTTTGGTAACAAACAAATGCCACCTTTCACAACAAAAGCGTATGAAAAGTTGAGAAAATAACTACATATTAACTTTTCCAAGTGTCCGAGTTAACGCTTTGCAATGTTAAATACTACAGCAAGTTTCATTATATTTTACTCGTACAGGCAGAAGACATTCATTAGCAAATATAGGAATACTCGTAGCTTAAAAACCTTCTATAAATACATAATTAAAGCTTTCCATCTCAACCTATACAGTTTACGACTTATTGAATGCTAGAATCAACGAAAACTAATCACCCAACAGATTAGAAAGACGCCGAATGAAAACGAAAGTAACATACTAAATTAAAGCTTTTGATAGCCATTTTGTCGGCGCTAAGAGATATTATATCTATCACTTTCTTTAACTTGTAACAATTGAACTGAAGATCTCTAACCAAATGATGATCTATTTAAGTAAATAAGCGGTAAAGAAAAAGAAGAAGACCATTTCAAAGATAGGAAAACGAGCTGAAAACTACTGCGGGATCCATGGAGGAGAAAAACACGATCGTGAGCTATCGAAAAACCTGGGGGAGGCCTATGCTAAAGAGCAAAGCAATCTGGAGATTTCGGATGTCTAAACTTTTAATAAGTATAAATATATTGTTACAATAGTTTGTAAGATTGCTAATAAAGACTATTTGAATTTGAATAAGCGATAAAACTAAAATCAGGAAATAATTCAATATAACATAATTATTATTATTTATTTATTTATTTCTCTCATAAAGGTACATTGTTAAAGTAGCGCGTATATACAATTTTGCCTTAGTTATGCTAGAACCTTTGTGAGAGCTGGAGTCTGAACTAGGTTCGGGACCTGCATGACAGATGTCCAGGCTCATACCCCTTTTAACATTTATCATATTTAACGGCATCTTGATTCAGTTTATACGTATTATTACTATTAGAACACAGTTTAGATAGAGAGGTACTTAAATCTATAATAATATCATGCCTTTAATCCCCGAAGGGTTAGGCAGGGCCCACATTTCGCCAGTTATGTTTAATTCCCATGTAATAGGCGGCGAGAATATTGCCATCAACCGGACACGAATCCACACTCATACTCTACTAAAAAGATCCAGATGGAAACCCAAAATGCGCTCCCCCAGGAAATCAGGATGGCAACCAACCGATTATCCTTTAAAGTTAAGGCTCGCGAGCACATTCGCAAGAAGCTGGCAGTATCATCACAACGATAATATTTTCTCATTGTTTGTCTTATTTCTTTTTAGTAAGTATATTCATATATTTATGTATATTTATTTGTGCTTATAATTATATGTAATTATTTATAGTTTTAATAGGTTTAAGCGTATCTTTATATTTAAAATATTTATTCCTCAATTTTCATTATTGCATATACCACTGTTTGTCTCTGCATCACCCAAAGGTTGACTGGTAGAAAATGCCTATGGCATTAAGTCCAGCTATGTACATTTATGTGCTTGAAGTATTAAATAAATAAATAAATACTGCCCGACCCGGTAATCGAACGCAGGATCTCTTGCTCAGCAGCAGCGCTTGCGACCAATAGACCACCAATTCAGTCACTTATAAATCTTAAACTTGTAGGTAACAATAAAACACTGAAGCTCTCTAACCAAATTACAATTCATATCTACGTTATTAATAAATTATTCAGTCCGGGGCAGTGGTCCAACTGCTCTGTCCAACTAGTTGGACCATGGGTCTTTACTAGAGGCAGTTGTCCAACTTTAAAAATAGTTGGACCACAGCACCTTTTGAGAGTTCCGTGGTCCAATTCATTTAAAAAATAACTTGCCAACTCTAAAAACCTCAAGTGCATCTTTATATGTGTATGGTACCTTCTGTTTTACGGGTATATTGAATTGAGGAGCTCAACGATTCGACGAACAATACCAAAGAAAGGACATTTGGGTAGGCCGCGTAAACTACTCAAATTGCCAAACCATAATTAAAACGGAAATAATGACCAACATAGTCCTCACCTTCACAATAATTAAAATAATATAATACAGTAAATGTACATGTCATTATTTAAGTAAATAGATATTGGATTTAGTTTTTGAGATACCTATTTTTTTTTTTACTTTCTCCGGTACCATACAAACATAAAGATGGTTTTTAGAGTTGGCAAGTTATTTTTTAAATGAATTGAACCACGGAACTCTCAAAAGGTGCTGTGGTCCAACTATTTTTAAAGTTGGACAACTGCCCCTAGTAAAGACCCATGGTCCAACTAGTTGGACAGATCAGTTGGACCACTGCCCCGGACTGAAATTATTAGATAAAACTGGACTGCCAAACGCACCAATGCATCGATCATAACCCAGCTTCGTATAAGGACCCAATTGTCGACCATGTGTCAACAACGCATTCTCTCCTATTTCGGCCACATAGTACGCAGAGGCGATGAAAGTTTGGAAAAACTGATTGTGGTTGGGAACACCGAAGGCAAACGATCGCGCGGTCGTTCACCAACACGATGGACCGATCAGGTGAAGGAATCATCGTCCTCTAAATTCTACACGGTGGTAAGAGATGCGCTGGACAGAAACCGGTGGAGGCGGATCATCCGCTCCAGATGCAACTCCGAAGCTGACCACGATCCTCAGACATGAAGGACCGACTACAGAGAGAGAGATAAAACAAAGTCACAAAAATAATTCAGCAAAAGCTCAATTTTTATCAAGTAGGTTTAAGGAAGCATAATTAATTCTAAACTAGGAATTAAACACATAAATCTCACCCTCTGTTATGTACATGAGACTTAAATATAACTAGCAAACTGTGGGTGTCCACCACAATCGAACCCTTCGAATGGTTACAGGTGTGATGAATAAGTTAATGCCATTGAGCCCATGTTATCTGCGACTAACACATAACATAAATACGCCATCGAAAATGTTACAACGATTCCATTGAGCTTATCATAACACATTTCCCTGTCCAAATTAAAATAGGACATCTCTTATCGGTCGGTGACCTCTTCGACAAATGAAGGGACGCATACAATTAACTATTGGAGTGTGTTTACGTGTTATTTTTATCTTGAACATTGTACCTACATTTGTTTTGATTAGATTCACATGCAACATCAACCTTTGTTTAGTGAACTTTGACTCTGTAATTAGTTTTGTAAAGAGTGCCACAGGCCCACAGCACACAAAGTTTTGTTTTATTTTAACATTAATGGGTCTACAAATCCTTCGATTTTCACGAATCTCGTAAGTTGATTATAATCTATACTTACTTGATAGAGAAAGGAACATTTATTTAGAGTTAAAATAATATTTAAGTCAATAACAATCAATACCTAAGTAATTAATAAAAATACTGCAGTACTAATTTTATTAAGAGGTAGGTAAAAGTGAGTTTGTATGTAATTGTGTATTTAGTAATAATGTAACTCTACGGAACTACTGATCCAATACGGCCGAGCTCCTGAAGGCCGGCGGAAAACCCGTTCTTAAGGCCCTTCAGAGGCTGTTTGATTCCGTCATACTCGAGGGTAAAACACCAAAGGCATGGAACAGAGGTGTGGTGATACTTTTCTTTAAGAAGGGTGACAATACCCTTCTTAAGAATTATAGGCCCATCTCACTTCTGAGCCATGTCTACAAGCTGTTTTCGAGAGTCATCACGAACCGTCTCGCGCGCAGGTTTGACGACTTCCAGCCTCCCGAACAAGCCGGATTCCGTAAAGGCTTTAGCACCGTAGACCACATACATACGCTGCGACAGGTTATACAGAAGACCGAAGAGTATAACCTGCCTCTCTGCTTAGCGTTTGTGGACTACGAGAAAGCCTTTGATTCGATCGAGACATGGGCTGTACTGCAGTCTCTTCAACGGTGCCAGATCGACTATCGGTACATCGAGGTGCTGAAGTGTCTGTACGAAAACGCCACTATGTCAGTCCGACTCCAGGACCAAACCTCGAAACCTATCCTTCTGCAGCGAGGTGTGAGATAGGGAGACGTCAGACGTTATCTCTCCGAAACTGTTCACCGCTGCTCTGGAGGATGTCTTCAAGGTTCTGGACTGGAAAGGAGCTGGCATTAATATCAATGGCGAGTACATAACTCACCTTCGGTTTGCCAACGATATAGTAGTCATGGCTGAGACTATGGAGGACCTCAGTACAATGCTCGATGACCTCAGTAGAGCCTCTGAAAGAGTGGGTCTGAAAATGAACATGGACAAAACGAAGGTCATGTCAAATGCCTATGTAACACCCACTCTCATGAAGATCGGAGACGCTACACTCGAAGTCGTGGACGAGTATATTTACCTAGGACAATCTGTCCAGTTAGGTAGGTCCAACTTCGAGAAAGAGGTCAATCGTCGAATCCGACTCGGCTGGGCAGCGTTCGGGAAGCTTCGCAATATCTTCTCGTCCCACATACCGCAGTGTCTCAAGACGAAAGTCTTTGACCAGTGCGTGTTGCCAGTGATGACATATGGCACTGAAACGTGGTCGCTCACAATGGGCCTTATTAGAAGGCTGAAAGTCACCCAAAGGGCAATGAAGAGGGCTATGCTTGGAGTTTCCCTGCGGGATCGAATCAGAAATGAAGAGATCCGCAGGAGAACCAAGGTAACCGACATAGCCCGAAGAATTGCCAAACTTAAGTGGCAGTGGGCAGGGCACATTGCTCACAGAACAGATGGCCGATGGGGCCGAAAGGTTCTGGAGTGGCGACCGCGTACCGGAAGGCGTAGCGTTGGAAGGCCTCCCACAAGGTGGACCGACGACCTTGTGAAGGCCGCAGGAACTCGTTGGATGCGAGAAGCACAAAACCGGTCGAAGTGGAGGTGCTTGGGGGAAGCCTATGTCCAGCAGTGGACGTCTTTCGGCTGAAATGATGATGATGATGACTGATCCAATTCTGGAATTTTTTTCACTAATGGGAAACAAGAAATTTCACGCGGACGAAGTCCTGGACAGAAGCCAGTAGAAAATAAGTGGAGAAACCAACTACCAATGGAGGGACCAATTTACTATGGGCAACAACAAACCTTATTAAAATTTGAATTGCACTGTTAAACTGAATACTACTCTCCCTTATCAAGTCATCAGGCATATTCTCACACTCATCCACAAAAAAAAAAATAAGGCGTTATCTCTTGTACGGTCGAACAAGCTATTTGGTATACAGGCAGCTAACATGCAATTACTTTTAAACAATGGTGACATGAGTTAGTCAATGTGGGAAATAGGTCGCAGGAGGAAAGAAAAGACGTGTGCACTGTTCAACGGTCCGATTTATATTAAACAGAAAACATTTGAATAACCGACATCAACGAATGATCGAAAGAGTGAATGATCTAATCGAGTGATTGAATCGAGTAAATATTTTAATCTGGTAACACTGGGATTTTTGTAATATTCCAACAGTCCCCCTCAAAAATGCAAGTATACAGAACAATAAAATTAATATCAATCACTCAATAAAGAAAAATAAAAATAAAACCGTTTGTTTACCTATTTAGAATAATGAACATACATGTTTTTTATAATTATAACAATCAAAATGATGATTTGTGTTAACGATTAATCTTATTTTAATAGTCACTTCATAATCAGATGAGATAAATCTTACAAATTAAAGTTTAATACAAATTTAAATTGTTTCTTAAATCTAGAAACCTTTTGGAAGGAATCGCCTTCGTAAACATATCAGCCAGTAGATTTCCTGTGGAAATAGATTCTAGCTTTATTATTTTACTTGCGATTTGTTCCCTAATGAAATGGTATTTTATATCTATGTGTTTGGATTTTTTATGATTTGTAGGATTATTAGCGATACAAATGCAACTATTGTTGTCTTCGTATATTATAATAGGCTCTTTTATTTGGACTGAAATGCTATTTAGTAATGATTTAATCCAGACTGCTTCTCTTACAGCCTCAAATAAAGCCATATACTCAGCTTCCGTTGAAGAGACGGCGACAGTATTTTGTTTTCGTGTGTTCCACGAAATCGTACAATTATCAAAAGCTTTGAATAAATAGCCTGTTGTACTTTTTCTGTCGTTTTCATCGCCTCCCCAATCAGAATCTGCATAGCCAGTTATTAATTGCTTATAATCACTTTTATGATAAGTCAATTTTATACCGACTGTACCTTTTATGTATCGCAAAAGATGTTTTAAGCATTTCCACAATTCTTCATTGTTTTTAGATTGGTATCTACTCAATATACTTATAGGAGCACAAATATCTGGCCTTGTACAAAGCATTGCATACATAAGACACCCAATTGCATTTCTACAGGGTGCTTCATAGTATGTGTCAGAATTTAAAGTCAAATAATTTAATTTACAAGGTAAAGGTGATTTAGAAGGGTTGCAATCACTCATAGAAAATTTATTTAAGACATTTTGTAGGTATGTAGATTGATCTAAAGTGATAGTATTATTTGATCTTTCGATTCTGATCCCAAGGAATAACTTTATTTCTTTTAAATCAGTCATTTCAAATTTTTGCATAAGACTGTTCTTATAAACTTGTAATGTGTCAATACTTTTAGTGGAAATTATTAAATCATCGACGTACAATACTATATACACATTTTTATCTATACCATTTTTATCTAACACATAGAGACAAGGATCTACTTCCGAATTTTTAAAACCCATATCTTTAAGAACGAGATCCAAACGTTCGAACCAACATCTGGATGACTGCTTTAGGCCATACAATGTTTTGTTTAGTTTACACACCTGATTATCTTTAGCTAAAATGCCTTCTGGTACCTCCATATAAATATTTTCTTTTAGTATTCCATTAAGGAATGCCGTTTTAACATCCATATGGTGTACATGTAAATCAAATTGATTAGCTAAAGCTAAAATTAATCTAAATGTAGTTATTCGAGCTACAGGTGCAAATGTTTCGTTATAATCCTGCAAGTACTCTTGAGTAAAACCTCGAGCAACCAAGCGAGCCTTATAACGTACGGGTTCACCTAATTCATTGTTTTTAATAGTAAATACCCATTTGCAACTTATTATGTTGACATCTTTAGGTTTTTCTACTAAAGTCCACGTTTGGTTGCTTCGAAGGGACTCAATTTCACTCTGTACAGCTTTTAGCCATTTGTCAGAATCATGTCTATCAAATATATTCTTAAATGACGATGGCAATGATTGCACAGTAATTAACGACAAAAATAAATCAGGATCATGCATCTGTTGATAATTTTTCCGGGGTAAATTGAGAATTCTTTCACTTCGCCTTAAATTATTAGGTTGACTTCCTAATGACGAATTTTCGTTCAAAGAATCTTGAGATTGACTTTCTATTAGTTTTGCCGAATCATTGTCAGGCTTACTAATTTTTGAGGGAATTTCAATGTGGTCACTACTGCTACGTGTTGGACGCGATTGTGTAAAATTTAACTCATCGAATATTACATCACGAGCTATGAATACTTCATTATTTTCTATATTAAATAATCTATAACCATTTGCGTCATAGCCAACTAATATTGATTTAATAGATTTTTGATCAAATTTAGTTTTTCTAGTTTTATTATGAACGTATGCAGTAGAGCCAAACATTTTTAAATGATTTATTTTCGGTTTTTTACCATGCCACATTTCGTATGGTGTTTTATTTATCAGAGCTTTAGTGGGTAAAATATTAGTCAAATAAGTAGCTGTTAGAACAGCTTCACCCCAAAATATTTTTTCTAATTTCGCACTTGTAACCAATGTTCGAGCCATTTCGGTTAACGTACGATTCATCCTCTCTGATACACCATTTTGCTGTGGAGTGTAAGGTACCGTTAAATGATACATTATCCCCTTTTCAACACAAAATTCTTTGAACTCGTTAGAAAGATATTCTCGGCCATTATCGCAGTATAGATTAACAACCTTAGAATTAAATAAGTTCTCACTCTTAGCCACAAAATCCTTAAAACATTTAAATACCTCTGACTTAGAATTCATTAAATATGTGACTGTATAATGAGTAAAATCATCAACGAAAATAGTAAAATAATTTTTATCATCAAATGTGGGTGGTGTTATAGGACCGCAAACATCAGAGTGAACAATAAAAAGTGGTCTGTTGTTATTGGATCTCTCTTTTGACTTAGCAAAGGGTAGTCGTGATTGTTTGCCAAGTATACAAGACTCGCACAACTCATCACTAGGAATTACATCATTGATAATATGATTATCCTGAATTAGGTTTTTTAAAATATTAAATTTTTGTCTATTCAAATGACCGAGACGTTTGTGCCATAAATCATAAGGTATAGAAGTCTCAGATAAATTTAAATTACAATGAGATCGCAGTACTTTAAAATGCAACTTAAACAGGTTATTATTACTTACACCGGACACTAAGCATTTGTTGTTTTTGTAAATATGAACTTTATTATTATTAAAAATAACCGACATACCTGCTTCTTGAATACGGTTTACCGATAATAAATTATATGGCACATCTGGTGAATATAGAATGTTATCGATTGATCCTTGAAAACCTAGATTACTAGTAACGTTTATTTGTCCTTTACCAAAAGCAGGAATGTTAGTGCTGTTTTTAGCTACCCCAATTTTTAGCGGAGTGGGTAACTCTAAGTATGAAGAGAAAAAATCCTTTGTATGCACAATGTGGTCAGTTGCGCCCGAATCTAAAATAAAAGAAATTGTATCATTAGTAGAATTAGACTGCAAATGAAATGACTTACATGTTGTAAACATAAAAGCGAAACTGTCCTCATCATTGCCGGAAATCTGCGTTGTATTTGCAGTTGGAGCCTGGTGACTTCTGCCGCTATCTTGTTGAATTTTCTTGAAGAAATGGCAATCCTTCTTGACATGATTTCTTCGGCCGCAATGATCACAATATAACTTCGAAATCTTATGCATTGAGTTTCCAGGACGTGGCTTCTTCTTATTATCGTAGAACTTTTTCTTGTCAAATCCAGATCTTGATGTAAACTTCTTTGTAGATGCATGTAGTACTTTCAGTTCGGTTGTAGTATCAGCTTTTAATTTCACTTCGTGATCTAAAAGACGTGTCTTAACAAACGCTAGATTTAACTGTTCTTCTCCTAATGTTTCTAATGCCGTTATAACGCCGTCGTAGGAAGTAGGTAAGGTTAACAATAAATGTGATACTTTGTCCATCTCATCTAATTTTGCACCAGCTGAAATTAGTTCCGTAATTATATTGTCGAAATTATTGAAGTGCTGGAATAACGTCACATCCGGTTGCAATTTTAAACTTAGTAATTGTTTTCGCAGTGCCAATTGTGTAGCTAAACTCCTCCTTTCGTAAATTTTATCCAAATCATCCATCACGGATTTTGCCGTAGCAGAACCTTTTGCAAAATTCAAAAATGCATCGCCTAAATATTCCACTATCGTACCTTTTGCCAGCGTATTTTTCTTTTTCCATTCTTCATCTGGGTTTGATGGCGGTAGTTCATCAATCACACTCAAAACTTGCAATTCTCCTAAAAGTGATCTAACGCGAAATTTCCACGTGCTGTAACGTTCACCGTTAAATTGTTGAATGTTTCTTTTACTTCGCGACTCCATTTTAAAATTATTTTTATCCAACTAGCAGCTGATTATTTTTGAACACTAATATAATCTTAACACTGTATTACTACGTAGCCTGGGCCCATAACCTGTGGGAAATAGGTCGCAGGAGGAAAGAAAAGACGTGTGCACTGTTCAACGGTCCGATTTATATTAAACAGAAAACATTTGAATAACCGACATCAACGAATGATCGAAAGAGTGAATGATCTAATCGAGTGATTGAATCGAGTAAATATTTTAATCTGGTAACACTGGGATTTTTGTAATATTCCAACAGTCAATTCTTTTATCTACTATATTTAATTAAGGATGCCATAAGCTGAAAAACTTATAACGCACAAAATAAAACTAAATAATGGCTGTGTAGTGGAAAGATAAATATTTTTGCCTTTATACCAAATAGCTTGTTCGACCGTACTTTCCCTAAAATGGGTGATTCATGTCTTCACGAATATCACTCTAACCTAATCAGTTAATCACCATTACTCATTAAGGCGCTGCTAAGTCGTGAATTAAGGTTTACAGCTTCGTCGTACCTAATAATCTTCTAATAATCGTCATTAAAACGACAGTTGTTAATTTTACGGCATTGTGTTCCATTCTCAACAGGTGTAAGTGACTCAGGTCATGTCTTAAGGGAAAACAAGGCTAGGACAACAACGCTTGGACAGCATTCCGCCCCATTGCGAAACCGCTCTTTGTCTGCGCCAGCGCACAGCCAGACGCCGATCCTATCTGTCATAACGAGCTGTTTGAATACTTCTGTAATTACTAAACGAATATTACTATGTAGATATCATAGACAAAGATAAGGATAGCATTTTTAGGTTTTTGGGGACTTAAAATTGTTTGCAGGTGAACAATACGAGTGTAAAAACAACATCGTTAAGTGAGTCATGAGTAGCAAGAACGAAATGAATAGCAGGAAAAATAAGTTGTAGTTAAAAAGTAACATTTCTCCTAAACAAGAATAAAATACCCAGAAACGAGAAGAAAACAGTACAAACAACCTTTCATTTATCGCACAATCTGCCAACCCAAAATTGAGTGGATGACAGACAGAAACTGGTCCCAACGTAACCCAAATACATCTTCACCCAGTTCGTGAGATAAACATCCTCTGTTCGGCTACGTTCGAGTTTTTGTCCGCACAGTTCGGTCCCCTCGCGACCTTCCCGGCCATCTTAGAAAAAAAGAACACGTAGATGCGCAAGCGCACCTCCCCGTCAGACGAGACGCGCAGGACCGGTTACTTAGTGGCACGAGAGATTTCACCTGCGACCATCGATTCTGATGTAAAACTTATATTCATTTTACTAAGAAATCGAATCGCTCCGAGTAGTAATCGAGTAAATTGGCGCGTATGATGTATGTTGATCGCCGGCGCCGCTTTCTGCACTTGCAATGACCATCAATCTAATTGAACAAGTTTTGGCGTGACACGCGGTCTAGTTATAAACGGTTATCAATTGGCCTACATCTAGTGTTCAGTGATTAATATTGATTGAGAAGGATACCAATGAGGCAGGAGATAGAAACTGTCTTGTTGTTTCTGATGCTGATGGCTTGATTAGTCATCATCATAATCATAATCAGCCTATACGGTTCCCACTGCTGTGACACAGGCCTACTCTCTTCGAGAGGGAGTGGGCTATAATCTACCACGCGGGCCCAGTGCGGGTTGGTAGATGTCAAATGTCTTCAAATGTTTGGTTTTAGAACATGCCGGTTTCCTCACGATGTTTTCCTTCACCGTTTTGAGAGCAGTGGTGATGAAATAATTTAGACAAAGTAAAGCGCCTGTCTGTTCGAACCTACGACCTACAACTCGCGAGTCGCGGCCATTACCACTGGGCCATCACTGCTCTATCTGATAAGTCATCAAGACTTCTTAATATCATTGGCTTTGGTTTCCAAGGAAAACGGTTCTGTCGTATTATAACGGCCCTCATAAAAATCTTTCATTTTCACCAGTATTTGACATTATGGTGCCAAAAACTCTCTGTATTTAGACAGCCGTTTTTGGGTGACCGGTTGCCGCAAAGCTTATGTAAGACTTGGTGTGATTTCAGACACATATCAAGACTTGGGGACAGATACCTACAGCTGAATCGAGTAATGAATTCTTTCCACGAAAACCAACGTTGCTACCGCCATCTAGGGCCTCATGAACTAAACTGGTTTAAACAACTTTTCAGTAGCTGTTGTTGCGTTAACTTAATTTACATGGTACACAAAAAGTAAAAGCAAGCTAACTATAATCTATCATCGTATGTATCACTAAACAGTTGCCAAACATGTTATTGTCTGAGATATCTGGTTCCGCGACAATAGTCGGTTGAGCAACGACCTGAATGCGCGTATTAGCAACTACGCAGCATGGTTAATAGGCGGCAGTCATGCAAGCAAATAATTTGGTAACCACACCGTGAGACGTGTGAAAAAAGACTTGATTACTGATGCTTTGATTTTGGAGGTAAAATTGCTAATGTTCCACTTCTAAATCTATAAGAAAGAAAGAAAAGAATATAAAGAAAGAACAAAAAAAACAACCGACTTCAAAAAAAAAGCACTGCAAATTAATAAATAACTTTAATTTCGGAAGTCGGTGTCGTTGGTTCCGCATTTTCGTTTTTTGACACCGACTTCCGAATTAAAGTTATTTATCAATTTGTATTGCTTTTTTTTGAGTCGGTTGTTTTTTCGTAAAAAAGTTTTCACTTTTTAGTTGTACCTACCCCACACAAATTCAATTAACACTAGTGCATTGAAGAATTGAAGACACCGACTAGAAGAATCATCAAAATTCGCCGAGCAATGCCGGATATTCAGTACATTTATGCATATAACTTCGTACGTAGGAATAATTACCTAATGTATTATATACTAAAAACTTTCTGAAAGTATGTAGATCACTTTAGTGAAAGAATTATCAAAATCTGTTCATTAGTTTTTTGAGAAAATCGCGGACATACAAACATACATACATACATACGGGTCGAATACAGAACCTCCTTTTTTGAAGTCGGTTAAAAATAGGTTTCTTTGTCACAAAAGCACGTGCATACAAAAATATAATTAACTCGAGTAGGTAATCAGAAAAATAAATCATAATAGATCTACGTAAATAATCACGAGCACACAACAGAAACAGTCTGCAGCTGCACGTCATGACTGTGACAAATAGGTGTCCACTCAGCATCAGCACGAAGCTAATTTTCAGTGGCCACCCGAAACTAGTTTTTGATAAATGTCTATACAGGGTGTCCCTGGAAGTATAGATGAAATCGAATAGGGACGTGGGCAAGGTCATTTCCAAAAGTTTAACCAAAAAAAAAAAACTAAAAAAGAAAATACTAAAAAAAAGAGAAGAAAAATAGAATTTGTAAAAATTATCAGGGCAGGAAAACTATCAATTTTTTTTTTAGATTGCCCTGATAGTATTTTTTTATGATTATTTTCTTTGAGCACTAAGCGAAGTAATTAAAAAAAAAAATTGGACATAACTTTTGAACCGTAAAAAAATTCACTGACCTTCTCAGGGTTAAAAAGTTTGGAAATGACCTTGCCCACGCCCCTATTCGATTTGATCCATACTTCCAGGGACACCCCGTAGAAGCGATCCATATAAATTGGTTATCTACATTATAAGACACCAATCAATCAACACCAAAACTCGAGGGCATGCTACGGTCCAGTATAAACATGCGATTTCATTTTCTTCCAGAATTAGAAGTGAAAAAGTCTTCGATTACTTATTAAACGACCTTCACCGAGAAACTGTGATTAAGCATTGCATGATGCATCTGATATAATAATTATTTTTTTCGTTAAAAATTACACGTAAACATGCTGTAACATTAGATTTAATGATTGCACTTTATTTTACTGCCAGATCCAACGAAAACCATTACAATAATAACTAAAGTTATCATTGAGAATGGCCTTTGGAAGGCCTTGATTTACTTGAATTTTTAACTAAATATTCGTGTGTTAGAAGTTAATTAAGAAAAGGGCATTTAACAAAACACGAACACAATACGTTAGTATGTTAATATTGGTGCCATTACCTATGTAACAACGCCATCTAGTTCTTTGTAAAATATAAAACTTTATAATCGAAATACTTTCGCACTTTTGCTATTTTAATAATTAATCAATATAGCAAGGGAAACAAGCGTGGCGTCAGTTTATACAGGGTGATTGGAGGATAGGTTAGGTGCAAAGCTTTAATGCGAAGATAGTACTTAAGTACAGACACTTTAGAACCATTTAAGCATTTAAGTTTGTCTTAGACGAAGTTTTACAAAATTTAATCTTTTTTTTTTTTCGAAAATTCCTAAAATTTTAAGTAAACTACTTATTTATGGCAAAATTGAATGATAAATGAATTCATTTTTATTTTATTTAATTAAAGTAATGTGTAAGCAATCTAGCAAAACATGTTTTAGGCCTCTGTGTTATTAGACATAAAAAAAACATAAAAATTAAAAAAGAATTGGTAAGACTTCGTCTAAGACAACCATGGCTTAAATGGTTCTTAATTGTCTGTACCATCTTCGCCTTATTGCTTGTATATTATGTATGTAAATGAGTACTCTCATTTAAAAAAACGTAAAATAATCAAAAAAAAAATCTATAACTACATAACTGCAGGGCAATTATACAAACAGCGTGAAGTAAATCAGACATAATCGAAAATAAACATAACGACTAAAGGTTAACCATCAAGGTTGATAATTGCACGTTCGTTCCTATACATAATATTATTGTGTAAATAATTTTTAAAT
Source organism: Amphipoea oculea (assembly GCA_945859645.1). Taxonomy (NCBI): domain Eukaryota; kingdom Metazoa; phylum Arthropoda; class Insecta; order Lepidoptera; family Noctuidae; genus Amphipoea; species Amphipoea oculea. The sequence continues at coordinate 18,611,945 of OX243864.1, read as the reverse complement.
GCCCAATTGTTGCCGAAAATTGACCAAGAGCACTTAGCGAAAATAATGTGCTATTTATTACCCGACTGCGCGACGCAAAGGAGTGGTAATGTGTTTATGGGTTTTACTTAGGCTTGGAAGCAAAGATGTGTATAATAATTAAAAGCTTAACGTGAACTTCCTGAACCGCAGTTTAAGTTTCCATTTTTTTTACATCGAACTTTACTTAGCTATATTTTCTTTTACGTTTGTTAGTAATATGTAAATTTCAAAACACAATAACTGGCTCGAAGGAAGCTTGGAGTAAAGTTAGTTACTTGGAGTCTTGGACTCAGTGTAATGAGACGGTATACTTATGTCAATCAAAAAAGTGTTGTTGATCTGCAGGCCAATTTCCGTGGTAAAAAACATTAAAAATCTCGTCGCAATTTTATCTCAGCGACAATCAATGTCAAAAACTTGTTAAAAATGTAAGGATTTTAGAGGTATTATTGACAGATTGAGACTGAGATCAGACTGTGAACGTTCTTAAAATGACGAAAATTGCCCCTCAGTGCTCTGACGAATATAATATCAGCTCTAAGTCGGTTCCTAATTAACAAGTTTGCGTGAAGTAAGTAGGTAGGTAATTAGGAAGATAGTATTTCCGGCCACTGTGGAACAGACCCTTGATATCAAAGACACACCCACCTAACACCTACTATCTATTTACAGAATCTACAGTTATTCCCACTTCCTCCAGCCATTGTTTTATAACAAATAACCAATAACAAACAGCATGGTTTGAAGGCACGGAGTCAAGGCCGAGGCCGAGGCTCGTAGGCGGGTTCCGCACCTATTGTCTTATTGGATACAGTATTGACGATTTCAACATTCACAAGAGTATTTGGTGTTTGCTTTTTCCTACTAAAAACCCCATTGAGTTGGGTGGTATGGACTTGATTCGTCAGCGCAAATAAATCACCATTCGAAGATAATGAGGTTATTTTTCCTCTGACAGCAACCAAACAACAACCTTAATTGCAAAAAGAATAAAGATAACTGTGACCCATAATCAAAAATTAAAAAAAAAAACTGCGAAGGTGAAAGGACTAGTGAAAAAGTTTGACACCTGAAACGTCACATTTTGCTTTTCATTTTGATCGCGTAAGTTGGTAATATCGGCCATAGTAGGTCTATATCTACTTATACATAACATATACAGGGTGTTACGGAAAGGGTATATCAATACAAACGGGTTGAAGAGTGTATCTGGTCTAGAATCTCTGTACATAACTTCAGCTCAGACGACGGAAAAAAAATATAAGAAGGACGGGAGTCCTTCTTATATTTACCCGTCAGAAAGGAAGTGTTAATCTTTCATTAGTCCCGAAGGCGTGAATAGTGTTTATGATTTTACTACTTAAAAACCAAATCCCGGGACTCGGGGAATATCCATATTATTCTAACCAACCAATTATTCTAAGCAAGTACGTAAAACAGCTCTACCTATTCCGATCTATGCTTATGACGGAGTTACTAATAGGTAAATAGATCATTTACATGATTTGTGACGTCAACAGCCTTTAATGCATATAACAATTAAGACAAACTCTTATAGATAAACTTTATCTTAATTATATTATATCATGTGGAAAATTTAAGATTTAAATGTCAATGTAATCACATTAACTTAACAACAAACATTTGCAACTAAATATGTGGAGAAAATTATAAACGAAAATAAATTAACTCCGAATTCACTTATGCTACTTATCTTTAAAACGTGTTTTAGTCTTCCTGTCGCTACAATATACCTTAAAGTGACTGAGACGGCATGAGACTTAACGGTGCTTTAATGAGTTGGATTTAAGATGCAGCCGTCAATCTGTCCTATCTTTCATACATGTGTGAGTTCTCATTTCAATTATCAGTCTAGTGTCAGACAACAAACGTGACGTTTCTATGAAGCAAAGCCTTGCAGAATGCATGCACATCGTCAATCACGTACCTACTAGATGGGTATATCACCTAGGTAATATTTGATAGCACAATATAGAATTTTATAGATAGGATTACTGGTGAACGTGATAGAATTCTTAATATGGCGATTGATTTAAGATTAACTGGGAACTATGAAATAAAAAAACTTAGACAGTGCGCTGACTGAGGGAAGACTGCATAAAATACAGCACAATAATATATTGCACAATATTATACCACAATCAACAATGATGCACTTATTTGCAACAAAGCGCCACAAAATCAAAGTAACTTTTTCTGAAAATATACATTTTGACATAGACAAAATGTTTGACAAACATGTATGACAATGATCAACACAACATTCTCAAAGATAAACGAATTCCATTTTCATTCATCAACAAATCAAGATTGCAAACAAAATAACATCGCTCGGTATTCCAATTTAGAATTTCTATCCAACCAGTTTTCACCAGTCGAAAGTTATCAGCAATTAGGCAAAGGAACACGAATGACTGCCAATCAATACAATATAAAATCGATATGGAATCATTTACGTTCACGTCCGACCTAGACCTTAGAACAGTAAAAAATTAAAAATAGGATCCTAAATAGTTAGCACGTCTTTATATAGTGCTGCGTATATGGTGGGCTATATGCGTTGAATATATGAAAATTAATTAAGGTCGACATCGACACTTTCGAATGGGGCTGGGTCAACGGAAGTGACAGACGAAGATCTTGAATATAAAAGTTCAATTTAGTGGTTGGAGTGACATTGAAGGCTGCCCAATATGTCTTAGTTGACATCGCAAATTCGTCAATGGCATACTGGAAGAATTTTGAGATGGGACTTCAAGGCAAATGATAATGTGTAGGTGAACATTTTAAACATACGTACATACATTTTTTTTGACCATCCAAGAGTTCTATGTTAAGAAAACACTAGTTTAAATAATTTTTCAAGTCAGAACAAAAAACATGTCTACGTAGTGCAAATTCACTTGAATATAATAGATACACACTTGCACGATCATCAAAAACAGTTTGACAGTCGTTACGGGGTAGTCAGAAGTCCGAAAGTCTGATAACCAGTCTTACCAAGGGGTATCGTATTACCCAGTAACTGGGTTGTGGAGGTCAGATAAGACAGTCACTTCATGTAAAATACTGGTATTCAACTGCATCCGGTTAGACTGGAAGCCGACCCCAACATAGTTGGGAAATGGCTAGGCAGATGATTGCACGATCATCAAGAAACTACGAGTCATTCTCAGTTACACTCAAAAAATGAATCTTTATCCAATTACTACTCACGTTCTAAATACTGTAGACAATTATAGAATTTACAGAGATTCATGAGCAAGTAGCGATGCAGCTTGAACAGTAAGTAACCCACATGTTTTAGTTCTTGTTCAGAGCATAACCATTATTGTTCTTCACTCACAGTTAGATGACTACGGCCATCTTTACCGTACGCGTACCACTGACCAGTCAACATCACACTCAAATATACACCTTACTCTCTCACCGATAGAATCTTAAATCCATTGACAGTGCCAGATAAATTACCTGCCCTGAACGCTCCATAACACATGCAATTTTACACCCTACTCATTCATGAATAGAATGTATAATCCTTTGGTCATTTGCTAAGTATGTTCATTAACGCGCCAATAGATAATCATGGTTATAAAGTATGAAAAAATAGATAAAACATAAAGTAACCGTTTGAATGAATTTCTCGGATGCTTTTGATCATCAATACTTATGAGTAGGTGGTAAGTTATTTAGCACAGCATGTGAAGGAACAATAACATCGTAGAACACGATAAGGTAAGGCATGTGTATTCTTTAATTAGTTATGAACATCTACCTAGTTATGATTATCTTTCCACGTGAATTCAGTGGGAGTTCAAATCCATTAGATGCACGTCAGATGATACAAATTCTACGAATGCTATTGAAGATCTATCAGTAAAGAAAATAAAGAGCCGGAATTTAATAACGCATAAAAATAATACAATCTTTGAGCTGACATTAAGCTATTAAAGCGGTATCGATTACAAAATAATATTAAAATATATCTTCACTGATATAAACCAATTAATGGATAGTTTGCGTGACCAATACTATTAGCTCATTCAAGTTTTAAATAATTATATATAAGCCCATGACGAATTACTTGCTACTAATCTAAGTTCAATCAATACACAAACAATGTACAAGGCTTAAAGATATTACTATGACTAATACTATTAAATAAGCGGATTTGGTTTGTGAATTAGTGAATGGTACAAAATGGGCACATGACCAACGCGTTTATAACGTCAAGTATGCAGTTATTTCAGATACAATCGCATTAAAATAATGATGGCCTTGTCAACGAAACAAAACACTTCCAATTGATTAACGTACGGTTGTCGCTAAAAGTGCAAATACGTTTGTAAACTAGTATTCAGACACATTTTTTATCACAAAAACGTTCAAAATGCAATAAGAATGAACTGTTTTGCAAACTAGGAGGGTGAACTTTGTGGTCATCACATTTTTAAACTAAGTTTTAAGTGTAAGCCACAAGATTGTATACCTTTAATGCTCGCAAGGCCAAACCAAACGTAGTCAGTTAATGAGACCCTAAAGGAAGATTTGCGGGAAGGAGGAATGAACAGGTGGTCCTAGAAAGTATAGGAACCAACGAAGACTCAGACTCATAACATTCAATTTCACCACATTACTCAACGAAACATCAACAAATCATAGATAATCGTCAAGTGTTACCTGAAGGCGGTCTCTCCTTGGGATAGCATATGCGGAACAGACCCCGCGTCCTCGTGTAGAAGAAGTATTTGTTGTTGAGGCTATCGAGGATAGACTGTGAGTTGCCCGCAGAGTTCTCCGCTGCGTAATTCTAGAACAAAAGAGATGATAAGGTTAATAACTACATCTTTATCATATACAGGGTGTTACAGAAAGGGTATATCAATACAAACGGGTTGAAGAGTGTATCTGGTCTAGAATCTCTGTACAAAATTTCAGCTCAAAAGCATTAACTTTGAAAATGCTTAATATTTTTTTATTTCGACATCACGGCGCTGCACAGGCGCGCGGCGGCGTGATGTGCGTGTACTAGGCGCACAGACACACTACAGATAATGGATAATGACCCTCGTAGTGCGGTGACACGTTTATTTATGATTTCAATTTAATAAACTATCGAAATAAAAAAATATTAAGCATTTTCAAAGTTACTGCCTTTGAGCTGAAATTTTGTACAGAGACTCTAGACCAGATACACTCTTCAACCTGTTTGTATTGATATACCCTTTCTGTAACACCCTGTATAGACGTGTCTGCGGCTAAGAGGACCACTACTAACAAGAAACTAGAGGAACAATAACACCTCAATAGGAACCAACCATTTCAATATTATCGATACATTGTACAATATATTCAGCAAAAACACTTTTCTATAGGCTTGATCAAAAATACTGGGTCGTCGACATTTTTTGCATGACTCAAGGTTCAATACTGTTGTTCCGTTAAATATGGCTACACTTTTAGCTGTATGGCCGATTGGCCATAATGTCACCAATATCGCGTACTATGCTGTTTTACACAATTCTATTGCATTCTTGCATTTCTGGCCTAAAAATACTTAGTAAACATACATACATGGAATCAGTTACAGAAAAATGACCAAAACGCAGTAACATAACTAATGATGACATCGTTAACCCCAATGTATAATATAATTAAAGTGCAATTATAAGCATAGCCTAACGGCCACAATGCTCAACAGCCGAGCGGTAGTCGGCCACGCAATTATAAGAAACTGGTCGGGGACCGCATTCCTGACGAGGCCTCCAGGACCGAAGGCCGGAACGGATTGATTGCTTTCAAGGGCATTCAAGGACTGCGTTCGGGAATATACGTAGTCCTTTTCAATTTGCTTAAGAATTTTCTGGTCCTTGTGGTTTCTTTGAATGTTAGATATTTCGTAGAAGATATTTTGTCAGGGTGTAAGGGACAGCCCTCCACAAACTAATGGGGTGAATTCAGTATATCATAGTAAGATGTCCGGTACAAGAAATTATTTCAGGATTGTTATGGGTTATAGCGTAGGGCAAAGTAAAGGTGTACAGTTTCCTTATTGATTTATAATAAGGAATAAAAATTAACAATGAATGTTGTAGTAATTGAGAGCAATGTTATTTGGTATTTGTAACTAATTAGTACCTATGATATCATTCAGATTTTTCCTGTTTACCCATACTTTAGTCAATTAAGAGTTATAAATAACTAATTTGTACCCTTATTTACCTGTTAATGCTCTTTTGTTATTAAAGTCTTCATACAAAGCATCACTTCCATGGAAATCAATTTTTCCACTGTCGTGTTCTATCAATAAAAAATATTAAACCTATAAATATTCAGCCTGTGTTGTCCCACTACATGGCAAATGCCTCCCTTTCCTTTTTCCACAATACTAATTCAGTACATGATTGTGAACCTCCTGCGTTGAAATTATTCGACGGTTATTAAAAAAAAAAATTGGCCCTGCCATACATTTTGACTGCGGGGGTCTTGGTACACTTTTCTATGAAATAGTTGTTTTTTTTTTTTATTTATTTACCGACGAAAATATCCTACGCTCTGAATTCCATGGTTACAGTTTGGGCACTGGTTAAAAAAATATCCTATAAGTATAGGCGTTAAGTTCGTCCCGCCATCTACGCCTGAGTCTTCCGCATGGCGTTGGGCCTATGCTATTCTATTGTTAAGCTGATAATTTAATGATGGTGTAAGTCACACCTTTAAACACATACTAGTAGATGATTTAAGTCATTAGAAAGTAGATATGGGCGGTCAACAAGACGCCCTGTCGGTCCTAACACGGTTAAACTTACACGACAAGTGTTCGAACTTAACGCCCGTTTGCCTTAAAGCTAGTTTAACGTTAAGTATTTATGTTAATAACCTCAGGCAGTCGAGTAACTGTTTATCTAAACTCTAGCTTAATAACTACAATTATTATGAATGTAGGTGTGAACCACAAGACGGTTACATTGTATAAGTAAGCCGACTACTTAATAATGAAAAATATTTCAGAAAACATAAGGGAGTAAAAATGTAGCTAAAGGACAAAGAGCTATGGAATTATACTACAGGTACGAATAGCTACACATCAAGGTATACATAACCAGTATAAACTGACTTCTGATTGTACAGACGCCAGCACATCAACCTATACCTAACTGTCACATTTTCCCAATCAACTTTGAACCTTATGCTTCAGTGATAAAGTTGAAAATGTATGAAAGAAATTTGACAGATTGTAGTAGGTTGATGTGCTGGCGTCTGTACGAAAAACCTATACAATGCGAGGTCAGCATAAACTGGAAATGTATAGCTTGATGTGTAAACGTCTGTACCTACACAGATCTCCCACAGTCAACATGGACAAACTCTCTTCAACGATCCTATTGTATGGAAAACATTAAGTAGGTATACCAAACAACGTCAATAGAGGCCTTTACATGATATCAGAAAGCCAATTCTCGTAATTTAAAACGTTCAAAATCTAGTCGCAGTCTCATCTCAGCGACAAACAAATGTCAAAAACTTGTCAAAATTTTGGGAAATTAGAGGTATTTTTGACAGATTGAGACTGAGATCAGATTGTGAACGTTCTTGAAATTACGAGAATTGCCCCTCTGCACTGAGGGCAAGTTTCACTTTGACGTTACTCTGCTAAGTAAAGTTGTTTCGCACGAATATGAAAATAAAGGTTCCGCGATTTTGCGATATAATTATATCCGTATCCGTGTTCAATGGAAACAGTGGCGCAAGGCGCTCGCCTTGCGCCACTGTTTTCATTGAACAGTTGTCGCTCGACAACTCGCGCCTATCTGGGTGCATATACTATGGTCAATTATACAAATAATGTTTATATTCGCATGCGACGCTTACTTAGCAAAGCCATACCTAGTGCGGTCTGTGAATATTCCCTCAGTGCCTTCCAAACAGCTTTGTCATCGACATTCTAGTTACAGAACGGATACAAGGCGTGAGAAACGCGGATCAAAAGGTATCACAAATTCTATCCTTATTGTAAGATACATGACTAGAATTCATTATTGAATGTGTACCATCTCCGCAAGTCCCAATGGTTTGTGTTTTTCTTTTTAATAACATCTCGCATATATTCCCCAAAGGGTCAGGCAGAGGTGTACAGTCACGTCTAAAAGTATGTATACACTTGGCTTTATTCAAAGGCGATTTTCTCCTTTATTTTTGCATGAATTTTTATATTATTACGAAAATAGTATTTTCGAACCCATACGTTTATGTTAAGTGTCGTATTTCAACGTTGCATTGGTTATTTCACGAAAAAATCGCAATTGAAAATTGCCAAGTGTTGACATATTGGTGCTCGTGACTGTACCTATGGTACAGCCACCTATGGTGCCTATGGTGCAGCTATGGTGGTATGCTATGGTACCTATGGTACGCTCACATTTCGCTAGTTATATTTAAGTCCCATATAATAGGGGGCGAGCCTATTGTCATTAACCGGGCATAAAGAAACTCCAGGCTGCTACTGAGAAATTCCAGATGGAATAGAATAAAATAGAATACTCTTTATTATGTACACCATATAAATTACAGACATTAAATATAGAAACTAGGATCTAGGATCGGGTTGGATGGATAGATGAATGGTGTTTTTAATCCTATTTTTAATGGTTTACTGATTTTTTTTTCAAGTGGTGACTGGAAGTTTCGTTGACGCTGATAGCTATCCGGTTTTGCAGGTAAACCGGATTGCGCTGTTAGTCAATAATCACAAATGAGTCATTCGATTTTTATTCGATTTTTAAAAGAAAAAATTCTTGCCGTCAGGTTTCTTAGAAGGTGAAGCTAAAGATATCTAATATAATATTAAAATGCGCAATATTTGTTTGAGGAAATCGTTTTTATAATCATCATCATCTAGCTATTAAAAATCATGACGTCAATTCAAAACAACCACTTATTGAATGATCGAAACGGAACCCTACACCTAGACAGCCAGAATTAGGACTACAAAACCTGAGGGGCAATTCTCGTAATTTTAAGAACGATCACAGTCTGATCTCAATCTATCAAAAATACCTCTAATTTTCCTGCATTTTGACAAGTTTTTGACATTTGTTTGTCGCCGAGATGAGATTGTCACTAGATTTTGAATGTTTTAAATTACGAGAATTAGCCTTCTGGTCTTTGTGTCTGCGTCACTGTTGGAGCAGCTATTCTGTTAAATTTTTCACCGTGAAAACTTAGGTGATGTGAGCTGTCAATATTGTCAATCTCCAGCATCAGATGGAATAACAGCTCATTTCGTGTTCACTTCACCTACGTTTACATGGATTTTTACAGCATAGCACCGCGGGTCTCAGGACAAACCAATATACTCGTACATAACCAGTTCAATAGATTCAAATACCCATCTACATAGTAATAACCTCGAGGGCCTTGACTAAGTGACTTACTATCAGCGACGAAGATGATGGAACTGTCAAAAATGTATTATAAATTTACTTATAAAATGCTACCGAAAGGCTCATGGCAATCCAGTAGAAAGCCGCTGTAGTAATACGAAACTATTGCCACTTGTGGGCCACTAGAACTGTCAAAAATGCACGTGCATAATTACATTACTTTTTTACCTGTCACAATCAAACAAAACTTCATTCACAGCAACAAAAACCAGACATTACCTGCACATATACCCAAATACATTACTACTTTCTTTATAAAGTCAAGAAACAATACCCTCTACAAAAAACATCGACAATGGATGAATACGGAGTCCATCAGAGACAGCACATTCCATCAAACTGGTTGTAATGACTTCCCGGTGTACGAGGGGTAAGGGAGGGGGTGAAGTAAATGATGCTGACGATTGACGTCACGGCTTGGGAAAACGACGCAATGATTATAATTATGCTGACATTAATACGATGAGAATTGTGCACGCGTGAGATTGTTTGTCAATGTGTTGGGTTTTAGTTTGTTTAAATATTTTGATTAGGACGTGGAAACTTCAGGTGATGTAGGTTTCTATGTGTGTCTCCATAGCATAATCAGCCTATAATGTTCCCACTGCTGGGACACAGGCCTTCTCTCGATGAGAGGGAGTGGACCGTAATCCACCACGCGGGCCCAGTGCGGGTTGGTAAATGTCGTATGTCTTCGAATTTTTGGTTAATTGCCGAATTAGGTAAACAGGTATTTTAATTATTCAGAATTTCAAACCAGGTTACGTAAATCCAGTTTAAAAGGTTTGTATCGAAATTATTAGACCAGATTAATTCGTGTTTATCTTTACTTTGTTTTTGAAGTGGCTTTGCGCAGGAGTCGAGCAAGACAGATTTTTGTTGTTCAGATTATCGCTGTGAAAACGATGATGGCGTTCAAATTCCCTGCGTTGTATACTATATAGTAGGTACTTGCTAATCCATCCATGCTCACAAAAAAACATTCTCAAACTCGGCTGTCAAAACCGCCAGCACATCAAGCTACTACAATCTGTCAAATTTCTTTATTAGATTTTCAACTTTATCGCTTAAGTATAAGGTTCAAAGTTGATTGGGAAAATTTTAATGTTTCGGGTAGCTTGATGTGCTGGCGTCTGTACATAAAAAACTGCGCACTGTCTAAAGCTAAGATGGAGTAAAGAAGTACCTCCTATTAAAGTATTATTATTCGTCTATTATCCTCCCACTTCGAGTAATGAGAGATCATTAGTTTTTTGCGGCACAACACTAGCATCGAGATCATCAGAGCGATCAGTCAACGGACCGAGACGTTTCTTCAACTCGACTAGAGTTCATCGATCGATGTTTTTATAGAATCGACTAAGCTATCCGATTACGATTATCGATGGGAAAGTGCAAAGAAAGTTATATTTTATTACAGTGTCAATGTTAGCTGTGACGGAGAAACTTATCCTGTATACCTGTATGGCTGTGATATTTGATTAATGGCAGAGGATTTTTAATCGCTTAAATTATTGTTTATGGTAGAGTTTATTAGGTTTCTGATGAATGTAAAATGTTGAATCCACTGCAAAATGAAGTTTTTTCGACATTAAAGTTTGGCCTATGCTGATTGGTTCTATAAATTTTTGTACCACTCAGGGTGAAAGGAATGAATTTGACAGTATTGAATTACCACCAATCAATCTTCAAATTAGTGACCAAAATTTAATAACCAGTTTTTAAATTATGCCAATAATAATTACTTAACATGAAAATTGCGATACCGCACGCACCTTTCACTTTACATAATATTGTAATCATTCAGTTTGACCACATTTCACAATGTTACCGACAATTACTGGAATACAATATACTTAGTCCGGTTTGAACGCAATCGAGAATGCGACAGTTAACTGCAGATTTATCTCTCTTTTACCTAAGCGAAGGTATTTCCTTATCTATCTGAGGTATTTGCAAATAAGCACGTAGGTACCAATCGGTTTTACATTTTGACTCAATCATAATACTTATCTACGTATTTATAATAAAATAAAGTAAAGAGCAGGTGACCGCATCCCGGTGTTTTCCTTGTTTTTGTTCAATTCCTATAATAAACACTGACACCTTTATTGTTCACCAAGTTTGGTTAAGTATTTATTGATAGGTAAATTAAAATAATAAGTAAGCAAATAATACCTAAAAAATTAACTTATCTAATTAATTAATAAAAATAACAAAAATAAATCCTAACTTAAAACTAAAAAAACTATACACAAACTAAAATATATAGCGTCGAAAAATAAATCCGCATCGCTCGCTGTCGACTGGTAATGTACCCAAGAGACTGGCGGCATTACCACGTTGTATGGCAATGCTTAGCCTCTGCAAAAAGTTTAAATACAATAGCCAGGATAATAACTAAAAAGGTAAGTGGGCAATCTAGCTATTCATGTTCCTCTATATTAAGAACCCTACTTTAAATGCAGAAACCATTTTTTTCAATGAAGATCCTTGTCTGCTCTCTGTTTCCCAAAGACATGCAGCAAAAGTGACCTCTGTGCTGCTACTAATAACGCCGTGGAAGTGCCGAAGTTTTGGGCCAACAAAATCTTAATAACTGTCGTGTCAGCGACACAAAGAACATAAAGAAAGAAGCCTGGTTGGTTGACCATTGAATTGCCGGCAGTAGGACAGAATAAATACGACCTGTGATTGACACGAAATAAGGGCCAAGAGAGAATTGGACACCCACCTGCCATTGCAACTTTGCGTGTCCAGACGACACGAAGGCAAGACCTTTACGATTCTAATCGATTTGAACCGAATTGATCCGAGTGTTTAATGCCCACGCGATGTTATCACATTCCTCAAATCACTATGAAGTTAAGCAACAGGCACTTGAATCGATACTTATTGATCAATTTAGGTATATTTCAAACGAAGATCGATCAATTGACTTATAGATGACACTCGACCTCTGAATTATTGGATGATTATAGATATTAAATCAGACATCATTATGAATGCTTGTCATATAAAGTTGGCAGTCATTTTCCCATGAATGTTTCTTAATTAATTGGCAAATTACTAGGAAAGATTAATCAATAAAATATTGATGCTTAGAGGATAGCCACAGAGGATGTAAATAATGAATTAGGAAATTTTTCTTTTAGTCCAATTTCTGTTAAAAAAATGCACGTTGTATCGGCTTATTTCTGAAATGAACGTCGTTAACGAAGTTTAAAGCATAGTAATGAAGAGTCGCGGAACGTTGACAAGGCGTTTCCACCACACATGGTCAATATCGGTCACTTTCGCCACCTCTCGGAGCACACTCGGTAATTATAATAGTCGAGCATTGTCTACAAACTTTCGCTCAACCTGTACCTCTGTAGTTTGGACGCCAAACAACTAATCATTAATAATCTTATACCACGTAGTTAGAGAGTTTATTACTACGTTTGAAGTTAATGCACCAAGAAACATTATGCTGTGCATTAAGTGAAAATCATAATGTTTAGTTTTTATTATGATCTGTTTACGCACGCGGACAGTGAATAGTGGACAGTTAAAATTAAGACGCTGGAGATTTATGAAGCCTAATACTAGAGCAATTTGTCTGTAGATAATTGTTGTACCTACTATTTTAGTGTCAGTCATAAATAACTGGGTAATTGCTATCATCATCTGCCTAGCCTTTTTCCAACTATGTTGGGGCCAACTTCCAATCTAGCTGGATGCAGCTGAATACCAGTAGTTTACATGAAGCGACTGCCTCTCTGACCTACCCAGTTAATGGGTAATACGATACCCCTTGGTAAGACTGGTTGTCAGACTTTCGGGCTTCTGACTACCCGTAACGACTGTCAAAGATCCACGAATGACAGCCGGGACCAACGCAGCAGCTTAACGTGCTTTCCGAGTCACGGGTCTCAGTTTGTAAAGATGATCACCCATTCACAGACTAACCGCGGCGAGCTGTGTGCAGCTGTTATTATTTAGCCACGGGCCCCTCGACTGGGTAATTTCTGTCGTTATTTAATAATATTACAATCACCAAAATATTTTATGGAATTAATATTTTTTGTCAGCAGTGAGCGCTCGTTGATATCTTTTGTACTACGAAAACAGTATCAAATTCTTTGCAAAACTTTCAAATAATTTCGCCCTCATAATTTTCAATGAATATTAAGTACAGACCTATGATTAATATCACAAAAGGTTGGCTAGTTTCAAATGCTAATATATACAGTTTCGCTTGGCGAGGCGCGCAAACGAATGCGCATGTCGTACATACGTCAATGTATGATCGAGCACGTTCGGAATGTGGTACGAACTACGAATGGACGGTAGACCGCGTACGATGATTTCACATAAAAAACCGGTCACCTGTACGCGACAAGAGATTCCACCGCTAGCGCTGTGGATGTGGGCTTCCTCTTTAGAACATTTACTCTAATGAATATTGAAAACCGGATGGAGACGCGTTGAAATATAAATGAAACTCTGAGCAGTTTTTAATGGCTCCGTTGCGTTGGTGTTGTTGTGTATCTTTTGTCTTCACCTATCTTTTAGTTCAGTTTAATTCACAATAGTTCAGTTTACCAAGATCATCTATAAAAAAGCCTCTGTGACATACGACCAACAAGTGATGTTACACCAAAAGGTCCCGTCTTTAAGTTTGGAACTTTATAAACAAAGTCACCTAACCCTAAGTAATTCATCTCATCCATTTTCAAGAGCCAACTTTCTGACTCCCTAAACACAGCATTCACTACAAACCGCTTAAATAACTCCGCACAATTCTCGTGGCCGTGCGGTGAGTATCAGCGGTGCACGGTGCATACAAGACGCTCAGCTGTACAAAGTGGACGTTTTTGCGCAGGAGTGAGGACGCCACGCGGGTCATGTACTCGGCCGGGCCCGTTCACCTTGCAATGCCGAGCACCCCAGACATACGTATACGCGAGGTTGTGTAGATGCTCCCACAATGCAGGCTGCGAACTGCGACTTGAGTTTGCAGATGGTTGTTCTAGGGATAACTTTAGTAAGTGAGCATAGGAACATGTTCGGTGACTGGTTATATTATTATTTATTTATTTATTCAGTAGTACACATACATTTAATAGTAGTATTTAAGTGTATGTGTCTGTATGGTATGGGTTTAATAATTGAATGAAATAAATGATATTTAATGTAATTTAATTTAATACATTTTAGTTGGTGCCAACATAAACTCATTAGAGTTTTACCGTGCACCAAAATCATCGACTACATAATTTAGAGAATTATAACCACTTAAGTGTTACTTTTTTTTGTTATGTAAAAAGTAACACTTTTTACACAAGTACCTACTTACAAAAAAAATAAATTTACAAAGGATATAAGCGAAATATTAGCTAATACTAACCAGTGTAACCAGTGCACATCAGTGACCAATCCGGCCGTCCATCTTTAAGACAAAAAGTGGTGGAGAGATTTTGAATTATTGATGCAGGCTGTTCCTAAAAGTACCAATATGATTATTGATGCAGTAGAAAGAATTGCCTTTATATACTAACCCCCTTACTAATAAACGTATAGCGTCTGTATAGTTACACAACACTTTGTCTTCTTCTTTCGAAAGTCAAATTACTGATGATGACTGAAAGTGAGAAATCGGTGTGTAACTATTCATCTGATAATTATAATACGTTTATTAGTAAAGGGGTTATACATAATATGTATTTTAGTGTTAGATTTTATATTGTATTTAAGATGAAATTAAACAAAATTAGAAAAAGCTAGACAAAAGTAGAAATAATTTTAACATATTACTTATTAACTTTATTCTCAAAAAATACTGGTCCAGACTTTGAATCACGAGCGGATTTTTCTTACCAATGAATATAGATAGCAATCTAAAATTATAGTAAGTAAACAGAAATAATTTATGATAATGAGGTGATGGTATCAATAGAGGAACTGAGATTTTCCGTAGTCTTATAGTTTTATGTATCTTTCATCTTACTTATACCAACTAAGTGAAATCATGGAATGTGTAATTCGATGATTAAAGTCATGCATGCCTACTAACTGCCATGTGTACCTACTTCATATCTATTTACGCCTGATCTTAATATGCTCTTAGTATCTGTCCAATATTGAATAACCATAATCAGCCTGCCCACTGCTGGGACACAGGCCTCCTCTCCACCACGCGGACCCAGTGCGGGTTGATGTAGATTTCACATGAGTTCGAATTATTGATTCTATCTAAGACATGCTGGTTTATTCACGATGTTTTCCTTCACCGTTTTGAGAGCAGTGATTATGAAATAACCTGTCTGGGTTCGAACCTACGACTACTCGAAAGTCGCGGTTGTTACCACTGGGCCACCACTGCTCAATATCGAATGCGTAAATATAAATGCATGGTCAAGAATCTCCAATTGCACACAGCTACCCAAACCAAATAAATAAATTCCCACGGCAGCTACACGGTATTCTTAACAAGCCTAACAGGGCAGATGCTGCGGCAATCGGCAATAAACCTGCCAACCTTGAAGATACAGCATTACTATACAATAGCACCACTTGTTAATATAATTGTCTGATTTTTTACGAGCCAGTGTAACTTAGACTATCGAAATAAGAACTTTATAAATAAAACTTTTTGAATATGAGCTTGATTTCATTCCTAGTTTGAATAATTTTGCTCGATTTATGCCCGATTTTTCAACCTTTAGACATGTTTGACTGAGGAATTAAAACTGCAGTTGACAGCCTTTGTAAACCACCATATTATTCTTCATATAAAAGTGATCTAACAATTGATAAATTGGCCCTAAATAACTTTAATTTACGAATGACAAAATACATTTACGCATTCACGAAAGTGAAGGCTGCAAAACTAGAAATTCCAATGCGTGAGTGGCTAAGCATGGATAGATTTTAGTTTGTCATTTATATGTATGTAGATATAAATAATATTTCCAATAGCTCATTTATTTCTCCGTAGATCGGACAAGATAGACACAAATCAGTAATGACAGTTTTCATCTCCACCAGACTTGAAAATATGGCCACAATAAAATTGTCTCAATTTCAGCTACATTTCCTTCAGTTAATGGCTGTATAATAAAATGGGTCGATTGACCTGATACGATTAGACAAATGGTCAACAACAAATGGTGGACAAGCTTTAGACAGTCACCTAAAGATACTATGGTATTTTATACTATGGTATGGTATACTCATTGTTATTCCTTAAGCACACGACGTCGAAGTGTCCGCTTTCTGAACTCAGGGTCATACGTTCGATGTCGCGTCGGAAACCTGCTTGACCTACAAGATTTGCTGTCTGCACGTAAAATTCGCCAATCCGTATTATTACATACTTGCAGTTTTTAGCATATCTGGGGCCATATTTTGAAGTTACAGCCATATTGTTCGGTAAAGTTTGGTTGCTAATTAAATATAGCAACCAAACTTTACCTTTTTTATATGGTTGCGCATGGTCTCTTACAAAGCGTCAAAAGTCCGCACTTGGAGTCTGCCAACGGGCTATCGAACGAAATATACTAGGTGTTAAACTCACTGACCGCATTAAGAACTCTATACTTCGTTCCAAAACACAAATAGCGGACGCTGGCGGCACAGCTGCTGGATTAGTAGTAAGTGAAACTGGGCTGGCCATATCTCTCTCATGTCGGAGCAGCAATATGCAAAAGCCACCACTCAGTGGATCCCCAATGGCAGGAAACGACTGCGCGGCAGGCCCAGAAAGAGATGGCGGGATGAGCTGGACTCCTTCTTAAAGGATTGGCCCACAATCGCAGTAGACCGGGAAAAGTGGAAAGAGGGAAGGGAGGCCTTTGCCCTGCAGTGGGACAACACAGGCTTATAATAATAAAAATAAGTCATTTCTGTTGCAAAACAGGGACAGTCTTTGTAACATGTCACCTCACGCTCGCACTAAAATAATTTATGGATCCAGTCTATTAAAGTCTACTGTCGATATAGAAATATGTTACTGACCCAAATATAACAAACTAGCTGTTGCACGCGACTTTATCTACGATCCAGGATAAAAAGTATCCTACGTCCTTCTTCACGTCATGGTCTACCCATGCGCCGAATTTCATCCAAATCCATTCAGACGCTTTAGACGTGAAAGCGTAACAAACAAACATACAAAAAACCAAATATTTTCTCTTTATTATATTAGTTTAGACGAAGAAAGAAGAATTTTTGTTAAGTATCAGGGCTTCACACGATCAAGTTAAATATTTATTTATGTAGATCCAATTAAGTCTGGAATATTCACCATCGAAGTATAGACGTATTATCTTGGTACCAAACCATCTCGTTACAAAAATTGTGTAGCACCTGCTTGGTATCATCTGCCACTACAGCATAGTCAATTTATATTGGATTCACAATAGGAATGAATGGCTTTAATCATTCTTTGAATAAAAATGGATATTACACATCCATACTATCCATACTAATCATAGATATCCGTGATACTTAATATTATAAATTCGAAAGTAACTCTGTCTGTCTGTATGTTACCTTTCACGCCTAAACCACCGAACCGATTTAGATGAAATTTGGTATAGAGATAGTTTGAGTCCCGGGGAAGGACATACGATAGTTTTTATCCCGATATTCCCACGGGATCGACACTTATGCGGGTGAAACCGCGGGGCGCAGCTAGTTTATTTATAAACTAGCGACCCGCCTCTTACTTCGCACGGTTTTTACGACTTGACAGAACTTCGAGATTTTATTAACCTTTAGGAATAAATTCTTTAAATGGTGTAAAGACCGCATCAAAGCCCGTTGCAAAGTTTAGAAGAACAATGCGGTCATACATAAATAGGTAACAAATAAACAGGAGAATGCAATAGATTGAACTTCTCATACCGCATCCATTTCTATGATGTCTATGGATTTGCATCATTCGCACACTCCATTTGAACTGCTTGCGAGGTCGATAGTCCGAAAATTATGTAAAAACATTTTAATCTCCATTAATTATCAAATATGTATTATATGGTAACATTTACGTAGTCTAAAATCATCAAAGTTGTATGACAAGAAATTTTAATGTTCCTAATATGCAAAACAGTGTAAAAGTTATGTAATATACTTCAATCTGACCCGAGGTGAAAGACATTGCTACAAGAACATAATTTTAAATACTTCTGCCATCATTTTATCACTTAAACGTATTTATATTTAACACAGACTTGAATAATACGATTAAATATTTTTTTTAAATACTTTATCTTTTTATTCTTTAACGGTATACTTTCTCTATGGTCTATACCTACTATCTTTATGATGTTAGATACTTTATTACGGAAAATGGACTTTTTATTCATTTGTTTTAATTTTTACTTAGAACCATAAATAACCCTTACAGATTTAAAACTAAGCCTTTGTAAACGAACACATCACGCACATAAACTAATGTCTCAAATTGAAATGGATCTCGTTAGCTGCGTGTGCGCATCCATCAGCGTCAACGTCAAGTTTCACTGCACCGAGGTGGACGCACTGGACACTGCAGTGTCCATGGACATTAGACACGCAACGGCCGTGTGTCTAGACTGGCTGGAAACGTTTCTCACGCTTTTATCCTATTCCTCGAAAGCTCGTGTTGAGAGGGTACGAGTAGATGTAACAGGCTAACCTCGCCTTTAGCAGCTCTTGCCATTAATCCACGACTTTTATGTCACATTATTTTACACCCTTATATTATCTAAGAACCAAAAATTCGAAGACATGTGATCATGGCCCACTCCCTCTCTCAGAGAGGAGGCCTGTGTCCCAGCAGTAGGAACATTAAGGCTGATTATGCTTAGTTTGTTGCCATACAATAAAGTTGAAACAACAATTGATTTACATCGTGTAGGCTCTGGATAGTTTTAACTTTTACTGTTGCTTCAACTTATGCAATTAAATCGCATTATGTTAATCAGGCTTTAGACCGTTATAAAAGTTTAAGAAGACTACATGACCTATAGCGTGGTCTTTGTCGGACTGCATAGAAAAGAAAGAGAAGCGCGATGACACAACGCTGGTAATTTATTGCAAAATATGAAGCAATTATCTATTTACGAAAAATCTATTGTTTGGATAAAAAAATTAAAACACTAGAGTTTTAATATGTTGCTTGTAGAATAATCTGACAAAAAATCATAAATAATGATCGCATATTAGTATGTTTTTTATTGTAAAAATAAAGTTTCTAGAGTTATCTTCATGATTTTTTTCTATCGTACCAAATAAGTTGTATAATGTTTTTAACACACTATCTACCTAGCATATATCCTGAAGAATATGATATTTTTTTTACTTTGTTTACTGTAGTCAATCATATACTTTTATTGTTTCTAAAACTTGCGTTTTTTGCGTTTAGGTTCTGTAAGCCCCATACCTAATACTGTATCGGGACTATCGTGATATTGATTTTAGTTATAATGTAATACCACCTATCGTACCCTCTACTGGGTATTTCTTACGTGACCCTCAGCAGACTCAGGTCTTTAGACAGATTATTTATTTGTTCCTTGGATAAATTCCTGAAAAATCCTCATGGCCCACGATCTCTTGAAGAATTGGAAAGGTTAAAAAGTATTTCTTCGGAAATATAAACCTATTCCTGTAAGTTTGGTATATTACCTAAGTACATGGAAAACAATAAAAACTAAACAAAAAAATGTAAAGCGGCTCTGCGAATAATTTATCACGAAATGATAACCCCAAAATAATTTAAATAAAAAGTACGATCAAAAACTTAAACCCGACTACTGAAAAATCACGTTCTAAAAAGAATGCGACAAAAAATATTCTCATCTGAAATTGTTACACATAAACTATTCAATATTTATCGACTATTAAACAAACAACTTACACGTAATATTTTGATGTATTTATTAGCATTCATCTTTTATTATAGCATAAACCTAGTTAAAATTATTTTAATTTTGTAGTCTTTATAACGTTCCAAACATAAACTTTTATAAGCCCAAAGGTACCTACCAGTTTACAAACTGAGCAATTTTTTTATTGGTCATATTTTACTTGACTATTAATTTGATTCTCGCACTATACTAGGGATAAAAGTTTGAAAAATCCTGTATATAGGTAACCAACTGGTTATGATGATGTCTATAAAAATAATGAAAACATGCAGACTGGATAAAACTTGCTTGCTAAGAAGTGCTATGAACCTGTTAATGTAATGAAGTCTATTATTCCTGTTTATGTAAAGGAATATTAGTATAGTCTATACCTACTACCTTATTCAAGCTATCAAACTTCTCTGTGATGGATGAAAATAAATACACAACAGATCATACATTTTTAATAATTGAATTTATTTAAAATGGGTGTTGTGAAAAAGAAAATGTTCTGAGGCGATAAATTGTAATCGCAAATTAAGACTTTGTAATTTTGTTAGCTGCTAGTGCACCTGTTAGCAGTTTTAAATAATGATAACGGTACTCCAATATTAAGTAGACCAATTGTATCTTAGAGACCCTATTTATCTACTAAAATTACTAAGTGCCAATTTCACCAACGAACAGGGGGCCTAAAAAGGCCACTTTGGCAGAATCATAAAAGGATAACATTATGAATCATAATAAAAGTCTTAAAATGGTCACAAACTGACAATTCATTACATTATTTGACATTAAAGCAATTCATATTTTGTGAACCATTTTACGAATCTCCGTACAAAACTGTCAAACAGATGAATTGCGTGATATGAAATTGTACGCAAATAATATTATGAATTGTCAGTTTGTGACCATTTTACGACTTTTATTATGATTCATAATGTTATCATTTTATGATTCTGCCAAAGTGGCCTTTTTAAGCCCCCTGAACGCGATCCGCACGTCTAAACAGCGTTCAAGAACTGTCAGTGTCAATATTTCACAACAATGATGACACTGGAAGCTCTTGATCTCAGTTTAAATGTGCTGATCGCGCGTTCAGTTTCATTGGTGAAATCAGTCCTAAGCCGCATACTTAATGTCAAAGACGCAAGGTCGCAACAGTTCAATAAAGAAATTAACCAATTCTAAATTGGAGCGAGAAATGAGTCTATATTTCGATATTATGATCGTTACAGATTTTACGGCTTTTATTCGCTTGGCAAAGATTCCTGCAAGTGCCAGCTACGAGTAAGACAGGTTAGGTCTTTGTAAGAACCAAAATATCTGCTAAATTTGGGCCAAAACGACGAGTAGTGGTGGCCCAGTGCAGGTAATGCCGATACCCACTCTAGCTCTCAAAACGATGAAGGAAACATCGAGAGGAAACCGGCATGTCGTAAAACCAAAAATTCGAAGACATGTGGCATCTACCAACCCGCACTGGGCTCGCGTAGTAGATTACAGTCCACCCCCTATCGAAGAGAGGAAGCCTGTGTCTCAGCAGTGGGAATATTATGCTTGGGCCATAAAGCCTTCCAACAATCTAGGAAGGATAATGCTAATAAGGGATAATTAGTTAAAACTTCAAACCCAAATAGGAACAAAGAACAGTTTAGAGACCTTTAGTAACAATTTAACAATGAGGGCTATTAATTAGAAGTGCCTTTAAAGCGTGAGCATCTTTCTGTGGTTTATTACCAAGTCGATTCGCACGAATTTACTCGCCCGAGTCTTCACTTTTAAACAATATTGTTTTTTTCTTTTAACGATTCGCACGAATTGGCACATTTAGAATTTTATGCAATGAATTTAAGAAAAAAGTACACGTTTTATAATATTTAATTCTTATCACTTCTGTGCGCTCTTGTCCTTTTTCTTAAATTCATAGCATAAAATTCAAAATACATACCTATTAAATACTTTATTAGGGGGTGAGCTTAAATCATAAACCGGGAACAAGGCCAGACTCCAAGCTATCACTAAGAAGTAACGGGCTTGACAAAAACGACCTTACATAACCCATAATTGCCATAACGTACAGACGCCAGCACATCGACGTACCCGAAACTGTCAAATTTTCCCAATCAACTTTGAACCTTATGCTTTAGTAATAAAGTTGAAAATCTATTAAATAAATCTGACAGATTGTAGTAGGTTGATGTGCTGGCGTCTGTACAACCTCAAATTAGTACACCATGTCATACATATGACACTAATTGAAGGAAAAAATGTCTTTATAATGTGCACAGTTGCAAAATCAATGAACAAGCCGTAATGACACAATGGGGCAACAATAATGAGAGTATGCTGTGCGAAACTGTGCAGTTTGGCAACGAACGTCAGCCATCTTACATTTCATTAAGATTTTGTTAGTGTTATGAATGATGTGAGATCGTAGAAGTTTTGGAAGGGTGGACTTTGAGTCTGATAGATGGAACTTGATGGGAGACGTATAAGCCGTGTGCCCGATGGGGTTTGACATAGGCAAAAACTACGAACTTTTATAGAAACTTTCTTCCCTGTTTGAATTTTCAAAAATTCTGCCTTAGTGATCACTTTCGGTATAAAAGGATCTCTCGTGTAGATCCAGCGGTGTAGGCTGTGCGTTGTATGTCAGTGAGCGTCTGGTACATAAATAATATCAGGTAGGCTCTTTAACGGAACAAAAACTTTGCAATAGACATCTAAAAAAATGGCTATGCTTCCCTAAATTGTAGGTAATATCTACAGCACTAATAAATGACGCTGATGATGAGTGATGACTGATTTTCGTTCATCTTGGAACTCGTAAGTCGTAAGCATCCACTATATAATGCCTTTTGCAAAGCGGTATGTGAAAAAGCGATATACATCTATATATTCAAAAATATAATTCTATGTAGGTAGTATTTCAAAGTACGTGGAACATACCAGCATTGACCATTCTGCATGAGCCATTAACCGTCTCAAGTTCAGTGAAAGGCCGGAAAACTATAAGCCATGGAAAGAATTGTGAAAGGCAACCATAATAGCGATGAAACGATCTGAGAACCAGATGGATTATCCACACTTTCCATGATTTATACTTATTTGTTTATTTTCGGACAATCAATTTATATTAGTTATGTCATTTAAAAAAAAGAAGGCCACACAAATATGGCGGCATGTAATGGCGGCAATTTTTTTTTTTAATAAGCGGCACCATTGTTCTCTTAAACAGCCTCATTTACGTGCACATGGCCCTTTACTGCATGTCGTACGTAAATGTAGTTGATAATCAAGTGACATAATGACCAAATTGTCTCAATCCAGTTAATGCTTTTAAATACTTCTGGTTTGTAGCAGGTAATATTTTTATTTTACATAATATTCCCGCCAATTCAGTAAGTTGCCAAGCTTTGTAAATATTATATAACATTTTTAAGGAAACAGGATACTGCTGGATTTCTACTTATTTTGCACGAAGAAATTTTAACATGTAGCCCATACAGGTGTTTGTTTTGTTAGTTTTTATTTAAATCACCCATTTCTAAACACAACTTGGTCCCATCCCTAGTGGGTAAGCTACGATTACCGGTGATTAAACCGACTATTAGAAGCTGCAATCACGCTTGACCGTGCAATATCCGTGAGCATGTAATCTTGAGCAAGTATTTTAAACCGCACAAATGCAGTTTGTATGGATGCAAATATTGACTGAAACCAAATGAGTTTAATTTTTTAATTACTAACTACGACACAGACTACGATCTTGATGATCTTAAGATCTTTTTCTTCTAAATTATTATGGTAAAGAAATCTACGCAAACTTTTTATGTTTGCATAGATACAGCTGTAAAAAGGTGAGATTGTTTTGGATTAATTTTATCGAATCGTGATTGATTAAAACTGTTAAATACTTTTTATACTTAAATCTCTGAAATTAAACACTTTCTCGGTAACGTTTAAACGGAAATAAAATAAATTATGTTATATGTTATCCATATTTTAATTAATATTTAAATAATTTTCAGTTTTCAATTATTATTATTTACAAAATGAAGGTTTACTTAAATAATAAGTTTTACTTATTATTAACGGTTTTACATGACTGGCCTCTAAGAGTCTGAAAAACTTCTGAATTACATAACCTAGACATAAAAATAAAAACTCATTTTACTATTTATTATCATTGTTAATGCTGGCTGCTGATTGTTTTTAAGACAACAGCCAGTCACTTGTTTTACGGATAGGCATTGTAACTTTTTGGATGAAGAATGAATGATCTTATTGATCTAAATCATGTTATTCTTTTTACTTTGCTATTGGAAAGGTCTCCAAGAAAAAACGTCTTCATTCAACAACTATTTTGCTTACTTAGATGATATTTCAATTTGTTTTTACTGAGATACACGTAACCAAACAGAAGTTGAACTTTCAATTGGCTTTTCTATGAAACCAAGAAAGCGGAATAGTATAAAAGAATTGTAGTCGGAAGTCGTGAGAAGTGGGTGTCGTCGTGCAGGAAAGCGGGTTGCCGTGATAATCACCCATTGTCAATGACGTGGTAGATGTAGACATGTATTTAGGAATTTTCGTCAACGACTACTTCGTTTACAAACATTATTTTTCAAGGTTTGTTAAACTAAGACATTCCTATTTGTTTGTTACTGATAGTAACGACTTTGGTCTGGGTTCCCTCAGAACCTTAAGCATAATACTTAATATATTATTGTTTAATATTATGACAAACGCACAAAAGGATTCATCTTCAAACTTAGGGTGTTTTCGTGATTTGAGCGATGCGATCTCCGACTAGCGAGACGACAAGGCACACAATATACAGGGTGTTACAGAAAGGGTATATCAATACAAACGGGTTGAAGAGTGTATCTGGTCTAGAATCTCTGTACAAAATTTCAGCTCAAAAGCAGTAACTTTGAAAATGCTTAATATTTTTTTATTTCGATAGTTTATTAAATTGAAATCATAACAAACGTGTCACCGCACTACGAGGGTCATTATCCATTATCTGTAGTGTGTCTGTGCGCCTAGTACACGCACATCACGCTGCCACGCGCCAGTACAGCGCCGTGATGTCGAAATAAAAAAATATTAAGCATTTTCAAAGTTAATGCTTTTGAGCTGAAATTTTGTACAGAGATTCTAGACCAGATACACTCTTCAACCCGTTTGTATTGATATACCCTTTCTGTAACACCCTGTAGATGCTGTTGAGCCTGAGAAACACTGTAACTAAAGAGTATTATATCTATCTAGCTATGCAAAGCGGACTTTGACTGGCTTTTGGCTTAGCATCGGACAGAGAGCGATTAATGTCCAGACAATAATACCCCGCCAGAGAACGTATAGGAATAGTGCAATGCCAGCCAATAATTTTCTCGGCAGGAAGCTAAGCAACCAGACGTGTCCGTTTTACAAGAACCAAGCTTGAACAAACCACCTGTCAGTTAAGCCTTGGGCTTATAGGCATTAAGTATGATTAACACGACGTTGAACAATAGTCTTTTACCTGGCCTGTAGATGCTTCATCACAATTTTATAAGCTATGTTTTTTTACAAATGGCGTTTATTTGTTGAGATAAGCAAACATTGCATCCGGCCCCTCGCCAGGTAAGCCAATAAACAAACTGTTCGTGTTCATCCCTTAGTACCCAGATGTTGTGCTTCTTCCGTAAACAGAAATCTTTCTTGAGTTTCTTTGTTTATTCTTTCGACTTTTGGGGTCAAAGACTAGATTATCTTGGTGTCCGGCGTTGCCTGATGATAAAAATAGACACAGACTTTTTCATGATTAACTTGTGTATTTTATCACGAATATGGTAAAGAATAGACAAGAATGATGCGTAAAGTATTATGGATAGTAACAGGGCAGTCATTTTACAATGTTCAAAAACATTGGAAGTTTTAGATACACACGACGACACATCAAGTTATACATTTCCAGTTTTAGCTGACCTCGCATTGTATAGACTTTTCATACATTGATAAGTCAACTTATACCACCAGCTTTAAATAATTTAGAACCGTAACTGAAACTGACAGCTACTTATGGCTACTCAGCCCTCTAAAGTCAGGTTCCAAAAACGAAAGCAATTCATAACCCCTTACTTTTTAAACATATACCTGTAGGTACCATAAGCATTAGGCACACTAGAAAGTCTTTGTAATTCCTTCAAATTAACATCTTGCATTACATAAAATGTACGCTCGTTGCATAAAACCAAAACCATCTCGCACTCACAGAATATTTAGTTATTTGTATACCTAAACCACTTTCTTTGGCCTTTGCATAACTTGAAAACTGACCAAACGTAGAAAACCGACGCATCAGCAATATGAAAGTCTCATAATGTTCATTGAAGCGGATATTTTGAGCTCATTTAAAATAATTTCTTCTATTGAATAATAAAATCTTTATCGTAATATGGTTTTATAAAGTAAAAGATTCCAGACTGAGAGGTATGGTCATGTACTTTGGCAAACAGATGACCATATTATCGTGACAAAGTGCCGTTTCATGGCTGCAATGAAGAGGGGAAGAGGAGGACCTCAAACCACATGGATGATGAAGGTCCAAAAGGACATGATTTCAGATGGGACTTACGGAAAATGACGCACAAGACCGAAATAAATGACGTCGCATGATTGGGAAAGCTGACCCCGCGTAACAGAAAAAGGCTAGGCCAAAGAAGAAGCTAGTATGAATTTATAATATTATCTATTATCGTGCATTGCACTGAATGTATTGTGTGATAGGTGGGACAGCCCCATGCTGGCTCACTGGATACGGCTGCACACTTAGGTGTCAGTCGTTTCAATTTTCAATATTGTGGTTTTGTGTTTTTACTAACATTAGGTTAAGACTTTTACTAACAACATATGGATTTTTAATCTGAAATAAATGTGTTATTATTATTATTGCGAAGTATGCCTACTTGAATAAAACATGATAGTACTTTACAAACATAAATTATCATCTAACTCTACACTCGTGAGTCGTGACTTTCATATCACTGTGTATTATAGGCATTATAGCTGTACGTAGTATTTAGCTTTACGGAGCAGAAACATCACGAACTTCATTTATTTGCTCATGTAATGATAATTTATTCTCCATAACAGTAGTGAGCCGTTGGGCGCCAACTAAACTAAACATAAAATATTTTACACTCACAATACAGAAATAAATTAATTTTCGTGTGAATGTTCTTTTCAATATAATATACAATTTCTGGGAGTACCATGCAGCGTTTTGCAGTCATTTGAAGTTGCTCAACCGAAAACATAAGACAATCGTAACAGCACGTAATCCAACGTTTTCTTTCCAGCAAATGTTAGTTTCAGCATAGATAAATCCGCAATCATAACAATAACGTAACTTAAAAGTTTCGGTTATCATAACACGGTAACTAACTATGTAGTTACTATGCATGTTCAGAAAGATGTTCACACAGATTTCGTCACTTTCACGATCGATTTCTCCCAAGCTTTCCACTGTTTGTCTTTACAAGATCTAATAGACTTGAATATGTAGATAGTAAGTAATTCGCTACACGTCTCTGGGACGCCTCGCAAACTACAATTAGGCATTATGCTAAATAATTTTCTTCTTGGAGACCTCATTGAACAAGCTGGTAAGTGATAATAAAGTAAGATTAAGTTTTCTCTATGTAATTTTGTGCGCATTATGGGATGAGAAGTAATGATGGACTGGAATTCGCAAAATTGGCTTAGGATTTATAAACGAATTCCTATCCCGAAAGACTTATCGAGAAAATTGAGTTTCAGCTAGCTGTAAGTAAGTACCGACCTACCAATTCCAATCTGAATAGTTTTTACCATGATGATTGCATAGTTTTTGGTAAGTTTAAAGAGGACGAGTAGCTTTGTTTCATCATTTGATAGCCGTGACGCTGTAAGACGTTTTTATCACAGCATTTGCAATCATTAGTAAATGTTTACGAACCTATGACACTTGTTGGGGTATTCATGTAAAAAAACCTAAGAATTGCATCCCCATAAACATATGTTTAGCACATCTTAGTACCGGTTATGATAAAATGATGTTTTTGATGACTTTTTGCTCCACTTTGATGATTTTACAGTAGGTAGCACAAACCGATAAAAATATATGAAGAAACTTTGTTCCAATGAATGAATACATTAATGAAGTATCAGAAAAACGCAAAAATAACGGAGGATACCCACACAGTATAATTAGCTAAGGAAAAATTGTAGGTACCTAGTTCCCATTGGACTCAAAAACAGAAGCTTCAACAAAAAAGTTTACAAAGACCCATTTAAGTTTGAGATAAAGAAAATATGCTGAAGGATTGGTCACGTAGGAACTTGTCTACGTGTTGCTTTTAAAGCCACCCCTAATAAAGAACGAGCAAAAAATTAAGCCGTCCTCGCGAGCAGGTAGAAGACAAGGCTCGGCGATACAAGTTGGTTTGGATCGCAAAAAAAACATGACCCCGACTCGAGAAAAGAAACCAGAAACTGTCAATCTGTCGTTACAAAAAGTCCAACGTACATAACAAGCAAATTAACCGTGAGATGTTCCAGTTTTTGCAAATTACGCGCTTTCTGTAAAATGTTAAACTGAAGTTTTTGTGTATGTCGACGACTTCTTGGTTGCAAGGGGAGCCCTCAAATAATCCATTTTAAAACGTGGTTTGGCGTATATCGTTATCGGTCGTAGTTTCTTTATCTCCACGTCTGGGTGCACAGGAGTAGCACGGAACAGTACAGTTACCTACACATTTGTTCGTGCCATTAATACGTGCATATTTATGCGTAACGTGTCTGCTCTAACGGTGCCTCGGCAAGGACTCGAAAGAATACGTGCTACGGTGATTTTTATTGAGTCCATTCCACTACTACTTGTACCTACTTCGTAATGAAACAAGGGACGTGTAGTAAGTCATAAGATTTATTGATGATCAAGATTGTATGCGCTGGCGCTCGATACTAAACAATCGACAATGAAAAATTCTAAGATGTTTATCAATTGTTTGTTTGGTGGAAGGTGTTAGTAGCAGCTGTTCTTCAAGTTTCTTAATAGTTTCAAGATTTCGTTGACTTCGACCTTGTAACTTATAGTAATCTGTTGGTGCTATAAAATAAGACAACTGAAAAGATGCTATTAAGCTAATTTTGAAGACTTCGTGGTGACTCGATGAGGAAACTGATAAATAAAAAGTTAGTTAGTTTTAAAATAACTTGACCTTAATCTACCTACTTACTAATTCATTAAGAAGGTAACAAACTAAAAAAAACAGTTCTAACTACTTATTTAACTTTTTCTTCTAAACTGTCAGGCACAAAAATAACAGGTAGGTAAACAAAGATATTGAATATCTAACATATGTTAAATCATGAATAATTAATTATTATTAATTCCTTACCTGTATGTTCGTGCGCTTTACTTCAATATAAAGCCAGTTATCCGTCGAAAATGCTATAGCCATTAAAGCAGCAGCCACGATTGCTGTAATGGTCGCTATGGACAAAGTTACCGCTGAACAAGGCATTTTTACAACCTTCAAGAGACAGTAATAGATAGAAGACGGTTAAGGGGATATTATCACAATCACAACACTTTGTATCGTAAAAGTTCACCTATACAGCATTTTCGTAAACACTTAACGGATCGGAGAACACGACAGCACACACACAATATAATAAAACTCATATGAATGCGGTCATCGCCTGCAGCGTACAGAGTTCGCGCGCGAGACTTCTTTGCCTACTTCACTGCGCCTTGCCTTGCCGCTCTCTTGCGGATGTGAAACTTTCGAAAGCGAAGAACTCCGCCAAGTGGCGGGAATGCAAATTAAAAAACAGGTTTTGGGATGCCAACTCTAAAAAATATTTGACGTGTGGTAATTATTTACAGATTTCGTCATGAAATTAAAAAGATTAAGAATTATTTTTTTCTTCGATTGTTTTATGTTTTATTGCTACTGTTTAAAAAAAAATATATGTTTAGACAAGTTATGTTTTCGTTTCATGTTTTTACAAAGATTGATTATGGTGAAATGAAACGCTAATGTCAAAATGAATGAAGTGGTTCATTTTTTTTTTGACATTAGCGTTCATTCTTTATCATTCGCAAAAGGTTACATGCTCTGTGTCATTCGCTCAATGACAATCAATACCAAGGAACATAATTATCAGTGTTGCCAACTTAGCTCTATTAGAGCTAGATTTAGCTCTATTTTCAATTAATTAGCTCCAAAAAAACTATTAGAGCTCTTTAATTGTAAAATTTTAGCTCCATTCCAATACATGAAAATGAAACTTTTTGTTCTTTTTTTTCAACGTTTTAGGTGTGTATCCGAATTTCATGCAGACCAACAAGTAAATCAAAGAGTACATAGAGCCATATTTAGTACTAGCTGCGCCCCGCGGTTTCACCCGCGTAAATGTCGATCCCGTGGAAATATCGGGATAAAAACTATCTTTTGTCCTTTTCCGGGACTCAAACTACCTCTATACCAAATTTCATCTAAATCGGTTCAGTGGTTTAGGCGTGAAGAAGTAACAAACATATAAACACACACACACTCACAAACTTTCGCCTTTATAATATTAGTGTGATACGACTTGAACTACGGGGAATCCCCGTATTGTTTTATTTCGTTCGTTTCATTTAAGTACTTTGTTTCGTTCGATCATTCATTCCTTGATTTTGGTAATTGATGTACAATCGTGGTGAAGTACTGTGTTGATTATTTGTTTATTTATAGTGCGAATTAAAAAATATTGTTACCATGGCAACTTATGATGTGGAAAACTCAGGACCAAGCACAAGTGGATTAGAATTAGTGAATTTGACACACAATTTCAATAGTTCTGACGACGAATAATCGTATTTTTAAATATTTCTATTATTAATCTAACAAGATATAATATCATGTTACGTTTCTCTTTATCAATAATTAAAATTTTGATTTTAAACTTTCTTTTATTCTAGCTCTTTTTTTACAAAAATTTAGCTCTATTTTAGCTCTTTTTCGAAGGTGATCTAGCTCTCTTTAAAAAATTTAGTTGGCAACACTGATAATTATTTAATCTATATAGTAGGGAGGAGAGAGATCAATACAAGAACAAGGCAAGTTCAACGCAGTGAAAAATAAAACATTAATAAATTGTAGATTTATGCATTAAATTACAACGATATGTCTGATTCTCCCGACATAACAAAATATGACGACGTATTATCGTCAATCTTAGTCAATGAAAAATCAATATTAGGTTTCCTCTCGTCCATATTCGGCTTTTTAGCCAGAAGGTGAGTTTCACTGTTTTTGTTTACTTTTTTAGCTTTCGATATTGTGTAACTCAATGACCATTTATCTGTGACAATATTGAGCGTAAAGTAATTCACATTTTTGTGCCTCAATACTCAGTCCTCCGCCTTACGTATGTACTTACTTGGCTCAAAATTTAATCTAATTCTATACCTATAGCTTAAGCATAGCATAATAAATTAAGGTATAATTCCGATCTCGGCAGCACGCAGCAGTGCTGCCGCGGCAGTGCGGTCGCAGCACTACTGGTCCTCATACATTTTCTATAGGTTTATATGAGATTAGATTCCGAGCACGGCAGCAATGCTGCGCGACATTGCTGCGTCTCATTGCTGCCGTGCTCGGAATGTAATCTCGTATAAACCTAAAGCCTATAATGTTCCCTCTGCTGGGACACAACACAGGCCTCCTCGCTGTGAGAGGGAATAGGCCGTAATCTACCACGCGGGCCCAGCGCGGGTTGGTAGATGTCACATCTTCGAATTTTTGGTTCTAGGACATGCCTCACAATGTTTTCCTTCACCAATTTGAGAGCAGTGGTGTTGAAATTATTTACACAAAGTAAAGCGCCTGTCCGGGTTCGAACGGACAATCTACAACTCTTAAGAAGGCCTTTACCACTAGGCCACCACTGCACATTTTTTTATTCCTTATTAATTGGTGTAAAGACTGTTTTTTTTTTTTTGTATAATATGATCTGCAATCGGCTTATCTAGCCATAATCAGATGTGGTTTCAGTAGGTAGTATATTTTTGATAATGTGGCTCCAATGAGCCGACATCAACACAAAGCATGATAATTGCCATTCTCAGTCTCTCTGATCCAGGTTTAGTATATGCCATCTTTTAAGGTGTGTTGTGGTTTGGTTAGTTAGGAGGTTCTTAGTCAATTCATTGGTATGCTCTAATAATCTCTTCTTGTATCGAGTACAGTTCTTGTTTACTTCTTCCTTTACCGTAGGCATCTTTAGGTATTCATGGATTTCGGAGTTTCTCACGAACCATCCTGCGCCCCATATTGATTGCAAAGCTATGTTCTGAAATCTCTGCAGAATTTCTATGTTGGAGTTACTGGCAGAACCCCATAGTTCTATACCATATGTCCACACCGGTTTTATGATGGCTTTATAGACCAGTAGTTTGTTGTTCGGAGATAGCTGTGATTTGCGTCCCAATAGCCAAGAGAAGGTCTTGTACAATATTGTTGCCTCTTTTTTCTTTGCCTTGATATGGTTGGCCCATGTTAGTCTTCGGTCAAAGTCAAAGCATTTATTTCAAATAGGCACATAAAAGGCACTTTTGAACGTCAAAAATTTTCTTAAAATAGAATTGATTCTAGTCGCCCATTCCAAAAGGTAGTTTTCGTATGGAGAAGAATGGGCAAGAAACTCCACTGTTACTCTTTTAAAATGGTCTATATGTAGACCCAAATATTTTACACAGTTACTCGTTGGTAATTGTTTTCCTTCCATAAGGACTGGTGTACATTCACCTTTTCTTAGGGTAAAGGTTGCCTGCACAGATTTGTTTACACTAGGCTTTATTCTCCATTTTTGGAGCCAAAGTTCAATTTTATTAATTTGTGTTTGCAGCTTTAAGCTGTAAAGACTGAAATAGACTCACACTCATTTTCTTATAAATATTTTCCAGGACCGATTTCTACTATGTACCTCAAGGTCCGTACGAAAACATGGGATTTCCACCAGGAGTTGCTGAGGAGCTGGTGATCAAAGTCCTCAGGACTTGTGACCCTAAAAGCTGGAAAGGGCCAAACGGTTCTCAGAAACCTATCGACCTTAACAATGAGATCATGTGCTCAACTGTAGCCCAGGAGGTGGAAGTTGTTGGTGATGATGATGATGGTGTTGCTGATGAAGCAACTACCTCAGAACCTATTGAGAACCCAGTTGAAATTACAGAAAATTCTCCTAAAGACGAACCAATACCAAATACTCAACGCGAGTCTCCAAGTAATGTGACCAGTACTTCAAAGGTTTTCCCGGAAGACTACAAACCTCCAGAAATACCGAAACAAAATAACAGTGACACTTATAATGGTGCTGAGAGGGAAAAGTACTTGTGGTCTCAGAATATTATGGAACTAGGTAATAATATCTTGCACATCATTTTAATTTTACTTCAGTTACTTTTATTGTGAACAAAGACACGTAATAAACGTCTGGTTAGCTTGCCATCTAATGAGAGGAATAGTAACCTCAGTCACAAACAGAAAAATAGTATTTCTTAGAATATTAGCTATTTATTGGCAAAAATTCGAAAACATTTGTGACAACTACCAACCCGCACTGGGCATTATAGGTTGATTATGCATGCTAGCTATTTATTTACTATGGACCCACAAAACTAAGTTTGGAAATATTGATACAGGTCCATTAGGATACTCAGTGCATCAAGAATTTGATCATTCTTACAATATATAATTTACTAGAGTTATGTAGTTTCACTGGTGCCCTGTCAGTTCACCAAAAATTATTTTACAAATTTTTTACTTGACAAACAACGATTGGCAAAAACATGATTTGTCATTTCATCATTATACAACAACAAGTTTGCGAAATAATTCACTTTACAAAATAATCACCCTATAAACTTTTGTTTAGTAACATGTTATTTGACAAACAATTCATTTTTTATTCATTTTATCTCATAAAACAACGTTTGGAATAAAAACGTTTTACATATTGACTTATCATTACGCAATTTCTTAAAAATGAAACTCATTCTATCATCGACTTGCGCTAATAAAAAAAAGAGATTATTTTTAGTGGGCTACCCGGAACCGAACTAGTTAGATTAGGTTAATTATTAAAAAAAAAAATTAGGTTAGGTTAGGTTAAAACTGTGACCCCCACGCACGAGCCGAGCGAGCGAAGCGAGCGGTGCCGCGGCAGCGGCCGGCGAGTGCCACAAACAACTAAATTATATAGAAAAAAAAAATACTTTACACAAAATATGGGTGCCACAAACGACTTGCGCTAATAGAAGAAAAAAGAGATTATTTTTAGTAGGTGACCCGGAACCGAACTAGTTACGTTAGGGTAATTATTAAAAAAAAATGGTTCGGTTAGGTTAGGTTAAAACTGTGACCCCCTACGCACGAGCCGAGCGAGCGAAGCGAGCGGTGCCGCGGCAGCGGCCGGCGAGTGCCAGAAACGACTAGATTATATAGAAAAAAATACTTGCCTGAAAATTATTTGACCCAAATGGAGAATACCGTCATGATCACTTTGTGACTGGTTTAGAAAATCTTTACATAGTATAAAACAGTCACTCCCGCTGTCTGTAAGCTTAGATCTTTTAAACTACGCAACGGATTTTAATGCAGTCGCTAGTGTATTATAAAATGATATTTTGTATAAACGTTATTTTTCCAAAAGAATCTAAATATTAAATGAAAAATGTACAAATGATAAAATATCATCCGTAACATTTGTAAAGAGAAGCATTTGCCAAATAAATGTTTGTAAAGCGAGTGTTTATAAAATAAAACATTTGCGGAATGAGTTGTTTGTGAAATAAATAGTATACGAAACGTTGGTTGTAAACTAAAAATTTGTCAAAGGAGTTTTGGTGAAACATTAGTGAACCAGTTTCACTTTTATCAGTTTAATCATACAGAACAAATAAAAGCATGGTTTTATAGTTTTTCTGCTATAGCCACACACATCCAACAGTTTGTAAAAGAGGCCCTTTATTTCTTACTTATTACTTATACCACAGAATACTTAAAGTACTACGTACAGAAAGGCCACTCCCTTCCCCGCACTAACATCAGTTACCGCACCTCACCCCGCACTTCGGCGTATTCGTCTGTATTCGTCGCAGTTCTTTAACAAGAGCGCTCGCAAACACAAGTACCTCACGCACACATTCATACGTCATTTTTAATGTAGTAGTAGTAGGTAATTATTTTGCGAGCGTTGTATGGAGTGTCCGGGGTGTGCTTATACTAAGACACATGTATAGTATGCGTCAAACTTTATGGCAGCTCTAAAGTGCGCTACTTCTTGCACAGTATCCCACCCCTTACCCCTAATAATAGGTAATAGGTACTACGGGCTGGTGTCCGCAACTCCACGTCAATGCGCGTATTTTGCGTACGGGTGGGAAAAACCCCTTACCCCTGCTGGCACATGAATTTCTTAATTCGCTTCATGTTCCGAGACCCCATTAAGTTTGAATCAGACTGGACCATAATGCTATTTATTTTTTCTGATTCCAGATGTAACCGTGAAGCTTCCACCAGATATAAAATCATCCAAGGACTTGAAAGTGACAATAAACCCCAGTGACATATGTGTGGCATTTCGAACTGGTGACATCATCATCAAGGATTCCTTGCCATACAAGATCAAAACTATGGATAGCTTCTGGAGCATCAGTGAAGGAAAACTATTGATGCATTTGGGTAATAATTTAGTTTATGTTATAAATTTGACGCAATGGTGGCCGACTAGTAATGGCTGCGACTTACGAGTTGTGGGCCATAGGTTCGAACCCTGACAGGTGCTTTGCTTTGTGTAAATTATTGCATCACCACTGCTCTCAAAACAGTTAAGGAAAACATGGTGGGGAAGCCGGCATGTCCTAAAACTAAAAGTTCCATGATATGTATAATTAGCACCACGAAAGATGAGACTTGACCGGCTCCCGCGCTCTTTCCGCCGTCCCTATGACGTCCGGCCCCGTCCCGCGCTCAGACTTCATACCGCTAAAGAGACCTAAAATCGTGTACTCCGCATTTCAAACCACGTGGTGTGTCAAGTGTCATCTTTCGTGGCGCTAATTATAACATCTACCAACCCGCACTGGGACCACATTGTAGATTACAACCCACTCTCTCTTACAGAGAGGAGGCCTGTGTCCCAGCTGTGGGACATTATAGGCTAATTTTACTATATGTTTTAAGTTACTGTCAAATAATATTCTTAGATATATAATGCTCTTCTTAGATATACACACCCCGGACACTCCATACAACGCTCGCAAAATAATTACCTACTACTACTCTCTCTTAGGTTGAAATGCGAGATGCCAATTATAACAAAAAAAAAAATAAAAAAAATTTCGCTCTCAGTACCAAAATGTAAGAGGGCTCTTATGATGTTTTATATCATTTACAGAAAAAGTTCAAGAAAGATGGTGGAATAAGCTTTTAACGAGTGAGGAAGATATAGACATGGATAAAATAGACTGTTCCAGACCTCTGAATGAATTACCAGAAGACCATGTTGCTAAGGTAAAGATACACATCTAACCAAAGCTTTCTGCTTATTAGTCACATCTAATAAGGATTGATTTATGCAAGGCCTAGATGGGTCCAAGACTCCATGCTGTGGCATGTTACAAGTCACAGGCGAGCCAGAGCATTCGTGATATGTGTCGTGGCCATATCGTAGATTTGCTCACTTCATGAAATGTTCGAGAATTTCATGAAATGGCCGCATTTCATGAAATGTTTCACTGTCTATTGGCCACATCATGAAGTGGTCTGGCCAGATCAATAATTACTCAACGTTTGACGATATGAACAGTTAAACGCACGATGTGGCCAAATATTAGTGATCATATCGTAAAATATTTAGAATATCCGCCGGTAGAGGCGTTGAAGTCGGTTTCCTCTATGGGTTTCCTATCCATTTGCATAAAATTTTATGACCTAATATAACTTGGCATACTTTTGTTTCTCCTAATTATAGTTTCTCTAATCATAGTAATAATTAAGCATAATATTCAAAAGCATAAATTTAGCATGCTCGTTTTATTTCTAACGACGTCATGTCGACGGAGCCCCGCTGCGCGGGGCTCTTATTTCTGCCTGCAGGGTTTAAAGGAACCAAACCTTGGGGTGCCCCTGACGTCGTTTAGTATTATGAGAAGTTGAGAACCCTAAATTCATGATATGGCCAAATGTCGAATGATATATCACGTATCTCCTGTCCTTTTCTTAATTAAATAGAAAGAAAAAGATGCACTGAACTTAAATTTAGTTTAGTTTGTGAACAAGAGAATCGGCGCCATTGTTGGATTTTCAACACTCGGTTCAGTGCCGAAAGTTTAAAATCCGCGCACTTTTATTTAGGCATTCATTGAATCCCTACTGGGCCCAAACAGTATAATCTAGATGTTCCATCGATACGAAAAGAGGAAGAAGTGAAAACTAGCATTAAAACCTTAAATTTTACTTTTTTTTTCAGGTCCATGAGATGCAATGGAATCAAGAGAGAAAAATGCAGGGTCTACCAACAAGTGACGAGATTCGGCACATGAATGTCTTGAAGAAAGCCTGGAATGCACCAGGATCTCCTTTCATAGGTCAAGAGTTTGATCTGAGCATTCTTGAAAACTCTTCACGCATGTTGGGATCATTTTCTGGACAAATCTAATGTGTTATTAAATTATTTGAAACTTACTTTTGGATTTGTTTGTACCACAGATATATGTAGATACACCTAGATAACGCAAGTATCAGGATCTGTATGAAAATCAAGCGTGCCATTTTTTGACTACCTACTATGACGTCACAAGCACTATTTAGTGATGGGAAAATCAAATCGGTTCAAAGACGCCGCCGCGTGCGGCACCCGTCTTGCCCCGGGGCCTAGCGCCAGCGCTCACGCTCACCCAGCCAACAGTACACAGGACAGGAATGAGCGCGAAAGTGGCGGCTTACGATTTTTGTACGTAAGCTGGTGCTTTTTGGCACGCGAAGTAATTGCTCTTGCGGTATCTAGGTGTACCTATATGTGTGGTTTGTACCATCAACCCAAGTGGGAAGATGTAACTACAGCCTCGTAAAGTGGGGCTACCTCGACGGTACGGCAGTGGGGTGTGGATGTGGAGCTGTGTCATAAACTATGTCCCACCTCCTATCCCGCGACCTATTTGCCCCAAAAAATGCAGCTGCAGCGACCTCTGCGCTGCCACCGACAATGCCGTGAAAGTGGCGAAGTATTGGGCCAAAAAAATGTTCGCTTAGTCAAAAGAAGTCACTGCTGGACATAGGACTCCCTCAAGTATCTGCCCAAATACCGGCCCTGTCTGCATCCAGCGGATTTCTGCGACATTCATTATATCGCCAGGGAACATTGTGGAGTAACTCGAAAAAATATGAATGCTTTAACCAATGTGTAAGTTTGTATTAAATAGTTTTTGTATGTTATTAGTTTACAGCTCTTAAGTTGCAAATAATTTAAATGATTTACTTAGTCTAAATTGACATATTTAACTCAAAGCATTTATATCAAATAAACCAATTACAGGCACTTTTGAATAGTCAGTCAGTCAGAAAGATTAAATTATATCCTGAAGAACACATTGTATATCACAATTATTGACTTCTTAGCTTGTAAGCGCTAGCTTAGTAGCTAGCTACGACTACGGGCATTGAGACTTTGAGAAAGATGTCTAAAACCTAACATTGGGATACATGAGAAACATTGTATTAACCTTTTAACTGCTTGTGTCGCATTTATGCGACACATATTTCCGTGCACCTACCGCTCGTGTCGTATTTCTGCGACAGAGAACATGAATGTATTTTTCGTTCTATTTTCGTCTTATTAACTGCGTGGCACAACTAAAACCTTTAAAACTTTTTGACTATTTTTTTATCGATACAACGATTTCGACTCCTTATTTATTGTAGGTATTATTTTATCTTGATTTTATCGATTTTTAGCCGCGCGCTAGGGGCACGGCAATTGATATTTAGCCAAGCGCTTAAAACGTTAATAAAAAATAAAAAAAATTACAAACTTTTTATTAAAAACATAAGAAACTTTTCATTAAAAACAAGAAACTTTTTATTAAAAAGCATTTTAATAATATGTACTTAAGCTAACACGATAAAAAATTAAAATCCTGATAGCACCAACTTTCCAATCAATGTTTTATTTTCTAACAGCTTGTGAGCCTTTTTTAAATTAGCGGCGTTGATTGGACTCATTGTTTGCGTCATAGTGCATTTCAGCTTCCCCTCTTCCAGCCACTGGGATATCTCCTTCATTAGCTCATATTGCCTGATCCTGTCTTCAGTATCATATTTTATCCTCGTAAACATCATCTCTGACACCAAAGTAATGCTCTTGTCTTTCAATGGTCTTAAGTCTACCAAAGCACTGCAGTCGACAATCAAACAAATTCTACCTTGAGGTTTGATAGCTTTCATCAGTGTGTCCCAATACGGTGCGGGGTCGAAATTAACAAGAATGAAGTCAACTCCTGCACCAAAACCATTCGCTTCTAGCTGTGGTATCAGATCCTGTGTATGGTTGAGAACAATGTCTGCTCCAAATTCGCGCGTAAAAGCTTGGGTTTCTGGACGGGACGCAGTTCCAATCACTTTGAGTCCGAGATTCTTACCGACCTGCGTCGCTACTGACCCCACACCGCCGGCACTATTGATGATCAACAAAGACTTGCCTTTGTCCTTCTCTGAGAGCAGCAAGCGGTCATATATTGATTCAAAAGTAGTAAGCGAAATGACTGGCATAGCCGCTGCTTGTTCAAACGTCCAGCTCTTTGGTTTTCTTCCCACTAGAAATTGGTCAACAGCTATGTATTGTGCGTTTGAGCCAGTTCTCCTCAAGTCGCCAGTGAAAAATACTTCGTCTCCAATATTCCATAAATTGGCTTTCGCTCCCTTGGAGACTATAATTCCAGCGCCGTCAACTCCCAAGATTCGTGGCGGATTTTCTGTATTAGGTTTCGGAGCGCGTTGCTTAGCATCAATGGGATTGACTGCCGTAGCCTTAACCTCAACTAATACATCTGATTCATTGACACTTGGCAAACTCACTTGTACGTCGAGGAGACTTTCCGGATCTTCTATCGGCAAATATTTATAGAGTCCAACAGCTCGCATTGTTTTCGGTAAACTCGCCATTGTAGTAAGTAACTTTGGACGCATATGTTTCGGTTGCAGAGAGATATGTAACCACTGAGCGTGTAACCTTTTATATATAACTGAAAAAAAACGCTGTTTTGACGTTATCATCACAATTTAATATCATTGACATTGTCACGCTTATGACTTATGAAACATACAATGACAACGCGAAAAGTGTAATGATAATTTATTAGGTACCCGAAGTATCTCATATCGCGCGGGTTCTTATCAAAATAAAAGCGGTACAGCGGTACCTACTTGTCTCAAAAGTAGGTACCTACATCTTTATATAATAACATTATATTTTAACCTACATACGATTAATAAAAAATAAGAATTCGCTAATGTGTCCATAATGAAAAATGCTTATTTCCATGATCTGAACATCTGCATAGCTATTCACAACCTTACGACAGGCTATCGTATCGAAAACGACACATTTCGATAGCCTGATTAGACTTGCCTGCGACAGCAAATAGCTGTTGGAAGAATAGCGGGCGTCTATTTGATTCAAACTGACAAAATTTTCGGGTTTTGGACTTATGAACAGCGTTGAGAAAACTCATACGATAACATTGATTGATGTTCGATACGATACGGAAGCGTATCGAGTGTTTGTGAATAGCTATGCTGGTCGAAGTTTATGTATAAGAACATATCGCTCATCCAATAGAACAACGACCACTATGACAACGACGTAATTGACAACATTTCATATTTTTAACCTGCATGTATTCTTACGTTATATAAAAGTAAATTCAAATCTAGGGCACCCATATTTTTTCGTTTTTCGAAATTATGTACTTTTCATTCATAATTTTAACTTTGAAATTCGGTGTATTCTAAAAAGACGCAAGTGCCAGATGACGTCAGCCTTACGGTAAAACGGCGATATTACCACAGTATAATATACTTCTTAGGTGACATTGACATGTCTTGTTTGATGTAATGTTTTCAATCAAAGACATTGGAATGCGTAAAGGTAAC
The DNA here is from genome assembly GCA_945859645.1 of Amphipoea oculea. Classification (NCBI taxonomy): domain Eukaryota; kingdom Metazoa; phylum Arthropoda; class Insecta; order Lepidoptera; family Noctuidae; genus Amphipoea; species Amphipoea oculea. The sequence continues at coordinate 18,570,344 of OX243864.1, read as the reverse complement.
TAACTACCTCATTTCGCCGTTTATGTGACGTCATCACATGTTTTTTGATTTTTATATTTTTTCTCAGAAATTTGGAAATAAAAAAATAAAATAAAAATATATTTGAACTCAGGATACGAAAATAAAGAAATAGTATTTTTGTTTTAAGGTCGTGTCAGGTTTGAAATGTTGTCAATTACGAAAATGTCGAATATGAGTTTTAAATGTCATAAGTTCTAAAATTCTATCTATGACAAAAACGACAGAATTGTAGTTACGGTGGTTTTCGATAAAGTGAGTGACTGTCGTTCGGAAACTGCCGTATTTTTCAAAAGGTCACACGGAAACATCGACTTAATTGAGTTTTTTTACCAGAGTTGGTAGATTAGGCAATCATTGTGATAAAATAATATCACAATGATTGATTAATCTACCAACTCTATAAATTCCTACCGGTTTTTATGTTTTTTAAAGATTATGCTACTTTTAGGTAGGCACTTGCGCCTTTAATCCTATTATGTACCCCGATCTCGTATTTCGTAAAATAAACACAATTTTTTTAGTTTTTTTTATAAATATGTTTGTATCTTACATTATAGAATAGAATAGAATACTCTTTATTATGTACACCATATAAATTACAGACATAAATATAGAAAACTACATTGTTGTAACTCATTTTCAAAAAACAAACATTTGATATCTACTTCTTAGCATACGTTCATAAATGTAAACTGATTTATAAAAATAAAACTAAATTGAATAATTTGTTCTTTAAATTTATGATTTATTCCCATTTCAAAACCTAGTTTAAGTATATGTCATAATTGTTATATATTATTTATAAAATGGCATATGTGTACGTCCGGTTTGTTTTATTTGGAATTTTTTAACAGTTTTCTTGAGTTTTCTCATGAAGGTATTACAAATTATTATTGATAGTAAAGTAACATACTTACATAAAAATATTAAAAGATTTTATCATAATTATTGGAAATCTATACTTATAATAAATCTGTAGAAGTTAAAATTCTGTACATTGAAAATATCAAAAAAAATAAATGGCAAGGGGTGTTAGTGTTACTAGACCGACACCGAACCCAAAAATGTGATTAAAAAAATTTTTGTCTGTCTGTTTGTTCAGGCATCACGCAAAAACTACCGATTCGATTACGATGAAACTTGGTATAATTATTCTTTAATATCCTGGGCACCACACTGGGTACTTTTATCCCGGAAAAGTATCTATCTTCTATATATAAATAAAAACAAAAGGCCTGACTGACTGACTCATCAACGCCCAGCCCAAACCCTTGGACCTAGAAAGCTGAAATTTTAAACAATGGTTCCCTTTATAATGTAGACAAGGAACAAGGAAGGATTTTTTTTAAATTCAACCCCTAGGGGAGTTAAATAGGGGATGAAAGTTTGTATGAAAGTCCGTCAGTTTTAAAGTTAGGATCTTCAAATCTTGTGTTAAGACTGACGACTAAAAATTAATTTATACGTGTCTCAGCGTTTTTAATAATTCCACCCCCAAAGGGTTAAAAAGGGGGATGAAGTTGTGTATGAAAGTCCGTCAGTTTAAAAGTTAGGATCTTCAAATTTTGTGTTTAGGCTGACGACTAAAAATTAATTTATACGTGTCTCAGCGTTCTTGATAATTCCACCCCCAAATGGTTAAAAAGGGGGATGAAGTTGTGTATGAAACTCCGTCAGTTTAAAAGTTAGGATCTTCAAATTTTGTATTTAGGCTAACGATTGAAAATTAAATTATACGTGTCTCAGCGTTTTTGATAATTTCTCCCCCAAAGGGGGAAGAACGACCTGACTGAAATATCAACGCACAGTCTAAATCGCTGGTCCTAGGGACATGAATTTTGGAGGGTGTGTTCTTTGTGAAGAGTAGGTATCGAATAAGAAGAGGTTTTTGGAAATTCAACCTTTAAGGGGGTAAAAAGGGGGGATTTTGTTTGTATGAAAAATCTTATTTCTTGAGTTAATAACCTTGAAACTTGGCACGAATACTTATCTAAGTAAATTATGAAGTTTGGAATTTTTCGTTTTTCTAAAATACGAATAAAGAGGTATTGGGGGGTGCCAAAATTTGTATGGAAGAATTTTAACGCCCTGTCCGATTAACTTGAAACTCAGTATTTATACTAAGGACTAAAAATAATTAATAACGTGTTTCAGGGTTTATCGAAAATCTACCCCTGTGTGAAAAGAGGTGAGTTTTACAGAGGAGGATTTTACTGCGTGGCTTGATTAGCTCGAAAATTGGTATAAATAAACATTGAGTCAAGTTATGAACACATCTTAAACGATTTTTCAAAATTCCACCCCTGTGGGGGTGAAAAGCGGGGATACAGTTTATTTGAAAAATCTGATTTCTTTGTTCTATAAACTTAAAAATTGGCCCGAATACTTATTTATCTAAATTAATTACAAAGATCATACCAACATACATTTTCGAAACTTTTAGAGGAAAGTAGGGTAGGGCGGGGCTAATAGTCCCAATTTTCACTCTAAGACCCATAAGTCTTAAAATCGAGTACTTACTGTCAACAAAAAATGTTGTATGAAACCTTACACAATTCAGCTTAACGCTCAAATAGTCGGAAGTGTGAATATTTATTTGATTTCCGAAAACTTTAGCAACAAATGCAAAATGGAATTCTGTACTTTTTACCCCGCTCACGGGGTAAAAAGTCCTAGGTTTGGGGTAAAAAGTCCATACATCCTAATGGCTAGCTAATAAGGTATTTGTGGTCAGTTATTAGGTTCAATCAAAATGCATTATTTTAAAATCAATATCCAATAATATTTCTGTTTAGTAAAATATCAATACAATCAACAAATCTTAATATTTCAGTATAATCAACATAAAATTCCAACTTGAAAACAACTAAAAAAACACGAAACGTGAATTATTTTGAGCTTTGCTTATAAACATACACAAAATCAGTCTTTTATTATAATGGCAGTAATTTCAAATCTTAATTTATAATCAGCTAAGTATTTAGAAACTCCCTAATCTTCATCGCTATCGCAATTAAGGCAGATAAAATTCAAATTTGAATTAAAGCACACACATCGTTCATGTGCCCAACCTTTGCAACTTGAACATTGAATCCACTGCTCTCCTGACTTGCTTTCTGAATAAGATTCGCTGCATATAATGCAAAAATACTCTTCATCTTCAGAGGAAGGCAACGGGCTATTCTCTTTTAAAATTTTCTTCTTTACTGTCATTTTCTTCGTATTTTTTTTAGTTTTTCTCATTTTACTCTTCTCTTGTTCTTTCTCTAACTCATTTTTTTCAGGAGTGTCAGTTAAAATGGTTGCTTTGCGACGTTTTCTGGTGTTTGAGGTTTTACGGGGTCCGGCTTTGGGCACAGGTAGAACGGCTATAGGGGAAAATACTGCTTTAGATGTTGAAGGTTGAGGAGTTATTCTTGCCAGGAATCAGGTAAAGCAATTGAGAACTTAATAGCGCAATCGTATGCTAAGCGGCGCACCTCTTTAGGTCCCAGTCCATGAAACATTTGCGCAAGCATAAGCAAATAATCGCATAAGCTCTTCTCTTGATCCTTGGTAAAAACTTGTCGTGTAGGAAGGTATCCAAAACATATGTTACCTGGGTCTTTCTTCAATCGCGCAATAAACCTTTTAAGAGAATTCCCGCAAATATCGTAATCTTTCGCTGCTTGACATAGTTTCTTCTCACCCTTATTGACTTCATCTGCAGCCAATTTCATAATATGTAGCGGTGTAGTCCCTCTATCTGTTCTTCTTTTATAATTACGCATCCTTTAAAAGAAAAAAAAATACACTATTTATTAAACATATCACTTCAATAAAACATATGGGGTAAAAAGTCCTCTCGCGGGGCAAGAAGTCCCATCCGTGTACTTCTTGCCCCATACCTACGTCCAGTGATTTGCAAAGTTATAAAATAAAAACGGTAAACAACAAGAACATTATATTACTATGCATAACTTAAGGGTATAATAAGACTGTAATATAAACTTACCTTAATCTTTTCTTTGCAGTCAATGTAGATCTATAAAAGAAATGACAACCAACTCTTTTTTTACTTTTGGGCGCGAAAAAATTCCGATTGCCGTGATACTTGCATGTGCGCTCCGCGACGACTGGCGGTTCGCGACTTCGTCATCGCCCCTCACCCCGCTTCAGGTCACGTAGACCGTCTGTTTCTAGCGCGGATAGATACTGTAATATGTATGTTGGGACTTCTTACCCGCCGGACTTCTAGCCCCGCCCTACCCTACTAATTTCACGCGGACGAAGTCGCGGGCAGAAGCTAGTATATCATATTTTCAATTTCAAACTTTTAAAACTTTCTTCTGAAAAATTGCTAAAACGTAATAATAATTACGTCATTGTTCTATTGGATGAGCGATGATATACCCTAAAGGGCGTGTACATTACAGCACCATTCATGTCTGTCCGTCCGCGTTATTGCGCTTAAAACTCAAAAAAACCGCTTCATTGATTTACCTGTGCTTAAACGTGGATCCACGCGAGACACAATGGCTTTTTAATTGTGTCTGTAATATCGGCATTCAACCAGTTAAACATAACTAGCGAAATGTGGGTGTACTAACAGGTATACATCTGCGGGGCAATTGCGTAACACTTTATCTATCGGAATCGGTTTCATTTTGACAGTTCAACAACATTCATTGCGTTATTTACGTGTTAAGCAGACAAATTTTTCGAACATATGAAGCAATGGATTAGCAATTGGCTTCGAAATGATTCTGATTCCGATTGATAGTGTGTTACGCAATTAGGGTGCTGCTCTGCCTAACCCTTAGGGGAATACAAGCGAGGTGTTATGTTATGTTACAATAACTTACTCCTCAATTTAATTACCTAGGACCTGCTAGGCTAGGAGGTCATCCATGTTTAGCAGTTGATGTTAACGTTGCATTTTATTTATTTATTCATTTGTTCCTCTTACAACTATCTTTCCAGAACTTAGACCTAATTCGATAGTGTTGCTATTAACTATTATTCATTTGCATCTATAGTAGAAGTACTTAGTAAAAGCACACACACACTACACTTTTTACTTTTTTACCCGACTGCGCGACGCAAAGGAGTGGTAATGTGTTTATCAGCCTATGTATGTATGTATGTTCCTTTGAAGCACTATACAGACCAAACGCCTGGGTCGATTTTTATGATTCACACGTCAATCGATTCCTCTTAGTCCGGCGAGTGTCACTAAAGACATGACGTTAATGAAAATTCAATATGGCGACTACTGGACGCCATATTGTGAAAATGAAAAAAATGAAAGTCAACAAACTATGTCAAGTGGGGTATCGTTGAATAGGTCTTTCAAAAATATTAGTGGTTTGGAAAGACCGTTTTTTGATTAAGTACACCGTTAATGACTTATCAAGCTTTAAAGTACCAAATTTCGTTAGAATCAAGTGTCCTCCCCGGGTGCGTCTCATATCGTATATAAAGTTATTTGGTATATTTTCATTTCAATAACGTTCACAAGATATAATAAACGTGAGATATACCAATTGCTGATATAATTTCTTTACATATAATATTTATAAACTCTTAAACTTACTTCGTATAACGTTATTGGATATAACGTTTATTTAATCGAAAATCATTGGGTCTATCGTTTAAAATATATATTGATACCGTCATTCTGGTTAACACCCCGATTCAGAACAATCCGACTCGGACAGCTTAGGTTAGAAAGCCTTCGTGGCTTCCGAATTATTTCCGTTACCGTTACCGCACCCGAACTCAACGAACGCACTAGACGACGTAGGATGCAAGAGCGAGCGAAGGGCACCTCGAGGTTCGGTTTGGTTAGGTTACTTTAAACCCTTTACACAAAAATGGAGGCCCCGCGAAGCGGGGCTTCGTCGACATAGGATGCAAGAGCAAGCGAAGGGCACCCCGAGGTTCGGTTTGGTTAGGTTACTTTAAACCCTTTACACTGATCATTATCTATACTAATATTATAAAGAGGTAAAAGTTTGTAAGTTTGTATGTAGGGGGTAATTTCTGGAACTACCAGTCGGATTTGAAAAATTCTTCTTGCATTTGATAGCCCAATTCTTGAGGAAGGCTATAGGTTATTTAACGTCACACTATGGCCCTTAGGAGCCGAGCAAAAGCGCTATGGGGAAACGAAGTGATAGAGCAGGAGACGCGGCAAGTGATGCAATACGACGAGATGGGTCGAAGGAATAAGAAATTTCACGCGAAAGAAGTCGCGGGCAGAAGCTAGTATCAAATAAAATTATAGGTTCAGTTGTTATATCTTGTAAATATTAGAGGTTTTGTAATTATATCATATACTAGCTTCAGCCCGCGACTTCGTTCGCGTGAAACTTCTTGTTTCCCCCGAGCCACCCCGTCGTATCGCATCACCCGCCCGCGCTATCACTTAACGTTCTTTTTTACTTTTTTTCTTTTTGCTCGGCTCCTAAGGGTCATAGCGTGATGTTAAAATAGCCTATAGCCTTGCTCAAGAATTGGGCTATCAAATGCAAGAAGAATTTTTCAAATCCGACTGGTAGTTCCAGAGATTACCCCCTACATACAAACTTACAAACATACAAACTTACAAATTTTACCTCTTTATAATATTAGTATAGATATTATATCTTGTAAATATCAGAGGTTTTGTAATTATATCATATATTACTTACACGTCCCCCCCTCTACCAACTAAACGGTTGTAGTTAGAAATTTAAATGTTACGGCAGTAGAACCTATACAGGGTGTTACAGAAAGGGTATATCACTACAAACGGGTTGAAGAGTGTATCTGGTCTAGAATCTCTATACAAAATTTCAGCTCATAAGCATTAACTTTGAAAATGCTTAATATCTTTTTATTTCTACATCACGGCGCTGCACTGGCGCGCGGCGGCGTGATGTGCGTGTACTAGGCGCACAGACACACTACAGATAATGGATAATGACCCTCGTAGTGCGGTGACATGTTTTTTATGATTTCAATTTAATAAACTATCGAAATAAAAAAATATTAAGCATTTTCAAAGTTACTGTTTTTGAGCTGAAATTTTGTACAGAGATTCCAGACCAGATACACTCTTCAACCCGTTTGTATTGATATACCCTTTCTGTAACACCCTGTATATTACGAAGTTTAAAGGAAAACTATCACACTTAAGTGGGATTAACAACTCATAACTAAAAAGAATAAAATAAAAAAATTAAATTTAAAAAATCAAAAAACCCGACTGCGCTAAAAAACTTAAGTTAAAAAAAAAAACTGAAAAGCTAAAAACAAGCCCATTTTAAATTAAATAAAAGTTGGAAGCAGGCGGGACCCATACCATTTTTATATTTTCAAACTCAAATGGGTCCCGCCTGCTTCCAACTTTTATTTAATTTAAAATGGGCTTGTTTTTAGCTTTTCAGTTTTTTTTTTAACTTAAGTTTTTTAGCGCAGTCGGGTTTTTTGATTTTTTAAATTTAATTTTTTTTTTCTTATACATTTTTTTTGCTTACCTACCTACTTACCTACCAATAATATGTTCTGTTAATGTGCCTTTTAGTGTTTGCTAAATAAATGTATTTTCTTTCTTTCCAGTATTTCGATGATGGCGAAACCTTTTCTCACGACATGTTTCTCATATCATTACTATTGACTTCCAAACAACTACTCAGTCACTGGCGACACTTAGATACAGACTTTCACTAACATTCTTAATTTTATCTTTATCATTAGGTAGCGTGATAAACACACATTTTTAGCATTTTCATCTCAGCTGCAAGCAAATGCCTTTCATTCGTCCCTTTCCCACGAAAGGGACGAAAGGCTGGACGACCCCAGGATTCTCATCCATATGTTGGTTTTAATGCGGCCCATTGGGCAGCTAATGAGACACAATTGATTTTCTATTGTAATGACAATAGGAAACCAATTGTGTCTCATTAGCGGTGATTAAGCGATTAAAGATCTCGCCTAACAGCTCGATTTAACAGCTGATTTTGACCATATTTTCTTGTAAGAGTGGAGACTTCTTCGATCGGATAGCGACCAAAACTTGATTGTAAAGGGGGCGATTATGGCCCTCTTAACCTAACTTGTTCACCTTAAGTAGATACTTAAATAATCACACCCAAGATTAAATGGCATTTTCCTCCATCAGTTCCAATTGTAAAACCCTAGATTCCTTATTTTGTGTAATGTCGAGTTAAATTCACAAACTTTTTATTTAAGTTTTTATTAAACATCGTGTGACGTTAACATACAAGATTACAAGGTCGCACATTTTCATTGTCTTACAGACTAAAATAAAGGTTAGGTACGATTATTTATTTTAAAACCTTATAAAACTAAAATCCTGATAGCACCAGCTTGCCAATCATTTTCTTATTTTCTATCAATTTGTGAGCCTCTCGTAAGTTAGCAGCGTTGATCGGACCCATCGTTTTTGTCAGAGTACATTTTAGCTTTCCCTCTTCCAGCCACTTCGAAACTTGTTTAAAAATTTCATACTGCCTGATTTTATCTTCAGTGTTATACTTCACTCTTGTGAACATACTTTCTGCCGCCAACGTTATGCTTTTGTCTTTCAATGCTGCTATATCTATGGGAGCACTGCTATCAACAATAAAACAAATTCTACCTTGAGCTTTGATAACTTTCATCAATGTGTCCCAATACGGTGCGGGGTCGAAATTAACAAGAATGAAGTCAACTCCTGCCCCAAAACCATTCGCTTCTAGCTGTGGTATCAGATCCTGTGTATGGTTGAGAACAATATCTGCTCCAAATTCGCGCGTAAAAGCCTGTGTTTCTGGACGCGACGCAGTTCCAATCACTTTAAGTCCCAGATTCTTAGCGACCTGTGTCGCTACTGATCCCACTCCGCCGGCACTATTAATGACCAATAAAGACCTGCCTTTGTCCTTCTCTGAGAGCTGCAAGCGATCACAAATGGACTCGTAAGCAGTAAGCGTAGTGAGTGGCATTGCGGCAGCTTGTTCAAAAGTCCAGTTCTTGGGTTTTCTTCCCACTAAGTATTGGTCTACAGCCATATACTGCGCGTTAGAGCCATTTCTTAGTATGCTACCAGTGAAAAATACCTCATCGCCAACGTTGAATAAATTTGCATTGGCACCCTTGGAGACAACTACTCCAGCGCCGTCCCATCCCAAAATCCTAGGCGATGTTTCTATATTCTGCTTTGGAGCGCGTACTTTAGTATCAATCGGATTTATTGCTGTAGCTTTAACTTCTACCAACACATCAGATTGCAGGACACTTGGTAAACTCACTTCTAAATCGACTAGACTGTTGACGTCGGTTATCGGCAAATATTTATAGAGCCCGACGGCTCGCATTGTTTTCGGTAATCTAAACATTGTGATATCTCGAGACGCGTGTGTAGTGGTTGCAAGCAGAAATGTTACTAAGAATTTAAAAGTGATAATCATTGGTTGACAATCAATTTTCAGCGCGTTATATTGATGTAGGTACCTAAATGGCAATCGTTCCGCGTTCCGATTACCAATGCAAACAGTGAACGAAATTTCGCAAGTATTTCATAACAATTTCTCAAAGAAACATCAGCCAGCGACGCGACGGGCGTGTTTACCGTGTTTACTAATTCTGTACTAACATACTCGCTTGATCGTTGCTCGCACACCATACTATAGAACTTCACGTTAATCAGTTAGGCCTGGCACACATTCAATTCAACGTTGTGTGCCCGTCATTCATTCATTCGAGTTCAGGCAATTAATTTATAATGATATCCCTAAAAAAGAGTGACGCAATCAGCTGTAACATACATGTCATGTCATGGTTGTAGTTTTGCAAAATAAAGCTATTTGAATGCGGCTGTTGTTCATACTCGCGGCTGTTTTTCCTGATATAACAGCGTTCTTATCATCGAGTAGATACACGGAGATAAGAACGCTGTTATATCAGCTACTCATGTGTAATAACTAGCCAACTGGGCTCTGGCATTAATTAGTTATAATCTATGTAATAGATACGAAAAAAATATAGGTAGGTAATTAAAATGTTAGAAAAATTCCAATTTAACGTGGACTCCTTCACACACAACACACCCAAAAGTAGGTAAACACTGGAGAAACCCGCAAGGTACTGTAACTGGTAGTCCCCCAGTTACGCTCGTAGGTTCCAAGCTTTACTTATTTCATTTCATTTACTCGTGACCCCCGGCTTGACATTGAATCAAGGAAAAAAATTAGAATAACTATTTGTGTCCCGGTGGGTATAACAACATGTTACCTACGTGTATATTTTGATACCTACTGTTGACATATCAATCAACATAATATACTTAATACTCGAAGACTGTCCTTGAATTGGATCGCACTAACTTCACAATTCACACTATTGCATCAGCGCATTCTATACCTACAAAATTTTGCTGATTAATGCTACCCATTTACTCAACTGAAGTAATGTTATCTGAAACGTCACCATTAGGGTGAAAAGTCATTCTTATTCTGATTTCATAGTAGCTAATAATTATGATGATTTATTTACTTTCAGTTTCACCTACTTACAGAAAATAAATCATTTATCGTAGTTTATGCCCTCACTGAACTGAGGACTGGTATCAAACGCCAATCATGGCCCTAACAAAATGATCTCTTACTTGCAAAAGCCACTTAAAATTCAACATGCATATTATCTTAATATTGACAGTATTATATTGCTACAAAAAAGCATTGTAGCTACTGCTCGGCTTTTTATATTCGGGTCAATCCGCGGAAATCCACTACCCGGCGAATATATGCTAACTAGCTTCTGCCCGCGACTTCGTCCGCGTGAAATTCGTACTTTCCTCTAAAAATTTCGAAAATGTAGGTAGGTATGATCTTTATCATTTATTTAGATAAATAAGTATTCAGGCCAGTTTTTAAGTTTATAGAACAAAGGAATCAGATTTTTCAAATAAACTGTATCCCCACTTTTCACCCCCACAGGGTCAATTTTGAAAAATCGTTCGTGATGTGTTCATAACTTGACTCAAAGACCCATAACCATTTTCGAGTTAATGGAAGCAAGCAGATTCACCCCTTAAACTTTGTTACTTACCCTTTTCCACCTTGGTAGGAGTCGATTTTTGAAAAACCCTAAAACACATATCTACTTGTTTTATTTTTTGTTTTCGTTACAGACTTTCGAGTTAATCCGACAGCGGGTTACTTATTTTTCTAATCTATCAACTTTGTCGCTCCCTAAATCCTCTGTAAGGGTTTTTTTTTTTAAACTAAAAGTGACAATCTTTATTATTTACTAACCCAAATATTGTCAAGTTTCATGTTTATTAACCAAATTAATAAGATTTTTTAACCCCCGACGCAAAAACGACGGGGTGTTATAAGTTTGACGTGTCTGTGTGTGTGTGTGTGTGTGTGTGTGTGTGTGTGTGTGTGTGTGTCTGTCTGTGGCATCGTAGCTCCCGAACGGATGAACCGATTTTGATTTTGTTTTTTTTGTTTGAAAGGTGAATTAGTCGCGAGTGTTCTTAGCTATGTTTGAAGAAAATCGGTCCAAGATGGCCGCCGCCAGAAAATGGCGGATTACTTATTTTTTCACAACTCCCTCAATATGGGTATCAAATGAAAGGGCTTGACAAGTAGAATACCAAACACTATGATAAATTTCATAACCAAGATGGCCGCCACCACAAAATGGCGAATTATATTTTTTTTTTCATAATTCCCTCAATATGGGTATCAAATGAAAGGGCTTGACTAGTAGAATACTACACTATTACAAATTTCAAATCTAAGATGGCCGCCACCAGAAATGGCGAATTCACAGAGGAATACGTTAGTATGGAATGAACGCCAACGACCACGAGTACCTAGCTTCGCTTCACTGTGGTAAAAAAATACGTACAGCTGCGCAGATTTCGGCTAATCACATGTGGATCGTATAGTATGTTTACTAGTAATATAATATTATAAAGTTTAAAAAGCAAGAAATAAAAATTAAATTAAAAATTTAAAAAACCCCCGACTCAAACAAAAACCTCTAAAAAGTAAAATAATAATATATATTAGCCCTTTAAGTTTAATATAAGTTGCAGGAAATATTTTGATCCAAGCGTCCTCATGTCGGGGGACGGCTAATGAAAACGCCAAACAGATGAGGCTTAAACCCAGCAATAATGAATGTACCTAGCTATTGTAGAAACATAACTGCTGTTAACTTCCAATTTTCATTAGCCGTCCCCCGACGTGAGGACGCTTGGATCAAAATATTTCCTGCAACTTATATTAAACTTAAAGGGCTAATATATATTATTATTTTACTTTTTAGAGGTTTTTGTTTGAGTCGGGGGTTTTTTAAATTTTTAATTTAATTTTTATCATACAAACTGTATCCCCACTTTTCACCCCCACAGGGGAGGAATTTCGTAAAATCGTTCGGGATGTGTTCATTACTTGACTCAAAGATTATTTATACCAATTTTCAAGTTAATCAAACAACGCAGTAAAATCCTCCCCTGTATATAACTACCCCTTTTCACCCCGTTAAGGGCACATTTTCGAAAAACCCTGATACACGTTATTCTTTATTTTTGGTCTTAAGTATAAATACCGAATTTCGAGTTAATCGGACCGCGTGTTAAAATTCTTCCATACAAATTTTGACGCCTCGAATCCCCCTTTAGTTTCGTAAAACAAAAAATGCCATACTTCATAATTTACTTATATAAGTATTCGTGCCAAGTTTCATGTTTATTAACCAAATGAATAAGATTTTTCGTATACACTGTATTCCCGCTTTTCACCCCCACAGGGGTGGAATTTCGAAAAGTTGTTTGGGATGTGTTCATTACTTGACTCAACGATTATTTATACGAATTGTTGAGTTAATCAAGCCACGCATTAAATTCCTCCCTTGTATAATTAACTACCCCTTTTCACCCCGTTAGGGTTAGGTTTTCGGAAAACCCTGATACACGTTATTCTTTATTTTTGATCTTAAGTATAAATACCGAGTTTCGAGGTAATCGGACCGCGCGTTAAAATTCTTCCATACAAATTTTGACGCCCCCGATTCCCCTTTTAGAAAAGTTTAGAAAAACAAAAAATGCCAAACTTAATCATTTACTTAGATTAGTATTCGTGCCAAGTTTCATGTTTATCAACCTAATGAATAAGGTTTTTCGTATACACTGTATTCCCGCTTTTCACCCCCACAGGAGTGGAATTATGAAAAATCGTTTAAGATGTGTTCATAACTTGACTTAAAGATTATATACCAATTTTCGAGCTAATCAAGCTACGTAGTAAAATCCTCTCCTGTAAAATGAACTACCCCTTTTCATACAGTTAAGAGTAGATTTTCGAAAAACCCTGATACACTATTCTTTATGTTTAGTCCTTAGTATAAATACTGAGTTTCGAGTTAATCGGACAGCGCGTTAAAATTCTTCCATACAAATTTTGACACCCCCAATACCTCTTTAGGGGGTAGTTTAGGAAAACGAAAAATGCCGAACTTCATAATTTAATTTTTATTCTTGCCAAGTTTCAAGTTTATTAACTCAAGAAATAAGATTTTTCATACAAACGAAATCCCCCCTTTTCACACCCTTAAAGGTGGAATTTCCAAAAACCCCTTCATATTCGATACCCACTCTTCACAAAGAACACACCCTCCAAAATTCATGTCCCTAGGATCAGCGGTTTAGGTTGTGCGTTGATATTGCAGTCAGGTGTTCATCCCCCTTTGGGGGTGAAATTATCAAAAACGCTGAGATACGTATAAATTAATTTTCAATCGTCATCCTAAATACAAAATTTGAATATCCTAACTTTTAAACTGACGGACTTTCATACACAACTTCATCCCCATTTTTAACCCTTTGGGGATGGAATTCTCAAAAACGCTGAGATACGTATTAATTAATTTTCAATTGTCAGCCTAAACAGAAAGTTTGAAGATCCTAAGTTTAAAACTAACGGACTTTCATACAAACTTTCATCCCCTATTTAACTCCCTTAGGGGTTGAATTTCAAAAAATCCTTCCTTATTCCTTGTCTACATTATAAAGGGAACCATTGTGTAAAATTTCAGCTTTCTAGGTCCAAGGGTTTGGGCTGGGCGTTGATGAGTCAGTCAGTCAGTCAGTCAGGCCTTTTGTTTTTATTTATATAGATAATAAATTAAATATCATTGCATTCTTTTTTTACTTTATATGACATTTCTTACATGTTTTTACATATGGCGCCGCTATCTAAAAAAGTATAACACCTTTATTTAATTTATTATTGCAATCAACACGCACCAAATGTCCTTACCATTTGCAAATAAAAGTCGGCCTAATTGAGCGGAATGGCCCATTCATCTTCTATCAAGTCTTCATTCTCAATTTCCTAGTTGGGAACGTTCTCAAGAGAGCTAAGTGAAGAAATATTTTCAGCATCCTTCGAGCCTTATCCCAAGTTATTATGGGTCGGTGCAGCATTTCTTTTATGGACAATACTAACCACGAGCATTGGGTTCGCGAATTTGTTTTGCAAACTTTCTTTGCACGAGCTTCTGGTACGCAACCTACATTCATTCGTGAAACATCATCACACAATAGCAGGGTTACCAGGGTAATTGCGTAACACACTTTTTTTTTTTCTCGCGGTGTAAATCCTCATGGACTTCCTCTATCGTGGGGGTGACAGAGGGGCATGCCGGACTCTTACCGGCTAAAACCACCGCGGTGTTCCACCTCTACCAATGGCCGGGGGTGCGGGATTCGCATAAGCATTCACCGCTCCCCCGACAGAGTAACACACTATCAATAGCAATAGGTTTCATTTTGACAGTTCAACAACATTCACTGCGTTATACGTTGTTGAGCAGACACATTTTTCGAACATATGAACAAATGGATTAGCAATATTCTTCAAAATGATTCAGATTGAGACTGATAGTATGTTACGCAATTAAGGTACAGCTCGCATTTTTATTGGCATAGTTAAATTGTAAACAGTACCTACAGTCATTTAACTACGGGCAGGTATTTTGATAAGGCTACATTTTTAAGTTTTTCCCACCACTCATTGTGATATTCAATCAATCAATCAACTCAGCCTATCGCAGTCCACTGCTGGACATAGGCCTCTCCCAGACTGCGCCACAGCACCCTGTCCTCCGCCTTCCGCATCCACTCCACAGTCATTGTGATATTATCTAAAGTTAAATAATGAGTAGGTATTCTTATCATATCTTATCAATGCGAGTAGCACAACAATTTTGTACAGGGTTATTGGGAAAACACCAGCAAACTCTTAAGAGGTTATTGTACTCATCATTATGAATAACTTTTACTATGGGAAATAACTTGAAATCGCGAAAAAAAATCTCTACATTGGTTCGTATAACTCGTCACAATGTAGGGAATAGCTGATATTTTTTCGCAATTTCAGGTTTGGTCCCATAGTAAAACTTGTTCATAATGATAAGTACCTACAATGATCTCTTAAGAGGTTGTTGGTGTTTTTCCAATCACCCTGTATAAATACCATCAGTAGTGGAGACAACATAGAACCTTGAGGGACACTAGAGCTCTATTCAAGAGTTTGCAGATGCGATGACTCAAGAAGAAAGCGTGCCTTCTGTAGATTATTAAATCTCATAATATATTGTAATACATATGTACTAGTATAGCCCTGTGGTAGCTATCGTAGAGCTAAATACAAAAAGCTATTGTGTTTGACCTTGGCTTTTGCTAATACAAATACCGATATCTGAGACATTGAAGATGTAGTAACTTGATGCCGCATGAAACTCATGTTATTGAGCATAGAATAGCGTTTCATCGACTTGTGTAGCCGTAAAGAAAATCTTTTTCTGGGGGTTTAGCAAGATTATAAATTCGTAGGTTCTTCATACTTTCTTAGTTAATTGAGGGACTGAGAACGGAAATATCTTTAACTTCTACTTATACAAATCAGTCTTTTTGTAGATCTATTTCATCAGGGTTAAAAAACAACGACAGGATGGATGCTTGTACATTTATTTCTAATAAGATATGGCTCCTATTCCTCAATACATTAAGTTCGTTACATACAATTATTAACATTTACACAATATAATACAAGCAGATCATAATATATCACAGAGTACGCGTAACAATTCACAATATGCGAAAAATAAACCTTTTCAAAATATTTGTAGCCTCATAATACGTCACGTCATATTTAATTTGTATAACAATTATTTAGACTATTTAAGATAAATATAGATACTTTATAAATTACTAGTAAGGAGTGACCATTAATCAATTATCGATGAAAGTATTTAGAAGGTCTTGTAGCTAAGTTATAACAGCCGCACGGGTCGGTCTATCAGGTTAAGCTACGCTTGCCGCGGTTGGCCCGTGGATGAGTGGCCGACCATCTTTACCTACTTACATACCAAGACCTCTCCGTGACTCGGAATGCACAATATACCGTTGGCCCCGGCTATCCTTCCTTTGACAGTCGTTACGGGTCGTCATAAGCCCGGAAGTCTGACAACCAGTCTTACGGTATCGTATTACCCAATAAATGAGTTGTGGAGGTCAGATAGGCAGTCGCTACATGTAAGATACTGATATTCAGCTGCATTCGGTTAGACTGAAAGCCGACCCCAAGATAGTTAGGAAAAGACTAGGCAGATGATGATATTAGAAGGTCTTAGTTTGTTCAGTTCTAAAATATTCATAGCTGAAAAGCAGTGAATGTGTTGATGCTACGTGAACTTATCGTTACGTGATTTATTTTATCCCATTGACTATTCAAGGAAATTTGTAAAAGTGTATGTATTCTATAAGAATGTGCATGCCTATCTATTATATCTAATTAACAAGGTGAATGGGCTATTTTAAACACATCTAACTATAACCACAGAATACTTGCTATAACTGTGGAGCTGAGTACATATAGGTCCCTTTTGTAGGCAGGTCTAGGTAGCAAACGGGCAACGTGCTACTTAACTGCTGTTTGGTACCTACAGATTTTATAAGTAATGGTATACAGGGTGGTCCAAAAGTCTTGGATCAAACGAAGTAGGGGGATAAAGGAGGTCATTTCCAACGCTTTTAAAGTGAGAAATAATTTTTGGTAATGTTACAAAATTTTTGGAAAAAAATAAATTGCTCTTCAAATTTGATACTCAGAGCCCTAATAGAACTTTGTAGTGCTGATACATTATCTAGTAGTAATACAACACAGTTTGTTTTATTGTTTTATATCACTTTTTTTTTAAATTCGTCTAATTGCACAAGAACTGGGTATACACAAATATTCATAACTTTTAGGGCAATTGAATTATGACCATGCTGTAGAAAGATTTTTTGTTGGAAATGACCTCCTTCATCTCCCTATTTCGTTTGATCCACGACTTTTGGACCACCCTGTATTTATTTGCGCTAACAGTAAGAGTAGTAGCACAGAATTGACTGACCTATTGGTATCACCATAAGGTCAATGAACTTAATGAACTTGACGTAATACAAAAGCAATAACAACAAATAATAATATAACCCCCTTAGGCTCTTACTAATAAACGTTGTATAGCGTCTGTATAGTTACAAATCGCTTTGTCTTCTTCTTTCAAAAGTCAAATTACTGACGACTGAAAGAGAGAAATCGGTGTGTAACTATTCATCTGATATAAGTAAGGGTTAGTGTACAGACCTTTCACAGTTATTTTACCTCTAGCTGATTCTGCATCACTGTCCAAATCAGTAATCTTTATTCTCATTCTAATAAGGTTGCTGCCACGGACTAGTCTGCCAAAATCATTGTGATCTTTATTCTCGTTGCAATATGGTTTTGGTTGCGGTTAGGTTGCTGCTTTAAAAGAACTGTGAACGGACTTTAGAACAATTGAATTCAGGATTGATTCTAGGTTGCTTTTCACACGTTTTTACACATCAATTGTTTTTTCGTGAGTGTAAATATTATTATATCGTTCAATTCTAAAACATGACATGAATAACTTTGTAAAAATACACGAATCTATTACTATAAGGTCCGGCGTTTCTTCAAATAAATGTTCTTGTATATCGATTTTATTCAATTTCGAGCGGCCATTGTTGTTTACATCTTTGTCAAATTTAGAAACGCCGGATCTTAGATTAACAACAATATAATAATAAGCTGCCTTGTTCAAGATATTCAATTGAACTCCGTAGTTATCCTTAATCACGACATATTTTAATTAGGTACATAATACAGACGATTAATCTAACATTATGATTAAATAAGTACAATGTCAATATAAATGAACTGGCAAAACTTCACAGAAGTTATGGATATCGATATCTATAGAATTATACGCTCATATAGAGAACCATCAACGTAACTACTACTTTTTTTTTACTTCTATGCATTCCTAACGTAAATACGCTTTCTAAGTGCTTTGGCATATTTAACTCGTTTTTGGGAAAAAATACATTTACCTACGTCGATATTTCTCCAAATGAGCCTATAATTTTCCCATTGCTGGGACACAAGCCTCCTCTCTGTGAGAGGGAGTGGGCCGTAACCACCACACTGCACAGTATTTCGTCTAGTAGGTACAAGCCAGCGGGACAAAATTTATGACGTCATTTCCAGGAATTCGTGATAACAACTTGACCTAAACAACCCTTCCTAGGCATGGAATTCTAAGAAATAATTTGTTTGTCACCTCATTAAGTAATTTTGTGGAGGAGTCAATGATAATTAAACAGGTAAGTACAGTCGAGTTCATTAATATATTGGCAGTGACAATGTTTCAAAATATTGTAAGCATTAAAATGATCATATAGTTCTATACAAACTTAGACATCAATAAAATGTTTTCATATAAACTGTTCATAAGTATGTTACGGTAGTGCAGTCAAAAATATCTGACTACTCTTCGGAACATAAATATCTAAATACTCTAGTGTTCAATATATTTGTTGCAACCTAGGATTCATAAATATCTATACAGCTTTGAAAATTCAACTAAATGGCCTTTACCATAAAATTTATTTTTGCTTGCCGGAGCAGAAGTTCGAGTAATAATGCAATATTGCCGTTGAAGGATGTCATAACTGACAACTTCAAGTTGATTTTGTTTCAAGATCTTTTTCATAGAAAAATAATTGCATAGATATTTGTGAACCTAACTTTGCGCTAAATAATATGAACAAGGGATTGCGCACAATTTTTACAGTCTTTATCTGTAGTAATATTATTGATTTAATGTAGTCACATATTTATGATGTCACAGATTGTTTACAATTTATTGTACGGCGAAGCTGTTTAGAGTTTTATGAAACTTACCATTGCCTATATATTTTTGATTCATGAACATGCTCAGATATTAAAGAACTCGACTGTACCTAGTGCAATTTTCATTTGCAAATTAGTTGAATTTTTAGCACGCTTGTGACAACATCTCTTAAAATTGATAGCAAAGTGAAACGTTTTTTTTTTGTGAACAAATAAATACCTATTTTACATATATTTAAGATTTTAATTTTTAATTCCCCCCGAGGCATTTTTGTAAATATTATATATATAGTGCCTTACAGACATAATAAGTAGGTAGACGCAGCTAATTAAAGCAATCAGGGATAACAGTAAACAAAAATGTAAAATCAGGAGACTATACATATCTTGCATCTGCTATATATGTCTTGCATCCACACACCTTTTGACGTATACGCATACAAAACACAGAAATCCTCTCCATTTCTCTGTCAAACAGCGTAAGACACCTTAATACATACCACAAAACGGGGCTACTTTGACTTCCAGGGTTACTTTGACAGATTTTGGAGCTACTTTGACAGAGCGCCAAAATCGGTTTTCACGTGTGCTCAGCAATTGTGCGTGACCTCGAGTAATATTGCGCGAGGCGCGGGGTGTGGGGAACGCGTCATAGCGTTGTGATCGGCCTGTTCAAAGTAGCCCCGTTTTACTGTAAACAATTAAAATAAGTAAAAAAAAAACAAGTTTGTCTCGCTAGCTTGTACTAGACGAAAGTGTGCGCTGACCTATCTGTTCTGCGGCGCTGACCAAGTGCGGGTTGGTAGATATCACATGTCTTCGAATTTTTGGTTCTAGGACATGCCGGTTTTCTCACGATCAAAATCAAATTTCAATAAAAGTAAAACCATCTCCATAACCATCACTTTTGAAAAGTTTCACTAGTTAATTTAATTCGATAATACAATAACGTCATTCAGTAAGCAGGGATGTAACACCAAGCGAATATTATCTATATATTTTTTTTATAAACCAGTAAAAATTTAATATTATACATAGGTAAATGTTAATTCACAATATCTTTGAAACAGCAGCGCATTTTTTTATTTAAATATTTAGCAGACGTTATTAATAACTTCCCTTCAAATAATTATATTATAAATAGTCAATCAATATTAATTTACTATAATTTATACAATATATTATACAAATTATGGTGTTTTTCAAACATTTTATGATCCTTCCATGTTTGATATGAATTCTCCCTAGATTTTCTATGTGCACAATATTTTAACACTATCTAGGTATAAACCAGGTACAATTTTCGTAATAATTTTGATAAATTTATGATGGTTAGGGCGCTTTCAATTTAGACGTTTCGTGTCGGACAGCTGCGGTGCCGAAGCGGTGCGTTTGTCGTATTGCGCACGGACGGTCGTTTGTTTTCATACAAAGCGCGCGGTGCGGGTTGTCGAGCGTTCGCGGTACGAACACCGCACTGTTGTCACACCGCGCGCTTTGTATGAAAACAAACGACCGTCCGTGCGCAATACGACAAACGCACCGCTTCGGCACCGCAGCTGTCCGACACGAAACGTCTAAATTGAAAGCGCCCTTATTCGTACCACAAGCTAAAGAGATACGATAGGTAGAACGTTATTTATTTCCCAGTTTGATATGTCCTGGCCATATTCATAATAGTCTTTGACAGAAACCATACCTTCTTCAAATTTAATTTTAATACTGATAATTATAATTTGTACTGATTACATTGATTTTGTACTATGTGCATTTTAAATTAAATGCACAAATACGTATACCGTCATTAATTTAAATAAAAATAAGTGTGCATAGGTATAGGTAAGCTAGTTTAAACTGGTTTATGCACATTTCTGAAAATAGCTAGGTACTTATAGCTATGTAGGTATACAGGGTAACTGGGACGTCGACGCGCAAACTGTAACCATGAATTGAACACATGATTCTGAACCCCCCTAGCGTAAATAATTATATTATATCGTCGGTTATCAAAAAAAAAACCGGTCAAGGTCCAACGGCCAAGGGTTCCGTGCAAATTTGTAGGTAGGTACGTACCGCTTCGTCTACCTAAATAGTATACCACAAGAAAATCAAAAATTTTGAAATGAAACTAACCCCCTTATTCATAATCCTATTTTATCTCTATTTTAGCTAAAATAGGTTTATAGAACGTTTGTCTTTATCTGTCACGTTGTCATTTCTGTGTGTAAGAAAGAGACAAACCCCATTTTAACTAAAATAGGTTTGATAAGTTTTATGAATAAGGGGGTTAACATTTCCGGATTTCGGATTTTTTAATTTCAACTTGATAATTCCACGCGTGGCTGAGAAAAAGGGTCTTGACCGATGGACAGACAGACAACGAAGTGATCTTATAAGGGTTATGTTATTCCTTTTGCGGTACGGAACCCTAAAAATAGCTGTTCCTTACATTTTGACCACGTAGATATACCTACCCGGTGCAAGGTAACAGACTGCACGGCGATGTCCCTGCCACCCCGTAACTTCTAAATATAGAAATACTTTGATTTCGGTACCTATTAGATATTGTAATAAAGGTTTCAGGCATTTACGCTACCGTTTTTTTGCAACTGCTCATTTACAACGCAACCGACTTCATCAAAAAACAATCAAACTGCCTGTAACTGTCACTATTATTGATTGAAACAAATTCGTGATCTCTGTAGAAACAATTAGCATGTTCTACACAAATGCGGACTTGAAAAGTAGGTCACATTTCACTCGCGTTAGGTACGTCCTGAAATTTTTTTCTTTTAACAAGATGTTAGTTTGCAGAAACGTGATTGTCTCATTACTCGTGACTTTCTAACACCAATAATGATATTTTACCTTATTTACTCTTCTAAAAGCGTACAAATATATAAACTGTTATGTTAACATTAATTTGAGACTCCATTATTCCGATTTCTCTTCACAAACTCATGTTTTATAACATATTTTATACATACATAGAACTGTCTTCATCTTCATACTCTTAAAATCTATCTGTTTCGTTTTTTTTTGTGACAAAGACGGAAACTGTAACTTAAATTCTAGGAAGCAGAAATCAATGCACGGCACTTTTTTTAAAAATTAACATTCTAATACTGATTAAGGAAATTAAAACTGCCTTCCAACGTTCCGGCTTTAGCACACAACTACCCAACAATCGCAAGGTGTAGCACCTACGGCTTATATAATTATTACACAAATAGCATTCAAAATAAAATACAGCAAAAACCTTCCCCAAATAAAGTAATTTTGTACTAAAGCCGCCAATGTTCAAGTTTACTGCACAGCGTACTTGCAGAAGTCATGGGCCCCGGTACATTCGACGCTAGGCCTGTGAGTAGAGTCCCATATGCCAGGGCCGCATCGCTGACACATCCCTACCAGGGTGCAGGGGATCCGGACTAGCTGACGGAACTGGTGGAGGAGACCCCTGGCCTTGCGTAGTATGAGGCGCCCGTCCATGTACATTGCTGAAAAATGGTAAAAGAAGCTGTTAGAAAAATTGCAGATGTTAAACAGTGGGTACTATACAGAAAGATTTTTTATCACCATCCAAATTTTTACAGGATGTTCTACCCATGAATATGAACAACTTTCACTATGGGACCAACTCTGAAATCACGAAAAAAAATCTGCTGTTTCATACAAAAGTTCAATACCCTGTATAGAACAATATCCTGATGCTGCATGATCATCTGTTATTAATAATCATTATTCTAGATGCTCCTGCTTGAATCTCGATTTAAAATAAAACTAGATTAAGGCAGAGATATACTATAAATGAAATCTGTAAGTTTTGAAAAGTGATCCATGCATGGGCCATCGTTCTAGATTACAAACCGTGATCGCTGAATTAAGTCCATGGCAAGGCTCTTTTAGAAGGAACAGCCAGCATACCATGAGCTCACTCTGGTAAGGAAACGCACCAGAGACCAACATGAAAAACTATGAACGGACCAAGGCGAATGTAGGCAGGCTAGGGACGCAATTCCCACATTGGATGGCCGCCTCACGAAACAGGTCCTCCGTCTAGCCAAACAAAAGCTGCGCATAGTTACTGCAGCTTTAACTGGCCACGGGTCATTTAATAAACACCTCTTTATCATAGGAGTCACAGACAGTCCGCTGTGCAGGGCCTGCATGGAGGACGACGAGACAGCGGCACATGTCTTCTAAGCTGCCCGGTGATCGCCACGTACAGGGCAAAGTACTTCGGTAACCCAGGTACCCTACGAGAGACGGTCTGTAACATCAAGGCGTTGCTGGCCTTCCTTGAGGAGCTGGGGTGAATCGACTAATCGATTTTCCCACCCGTACGCATAATACGCGCATTGACGTGGAGTTGCGGACACCAGCCCGTATTACCTATTAACCGTGAGCATAATGCACATTTTGAACACGGCGCGTTATATATGTATCTCAGCGAGTGCTTTAGGTGTGAAGGATCAGTCGACTATTCTGTAAAATTCTCACCTTGAAATTTTGGTGAAATGAGCTGTCATTTCACAAGGGGTTAAAACTATTGGCAGTTCACTTCACCTAAGTTTTCACGGTGATATTTTTACAGAATAAGTAGGTTAGGTACATTGGCAGTTATTTACGTACCTAAAGAACTAAAATGCAGCAGCATCTCGTCAGTATTGAGGTCCTGTGCGATGACGTCATCCGCGTACACGGCGATGATGGCCAGGCACAGGAAGAGATGGAAATAGTCCGTCTGGTAGTTAGCCCAGCATGCCTCCCACATTCGAAGCGCTACGGCTTCGGTGAACTCGCGTTTAAAACATCTGGAATTACAAAGTTACTTACGTCAGTATCTACGTGAACGAAATTTAGATACAGTTCGACACAACTTAGATGTAGCATCGGCAAAATTCGTAAAACCGATCACATCCGAACTAAGTGCGCCTTCAAAATCACCAATCTTTTTTCTTTCTTTTTTTTAAGTATCTTTTTTTTTTTCTTTTTTTTTTTACGAATACCTACGAATTACGAACGTTTTACGAATTTTGCCGATGCTACATCTAAGTTGTGTCGAACTGTTACTGTTTTAGTCTAAAAATACTCGTAGAATAAGGTAACAAGAAAAATCTAAACTAATAATGAAGCTGAAGAGTTTTTTTTTGTTTGTTTGAACGCGCTAATCTTTGGAACTACCAGTCGGATTTGTAAAATTCTTTGCATTCTTGAGGAACCCTTCCTAACATCACACTAGGACCCTTAAAAGCCGAGCAAAAACAAAAAAGTCTGAAAAACGCTAAACGAAAACGTAGTCATAGCGCTGGCAGGCGATGCGATGCGACGGGATGGGTAGAGGAAACAAGAAATTTCATGCGAACGAAGTCGCGGGCAGAAGCTAGCTAGTAAACTATAATTTCATAACTACGGGATTTAAATGCCTCATTTCTTAAAGCCCAAACGTGTTCTATCAACTTTAATTACGTAGGTAAGTACAACAACAAAGTGGAAGGTTTCTGAGAAAAAACTTCTTACCTAATTCTTTATATAAAATGTGAATGCTTACTTCTCCCTAATAATAAACGGAAAACCAAGTTTCCACGAAATCACTTAAATTACGATTTACTTTGCAACATTTTTTGTTAATCGATTTTATCGGTATTTTTTTTTATCCTTGAAACTTTTTCCTACGCCGAAAAATTCAAAAGGATCTAACGAAAAAAGTTGAACACAACAAAATGTCAGACTTGGGATAATCTGATAAAATCGGATGTAGTAGGCAAATGCAAAATGTCAAAGGATCGTTGGCCTTCTAGAAATAATTAAATTCTGTCTGGCTTTGATGCCTCCCTACATCGATAGTGCGGGGGGTTTGCGTGGGTGGAAGTACAAGATGAATGAAGAATATCAAGTGAATGAGGAATGCAAAGGTTTCCTTTTGACATCCTATACTTGCGCCTTCAATATAAAACTATTCAGATGTAACATGTTATTATACACATATTATGAAGAAAATCAATACAGCAAAACGAGAAGATTCTAAGTCTTAGTAATGTTAGTACCTATATATACCTATCTACCATGACTGTAGTCGATTGTTGGCAAAAGTAAGGGGAATATTCTATGGCTTCCATTCGAGAGGCTTGCTTACACGTGCTTTAAAGTTGATATTGGATCCATTGGGCATTTTATACTAAGGTCGCAAGATCCACAGATCGCACTTTGACTTTATATTGCGAAGTAAGCGTCGCATATACTAGATAATTATGAACTTTATTTGTAAAACGCTTGTTCACATTTGTATAAACGAATATGAACATTACGTGCACAAAAATAAGTATCATACGTATGCTTGTACGAATCGCTTACTTAGCTTAGCAAAGTACGTGTCGTAAAGTCAAAGTACGGTCTGTGAATCTCGCCCTAAGCTGTGTGCCCACTGCTGTCTCTCTTTAAAATGGATGTATCCGAACACCGATTAGAGAGAAAATCAGTAGAAAACATAAACTCTGCCTGCTCTATAGTGAATACTTACAAAAGTATCCAACGATGACAGAATAGTAATTCCATTGCGTCGACATGTTTTTCCAAATGCTTGTAAAAGTGTGGCAACATTATCCTTATTAGTTCACGTAGGTAGCTCTGAAAGCAAAATGTTGTGCGTAGGAGTTTTCAATAACGTCATAATGAAACTTATTAACATCGTTGTAATCTGTCTGATATAAATCGATAAGATAGAATTATACTTGCGGATTAGGTAGATAAGTGCGGTACTTAACACACTAACAGTATCTAGGAATGGCTTTGATTTTGACAGTTCAACAAAATTCTAGTGTTATTTATGTTGATGAGCTTGGATAGTGAAACTTGAATGGATTAGCAATATCCTACAAAATTATTCATATTGAGTTTGATAGTGTGTTACGCAATTATCTATTAGGGTGCGCTGACTCACAACTTAGGTATAAAGATTACTTATGTAGATATTGATTAGTAATAAGGTTGGTACCTATAGCCATATGGGATTATAATTGAAATCTAATTAGGTATTTAAATAGTAAGTAAGTAACTAAACAAAGAATGTTCATTAATTTCATCGGGAAATATTATTATTTTCCCAAAATCTTCTTATTACTTAATGTTAGGTAGGTAAGCATTTTGTTAAAGGCAGGTTATGAAAAGCTAATAAGGCTTTATTGATTTGGCTTCAAAGCTCGCATAAATAGGTAATAAAGTCGAGTACCTAAACAACCGACTAGTCTACTAGACGTAGGTACTTAAACGGCACAGAAACAATAAACTAAACTGAGTTTAGGAATCATGAAAATATCGGTTCTATGGATTCCGTAAATCTTTAGGTACTTTAACTTATTCATGGCGAAAATTTTGTATTTAAAATTAGATTGTATTGTGGAGGTGCTTGGGGGAGGCCTATGTCCAGCAGTGGACGTCTTTCGGCTGAAATGATGATGATGATGATGAACACAATTGAACAAGTTATACAAAGTACTTATAAATTCACACTGTTTTAGGTATTAGGTACATATGTGGTATTTTTTTTGTTTGCAAGTCGTGTATATGAATAAATATTAAGTAGATAACGTATTTAATCAAGACGACATTAAACAACAAAAGGCCTTAAACATTATGTTAGAACGAAAAAAAAATGTTATGGTAAAGTAAAAAAGCCGACACCAATGAAGCTATACGATAACTATTCGTTTACCTACATTATTCGAGAGTAAACAGTTGTATCTTACAAGATTGTTATCCATATCGTTGTCTGTGGGCGTGCACACAAATATGGCCCGCTGCATCAGACCCACGAAACACCAGAACGCTTCAGCCTCACATTTTATCTCGCAAAGAACTGGAGCTAAGAGGTCACTCATTCCTTGTGTATAGCTGGAAAATAAAATTCGTATCTAACTTAAAACACATAGTAATTATTAAAGACCGGATTATATGCAACATAAAAGGCTTGAAATATGCATGCAAATATGCATGAAAAATGCTTGAAATATGCACGAAAACTGACAGAATATGCAACATTAAATGACTAATTTTTTTTTTGTTTTGTAAATATTATTCCTTTAGATTCAAGTTTATTGTTATTTGAAACTTTTTAGTGCACGAAATATTTTTCTCGCAAACTCGACAATACAAAACAGTTCCGTCGTAAGTAAATGTTTCAGGAAAGTCACTTATCCACGAAGACACTTTTTTTCGGGAGGCATTGTACAATTTGACACAAAAACTTTAACTGCAGATCAATGAGCACGCGAGTCAACAATGAAAGCAATAACATGCATAATAGATGGGAGGAAGGAATAGTGCGGTAGGCGAGCGCGACGATCATTTGTCTCTTTCATTAATTTATTATCGTACCAAAACAAAAGACGCGCGGCTGCTGAGTGCGCTGCGCTCGAAAAATACTGTAAATTATAGCGATAATATGCATCATCACTAGATCTTAGGAAAAATATGCTATTAGCGCTGAAAATGGCTTAAATATGCAAATGCATATGCAAATATGCAAATGCATATTATCCGGTCTCTAGTAATTATACACGTATTCCTCTTCACAACCTCCAAGTAAACACTAAGTAACTATCCATAAAAAAATGGAATAGAATTCAAATAGAACCGTACACCAGATTTTTTTTTTCCGGAGGCGCCGATTCTTGTAAATATCTTCACCAAAATGAGCAACCCTGCAGATGTACTGGATGCCGTTATCTTGATTATCCAAAGAAAAGAAAAAAAAAATTGCTACGAATCCTCGCGATCGTTTATCTGCCCAGCAAGATGACCTTTCAAACAAGACAGATGGGCCTTGAATGCGAAACAGCTCCATATGCAAGGGCCAATGACGCTGCGTTTCCAAGTACCTGCTAATTTATTTTATAGTCCTATTGGGTGTAATTAACGCTTAGTATGGAACAATGAGCGTCGCAATACGATACACAAAAGCCATGTGTCTAATAACTGTCAATTAATAAAACAATACAATTAATTATCCTTACCCTAAAACTGGATTATATACAGCGTAGTTTAACAATATATTCTTCATTATTTCTACGTTATAATTGTTTTCTCCGGCGAAAAATGGGTTGCCTCTGTCAGTTCTGACCACATCCTTCTCTATAACACACTGCACGGTCTTCCAGAATACTGCGTACTGCTCAGGCGTCATCTTTTCCAGTCTTCTTCTCGAAATTTCTTCATACTCTCTCGCCCTGATCTGAAGTATTATCTCCCTTTCATCATAAGTTGAATTGTATGGGTAGCAGTGTAAAAGGAAGGGCCACACTTCTCGCCTCAGCTCCTTGTCCAATCCTCCAAAAAATACGCATTTCCTCAAAAAGAGATCATCTTCGATGACTCCTTTTCCGTTCATTATCTTCCCGTAAAATAGTTCAGGGGAGATTTTAGGCAGTTTCCCTTCTTCAGGATGCTGTTCAGACTTTTGTACTTCTGGACGGCATACCATGAAATGACGGTAGGGCAGGTTGGGCTCTTCGGAACCTGCGGAAATAGTGCCTACTTACGTTAGAAGAGTTCCAACTTTCCACGTAAGTATATTAAAAAGATAATATAATTCTGGTAGTCGTATTACCTGGAGTGAGTTTAATGTTGTGGAGCAACGAGTGCCATCGATGGAGCACTTGCGCCAGATGATCCAGTCCTCCATGGTGGAAATGAAGGATTTTGTACTGAGACTCCCGGGAAGCTACCACTAGCTGCCCACATGTGCAGTTGTCGTCGTTGAAGAACAGCCGCAGTGACCGCATCTGACTCAGGTCTACTGAGAACCTGGAGAAAGAGATAGTAGATTGAAAAATATCCAAAATGGAATAGAATAAGAAAGAAGATAGAATAAAATAAAGTATCTAGACTAAGCATTGTATCATCCCAGTTCCGCGCAAGTTAACTGCTGAAGTAGGTAACAGGCAAGCCAATAAAATCACCAAGAAACCATAAAGAAAATGGCTACTTGGGTACACATTAGCATTAAACGAGTAATCTAATATACATGCGTGTTTTCATGTGGCACTAATGCACGTAACGTTTATCGGTAACAACACTGAAGTCTCCAGAAAAACTCGAAGCAAGAAAAGTTACAAGATGTAACATGTAAATGATCCTACATGTGTATCTCCCACGCGAACCGTAATATTCAGTACTCCGGGATAAAGATTAATGTGTTCTATACTCGCAATAAGTTTTACTTGGCTAGTAGCCTTTGTCTCTAAGGAATATAAGACTTGCTGACTTGAATATATATTCAACTGAGTTTTCTTTACCTGCTTTATTTGATAACCATGAATATGGCGAACTGACATCTAGATTTAGAAAGAGAGTGTTTTGCTATTTCGAAGCAGGTTTTAAATCGTTATAATAATATTACCTAACCGAGTGTATGATTGCCGTCAAGTGATTAGACTTAGATTGAAGAAGATTACAACTGCAGTTGGCTTCAGTTCGGAGTTGCATTCAGAAACAAAATAAGTTTCGCAATTAGGCTGCAGATACACTCTTCAATCCGTTTGTATTGATATACCCTTTCTGTATACAGAGTGAATTTTCCAAGTGGGCGTGGATGGCCAAATTCTAAACTATGAGGAATAGCGAAAAGTACTCAAAGGAGTCGCGGGCTCGATTTTGATGAAAACTAAAACTGCATCATTGGATTTTTGAAAAATCAATATTTCTAGCCAGGAATCGAACCTGTTGATTTTGAAAAAAAAAACCTCACACTGTATTATTACACCATTCGATAGTGTCGCTAATAAGGATCGAATTCTGGGAACAGCTAATTTTTTTTTCGCGGGCAGGTGATGCGACGGATGGTCGGGGGAATAAGAAATTTCCACGGCGCAGAAGTCGTGGGCAGTAGCTAGTAAGTTCATATACTTAGTTCATCATTATACAGGATGAAATTTAACACATGCGACAAATCGAAATGGGAGATTGTACTCATTATTATGAACAACTTTTACTATGGGATCATACCTGAAAGCGCGACATTTATGTTCGCATAACTCATCAAAATGAAGGGAACAACAAATTTTTTTTTCGCGATTTCAGGTTTGGTCCCATAGTAAAAGTTGTTCATAATAATGAGTACAATCTCCCATTTCGATTGGTCGCATGTGTTCAATTTCACCCTGTATATCGCTCATTTGGAGAAACATCGATGTAAATGTATTTTTTTCCCAAAAATGAGTTAAACATGCCAAAGCACTTAGATAGGGTATTTACGTTAGGAAAGCAAAGACTAATAAAAAAATAAGTAGCAGTTATGTCGATGTTTCTCCAAATGATCGATATACGTACGACGGTTATCATATTCTAGTTACTTAATAATGCGGTATTGACGTCCGGAATCAGGTCATCGGATAAATAAGAAGCTGGCCTTATAGTAGGTCGTTTACTTGCTGCCCTATAAAGAGTATGTCACGCTCCTATATAACATGATATATTAATTAAGTTATCGAGCCGTATCATGTTCACTGATCCCGTACATGGAACGCTAATAAAAGGATCAATCATTAGGGAATGTCGACGCAAGCTTCTGATGAAACTGTGTTGCAATGTGAATCACCTTTGTGTCTACAGATTTTCTCAACTTTTAACGATCGTTATATCTATTGTCGTTTGATATGCTGTGTTTGACGATCAAAAGACCCGTCCGCTTCTTACAGATTCACGGTGAAAAATACTATGCACAGAACATATATAGGGACACTCAGGAAGTTTTGCGGAAATAAAAAAAAAAATGTTCATAGGTAAATATTTTTTCATTAAATCTTTTCAAAGTACTCTCCACTAGCCTCTATACAATGTTTCATGCGTCTGGAGTCCAGACGCATGAAACATTGTATAGAGACATTATTATTATTACATTGTATTTGTATTGTATCTGGACCAGTTTTCGAAACACTTTTTCCAATCCGCCGCAGACACCTCGTTTACTCGAACGCTGACAGCGCACCTTCCGGCGACCAAAACTGTATAACTTCGAGCAATTTTTTTATTTTCGGGTATAAAAAGAAGTCACACGGTGCTAGGTCCGGGCTGTAAGGAGGGTGACCTAGGCAAAGGATTAGCGATATCCTTCAAAATGATTTAGATTGTGATGGATAGTGTGTTACGCAATTAGGGTGCTGGAATATACATGGATCGTTAAAAATCGAGCTAATACGGAGATACATTTACTGGGGTATGACCACATGAGTAGACAAATATGGATATCAATCTTCATACCAATAATGAGAAATGCTTGGGAAATCTAAACAGTGCAATTAGTAATGCCAAGTAGTGCAAACCCCAAGAACCAAGGACTTGCTCTGGCTGAGCGCCAGCTAGCTTTACCTACTGTTTATAAAACATTTCTAATATGTAATTACTTTAACCTCATTCAAAATGATATACTACACAAGGAGCACTTGCTGAAGGATATTTTTGAGAAATATGAGACTTCACAACAACAACTAAGTGAGCGATTATTTGAGGCTGGGGAACTACTGGAGTTGGTGAAGTGCAATGCTGAGAGTTATGAGTTTCTGACTAATAATCTCTCATGCAGCTGTGCCAACCAACCACCACCACCTCCTCAGCCTCAGAGTGACTTGTCTCCACCGGTGTTGGCTCTTCCAGCAGAGTCCTGTGTTAGTACACAGAATAATAAATCAATTTTTTTTAGTGACGAAGTAGGTTCAGGCTTTGGAAAAATATTACTTAATTACCTTAGCCATAGTTTTACCAATCATTGCTATCATAACATAAGTTTTAAACAAATGATTAAAAGAATTGCAAACACAAACCTAGACAATTATTCTACAATGGTTTTGCTACTAGGTAAAAGTACTGGTATTACCAGAGAGGACATAGTGGATGGTGTGAACACCTTATTAAAGTTAAACATAGGTAAGCTAATGTTGTGTGCTTTACCTTACTCTGATACTCTATCAGAAGATGAGAATAAATATATATATAAGTTGAATAACACTATTCACATGCTGACATGTTATCATAGTGACAAATTATTGTTTTTTGACACTAATAAGTTTGTTAGTGTTTTTAAGTTAACTCAGAGAACTTTATCTCTGTCTTGGGAATGTAGAAATATGATTGCTATGTTGATAGCATATAATATTAACGGTGTTATAGCTAATATAACAAATTCTAGTATTAGGGACGAGTCTGTGTTGTCTAGTCATACTAACAACATAGTGATGACTAATTATGAATCTTCATGTTGTACGAAGGAGGGTCCACCTACAATACCAACATCTTTGGAGGCCACTACCAGTCAGATAGGGTATTCTCTTCCTGC
The DNA here is from genome assembly GCA_945859645.1 of Amphipoea oculea. NCBI lineage: Eukaryota > Metazoa > Arthropoda > Insecta > Lepidoptera > Noctuidae > Amphipoea > Amphipoea oculea. Next base: position 18,537,749 of record OX243864.1, on the reverse strand, counting down.
TGGAACTCATAGACACTTCAGTCGTAGTTGTGGAGGTCTCTCCGGATAACTCTTTAAACTAGTCAGTAAGACAACAGAAGTTACCCCTTCAAATAACCTATTACTATTAGAGAATAATAAAAAGGTATCTTCTGGCAATATTACTCAGAATAATAAAAAACCAAAGGGAGGGCAACATGTTTTAAAATTATGTAACCAAAATATTCAAGGTTGCTCTTCTAAATTACTGGAAATAGAATTGTTTTTAGAAAAAACCAAGTTTGATGTCATTTGTTTAACAGAACATTGGTTAAAAGCTCATCAAGTAATGTCAATTAACTATGAAAATTATTGTGTAGTTAGCCATTTCAGCCGAACATGTATGATACATGGTGGATCATTAATATTAGTTAAAAATTCTGTTAAATCAAAGGAACGAAAAGACATCGTCGGGCTTTCTGTTGAACACACCATTGAATTGTCCTGTGTTGAGCTCGATAAACATGTAATAGTATGCGTATACAGACCTCCAAGTTACCAGAATCTATCTGTGTTTGATTCTGTAATGGAAGATGTGCTAAAGAAACTTTCTGCTAGTAGTAAGTCAATAATCATATGTGGCGATTTTAATATTAATTTATTAGAAAATAACTCAAATACTATGAGATTATTAGGTCTTTTTAGGTCATTTGACTTGTCAAATGTTTTTATTGAACCCACCCGAGTGACAGCTTCCTCTGCCACTTGTATAGATAATATTTTCTGTAACTGTGATTATTTACACAAACAAATTGTAAATAAGTTGCCATCTGATCACAGCGGACAAACAATAACATTTTGCTCCTACATGCCTTTACAAAAAACTCTAATAAGGTTTAGGCCAATTACATCTAAAAATTTAGAGAAATTAAATAATTCTTTAGCAAGTAAATTATGTGTTCAGAGTTTTAATCATTTATGTGACCCGAATGAGTTCTACGCCGAGTTCTTTTCACTATTAAACACGCAATTTAATGACACTTTCCCACTAAAGACTAAAAGTATTTACACAAAGTTCTTATTTAGTGATTGGGCGACTCCAGGTATTCGTAAAAGCAGGGAAAACCTTTTTGAACTTTATGGCCTAAAGCAACATATGAATAACACAAGCTTTCATCAGTATGTTGCTACATATTCTAAGACTTTTAAAAGTGTATGCAAAATAGCTAAAGCTCTTTATATTAGCAATAAAATAAAATCAGCCGATGATAAAATAAAAACTACCTGGCAAATAATAAATAATGAAACAGGTAGGAAAAAACAGCGTAATACTGAATTTAATTTAGAAACTGCACATGGCCCCATAAACTCAGATGTAGAAATTGCTCAGGAATTTGAAAACTTTTTTGCTAATATTCCCATTAAAACTACTGAAGCTTTAAATTCCTCACCCGCGCGTTCTGCTGATTTACTTAGAAAGAATGTTAAAGCATGCCCCTCGGAGTTTAGTTTTCAACATACGAACCCCCAGGCTGTTATAAAAGCTTTTAAAGATCTTAAAATTAAATCAACAGAAGATCTCTGGGGAATGTCTGTAAAAGTTTGTAGATCTATCATTGAAACGATTGCGCCCTATTTAGCTTTCATATTTAACATCAGTATAGACCAAGGAGTCTTTCCGGATCTCATGAAACACAGTAAAGTAGTTCCTTTATTCAAAGCCGGTGATAGTAAAGAACCCAACAATTATAGGCCTGTGTCAATTCTGCCAGTTCTCAGTAAGGTGTTTGAAAAGTTGATGCTCAATCAAATGTTACGCCACTTTAATAAAAATTCCATCTTTCATGAACAACAGTACGGTTTCACCAAAGGGCGTTGTACCACTGACGCCGGTGTCACCCTTATAAAGAACATTTTTAACGCCTGGGAGGAAGCACAAGATGCCATTGGAATCTTTTGCGACCTCTCAAAGGCGTTCGATTGCGTCAACCATGAGACACTTCTGCTGAAACTTGAGCACTATGGGATTAGGAATTTAGCTCTTGATTTACTAAAGTCGTATCTAAAAGATAGAAAGCTTAAAGTTCAAGTAAACGGCGTAAACTCATTGGGGTCTGAAATGGCAATGGGCGTTCCTCAAGGTTCGATATTGGGTCCATTCCTCTTTTTAGTTTACATTAATGATTTACCACAATTACTTCAAAATCAACCGAAGATGGTGTTATTTGCAGATGACACATCATTGATCTTTAAGATAGACAGACGGGCACAAAATCTTGACGACGTGAATAACTCTATTCTTCAGGTCCAAGATTGGTTTACGGTAAATAATTTGGTACTAAATGAAAAGAAAACCAAATGCATTAGATTTAAATTACCAAATGTTAGAAGTAGCGAATGTGACATCATACTGAATGGAGAAAAACTAGAATTTGTTGATCAAACGGTTTTCCTGGGAATCACGCTAGACGAGAAATTACAATGGGGACCTCACATAACATCTCTTGCGGGGCGGCTTAGCTCGGCCGCTTATGCTGTTAGGAAGATACGACAGTTAACAGATGTAGAAACCGCGCGTTTAGTCTATTTTAGCTACTTTCACAGCATTATGTCGTACGGCATTTTACTATGGGGTCGAGCTGCTGACATTGAATCCATCTTTATTTTGCAAAAGAGAGCTGTCAGAGCCATTTATAATCTACGTCGCCGCGAATCTCTCAGGGAACTATTTAAAAGGATTAATATTATGACGGTACCTTGCCAATTCATTTATGAAAATATTATGTATGTAAGAAAAAATCTACATCTTTTTAACAAAATAAGCGATAGACATAACTTTAATACAAGAAATAAAGATAAAATACATCAACCATTTTTCAGATTAGCCAAAGTACATACATCTTTTATGGGGTACTGTGTTAAATGTTACAATAAAATACCTTGTGATATATTGCAATTAAATGAAAGAAAATTTAAAACTCACATTAAACGTACACTTTGTAAACAAGCATACTATAAATTAGAAGATTATATCCAAGATAAGAACGCTTGGAAACATGCTGGTCCTGCTCCATAGGACAATCTAGAGTCTAGACAAAATCAAACTGGTTGCTAATTTAATTGTAATTTTTTTTATTCTTTTTTTTTACATTTATTACTCACACCCTGACTTATTACTTGTATTTTGTTTTTTAATTAAAATCGTTTTGCTTGTACCATGTTTGTAAATATGTGAGCACCATGTATCTATCAGATAATTAATTTATATGTCATGGTTTCGTTTTTAATTCTTTTACCTATTGTGGTATAGTAATTTTATTGTAGGTGCATCGTCCTCACATGTTATTATATAATTAATGTACCCATGCAAAATATTGTACCTAAACATTTTAAAAGAGTAACGGTGGAGTTTCTTGCCCGTTCTTCTCCATACGAAAACTACCTTTTGGAATGGGCGACTAGAATCAATTCTATTTTAAGATAATTTTTGACGTTCAAAAGTGCCTTTTATGTGCCTATTTGAAATAAATGCTTTGACTTTGACTTTGACTTTGACAAAATCATTCTGTTTATTAAACGTTTCTAATCTAATACTTGGTTACTCAGCCTTACGTAATCTTATTCATAGCTATGAATTTCATTAAGCCTGAATATTTTATTCATAGCTAGAAATGCAAACAGAGCGACGACAAAGTAGGTATTATACAGGAAGATTGCTGCCCGACAGGGTCCATAATTGTGACTAATATAATTATTTCTCTACCAACTATATACATTATGGTACGCAATAAAGAATTGAGAATTGAATTGAGATTTTTTTATCACCATCCAAATTTTTACATATTGATCTACCCATGAATTTGAACAACTTTCACTATGGGAAACAACTCTGAAATCACGAAAAAAAAATCAGCTGTTTCATACATTTTGGTCAAGTAAGTTATAGGTACTTATTCAACTTTTGTAAACAATTTACATTGTGTTTGAAATCATCCATAGGATAAAAATAACATTCATGATACAAGTAGGTACCTAACAACTTTTGTATGAAACAGCTGACTTTTTTTTCGTGATTTCAGAGTTGGTCCCATAGTGAAAGTTGTTCATACTCATAGATAGAACACCCTGTAAAAATTTGGATGGTGATAAAAAAATATCCCTGTATAAGTGCACGTCTCAATATCACTGACCTTTGTAGTTTATCAACAATCAAGATCCTTCTAGTAGATGTTCCTAGGTACATACAATTTTATGTCCACCTAGCGGCTTCGCCTCGTGTGTGGAGGTCGGAAGTTATCCCACTGGGAGTCCCAGTGGGATAACTTCCGACCTCCACCTCCTCCCAGTCTGGGACGGACTACCGGGATAAAAAAAAGTATCCTACTTATGTCGTAAGCCTAACCCAGGTCATGACCTGTCTGTGTGCCAAATTTCACCCAAATCCGTTCTACCGTTAAGGTGTGAAAAAGTAACAGACTGGTGGATAGACAGAGTTATTTTCGTATTAATAATAATAGTAAGTATTTATGGATATGTCTCGTCGCTTAACATTCAAGAGGGGTAAACTTTTGAGGGTATAAATGAGTTGCGCGAGCAATAATGACATTCTTGGCACGGCATCGGCATGTGCCAAAGAGCCTGGGAGGAATGCAATCGACGATAGCGATAACGATGCCAGTATGTGACCTTGATGGGTTACGCTCAAGGATCGTTGTTAGAGCATAGCAGTTTTATGTAACAGGGGTGAAAATCTATCTGTTTAAATAAAATTCGACTGAGATATCAACGCACAGCCTAAACCGCTGGTCCTAGAGACGTGAATTTTGGAGGGTGTGTTCTTTGTGAATAGTAGGTACCTACCTATCCTTTAAGAAGGGGTTTTTGGTTTTTTTGGGAATTAAGGGGGTTAAAAGGGGGGGTTTTGTTTGTACGAAAAATCTTATTCCTTGGGTTAATAACTTTGAAACTTGGCCCGAATAGATACTTATTTATATATAAATAAATGATAAAGATCGTAAACATACATTTTCGAAATTTTTAAAGGAAAGTACGATTTTCACGCGGACGAAGTCGCGGGCAGAAGCTAGTTACATATACAGGGTGTACCTGGAAGTATGGATCAAATCGAATAGGGGCGGGCGTGGGCAAGGTCATTTCCAAATTTTTTAACCCTGAGAATGTAGGTGAATTTTTTTATGGTTTTTAAGGGTAGTTCTTCGAGGTCCCTCAAAACGCGGTCACACGGTCTTAATTCGTAACCTATTAAACATACAGTCTTAGGACCAAATACAGATTAATCTTTATTTATATGTGTACATAATTTAAACATTAAACATCTAAAATTATTTATAACTTTTATTAAAAAAATTATCTGATGTCGAAAACGGGAGCAAAATCGGTGTTCTTCGCGCGTCACACTCTGTTCGCGCTCACGGAAAACTTTGATAACTTTTGTATTCAATTCATAAGCATATAATGTAATACATCAAATTAATTGTATTTAACTATGCATCATAATTATCAAAGAACATTAATTTTATCTCTTAAGTGACAATAGTTAATAGGCTTTATGTCTCTGTCACACGATTTTGTTAGTTTCGAGAGCGCGCAACAAAACTGCACCTATCTTCCAAGAGCGCCAGCTTGTCGCTACACGTTTTAGCTGCGCGGATGCTCAGTGGTTTCCCGGCGTCAGGGGGCAAGACATGTACGTTCATCGCTTCTAAACAAAAAAAATACGAGGTGAGTTATTCTTTGAATATTTTCAAGTAGCCTTGGTCTAGAAACTTTCATGCACATATTTTGAAGGATAATGCTTATAATTTTCCAAATCATTTTGTATTAAAGAATAAGATAGATCTTCGAGATTATTCTCAAGTACTTTGTTTGTTTATTTACTTATAAGTTTAATCATAATTCTCAAAAATGTGAAATTTTCGTAACTTTCGTGGCATAACTTTCGTGGTTATTTGTCCACAAAAGTTAGCTAGCGCACCACGAAAGTTATATATCTCCATTGAATGATAAATTTAAATTACTTGTGATGCTGCAAATGCATTTACTCGATTATCGCGAAGGTCAAAAAAGGTGTCATGTATTTGTATAAGTGTTTATGCATATAATGTGTTTCAATTTTTTTCTTTTAACGACTTGTAGTAGGTATGTGTTTCTGTTTGTAGGTTTTCTCGTAGTCAATTTAACAATTTTTCCCATCCCAAACTGGACTGTTTTACCAATTGTATCCCTCTTGCTTAAAAAGTCCCAACGTCACCGTCATACTTTCTGATTGTCTTGTACTTTACATTAATTACTCACAGCAGTCGTGTTAATTTTTTCTGGTTAAAATTATTTTCAGACTACGTTCAAACCGAAACTATTGCACCGCAAAGTGCAAAGGAGCGACAGGAGAAAAAGCGTCTAGCAGAGTTACACAATGCAGTAAAAATGAAGGCAAGAGAAAGGTACTACAAAAGAAAAGCAGAAGGGAATGTCATCCCAGTTAGTGAAATGAGTAGGAAGGAAAAGAGCCATGAGAGAGCAAAACCGCATAAAAAGCCGACTTTATCGTCAAAGAATGAAAGAGCGAGAGAACGTTGCTTTTCAGGAAAATATGATCGAGTGCCTCGAATCTCCAAATTTGGTTCAAGATCCACTATGCTCTCCTAAATCACCAACCTAAGTTAATAATGAGTGATGAGAACTAATAATCTGAGCCCTGATTTACAACCATACGACAGGCTATCGTATCGAAAACCTGACATTTCGATAACCTGATTTGACTTGCCCTCAACACCAAATAGCTGTTGGAAGAATAGCGGGCGTCTATTTGATTTAAACCATATATACTTATTAATGATTTAAACTGACAACATTTTCGGGTTTTGAACTTGTGAACAGATTTTAGAAGACTCCTACGATAACAATGATTAATGTTCGATACGATACGGAAGCGTATCGAGTGTTTGTGAATAGCTATGCTGATCTCAAAACACTATAATTGTTTTCTCAAATACAAGTTGATTCATAAAAAATAAGTCTTTTATTTATTATTTATTTATATAATATACTTTATTGTACACCACAAAAAAAAAATTATCGAACGCTAAAAATATACAATGGCAATTTATAAACTGGAAATTTGAGAAAAAATAAGGTTTTGAAAATATATTTTGCTTGTAGAAAATACGTCTGTAACTTTCGTGCCGTCTTTCGTAACTTTCGTGTGCACAGAAATTTTAAAATAAAATATCTCTTTAGTTTATGCACCAATTTACATAAAATAAAAAAAATACGTATTATTTTTATAGCATCTTAAATGTGTGTACATTTATTTGTAGATTATTCAAAAAAATAAATTTGCCATGAAAGTTACGCGGAGAATACTTTTTGAAGAACTACCCTTAAAGTTATGACCAATTTTTATTATTTTTTTCAATCACTTCGCATTGTGCTCAAAGAAAATAATCATAAAAAATACTATCAGAGCTATCTAAAAACTTTAAATTGATAGCCCTGATAGTTTTTCGTTAAGATTTTTTTAAAACGATTTGTTTTCTCTTCTTTTTCTTCGTACTTCTTTTTCGTTTTTTTGTAAAACGTTTGGAAATGAAGTTGCCCACGCCCCTATTCGATTTGATCCATACTTCCAGGGACATCCTGTATATGCGGTTATTAAAGTATAACGGTTACTTAGTGGTTATTTTCGTCTATTGCTTTGCACAAAAATAACCAATATTCCAGTCCAGCTCACTCATTAGTGTCAGTCTCTCTTTGCTGGCTGCCAGTTTGTTCAAAACAGTAGAACCTATTCTCTATAGGTGTACCTATATATTGGCTCATTGTTGCCGAAACTGGGAAAGGTTCCATGTCGATTCTGTTTCGAGATATTTCGTACCAGCCTTCTCTTTTTTACTAGAGGAAGTGAAAAATATAGCGCTTCTTTACAAGAGCAACGTGACATCTCATAAAAACACGTTTTTTTTTATTATTTGATATTGAAAACCGCGATGTCGAATTTTATTTTTTTTAATTACCGCAACAATTTAATGGTTTTCCTAGAGTAAAATTATCAATATTTTAGTATTTATCAACGCTTAAATGTTTAAAATTGCTCTCCTGTATAGTTGTGGTTTAAAAAATATCACGTTATTCTTGTAAAGAGGCGATAGGTAAGTTGGTTCTCAAAACAAAATGTTAGCCAACAGCTGGCGTCAAGTTTACTAACAAAAAAGCCAAGAAATTATCAACGTTTTCTGAGTAACAATGGCATAATTGGCGCGTTTGTTTGGAAAGTTGGTGGATGAGCTTGTATACTACCTATTTGAAAATTTTGTAAGTAACTATGATGGACTCAGCGTTGGACAATAAATAGATAAACATAATCCCAACGCAACATCTTCGCTATTGCCTTCATGAACGGCAAAATCAACAGTGAGGTGAGAGGCGTACAAAATAGCCCCTAAAGCTGCCAGACTTTATCCTATTTTAAATGAATTAAGTATATATTTTTATATCCAGGAGCTAATAAAAAAGATTTAACGGTATTTCATCATCAACTGACCATAGAAATCTACTGTGGTATTGACAGAGAGTGGGCGCCCTCGACCCGTCGTCGCCGTCATCCCCCGAGAGCCCTTGCGTGTCATGGATTTATTCAACCACTTCGCTCGACTGAAATGCTATTAATAGATAATTTTCTTATTCTTTTAAATATTTTGGACGTAAATAATAGAATAATAACAACAAATCGTTTATAATAAATAGGGGATACATTTACAATGAATACCTTAAAAATTAAAATATCGCACAGTTGCTAATTTGCCCGAACTAGGTGGAACCTGTGCTTCAGGCTAGAAAGTGCATAAATACCTAATGTAATAAATTAACAATGAGTATAAAGTAAAAACTAAAAAATTAAAACTTAGGCAAATAAAAGTAAAAAAAAATAGCATGGTAGCAGTTCTATTTGCAGACAATAAGTAGGTCTTCTACACAGAAATCTTAATAATAAGGCAATGCCAATTGCCTTATTATTAATATTTCTGTGGTCTTCTATCTACATAGTCGATGGTTAGTAAATATTTAAGTATATAGTTTTTTTAAAGCTATGGTAATTTAGTTTATAGATACCTACTTAGTTTTCTATTTAATCTATCGTACAAGTGGGCCTAAGAATGTTAAAATCTTTCTACAAAGATACGTTTTGAGGTTTCATCAGCCCCCTTATTCACAAACACTCGATATGCTTCCGTATCGTATCGAACATTAATCATTGTTATCGTAGGAGTCTTCTTAACGCTGTTCACAAGTCCAAAACCCGAAAATTTTGTCAGTTTAAATCAAATAGACGCCCGCTATTCTTCCAACAACTACCTATTTGCTGTTGAGGGGAAGTCAAATCAGGTTATCGAAATGCCAGGTTTTCGATACGATAGCCTGTCGTATGGTTGTGAATCAGGGCTCAGGTATGCATACTAGATCATTCCGTCTCTTGTTAGTGTTGTCGGCAATCGGCATTGTAATTTGTAGGCAAGCATGGTGTGCTGTTTTAATACTAAGTTCCTAAGTCTAAGTGCATAATGAAAAGCTGCTGAACGGTGAGTAGATACATTGCAGGATTTATATAGCAGATCTGTGGGAAAAAAGAAGCGATGGAAGTTTGCTACCTCTTCCAAGAGGAAGCAAATTAGTTTTTGGTGCGCCAGCCCAAGAAGTGATACAGTATTGAATTGTTAGATTGACATAGGGCCAAATAAACTTGTGTGATTCAATTTTGAATCGGCTAATGTTCGCAATTTTTACTAGGCTTTCAATATGTTTTTTAAAAGAGAGTGTGTCGTCCATTATATGCTTACAGCACAAGTGTGCAACTACGTCAGTACTTACCCTTATCTATGTGTGCAACTTTCCGCTAGTGTTTTAGTTTTGTCAATACACACTAATTATTATTAGTGGGTAATTAGTGTGTATCGATAAAACTAAAACACTAGCGTAATTAACTAGCTATAACCACTAACGATTAGGAAGGAGAGTGGGGCGCGTCTTCGTGGATGGCGCTATCTAGGCTGTACCTACCCCAGGTATTTTATGTTGCTCGTTTTGTGGATAAGTAAAAGGACAATTACACATGGTGATTGTACTTATACGGTTACCACATTGATGGGCCAATGGAAAGTACCTCCCTATCTTTAAACAATTTATGTCTAGTTTAACATGGCGTTGATGTCTTTCACCAACTCCATGCCCAAATTGTGTCCCTGTGGGAACCCTCTCCAAGTTGATTCTCCTAACTATTGTACTTATGTTTTGGGGACCTTAAAAGGAACCGTCACTAGATTCAGAACTTAAATTCTCAAAAACAAAAGCCCGAATCACTGCACTTCTTACCTACTTCCAAAGTCCCAAAACACGCCAAACATAAAATGTAATACTATTACCCTCGAAACAGAAAAAAACTTTTAACTTTCGTTTTTTGTTCCGAGATGAAAGTTGTGTTTTGTATCCAAGGATTTGGGATTTTGTAGAGTTTTACGGTAGGTACATATCCATGATGGGATTTGGGGATCACTTTGGCATAAGCGGATATATGCAGGATTAGGAACGAAGGGAATCAATAATGAGTAGGTACTTAGTAGATACACGAATTGCAAAAATAAATATAAACAGTAATAATTATAAATGTTTATTATTTGTAAATAAAACTAAACTACTCGGACATCCGGCAAGATAAGATTAAACGTCAAGAGAAGTGTGAATAACGCAACGCAATTCAACGCATTATTGAAACAAAAAACCTACATGATGTGGTTAATCGCGATCCGAGCCGTTACCATGCATAATCGACTGCGCATAAAATCTACATTAACCTATGGTAGTAGTGTACATTACCTACTATTTACCGATACAAAATTACACTTATGGAGAGAAAAACTGCAAGGGACCGTTTTGATTTAGGTCTTACGACTGACACTGAATGATCGAAATCGCTAAAACCAGCACCCTAATTGCGAAACACACTATTACTATAAAGCAGAAGCACATTTCTAATCCATTGCTCCATATGCTCGAAAAATGTGTCTGCTCCACAACGTAAATAACGCAATGAATGTTGTTGAACTGTCAAAATGAAACCCATTGCTACTGATAGTGTGTTACGCAATTAGGTACCCTGCAGTAGTTAACGCTACATGCAATGATGATCTTATCCTTGGCCTTATTAAAAAAAATAAAAAAACATGCAGATCTAAATCAGGTCATCATACAGAGCATCAGCATGTTAGATTAAAAGCTGTAGACCGTGGGTAACAGATGGCTAGTCAAAATCTACTAGCACCAGACAAAAAATTTCCAAACCAAAATCACATAAAACTTGCGCGGAAAATATGCCCAAACAAAGGATTCCCAGAGAATTTCATTTTCCGAGTTCGAACAAGTAAACTTATCTCGAAACTAAAATATAGTAGACTCACCTTCGACACTTCAAAGGAGCTCGCCTTTGCGGCACTGGTGAACTATGAACGCTGTCAGGAAACACCAAATTGTGTTTCAAAGCTAAAAACTCCGGTGTACTCATCCAATTTGGGTTGCCCTCGTCACATGAACTCATTGACAGTGACCTAATAAACCTGTCCCCCGATAGAGAGTCAGGGGTCAAATCTACGTTCTCTATCGTCGGATTAGCAATTGTTATGTTAACCGACGTCATTGACTGTGATCTCACATGTTTGTCGTACACAAACACCTCATCCCTGGACTCATCCTTCTCAAAACTACTGAAAACATTGTCCTTTACAGAATCTATTGACTTTACTGTAGGTTTAGAGCTAGAGGACAACTCGTCCTGAGTCGTATCGTTGGGGGTGTATCTTGTATCAGACGATTTTATACTTTGTTTATCAGAGTTAGAATTTAAACTTGTAGTTTCTGAAGAATCAGAAAATGCGTGTTCGTTGTTAGCGTCCACTTTAGCGCTGCTGTTCGTATTACTGCGTGATTTAGGTATTTCCTTTGGATTCGCCGGTTTACCAGTTACTACTAACTCATCGCTCGGACTAGTTTCTACGGCCGAAGGACATTTCCGCAGCGTTGAATTCGGAATCCAGTTGAGGAAAAGCGTAGGTCGTTTAGCGTTATTATGCTGGTCTGTAAACACTTTAGTAGTGACTGTGAGGTATCCTGGATGGTGTACAATATCGAGTTCATGCCTGGCGACGGTCGGTGGATGCACGCACACATTGTTCTTGCAAAACAATATTTCGTTGTCGACGTAATCGGGGGGTTCCTCGTTGTCGTCGAACTCCAAACCGAGGAAGTAGCTCGAGGCTCGTTTCAAAAGTTCTGGCAGCGGCATTTCGCTGCGGGATATGTTCACATTTCCTTAAATATTAAAGCACGATTTATTTACTGCGCGGCGCGTTATCACTCGCGACAACCTCATTCAAGCGAGGCTGTGTGGGTACTACGCGCATGTAAACACCTACACAGCTATGTTGATAACGCCGTATTGATCGGCCAGCGAGAATAGAACCGACTGGCCGACCGGCATCGGCGCTCGGCCAACGTCACAGCTGTGTCACTCTGCAACTTGAACGAGTAGCACGTGTGTCAATGGTTGCTTCACTGGGAATCGATTGGAGTACAAATGCTCATAGCATTTAATTACGCATTATGATAAGTAAAACTGGGCGTACTCCCCTGCTGTTTCGAGCCGTCAGATTTAAGGAAGAAAGAAGCCTTGTTTGTGTCTATTATTAGACTCTATTTAGAAAACATAATTATGTTGGATATGCCTAGTACGGTACCAGTTTTACTGTTCTTAGTAGGTACTAGACTACTAGCATACCTAATGCGCCACACAAGGCCTACAGCTATGCTGTATGGGGCCAACTGTAACAAAACATTTAGGTACGGTACTTTAAAGTCTGATTTTATAAAGTTAACTTAGATAGGTACCTAAAGGGTACAATAGTAACCTACTATTTGAAATGAAATTATTAAAAGTTAGGTATTCATAATAAGGTTGAATTTTAATCAAAAAGTTTATTATACAGTCCTGTTATGTAAGATACTTTTACTGCTTGATGTAGAATAAAGGCAAGTATGTCTAAATGAAGAAAATAATCTTATTAAGAGTGCGTCAAGAAGGTATCATACCTCAGCACCACGAGCAACACTACTCGGTACGTATACCTATGTAGATCTTATTATGTATTTATCTACTTTCTATAGAAGTACCTATGTATGCCTATCTATCTTCTTCTTACCTGCTATCTATACATACTTCGGTAGATACGTATGGTTACAGTTTGTGTTTGAAATTAAATTCTGAAAGCCTCTCTGAATTATTATGCTTTGTCTCATTGCAATGTTATTTAAATGTTCCTTGTTCTACATCTACGCGGACCGTCTGCCGCGGACGGACCGCGTTGCGGGAACAGCGTGTGCGTGTTGCGGACTTGCGGTTCTGTTTTTTGAATTCCACGCGGCGCGGATGAAGTCGCGGATAAAAGCTACTGTTAAAAATGTGCAGTTGGTATTAGTAGCAGAATAACCGATTGTCGATGAATTGATAAGTGATTACCTCAAATCACTCATTGTCATATGTATTGTTCTACCGATAGTGTAGTTATCCTATCGATATGCGAGTTAAGTAAGTATGAGTGATGTCAGGACTCGCGATAGACCAATAACATAATCTTTATCGATAAATGAGTAAGTTGTGCTCCATGGTAAAATATGATAAAAAAGGTAGATGGCGTATTACATTTTCTGGATCTAGATGAGCAGATTATACGAGAAGTTGATTGGTGATACTTTCCCTTTACCATCCGCCAAAAGTAATTTTAAACCTGTTCTAAACCAGCGGGGCAATTGCGTAACGTAACACATTATCAATCGGAATCAGTTTCATTCCGACAGTCCAACAACATTCATTGCGTTATTTACGTGTTGAGCAGACAAACTTTTCGAACTTATAAAGCAATGGATTAGAAATTTGCTTCAAAATGATTCTGATTCCGATTGATAGTGTGTTACGCAATTAGGGTGACGGTCCAGCTACAACGCTGTCCATATGGAGCACCCACCCAATTATAACGATAAGACCATAGATAGGTATATGAAATTCTATGGATAAGACTGAACCACACTAATATTATTAAGGCGAAAATTTGTGTGTGTGTGTGTGTTTTATATGTTTGTTTATATTATGTTTGTTACTTCTTCACGCTCACACGACTGAACCAATTTTGATAAAATTTTGTATTGAGGTACTGATACAAGACCAAATAACCTTGAGCATTCGCGACAGAGACAAAGAGCAATACGACTTCCTCGTACGAAAGGGATGCAGCGGTCCCTGCGCACGCCCCTTTATCATAAACCTCGCAAATTTTTTGGAATTATTTTAATAAAATAAGAATAGCGATCTTTTTGAATTAATTAAAACATGGATTATTTAGATTTTTAAATTATCTATCCATTGGTGAAATCCTCAAATTAATAGGACGTCAACGTTAGCAAAAGATGAATGCAATCAAAAATAGTCACTTTTTTTAAAGGAGATTTTAAATGTATTAGTAACATATAAAAACAAATAATAACGTGCAATGTGATGATAAGATATCGAACATTAATGATGTGCTTTCAGATGTAGTTTATTTTTCATAGAATAACGAAGAAAAACGAGGTTTTGGTCGGGGTACCGCCTTAACATATAAATGTATATAGGCTACTTTTTATCTCGATACTTCCACGGGATTGACACTTACGCGGGTGAAACCGCGGGGTGCAGCTAGTTTAATAATGAGGCTAACCATCACTTTATTATTTTATTAATCAGGCAACCGATTGAATGGCTAATCCATTGAAACCCTAAAGTAAAATTCTTCTGAGGGATGCAAGGGAAAGGATTTACTGACCTACTCATGGCATAAGGGTGTTTGAAGAGGTTTGCTTACCGGTTCATGGGTTAAACCTTAACCCATGAAAGTAAGCAAACCCCTTAACTGTGGGTTACCCTTAGAGAATAACTGTTTGGTTTGAATAAGAAGCTTATAGATAACCTTCTTGGGTTTGAAGGGGTAACTCATAAAAGAAAGCCATTTACGTATAATATAAACTTAAAAGTAAACTTTAAAGAAGAACGGTCATTTGTGACTCAGACCCGACACGAAAGAGACATATCTCAGTTTTTTTGTTATTTTAAATATAGCTAAAATATATATTTTTTATATTCCAAATCAATGACTAACACCAAAATATTGCCTTGTGTTTTTGTTCAGGCGATATACAATTTTCTTTTAATACCTATTTACCTAAAAAATTCGTAATTGTATGTAATTCAATGGCGATACAACAATTTAAAAAAAAAACAAACGACTTCAAAAAAAAAAACACTACAAAGTGATAAATAACTTTAATTTCAGAAGTCGGTGCCTAAAAACGAAAATGCGGAACCAACGACAACGACTTCCGAAATTAAAGTTATGTATCACTTTGTATTGTTTTTTTTTTCAAGCTGGTTGTTTTTTTGTAAAAAAGTTTTTATTTTTTACTTTTTAGTTGTACCTACGCCACACAAATCCAATTAACACTAGTGCATTGAAGAATGAAAGACACTGACTAGAAGAATCGTCCAAATTCGCATAGAAATGCCGGAGATGCAGTACATTTATGCATATAACTCCGTACATAAGAATAATTACCTAATGTATTATATACTAAAACCTTCCTAAAAGAATGTAGATTACATTAGTGAAAGAATTATCAAAATTGATTTATCTATTAGTTTTTGAGAAAATCGCGGACATACAAACAAACATACATACATACGGGTCGAATACAGAACCTTCTTTTTTGAAGTCGGTTAAAAAACGCACGGATCTCAACACAGAAAGCCAATTTTATTTTATATTTTTTTTTAATGACATCTCGCAGTTTAACTTTGAGGTTATCGTCTGCTTAACCGGACTTGCCTGTGGATGCCTCAATAAATTAAAGCCTCCAGCTGTCTATTTTTGTATTTTTATCTAAATTGGCGTCATTTTAAATGGATATAATTGCTATTCATTAAAAAAAAAATATTTTAAAATATTTTGCCTTACCAAAATCAAATGGCAATATGGGTGATAGCCACTGATATTCAGAATAGTGTTAATTTATTTCTGTCAAAATAACTGAGATGCGTTCCTTTTGTGTCGGGCGTGGGTAAATTTTCTATGGGATGTGACCCTTCTTCTTTATCTAATTACATACAAATACACAACTTAACTAAACTTTAAACTTGTAAGTCACAACTTTATCTAATCATACAAGCTATTTGAGGTAGTTGCTGCCCAAATTTCAACTACAGCGATAAAAACGGATCGTTGTCTGTGAGGAATTATCGGTGAATTTATTATCTAAAAATAATTAAAATAAATAAACAATTTCAAATAACATTAGAAAAACAATAACAAGTAAAACGGAACGCAATTTATTTTACTAAAAAACCCGCAAGATGGCGTTTTCCTTGCATAATTTATTGACGCATGCGCCACACATTGCAATCAGCTGTCAGAAAGAACATAATCACGTAAAAAACAAAATTATTTGTGTCTTTAGATAATTCCCGTCAATATGGCGGGGCAAAATCCAGGTTCGCCGACTGACTTTCAATATTTTTACGAGGATGAAGTGTATAAAATCAACAATCGCGGTCAAGTGGTCTTCGGTCTGGTACTCGAGAACTATGAAGCCAACTCCAGCGATCAAGAGAGCGACATTGAAACACCTATACAAAAAGGCGAAATTCGTGTTGTCTGGCATCCTTCCGGCACCGAGCGAGTCATATCCGAGAAGTCGGTAAGCGAGGACAATTAAAAAATATCATATTTGGTCTCACGCGGTGTTTGGCACTTGCGCACCGTAGTTATAGTTATTGAAAATATAATAAGGCCTGTACTTGCGAGTACAACAACCCCCTAAGCCCGGGGCTAATGCGAAATTTCTTGAATTGCCCTTGAATATATTCTAAAAGGGTAAAACAAGTTATGAACTTCATTTAAATTAAGTCTACCCTCAAGATTTAATGTTCTTGGAAACTATTCCATAATTTGTAAAACGTTCTTACAATTTATAGGAATTAAGGACATACAAAAGCTTTGAAAACATTTGTTAAAATTGCAATAAAGAAAATAACTTGTTCTTAACTTCAAGATATTTTGACCCTGAACCTGACATGATAGTCAGGTTTATTAGTATTTTATTAATTTGAATGCACATGTAGGTATAATAAAAATTATGCTGCTTCAAAAGTCACAAACAAACGTTTCTATGAAATACTTTTAGATCTCTGAAAAAAAAACTTAGAACAGAATTTTGCATAAAATATGGTACATAAAAGGTCTTAATTATAAATAGTTTCACATATTTTGCTTACTTATGTCAACATACAAAAAATACCTTAAAATAAACTATAAGTACTTAACCAAAAACACATTATTATTACTACTGAGCTTATGTGATCAAAAAATACTTTGAAATTAAATTAAATTACTAGTGAGATCATGTTATGAGTCTTATTTTTAATTTCTCTGTCCTAAATACATTTTTTAAATAATTTATTAACAGCCTATCACCGATTTTCTAAAGACCAACGGACCATGGAACAACTGCTACAATGAATGAACATACTTATTGTTATAATGAATGAACACAGTGGATTCCTGCCAACCAATAGGTGGTTGAAGCTATATCTATACCCCATTCTTATAAAACTCACTTAATCTATATAAATAAAAAGAAAAGTCCTGACTGACTGACTAACTCATCAACGCCCAGCCCAAACCCTTGGACCTAGAAAGCTGAAATTTTGCACAAAGGTTTCCTTTATAATGTAGACAAGGAATAAAGGAGAATTTTTCGAAATTCAACCCCTAAAGGAGTTAAATAGGGGATGAAAGTTTGTATGGAAAATCTTATTCCTTGAATGAATAACCTTGAAACTTGGCCCAAATACTTATCTAAGTAAATTATGAAGTTTGGCATTTTTTGTTTTTCTAAACTACCCCCTGAAGGGAGATTGAGGGTGTCAAATTTAGTATGGAAGAATTTTAATGAGCGGTCCAATTAACTCGAAACTCAGTATGTAAGACCAAAATAAATAATAAAGTGGTTCAGAGTTTTTCGAAAATCTACCCCTAATGGGGTGAAAAGGGGTAGTCAATATCACAGGGGAGTATTTTATTAGGTGGCTTGATTAACTGGAAAAACTTTAAGTCAAGTTATGGACACATCCCAGACGATTTTTCAAAATTCCCCCCTATGCGGATAAAAAGAGGGGATACAGTTTATATGAAAAATCTTATTAATTTGGTTAATAAACTTGAAACTTGGCAATATTTGGCTTAGTAAATAATAAAGATTGTCACTTTTAGTTTAAAAAAAAACCCCTCACAGAGGATTTAGGGGGTGACAAAGTTGATAGGTTAGAATAATATGTAACCTGCTGTCAGATTAACATGAAACTCGGCACTTCTAAAACCAGAAATAAAAAAGTATGTGTTTTAGGGTTTTTCGAAAATGGAATCCTACCAAGGTGGAAAATGGTAATAGAGTTTAAGGGGTGGCTTTTATTGCTTGCTTTCATTAACTCGAAAATGGGTATGAGTCTTTGGGTCAAGTTATGAACACATCCCAAACGATTTTTCAAAATTCTACCCATGTGGGGGTGAAAAGCGGGGATACAGTTTATTTAAAAAAAAAAACTAGAATTAACCCGAATACTTATTTCTATATAAATGATAAAGACTTATCTAAATAAATGATAAAGATCATAAACATACATTTTCGAAATTTTTAGTGGAAAGTACAAATTTCACGCGGACGAAGTCGCCATCAGAAGCTAGTATAATCATAAAGTGTTATTCAATGGTATCCTTAGGTCAAGAGGGTGTGGTCTATTAAAAGAGTGGAAGCCATAAGAATACCAAAATAATTATAACATATCATTTGTGCATCTGCCTGCATGCATGAATGGATTAATACATTATTATTTTTAACATGCTCTTACAACCTCAACATATTTTATTTTTATTAATTTCTAGCATTTAAACTGGTAACTGTCAAAACCAATATAACATTAATAAATAAATATTTTCATATCCTAGGTTGGCTTAGCGGACCGCTCGTTGATGCCAGGCGATGTTGTCCGCCGCCTCATTGCTGGCAAGGATACGCAGAGAGGCTACTGTAGGGACATCATAATGAATGCCGCCCTGCAGATTGTGGGCACCAAGCATGTGATACCAAGTGTTGCTAGCGAGAGGCTCCAGCCTCTGGAGGAGTTTACTCCGGATTTAGCTGTATGTCTCGATTCTTGGGTTGGAACTTCTAAGGTGAGCAAATCATACAAATATTCAATGGATTAGGTTTTCGTTATGAATGATGACTAATTACACAGGAAAACGCATGGCTCAAAAGTAATGAGGCCTGTACTCAGCAGTGGGGGAAACCATGGCTACCATTGGTGATGATAATAAAACATGGCTACCATTGTTGATGATAATAAAACACGGCTACCATTGGTGATGATAATAAAACACGGCTACCATTGGTGATGACAATAAAACGGCTACCATTGGTGATGATAATAAAACACGGCTATCATTGGTGATGATAATAAAATGGCTACCATTGGTGATGATAATAACTAGTTACTGTTCAAATTCTATTTTCAAGTAGTTCTTGACTTATTATTAATGTCTCAGAGTCAGCCACTAAAAAAGGAATTGGGAAAGGCTATTCTAGAACATTCTCAAGGACAATATTGATAAAGTACTGTCATTTATTTGGAAAGTCGATTCAATGCCTCCTAAGTGCAAAATTAGATTATTATATTGTTTTAAATTGTGTGAAATGTTATTATTAGATAGCTTCTCTTGAGATTCTTCTAAGACACAAAAATGTAAAAATTTTGAGAGTAATCTTTACCTCCAGGGATAGAGGATTCATAGCAGTATTGAGAATGAAATATTAATCTTGTGCTTTGCATACCTTATTATTCTTACTAGTTTGCAATGAAGAAGGGACTGGACTTACAGTGGCCTAGTATTCTGATTATTGATTGATCTGCATTTTGCATTCCTGAGGGGGAAATATGTAGTTGGTATAACCATATGTATTTTTATGTATATAGCTATTGTTAACACAGTGATCAACTAGACACCATAAATAGTTTCACACAAAATACGGTACAGTATTGAATAAAACATTGCATTGTGTTGTAGTTAAATATTAAAACTTCTGAAAATTAACATGTTACATTTTAGCAGTTAATTTTGAATGCACTCATTATATTTACTATTTATTAAGCAAATTTCTTTCACTTAGTTATAGTTATGCAGAAGTAAGATAATTTCTGGGGTTAAATTGTACATAATCATTTTAACGTCTGTGGTTAGAAATATAACAGATAAAGGGACATGTCATTGAAACAAATCATACTAAGAAAGAAAAGAAAGAAAATACGTTTATTGTTGTTATACTGTAGAAAGCGAAGCTATACAGAACCACTTGTGCCATCTTTTTTCGCAACAAATCAATGATGGCTTAGACACTTACCAAACACCAACACACCAAACACGAAAACCATTCAAAAACCATTTGATCCGAAAAAAAATATTCGTCAAAATCGGACTACTCTATAAAAAGTTATGCTTGCTTTTTTTTCGTCGGTTAACAAAACTCTTTGCTACACAGGCGGTCCACAGCAAACTCCGCCTAGCCTCCGCTGAGGGCTCGCGGCTCGAGTACCCCGACCTAGACACTTGTCCTCTGGAGGACTACTCCATGCGACGCCGCCGCTCCACTCCCTACTCCTCGTCCGAGTTCTATCCTGGACAGGTTGTGTACGGCCCGCTGGGCTCGCTCGACAGCGCCAACTGGCTCCACATTACCAAGGAAATGAAGGCCGCCAGGAAACATAAGATGCATGATCATAAAGTAAGTTTGTTGAAGAGATCTAATTTTTAATAACGTCTGCCACACGCTGGACGAAACGACTAGATAGGTCCGTGAAAAATGGAAGAACGAAGTTTGGGAAAACGAGAGATAGAATGAGGCCCTTGCCATAATAAATAAATAAAAAGATTTTATTCTCAGGCATCAAGGCCCATAGGGTGTTAGTAATAAATAATGTACTATAATTACAAAATTAATATACTGGTCAAATAATTCGGTTAAAAAGTTTACGTATTTGTCTGGTTGCAAGTGACCCGAACTTCCTCATCTGACTACTGAAATTCGGCTTCGCAAAATATTGCTAACTTCCTCAAGGAGAATTAATAGCGCTCCGATTTTTGGAGAGTCAAGGTCAACAATGAAGTAGGTATTTCGTTTCCAGATCAAAAAACCTCAAAATGTGTACGCGGAGCAAGATGACAGGAGACTAGTAATTTTTATTAGATTTTTTTTTATGTATTTAAGAAAATATCGTAATCCAAATTTATCCTACTTACACGTTTTATGGCCGCGACTACCACGAGTCTCGACGTATAGTACAGCATTTTTATTTATTTATTTTATCGTTTGTCCCCCAGTTCACCGTGGAGGCGGTGATGACCGAGAGCGTGAGCGTTCACTGGCAGTGCCGCGCATTGTGCACACATCCGTCCGACCCCGCAACACCGCAACAGCCTAAGTTCCTAGTCGAAGGTATTACTTTACACTTCTACCTGCACTGGGCCCCCGTGGTAGATGGATAAAGAGAGGGTTCTCACGGAAACAAGGCCTGAGTCCCAGCAGAAAGAACGTTTTAGGCTGATCATGCTGTGCCTGCATCTTCAGCGAATACAGGCGTTAAATGTCGACTGTAGCCTAGTTTTTGATGCAAGGTCCCTTAAGCAAGCTCCGGGCAAGACTGGCTACCTAGACATTTCATTGTCTTTGATAAAGCTTAGGGGCCGTCTCCACGAGCGAGAGAATCGCGGCGATATTATCGTCGTGCCACGTATTTCTATACACTCTTAGAACGTGTCTCCACGCAGCGATATCATCATGGCGAAAATTTGATGGCATGGCGAGACTGTCGCCGCGATTCTCTCGCTCGTGGAGACGGCCCCTTAGGGTTTGGTAATTATACCGCATGTAACTAGTTTCTATAAATCATACTTTCGCCTTACTAAAGAATCACAATAGAATTGCGTGAACACCTTTGCAGCATGTAAATAAATATTGAAGGCTCACGCAAACGTAAATGTATTTTGAAGTATTATACAACCTATTGAATTTACGTAGCGTTGGAAGGCCTCCTAGAAGGTGAACCGATGACCTTGTGAAGGCCGCAGGAATCCCCTGGATGCGGGACACAGAACCGGTCGAAGTGGCGGTGCTTAGGGGAGGCCTATGGCCAGCAGTAGACGTATTTCGGCTGAAATAATGAAGATGATCATGATGCAACCTGTTCAGTTCGTGTTGTGGTCCATTAAAAATATCTGAACTTGGTTAATACTGCTTTCTCCATAAACAGGTGAAGATCTAAAGAATTTGAAGTTGCTGAATGTATTCGAGCCGTGCACACTGCAAGTTGGTGACAGGAACTTCCTCACAATTGCCCCCGAAGACAGCTTTGTAAGCAAGAAGCAATGGAGAAAACAACAGAGTAAGTATCGCTTACTTCTTCTCATATCAAGGAAAAGAATTGGAATGAAAAAGCTTACTGATCATTTTTATTTGACAGTACAGGGTGGCAGAGACACCGACGCGCAACCTGTTAACAGGTAACAGGTTGCGCGTTGAAACATTTCGTCGGAAATTAAAAAAAATGAGCTCTTCCATACATTTTGACCCCGTAGGTTTTGCACTTTTCTATGAAACAGCAGATTTTTTTTTGTTCATAACTGTCGAAAAATTTCTTCGCTACGTACGAGGTCTAGAATCATGTGTTTTCATATAAATAAACCAGGTACACTTTTGGGTATAGGTAAAGGCTACAGGAGTCTCCGCAAGCAAGCTAAACCGATAAAGAAGCCGTCGAAGACCGACACCAACTCTACTGACCACGTGCCCTCGAGACCTAAGAAGCGCGCCTCAGGACACCGCAAACTTAAATCCAACGAGGTAACTTAGTTTATGATATTTTACTTTATTTAATTTGGCATAATATCTAGAATTTAATAGCAAAAACATACAGTGAAACGGGGCTACTTTGACTTCCAGGGTTACTTTGACCAGGCCGATCACAACGCTATGACGCGTTCCCCACACCCCGCGCCTCGTGCAATATTACTCGAGGTCACGCACACTTCTGAGCACACGTGAAAACCGATTTTGGCGCTCTGTCAAAGTAGCTACAAAATCTGTCAAAGTAACCCTGGAAGTCAAAGTAGCCCCGTTTTGCGGTAATTTATTCATATAACAGATCTCTTTTACAGCATATTGGTGTTTCCCTTGTCCAGGCAATTATATAATACATCTGCAAAATTGTCTGTGCACGATCATAATATTATCGAAACTAGGGAAGATAAAGGGTAACATAAAAACGTTTTTGGTCTTATTAAAAAACAAACTTTATGGTTTTTGAGCCGGTTTTTGTAAAAACCTAACTGTGATCAAAATACAGTTCCTAATACAATTATTGTATTAGGTAGGTACTAAGGTGTCAGATTTGTATTAAGAATACTGATAAAATATTGTATAGATTAGCTGTGATAGCGATAGGCTTTGACAGTCATGAAGGAGATAGAGATTAATAATAATAAAAATAAATAATAAATAATAAATTTTATTTGTACACACTTTACACATAAGTACACACTCACAGGATTAGGTACATTGTACAATAGAGACACATTAAAGGGCGAACTGCTGCCTCCTAAACTAGGCCAAAGCCTGTGTTTTAGGAGACAAAGTTCCTCTAGGTACATACAACTTGTATTAAGTGTCATGCAAGTACTTATAAAAACACAACATAAATCAAACAAAAAAAAAAAAAAATGCCTCAATTTAAATACAGTATTAGTTCATTAACCTCTCATATGCAGGAAGGGGTCGCGAAACTGTACCCGTCGTCTGCGGCAAGATGGCGCGACTACTTATCGCAATAGGTAGTGTTCAGAACTTCTTGAATCTTTAAAAAAAAATGTTTGGTAGGCACATATCTGGCTATTTTATTTGATAGTTGGAATACCAATGTATCTTTTTGTGCTATAATTTATTACTGAAACATTTATTATAATTTACTTTTTTACGGACAATCGAGCCAAACGTCAAATTTCTCACCTGTTGTAGCAATAGGTACATAGATATCAATAGGTAGATATTTTCAATATATTCTTTGATTTATTATTAATTTTATTTGTTATCCCGTTTAGTTCATTACCAAGGCTACCTACTTATATAAAAAACACCATATTTCCAGTAAAATATAAGTCATAAATACTATTATGAAAATCACCTATCACTTCAAAAAAAATTCGCCATTTTGTACTTTCTCCAACAACGAATTTTGAACTGTTCGTAATAACTGTTTTATGGGTTTCACTCAATGAGAAATGGTTCTCTGTGGTTCGTTCATTCATCGGGAATAAATAAATAATACAATTTATACCGTATTATAAAGCATTTAAGAATAAAATCGTGTAAATGTGTCGAAGGTGCCTTGAGCACTGATCAGTGCTTCCGCAGACAACGGGTATAGCACTGATCAGTGCTTCCGCATACGAGAGGTTAAGAGACAATTGTAATAAGATTCTCAGTTTCGTCGTATGTTAACTTCTGCAACCAATTGGTAAGTTTAATTTTAACTTCGTGTTTAGTTAGGGAGTATATTGATAAAACTTTATGTATTCTATTATACAGGCGAGAGCTAGTTGCCGCATACTGTCGGCTGGCAAACTTTGAACGGCATTGGACTACATCGCACACGGGAGTGCCTTTCCGCCTTTTCAGCTTAGCATGATCTAGATGTAGCGTAGAGTGTTTACGCAGCGTAGCGCGGAGCACAAAAAGCTGTCTCACTGTCAATACTTTGGCTTCTGAGTAAAGTTGGTTGGTCGAAAAGTCCCTACGCTTAAAGTGCATGACTTTCAAGATCGCTCTTTGAGCTCTTTCAACTTTTAGTAAGGAGGTTTTGTAGGTTCCGCCCCAAACCGGGATACAGTATAAAATGATGGACTGGCAAAGGCTCTGATAAACCATCAAAGCTAGATCGAGATCAGCAGAGTGCCTAAGTTCCTTAAATATATAAATTAATTTTCTGATCCTTGTGCATAGCGCTTCGATATGGGGTTGCCAGCTGAGTTTGTAGTCGATGTGGACTCCTAAATATTTTATGTCTGGGACCAAGGACAGAAATGGGCAGCTGCAATTGGGCACCTCTTCCGAGCAAATGTGGGCTTTAATTTGACCTGATTCCAGTGGAGGAGCTGAAGTGTTAGGTAGCGAAAATCTGATGACCTTTGTCTTTGCTACGTTAAGGGTAAGTAAATTCTCTGAGAGCCACTCCATTACAAACCGAAGAGACTGTTCCGCTCTTTTACTTGCTCTGTCCCAATCAGTATCATAAACTATCAACGCCGTATCATCAGCATACGTAAATATGTCGCAATTTGGGATTTGTGCATGACACAGTTCATTGATATAGAGTAAAAAGAGAGGGGGTCCGAGGATGCTACCCTGCGGAACACCGAAGCTGATAAATCTATCGTCACTCATAGTAGAGTCGATTTTAACCCGCTGAGTACGATTGGAGAGATAATCTTTAAATATGTCCAGCGCGAGGCCACGAATACCAACGCTTTCCATTTTCGAGATCAAGGTGGGAACAGAAACCGTGTCGAATGCCTTGGATAAGTCAAGGAAGATACCGTAGCATTTCATACCTTTGTCCAGGTTGTTAACTAATGTTTTAGTAAGGTTAGCTACAGCATCCTCCGTTGAGATTCCTGGTCTAAAACCGTACTGATTTTTTGCGATGATTTTGTGTTTAGAGAGATACGTAACGAGGCAATTGTTAAGTATCCTTTCGAAAATCTTAGATAAAGAGCTCAGTACGGAGATTGGACGGTAGTTTGTTTCATTGGCTCTGTCTCCACTCTTGAAAATCGGGTGCACAACTGCTTTTTTGAGGACATTGGGAAAGATTCCAGTATCAATAGCACGATTGAAGATATGCGTGATGGGTAATGACAGAACGGAACTCGATTGTTTCAGTACTTTAGCTGATATGTTGTCGTAACCAGTCGCACAATCAGAACGCAAGGTGCTGATCAGCCTTTCCACTTGTGTTTCGTCTACTGGCAGTATGACGAGAGACTGGCAAGGTGGAGGTAGTGGAGGTTTTCTAATATCATGGTTTAATCTTAGGAGAGGAGTTACTTGAGAGGCTAGTTTACGACCAATATCAGTGAAAAAGCAATTGACACGGTTTGCTGAAGTTTTAGGATCATCCGTGGGTTGAAGAAGCTCTTTGGGAGATTGCGGTTGAGGAGTAGAGTTGGTGATAGCTTTTATTGCCTTCCAAGTGGCTTTAGGGTTGTTACTGGCCTTTTGCAATTCATCTCTATCATGTGCTCGCTTTAGTTTTTTTAATAAGGTGTTAAGGTAATTACGATATCTTTTGTAAGTAATTTGAAGGATCGTATTTTCAGGATCTCTTTTTAATCTGTAATGCATCCTGTCACGATTGCGTATACATCTAACCAAGCCTTGAGTCATCCATGGTTTTATAACACGAATCTTATTTTGGATGCGTATGCATAGGGTATGTGAAGCAATAACATCTTGAAGTATTGTTACAAATAATTCCGCGGCCAAGTTGGGGTTGATCTCATTCAACACCGAACTGAAATCAGTACTTTCAAGGTCTTTTTGAATCGCTAGGAAATTGTAACGGATAGATGTAATGGAGTTTTTCCTGTAGATAGAACCTTTGATTCCCAGGGCCAAGATGATTGGCAGGTGGTCGGTGATGAATGTCTGAACTACCAAAACACATGCTGAATTTTTAGTTTTTAATAGGATATGATCTAAGCAGCTTCCTGATCTGGTAGGGTGAACGTGCGCTGGGAGCAACCCGAGGGTGGCAGTAAGTGTAAGATATTGATCTGAGTTCCGGTCATGGTTACTAGGTTTAATGTCTACGTTTAGGTCTCCAATTAGAACCACATTTTGGAAGTGATTCATAGTACACGCTAAACTGTTTAGGCTATTATAAAAGAGATCCAAATTAGAATATGAGGGGGACCGATACAAACAGATGATGACGGTATTATCTGTGGTGCAAACAAGGCAGTTAGCTCCGAGAAAAGTGGGTTCGTACACTGTACATCGAAGAGACGACTTAGTGTATACTACGACTCCGTCGTTTTGTGATCCATTGTTTGTAGTGGCGTGGCAAGTATATCCCTGCATAAAAGGATTAGGTCCAGATACTTTAAGCCAGCACTCAGTGAGCACAATGACATCGAAAACTATTTTAGTGACGGACAACATAGTGATGAATTGTTCGAAATTCTTATTAATACTCCTAATATTAATATGTATTATTTTCAGGTTTACGTTGGGATGTGTAATGAAGTCCGAGCATCTGTCAGGCGGGCATTCATACGATGAAGCAATAGAAATATTATCGAGTTCATTGGATATAGAATTAATGTTAGCCATTGGAAGTTGAGGGAACAGTAAAAACAATTGCAAATGAAAAGAAAAATGCATAAAATATAATTAATATCCTCCTGAGAAAAAAAAGTCGAAATTGATTATGTCTAGTAATATCTTTTGGTAAAAAATGAATAGTCTTTTTGTAGTTAATATGGCGTATAGTTAGGTTGCAGTAGTTAATCTTATTACTAATTTTTAGAACGTTTGGTTTGAATACTGTAGGAGCATGTAAAGTAGTAAAACAATTTTTATAATATTTCAAATACAAAAGTGGGGTTTTAGCCCTAGACATATAGGAACAGAGAGCATGCAAATTATAATTAGTAATGTATAAAAACGTAAAAGATAAAAAAAAAGATGTGTAGTATAGTCATTGCTTGCAAGCTAAAGCGAGCAGACATTTTTCAGACTTTATTTGGGTCGGTTTCTCATTAGGATCATTGGGATCTTTTCGTAGGAAAATTCTACCATACGAATTCCAGCAAGAGAACTTGTTGGCTTTTGCCAATGCGCGTGTATCATAGAATAGCTTTTTCTTTGATGGCATAAGGTGTTCATCTACATAGATTGGCTTCTTCTCTCCTACCAACCCAATAGTGTGCGTGTTTAGCTTGTCGACTACAGGGCGTTCTTTATTGAAGCTACGAACATTTGACAGGAACTCATTCCTTTTCGTAACCGAGTTGAACTCTGCTACGATAGGTCTGGGTGTTCCCGAAGTCCCCGGAAGGCGGTACAGGTCACGCAAGCTATCCTTTCGGACTTCCACGTTAATTGCTTTACCCACCGCTGATACAACAGAAAGAAGATCCTCGGAATTTTCCTTTGCTTTTAGTGGAATGTTTCTGAACTCAACTGTTGATGGACGTGATTGAAGTTGCAGATCTTGGATGTGCTTCTCAAGCTGGACAATACGGTCGACATTTTCTTTTTTCTGCTTCTCTAGGACAGCTAATCCAGTCTTCATCTCTTCGTAGCATTTATCCGAGAATGCTATGCTATTTTCCATTTCTGCGTGAGATTTTTGTATCTCTGCACACTGAAATTTCAACTCACTCATATCTCTAACCAAGCCTTTTAAGATCGCATCGTGCTCTGTTTTCCAGGAAGAGAGTCGGTCGTCGTTGTCGGCTTTCCACGAGGCAAGCAGCTGCATGATTTCATTTTTAAAATCATTTTTAAATTCGTTAAATGAGCAGGAAAATTGGTTTGTTTCAGTGTTAGGGGAGTCCGCAGTGCGCGGGCGCTTGGTTCTAACGGTTATATTTTGTTCCGACTCGTTCATTGTTACTGGGGTAGATGATAAATCGGGCTCAGATACCGATTGCCCTTGTCGGAGCGGAGGGTTCGTTGATTTTGGAGGGGTACGTTGAATATTCATTGCTTTCTAATCAATCAGCAGATAGCGTAAATTATCAGAAATCTATCTTTTATTTTTCTCAGTTCCCCGAACGGTAAAAAGGCTTCTCCTTTTTATAAAAAAGAAACAAAAATATAAAAACAAGATTTAGCAAAAAGTGCTCGTCAGCGGCTGGATCCGAACTTCATACACCTTGCACTGCAGTCCACCTCTTTCCGTTCGAGACCAATTAACGGTTAGTCGCTTACGTGAAATAATGCCTCTATAGATGCCGCGCCTCGTAGCAAGTTAGATGGGTGGGGTGACCTTACTGGGTCATCAAAGTCACAGAAGAAATTAAAAACACCTTACACCCACATTTTTTTTTTTTAATGTTAATTTGAATCACGTTTTTATTTCGATTAATTTAGAAGTGCTAGACTTTGATAATAATTGATTTACATAGATTTAACTATCAGTTTCAACGCACATTATTACATATATTCCACATAGTACACGCAGAGTTTACACCACTTTTAGAATTTATAACACAGAGACGGCGCAATTACGTGTCTGATTATGTTTCTGTCTCATTTACTCTTACTACTGGAATTAATAAGTATGTCCTTGTCTCATCATAATTATTATTCTGTGACCCTTCTATAGCTATACTCTGTCTTCTACTAATAAGTTTACCCTAGTCGGCATAAAGTTCGAAATAAGTCAGTTCATATTTTCTAGAACGACATGGAAGTCGACCACACCGCGGACCACCTAGAGTCCTTAGACGACGCTCTGAAGATGGACGCTAACTGTCCCAGCATTAAGATCGAGAACATTGGGGACGTGTCCTTACCCATGGCCAGCAGTCAAGAAGATACCGCTACTGAGGAGAAGAATGATTCGGGAATCAGGTACTGTGGGACTGTGGAGTTTAGCTTTGCTGCTTTGTGGGAAGACTTTTATGAAGGAAAAGGGAGAAGAGAAAAAAAATAACGTGAAAAGATTATAATCTTGATTTTAATTGACCTCTTGGTTTTATATAAGTCGACAAATAAATATCTACGACGAATAGGGTCGTGAAATGAAATAAAAAACATGAAACGAACCCTATGTATCCCTATGTCTGTCTTGATCTGTACAGAGTGATGGCAGGCACATTGACGCGCTAACTGTAATCCAGAATTCAGCACATGATTCTGAATCCATGGTTACAGGTTGCGCACCAATCCCTGCCACCCCTTATAAAGTTTTTATTTTGGGCCACGAATAATAGAACATCAAATTAGTTGAAGACAGAAAGGAAATTGTATTTCTACTGTATATTTAAAAATATTTAAATAATAAAGTACAAAATCCTTATTTTAAGACTGACATCCGAATATACTCCTTATCATCATCATCAGCACGATCGATCATACTTAACTCTATTAAGGTGAATGCGTAGTTGTAGCCCGCGAAATTAAATTTTTCTTACGTTTTTTGCAATTTTCAGGTCAGTGTCAGGTTGTATCTTGATCAAAATATGATTCGCAACTATAACCGGTACGTATTTACAGAATTATAATAATTAGAATCATTAATACATCTTTCTAAGTTAGATTTCTACCGTTAAGAACAAATCTCGTATGGAAAAGTGTTTATGGTAGAAATCTAACTTAAAGAGATATTTTAATGATTCTAATGACTATGATTCTGTAAATACATGTCTATTATAGTCGCGAATCATATTTGGATCAAGATACAGCCTGACACTGATCTGCAAATTGCAAAAAACGTAAGAAAATTTAAATTTCGCGGTCTACCATGGCACATTCACCTTAAATAATAATCTGAACAAAACAAAAACTAATATCTCCCTACATATATCTTCAGCCAATACTGTACACTTTTGGACACCAAAACTGCACAACACACCTACCTTACTCTCTACCTTTACACCAAAAAACCGCTATCGCTTATCGCTACATTTCAACACCATAACATAACCGAGCCCTCTCATCAAGCACACTATAACGCTAACTAGATGGCACCTCCGCAGTCCTGAGCCGACCCGGGAGGACACGCTGCTCAACGGAGACAACAAGTCTGACGCGGCGCTCAATGACGATGATTCTGACAACTGGGAGAATACTAGCAGCGATGGCAGTGATACTGACAGGTAATTATAGCAAATGACCTTAGATTCTATGCAAAAAATAAACTGTTAAAAAAAAGGCATTTCATCAAATAATGTGTTTATTGGATGCTCCAGTTAATTTGATTATTCTAGGTAGCCTGAATCCTCAGGAACCTGTTAATTTTTGAACAGTTGGTTCTGTCAATTTCGTCATAAAGTTTCAATTAAATCATTGAAAAATTATTCAAAGTCCAAAAAGTCAGTCTTCTTCTTCGTGACGCTGGCACACCCCGGACACTCCATACAACGCTCGCAAAATAATTACCTACTACTACTACATTAAAAAATGACGTTCGTATACGTATGAATGTGTGCGTGAGGTAGGTACTTGTGTTTGCGAGCGCTCTTGTTAAAGAACTGCGACGGTAACCTCGAAGTGCGGGGTGAGGTGCGGTAACTGATGTTAGTGCGGGGAAGGGAGTGTCCTTTCTGTACGTAGTACTTTAAGTATTCTGTGACGCTGGTACAGGAATTTAAAGGACAATGAGAAATGGTGGGCCCACCTCTCATTAGAAATAAGATACTCATGAATGAATAGGTTTATATGCAGAAAAAACTTAGTATTATGACTAAGGTTAAAAAGTCAATACTTTCGGAGTAATACTGCCATAAAAGTGATCCCAATCTAAGCAATTAATGATCGTAGTTTACTTCATTATAAGACAAAAACATTACACAGACTCGGACGGCATGGTTGGTGCAGTTAAGTGATTAATGCTGCACGAAAAAAAATAATTAAGTAGCTGTTTTGGCTGTTTGTGTGCGTGAGTTTACATGTTTGTAAACGCACCCACAATACAGGAGAAATTCTTAGCGTGGGGCAAAGTATAAAAAAGAACAGCTTTGTCTGCAGTACGAAACATGAAGATTTAGGATTGCCCAAGGCCTTTTTTTTTTTTTTTTTTTTTTTATGGATGGGAAATCATCAAATGACCCCTCCCGCTCTGGGTGGAGCGAAGGGAGTGTCAGACTCTTACTGACTAAAACCCATCCGTGTTCCTTCCTTAGCCCTTTATGTTCTGGGGTAGCGGTAACCCTTTCGGACAATCCCGCACATTGACTCACGTGGAAACGGTCATCCCGTAGTTAGGTGCATGGTTTTCTTCTACTGACGGAACCGGTCTCTTAATATCGCTGCCAAGCACTCTGGACTGACGAACGACTCACATTTAGCCTCTGGGTCACATGACATATCAAGACTTGAAAACGTCAAGAAAATGAGACAATTCAGCAGACTTCACAAGAACTTCCATCAATTCGCGCTACAATATGCACATTGAACAGTAATTTTCTTAAATCCGTCTAAAAGGCCGCTGAAGTTTATAATTGGAACGAACTTGTTTTTTTTCCTACGTATCGTCGGTATACAGCATATGCTAACATGCCAGTTACATATTCAAATGAATTATAATGGTTTAGCCCAGAGGGTTTTTGTAAAGTCTGGATTTGTGCCGAGTTGATGACAATAGAAATGCGGATGTACTATGGGTACACCCCTGCCTAACCCTTACAAATAATTATGTGGTCTACCCAAATGTCCTTTCTTTGGTATTGTTCGTCGAATCGTTGAGCTCCTTAGATTTTGAGTTGAGCTGCACGATTACTGACAAATGCGTGTACTGATTGGGCAGGACTTCTCCTCAAAAGACCATTTTAGACACCAATCTACATGGTCACATGATTTGACCAAGATTATGCCTGGACTTTAAAATAATTGAGACTGACCTCTGAGTCTGTTTCGGCCGTTCTTCTCAGAGTAGTCAGACTGATAGAAAACGCCGACCTCATCTAGTTTTTAAAATATGATTGACGTGTGAAAGTGTTTGTGCAAATATACTTACAGAAATAAAATTATTTTTCATTTATCAATCAAATAAGGTAAAGGGTTGATCTGGGGTTTTAGAATTTGCGATTGAATAACGTGTTATAATATGTGGTTCTATCCGTTTAGCGGCGCAACATGGTCATCCCGCTGTTCATCAGCGGCTTCAGCGCGAGGCAAGCGTTCGCCTCAACTGGCAGTTCGCTTGTTGCGCGGCAAGCGCCTCAAGCGCACAGTGCGGCGCGCGCCGCCCGCGCCGCCGCCGCGCCTGGGCGAGCGCGTCGTGGTCGAGACGCTGCACACTACCAGCCGCGCTAACGTCGTGTGGCAGGTATGTAACGTACACGCTTGCTACGCGGCAAGCGCCTCAAGCGCAGGCTTCATTTCCCGACGGCACAAGCAAATCGAGCGGTTTGCTCGATCCTCTTAAATCACTTCATATTTGTATTGTGTGACCGCAAAACAAAACGATGCAAGGGAATCTGAAAAGAATTATCATGTTCAATTTATCCACAGGACGGTACGATAGAAATGGGCATTCCATCCACACAACTGTATCCGATCCATCACTTAGATGGGCAGGAGTGTTTCCCGGGCGACTTCGTGGTCAGCGGGGCAGCTAACATCGAGGAAAATCAACAGGTACAATATGGTCTTCATGTTTTTGAACTCGAATCAATAAACACTTAGACAGCAACAGTATCGTTGTTTTAAAGAAAAATATCAGCGCGTTACCTAATTGTATTTCAACAACATTCATTGATCACCACGATGGGACCAAACATGAAATCGCGAAAAAAAAAATCAGCTGTTCCCTACATTTTGACGAGTTATGCGAACATAGATGTAGGGAACAGCTGATTTTTTTTCACGATTTCAGGTTTGGTCCCATGGTAAAAGTTGCTCATAATGATGAGTACAATGACTCCTTAAAAGGAAAACGGTGATTAAAATTTCACGGTGTATTGGTTACAGTCCATTCATAGTTATTTTACCTCTGACAGCAGCAACCTTATTGTAACGACTATAAAGATCACAAAGATTTTGACAGACTTGTCAGTGATACCAACCTTACTAGAATGAGAATGAAGGTCACTGTGATTTGGACAGTGTTGCTGGTGGTGGAGGAATAACTGAAATTACTATATCTATAATTATACATGCGGACAGGTATGACTGTCCGTTCTTCAAAAATTGTATGCATTTATGTGTGAACTAGCATAGTTTTAAGCATTATTTTTACTAACAAAATGGATCATACCACAAAATGGAAACCACAAATATGAATCAAACAATTATGTTTCACTGAAACAATTTTCAATGACACTAAAAACCATTCATCACCTTCATGTAATGTAGGCTG
Source organism: Amphipoea oculea (assembly GCA_945859645.1). Taxonomy (NCBI): domain Eukaryota; kingdom Metazoa; phylum Arthropoda; class Insecta; order Lepidoptera; family Noctuidae; genus Amphipoea; species Amphipoea oculea. Next base: position 18,503,449 of record OX243864.1, on the reverse strand, counting down.
CTTAAAAAATCATGGTATCATAATTATTCCATTTGCACGATCACTAACCCTAAAATGAAAAACGAAAGTTAAAAACTAAAACCCAACTACGTCGAATACGCCAACTATAAAAAGGTATAAACAAGACCGGAGCCACTCGTAATCTGTACGAGTTCATTATCATCATCGTCATTCTCCTGCCCTTATCCCAATTTATTTGAGATATATTACTCACCTAGCAGTATAATGGCACAATTACAAAAAAGCGAAATTGAGTTTTTACGGCCTAAGTGTTTAAAAGTGTATAATTTATAAAGCGGTAAAACGGCACGGTGTTAGTTTTCCTATTTGTTGAGAGAGGGCGTAAAATGTAAAATGAAGTCAACTTCGTTTCAAATATTATTTTGTAAAATCTTTGACCCTCATTTCTGTAAAATAAGAAAAAAGTAGATGTGTCATTATACTGCTAGGTGAGCGATATTTACGATTTACGCCTTCATTATAAGACGATGACGTGTGACTCCGGTTATTCGAAAACCAATGCTATTTTGTTACGATGTCTTGTTTAAACTTTTTTAGTCGGCGTTTTGTCGTAGTTGGGTTTTAGTTTTTAACTTTCGTTTTTTTTTTTCGTTTAACTTTGACCACAGTACCTCTGTAGAGAGCGGCAGTCATATATTATTATCATTGAACAGCTGAAGCACAGGGAGTATGGTGTGGTTCAACGCGTGGATCATCACGGCAGGACGGCTATCGTGCATTGGTATCGCACCTATACAAGTGCTGATGAGCCAGTGTGAGTTATATCTACTATTTATTGTGTCATTTCTTTCGGATTCATATGTTTGAAATTATGTTTAGACAATCCGTTTGCCCGATAGAATTTCCCATCTGTAAAAGTGACGAACTTCCATAAAAACTTTCATCTCTTATTTAAACCCTTTAGGGGGAGAATTTTCAAAAATCCTTTCTTAGTGCCACTTTTAACTTTAGTGAAAAATTTCATGCTTCTAAACACAAAGGTTTAGACTGGGCAATGTCTGTAAGTGAATGAATATTTTGTAGATAATATTAAGTTAGTACTAAATTTAATATTAAAATAATATGTAAGGCCAAGTCTCGAGAGACTTCGTCTGCGTGTATTTCATCATTTTTTATACAAAAATCCAGGATGAAAAGCCTATGCCCAGAAGGGCATAGTAAAGCATAGCATATATAGCATAGCATAGGAAGGGCAAGAAAAGTAGCCTGCGACCTGGAGAACCAGGTCGCAGGCTACTTTTCTGTCTTATAACGATCGGTTCAGTGAAGCGAAACAGCGAGCGGGCGTGTGAGCGAATCGCTCATTTTCATTAGTCAATAACTCGGTCAATATAAAGCATGCGGGGAATGCCCGCAGGCGGGGTAATGACTAATTAAAGTCATGCGGAGAGGCGCCGTAGCGGGCGTGCGGAGTTTCACACCCAATGAAAATTACCAATAAAAAGAGCCCCTTTAAAGCAACTGCCAAACGTGGGATGCCGTTTCTCCGTATACCACATTCGTTCCCTATCGACTAATAAAAACGGTTCCCCGAATGCGGGCCCTATCGACTATCGGCTAATAAAAACGGTTCCTTTGGCCTGTTACACCTAGTGCCAACCCGACACTGAAATAGGTTCTATGTTAAATAATAATTAGTCATTTGTTTAATATGGGTATAGTAATAATGGTATATAACGATAATAAAGAGTGCGCTATCTTTGCCAGAAGGCGTATAAATATTTATAATTAAGTAATAAAGCCAGCCAATTCTCAATAATTCAATAAAATCAGCATGTCAATAAAAAGAGAAAAAAAAAAAAATTATCAATACATTGCATTTCGACACACATAATTGAAAACAATTAATAGGCTTATGTCAATATGAGATACTAATGTCAATATACAATACTTATGTCAACGTACAATACTAATGTCAACATGCAATACTAATGTCAATATACAATTCTAATGTTATTAATAAATAAGTATTGTATGCACTTCTTATACAGGGTATCCTAGTGCGGAATCGAGTGTCACATTTAAATAATGTAACAATTTTATGGAAATAAACTTATTATTATTATGTACTTACCCTCTCATATATTTCGTAGACCACAAATGCTGCATGAGAGCGAAGTCAGCGTTTATGATCTGAAGGATCACCCAGATTTCCAGTACCGACCCGGGACGGTCGTCATCAGGGTGGCCAACTTTACCGGGGAAGATGCCAATTGCACTGCAGGACAGGTGAGACATAAATTCCAGAAATACCTATGGGTTCTATAAGGTTGATCACGTCTGAACTGACATTAATGTCAAATCTCACTTCTGTTCTGTGCGATTGGCTGTCGAAATCATATAGAATATCAACTTAATTGAACCGGCTTTCAGTAACCGGGAGCTGTTTGCTGTAGCAGAAGTTTATTAAATTATTTGTTTTCAGGTGATTGACAACTTTCCGTCTGGCCGCGTCAAAGTATGGTGGGTCGACGGACACACGAGTATGTGCTGGCCACAAGATCTATACAAAGTAAGATATATAATAAAATAAAATAACAAACTCAAAAACTACTCTAATTCTTTCGAATAAAGTCCCAAAATAAAACTGCCCTTTTTAAAGTCCATTAATTATTATTATCTATTTGTAAATGCCGGAAAACAGTTTCTATTAGGGCAATATTGAACACTGACCATTTGGCTATATTCACCTTTTCCTGAAACTCAGTGTATATTATAAAGAAAGTGTCATACACAGGTGGGCGAGTACGACAGCGAAGAAGGCGAGCTGTGGGGCTCGGAAGGCTCGGCGTCCGAGGACTCGTGGGAGACGCAGAGCTCGGCGCACGAGCCCGAGCCGCGCACGCCCACGCCGCCCGACCTGCCGCCGCCCGCCAACGGTATGGCGATTGACATTTATACAATACCGTTTTCATACCACCCGCTCGATAATGTCAAATCATAGGTCATACAAATCTAACCTATATTAGGCCTGGGGTCTAACTGGACAATATTGTACTGAATTTCATTATAACCCAGTGGAGTTTCTTGCCCGTTCTTCTCCATAGGTACCTACGCTTTGGAATGGGCTTCATCTTTCTGACTGACCAACCCCTTGACAATTCAAAAGTGATAATAAAATAAATGCTTTGAGTTTGAGTTTGATCAATAATGTGATTTTAATTTGAAACCTTAACTGAGAGTTTGAATAAAAACTTACAAAAAAATATATATTAAAAAACCGAATGGTGTGAAATGTATCATATTATATACATCTCTTCTTAACTCCCTCGCTTCACTCAGAAGATAACTCTGAACACTAGAATCCTTCATGGCACTTCAATATAGCGGCTGTGGCACAAGACGCTGCTTTATACCCTTGAATCAACTATTATTTTTTTGAGCTCGTCGTTTAATCTTTTGCTTTGGTCGATACAGATGTGGTGGTGGCTGCCGCAGTAGGTGTGGCGGCGGAGTGCGGCTCGTGCGGGTCGTGCTCGGGCGCGGGGCCCGGCGCGCTGGGGCCCGCGGCCGTGGGGCCCGGGGGCCTGGAGATCCCGCGCCTGCTGGAGCCGCGCGTCGCCGCACACATCGAGCGCGGCCGCATCGCCATGAGGAAACTAGAAGAGATGTTCGCTAAACACCCCACGTTACAGAGTCAAGAGGTAAAAGTACTATCTCTGTTAAGGTGGCTACGCACGTCCCCGGCGGACGCGTACGATGGGGCCCTATTAGCGCGCGGCCCCGACGTGCCCTGGCTGTTAAAGTCGCCCGTCGCCGCGCTCATCCAGCGCCTATACGACTATCTGCGGAGACTGCAAGTGTTGTTCGCCAAAGATCCCTCCGCAGAGACACAGGAGGTAGGTACACGTCGCCCGGCGCACCCGGACCGACACCGCAAAAGTATCTTGTGCTTGTCTAAAGCTTGGATTTCCAACGACAACGGTGGCCGCCACATAACGGCCGCAGCGACAGACGTCATAAAAGAGATTGGCATGGGGTTTGATTTTACTGTCTAAAAACGCACTCTAGGAAAAACACACCACTTACTTCCATAAGTAACGTTTGAATGATGTCATACGACAGTAAATTGCGGACGCTATGTTGCGGCCACCCCAGTCTTAGGAAAACCCAGCCTTACTATACTACTACATGCGTGTAATGTTGCTCAGATTTCAACTTATCCCGTAATGACTGGGAATGGTGACAGAATGGATGCTTCGGCATGCCGCCGCGACACGTGCCGGCTTGTGTCTCAGCGTGCAGGTGGCAGGACCTTGAGCAAAAATTTCTAGTGATTTATTATTCTAATTTGAGTTGCTGTTTTCTGCAATGCTTGGCATTAGTAATCATTTCAAATGCATCACATTCATGTGCACAATCATTCGTTGGGAGCGGTGTTATATGAAATTCAGCAGGACGCCTCGGCATCCCGAAGCATCCTGCTCGCACTTCGGGATGCAATCTCAGTATGTCGAAGGATACTTTTGCTAGCACCGGCCCGGTATGCGCAAGGCCTCGCGAAAAACAGTGTGATTTATTAAGTGCTCCTCTTACAAACTGCGAGCACGAAGCCACGATTATATAATTATAATCATGGTTTTGAGCAATGAACCAATGATAATGCATATCTTTAAAATTGACCCCTGAGTCAATTTCGAAGGTCTTAAGGAATTTACTCCATGAAAACGTTGGATGAATCAGGAAGTTTCTAAGAAAATAAACAAGTGCCGCCTGATAATCCTGCCTGATCTTCGAAGGCTTCTTCATTTTTGGTTCCATTAATGATTTATTTATTACATTTTCATATTTTTGTTTTATCTAATGGATAAGAAGATAAAGTAGATATTAATTGAATATTAAAAGTACTTTAATAAAAAAATATAAGTAATATATTCTTTTATTTTATTTTTTCCCTCCCCTATTTTCCTTAAATCTGGTTTTTTTTTACATTTTAAACCCTGTGTTAGATAAACGACACAATTAAAACTATTGGAATTATAAACTGAAACATAGTGCAACATGGATCTGTGTGTGAACGTGATGAAAAGCTGATCGCTTGTAAAGGGAAGAAGGTCGAAATCCGTCGTATCCAGTACATTCCATTTTACTTTTCAATTTCGCCACGTTCATTACGAATTTTAGATCCACGTCGCACATTATACAGTTTTTGTGCGTTTAAATAAATATATCCATCAAAAATGTTGAATTAAAACCGTTTTGATAAAACCTCTTATTTTATTGGCAGCTTTTATTTATAAAATTATTAAATATATTGTTTTATAAATGGGCCGTCCGAATGCGATGCGCTTCTCATGATTTGTTGGTTCTTTCGAACTTCCAAAGGTATACTGGGTGAAATTGAAAACATGCGACAAATCGAAATGGGAGATTGTACTCATCATTATGAACAACTTTTACTATGGGACCAAACCTGAAGTCGCGGAAAAAAAAATCTGCTGTTCCCTACATTTATATTCGCATAACTCTTCTAAATATAGGGAACAGCTGATTTTTTTTCAGGTTTAGTCCCATACTAAAAGTTGTTCATAATGATGAGTACAATCTCCCATTTCGATTTGTCGCATGTTTTCAATTTCAACCTGTATAATGTCGATATGATATTTCGTGGCACATCAAATAATGAACTAATCCTTAATTAATAATATGCCCTCGATACCGGTCTCGTATACGAAACGTTTGAAAACATCGTTGTCGGACCCACCAGTAAGGAAAAACCCTTAACGTGTTACAAGTGTCCTAGGTTCAGAGCTTTTTTAATAGTCTGCTACCTAAAAGTGATCACATGGATAAATATTGTGGTTTGACAGCTTTTGTAAACAGGGTCAAATAAAATTAGCTAACGAAACTCCCTAGAAGTGGTGGGTATCGATATCTAAACATGATAAAAAGAAAAAAATTCTGGGGCGAAGACCGCACGTACCATCGCGGCCTTTTCACTTAATTTTTTTTTTTGCCTAAATCCTGCGGCGGCGCCAAGTCACGCCCCCTTACAGTTTTCGCCTATTAGGAAAGCGATAACGCAATTAGTTGCAACCTGCACTGCGCAGCTTAGCGACGCATCACGTGTACTCCTTTTGTGAATTTTACGGACGAACTATTTGACCTTGGCACGCTTACTAGAGAGCGCTTCCCTTTTTTGAGTGCAAGCAAGAATGAACTTAGCGGCGGTCAGACGGGAGTGTCCGCGATAGTACCTAGAATTTTATCAGTAAAAAAAAACACTTTTTTGTGTTAACTTCACAGCCGTGATGGGTATCGATATCTATACACGATAAAACAAAAACTGTTTCTCTAAACTCCTGTAAATACACTACCGGCGTCGTTGATCCCAAAAATAATCATATATATTATTTTACTATTTTTAGATAATATAGACCCGCCAAGTCTGGAGTTTTGCTAGTTGATTAAATTGGGCCGTGTAGAAAACATGTCAAACTGTCATTTATACTTCAGATGAAATTTATCGGGCTATTGGAAAATTAGCCATTGGTGTTAAATAATCTATAACTATAATAGGCTAGTTTCCTAAAAAATTCTAATTAGTCCGTCAGTTACCCTCAGGTCAGGGAGTGGGGGGACGTGACGTCACGCCGTGCGACACTTTTTAGCACGGCGTGACGTCACGCACGACCCCCCACTCCCAAATTTTGACGCGCTTTATCTTTGTCATTTTTTGTTTGATTGACAAAAGAAAAAATAAGGGTCCATTATTTTTCGATAATCTAACTGACGGACTAATTAGAATTATTATTTTTTTACCCACGAAACTACCCTATTGTACTGCAAATGTGTGAAAAAGGATACCATTCAGTCCAAGTAGCTAGTACATGTAAATGTAAACATAAGCTTTCTAAAGATTTATTTTATTTTCAGATAATGCGCAAGCTGTTAACCTTGTACAAAGATTGCCGATTTTTAGACCGCCTTATGGGAACGTCCTTCTTCCACGAAGATCACTTTTTGGTAAGATATTGTCAAATGCAGAGCATTAAAAAGTAACCAATGCACACATAACACTCCCAAATATCAAACATTTTGCCATGGTTGATCCGAGAAATTGCGCTTGGGAAACAGTTTTACAAGAAATCTCCTTTTAACCCACATTACATGTTGCAAATAATGCTGAAAAAAATTAACTGATTTACCCGTTAATCAATTTCATATTTATCGTAGAATAAAAATACTTTCCCATCATCATCTTCATCAAAATTACAAAAGACAGTCCCCAAAAAGCTCACACACCGCTTCTCTATAATTAGTCTGTGAATGTATCTCCTAAAACATCGTGAGGAAATCTGGAATTATAAGTCTGAATTTGCCAACCCGTCTTGAGCAGGCTTGGCGATCAGTGCTCGTGCCTTCTCTGTATGAGGTCTTTGTCCTGCAGTGGAACAATGATAGGCCGGTATTATTATTATTATATATCGCCCCCTTTCAAACCCCAGGGTCTACTAGAACGCGTGCGTGAACGCGGCGCAATCACGCCTCGCGCGGGCGAGCGGCGCGTGCACGAGCAGCTCGCGCGTCTGTTCGCGCCCACCGACCCCCCCGCAGCCGACATGCCGCCCTCCCCCCCGTCTGACCCCATGCTAGTGGACGAAGACATGGACAAGCCACTGCAGTGTGAAGGAACGAAAGTCATCATCGCGGCGAATGCTACTGTGGAGCCTATGCAGGTGTATACTTGTTAGATAAATGTTCAGAGACCGTACTATGAAAGGAAGTAAAAAAGTCTGTCAAAATTTTCTTTTATTAAATGTAGGTGTACAAAATTGTTGTTGTAAAGGAAAATATTTTATTTGGGACACGCACAGGAAATACAAACAAATAAAAAAAAAAATGATAATTTAAATCGAATAAAATACTTACTGAAAACAAAAAAAGAGCTTTGCGAGGCCAAAAAGCAGTGCATGACCGATAGCACCATCTCTCTTTCGAAACTCTCATGATGGCAATTTAATATTAAACCCCGACAAAAACAGAGGGGTGTTTCAAGTTTATAATTATACAGCCCCTGATGACAAAAGCCGACAGCGGTAGTGTGGTACTTTGAATGTGGGAGTATTTTATTATTTACACAACAGTTCATTGATAGATCCTTAACATCAACATCATCAGCATGGATCGTTACAATAATACAGGGTGTTTTTTTTATTAATAAAAGATCGGGTTCAATACTTAGCTATAAGAATTAAACAAAAAGTAATACATGGCCCCTTTGATCACTTTACTGTATTCATTATGTTTTTGCCTTTAAGAATACTAGATCTTAAATAAGGTTTATAATTTCTAGGTGGAGTGTAATGTGTCGAAGAAACACTTGCATTTGGACATAGAGTCGGCGCAGGCCGCCGGCTCTGATACAACTGTGGCAGTGCCAGACAATATCGCCGTTGTGGACAATCGTGAGTAAACACATAAATGTATTTTTGAATGTTGACAGTTTCACTCATGTACTTATTTCGGGTTGCCGACTAGTTTCGATTAAGAATCTTAGTCTTGTCCTCATGTGACGATGTCCTAATAAAAAGCGATTTCGTGACAATCGCAAGTTCGCGTGAATTGTTTGTACGTGCTCGTTGTACGAGCAAACATGTACACTCGTCATCTAACGAATATATGTTCTAATTCATGATTGACACCCTGAGGTATCTGATGTAACCCTAGCTCTTGATAATAGATTAGAAGGAGATGTAGTATACACGGACTTCAGCAGTACGTTTGATAAAGTTGACCATTATCTGTTACTGTTGAAGTTCAATGGTATACATGGCTCACTACTAAACTGATTTTCATCCTATCTATCCCGTAGATCGCAAATTCTTGTTGTAAACGGTTGGTTATGAATCTTACCCATACTACGCTGACTCAGGAGTTCCTCAGGGTTCTCATCTCGCACCAGTTCTGTTTTCGCTCTTCATTAACGACATTATAGATCAAATCCATCACTGTAAATATTTAATGTTTGCCGATGATCTCAAAATTTATAGGAAAATCAACTCGATTGTAGATGTTACTCTAATTCAAGAGAATTTAGATAGAATAGAACAATGGTGTCACTCGAACCGCATGAAGCTTAACATACAAAAATGTAGCCACTTTCGATTTAGTAGGAAAAGACAATCCAGCGCTGTCTCTTACAATATACAAGGAACATTATTCGAGTCTGTAATCGCGGGTTGGTTAAGTCACGACACAAAAATATATAATAGCTTTTTATCTTATAAACTTCTCCGTTCAAAAAACGATCGATCAAAAAAGTTTAATACTGAGGAACTACTCATAATTTATTTTAGCTTTTAGCTGCTCCAAGCTAAAGGTGGAAGATACTTTTTTTGAAGCAAAGTTTCCATGTGTTAGCGGCTAACTACGAATCGAAAGTTATTTAGCAAACTTACTTAGTATTACCCAGTAACTGGGCTGTGGAAGTCAGATAGGCAGCCGCTCCATGTAAAATACTGGTCTCAATTGCATCTGGTTAGACTGGAAGTCTTTTCCCAATATATGTAGTTAGGAAAAGGCTAGGCAGATGACAAAAAGTTGTAGAAAGTTAAATAATGTTTGTTTTACAAAATGTTGCTCTACAAAAAGTAACTTCGGTGAGAATGTATCTTAACATGAGCAATTGTGTTCCCAGCTGCCTCGGAGGCAGCAGAAGGTGAACAGGGGCAGGGCAAGAACGTCTGCCACAAACTGTGCTCACTCATACATGCACAGCTCATCAAAGCACACACCGAAGTTAGCCGGTAAGTCACTATACTAGTTCATGAGCTAACTTTTATAACTTAATTTTCGGGAAAAAAATTAGGAAAGTTTTTGTCTTTTTTGCAACGGCCGGATTTTAGTTAAAATGATGGTTGATGATATTTATTTCTGTAACATGGTTAAAAAAACACTATACAATTAAATTATGGTTAAATTAAATAATGGAACTTTTTACCTGCGTCTGTGTTTCCGAACGCATACAACCCGAATCTCTTCAAAGTGAGAGTGAACAGGCTTCGTCTGGGTAAGTTCACTCCATCGTCGACTTTGTATCTGTCACCTCTGACCTAGACTAGAGTTAAAGAGCAAACCCATTTAAAATATAAGAATGTTTTTAAAATTAGATGAGTTAAAGTCCAGCCATAATCTTGGTCAGGCCAAAATAATCCTTTTGCCAGTAAAATGGTACCAGCTTTTATTTAATGTTTAAAATTAAAAATATTGACACCGAGAAATATTGGTGTTTCAAAGCTCAAACATGTTCTTCATTTACATTTTTGTTGATGATATTATCAGGTCCGGCCGTAGCATTATAATAAATTAAAACTTGGTTATTAGTTTTGCACACTGGCACCACGGCACATTTAAAATTAAAAAGCCTTATGTAAGTTGTAATAAAGGTAACATTTATTTCGCAGGAGAAGGCCGCAAGAGTTGGCCGATTTCCTTAACGCCTTAATGAGAAAACAAATCACAAACGGCTCTGAGGAGAACTTAGTCTACCACTTTTCAGTGTGAGCCTCCTTTATTATTTTTATTTACATTTCTTTATATTTTTGGGCTTCTGTACATGTATTTTGCTTTATCCGCATTTTATGTTTCGGTATCCATCCCATACCAAGTTTTCATGATCATATACAGGCTGGTGATTGTTCTCGTCACAACTTTTCATATGAAACACATGTGAACTCCTTTACAGACAACATTTGTATGTTTTTTTTTTTTTCATTTCAATCTCCTTAAGGGATGCAGGTGACTGAATCACTATCCTGTATACAGGGTGGCAGGGACACCGACGCGCCACCTGTTACCATGGAGATACAGAACATGATTCTCTTTGACCCCCCCTCCCACCGCGTTTTTTTATTTTTTTCGGTTATTAAAAATAAAAAATAGTCGTTCCATACATTTTGGCCGCGTAGGTATTGCATTGCACTTTTCTATGAAACAGCAGATTTTTTTTTTGATAACCGACGAAAAGGGGTTTGAAGGTTTTGGCCCTAAAATCAGCCGCCATTTTGATTTTTTTTCAGAATCGCGGTGCACAACAAAAGATATATATTTAGATAGAGGACACTTATACAAACAAAAATTTAATATAACATAATATCCTAAAGCGTCAGGTTTCGGAGTTATTCACCAAAATATAAGTCGAAAACAACAAGGATTTTTTTGTTTTTTTTTCCCTCTAGGTGAGCATATTGAACTATTTAGGTAATAGAAACGTTATGAAACCTTTATGGAGAAGAAACAAAAGAAGAATAGACATTTTTTAAATAAATAATTAAACACCGCAATTTACAGTTCGTTTTTTAATCCCAGAGACTAATCTGACAAGACAAGTGTAATGTCAAACTTCTATACTAAAAAAAAAACGAAAATAGAAAAGACTTAAATGTCAGATTAGTTCTCCATAAAAGTTTCATAACGTTTCTATTACCTAAATAGTTCAATATGCTTACCTAGAGGGAAAAAAAACAAAAACATCCTTGTTGCTTTCGACTTATATTTTGGTGAGTAACTCCGAAACCTGACAATATATAACTTTTGTTGTGCGCCGCTGTTCTGAAAAAAAAATCAAAATGGCGGCCGACCTTAGGGCCACCCTCCATACAAAAATCTTCTAACCCCTTTCTTTTTCTAGAATCATGTTCTGAATTCAGGGTTACAATTTGTGCGTCGATTTCCCTGCCACCCGGTATATGCTGTTTGTGCCTACATGTACATGTTAAAATTGCTTTATAGCTGGTTGAGCTGGTGTATATTCTATGTATACACAGTTACGTTTGACTATTTTATAAAATATATCTTTAGAACAAAAATAACCATATAAAATTAATATATGGGCGTGTCACCTCATAAGACTGATTTGCCATACATTTTTTTCGCCGCCATGTACAGATTTCCAAAAAGCTTTTTTTGTTTATTATTGTTTTATTCATTTGTATATATGTTTATGTTATTATTTTTTATTTATTCATTTCATTATGTCGTACTGTGTCGTTGGGGTCTCACCTGTATAAATGTATTTTGTAAAAATGTAAACACTGCCTACTAGGGTCCTTCAGTTGGTTGAGGGCTTGAATGATGCTGGTGTAAAATTACGAAAATTTGGAATAAGCTGTGCTGATGAATACGTATAAAAATTTCGATGAAATAAAATTATAAAAAAGTGGTGAAACATGTCGAATTCTGACGACTTGCTGGTAATTTTATAATTATGATCGCAAACCACAGTATGATAGTCGTTTCATAGTATTTTTCGTTCTACCCTCTTACCCGTAGCTCAATACTTATATTAAACAAATGTATATGAATATAAAATTCTTTATAATTTTGTATCATGTTTATTTCGACTTAATAATATATTTTTTCTCTTCATCTTCTATAGACTTGAATATTATCTTTAAAATTTATAGACAGTGCCCTAAGAACGTTTTTATGTAGCTCGCTACACTCTTTCGGTAGGTGCCCTTATCAAGGCTCGGAAACCGATTGCAATTCTTAACCGGTTATGGTCATTGACCCCAAACCGAAATAGATTTAGGTTAAAGGTTGCACTTTACCGGTTTTTACCGGTTTATGCGGCTAACCGGTTTTTCATGAATTTTGGTTTTGATAGTGAAAATTAACCGGTTAAAACCAAGTTTGAACCCCCCCCCCGGCCCCCGCCACTCTCGCGGGCACGGTCTGGACGTTGCGATGTCAACTCATTGTCACTAGAACTTGTTGGAAGCGTTAAAAAAGTAGACGAAAAAAATTTACGAATTACGGAATTAACCGGTTAATTTGGGTGTCAAAACCGTTTGAGCTTTGTAACCGGTAACCTTTATCTTTTGGGTTACATAAGAACAGTTCACTTGTTTAACCGGTTAATGAAGGAACGATATATTTACCGGTATTTAATCGAAATTAACCGCTCTTTTTAAACCGGTTCAGAGCCCTGGCCCTTATTGCCCCGTTTCGAATGAACACCCTGTATACAATGCATGTAACCCCTTCAAAATGTATAAACTGATAGATTTCAGAATTAAAATCTGATAATATCGTCCTTCAGCTCGATTCATGCTCCGGACAAATATTTACGTTGTCTATTTTGGCTAACTGAAAGTTGTACTGCATATTGTCTGTCGTTTGTGCAGGCACTTATTTTCGAAATTGTTATACTAAAAAGAGTTAATTTTAACAACAAGCTTGAAATAAACCGCAACCCTTTTTTGGATATTACAAAAATCTCAACAACATTTTCTATATTACAAAAATACCGTTGCGCATGATTGCAATTTAACAGCGTAGTCTAGCAATGGTATAGGCTGCAATAAGCTTCTATCAAAATATAACAAAACAATAGTAATTACAGTAGTTTACTTTGCTGTAATTTTTAGCATTATATAGTTATATTCTGTTTCCTCGCCAGCGTATGTAACACCTTTTCCTTTTATTTTTTATTTACGTTTTGTTTGTTTTGTAGATGACTCTATAAAAAGTGGTAACTTAATTTCTCTGATTTCCGATTAAACCCGATATTGTTAGTTTACCGGTTGTATTACCATATATTTGTTTAATGTAAGTGTTGCAAGGCCCTTAGGGGTGGATTCGCTGTGACGAAAAACATTTGCGGTTTGGAATGGCGCTGCTTGCTAAGGAAAGTTGACAATGAGCTGTCAAATTCAGTACATTTTAAATCAGTTCCCTCTTTTGCCGCCTGCACGTCCGTAACTTTGTAATAGCTTTACTCGCGTTTCGTCACAGCGAACATACACCCAGTTTGAAACCTTGTAAACCCCTTATATACTGATATGCATGGTGCTGTAATATTATTGGTACTGTCTTATCCATTAACGGTTGATAACTATTTTTCTGTTACGGTAATTACCTTGTTTTTTACTAATCTATGAATCGTGCAATGATCGTCGAAATATCGTATTTTTGGACTAATCATTGGACTCGTTACTTTTTTTTTTTACTTTGTACTTAAGCCCAATTAGAAATATCCCGTCTACTCTTCTTAGACTCTTCTTCTATTATTTGAAAACTTTGTGTAAATAAAAATAATTCGTTAGAAATCGATGATCATTGAACATTCAGCTACAGACTTAACATGTTATAATATTATCTCACACATCAATTTAATTATAGTCAGTACGGCGCGCTGGTTGTGATGAACATGGCGGAAGAGGCCGAGGCTGCCAAGGAAGCTGACGTCAAGGATGCTACCACAGCCACTTCACAGAAAATGGAGGGAACTGGTGAGATATTTCACTTTACATACAGCACCCTAATTGCGAAATACACTTACAATTGCAATGCCTTTCATTTTGACAATTCAACAATATTCATTGTGTTATTTACATTGCCAGACAGAAATTTCCAAACATATTAAGCAATGGATTAGGAATTTCCTGGACGCAATTAGGGTGCTGGACATGGAATAAAAAGTTAGGGGTACTTATTTTGGGACTTGTATTATAAGTACCAGTACTCAGCAGGACCCCTACACTTCGGAGAAAAGCTAATACAAACAAAATGGAGTAAACATAACATAAATAAGTATATTATCGAATTCGTCTTTGTGCGGTGTACGAGAACTCGATATGGTACAGTTTACATTTAATCTCAAGAAGAGAAGCAGCAACATTTAATCATATCGTAACATTTCAATATTCAAAGATTTTTGCTGTGATTTCGTGTTAACATAAGACCTGCACTACACTTCTCGCAATGTTACTTCGACGAAGTACTGGTCAAATTGACCGAAGTCCGAAGGACTGTACACCCATGCTAAAAACAACGGGGCGCTTAGAGTCCTTTGACTCGGGCGCAAAAACCAAGAACGATCGGAAGTCACCCGAGGCGAGCCGAGGTTGTACGAAGCGAACCGAACTTCTACACTCTCGTATTCGCTTAACTTCGATCAACTTCTCGAGTAGTGTTGTGCAGGTTTTACATTTTTACAGCAATAATGCATAGTCCATACTTTAAACACAGAACATTCCATAGTAAAATTGTATTTCCTCAGTTGCCCCCGACACAGCGCCTCTCGCGACAGCAGAAGGTACAGACGAGGCAGAAATGGACACTGCCAGTCCCGCAGCAGCAATACCTGAAGAAAACAAGGAAGGTGGCGAAGGATTCTGCGTACTGGAGTCTGCGCCCGCAGCTCATCGGTTCCGACTGTCCATGCTGCAGCCATCTGAGCCCAGGACCTTCTACTCCGCCGTAAAGCGGGAGATCAAACTGCTCAAGAGTGATCTACCACCAGGAGTGAGTATTTCAACTTAGTCACGTTACAAAGAAAAAGATACAGCCCTCTGACAGACGGACGGACAACGGAGCCTTAGTGATAGGGTCCAGTTGGCGCCCCTTGGGTACGAAACCATAAAAATGACCAAATTTTAACCTAGTTTTTATATCTAAATCTATTTCCACAGGTATGGGTTCGCGGCTACGAGGACCGCATAGACTTACTCTCCGTAATGATCGCTGGTCCAACCAAGACCCCCTACGAGGGCGGACTGTTTGTGTTCGACGTGCAACTGGGAGGAGAATACCCGCGGGCCCCGCCGCTTTGCCACTACCACTCCTACTGCACTGACAGGCTCAACCCTAACCTCTATGAAGATGGCAAGGTATACCTACTGTTAACGTCTATTTTATGGCCAGCAACGAAACCTTGACTACATTTCTATTAATAAAAGTGTTAAATTCACGCACTAACAGACAACGCACAACCTAAACCGCTGTTTTTTTTTTTAATATGTTATACCAGTCATCAGAAGGCCAATTCTCGTAATTTAAAATGTTCGAAATCTAGTCGCAGTCTCATCTCAGCGACAAACAAATGTTAAAAACTTGTCAAACTGTAGAGAAATTAGAGGTATTTTTGACAGATTGAGACTGAGATCCAGACTGTGAACATTCTCAAAATTACGAGAATTGTCCCTCAGATTTCTGGTCTACAGTACAAAGTTTTAGTTTTTTTTTTTTTGGAATTTATATAATTTACTAGCTGCGCCCCGCGGTTTCACCCGCGTAAATGTCGATCCCGTGGGAATATCGGGATAAAAACTATCCTATGTCCTTTTCCGGGACTCAAACTATCTCTATACCAAATTTCATCTAAATCGGTTCAGTGGTTTAGGCGTGAAGAAGTAACAAACATATAAACACACACACACACACACACTCACAAACTTTCGCCTTTATAATATTAGTGTGGTAAAAGTTTATTTCGAGCCGTTTAGGTTACTTTTATAAGTAAAACTTAAACTTGTTCATAATATACTGTTTGTTTAAAATCGTTCATAAAGCAATATTTGCTTCCCACCAGGTATGCGTATCCTTGCTGGGCACGTGGTCTGGTCGCGGTGTGGAGGTGTGGGGCAAAGACAGCTCACTGCTGCAGGTTATTGTCTCGCTACAAGGCCTCATACTCAACGCGGAGCCCTACTTCAACGAGGCCGGCTATGAGAAGCAGAAAGGTATGAAAAATAAAATGAAAATCAAATGTCATTTATTCAAACTAGGCTGAGAATTAGCACTTTTCGAACGTCAAAATTACATAAGACAGTCCCCCAAAACGCCATTCACTTCTTCCTAATGCTTTAGCTGGGAAAAAGTCGCGCAATAAACTTCCCAGCAGCACAGATGTCTGTTCAGTTTGGAAAACTAAAGGACTATTCAAACCTAAGCGGTATTAGCTGCCGCTGTGGGTAGAAGTACAAGTTCCGCCGCGGAGCCGCGGAACTTGATACTAAATACCTGAGCAAAACCCGCGCGGTATGTACCTCTACCCACAGCGGTAGCGAATACCGCTTAGGTTTGAATAGGCCTTAAAACGTAAAAAAGAGTTGTGAGCGATATTCTAGGTTTGTGTATGTATCTACTATTGCTAGCTGTATTACTAAAGACAATAAACGTTTATTCTATTCTAATCTAAAAATTGCTCGGAATTTTATATGGGTCATTTTTTGGGATTTTTTTTCCAATGCGTATTATCTATGTGGATACATATTATAAATTAAAGTCTGTCTGTGTTATAGCGTCGTTCTTTTAATCTACGCAACGGATTTTGAAGCGATTTACACCATTATTTAAAGCATTATTACGGATGGTTTATGTGCATAGCACATTAATATTTAACTTTAAGGACACTGGGAATAAGTGGTGGTGGACCAAGGCGATACGGTTTTAATACGTAGGGATAACTCATCTATGCTTTTGCAAAGTGGCATCAAAATCTGATCGGGCAATTTTGATAAAAAGGTGGATATATTCTGATGGGTGGCCCTTAATTGTTGTAGCTACGGGGAAACATTCTTTGAGACCTTTTTATAACTAGATTAAAACTGAAATTAAAGTTTTTCTAGCTGATTGTATCATTTTTACAAAATCTGTGACTGCGGTTAATAATTACTCAAAAAGTTAAATAGTCTCCTATGAAACCTTGATGTTTCGACATGTCGCTAGTGCGAAGCAGGGGGTTGATCGCCTAGTTACCTATATTACAAAACTAAGGTGATTGCAAATCTATTATTTTAATTTTCCCCTCACAGGTACGCAACAAGGCAAAGAGAACTCTCGCATGTACAATGAGATGGTGCTTCTCAAACTAGTGCAGTCAATGACCAAGATGTTGATGAACCCGCCCGAACCCTTCCGCGACGAGATCCTGACGCACCTGCGCGCCACGGCGCCGTCGCTGTGCACGCGACTGGAGGGGCTGGTGCTGCTGTCGGGCCCGGGCGCGGGCGGCGCGGACGGGCCGCTGAGCCTGCCCGACTTCCCGCTGGTGCCGGCGTCGCGCGGCTTCTGCCTCACGCTGCGCTCGTCGCTGGAGTCGTTCCGCGCGGCGCTGCGGCGACACGACATCGCGGCGCCGCTCAGCGCCTTATAGCCGCGCCAGTAGCGCCCGCGCCCCCACCACCTCGCGGCCACACAAAAATATATTGTAGTCTATTTATTGTGATGTTCTCGAGCTATCCGCTAGCTCCGTCTGTGTCCTCCTCGTGTGTCACCGCAGTCGAGTGTCACGCTACGCATGCGGACTTCGGGCTAGTTGCTCATATTACCGGATAATATGAAACCGACCGGTCCTCTCTAAAATTAATGATAATCAAATTCTAAATGAAATGTTCGATCTTATGCGAGTGGTATGATTCTTAGATTTATTAATGCATAGATTAATATTATTTATTTGTTACAAAGTAATGTCTACTTTTAATTCAACATTCGACGTTATAATGTTTAGATTATGAGTACTTATTGAAATTGCATACTTTTTACGAGGCAAAGCTTATTGCTATCATTCGAATATTTGCTACACTAATATTATTATATGATACAATAAAGACAGATAATTTTAGATGTACGTCTAGAACATTTTGTTCCTGGTTCCAATATTATTTAATATTACAATTGAAGCTCCTACTTATCAATATTAGGGAATGTTGTGCGAGTATTACGAGTATCTCATCAATGTCTATTTTATGTATGTGTAATGTTGTATGTAAAAAATGCATTCACTCATTTTTATGTAATTATAGTTTTGTTTTTATTTTATTTTTGTTTTTTATCGCGGGAAATATTAATTAGTATGGTAATAATGATGTAGTAACACCGTCGTGGTCAAATTGGCGCAGTTCCGGTAAACAGCAGTACATACACTTAGCATAGTCGATAGTTGCGGTGTCCGAGCTCGACACGCGGCTCTTTAGATGTTCACTATGTTATCGATACCTAAATAAATGTTGTTTTCTCTTGTTACCAATGTATGAAATTAATAAAATTAATTTACTCTTAGGTTTAGTGCAAGTAGATGTTTGGATATTTCATTTCCTCACCAAATACGAGCGTCACAAAAGTAATGTGTTACCGTGACAGCTACATTTTTATTAGTATTAATTTTACATTTCCCGAAAATTAATATTAAAATTGCAAGTGCTACCCAGTGAATCGCGCTTGAATAGTGATATTTTGGAAATTAGTTTTAATTTTCTATTCACTCTTGTTTTAGAAAAAAAATCTTCCTCGTTAGTGCTTATAGTATTAAACCATACGGCCCACGCCGCGCCGGCGGCAGCACAAATACAATGTAACTTCATGCCAAAGTCAATTGAGCTATGGAAGGCTTTTGTCGCTTGTGTACGCGAGATAAGTGACAACTATGTATAATGATAAAAAAATAAATAATTCTTCAACATTATCTGTGCTATTTGATTTGTTAACCACAACCACACCTCGGACATTTGATACAACGCTTGCAAAATAATTATCTATTACTACTACATAACCAAATGACGTTTGTACACGTGCAAGTGTGTGCGTACCGTAAAAAATGGCGCGGAAAGCGATTTGCGTCGGGCAAACCAAACGATGACGGCGGCGCTGCCCAAACGTGTGCATTATTATGAAGTGACCTTGTAATTCAATTGTTTATTTATATAGTCGGTTTCGTAATGAAATAAAAACACTAAAATATTTTCGTTTAAATGACTTATCTCTAAATAATCGATTATTAAATCGCATGGTATTAAAAGTCCGACATCTTACAGTTTATGTATTTTTTTCATTTACGTTTTGACTGACTTTGAAATACAAATTCGAAAAGCATCACAATATCGAACCATCGTGATTAAAAAACTTTTTAACAAAAATACAACCGACTTCCAAAAGAAACACTACAAAGTGAAAAATAACTTTAATTTCGGAAGTCGGTGTCTTTGGTTTTGTATTTACGTTTTTTGCCACCGACTTCCGAAATTAAAGTTATTTTTCACTTTGTAGTGTTTCTTTTGGAAGTCGGTTGTATTTTTGTTAAAAAGTTTTTATTTCACGATTTTCAGTGGGTCTGCTTATAATTTATGTAAGTTACAATAGCCAGTGTCAACATGCTCATCGCCTTTTACAAAATATTGCTTTTCCCGTTGCAGGGAAGTTAATTGTTGAGGAGTTCTCCTGTTCCACCATCAGCTCCATATTACCATTCACATCGTGGCGAGCATAAATTGCTTAGCCACCATATTAAAGTAATCGAATCGCAACCCGTGAAATAGTTAGATATTATTGAGTAGTTCCGGTGTCCATTTGTGGTCTTCATCATCAGTTCCACTTCACCAAATGGTGCTTTCCGAGAGCAAATGCACGAGTTACTATAAAAAATACCCTAATCGCTATAGGTGTGCTTATAATATTTGAAGAGTTTCTTCGATTTCCCCAGGATCCAATCATCAGATCCTGACTTGGTGACTATGGGACCACTTCAGAAGTATCTCCTTTCGAACAAAAAAACAATTTTGAAGATCGGTCCACAATTGACGGAGTAATCGCGTAACAAACATATTAAAAAAAACCGTCGAATTGAGAACCTCTTCCTTTTTTTGAAGTCAGTTAAAAACTAAAATAGAACTTTTAAATCGCAAAATTGTGTGTTTGTGTCAGCAGTACAGCGCTGCGGTTCGCGAGCGCCCTTGCTAAAGAGTCTGCGACGAATACCTCGAAGTGCGGTATCTGATATGAGCGCGGGGAAGGGAGTGTCCCTTCTGTACGTAGTACTATTAAGTATTCTGTGTTACCTTATTGTGATCCGTAAGGTATAGAAAGCATTGGCAATTAGAGCGTGAAGCGGAAGCATCATGGATTCAACAACGGTATTCTTAGACAATGGTTTCGATAATGGTTCGTAAAGTGATAGTTACAAGTAGGGAGTGAGGTTGAGCAATGTGTTATTGGGTCTGGGTTTGTGCTTGGTTGATGGCAATAGGCTCGCCCCTTTTCCGTTGGACAAGACTGAGGAAATGTAGGATGTAACTACTATAGGTACAGACGCCAGCACATCAAGCTACCCAAAACTATCAAATTTTCCCAGTCAAGTTTGAACCATTTATGCTTTAGCGATAAAGTTGAAAATCTATTAAAGAAATTTAACCGATTGTACTAGCTTGATGTGCTGGCGTCTGTACAATTTTACCAAAACTCGGGGAAAACAGGCTTATGTCAAGTGATAATTTGCACGGCTATGGTTTACACTAACCGACCATCTCCATCATCACATCAAGTTTGTAACACCAAAACGTGTCGATGGCTATCTATATACAGTCAGCCGAGAATTTGGGTACAGTAGAAAACTATAACCTCATAGGTTGAACTGCGAGAAGCGATTTATATAAATAAAAATTGGCTACAGTAGCGTGCAGACAACAGGACAGGCTGAACGATATTGAGGGCCCATTGTTTGTAGGACAGTGCCACATTTACACTCCAGGGCGGAGTCATCTGTAAATCTCCACCTGCATAGCCATTCACAACCACCCTACAGGCTATCTTATCGAAAATGACGCATTTGGATAACCTGCCCCCTTATTCACAAACACTCGATATGCTTCCGTATCGTATCGAACATTAATCATTGTTATCGTAGGAGCCTTCTCAATGCTGTTCACAAGTCCAAAACCCGAAAATTTTGTCAGTTTAAATCAAATAGACGCCCGCTATTCTTCCAACAGCTATTTGCTGTTGAGGGGAAGTCAAATCAGGTCATCGAAATGTCAGGTTTTCGATACGATAGCCTGTCGTATGTTTGTGAATCAGGGCTCAGATTTGCTTCGCACCCGACAGTAAACAGCTGTTGGAAGAATAGTGGTCGTCTATTTAATTTAAACTGACAACATTTTCGGGTTTTGAACTTGTCAACAGCGTTTAGAGGACTCCTTCGATAACATTGATTGATGTTCGATACAGTACGGAAGCGTATCGAATGGTTGTGAATAGCTACGCTGAGCAGGTTTTCTTTGATTTAGCCTACCGGTGTCTGGAGTCTATTTAAAGATTTCCAGGTAAGCCGAGGCAATTCATGTCCAGCTGGTAGATTTTCAGCAGGGGGAATGAATGGGTAGGGCAAGGAGGCACTATACCTACTGGCACAGCTTTAGCCTTCCCTTAAACCGTTCGCCAGTGAGTGGGAGGACACACTTCAAAAAGCTGTTGCGCCTTTGTTGGAAACCATCTTGGCTCTTTTACTTGAGCTTACCAGCGCTCTCCGAACTTTTGGTGGCGCTATAATACATTTTGTAGATACAACATTTGCTCCGGGGTCGGTCTAAGGCAGCCAGGGACGATCCAGTAAGTTTCGTTTAGAGTTGTATTCACAAAATTTGCATGGGCTGAAAGACTCCACACGGGGCCTGCGAATTCACATTTAGAAAAATATAGCGCCACCCAGAAGTCCGTATCGTCAGGTGAAGCCCCATACTTTGATGAGACTAGTCGTTGTAGGAGACTGTTGCGAGTACCTTCTGCTTGATGTTCTTGCAGTTTATGCTAAATCTTTGTGATCTGTCTAGTGGAACACCAAGATATTTCGGGAAGTTGCTGTGCTCGGGCACCCCGCCCCAAACGATGTCCCGCTTCTCTGTTGCAAAGATGGAATATGCAAAACTGCGTTTTGCACGGATTGGGTTTGAGTAAGGTACCTAGTACGTTGTTAAATCACAAAGTGTCTGAAAAGGGGACCTCGACGTCTTCAAAGGTGGTGGCTTGGCAGGTAAGGCCAAGATAGTCTGCATAGAAGAAGCGGGAGTTTATTCCCGATATCCACCACTGGGGGACAGCAAAACAACTTTTAAAAATTATTCTCGTTGTCCACCACTGGGGGACACTTCATGGTTTGAATAGGGGCACCCCCGACTTCATGTAGTCTTTTGGCTGCTACCCCTAGAGTCCTGGAGTATATATAAAAACCGGAAGCGCGAAGGGAGAACAACCTTCGCCCGCTGTAACAAAGTATAGGCGGGCGTGCGAGCTGTAGCGGCTGAGGCTGGTCGCCGGAGATGACCAGCAAGCCGAATCTGCGGAGGTGAGCTGGTGAGCATGGGTGCCTATCCTATGTTACGTTAGGGCGAAGGGGTTGCACTTCCCGCAGCGCCGGAGATGATGCAGAAGCAACTTTAGTGTTTTGAGGTTAGGTTACAATAATTTGGCCCCCAGTGGTGGACAACGAGAATATTTTTAAAAGTTATTTCTGTGTCCCCCAGTGGTGGCCAAACAAGTGGTGGACATCGGGAATAGAATAATTGGAAGCGGGACGTGTTCGGGCCGGATGGTTGATCATTGGTATAGGTATTGAAGAGGAGCGGTGCCAAGACATTACCTTGGGGTAGGCCGTTTTTCGGTGCTCTCCAACGATTTTTTTCCGAGAGAAGTTGGACCTAAATACGGCGGTTGTGGAAAGTTCTCGGGAGTATTCTAACAAAACTATAATCGCTGATCAAGGTCTGCGGCTTCCACAACAACCGTTTGGGGTTGACTGTATCGTAGGCAGTTCATAGGTCAACAAATACAGCACCCGTGACCACACCTGTGTCGAAACCATCCTCAATGTGTGACACCATCGTTATATTTAAGGGTAAGAAAAATAAACAACAAATTGAACACTCACGGGTAATTTATTTTTATAAAAATATTTTGTACTGCTAACAAATTAAAAGAGTCAGTCGATACAATAAACACCATTTTTTATATATGTATATATTTCCTTTAAATGGTTTCTCTATAACAATGAAAATATAACAAACATGCGTATGAAACTATAAAACGTTGGAAATAAAAATATGTAAATAAATTTTACGTTTTGGCACCATTAGCATTCAAAATAAAAGTAGAAAAAATAGCTACCTAAATTAAAAAGAATACTTAAGTATACAAAATGTCTTCTATTAAAGAAAGACTAAAAAACCAAGAGATGATTTTTTAAATGCACATTTTATTTCTATACACATATTTCTAATTGTATTATAACTTCGTATTTCTTTTATTGTTGTGAAGTTTTTTTCCAACGCCAGATAACTTTATCGGAGGAATAATTTTGAATTTTTGACAGTTCTTCCCATTGATATATATGTTACACTAGATCAGTAATTACCGCGCCAAGGCGTTGCCACTTGTCATAAGGCCACAGCCGTATGCGTAGCTAATGTCACTTCAGTGCTCTGTGTGGCGCCAACCGAAGTGAACCAAGTGACACACGACAAAAATATCGCCAAAATGGGTAAATTACTTTCCACACGTAATTTTATTGTTTCTGTGTTTATATCAACGTAAAATAAATAAATAGCAGAATTTTGTAAATTAGGTTCAGTGTTACCACTAAAAACTTAGTTTTAGTTTCCCACATTTATGGGAGTTTTTAATTTATTGGAATAAGTGATTTTAAATATTTTTTAAATAATAACAACGTTGCAGGGTGCCTAAAGATGCAGCACGCCGTGATAAATGGGTGGAAATAATCAGATTGCTGAGAAAAGCGACTAACTGAATAAATAAAAAATATTTAAAAAGAAAATGTCTTAATTATTGTCATTAGTTACAAACTTCTAATACACATCGAATAAGAAATACATAATTCAAATATTTTATAAATAATTTGGCCTAACGTTTTTTTTGAACGTCATTTATGGTTTAAAAAGTTGGGTAAAATTTTGCATGGGTAGGCAACCTCATCCCGCCATTGCATGTTTATATTGCGGTCTTTGTCTAATCTAAGTGACGGTGTTATTCTTGCGACTTGTGTAAGTGAGACAGATATATGTTTACTTTTAAATGTTTAGTGGTTTCAAAGCTACGTCGTCACGTTTAAATAGTGGTTACACTTTTTTGACACATTTTATTGAGGTTTGCTTCTCTAGTTATTTAACTCAATGGTTCTTCCATTCAAAAACTGTCAGACGTCAATTTTATTCCACGAATAAAAATTATCGGTCGATTGAAAAATCAGCCCTTAGACAAATATTTTTAACAATATAAAATAGAGACCAAACGGCTTAATAGTCGATTCGCACGAATTTACATATTAAATTGAATATTTAAATATTATAAAACGTGTACGTTTTTTTTGAAATTCATTGCATCGCCCGTTTCGGGCGAGTAAATTTGTGCGAATCGACTAAGCGCGCTCGCACACGGCATAGTTTTAGTAGGTCCTACAATCGGTTAGATTATTTCGCCCTATGCTGTTTAGGCCGACTTTTTGCAGGACGTGTGCGTTGCACTATTGCCATCAGTACGTCCTATTTTTTTCCTACAAAAATCGGTCACCGATTATCGGACGTTGGCGGGCAGCCTCATACGCCGACCAATCATTAACATGACTGTGATACCTGCACATCGGTACAAAATTGTCATGAAGGTAAGTACAACACTAAGTATTTATTAAATGCAAGCATTAATTTCATAGTTATTATCTATAATCACAATTTTTTAAAGGCAAAAGAACCAACCTTTACTGTTTACTGTGCTTGCGATTGTCGTAAAATGCGGTAAAATTATCATGTAAGTTGCAAAAAATACCTACTAGTTTTCATTGATCAAACTTAATTTTATACAGGGTTCTATTATAAACATATATCACAAAAGGCTACTCATTCTCAACATTAAAATTATGAGAGTATTTTGTGCATCGCAGCTTCACAATTGTATTCAAGCATCATTAGATTAGCAGATAAATAAATAAAAGTCTTTTTCGTAAGCATAAAGCACTTACAAAGAATACGAAATTATCTTCTTTCCTATTCTTTGGGAATAAGGTAACATTGATTATAGTTGACATTGTAATACGATCCATGCCAGAATAAATGTTCTAATGTATTGAAAACAAACGGTAGGTCTTACGCAGCCAACCTGCACTGGGCCCGCGTCGTATACTACGGCCCACCCGCCCCTGTGTCCCACCAGTGGGAACATTATAGGCTGATTGTGGTATTACGCAGAGCATGTTGCCCAGTTTAAGTAATAAATAACAGATCTAGTCTCATTTGAAATAATGAAATCAACCGATTTAACATTGCAGCAGTTAAGACATTTATTCTGACATAGATAGTAAATGACTAGATTAGCCATATTTCGTATTGGAACGTTAAACATTGATTTATTATAATAGGTAGGTACATAGTTAATTGATTATTAGGGCAAATAGTAATATTGATACAAAAATATAAAGGCTGTGCCGTCGACAAGTAATAATATAAAAACCATGATTAATATAAAATTAAAACAAGATCATTGACGACTGCATAGCGAGGAAGAGATAGGAATGAACACATAATTATATTGTCATTTCACCAGACTTCGCAGTCACGGAGTATTAGTTAATTATTTGTTTCGATAAAATATAATAATTTCACATTTAAAATCTTATTAGTATAACATTCTTTTTCCTTAAAACTAATGCACTTTGCCTTGAAACTTCACTCTGAATCCGAATCTTACAAAATGGTGTAAACACTTTCATATTTCATTGTCGTTGCCAAGTTCTCTTACATAAATACATCATCTTAAAATGAATGTCATGAATTCTTCTCGAATATGTGTACTGACACTAAAATTATGCACACGACTGACCACAGCAAGACGAAAATAGCCCATGCAACGTGGGAAAATGGGCTTTTATACTTATTGACTACTCCTAAACCTAACAAGTTCGCGCAATGACGCCTTGCAGACACCACTAGAAACGTCGGTATGAAGTATTGGATACCTGTTCCGGCGTATGAACCTGTGAACTCGATAAGTATACTTATATCCTCTAAGAAATACGTCAGTAATACTGGAGGAACCACTGTAACTATAGGAAATATCACTTTCCTCAAAATAAAATTGTACGACTCGAGTCTCGACGTATCTAGGAACAAGCTCTGTAAATTATTTCTTAGCGTAATTGCAATAATTGGGAAACTAGTAGACAGAGTAAATACTGGGAACAGTGCGAGGAAATACTCGACAGTTTCTAGGAATACATTGTCGCTATCTGTGGGTATAAAGTTAAGTGTGTATAGGTCGTTTAAATGTGCGAAAGCGAACGCTCCAGTGAATGCTAGGAGTAGGTAGAAAATGGCTATGATTGCGTAGTCGAAGAACAGGTGTAGTCCGAGCCTCGTCTTGCCTCTGATTGGTGCGATGAGTCCGGGCAGCGAGTGGTGGCACATGAAGGAGTAGACACAAGCGCCGAACAGCGTGGGCATGCCGGTGACGTCGAAGGCAGGCGGGTGGCCCTGAGGTCCCCGACCCACTAGCAGGAGGATCGCCATTGAGATCATTATCGTGAATGCTGCAACCAAATAATAAATTTTAATATATAAAATCTCGTGTCACTATGTTCGTACACGCTAACCTTCAGAACCATCCAACCGAATTCAATGAAATTTTGAGAATTTATGTGGTTGTTTCCAGCGTGGGAAATAGGATAGTTTTGGACCTGACAGATGGCGCAGTTGTCGAGATTTGCGCAAGCAAAGTGCTAGTAGTCAATAATATCAGTAACGTAGACATCAAAGTTGTGCTAACCTGTAGTTATTAGTTAGAAATACGGATTCCCGTAGGACGTTATGAACACACTAGGCATATTAGATTTGATTTCATAGATTTGCTTATCTGATTCATGTTATTTCATCGATATCCATACTAATATTATAAATTCGAAAGTAACTCTGTCTGTCTGTTTGTTACCTTTTCACGCCTAAACCGCTGAACCGATTTAAATGAAATTTGGTATAGAGATAGCTTGAGTCCCGGGAAAGGACATAGGATATTTTTTATCCCGATATTCCCACGGGATCGAGACCTATGCGAGTGAAACCGCGGGGCGCAGCTAGTATTGTCATAATTTAATATATTTTATTACATACTCAGATTTACTTGGTAAAGCGTATAATGTAATATGTAGATACCTACCGAGTTACTTCTCGTAAGTACCTAAGTTTTTCCATCCGCGATAGATAAAATTATTCTGTATTGCTATTTACATATACCAGAGTCGATATCAACAGAATAATATTATATTTAGGTATTTGTAATTCACTTTATCAGATGAGGGCCGGTTATCGTTGCTACTTATAAACGCTAATTAAATTTTTTAAATAAATACATGTAGGAATGGAACAATCAATGAATGCATGACTGTGTGAAAGAGCTGAATGCTGAGGAGTAAGTGAGACAGATGAGGTATGCTTTATGCTGGGGATGACGCGGAAGATATATTTAAAAAGGTAGAATGGCAGGAAGATTACATTTTTTTTTATATATCAAATATAGTATGTTCGAAGTCATTGCCTCTAAAAATATAGTAGATGACGAAAAAATAAACAAAATAAACAGTTGAGACATTTAAAAAAATATTTAATTTTTTTAATGCACACTTTTTGCTACTTTGGGTCTTATTATCAGGTTTTTTAGTAGTTTTGCCTACTAATCTACACTATACCTAGGTATATGTATATTTCTTCAGGATACTATATTATATAGTAGAGTTGGCAACCCTAAATGACAGTTACTTTTGAATGACAAAGTAAAGATTGACGACGACAACGACGACGACGACGATTGTTTGATTGATTGATTGGACGTGATTTTTTTAACTACGCTGTATTTTTATGAGTAAATAAATAAATATGAGGGGATCCGTTTCTAGTGCAGATAGGTGACATAAACACTTGCTGTTTGTCTTGAAAGGGTGTATTTACACGAAAAACACATGTTCATGTTACAACTTGGTATAGACAGATGAAAATTGTAGTATTACACCATTTAGCAGGTTATCAGAATCAGATAGCAGGGACAATTCGAAATGCACACCTCTGGTGTCAGTCCATAGAGTAGAGTCCTATTTTTTCTATCTCAAGCCGGAAGCATAGACTATACATAATTATTTTACATTTCTTCCCGGCTTGGAATTGTGGCTTTTCGCCACATCACCCCCCTACGGAGAGAATAAGGTCATCCGTAAAACAAAATACAAAACAAACACTTAAGATTAAAAACTAAAAAAAAACTTTGCTAAAATGGGGGAGCCACAATTTTTAATAATGAATAAAATCAAACTTAAACATCAACCGGAACTTTAAATTGAACTTTCCTGCCCGAACGTGTGGTATAGTTCGGTCTATGAGACTCAGGCCTTGCAGTACTAACTGGATCAGGAGTATTGGATTCAAGGTCAGTTGCAGCAGCTGGTCTGGAGGGTGCTTCAGACGCGGCAGGAAGAACAGGTGCTGAAGCTGGGGCTCGACACGTCGATGAGGAGGTTTCGTCTAAAACGTACGCCGGTTTGACCCGATCTAGGCTCACCTGTACATGCTTTTCATTGATAGAGATGGTAATTGTTTTATCATGACGTGCGACCACCTTATGTGGTCCTGAGTATGGTGGTTTAAGCGAGGGCCTGACAGAGTCGTCTCGTAAGAAAACGTGCGACGTTGAATCGAGGTCCTTGAACACAAAGGTCGACCGTTGCCCATGACGCGATGGTTGAGTAGGTCTCAAATGAGCCATATGACTTCGTAGTTGTGTGGCGAAGTTGTGGTCTTCGATGCTAACCGATGGCGAAGATGGAGTCATGAATTCGCCTGGCAAGTACAGGGGTTCCCCGTACACCAGCTCGGCCGAAGAAGCTTGCAGGTCATCTTTGAGGCAAGAGCGCATTCCCAGGAGTACGACGGGCAGGGCTCTGTGCCAAGTGTCTTCGTGACACATCAAGGCAGCTTTTAGTTGTCTGTGCATGCGTTCCACCAGACCATTCGCACACGGATGGTAACTGGTAGTGCGCACGCGTTTAATTCCGCAGTGCTGCAGGAGGCTCTGAAACAAGGCGGACTCAAATTGACGTCCTTGGTCCGTTGTTAAGAGAGAGGGGACGCCAAAGCGAGAAATCCATTCCCTAAAAAACGTTTCAGCGCATTCTTCCGCCGTCATGGTGATCATCGGCCAGGCCTCCGGCCAGCGAGTGAATCTATCGACAGCCGTCAGACAGTATTGAAAACCTCTGCTGTGTGGAAGAGGACCGATGATATCGATGTGGACGTGGCGGAAACGGTTCGTCGGAGTGGGGAAATTTCCACGGGGCGTGACTGTGTGCCTGGAGATTTTGCTGCGCTGGCACTTCAAGCAGGATCGAGCCCAGTTTCGGCAATCTTTATTCATACCAGGCCACACAAATCGTTCAGACACCAGGCGCACGGATGCTCGCGCACCAGGGTGACTAAGGTTGTGTAGCTTGTCAAAGTATATACGACGAAAAGATGGTGTCAAGTAAGGTCTTGATCTTCCCGTAGCTGTGTCACATATAATAGATATGTCTGTCCCTGGAACAGTAACTTTCTCCAGTTTCAAAGACGAATTAGACTGCATCTTGCCCAGCTCTTCGTCGGTCGCCTGTTCTTCGGCGAGGGCGGCGAAGTTGTCTTCGAGACTAAGTGCCTCGACTCGAGACAAGGTGTCTGCGACTACATTGTCCTTCCCGCTGATATGGACGATGTCCGTGGTAAATTGAGAGATGAAGGACAAGTGGTTAAGTTGAACAGGGGCCAACTTTTCTCGCCGTTGCGTGAAAGCGAAGATCAGAGGCTTGTGATCCGTGTAAATTGTTGCGTGTTGAGCCTCTAACACGTGGCGGAAATGCTGTACGGCGTCATAAATAGCAAGTAATTCCCGGTGGTAAGCTGGCCAAGTGGAATGCTTCGGTGTCAGCTTCTTACTGAAGAAAGCAAGCGGTTGCCAATGGCCTTTGATATTTTGTTGCAGGCAAGCTCCGATGTGACTGGACGATGCATCAGTGAAGAGTCCCAATGGAGCATCAGGAATGGGATGAGCTAGGAGCGTAGCAGTGGAAAGGTGTTCCTTGCAGCTGTTGAACGCAAGCTCCAGCTCTGGCGTCCAGGGCATAGGTTTGG
The DNA here is from genome assembly GCA_945859645.1 of Amphipoea oculea. Classification (NCBI taxonomy): domain Eukaryota; kingdom Metazoa; phylum Arthropoda; class Insecta; order Lepidoptera; family Noctuidae; genus Amphipoea; species Amphipoea oculea. The sequence continues at coordinate 18,472,727 of OX243864.1, read as the reverse complement.
GGCCTTTCAGCTTGGTGGCAGCCAAAGCGTCAATAAGCGGTGCTTGAAGTTTCGCTGCTTTTGGAAGGAATTGGCGGTAGAAGTTTACCATGCCTAGGAATCTGCGAAGACCTTCGACCGTATTAGGCAGAGGGAAATTCTTTAGGGCTTCGATTCTCTCCAGGGGTGGGCTGGAACCGTCTTTGTTGATCCGGTAGCCGAGAAAAATCACCTCTTGAGCAGCGAGCACGCATTTTGATGGGTTTACGACGACGCCATACTCTTGCAGCCTCCGGAACAGGACACGCAGATGTTCGGCGTGTTCTACCGGAGTGCGGGAGTACACCAAGATGTCATCGATGTACGGGTAGCAGAAGTCGAGCCCCCTCAAGACTTCGTCCATAAAGCGCTGGAAAGACTGTCCAGCGTTGCGCAGACCAAAGGTCATGAAGGGAAACTCGAATAGCCCGAAAGGTGTCGTGATGGCAGTCTTGCAAATATCTTCGTCGTTTACCGGGATCTGCTGGTAGGCCTTCACCAGATCGATGGTGCTGAAGATAGTAGCACCAGCCAGGTTATGTGCGAAGTTAGCTATGTGGCGGACGGGGTAGCGGTCAGGAACTGTTCGTGCGTTTAACGCTCGATAGTCCCCACAAGGACGCCATCCGTATTCACCCTTACGAGCCAGGTGCAGCGGTGATGCCCAGGGACTGCTGGAGGGTCGACATGTTCCACAGCTGATCATCTCCTCGAACTCTTTCTTCGCGATCTGGAGTTTCTGCGGTGCGAGTCTGCGTGGGCGGCACGCAACCGGTGGACCATCAGTAGTAATAATGTAGTGCAGTGTTGCATGTTTCACGACGCGTGGCAACCCAGGTGGTCGCGTTATGTCAGGAAACTCCAACAGCAGGTTGGCGAAAGGAGACTCTGCTACTACTGTCTTGACGCTAGTTTGATTGCTCTTCCCAAATATTGCAGCAATAAAGAGTTTGGTGCGGCCATCTAGCAGTCGCTGGTTGCGGCAGTCCGGCATCAGGTGGTATTCAGCCAAAAAATCGGAGCCAATGATGGGCGTGCCAACGTCTGCAATGATAAAATTCCATTTAAATTCCCTGCGAAGTCCGAGATTTAAGCGCAAAAGAATGGTACCATAGGTCTTGATAGAGCTCCCATTTGCGGCGCGGACGTCAAAAGTGGTGGGTGTGTATCGTCCTTTGAGCAGGTGACGTGGGAAACAGCTAATGTCTGAGCCAGTGTCAATAAGGTAGTTATGACCAGACTCAGAATCCGTCACAAACAGCCGGCGGCCAGGGTTTGAGCAATCAGATGCCGCCTCTACTGACTGCTGGGCAGGTTTCCCTTTTTCTGGGGTTTCCACGAGCAGGGTGTAATGCACTTGCTGGCCTTCTCCCGAAAACGTCTGTGGTACCAGCACATTTGGTCACCAGTTTTGCTAGATGACCGCGAAGCAGACTGGGAGCGAGTGGTGGAGCGAGAGCGGTCAGAGCCGAGTGCTTCGACTTTCCTTGAAAGCTCATCAAGGCGGTCCATTATGCAAGCCAACTCAGGTGTAAAAGATGAGCTGGTAGCATGGACAGCTGTAGGACAAGGAGGAGTGGTCTCCGCAATAGCATCTGCGATTTCGGCCACCTTGTCAAGTTTTAGGTCCTTTTGGGCAATGAGAATCCTCTGTACCTCCCTGGGTAAACGGCGCATCCACAATTCCCGTAGAATGCTGTCGTCTCCCATCTCAGAACCAGCCAAGGAGCGGAGGTGACGGAGAAAAGCAGAAGGTTTTCGGTCTCCCAGTTCCTCGTCACTGAGCAATTGTCTAATCTGCTGTGTTCTGGAAATTGACAATTTTGATATTAGTTGATTTTTAAGGTGGTCATATTTCCCTTCAGTAGGGGGATCCGTTATTGCCTCCTCTACTTCGGCTGCTATTGTAGTGTCTAACATAGACAGGACATATCCAAATTTTGTGGCATCTTGTTTAATGCCGAAGATATCGAACTGGGCCTCAGCTTGTGCGAACCATAGCTTCGGCTTGTCCGACCAGAACGAGGGAAGCTTAACCTTCACCTCGTTCACCTGAGCACTTGAAGGTGTGAGGCTTGCTACCTGCGCCTGAAGCTGCCTCAGTTGTGACAAAAGCTCTGCATCAGCCATGGTCAATATTGCAATAGCACAAGGAATTATTTAATATTTTTAAATTAAATTTTGTTTGTGGCACCCCCAAGTTAGTCCGGACAATTATAAATTTATAACACCACCAGAAAAACAATGTCAACAAGAGAAAAAAAATTAAATACACATCCAGCAAATTAAAAACAAACAAAAGTGTACAAATGTAGCAGATACTTCAAAAATAAAGTTATAAAGCTATTATTTTCCAATTACAATGTAATGAAGATGGCCTTACAACTATTAACAAGTTTCCTGTACAGTAGTAAATCGTTTGCAGGGTAAATATTTCGTCACTGGATCATTATTTATAGAAATGTTCAAAAACTTACAGTTTCCAATGTAAACATTAACATGTCATACGAACTTAGAACTTCACTGAAGTTGACACATAGGTTTCCGTAACTGTCCGTCGAATATTGTAGGTAGGTCGGGCGCTCGCGCATGTACTGTGCCGGAACTCTGCTTTTCGTGGCGTTGCGTAGGTAGTTATGCGAACCCCGCGAACCCGATGAAAATAAAATGGCGGTGCGGCAGTACGGAAATTTTACGTGAAATGATGGATGATGAATGGCACTTATCACATTGCACTACGTAGGTATCCCAACATTTTGCTGTTATTTCACAAGAATTTGAAGCGGAGAGTAGCCAAATGCGAACGGGGCGGGAGCGGACGCAATTCCTCTGGAAGTTAATGCCGGCCGGCTCACAATCGTTCCCGTACGTAGCGATTCTTCCACTGCTGCGGGAACAGGTCGAAGGCGCGTAAGAAGGCGCCCGATGTCCAAAGCTTACTCCAAGTACAACGGAGACGGGGTCACCATTTGAGGGGATCCGTTTCTAGTGCAGATAGGTGACATAAACACTTGCTGTTTGTCTTGAAAGGGTGTATTTACACGAAAAACACATGTTCATGTTACAACTTGGTATAGACAGATGAAAATTGTAGTATTACACCATTTAGCAGGTTATCAGAATCAGATAGCAGGGACAATTCGAAATGCACACCTCTGGTGTCAGTCCATAGAGTAGAGTCCTATTTTTTCTATCTCAAGCCGGAAGCATAGACTATACATAATTATTTTACATTTCTTCCCGGCTTGGAATTGTGGCTTTTCGCCACAAATAAAATAAGTTTATTGACACAAAATACCTTTGTATACAACACCAATACATTTCCCATAGGTACATTGGATTTTAGGCAAAGGCTCCACAAACAGTGTAAAACCCTGCCTCCTAAACTAAGGGAACCCTGTGACCAAGGAGTCAGTGTTCTACTGTAACTTCGTGTACAAAAGAAACCTTTATCTATTTATGTGTGTTAATAAACCCATGATGACTTGATTTAACTATAAATATGAGTGTGTGTGTGTGTGTAAAAAAAAGGGGGGTGGGGGTAGCTGTGTGAAGTTTGGTGTGGTGTATGAGAGGGGGGGAGGGGTGTTTTGAGTTTACTAGTTTATTTAAAGACATTTCTTTTACCTTTCCTCTGACCTCAGCTCTTTATTCCCGTAAACATACAGGGTGAAAAATCAATATCTCTGATCTGATTAAAATCAATAAGTCTGACAACCAGTCTTACCAAGGGGTATCGTATTACCTAGTAACTGGGTTTTGGATGTCAGATAGGTAGTCGCTCCATGTAAAATACTAGTATTCAGCTGCATCCGGTTAGACTGGAAGCCAGCCCCAACATAGTTGGGAAAAGTCTAGGCAGATGATGATGAGGTAGGTAACATAAGAAAAATAAAAAAAAAGTATTTTGTTAAAAATTAGCTCTTTCCTTTAGTTTGCCGTATGTCATTACTTCCCAGAATTTGATCCTTATTAGGGACACTATCGAATGGTGTAATAATACAGTATGTGTTTTTTTTTTTCAAAATCAACAGGTTCGATTCCTGGCTAGAAATATTGATTTTTCAAAAATCCAATGATGCAGTTTTAGTTTTCATCAAAATCGGGCCCGCGACTCCTTTGAGTATTTTTCGCTATTCCTCATAGTTTAGAATTTGGCCATCCACGCCCACTTGGAAAATTCACCCTGTATACTTTCATATGCATTTAGTAAAAAGCTGTTATTAATATTAATTTTATTTATTTGTTGTTTTGTTTGGCTAAAAAAGTAGGGGGGCAGGCTAAAGAAACCAACGCTGCGCCAACGTATGGATTGTGTGAAAATGATATGCCAAAAAAGGGGTAAGTACTACGATTAACGCTGATAAAGATGTAAGAAGAGGACATCCCTTAAATAATTTAGCAATGAGGCCAGGTAAATGTATGATTTTGACACATTCTATGGTGTACAAAATAAAAATTCAATCAAATTTTCTTGTGTCATGTTAGGTTTACCAGTGACAAAATTGAAGTCATATTTTTAGCTTCCTTTTATGCAAGAGGTGCCCCCACATATCCCCGCTATTATGCACTTGCTCCATCAGTCATTCTCTATCAATTGGTGTGAATGCAATAAGTGGGCTATCATTGCACTTGTCCCATTGACTGAATCAGGGACGTGCAATTTGTTAGTTAAACTAGTTACTAGTGTTATGTAGCAAACACGTGAGAGTAATGGATGTCGCAACATCTCAGCACCAAGTTGGCTGAAAGTAATGCATTGAAATGTGAGCTTTATATCGTGTGACATAAAATTGCATTTCTGACAACAACTGTCACATAAAATGGAAATGCCATTATAGGTGAAAGCTCATATTTTGTTTATGCTTTACTTTGAGTAAAGAAAAAAATAGTTATAAAAATATTTTAGTAAACAACAGCCGTTAGGCCGTAGTAGGCCTTCATTAAATGAGGTAATCAATGCTTGTTTTTTTACTAACGTGTCAAATGCGATAACGGGAGCCCGTATTTTTATGAATTTTAATACTTGTTATTATAATTAATGCGATAAACTTTCCACATTTACACAGCGTACCTACTCAGTGTTTACATTCAATGTAATGTTTTAAAGTCTCTAAGTATAAAAGTTTTAAGAACAAATTCAAAAGACACAATCAAATTTATTTTAGTTTTTCTGAAAATAAATAAACACTCACTACTCAAATATTTTTGGTGGTATAGGGCTGTTGGTAAATTATAAGAACGTACGTAAATTAATATCATAAGTCATAACTTTTGCTTGCAAACCTTTTAGGTTTGATTATATTTGCTAAGGCCTAGACTGGCCTAGACAATATACCTTATTGAATATATTAGTACCACTTTTATAAAACAAAACATACCCAGCCACCTCATTCCAGAAGTGAACAGCTGCAAATACTTAGTCTTTTGCACATTGAAGAAGACGAAAGGTCCCATGGCCCCCACGAACGTGAGCAATGCCACCCGATAGGTGTCCAGACGACTGTAGCCGATGTGTTCCGAAGATGACGCGTTGAAGCAAGGCAGCTCATCCCAGACTTTCGAATCAGTCACGTTTGGAGGGATCGGGGAACTGTTGGGTGAAAAATAAACGTTCATAAATCAAAATTCAAAGGAATTACATTATTCCAACCAGCCCACCTCCCTCAAGAAGTTGATTACATCTCCCTGTTACGAACCTCTGTGAAAGATCTGGGTGCCCTGAAGTTTTCTGTTTTGTATTTAAAATAAAAATGTTTAACAGGTACGTTTGAATAGTGAATGAGTCGGTCAGTTAGTAAGAAAGCTGCAGCTGGTTGCCCATTCCAACATCCAATGAAGAAGAACAGATAACTTCATCATACTAAACTTTCCACATTATCTAGAGCAGTGGTAACAGTCGCGACTTACGGTCATAGGTTCAAACGCAGATAGGCGATTTAATTTATGTTAATTATTCTATCACCACTGCTCGGAAGACGGTGAAGGAAAACATCGTGAGGAAACCGGCATGTCCTAGAACCAAAAATTCAAAGGCATGTGTCATCTACCAGACCGCACTGGGCCCGCGTGGTGAATGAGAGAGGAGGCCTGTATCGCAGCACAGAACATTATAGGTTAATTATGTTCTCAACTTTTGTTATGTGCAGATCTATTTTGACTGCATATTATGCTGTTATTATAACATACAAGGCAGGATTATACTGAAACCCAAATTCGTTTACTAATCTACCGCAAAACGGGGCTACTTTGACTTCCAGGGTTACTTTGACAGGCGTTGGAACTACCTTAAACAGAGCGCCAAAATCGGTTTTCACGTGTGCTCAGCAAGTGTGCGTGACCTCGAGTAATATTGCGCGAGGCGCGGGGTGTGGGGAACGCGTCATAGCGTTGTGATCGGCCTGGTCAAAGTAACCCTGGAAGTCAAAGTAGCCCCGTTTTACTGTATGTGACAAATCTCCAATTCACTATATCAATTTTCTCTTTGATGTTGGTAAATTAATATTTCTAATTGGCTTCCCGACTGAAAAATTCTCCACTTAGTTAATTAAGTGACTGAACTTGATAAATGACGTATAATTACACGCCCATCTTTGTTATTGTTTGGACGTTCAATAAATCAGTGTGCAATTTATATTTATAGCTGCATAGCACACGCATGAGGACACAGATATTCGTCCGTGTTATCTCCCCCGCAATTCGAAACGTTGGCTATAAATTATAAGACCTATTACTGCAGTAGTTAAACAAAATATTACACCTGACCAAATATTCGGAACTGTCTGAATATTTATTGTATGTAAGTTTATAAAACAGCTATGTTAATAAACAGGTGCTACTCATATTGTAGTATCGTTTCGTTGGTGGTATTTTCCAAGACATGTCACATGGCAAATGATATAATACCAGTACCTACTAGACTAACTACATTTACATCAACCTCTCAATTCAACTAAGTGCAAGATAATATCGTAATAATAATACCTACACTGTAATTTTATTAGTCTTAAAAACCACATTGGTGTACTCCGTGCAACTAACATTGACATCATACTTTTCAGTCGAATCACAAACTAATCTGCATTTGCGATTTATTTGCCAAAAATGTAAACAAATATGAGTTTATGGAAAAATAACTTTAAATTCTACAAAATAAAGTTCATTTTACGCTACAACTTCAAACATTTTTATCACTTTTTCAATTGTTGCTAGTCACTCTGAAATCAACTTTATAATTTGAAACATAAGTTTGAATAGACTTTACTTAGTTTGTAATACATGCCACTTATAAATACACGCCTTTTTCCTACGTGGGGTAAGCAGAAAATGCAGAAATAAGATCACCAAAAATTTGTACATTTGGTTAGTGAAATGTTAGTACAATTTATGGTATGCACTTAAATTAAGTATAAGTTAGTAAGAAAAGTGCATTATATGACTTATTGCACATTTCTGAATGTAAATTGATTTCTTACTTCATTTTAAAGGTTATTTAATAACACACTTCATAGAAATTGTGTGATCTAACTAAACACAGTGAATTATTGATTACTGATCGTTAGCAGATGTACAATGCGGTCGTTTACACGCTTCATTTATTGCGTGTACCTTCCTCTGATTGTCCATTCATTACCCAATGATCATATCGGTCAAGGGTATAGTATAAATTATTATAATAATAAACAGGTAATTAATCACAAGGTGTGCGACACTGACGCGTAAGTATGCTTTTTTTAAAGAAGGGAATACTTTGTATGATGAGAGCGATTACATAGAATTTGTTAAACGGACTAACATCTATTTCCTGAAAATTTGGTAATAGCTATCAGTATTTTTTTGGGGAATATCAAAATCAAGTCATTTATTCAAACTAAGCTGAGAATCAGCACTTTTCGAGCGTCAAAATTACATAAGACAGTCCCCCACTTCACCACAGCCTAGTGTTTTTTTCCTGGAAAGAAGTGGCGCAAAAAACTCCCCAGTAGCACAGCTGTCTGTTCAGTTAGAAAAGCTAGATAGATAGATCTCGCGAGCCCAAGCGCAGCATATGAATCGCTTTGCGGCGCCAATCATTCTGGTAAAATCGATCGAGCTTCACGACTATTATGTAGGGTAAGGTCAAAAGCTGATAATGTAGATGCCTATGTCCAGCAGTATGTAATACTAATAACATGACGACGAAACAAGAAGAGGCACTATCTATCCATATCTACTAATAATAAAGCGGATGAGTTTGTTTGTTTGAATGCGCTAATCTCTGGAACGAAAATGAAAGTCGGATTTGAAAAAATCTTTTTGCATTTGATAGCCTAGTTCTTGAGGAAGGCTATAGGCTATTTAACATCACGCTACGAGCCGAGCAAAATGGAAAAAGTCAGAAAGAACTCTAAGCGAAAACTAAGTAATAGTGCGGGCGGGCGATGGGATGCGACGCGGAGGATCGGGGACCAAAATTTCACGCAGTCGCGGGAAGAAGCTAGTGAATAAATAAATTAGATTCCTTACCACACTACATCCATAACAGACTTCGCAACAGCTGCTGAGTATATCGACAGGTCTCCATACAAGTAAATACACAATGTGCAGTAGAAGGTGGTCCTGCCGATCTTGTTGAAAAACAGGTTGGCCATCTCCCCCAACTCCACGCGACGGTCGAGGCTGTAGTATCGAGAGGGGATCGTATCTCCGCAGACCAGAGGTTCTTCAAGGTCCCCATGGTTGTTCTGCGAGGTTGATGGGTCATCGTCCGATTCCTGGTCTTGGATCTGTGAATTTGTGGTATGATTTAGTTAGGTTCAAATCAAATATGCTGACTCCTGAAATATAGGTTACTCTAACCTAGCTTTGGAGCCAGGGTCTTAAATGTTTCTATTACCTGTTTATGGCAATAAAGAATTTTATTATTTATTTATTTAAATATAGGTACACTGAACACTCATAGATCAGCATTTTGCTGTATCTCTCATCTCTTTTTTGAGAGTGAAAGACTCTGGAGTGCAATTCTCTCAATCTAGACCGAGTACACCGATCGACCAAAGAAAATCGGCACATAAAAGCACTTTCACTGCGAATGAGTGCGGAAGGTTGCGAGCGGCCTTCTCTCTCTCTCTCTCTAGCCCGCCAGTAACGTCTCTAAATGATAAAAAGGGATAGTGGTACACGCAGAAAAGTGCTGAGCCGTGCTTGTATGTATGATTTCCTCCTTATTCAGATAGGAATGGTGATGACAATGTTAAGGTATGTTAGAGTCGTATGAAGATCGGTATAAAATCTGTGATAAAACCAAGAATGGTGATCAAGTAAAATGACTAGTTATTAATAAGTTACTGGCAACTAGCTAAAATGGCCATTTCTGATAGGTTTCTGAGAGTTTTCAAGTTTCGAGGTTACTAGCCTAACAAGCACAGGTCTGAATTGACCTAAAGCACCCTTTTTTTTATGGATGGGAAATCATCAAATGACCCCTCCCGCTCTGGGTGGAGCGGAAGGGAGTGTCAGACTCTTACTGACTAAAACCCAACCGTGTTCCTTCCTTAGCCCTTTATGTTCCGGGGTAGCGGTAACCCTTTCGGACAATCCCGCACCCCCGGCAGGCTTTGGCCCTGGCAGGCCACTTCCTTTTTGCTGACATCTCTTTAAGGCGAGCGTGGTACACGTACGCGCCGTCCGGCACTGGCCTGGTCCTGATCGGACGGTGAGCTACCCATTACTCTCCGTCCGCAGGCCCGCGCCTACGGTGGCCGGGAGTCGTCACGCGACCTAAAGCACCCTAAAGACAGAGTATGTGACTACCTATGAGCACCATTCCAACTTGAGGCCGGAAATACGGGAAAAATTAGTAATTTTTTGTTCAGTAGTTCTCTACTTGTCGGCATCATCAATCATTATGATCACTTACTATCAGGAGAGATAGTAGTCAAGAGCTAGCCTTTTATTCAAATATTATAATATATGGTTAGGTAACCAATCACTTCAACAACCAATAATCAGTGTAACAAATCTTGCCTGGTTAGTTTACGCACTAAACTTAATTTTGCACAGCTTCACACTTATTAAGATTATTCTTCATTCTATTTGCATTTTGAGTGAAGTTATTTTTGTTATATTATTTTAATTTTAAGTCACTATGCTTATAATTTGCAGATTATTTAACTATATGTTTTTAGTACTATTCATTAATAATTTGTAATATTTAACATAATACTTGTTATTACACTAAGGGTAAAACCAACTATGGACACACTGATTCCAATCACGCATAAAACATTTATTTTATGTTGTTTTTACCTGTAATAGTAATCAATAATCCATGTAGTGATCATTTATAGATACTGAATTATGGTGAATGAAGTTTCATTCAATGTAAAATATGGACATAATCTTCTTAGTGTATTGATGGCAAAAATCATAGCTTTTTTGTCTGGTCCAAAATTCAGCAACACGGATAGCATTAGGTGACGCAGCCATTAGGTCCTCATGTGTGCAGGAGACAGGGCATGCAGTGCAAGATGGGGGGTGAGCCATTATCTGTGGAGAGACACCGCATACACCCTGGAGGTCTGAGCCTTCCATGAAACAACACTTGTTTGTGGAAGTTGTCCTTGCTGTGGCCTACTTGGGTAAGAAGTTTATTTGAGGTTTTCCAAGTAGGCCACGGTAACTTTTGCCCGGTTGGGACACTCTGATGCTGGACATAATGAAGGGATACAAAATACAGTATGTGGTCAAACATCACAGTTTTATATAATTTAGGCTTCCTATTAGTTTGATATAATAATTAGGCTGCTAGCCTGATGTATTATACCATAACATCAGGCTTGTATTCCCCGAACGGTTAGGCAGAGGTGTACCTATAGCACACCCATATATCACCAGATATGTTTAAGTCCTATGTAAAAGGGGGCGAGCCTCTTGATAATATCTGATATTTTATTAACCTTTTAACCGCCTGACTTCACATCTGTTGTAGTGCCCAGAGGGCCAGAAAAAGAAAATACCTGATAGAATAACAAGCTGTGACACTGAATGGACATGGCGTAAGTTGTTAAAAGGTTAACTAGTACTTATACTTACACTCTCCCTCTTGATAGTCTGCAACCTCTTCCACTTATACACAGCATTCGCACATGCCATTGTCTCAATGACATATGTAGCGTTCAAGAAGCTCATGAACGCAAGAAACATCAGTGATATGGTGCTGAGACCCCATCCTGCACGTGCAAATGCTGCCGGCAGTGTTAGCGCTCCGGTCCCAACAATCAAGTTGAATATGTAGATTAAACCCACCTGGTGACAAAAAGTTTAATAGGATAAATGGCCATGTTTAATACTTTTGACTTAAAATTTTTATATATTTTTATTGAACTACAAAATTATAAAATGATGTGGCTATGTATTTTTAAATGATTTCATATTACAGAACCATTGTTTTTCAGATTTTGAGCTTGTACAAGCTTGTAAATCATTGTTTTTAATTCCATTCAATACAATGCTTTCTTTTAGATGTCAATCTTTTTCAGAGGACTGAAAGTAGGTAAGGGAGAGCTTGTAAAGGTTTGTTCGCGATGGAGGGAGAAACAACAGTTTATATTGTAACCAATACAGAACAAAAGAACTTCTACCTTCAATGCAGAAATCCTGTTGCAACCCCATTACAACATATGTTCACACACTGTCCTAACATATGGTCACCAAAAAATTACTTTTCTGTTATATTATGTGTTAAATTCCCATCTTTAGCACTTACCCATACTGAATATTGGTCCCCTGCCTCTGTTATAGGCATTCTTAAAAACCTTCTTATACCCCAGAAGCGACGAGGCATTGCACTCTGTTATTATACGACATTGCTCCCGGATATCTGACACAGCAATGAATGAATTAATCGATTTTTAATGTAGCAAATTGATGTTATCGAATAAACACAAAAGATATGGCAAATAATATTGGAGATTTTTGACAATAACTTTTGACGTTCTGTGCTTTTGACATTTCTATTTTTTTTTTTTTTTTGAAAAGTTTAGGGTCAGGGACCATGCTGCCTAGTCATCAGTTGTTCTACTTTTGACATATGAGCCCTGATTCACAACCATACGACAGGCTATCGTATCGAAAACCTGACATTTCGATAACCTGATTTGACTTCCCCTCAACAGCAAATAGCTGTTGGAAGAATATCGGGCGTCTATTTGATTTAAACAGACAAAATTTTCGAGTTTTGGACTTGTGAACAGCGTTGAGAAGACTCCTACGATAACAATGATTAATGTTCGATACGATACGGAAGCATATCGAGTGTTTGTGAATAAGGGGGATGAAGGCACGTCTATTCCGGTAAGGGTTGGACCTCATCTGGCAGCACGGAATCGCCTTTTTCCGTCGCCTTTTCTCTTTCTGTCGCTTAGAACTGCCATTTGCTAGACCGAGACAGAAAGCATAATGCGATTGCACGCGGCGGAATCCTCGAGGCGATCGGCTGTCTCGGTCTAGCAAATGGCAGTTCTAAGCGACAGAAAGAGAAAAGGCGACGGAAAAAGGCGATTCCGTGCTGCCAGATGAGGTCCAACCCTAAGCCTCTAACACACGATACATCTAGCGGGGTACGTCCCGCCAAGGTTATGAACGAAAAAACGTGAATTGAATAGGTTCGACGTACGTCGATAATTATTATTATTATTTATTTGCTGGATTTGCACTACCAATTTTGCATCAAGCGAACGCCCCCACCACCACAAACGTCATCCGATAGACTGAGAAATGAGAATAAGGGATGATGACCGGGCCGTGCCCAGGGCGTGCCGTGTACGTGGCATGACAGTGCATGATCCGCATCACGTTGCCCGGACTGGACACGGATCATGCTATGTGTAATGTAACTGCTTCATACAAAACGTATGTAACGTTTGAAATCCGTGCCCCGTCCGGGCCACGTACACGGCACGCCCCGGCGGATTTGAAACTTTACATACGTTTTATATGAAGCAGTTTATATTACACCGTGCATGACAACGAAAATAAAATAAACTATGTGAATTTGTTAATGCACAGAGACTCGCCTTGTGTTCCGAGTCGTCATAAAGTTTGAATCGGACTGCACCACTGGTAAAACAGCAGCCTAAGTGGCAAAGTAAATAAAATGGCAATGGCAGGAACCTGATCGTAGTTGAAGACCAACTCGAGGATGATCTTCCTCACATCCTGCCCAGGGAAACTTTAGTGATGTTAATACGAAGATCTAATGGGTATAATAATATATACACACATACTCACACCCATGAAAACAGACTTAGTTCTCTTTCGAGTATCTTCTGTGAACGAATTTCTCACATGAAATTCTTCATAGTCTCGTCTCGACATCTTTAGGAACTACGTGGATCCCCGTATTTTTGCAGTCAGCTGCGCAAGGGGCATTATGCGTAAAACAACTCTCTTGTTTCCAAATATAGTTGACAAACTATGGTGTCAAATTCAAATTCTTGGACTAGTGATAGTAGCGACATCTGAAGTGAGCTAATGGTAGTCTTTATCACCATTGAAAAATCATTGTTGACGAAAATGTAGGTTATAAAAACAACCTCAATATTATTTTCCAATGAAAAACATTTTTAGGAGATTTAAAATTAGAATTTCGGATACTATTCAATAAAATCAAAGCACTAAATTTTTTTGTGGTACATACATACTATAAATTGGCATCCACATGCGCATTTTCTGTTCCATTTGTTTACATTTTCATCACATACTTCTGGAACAGACTATAGGTACCCACATTGGCAATATTCCCCAAATGACTGGACGGACCATGGACGGACAAAGCAAGAGCAAGAGCAAGCAAGCTGTGTTGCCACAGAGCATGTGTTGCTATCAAAGAGATTAAATTTTGTACCTAGGATAGGTACAAATCTCTTTGGTTGCTATAGCTATATACTGTGGAGAGAACACACAAAACAACAGTAGTAGTCAGCCAGGATACAAATACAATACAATTAAGTATTAGGTATTAACTTTAAATAAATGCCTACCCCCTATATTGTTTAGTTTTTTTCTAGCGAAATGCCTTCGCAGCGCAGACGACAGACTATCCGTGAGCGTGACGCACTTTTTATTGTAAGTAGGTACCAATAAAATGGACACTTTAGATAAAATAATAACAGGATATACCTAGAATAGTTGAAATAAACATGATAGGGTGATGTCGCGTTCTAATTTTCGGCTACTACACTAAAAGCTTAGGTACCTACTTAGAATCAAAGCATGAGATATTTTGTGTGCCACAGACTCGATCGCACAAAAAGTATGTCGTCTGCGCTGCACCTACTATATGTACAGTCTGTTATAGCAATTAGCTGACCCCTCAAAAATTAAACGAATTTGAACCTTCTGCTTGTTAGCAGTAAGCTTATCGAACTAGAACAGTTCAACGTCTACGATTAATAAAACAGTTATTCGAATTTGATATTTAACACGCAGTGTTAAGGTAGGTATGATCTTGAATATTGTTCTAACTTGTAATATATTATTGCTAATTTCAACGACAATCACCATGTTCGTGTGGTCTAGTGGTAGCTGCAGTGAGCTGACAAGAGCGTGGTTGCGAGTTCGAAACCAACATATTTTCTGCTGCGCATTTTGTTTTATAATATTTTTTTTTAAAGTTATAAATAATAAATAGTAAATTATAACTTAAGCAACAAAAAAAAAAAGCTGAACGAAAATAAAAAAACGATAATGATGGTAAAAACGATTTTATTTTATAAAAAAAAATTATTATAAGAATAACGTAAATTATATAATAGTTACTAATAACGTTGTTACATACTTCACAGAGTTTAATGTAGTGAATCAACATGTTATAATATTTAGAAATATATAGGTATGTATTTCTATTTCATAACAATAACATCACCACATTAAATATCGTTGAACTAAATAAAATAGCATTATACGTTGATGTTTTACCTACTAGGTATACTATATATCAATTTGTTTTGTAAGTAGTTATATTTAGTTATAAATAAGGTTTTGACAAAGACTTCTCGTCGGTAAATATGACAACATAATCTTCCCAATTAAAAATGAGATATTCTTGGGCAAAGCGGACCCTTGCTTGGCGATGTGCAGCAGTCAGTTAAATTTTACGTGCTGGCTTGTATTGTTTCAGTCCAGCAACATGCAAATGTTTTCTGACCGTCTGAACAGAAACATTATACTGCATTGAGTAGGCAAAAATGGGTGTTCAGTATGCCTTCTAACAATTGCTTGATGATGTTCTGACACAGGAGTAACATTACAGGTTTTGGTTCAGGACGATCCTTTTGAATATTCCCTGTCTCTTCAAAACGTCTTAGCCACAGTCTGACTGTATTTCTCTGAAACAACACAATAAGCATAATTTTAATAACGCGGTAATCATAATTTTTCGAATAAGTTTGCAAAAATACCTTTAGATAAACCACATTAGACCTATAAATGATCTCATAATGAAACATTTAATTTTCTATTATTCTACATTCACGTTTTTAAGCCAACTAACGAATTAAGGAAGCATAAAAAAGAATACACTTACCGCTATATTAAGTTTCCTAGCAATCGCTTTAATACCAACATTCTCCTTATGCAAATACATTATTTTGTATTTTAAATAATCACTCAACTGAGACATGACGATTAAACTATCAAAACCGATAATAATAATTAATAAAAAGGCGTGGATTTTCGCAACATAGTAAGGCAATATAAAAATGTTCGTGCGTATTCACTGCTATTTGTGCATAGAATGTCTTGTTCAATATATTCTTCTACCCCATATTCCTAAAATCATTTCAATAGCAGTTTTTGTTGAATACGCATATTGACGTCGAACTACCCACTTATTGAAAAAGGTGAAACGTTTATCGTTTATCAACTTAATTGATATGCTTGTTCTTTACAATAATGCAAGAAATGCTTAACGAACAATTTATATATTGAAAACAAAATTAAACATGAGACTAGATTCGAACTCGCATCTTGCACGTCTCAGCCTTACGCATGAACCACGACACCAGATTAACTTGAGTAAGATAGATGAAATAAGGTATTAGTAGCAATGACACAAATTATCAAAACATTAACCTAACCTTTAAGTCTTGCTGATTAAAAATGAAAATTGCGTAACAAATACCCATACATAGTAAATGACCTAACACCAACATCTTAAAGCTCAAATTTGCGTATCAAAATTATTTATTGTTTCTGTTCATCGAGTAGTGTTAGTCCGATAAACTCATACATATTGAATAACCTTTAATGTTATGAGCAGAGGGTGCAAAATCGAGTAATTTTTAGGGGGGTCAGCCAATTGGTATAACCGATTGTACTTACTTTTATTTATTTACTACGGGCTACAAACATGTACCTACCGTATCTACCTATGTAAAATTCTATAATTTTTCAGAAAACTTACACGTAGTTTAACCTGTATAACCTAATCTATTCTAATTCAGTATTGTGGGCCGCGTGTAATTAAAGTAAAATGAAAAATTTGCATGTAAATAATATACCTAATGTCTTTGATTATTTATTACCTACTGTCACAAGAATGCAAAAATGTTAGCTTGATATTCTCTGCTTTTTATGAGTACCCTACCTAAGTACCTACTCACCTACCGAGATAATTATTGTTTTGATCGTTTTAGGTAGTTGGAAAGCTTTGCTGTTTCTTATGTTCCCATTTATACAAGAATATTACCATAACTACATCTATTACCTCTACATATCCTCTACATTAGGTACAGTTTTACACAAGCATCCATAGTCAATTGACTACCTATCTGTTTATAGGTATAGAGATACACTCAGTATAAAAATAGGTATGTATTCGTACGGTATTATTATAGGTATATATTTATAGATAGATACTATAGATAATACCCTCCGCATATTGAATGCTATACGTATGTATAGTAAATTGCTATAACCCGGCCATGATAAAAACAAGGGAACTTTAGGAGTTGTCGTAGCGACGCTTATGTCCATCTTGTATTGGCAGCGTTTCATAGCTCTTCGTGCGAACCCCGACGACGAAATCATTCCATCCAGCCGTCGAAGCCGTGTTCTCGGGGGTTTGGGATTGTGATTTTGTATAAATCTTTAAGTTATGTGCCAACAACATTATAAAACAGAGGTAAGTGCTAAAATATGCTAGTTTATAGAAATAGTTCTTAATGTCGTCGTTGATCGCTCTGAGCATTTATGGCATCGCTTTCTCAGGCGTATGTTTGTTCTCCCTCCAACAAACGGGATGTCAGCGACATGTTTAATTTTCTGTCTCATTCCTTCTAGTAATATAACACCGTTGTGCTCGGTCGTGTCACGTAAGATTTTTTGTATTTTTGCCTGATTATAGTGCGATTTTTGAGGAAGTTTTGTAATATTCATGTCAATCAAGTGTTTGTGTATGTGGAGTACTAATTTGTTTCAAAAATATTTGCTTTATTCCTATGATATGGGTCGTGCTAACTTTCACTCTAGATATAGATAGGTACCGTGGATGATATAGCATAGATAGATACATGTATACGACTGTAGATATTCAACATCGAGTCGTCGAGTCTCAAGGCCGAAACACACAAATATATAAGTATATAATGTAAGAAAAGAATATTGGTTTTTATAGGAATGTGAAAATTGTAATGGGAATTGTGATGTTTTAACGTTTTACTCTTTATAATTTCGGTACGACCGTAAACTAAGTACTTGCGTCGTATTAGATCTTTAGATCGAATACATTTTGGAATGGCGTATTGTGAAACACCATCATAATTTTTGATGTAAAGATTGCCTTTATCTTTGCGACGCAAATCTAAGTAGGTAATTTAAATTTCGATGTAGCTATTCCTTGTGATGTAGGTACAGTGTCTACCTATGCTATAAAAGCGCTGATCAAATTGACCTTTTTTTTAATCCTTGAGATAACCTCAAAAAAAAAAAGATGTACTTATTGTTATGACCCACGTATTGATTTTTATTGATTGTTTATGCTGATTTTGCCAATAAGAAATGTTATATATGAATTCTTTGTCCTACAGATAATCTGAAACGTTACGAGCTGACTGCAAAGCTGCTCTGAAGGATCTGCCGAGCCCGCATTATCTGTGATATACAGCTCAGCCTCTCGTCCGTCCTAAAAGGTAAGCAAAATATGGTCAACAACTTGTATACCTACTATTTGCAAATCAACAATCTGAATAATAAAATTGTAGGAATGAATGCTTGCAACTTAGATGCTATCTAAAAGATCACAATTTTTTTATTCACATCAATAAATCAATACTTCAGAATAACACATTTTATGGAGCAGTTGTGATACATTGAAATAATTTCATTACATTTATATACTCGGACTAAATAAGAAATATAATTTTCACCTAGTATTATAACACTCATGGAACATATTTGGACAGGTTTCAAATATTTTGTTTGATGAACAATTTAATAAATAAAGTATTTTTAACACAAGTAAAGAAAGAGTAAATAAGAGCAGTACAATTTAGTCAGTGATGCAAAAATTGTTACTAAGAGATTGGGAATGTTTCTAAATAGCCTTTGTTTTAAAACATAATTTAATAAAATTTGATTTTGATTCAAGTCCTCACTGTAGAATTTATAGCTTATGAAAATTTGGTTTTGCTTATCCTTGAATGCATTATTATTTATATGAGGCACAAGTTGGCTGTATGCTGATACAATGTTGTGTACTTTATAGGGCTGGGCCAATCGGGGCTAGGAGGCGAGTCCGCAGCAGCTTCCAGCGGTGATCTCACCTTGTCCTCTGCCATAGAGGCACTAAACACTGCTACCTGCTTTATTGACTGCATCACTACGAACCATTGTTACTTAGTCTATAATTGAAACAATATGCTATCTGTGAAAATAAGTATAATGTTAGGTGAAAACTGTAGAAAATTATTCTATTTATAATAATTGTCTGATGTCTAATGTTTCTGTAATATTATGTGTTCGACATCTAATTAAGGATAATTGTTACTCCAATATTAATACTGTTACCGAACCAATGCAATGTAATTACTCCACCTTGATGTTGGTGGTGAACACAAATAATTTTGGTGCTTTTAAGCGAGTCGAGAAGAATGAAAGTCATGAAGCTAGTGTAAAAATGGTAGATTTAAATATTTATAATGTAGAATTTGTTGATAGTGTCCAACAAAACCAAATGATTGGCGATACGCCTAACTACTGCATTCCTTTAACGATTAACGCCATAACAGTCCAGGGTATCTCATACAGTGACCCATATTTCAGTAGCTTTAACTTAAACTATAAGATGGCGTTCGGAGCGCCGGAGCATATGAACAAGTCTGATTACGCTTTTAAATCCTCAGTTTGTATTATACGAGATGAGCCTTGCGATACGCAACTACTAAACGACAAGTCTGCTCATAATATGATATCCAAAACGAAAACTCGAATCATTACTAATGAAGACAAGTCTGTGAAGACATACCATGACAATAATGAATTGGAAGTTGGTTACGACAAACCCGCCAATAAGACGGCTTTGCGAATGTTCGCGAACGGTGATCTCACCTTCGACGCTATGTTGGAACTCACGAAAAACGAGGATCGAATAATCAAGGATATGAAAACAGAAGAGGTTGACAGTTGGGGCGTACCGCGCCGCCTGCGCCTGTGCGGCGGTGGCGAGAGCTCGCTCAACGCGGCCACCGGCTGGGGCAGTCCTCCCGCGTCCAACAACAGTAAGTTTACCTTTCCTTGCCTTCTTACTAACATCTCAATCAGAAACAGTAGAGTTGTAGTTAGTTTTTGATCGACTCTCAAATATTTGGCAGTAACGTGCGTGGCCGACATAAGACCTATATTTTAATCGTCGTCGGTGATAAGAGTAAAAATAGATCTTTTTTCTTTGCCAGCTGGGAATTGGGGCGGTAATTCCAGTGGCCAAACAAATAATGGGACAAACAATACTCAACAATGGAATAACACTGCTCAGCGCCCGCCCACTTCTCAAGCAGACAGTAAGTTGTTTTAATATCGTCACTAATGATGAAGTCATCAAAATAAAAATTTGTTTCTATTGTTGGCAAATGATAATTTCAGTGATTAGAAATTACGACTAACATTGTGGATGTTCGCGTCTTGTCTAGGTGCTTATGGTTGGGATTGTTTCTTGCAGTGAATAGCAACAAGGGGAATGGTAATCAAATGCCTCCAACCAGTGGCGCGTCTGCACAAAATTGGCAAAGTTCCCCGCCAAACATGCCAAATTCGCAGCCTAACAACAATGGTGCACCTACGAGCAACGGTTAGTTAACAATGATATAAAATGCATTGTAAAATATGTCTTATTTTCAACTTGGATTGATTTTCTAATCTTTCTTTCACTTAGGTACGAACAACGCGGGTAACGGAAACAATGGCGGTACTAATCCTCCCAATTCAACTGCTAATTCGAATGGTCCCACCTCGGCTAATGGAAACAATGGCAACAACGCCAACAGCACTTCCTCTGCTAAGATTGAGCAACTCAATTCAATGAGGGAAGCTTTGTTTAGTCAAGATGGCTGGGGAGGCGTAAGTGTTCAGCTATCTTATCTAAATGCAATGCAATTATGTTTAATAAATAAAGAACTATATTCTAAGTGTTTATAATTTTTTAGCAACATGTAAATCAAGACACCAATTGGGATGTACCTGGCTCTCCTGAGCCTGGACCAGGAAAGACTGAAACCCAGCCTGCTGGGGGGCCACCAGCCTGGAAACCGAATATCAATAATGGTGCATTCCTTGGAACCGATCTATGGGAGGCTAACCTACGGAATGGAGGGCAACCGCCGCCGCAGCCTGCCGCTAAGACACCGTGGGGCCACACGCCCACCACTAATATCGGTGGCACATGGGGAGAAGACGATGACGTCGCGGACTCCGCCAACGTGTGGACCGGACCACCGCCGCCGCAGCAGTGGCCCGCAGGCCCTCCGCAACACGCGCAGCAGTGGGGCGTGCCCAAGAAGGACGACTGGAACGCGTGGGGAGAACCTCACCGACCTGTCGATCCGCGTATTGACCCGCACCGTTCGAGCGACCCGCGCCAGCAAAGCGCTGACCCACGCCACGATCTGCGTGGAGGAATATCTGGCCGTCTCAACGGAGACATGTGGAGCCAGCACCACCAACACACGGCCGGTCCGAACAAAATGATGCCTGGCGGCGTCAACCAGTGGGGCGCCCAAGGGCCCAAGGACCCGATAAAAGGATCAGGATGGGAGGAGCCATCGCCACCGGCGGCAAGGCGCGCTCCAGGAGGATTCGACGACGGTACATCGCTGTGGGCACAGCGCGGGATGGGTGGTATGGCAGCTCGCGGACCGCAAGGCCCGCCCGGCCCCCAACGTATGCCCCCAACGCCGACCAAGCCCGACGCCGTATGGGGCGCGCACGGTCAGCGCAACGGTTCCTGGGAAGAGCCGCACACTCCAGCCTGGCCCGAACGTGACGCGCCCGCTTGGCCCGATGCGTCCGGACCCGCTCTGTGGCCCGTGCCTAAACCTAAACCCGCTGGACCCGGAACAGCGTGGCCTGACGATATCGGCGAGTGGGGCGGGCCGAAGCCACCGCAAGGCGGCCCGCTGGGTAAGCAGCTACCTAAGGAGATGGTGTGGAACAGCAAGCAGTTCAGGTAAATATAAAATTCATAGAAATCAGAAGTTTATATTTGTTGTAGCAGGATTGTGAAACGTTTGTTTGCCATCGTAGGTTCCTCGTTGAGATGGGTTTCAAGAAGGAAGAGGCGGAGGCCGCTCTGCGCAGCCGCGACATGAACGCGGAGGAGGCGCTGGAGATGCTGGCTAGCGCGCGCGGCGACGGCTGGCGGCGCGACGATCACTTCGGCGGCCACCACGGCGGGCCCTTCCAGCCGCCGCCGTCCGTGCCCGCGGTGTCGCCTGCCGTCGTGCAGAAGATACTCAACCAGCCGCCGCCGCCCACGCAGCAGCACCACCAGTCTTACAACCCCAACAGGTATGTTACATTGAAAAGGTCGGACGTACACGCAAGCGTGTGAATAGTTTAGATCCTTCGGTATTGAAGTGACCTTGAAAATAAGGTCCGAATGCCATAATAAAATCATTGTTGAGGAAAAATGTTTGTTGTGAATACTATGTTCTCAATTCATGGTGTTTACAAATAAAAATTACATAAGAATGTAACTTGTTTGTAAACAATGACTAATAATCTTCTATGAATAAACATGCCTCAAACATTTAATTTTTTTTGTAATTCAAAATTAAAATCGTAGCGGTACGGGCAATGGCGGGCAGCCGAGCGCAGCCCAACTGCGCATGCTCGTGCAACAAATACAAATGGCGGTGTCTGCCGGATATCTCAACCATCAGATATTGAACCAGCCTTTGGCTCCGCAAACCCTCGTACTTTTGAACCAGCTGCTGCAACAGGTAACATTTTCTAAAACTTTCAATAGGCTTCTTTGAATTTGGAACTAACTTTTTGAATGTAGTCTTTTAGATGGAGTTTTTACAATGAAGTCTTCTCTTTCAGATCAAAGTGCTCCAACAGTTGTTGCAACAGAACTCCCTTGCGATGACCAAGGGTCACTCGTCTCTTGCGCTGCAATATTCGGTGCAAATCACTAAGGCCAAGCAGCAAATTACGGCTCTACAAGTAAGTTTAGTAACCAATAGGCATTCATTCAAATATGTGTTACTTTTAAAGCTTTTATTTACATTTGCTTATAGTGTCTTCTTGGGCGACTATAAATAAAATGGGCGTGGTAAATCCCTAAGGCTGTATTCCAGTTTCGAATGATAATTACAGCCAATGATAATTCATCAATAATGTAGGTTGAAGTAAATCTACTTTGATTGGTTGCCAAGCTAACTTAATCTTTTATTTTATTACATCTTATACTAATGTGTTTTTTATTGTTCAGAACCAGATAACGGCACAGCAAGCTCTATACATGAAGCAACAAGCTGGCAGCTCAGATTTGTTCAAACAGGGTCATGACCCCATCGCCCAGTTGCAGAATAACTTTAGTGATATGTCTATACCGAAAGATACTCAAGGGGTATGTATTTATGAAAGCATTCTTCTAATTAGTTAACATTTCTGCTAATAAGTTAACATTCTGATTGAATTCCGATTTTGTTCAAATCAGAGTGGCATCTAGAGAAGATATAGATATTATAAGTATAACTGTTCGATTTTGGTCATGATTTTAATTTCGTTCATATAATCTAGGGCTACGGCAGCAGCGGCGGTAACCAACAGTCTCGTCTGAACCAATGGAAGCTGCCGTCTCTGGACAAGGACGGCGAAGGCTCTGAGTTCAGCCGCGCACCCGGCACTGCCAAGTCTACAACGAGCCCACAGCTCAACCAACTTGGACTGCAACCGGACTCGTATGTTCATTTGTTATATCTTGAAATGTCGAATTTTTACTACTCTATGTACATCAAATAAAGAAAATAAGATTATACAAATAGAATGATACAAGTGATGTTCTTATCTCGTTTTTGAGATAACTTATTACAGTGTTGAATCAATAGGCCCTGCTAAATAAAATCAAGTCTAGCAAATCATGGCTAAAGTGCACTTGACATTATTGCTAATGTCAAATTAATTCCTCTCGATTGTTTGTAATAATGTAGTTCAGGGCTAATATATTTGCATAAGTTCGTCTTTCACAATTTATCAACTTGTCGTATGGTCACAGTACTTGGGGAGTGGGCCGCGGCTCCGAAGGTTGGGGCGATAGCGGCAATGATGTGGCTGACGGCAAGGACGCCTGGCCATCCCACCCCTCTCACCAGCCCGTATACGACCTGGTGCCAGAGTTTGAACCTGGCAAGCCCTGGAAGGTAAGAAACAACAGAATTTTAGGAGTGTACAAGGGCTGAAGAGCTGATGTTAACATTAATCCATTTTTTCAAAATTGTTCAATAACAACAACACCAGCATCTATCTAATTTGCCAGTTCCCATACCCCAGGTCGGTGGCTGGCAGTAGCGTTACCGACGCGAGACGGTCCGCTTTGCGGTTACCTGCCTACCCAGCGTGGTGAATAAGGTCATTGTATCCCTTTTTGGGCCGGCCTTTTTATAACTGCACTGCGATAGGTAGAAGACAAGCCCACGAACTTATACGCACATCGATACAACGAACATTTTGGCCACAGGGCAACCAAATGAAGAACGTAGAAGACGACCCGAACATGACTCCCGGTTCAGTAGTGCGGTCGCCGCTGTCGCTGGCGGTGATCAAGGACGCCGACATGCTGGGCGGCAAGACGTCGCCGCCGGGCGGCGAGCGCAGCCTGTCGTCGTCCACGTGGAGCTACGCGCCGCCCGCCGGGGCCGCCAAGGACGCGTGGGGCGCCAAGCCGCGGCCCGCGCCGCCCGGCCTCAACAAGGCGTGGCCGCAGCACCACCAGCCGCGCGCCGTGCCCGCCTGGCAGGCCTCCACCTGGCTGCTGCTCAAGAACCTCACTGCTCAGGTACACACTACTACTTTGTAACACTATTTTAGTTCGTTCTTCTCCATAGAAACCTACTACGCTTTGGAATGGGCAACTAGCTTCCATCTTTCTGACTGACCAACCTCTTGACAGTTCAAAAGTGCCTGTAATTAGTTAGATTGAAATAAATTCAGCTATAAACAAAAACATTAACTTGGTAAACAAGATCACAAGCAATGCACACAGAACATAATTTAGGTTGAAAGAAATGGGTCACCGCAAACATGTTTGCCAATCACAAATGTTTGTTGTTGGTCAGAGTTACACACTTGTTGCCCAAGTGTTTTATTCATTAGTAGGACACATCTATAAGATTATTTTATCTATTGTGTCAAATTCTAATACAGTATGTATCCGACAGATCGATGGGTCCACCCTGAAGACGCTCTGCGTCCAGCATGGCCCCCTCCAGAACTTCCACCTGTATTTGAACCAGGGTCTCGCCCTCGCCCGCTACTCGACGCGCGAGGAGGCCGCTAAGGTTAGTGTCTACTAGATTTATGTCGGTCGTTATGCTATTAGTGTGCCGTGTGATGACTAAGCGTTCGTGTGTGCAGGCCCAAATGGCCCTGAACAACTGCGTGCTGAGCAACACGACGATCTTCGCCGAGTCGCCCGCGGAGTCGGAGGTGCAGATGATCCTGCAGCACCTGGGCTCGGGCGGCGGCGGCGCGTGGCGCGGCGGCCAGAAGGACGGCTGGGGCGGCTTCGCGGCGCTGTGGCCCGACTCGCACGACCAGCGCGCCACGCCCTCGTCGCTTAACTCCTTCCTGCCGCCCGACCTGCTCGGCGGGGAGTCGATCTAAGGCGCCGAAAGATCTGTACAGATGCATTTGTCCGTGTCGATCGGGTTTGGGTCCTAATTTCGTTTCGGTCGCGGTCGCTCGGAAATGTCGC
The DNA here is from genome assembly GCA_945859645.1 of Amphipoea oculea. Classification (NCBI taxonomy): domain Eukaryota; kingdom Metazoa; phylum Arthropoda; class Insecta; order Lepidoptera; family Noctuidae; genus Amphipoea; species Amphipoea oculea. The sequence goes on along the minus strand of OX243864.1, from coordinate 18,447,259 downwards.
CTCGGTCATTCCTGAGGTGCAAATTTTTTATGGTTAGCGTAAAATCTTCGATTTGGATAGTATAAATAGTATTTATCGATCGGCCGGCATGTCGCTCGATCGTCGACGATGCGAGTTTAGGATCGAAACCTTAGGTGTCTAGTTGTAATTACGCTTTACCGTTCCCCGTACGGGGATCGACTAATTTTATTCGCCTAGTCAGATCATGTCGAACGCGTCACGTGGCGTCAAGCACGCGGCGCGACGCGGTCGCGGTAGCCAACTGTCCACATACTATATTATCTTACTGTGTTTTAAGTGTTCATGTAGAATATTTAGTGTATATAAGAATTATACATATACAATGGCAAATTAAACTGTATCGAGGTTTATAAGGAAGAGTCCGGTCGCGGCGGGCGCGGGCCGCAGGGCGGTGAGACCGCGCGCGGCCCGCTCCTGCAAATCTACCAAATAATCGTAGTATCAGATAGAGTAGTGCGTCGCGGGCTACCTCAGTCACACGTCCCGTGGCCTTATTTTATAGCGTATATTTATTTTGTTGTGCTCGAGGGCTGTTGCTGTTTCGCCCGTCGAGCTGTTGCGTTCCGAGTTTCTTTCGTGTTCGTTTTTATTTTCTCGTTTTATCTGTACTTGTCGTATTTTAATTATTTATTTCTGTTTTGAATTCTCACTCGCATAGAGCCCTCGTTTTCCAGTAGTGATATTTTATTCAGCAATAAACGTGTAAGTGCATTTCGCCCACTAACAAAACTTTTACGATTAGTTGTAATTTTTATAAAGGTAACAAAATTTGAAAATTATGAGATTTGAAGTGCATTCTTGTAGCGGTAAATTCCTTTTAAGCCGTATAGTCTGATGCAAACGAGTATATAGTTATATGAGTTAGGAGCGAGCAAGTACAAGGTGGGACGCTCCCTTGGATCCAGTAATCCTGTGATGTAAAGTATCTTGCCTAATGTAAGGATAATCTATTTTGTTGAGAGTATCATAGTAGCGCGAGTCGCCGGCGTCGGCCCCGCCGAAGCTGACGTTTCCCCAAATTTTTTCCAGTATTTGTGATTGAAGTGCCACTTTATGTTTAATATAATGAGACGATTATCTAGATTATACGATTAACGTAAGGGTAACCTAATATAATAAATTGAAAATTGTTTTATCATTTTATATTACACATACATTTGTGAGAAATGTTATTAAAGTACTATAATTGAACAGTAATTAAATATTACACTTTTGTGTATAGGTAAGAATAAAGTTCTAACTTAAATTTAGCCATATCAATATCTATTTAAATAAAAGATTTGTGGTATTTTCTATAGGCTCAATTTGAACGTTATTCAAAGTGACATATGCTTTAGATATTCTGTTAATAATATACTTGTAGCCGTAGGTTTGTCGGTATTACATAACTGTAGGTGTAAGTTTACATTTTAAGTCCTATTGTAGAGTTCAATAAGCATACAACTGATATTTAACGGCAACGATTGCACGTGTAAGTTAAAGTTCGTTATCATAAAGTTTATTTACACTTTTATTTACTTTTTAATTTATTGATGGTGTGCCACAGAGATACTCTGCCAAAATATAAAATTACCAATTATTACGGGATTAGAATAGAAGAGCGCGAGGCTCCCGGCTTCGGCCGCCCTCGGCTCTCACGAGACTCGCTCCGACCCACCACGCTCACGAGCCGGTCACCCGACTTATAATAATGTAAATTGTATCTGTATTTCGAACATCTTCCAGTGTTTTTATGATAAAACGATTTTAGCCTTAAGTTAGATTTAAGCGATTCGCTGTACCTTGTCGAGCCCATGGCTCGCGTACTCTTCACAAATTAATTAATTAAGTTAGGTGAACGCGACTTCGGACGTGTCAGTGCGTTTGAGCTCTGTTCGCTTCGGACCTGTAGTAGTTAGTGTTAAATGTTTCGATGTGTGATGTGTTCATTTAGAAACAATGTTAGCATTTGTCATTACTACCGTATTATCTTACTATAGGGACCGACGGCAGTTTTGCGTTTTCATCATTGCATATTCTTCGTTGCCTTTCGCGATTTGTATCAGATACAGATTTAGTTTGAACGCGGATTCTCTATCCTCTTACAACAGCAGACGGCCGAATGTATGACACGCGTCTCATCACCACCGGGTTGTTGATACGAAGGCACGGTATATGCAGCCGAACTATTTGATTCGCCTTCCAAGGGGCCATAATCGAGATTGTCACGGAGTTTAATGTTAGGTGCCAAAGAGTGATTATCAAAGATGTCCGGAACAACTGATTGCATTTCTCGCTTGATAAAGATTCTTCCAAAATTTGAAATTATATTCGCGGTACGGGTTAATGATCTGATGTTCCTATAACATTTCGTGTTACGTCTATTCAACAATAGTGCACGTATAAACAGACAAATGTCAATTCTATGTATTGTTAAAGCTCAATTTAAGTGATGAGGGTGTTTCTTTTACCGATTGATAGAATAAATAAAGAGTATAGGTATTATTTTTAACTGATATTGTTCTGTCCAATTCTACACCAATATTCGATAACGCCTAAATCTCAGTTGTTTACTCTGGTGCAAATTTAAATTTTAATGATACAGCAATAAATGTCATATTTAATTTTTTATAAAGTTTTTTCCATTTTAAGGTTAGACAAGCCGATCAAACGGAGAGTATAATAAACCAGTGCCCTTTAGAATACGTCATCCATAGATTAAAGACGAAAGAAGTTTATGCCTTGAAATTTTTAGTCAGTTAAAGTTATCAGTACTTAAATAATGGATATACATATATTATTATTGTAAAGTGGACGTATTTTAAATGTGTAGACGTGTCGGTAGCAGTATATTATGGTGTTAGAGGTGTATCGGTAGAGGTGCGCGCGCCTCCGCGCATCACAAGGTTGTGAGTAGCGGCCATCGCGCCGCGCTAACTGAATCTCCTCTCGGTTCAATGACTGCATCATTATTTCCTGCACACAATTATTGCGCCATGTGCAATTTAGTCTGTGTTATTATTATGTTGTTGTGTATTTATATGATACATCTATACTGTAATATGTATATATTGTGGAATTTTATTCGTAAAAATTTAATACGCTTCACGCTTCACTTTTAATAACATTTTTCGTGATTTGTTTCTGTTATTTAGAGTAAATTTACGTACCTACAAGTAATTATAATAACGATCATAGATGTAAATATAAGTAAAATAATGAAAAAAATAAAAACAAAAAAAAAATGAAAAAAAAAATATATAAAGAAAAGCAATTAAAAGAAACCAATGATTGTGCCTCAATGAACTGTGGTACGTTACCGTAACCGATGGCAGGTGTAATCGTTTCCTTTCAAAAGTGTATTATAATGAATTGTGCGCCTAGGCACCGCTCTGTGACTAGCTGTAGACAATATAAGGCTGCGAGCAGCGGGGCCCGCGCCCACGCCTTGTGTAATCATTAATGAGCTTAGCTATGTTTTACTTTTATTGTAATAAGTGTTATTTCATCAATCAACATTTTATATATATACCTACGTATATGTAAATATTTTTATCTATTTATTTTTTGGTTTTCATGAAGTTTACCCGAATTAACGTGTAACCTTAAAATTAGTTGGTTATCTTGAAGTGAGATCACGCGCCTGTCGCGTGTTTCGAACGATCGCATCTATTCCATAACACTTGAATGCCAAAGTCGATGTCTGTAAGCCATTAGACGACCGCTTGTGTTGTTTACATAAATTGCGTGGATCTCTGACATCACAACAAACTATTGATCGTACAAATAAGAGCCATTAATACTGACAGCCGACACTTAGGTCGCTGTTGTCTATCCAAGCTGCTCTGGTGTTATTTTAGCTCAACTATTCAAGTAGTTTGCTCATATTGTTGTTAATTTTAATTTTTTTATTATCTTAATTATTAAACTTCCCTTAGTGCGGAATAAAATTCTAAAGTTATTTTGTAATCTCCAAATTAGCTATTAATTTACTGGACCACAGCTGATAACTGCAGTGTGTATGGCGTAGGACTCATGCCGCCTAAACTACGCGTAGCGCGTTTGTAATTTATTTTGTAGCTTTCCTTCGCTTGTCACTCTACCGTCCCTGTGACCTTGTTGTGTTAAAGTATGTTATTAAATCGGTAGCTTTATTAGTTTAGCATCAAATAAAACTCGTATTTGAATAGATACGTATATTTCTTACTACGTTTTATCGCCCCTATAGTTTTGGCAACGCCATGAAAAGTCAATACATATTGCATGGAATATTAAGCAGCGCGGTTCAAGTGCGCCGGGTCGGTGGCGTGACAACAGTTCGGCTTATCTATAGCTTGACATCGTCGCGATGAACCCATTGTCAGGCAGCACTCACTCGTTCAACTGTGTACTCACATATAGGGACCAAGATATGTATGAATATTATGCAGTTTCATTTTACGCTGATTAAACTACACTCATAAATAAGCTGAACATTGCACACTAAAAGACATTCTCATTTTTCCATTGTTAATAAATGCGTTTTGCCGTCGCGTATAAGTGACGATGTTACTTAAACGACATAATTAAACCTAGTGATAGTTCGTACGATATTCAGGAGGGCCTTTTAATTTAAATAAGGTTAAAGTTTTGCTTGTTGTCTTTATTTATATATATTTTTGTACGTTACGACGTTGACGTCCTAATACAATAGAGAACACATTAGGTGATATCTACAAAGAAACTAGTCTTCCTTATTTACGAGGGATCGTGTTGAGATGGCGGGGACGCGTGACGTCGACACAACACAAGAGGCAATCATTCCTCTAGTCTTGTTATGTGGTGCGAATAAGTGAATACCAAATATAAAATAACGAAGGCTTTGACGTTAGTGTGTAGAGGTAACGATAGGTCGGCCCGAGCAGCTTGGACCCTGTCAAACTTTACAAGGGAATGGTTGGGTAGTATTATTATAATGCATTTATTTCTCTTTTTTCATAGTCACTCAATCATATATTTAATTAATTGAGCTAATGCCTAAAAATTGGAATATCAGAGTTTATTTAGGATGTTCATATTTTACATTTTAGTGTTTAAATATCTAAAATTTACCTTAATTATAGTGAATGGATTTTTGTATTATTGGAATATATAGCTGTAAGACAAAGGGTGTTCTTGATAAAACACAAACAACTGATTATAAACAAAATAATAAAAAAAATTGTACTGAGTGACTTTACGTGTAAACAGAGGGCCATTGATAAAAAATGTTGAACTAAGCTAAATTCTCTATGTGGTAATTTAACTAAATGTGATTGCTGAGAATATTTTAACTGCTATTATGTATAGTTGTAATAGAGCAGTAAGTCGCCATTTATCTGTTAGCTCTGCGAGCATACAAAGGACATGCACACCGGTAGATATATTGCGTTGGTCTGGAGCCCCGTCTGCGGGCGCGCGGGCTCAGCCTTATCCTGCGGATACGTCAGTGAAGTTGCATTTGATTCGACGAGCACTATGTAGCGTTTATGTATATTTATGTATGTGTATCAAGGCCAACCCCCCACCAACAGTTAATTGATGCAGTAGACTCGAGACTGCTGCTCGCTAACTACACAACACACTGCTTCTCTAGTCTCTCTCGCATTCATGTATCGCACGGAGCGACGTGCGAGTGATTATAATCGAGCATAATTTAACGATCATATCCTATATGAAACTAGTTTATATTCGTATTATTCTTTCATTAGATCTCTGTTGTACCTGTGTGAAATTGTTTATATTCAATGTTCATTTGTACTGTAAGAGAAGTGTACCGGTCTCGACGACACCGTGCTTGACATATACGTAATCGCGTAGTTCGAACGACCAAATTCGTTAATGTTCCACTAAAGTACTAATAACCTCTCAATATTTAGATATTTCTATTGGCGTCAAAAATCAATACTCTGCGGTCTTAAATTAGTCACTTTTGTACCTTGATTGTACTTGTACTTGAATAATATCCTATGTAAGTGAGGAATGACTAATCCAATTCTGAAATATACTTAATTTAAATTTTGACAGACTGATATCTGTGATTAAGAAAATATTTTTAATATTGTCCAGTGAGTCGGATGAGAATATTTATTTTATTAGAGGTCTCCTACTGCCAGCGGCACATGTTATGTGACGAGACATAATATTTAACTGCTTCGTATATTTTTTTACTTTAGTGATGTATCGAGCTGGAATACATTTGGAAGACCATTTTACGAGTGGACTACTACCGTTGTCGGTTTATGTTGTACAAAACGAACAAGCTTAATTAGTAATTAAAAAGCCCACCATGTAAAGATGTAGTGTACCGATCCCAATGAATCAATAATTTACAAACTAAGTTAATTATCACTCAGTATCATGACAGCACCGCCGCTCCAGGGCGGAGACTGATCACAAAAAATTATTTCGAGTAAGTACCACCGATGTCATCTGAAATTTGTTTCCTAAAATAATTGATCTTTGAACGTTGCATATCGTCTACATTTCTAATTCGAATTATTTTGTTGTATTCATATCCGTGATTCCCGTAATGTGCGTTAAGTTTGATAATGTAAAACCTTAAGTTATCATAATAATGAATACTGAATTGATTGCCTTTAGTATTGTAGTGAGTGACATCTCTTTAAAATAATGAACGATTGGCGTTGTTTTATAATAAAAAAAATAATATTTTTCGGTACCACCTTTGAGTTAAAGTACAATGTAGTTATATAAAGCATGTTTCAGCGACGTATTTCATTATAACAATATCAACATAACTAATTGATAAGTTTAGCGTAGACTTAGGCTGTCTCGTCTCACGTTACACCAATATTATTAATAATTAATTCTCCTTGGTATTTGTATTGGAACACTTAAGAAATAAGCAGATACTAAATTATGACATAATTATATCAATAGGCTAAATATATTAAAAAAAAAACTTAAAGATTTTTCTGTGCAAATCTCTGTGATGGGAAAATTTATTCTAAAGATCTAGTATTAACTGAAAGTGACACGAGGGTCGTACTATGAAGCATTTTCCTTGCGTTTGCAGGAGATATAAATGTACGCTAAACTCATAAGCACATCTTTGACGAACGCACGGAATATTAGTCTGTATTGCATTTCATGCTAGGGCCCGAGTTTCATGGTGACTTTAAAAGTTGAACTTTTCAGTCTTTTCGCGCAAAGGGTTGTGTATTATTTTTTATGTAGTACAAAATGTGTTCGCAATTTGATTGCTGCTGTAGTGTTCCTTATGTTCTTCAAATTAACTTTGTTGGGTATTTATTTGAAACTTTGTATTCTCAATGTCTAAAATATAATGTGTAATAATATAATTATGATCGTAATAAATATGAGGCATGCGTAAGAAATTTTCACGTAGTAAGTTTATGAACGGCTGCCTTAATAGTAATATGAATTTGTATCGATCTGTACACCATCCTCTACGTATGTTCCGTCAACGATTCGCTGCGCCGAATCGTTAGTGTTCCGTCACGTACCAAATAATAGCGTAGCGGGTGCCCGGGGCGGGCGACACACCGCGCTCCTGTCACACGTGCTTACACCTTTTACATGTTCTAGATCTATTTTTGCAACTGCCGTGTTTTTAGACATAGGCGTCTCCATTTATATAAGGTGTAGACTGTAGTATGGACGGCGGTGGGTCGGCTTCGTCCGAGGCGCCATCGGCAGCGGTTCTATGTTCTTTGTATCTGTATTACCTCATTCAATAACCTCACATAGTATGTCCTATATCAAACTATTTATATATCGACTCCCAGTACTTATCAAACGCACTGCACTGTTATTTGGTACACAATTTTAACAATTTCTTTAAGTTAATTTAAGGGTTTATCATGAATTTTATCAGTGTATCAAATAGTCGATATATTTTACTGTTATTTTTCTGATACTACCTTAAAAGCAATGTATATTAACAAACAAAGCAGGAGAACAATAATTATTATGTAAGTGTAACAGTTAGTGAATTTAAGTGTGCTATTTTCCATTCCAGAACTCAACGATATCATTGTTCTTGTAATACTTATGTTCGGGTTTAAAAAATGTTATTATTGTATTTAAACTAAACCTTATGTGATTGAAATGCAATGTTTAGAAGTATTTTTATTCTTTATTTTTTACCATTAATTAATAATAGTTAGTAGAGATCTATTTGAGAGTCTAATGTATCAATTATTTGTAAAGTTGGCTGTAACTAATTAGAAAGTTACAATAAGTAGACATATTTTAATATAAACATTTGGAGCAAATTTTATGTAGATGACAAATAGTTGTTTTGATCATTATGTGAAATGTTGTTTCGTAATTATACTAGCGCAATGTGACGCACAACGGTGAGACGGGTCGGGCGGCGCGCGCGCGCGGTCGTGCGGGCGACGCGACACGGCCACGCCTCGCGCCCGCGCGCGCGCCCCGTCCCGCCTTCGGTGGACCCTCGACACTCACTGCACAGCACTGCTAGACTAATTCAGTTATTGCGTAAGGATATTTTTCTTACATTTCGATAAGAGTAATGTTTATAGAATAGGCAATAAATAATGTTTAACAAAAAGTCCCTATTTAATCGAACTGACGACAGAAACGCATGTTATATTTGTGGCCTCTTTATGAAGTAAGATCTAAGTTACATGTTAAAAGAAAATTAATTTTGCTATGCACATAAATGATACTCAATTAATTGCCAAAAAGTAATATATATTCATAGTTCAACAATATTTCTTTTGGGCATATTTACTTTGAATTTATGCAAAACTTAGATTATGAGTAAGTAGGTTGTAGACTATATGTAGAGTGAACGCATATTATATTATTATAATATATCTATATATATTAAAGTAAGGTGAATTTGTGAGGTATCAATTTCTTGTATTGTTCGTAAGTTTAGATAATAAATGGGTTTAGCCATACTTCGGCTGGTTTGATATGTATGTTATCTGATTAATTGTAAAAAAAAAAAATAAAAAAAATCATTAAAGCTTTTGTGTTTTATTTATCTCCAACTTTTAAACCTGTTGTTGTTTCTATATAACTTTTTTGACATTTTTATTTACTTACTTAATCTATACTTCTAATAAATCTGTAGAAGTGAAAATTCTGTACATTGAAAATATCAAAAAAATAAATGGCAGAGGGTGTTACTAGACCGACACCGAACCCAAAAATGTATTTAAAAAAATTTTGTGTCTGTCTGTTCAGGTATCACGCAAAAACTACCGCTTTGATTACGATGAAACTTGGCATAATTATTCTTTAATATCCTGGGCACCACACTGGGTACTTTTTATCCCGGCAAAGTATCTATCTATCTACAGTGTGTTTCAGAGGGGTGTGACCAAACTTGAGGGTGTGGTACAGGCCATCAAACTGAACAACTTTTTCCCCCGGGGACCAACATTGTAATCGTGAAAAAAAAAAAACTGTCGTCCCATACATTTGGTCAAGTAGTTATTGAAGTTTTGTATAGGATGACGGATGTTTTTTTCGCGATTACGATGTTGGTCCTCGGGAAAAAGTTGTTAATTTTGATGGCATCTACCACACCCTCAAGTTTAGTCACATCCGTCTGAAACACATTGTATATAAATAAAAACAAAAGGCCTGGCTGACTGACTGACTCATCAACGCCCAGCCCAAACCCTTGGACCTAGAAAGCTGAAATTTTAGGATTATTCCCAATAGTCCCCTCTAGCCCTGTCCTCCGGGATGACAGCTGGGAATTGTCTTCCCAGGTGTCACGGGGGTGACAATTTGTGCAGACTGTTCCCTTTGAAAACTGACTAGAGGGGACAAATGGGAAGTCTGTCTCAGTTGTAAGACCAATCCTAAAATGGCGAAAAAAAAAATCAGCTGTTCCCTACATTTTGACGAGTTATGCGAACATAAATGTAGGGAACAGCTGATTTTTTTCGCGATTTCAGATTTGTTCCCATAGTAAAAGTTGTTCATAATGATGAGTACAATCTCCCATTTCGATTTGTCGCATGTTTTCAATTTCATCCTGTATAGCACGCAGAGCATGCGTAGCATAGCACGCATAGCATAGCATGCGTAACATATAGCACGCATAGAATACCATGCGTAGCATAGCATGCGTAACATAAGCACGCATAGCATAGCATGCGTAGCATAGCATGCGTAACATAAGCACGCATAGCATAGCATGCGTAACATATAGCACGCATAGCATACCATGCGTAGCATAGCATGCGTAACATAAGCACGCATAGCATAGCATGCGTAGCATAGCATGCGTAACATAAGCACGCATAGCATAGCATGCATAGCATTATATAGCTCGTAGGTATAGCATAGCATGCGTAGCATATTTTTGTTGCTGATCGTACCTAGGTAGAATATATAATTTTATTTATTTTATTTTTATTTTTTTTATTTTTTGTAGTCGCCATCTTTCATTCTGACTGTCCATATTAGGTACATTTAATACGTAGGTAGCAGTTTCTTTAGTTTTCATTATCAGCCGATATGATAACAGGTTTAAACGGTTTAAAGTTCGCAGTAAGTATTTGTCTTGTCACTAAGTAATTCATAAACAAGAATGACTGGCAAATCAATTCATGGAACTCGTTAATGAAGATCAACACATTGATCAAAGCGAGTTTTAATCAAATTATAATATAATAATACGTTGTGACTGAATACGCATCACGCAACTGTCGTAAAAACATCTTCATAGTTTTTGTGCTTTTGGTGCGGCTTGGTAATGAGCTGACCAAGTACCTACTTAGGTACCTACCTGCATTAGGAGATCTTGTTTGGTTGGTGTAAATGAGAAGGCTGGACTTCAAAATACTGGGTTTATTAGGTGCTCATGTCTTACAACTATATGAGTTACAGAGTTAGCCATGATTAGGTCGCCATCTTGGCCGCTTGTCGACTAGTGCTGTTCCATCACAATAGTGACGTTACCTACTCATAACATCCTCCTTATTAAAACAAGTTAACTTATTATAATTTTACAGCTTAATTATTTTTAAAAATTACACTTATAAATCTAGCCGTTTTGGCGGTCTTATGACTCTTCCACACCTTTTAGTGCGCATTTCAAATGGAGTTGTCATTTCAATAGATGGTGCCTCCGTATCAGAATCAGATGTCTTGATGTTTGGACTCTTCAACACATCTTGAGGCGACTGCGGAGGCCTCAAAATATGCTGTCTGTTCCTCCTTCCTATGAATCCATCTGACCCTTCAACAGTATAAGACCTAGGCTGATCACATTTGGACTTTATTGTGCCTGTAATCCATGGGGTATCTGGCATTTTCTTAAAGTAGACTTCATCTCCTTCTTGTAGTTCTGGTAATGATTTAGTCTTTCTGTCATAGTAATCCTTCATTTTATTTTTGTTTCCTTCCTTAGTTTTTACATATTCTTGAAAATTGACTGTTCTTGGTATTAAGTTTTTTGTGACTGTTGGTAATTGTGTTCTAAGTGAACGTGACATTAATAATTGTGCTGGAGATGGCAGATTTCCTCTAGGTGTATTCCTGAATTGAAGCAACGCCAGATATGGATCTGTCCCTGACTCCTCTGACTTGGTAAGAAAACGTTTACATATTTTTACTGCCGACTCTACCAACCCATTTGACCTTGGTATGTAGGGACTTGACGTATTATGATGTATTCCCCATTCCCAAACAAAATTCTTAAACTCTGCTGAATTAAATGGTGGCCCATTGTCAGAGAATAACTCAACTGGAATACCATGTCTGCTAAAGATACTTTTAAGACAAGTAATTACTGTTTTGGCGTTAGTACTTGCCACTACCATTAATTCAATATAATTTGAGTAGTAATCTTGTACTACTATGTATTTTTTAGTTTTATAATCCATAAAATCAACACCAACTTTTTCCCATGGAAGTAATGTAACATCATGTGGAAGAAGTGGTTCAGGAGCATTTGAGCTTCTATGAGACAAGCAAATATGACACGACTGAACAATGTTTTTTATATCAGTTGACATAAATGGCCAGAATACATGTCCTCTAGCAAACGCTTTTGACCTTTCAATTCCCAGATGACCACTGTGTATTATTTTCAAAATCTCTGTTCTTAATTTTTTAGGTATGACTATACTGTTACTTCTGAAAATTAAATCATTTTCTGTATGTAAATCAAATCTATATTGCCAATACTCATGCAGGTCTTTGTGAATTTGGGTTTTACTTGACGGCCATCCTTCTTTACAGTATTTTTTCAAAATCTGCAGACTTTCATCTTCATTAGTGCCTCTGATTAACCACTGTAAACGTTCTGATGAGACTGGTAATGTCTTAATCAGTAAATTTACATGAACAATGACATCATCATCTAATTCATCTGAACTTGTTTCAGAGAGTGCTGCTCTTGACAAGGTATCAGCAATGTACATGTGACTACCTTTCTTGTAAACTACATTTAGACTATAGTTTTGTATTTTCAACATCATTCTTTGGAGACGTGTTGGAACCTCGACTAAAGACTTTTTAAATAATGTTATTAAAGGAGCATGGTCTGTCTCTACAGTTACAGTTTGTCCATAGATAAATTGATGAAACTTGATGCAAGCAAAAACTATTGAATAGAGTTCTTTCTCTATCTGGGCCATTTTCTGTTGTGTATCTGTTAATGTTTTTGAAGCATAATATACTGGATGTTGATTTTGTAACAACACCGCTCCGACAGCACTCTTACTAGCATCACTTTGTAGGACAATAGGCTCATGAACATTAAAATGTGACAACACTGGAACTTGACATATTAATTGCTTCAGACGACAAAATGTTGTTTCATGATTGGCAGTCCACTGCCAATCAGTAGATTTTTTTAGTAATTGGCGTAAAATTTCTGTTTCGCCTGCCATATTTTTAATAAAAGGACTTAAATAATTAAGTATGCCCAGAAATCTTTGTAAATCCTTTAGACAGGTAGGAGAGGGCATCTCTTTGATTGCTCTGACTTTATCCGGATCAGCTGTGATTCCGTCTGCTGAAAAAATATGACCCAGATATTTAATACTCTCTTTGGTGAATGAACATTTTTCTTTATTAAACTTGACATTATATTCCTTTGCTCTTTTAAATACTATATTAAGACGCTCATTATGCTCTTGTAGTGTTTGACCGCTTACTAAAATGTCATCGCTGTATACTGCCACCCCTGGTATGTCACCAAACATTTCAGTCATAATTCTGTGAAAATATTCAGGAGCACAGCTGACTCCATATGGAAGACGTTTAAAGCGGTATCGGCCAAAAGGTGTATTAAAAGTTGTGAGGTAAGAACTCTTCTCACTCAATTTACACATCCAAAATCCACTACTTGCATCCAAGGTGGAGTAAAATCTTGCACCAGCCACCTTGGCGCGGACAACGTCTACTGATGGAATAGGATAATGAGTCCTCTTTATTGCCTGATTTAAATTACGGGGGTCTAGACATACCCTTAATTGACCATTTTTTTTTTCTATTAAGATTAAAGAACTCACCCATTCAGTGGGCTCTGTGACCTTGGTAATGACATCCATTTTTTCCATCTTCTCAAGTTCTTGTTGAAGTCTATGATGTAATGCAAATGGTACCTTCCTCGGAGCATCAACTTTTGGCTGAACCTCAGGATTTATACTTATGTGACACTCACCAGGAAGACAACCAAGGCCGGTAAAAACAGAATTATTACATTCAACGAGTTTATTTAAATTTATATTTTGTGACTGACTTGACTGTAATGTAAATGACTGTGAGTGACTTTTTGTGACTTTAGGACATATTGCTTGACTTGAATTTGCTTCATTTTGACTTGTTCCAGAAAACAACTGACTAATATCACTTCCTGACGTTTGCATGCTTGTAGTGTCTACACAGAAAACTCTTTTAATTAGTCCCATTTGTGAGCAAGTAAGTTTACCCAATACAGTTGGAGAGTTCACATTTGCAATTATAAAATTAATTTGTTTTGTCATATAGAGGTCATTAAATTGAAATTTACACTCAAAGTTTTGTTGACCTAGTACCTCTAGACTATTACCAGTGTATGACTTAATTTTTACATCAGTTTTAGACAGTAAATTTTTAGTATTAAGTGAATCATAAACACTTTTTGACATAATATTGACATCACTGCCCGTATCAATAATACAATTTATTTCTGAATTATTTATATGTAAAATAATTGTCCATTCACTTGACAACGACTTGGATGACTGAATATGACCTATAAACAATTCATCTTGTTCTGCCTGTACCTGTTGCATATTACTATCTGACTGTACATATCTTATTGACTTTGACTGAAATGACCGACAACAGACTGCAAAATGTCCAACTTTTTCACATTTTTTGCACTGTACACCTAATGCAGGACACTTATAACGATGCACCTGGCCACACCTTGTACAAACTTCCTGTCTTGGCTGCTGAATATGTTGACTGACGTTCCTTGAGTTAGACTTTGATCTTGAGCGTGACTGACTTGTATTATACAAGACTGAACTTTGTTCTGCTGTCAATTCATCCGTTTGGTGTCTGGAGGCAAGCATGGCCTTTGCCATCTCTAAGGCCTTATCAAGATCCAGCTTATCTTCAAGCAATAATTTTTCTCTGATATAGTTGTATTTTTGATGCATGTTACATATAAACATTATTTTGATTAGGCGTTCTTGCAGCTGTCCTAGCTCACAGTTTTGCGACCTTAATTTTAATGTGCAAGCAAAATCTTCTAAGGTTTCATTTTCACCTTGTTTGTATGTGAAAAAATTATGACATTCATAAGTGAGGTTAGCTTTTGGGGCAAAGTGATTTTGAAATAACTCTATAAGCTTGTCGTATGTAATATTATCCTCGTCTTTTCCAAATGTATTAAATACATCCACGCCCTTTTCACCAATGACATGTAGGCATAAAGCTACTTTTCTTCCATCACTCTCTTCATCTAAGCCAGACGCACGTAAATAAAACTTAAATGACTGCACCCATTTCTTCCATTGTTGAGCCAAGTTACCATTCATCGCCATGGGCTGCGGACTGGACATTCCAGAAAGTTTCTTGGGCTTTTGATTTTCGTCAGACATGACGCCGACTTTCACACGAGAATTTCACAATGACTATATTATACGACACATAGATTATGAACCTACTTCTGACACCATGTTTGGTTGGTGTAAATGAGAAGGCTGGACTTCAAAATACTGGGTTTATTAGGTGCTCATGTCTTACAACTATATGAGTTACAGAGTTAGCCATGATTAGGTCGCCATCTTGGCCGCTTGTCGACTAGTGCTGTTCCATCACAATAGTGACGTTACCTACTCATAACAGATCTGAGAAACATAACATCATGACTGTAATCACCTGAGCCGTTAGGCGGAGGGAAAGTAGGAAGGAACATACACATTTAGCCTGAGGGCGATTCTCGTAATTTTAAGAACGTTCACAGTCTGGTCTCAGTCTCAATCTGTCAAAAATACCTGTAATTTCCCTACATTTTTGACAAGTTTTTGACATTGATTGTCGCTGACATAAGATCGCGACTGGATTTTGAACGTTTTTTATTACGGGAATTGGCCTTCAGTTGTGTTCAGTCCTACCTACATATGTGCAGTAGGGGCATAGCCTATTGCCATTGATCTCTCACAAAGTCTGTCTGTGGGATACTGGGGAATTCCAACCGGATCCGGAGACCGAACCCAGGACCCCATACTCACCAGTCGCGCCTGCGACTACTAAACCAAAGAGGCATTAGGCATGGAGTTGAAAGATGCAGCATGCATGCGACGCGACGTTGTTTTGTTTGTGTGCTTTATTTTTCTTTCATTTTTTTCTTTCAAACGACCTGAAAACATGAGTTTCTGCTCCTAATTCTTCCAGATTTTTGTTGAAACTCCACTTAATTAAGTAGCTCTTATTTACCGATTTGTAGGTAGGTCATTGACCTCTCGGCCGTAAAACTTTTCTATCGGAACTCCTACCAGCGCGCGCGTTCTCTACACATGTGTCCCTACAGACCATAGATACGTCAGTGAGGTACAGATAATAATCTATACTATAATACTATAATATACTATAATATTATAAAGAGGTAAAATTTGTAAGTTTGTAAGTTTGTAAGTTTGTATGTAGTGGGTAATCTCTGGAACTCATAATCCAATTCTAAAAATTTTTTAACTGGCAGAAAGCTACATTATTCCTGAGTGCTATAGGCTATAAATTGTTTCTATAGCATGTATATTAACCGAGCTATCACAACTTTTGTCTAGCAAGACGGAAAAAAATACCACATAAAACAGAATTATTTGCGTGCGCTGCCTAAACAGTTGCTTAAAATTAAAAACAATGTATGGCTACCTGGTTCGTCTTCATTATTTCTACAAAAAAGTCCGCGATACCATATCTCTATCTTTTATATTTTATCTTTTATACTTCTTTTATTGCATTAAAAAATATTTTTTTCGGTATACTTACGTTTAGTTGATTATTTGAGCAACAAAATATTAATTCTTATGACAATAAATTATTTCAGTATCACAAGAACATCATACAGATAAGATGTGCCATTTACAGTATATCAATTGGTCATACAGTTTCGGAGATAATATAAAATTACTAAAACGCAAAATGCCCCTAGCATAACTTTCATTGTGCAGACGTTTTACCTATTTGCCCATTTGTTCTGCAATTACGTCATTTTTCTGAATCGCGGTGTTAAGACTTTCCGTGGATTGATGACCCTCTCGAATTTTTATGTCCACGTTGTCGTTAGTTGGATTGGAGTTCTAAATATGACATGTCAGTTGCTTATTGGTTTCGGTTGTCTCGTTCCATACGAACGAACGACGACGATTCGATTATGAGCACGGAGATTATGAGGTATCTATCTAAGTATCTATTAGATACCTCATATTCGAAAATATCGTAATTTCGTTGTACGTTTGTTTTCATTGTTATGTATGTTCGTAGTTTCATACTTCGTTCTATCGTAATAATCGATACGAGTTATTCGATATTACGATTGTTTTGTTTTGTAAAGGCGGACGGTGTTCGAGTCGCTCTCCCTTTGTTCGTAATTGTTTTCAAGTCTGTGCGTAGTTTGTCGAGAGCATGCCTAAAAGGAAATCTCAACTGTCCCGGCAGACATCACATCAAGAGCCGCTCAAGTACGCCGTACGGAAGAATCTGCCCCTGAAAATGAGCAGCGCCTCTCGAGAAATAGAGAAAATATTTCGTAAGCACGCGCTAGAGAATCTAGCTCCGAGCGCTCACAGGGCCTCGCTAGCCAACATGTGAGGACGTCGCGGGCCCGTGCTCGAGAAACTAGCGCTGAACGTGCGCAGCGTCTATCTGAGTTAAGGCAGCATGTCTCTGAGACAAGGGATAGGGAGACTAGCGCTGAGCGCTCGCAGCGGCTCGCTAGGCAAAATGCCATAACATCACAGGCCCGCGCTCGAGAATCCAGCGATGAACGTGCACAGCGTCTATCTGTTTTAAGGCAGCATGTCTCTGAAACAAGGGATAGGGAGACTAGCGCTGAGCGCTCGCAGCGGCTCGCTAGGCAAAATGCCATAACATCGCAGGCCCGCGCTCGAGAATCCAGCGATGAACGTGCACAGCGTCTATCTGTTTTAAGGCAGCATGTCTCTGAAACAAGGGATAGGGAGACTAGCGCTAAGCGCTCGCAGCGGCTCGCTGGGCAAAATGCCATAACATCGCAGGCCCGCGCTCGAGAATCCAGCGATGAACGTGCACAGCGTCTATCTGAGTTTCCAATAAAAACATCATTTGCCCTGACTATTAACAAGTCCCAGGGACAAACATTCTCTTTGGTTGGCATTGACCTACGAAAAGAATGTTTTTCCCATGGGCAATTATATGTTGGTCTATCAAGAGTGGGATCATCCGAAAAGCAGATTATTCTGTTACCGGAAAATAAAACAACCTCAAACATTGTATATAGAGAAGCTTTAAATTAAATAGATACCTAACTTAAATAAATAAAATAAGTAAAAGGCGACCAAGGGTTAAGTTACCTTGAGCAGAAAAGAGAACTTAGGTAATCTTTGAAGTTACTGATCTGATTCCAAACAATATTTTACTAATAAAATTAAATACAGTAATATCAATCGAGTGTTATCTTATGTTAAAACAAGAAATTTTCCGCGGACGAAGTCGCGGGCAGAAGCTAGTCTATATATATAAAAATGAAACCCGTTTTCCGTTGTCACGACATAACATGAAAACGGTTGGACCGATTTCGATGAAATTTGGTATAGAGATAGTTTGAGTCCCGGGAAAGGACATAGGATAGTTTTTATCCCGATATTCCCACGGGATCGACATTTACGCGGGTGAAACCGCGGGGCGCAGCTAGTCCATTTTAAAAATGAACGCCCCTCCGCTGCTTACACATTTAAAATGTTTTTAAGTATATATATTTTAGTGGAGGGGCGTGCAGTTTTAGAATGGTTTATCTCTAGTACATATTCTATCTCAAAGATGTATGATCTATCTAATTTAATCTACTAAAAATGTCAAGATTTGCATCTCTCCTGTAATGAATTGATTGATTTTATCACGACTCATCTCGAAAGATTGCTTTCCGGAATCGTAGTAATCGTCAAACTTGGTCCAATGACCAAATGAAACGGTAGGACCGTAGGACTTTTTATTCCGGAGAATTAAAAGTAGTCTACAACCACGTGAACACTTCACAGGCAGCTAGACTTCTGCTTTGTTGATTTGGTCATGATCATCATCTGCCTGCATCATTCCACAGTTAAACACAGGCCTCTTCAATCCTCGGTCCATCTAGCTTCTTAAAATAACATACCATCACGCCTGAATTCACCGAAGGGGTGGACAGCCAGGCAGTGTAGTAGGTTAGCTAGGTTAACTTACCTAATTACCTATTAGTACTCTATAAGTACTAGTTTTTCGCCAGCTATCCACCAGCTACTTCACTTAAGTTACTCGTAACATAGGGTCCAGTTGAAAACCAGCGTCAGGCACTAGTTGTCTGACATATAAAAAAATAAGAATTAAAGCCCGACTACTGTAAAGGATGAAACAAGAAAGTACCTTCCCGTGGTCGCATGCTACCATAGCTTTGTATGTTAGTGCAGTGGCATGCGACCACGGGAAGGTACTCGTACTTTCTTGTTTCATCCTTTTCGTCGTCGTTCATTCATCGGGATAAGCTACGCTTGCTGCGGTTGGACGTGGATGGGTGACCATCTTCACAAACCAAGACCCTCCGTGCCTCGGAAAGCACTTTAAGACCGTTAAGGCGTTGGTCCCGGCTCTCATTCGTGAATCTTTGACAGTCGTGACGGGTCGTCAGAAGCGCGAAAGTCTGACAACCAGCCTTATCAAGGGGTATCGTGTTACTTACCCAGTAACTGGGTTGTCTGCTCTGGGGTGTCGCTCCATGTAAAATACTAGTATTCAGCTGCATCCGGCTAGGCTGGAAGACGACCCCAACATTGTCGGGAAAAGGCTAGGCAGATGATGCTATCGATTATGTATAGCTCTGTCTCTCTCTTACACTGAAATCATTATGGCATTAAACCGCCATAATACGGCACCTGCATAGCTATTCACAACTATTCGACAGGCTATCGTATCGAAAATTACACGTTTCGATAACCTGATTTGCCTTGTCTCCGACAACAAACAGCTATCGGAAGAATAGCGGTCGTCTGTTTGATTTAAACTGACAACATTTTCGGGTTTTGGACTTGTGAACAGCGTTTAGAGGACTCCTACGATAACATTGATTGATGTTCGATACGGTACGGAAACGTATCGAGTGGTTGTGAATAGGTGCTCTGGGCCTGTTTGTCGCAGCCGTGAGGCACACAATACTATTTTTTATTAAGTTATTTGTTTTGTGAAATAAATGTATTTTCTTTTAAGGTGAATATGACATGGTAGACCGCGAAATAGTTAGATTTCTACCATAAACACTTTTCCATACGAGATTTGTTCTTAACGGTAGAAATCTAACTTAGAAAGATGTATTAATGATTCTAATTATTATAATTCTGTAAATACGTACCGGTTATAGTCGCGAATCATATTTTGATCAAGATACAACCTGACACTGACCTGAAAATTGCAAAAAACGTAAGAAAAATTGAATTTCGCGGGCTACAACTACCCATTCACCTTAAGCAAGTTCTCTTCAGTTCTGCTTGCTCATGGTATCTACACACCATTCAGTACCATCCTTGGACTATTGTACGAGCTGTTAGCTAACACTTCATTGTGTATCGTTAAGTGCCATCAATTTATGAAGATAGGTAGATAAGTAGACGGAGCATCATTCATCCATTGAACGACATCTCACTAAATTATTTGAAGGTCCCCTTGAGAAGGAAAGGAACTGCGGGCGGTAATAAAATATGTCTGTAGGAGTCATTTGATGATCTCCCATCCACAAAAAAAAACCGAGTGTGCTTATGACCACACGACTGAAGTGAAACTTCAAACGTATTTGGCTATGAGAGGAAGAGAGAAAGAAAATGTGCGCGCGTACTGCTTTCTCTTGCTTATATCCCCCACTCAACTCCCGTTCGCCTCGCCCGATCACACTTTTCGTAACGCTTACGTCACGCGTTCGCCAGCTTACTCCCCAAGTCAAGCGTGCGTAAAGAAGTTTTACTTCAAAAAAAGGGTCATCGTATATGTATTGGTAGATGTCTATGTACCTACTAGCACAAGCATAATCAGCCTATAGTAGTTCCCACTGCTGGGACACAGGCCTTATCTTTTCGAGAAGGAGTGGGCTGTAATCTACCACGCGGGCCAGTGCGGTTTGGTAGTTTTTTTTTGTCTCTTTCACGATGTTTTCCATCACCGTTTTTGAGAGCAGTGGTGATGAAATTATTTACACAAAGTAAAGCGCTTGTCTGGGTTCGAACCCACGATCTACAACTCGTACGACGGGGCTGTTACCACTCGGTCACCACTGCTCTATGAGTGTCTACGTACCTGCCAGATCATAACTATAATAGCTACCTATACTCCATTTATTATAACATTAGAAAAAAAGAAGCTCGCAGAAGCAGGAGTACCAAGCCTTTTATTTTCAAGCAATTTTAATAAATAATGTATTGCTTTTTTTGTAAGTAATAATGTATGGCATACAATAAAGCATAATTATTCTATCTATCTGCTCGTCACGATGCTTGGATAGGTACATGAAATGAAACAATTTTTAGTAACAATCAGTTTATTAAAAACAACTTTATCACAATGGCATGTGCATAACTCCATATTATGTTTTCAACAAACCAAACAAATACGACACAAAACACCACTTAACAATTTAGTCACTGCTCCATGTCAAAGTCAAATCATTTATTTCAAATAGGCACATTAAAGGCACTTCTGAACGTCAAAAATTACAATAAAATAGAATCAAAAACCGAGAAAAAAAAAAAAAAAAAACACGTGCTGCCACAACTTATGAAGGGAATAGGTAACATTTTAGATTTGGTAGAGTTATAGTGACATGAAAAACGTTCCCGGTACTATCCGCCCCTGCTTCTTTTAGATTTTAAACATTGACACGACAATATTTTAATTTTAAATGAAAGCCTTGTAATTTCAGAAGGTAGATAGGTTAAATAAGCACAATTAAGTGTGACTGCTATTATTTAAATTGATTATATTTAACTCCACATCAATCTTGACTGTAATAATGTTTGTTTTACTTTTATTACAAATTGTGCCCCCCCTAAAAGAGCCTTTTTAAACTTCTGTCTAATGCTATTGTAAATGGAGTATAGGCATTCCCAATCATCCCGCATGACACGTAGGTAAGTACGACTAGCGGCAGCACTAGGTACTGCTGAGATAGAGGCACAGTATAATAAATATACAGTAAGTTATCTAAAGCCGGCTGTACACATGGGGCCAAGGTGTTGGGCCAACGTGTTGGGCAAAAATGATGGATAACCAAGATTGCTGTTCACACATTGGCTTACTGATCATTCTGCATTGGCGCTTCAAAGATGGACGTAGAAGTTCTTGCAGCCGCGGCAATTTATTTATACAGTGCGTTTAATTATTACGTACATGTGCACCAAAGTAGAGTGACTAAAAAGAAATGGCGCAAAAGAAGGTGGTGGATGGTGACTATTCATCGGAATAGAACGAGGTAAATGTGTTATTCGTTATTATTGATATACAGGGTGATAATAATTTTGCTATCGGAACATGGGAACGTAAATTTCACTCACGCGCAACGATACTGTCTCCGCTGACGAGTAACAACGAACTGAACAAGACACCAACGTGTGAACGCTGTTTGCGGAGCGCGCCAAGATCCTTTGATGTGTGCACAAAAAACCGACACTATTCGGATGGCCTGCCAATGTTGGCGCCAACTAGACCAATTAAGCCAACATACCGCCAGGTAGCTCTCTACACGTTGGCCCAACACGTTGGCCCAACACCTTGGCCCCATGTGTACAGCCGGCTTAAGGCCGCCCGCCGAGTTATTAGCCTACTCTTGCGTTGATCCCCAGGGTTGTCACTTTTACTTTTAGTTAATATTTTCGAACAAGCAGCACTTGATCTAAATTTATGAAATAAAAAGCATATTATGATTGAATATTTTACCAATTTATAAATTTAGTAAAAATAAAAAGCCTTTATTCACATAACATTTATAATACTAAGTTACAAATTTGATACCGAGAAAATTTTTCTCCTGTTTCTGCACGTCCGGAACGCTTTATTATTATTTGTTAATGTAAAGTAAATTCTCATTCTTATGTAAAGTTTTTGTAAAAAGCTTTTGGGAAAGCATGGACAGGGCATCTTAAATTCTATATCATTCAGTTGATCGTGAATTGACTAAATAAAATACCTAGTGTGCAGGACGATCGACCTATTAGTTTCATTAATTTTACTTTCGGTGGTTGGGAAACCCAATTTTATGCAATTTTGAAATAATGATCACGCAGAATTCCCACGGTGCTGGGGCGACACAGGGTAATTATTGGTTTTCCCAAAACTAAAATTCATTGTGTTGTTTTATTATTCTCAACATGTTTTATTGCTGGTATTGTAAACCAAATTGTCGGCACCCTTTGATAAAAATATGTCTTTGATAGTTTGCTTGTGTATTTAATCAGTTCCGGCTTAGATCTCGCACAAGAGACTTCAGTAGTAAGTAGTTCTGAGTGATGTGATGTGACAAGCTCTCAAAATAATATCAAGCAAGTAACTCATCAGTTTGTATTTATTATTGATTTAGCTCCTTTGTTGCCCTTATTTATTAGTAAAGAATAAATAAATAAAATAAATAAATAAAATAACTACCCAAAATAGCTACATAACCAACAATTATACCGTTTTTAATACAACCAAAAAATAAGATGACCATAAAAAGTACTTAATAATTTTGTGCTCGACTGTACTTGACTCGAAAATGTATGTAGAAGTTCACGTGGATATTTAACATACTTCCATATAGTAAACCAGGTCGAAATTATCATGGTTGGAGACGACTATTTCTTGACTATTTTTTGGCGTTCTCAAAATTGATTTATAAGAAGTTTTCAAAAGTGAGGATTGTGTGGTGAAGGACACTAAAAACTAGACTTCTTAAAATAAACTTTAGCTCTAAACATAGTATTCAGAAAGTAAATTTGGGAATACATTTATATGGAAAAATGCGACTCGGCTACGCTCTTAATAAAGCAAATAAACTGTGAAATAAACAATACAATACCACATTTTCTAATAATATTTAAGTATAAGTAGGTACTTACATTTCTGGTTGAGTAGGAACTATGAAGAATGATAAGTCCGGGTTTGCGAAATCATTATTGAGGCACCCGAAAACACTACAATATTTTTTTCCCCTTTTTGAAGTCATGATACTCGTAATTTAAGTGGCCGCCGCCGGCGAGAGTTGACGAACGCAAGCGGTCATGTAGCGTACGCGCGTGCTCACAGTCGCGCTGCACAGCCCGCACTGCCGCCACCTTAATCATATATTATGCTAGCGTGTGCGTGAAATCGCGTGCCGACACGGCGCGCGGCGCGCACGCACACATTCAAACCGAGAGCGGCACGTTTGTATGAAGATGTTCTACTGTATATTATATCTACTGTGATAGAGGTCCTGGGTTCGATTTCTAGTTCGGACAGTGTTATTGGGTTTTTCATCAGCAATTTCTGAGTAGCAGCCATGAGTCTAGATTTTTGCCCGGTGTAGGTATTCTGTAGGTGCACATTTGCCTAACCCTTCAGGGATTACAAACGTGATGTTATATTTAGATGATATTGTACAGACGCCAGCACAACAAGCTACTACAATCTGTCAAATTTCTCTAATAGATTTTCAACTTTATCGCTAAAATATAAGGTTCAAAGTTGATTGGGAAAATTTGACAGTTTCGGGTAGCTTGATGTGCTGGCGTCTGTTCCTTATAACAGCTGGCTTATAATACCGACCCAGGCATTCCCGCATGAAAGGTAGCGGCAGTCAGTGCAAAATATATTTTATTTTGTATACAGGATGAAATTGAACACATGCGACAAATCGAAATGGGAGATTGTACTCATTATTATGAACAACTTTTACTATGGGACCAAACCTGAAATCGCGAAAAAAAAATCAGTTGTTCCCTACATTTTGATGAGTTACGCAAACATAAATGTAGGGAACAGCTGATTTTTTTTCGCGATTTCAGATGATGCGATGACAGGCCTGATGGTCTAGTGGTTAGTGACCCTGACTGCTATGCCGGAGGTCGTGGGTTCGATTCCCACCCAGGACAAATGTTTGTGTGATGAGCACGATCATTTGTTCTGTGTCTGGGTGTAATTTATCTATAATATGTATGTATTTAGAAATATATAAGTATGTTTATCAGTTGTCTAGTAGCCATAACACAAGCTCTGCTTAGCTTGGGACTAGATGGCGTTGTGTGATAGTTGTGGAATATTATTATTATTATATTATTTCGATTTGTCGCATGTGTTCAATTTCAACCTGTATACGAAATCACTCCCGCCTTCTTGGTCAAGTCACATGATTAGACAAACGGAACAGATACCAAGCTTCAAACAACCGCGCGAATCGGTTGCACTACTACAAGCACACGGGGCATGTGTGCGTGACCACTGGCCGCTTGTCACGTACGCGGCGAGACTGGAAAAAACCGGTTTACGCTGGCACAGCTAGTTGACAATCTCAGGGTCAGTGCGACGCAAGTTGTTTGTTTTGTTAGTTCCAAGTTTGAATATTTTAATGTAAAAACGTGGTGTATTATTGTTAATAATGGTGGTTTATTGTACTGTGTGTATGAATAATACTAGAAAAAATAAAGATATATCATACTGCAACTATCCCAAGGAGTAGGTACAATAGGTAAGTAAAGATTACTTCTTTTTCAAGTAAGTACCTTTTTGATAAGAAGACGGTTGTGCACGGTGTGTTTTTACCTTTTTATTATTATTACAAGTTTTTACTATATATTTGTAGGTACAGTGGATGGGTTGGTATGTGTGTTAAGTTTAAATATTGCAAGTAAGGTTTGAACCACTTCCCGATGTCTGATTGATCTGAAATTTTGTATACCTGCGTAACTTCGGTGATAATGCAATAATAAGATATAACCTGACGCTGCACCCAGGATTATCTCCTCACTAGGGAACTCTTCAACGGTTAGTAGCACGATCATGAAATTTTTATGATAGATGAAGTTTGATAATTCGACACGATATTTATCATGAACTGCTGCTGCAGCCAGCATTGTCTCCTTACGAGGGAACTCTTTAACGGTTAGTAGCATGGACTTGAAAGTGAAACTTTTTATTTAAATTTAATTTTGCTTGCTAAACATGGTCTTCACCATAGATTGCTGCTGCAGACAGGTCTTCTCACGAGGAAACTCCTCAACGGCCATAATAGCATGATCATGAAAGTTTGGATACGAGTTTAAAAAGCATTTTTAATCGAAACTTATTATTAAAACCTACATCGTACTTATTTCTCGCTACTAGTAGGTCTTGAAATTAAATAAATATTTAAAAAATAGGTATATAATCTTTAAAATATAGGTCTACCTATGTCTTTTGTATAATAGTGTTCGGTTCGCATTTCCATTTTATTTTTGTTTCAGCTCAAAGCATTTACCACACCATTAAAAGAAATAATAAATGATTAAAAAACAAAAATTATAAAAAGAAAATTATTAGAGTAAGTAATTTGTAAATCATACTGAATAATAAAACTATTTAACAAATGTTTTGTTTAATTTGTCTTAACCTATTGTGACAACCCTACCAAAATAGGTAACAATTTTTCACGTTCTTAAGAAGCTTTGCCTCTGTTCCGTTTGTGTACTCATGTGGTCAAGTGGGGATCCTGCCGTTTTGCCGAAAAGATTTTGCCAAATTTTCATTACCCAAACAAATTTTAGCAACCTTTTTTTATACCAATGTAATATTTGGAATAATTTTAGTACGCACATTTTCATTTGGTCAAATGTTTACTTGGTAGATTGTTACTAAGGATAATGTCATTAAGGCTTTTGGTCTTTAATCAAATGATTTATTACAGCAAACAATATTTGGACAATAAACGTTTAGTCAAATGATTTGTTAACAAATAACTTAAAGCCAATTAACATTTTACTTGTTTGTTAAATTTGATGTTTTCTTTGTAAGCTTATGTGCTTGAATTTATCTGAAACAAGTCAGATTTATGGTTACTAGACTTTAGGATATTTATGGAACTATGTAGTTACAGCAGGTTATTAATTTAAAAAAAATGGTTAGGTTAGGTTAGGTTAAAACTGTGACCACCTACGCACGAGCCGAGCGAGCGAAGCGAGCGGTGCCGCGGCAGCGGCCGGCGAGTGCCAGAAACGACTAGATTATATAGAAAAAAATATGGAAAAAAGAGATTATTTTTAGGAGGCTATCGAGAGAAATAATGTAATTTTAATTACATTATTATTACCTGTTTAGAATTTGTCCCAAGTGGAAAAAGCACCCTTGTAATAAAACGTCTTCAAAGTTACATACTTATTTACACATTGTAATTTAATTTGTATAACCTGTGCAACTAACATATACATGCAAAATTTTTGTCATTGGCTACGCAATCGACTGAACAGAAATGGTAAGTTTAAAATTGACGACACCAAATATTTGGCTTATTTAATTTTGCGTAAAATATGTTATACCAACTGAAATATTTGACTAGATAAAAAATGGTAAAAGTACTAGTTGGTGAACAACTTATTGTTCAAACGTTCACTTGCCAAACATAGGTTTTCGTAACAATTATTTGTAAAGAGATTTTTTGGTAAGTAATAATTTGGCAAATGAAATTATGCGAAAATTTGTTTGGGAAGTGATAATTTGGCAATTTCTTTTCGGTAAAACAAGGGAGACCCGGTCAAGTGTTACAAGAGCGGCTGCTGAACTTCGGCTCCTAGGTTTGTTAAATCTTCAGGTACATTAGTATATTCATATTTAATTTTGTAAGCAACATTGCGGCACGGAGTCTCGGTCGCGATAGCAGTGCTTGGCCAGACTGCCGCGTCGCGGCGAAAACTATGCGGCCTAAAAAAAAATGTTTGAGAATGACCAAACTGCGCTCTTTCATATATGATATCCCACATGCCCTAGTAGCCCAGACACCCGTTCAGTACATATATGTTGCGAAAAAAAAAAAAAACTTTCTAATTTGCAAAATGGTTGGGCAAATGTCATCTAAAACTATTCCAAATTTCAAGTTGATGGCATTAGTAGTTCTTAAGATATCCAGCTGTGACAGACAGACAGACTGAGTCGGACCATAAGGGTTCCTTTTTACCATTTTGGCACGGAACCCTAAAAACAGTACATTTCGACCTGTCTTAAAGGGGGCCTCTTTATACAGGCTGTTACGGAAAGGGTATATCAATACAAACGGGTTGAAGAGTGTATCTGGTCTAGAATCTCTGTACAAAATTTCAGCTCAAAAGCATTAACTTTGAAAATGCTTAATATTTTTTTATTTCGACATCACGGCGCTGCACTGGCGCGCGGCGGCGTGATGTGCGTGTACTAGGCGCGCAGACACACTACAGATAATGGATAATGACCCTCGTAGTGCGGTGACACGTTTTTTATGATTTCAATTTAATAAACTATCGAAATAAAAAAATATTAAGCATTTTCAAAGTTACTGCTTTTGAGCTGAAATTTTGTACAGAGATTCTAGACCAGATACACTCTTCAACCCGTTTGTATTGGATATACCCTTTCCGTAACATCCTGTATAAAACTAACTGCGCCCCGCGGTTTCACCCGCGTAAATGTCGATCCCGTGGGGATATCGGGATAAAAAGTCTCCTATGTGTTAATCCTGGTTATAAACTAAGGCCGCTTGAACTCGTTGGATGCGAGAAGCACAAAACCGGTCGAAGTGGAGGTGCTTGGGGGAGGCCTATGTCCAGCAGTGGACGTCTTTCGGCTTAAATGATGATGATAATAAACTAACTGTGTGCCAAATTTCATCCAAATCCGTTCATCCGTTTGTGCGTGAAGAAGTAACAAACATATAAACACACACACTCACTTTCGCCTTTATAATATTAGTGTGATAAGTGTGACACGTGTTTTCAAGCTGACTGTTTGGGAAACTGGGTAAATGGAAAGCCTCTTTAAGTGGCAAATAACCCTTTAGGTCCCCTGATATCCCACTTATTCAGCACCCTAATTTCGTAACACACTTTCAAACACAATCTGAATCATTTTGAAGGATATTGCTAATCCATTGATTCACATGTTCGAACAATTTGTCTGCTCAACAACGTAAATAACACAATGAATGTTGTTGAACTGTCAAAATTAAAACCATTGCTACTGTTAGTGTGTTACGCAATTACCCTGCTGGTTACACTGTGTTATATTAAAAATGTGAAAGTAACTCTGTCTTTTCGTACGCCTTAATTGCTGAACAGATTTCGGTAAAATTGATACACAGGTAGACCATGGCTGTAGGTAGGACTTTTTATCCCGGTAGTTGGTAGGTACGTGGGATAATGCCCGACATCTAGGCGGGCGTACCCGCGATCAAAACCTATTTGGAAATAAAAATAACCGGCGAAATATGACAAAGTAAAAACGTGGTTGTACCTACCTACACCTACCGGCTACAGCACTGCCAGCCTTCGGTTTATACAGGCGTGAAGTTAGATAACCTATCAATTGGAAAGCTATTT
Source organism: Amphipoea oculea (assembly GCA_945859645.1). Taxonomy (NCBI): domain Eukaryota; kingdom Metazoa; phylum Arthropoda; class Insecta; order Lepidoptera; family Noctuidae; genus Amphipoea; species Amphipoea oculea. The sequence continues at coordinate 18,417,998 of OX243864.1, read as the reverse complement.
TATTATTTCTAAAAAGGTAGGTGTATATAAATCATTGTTAATATATTTCTTTTACGTCAACCCTGTAGTAACGTAACGAGAGACAGGAGAGCGGCGACGCGACGACGGCGCGCGTTAAATATGCAGCAGGCTGAATAATGCAAGCACTCGACTCCGCGCCGTACTCTATACTCTATGGCTGGTTTGCGAGACTAGAGAATTTTATTATACAGCCAAGTATTTACTCTTACTTACGAAAATGGTCGAATCTTAACAGCGGTAGAGGAGAGCTCTTTGATTTTGGAAATAAAGGGGGTTAAAGATTTTTATATGGAGCCATACGTGAACGATCACGTGACATCCATATTTTTTAAATCAACTTTCTCGGAAACGTGACACTTTACGTGGTTTGGTCTTATTATGTTTTCTGTTTGCATGTTAGCCATCGATTTATATTATAGATCTCGTGCGTGGCCATCACTCAGAAATCAAAATAACGGAATGGAAGGTATGCCACAGATCTTCAAAACCTTTTGACGTTAGTGATTTGTGTTACATCATGATGACCCTCTGTTTGAATAGGTAATAGGGAGCCGACCGCTACTACCTTGATTGTCTTTCGTAGATGGCACTTGTTTTCGACATTTTAGTTTCGTGGGTAGGGAATGCGAAAACGAGCATCAGCCCATCTATACAGGATGTTACAGAAAGGGTATATCAATACAAACGGGTTGAAGAGTGTATCTGGTCTAGAATCTCTGTACAGAATTTCAGCTCAAAAGTAGTAACTTTGAAAATGCTTAATATTTTTTTATTTCGATAGTTTATTAATTTGAAATCATAACAAACGTGTCACCGCATTACGAGGGTCATTATCCATTATCTGTAGTGTGTCTGTGCGCCTAGTACACGCACATCACGTCACCGCGCGCCAGTGCAGCGCCGTGATGTCGAAATAAAAAAATATTAAGCATTTTCAAAGTTAATGCTTTTGAGCTGAAATTTTGTACAGAGATTCTAGACCAGATACACTCTTCAACCCGTTTGTATTGATATACCCTTTCCGTAACACCCTGTAGATACTTACCTGAATAACTACCTATTTCTTAGTTACGTTTTAAATCAATCTACCCATTTGTTTAGAGAAAAACGCTTCTTCAATTCAAACCGAAAACTCCAATTATATAGCTCAGTCGTATTGTTGGGTGCGCCAAAGTTCACCTAAATTTTCAACTCCGATAATTGGAAATCCGAAAATGTTCTTCCTAATACTTTTCATCCTAACAATCACAATTCCTAACTACTCTGTCTCTAATGTTCATAATTCCGAATCATTCAACTTCATAATGTCAGTAGCAATAAACATCTATTATACTTTTATTTGTTTTCCTATATTTTCTCAACATAACCATCTTTTACACTATTATTCAAAGTCATATATTTTTTGTTTAGATCGTCGACATAGGATGCAAAAACGAGCGAAGGGCACCCCGAGGTTCGGTTTGGTTAGGTTACTTTAAACCCTTTACACACAAATAGGGGCCCCGCGAAGCGGGGCTCCGTCGACATAGGATGCAAGGGCGAGCGAAGGGCACCCCGAGGTTCGGTTTGGTTAGGTTACTTTAAACCCTTTACACAGAAATAGGGGCCCCGCGAAGCGGGGCTCCGTCGACATAGGATGCAAGGGCGAGCGAAGGGCACCCCGAGGTTCGGTTTGGTTAGGGTACTTTAAACCCTTTACACAGAAATAGGGGCCCCGCGAAGCGGGGCTCCGTCGACATAGGATGCAAGGGCGAGCGAAGGGCACCCCGAGGTTCGGTTTGGTTAGGTTACTTTAAACCCTTTACACAGAAATAGGGGCCCCGCGAAGCGGGGCTCCGTCGACATAGGATGCAAGGGCGAGCGAAGGGCACCCCGAGGTTCGGTTTGGTTAGGTTACTTTAAACCCTTTACAGCGGGGCTCCGTCGACATAGGATGCAAGGGCGAGCGAAGGGCACCCCGAGGTTCGGTTTGGTTAGGTTACTTTAAACCCTTTACACAGAAATAGGGGCCCCGCGAAGCGGGGCTCCGTCGACATAGGATGCAAGGGCGAGCGAAGGGCACCCCGAGGTTCGGTTTGGTTAGGTTACTTTAAACCCTTTACACAGAAATAGGGGCCCCGCGAAGCGGGGCTCCGTCGACATTGGATGACATAGGATGAAAAAAAAAAGTGTTTATCATATTAGACTAAATAGGTTTTATGTCTATTAAGTGGTATATCAAACGATTTTATATTGTCTGTTATTCTTATAGAAATTAGTTACATTAGTAGTTATGTTTAGGGATAAAAGCGTTATGATAAAAAACAGTAGGAGTTTAAAATATTTACATTAATGATATTATTGATTACAATTTTCGGAAACATGAGTGTTATGAACATCGCCGGTAGCACTACAAATAGTATGAATGAAAACTTTAGGATGAAAAATTTTAGGAAGAGTGATCATTCGGATTACAAATCGTTAGGAAGAACAATTTCGGGTAAAGAACTTTAGTTGAGCCAATATGGACCCCGTATTGTTAACTGATCGATACACGTAATTGCGCTATTATGGTCTCAATATTGTTGTGACTTATCATGTCCGATAGGTAGACAGGTACCTACTAGTCATCGATTTCTGACCGTCACTGTAAAGACAAGTAATACGACAACATTTTCATATAAAATTTAATGAACCAATAATTAAAATTGTTGACAATATTGAATATGTATTTACATAATATATTTTTGGTTTAACAAGTGTACAATGTACAAAAATCGACAGCTTTATTTACAAATATAGATTATAGCTATTTACACTATGCAATAAAATGGAAGATGTTCGAAGCATTTAAATCTAACCTACAATCTTATTAAATGCGTCTTATTATAATAAAATAGATAATATACATCTATGACAAATTAATTATTAAGTGTACGGTCACCAAATGAGATAAGTAACCAGGGTAGTCGGATATAGTTGAAGTTTAATAAGAAACCGATGAATGTTTTCGCATAAAATTGAATTTTGTTAATAGAAAACAAACAGTTAATTTATCAAATTAAATTTAATTCGAAAATATTCATCGGTTTCTTTCTAAACTTCAACTATATCCGACGACCCTGGTTACTTATCTCTTTTGGTGACTGTACTTAAAATTCATTGTATAAAATGGTACAATAATTGAAATTCTATGAAATTTCGTTAAAAGAAAGGTGAAAGTTTAAGATTTTTGGTGTTTACGACATTGACACAGCCCAAGGGCATAAATAAAGAAGCTACATATAAGAAGAAGAAGAAGAAAATGTGAACAGGCATCATCATACCAACGAAAATATAATAAAATCGTTAAAAAAACACGATTCTTAACAATAGCATCAACATATTCAACAATAAAATTAAATACAAGTTGTATTTCTGTCTTTTTATGAACAATATCAATCGAATGGAAAATTAACTCCCAACACTAGTGGTTAACAAACGTAATTATGCAATATGAATTATTCAGCCTGATTTTGAGCAGTGAAAAGCAAACTCTATGAGAATGACTAGTTAATTCATTATCCATTTAACAAGACTTCAATGCAATAACATAATAGCTCAGGATTTTTAGATTTCAGATATGACATTAATTTTGTAACCTGCTAAAAACTTGCATACGCGTGTCACGTGATGATATACAACGCCCCCCGACCATTACATGCATGATATAATTATACCGAACCCACTGTGGTACGTGTGATCTGGGTTTTTCGTTTCCTTGCTTGCTATGTCGTAAGTAACAATGGATAAATGTTTATTGTGTAACTAGCTTCTGCCCGCGACTTCGTCCGCGTGAAATTTCACCCACCCCCCATTCACCCTCTTAGGGGTGGAATTTCGAAAAAACCCTTTCTTAGTGGATACCTACTTTTCACTAAGAACACACCCTCCAAATTTCATGTCTCTAGGACCAGCGGTTTAGGCTGTGCGTTGATATATCAGTCAGTCAGTCAGAACTTTGAATTTTATATTTGTATAGATATTCATCATCATTTTAGCCGAAAGACGTCCACTACTAGATATAGGCCTCCCCCAAACGACGCCAAATTGACCGATCCTGTGCTTCTTATATCCCGCGGATCTCTGCAGCCTTCACAAGGTCATCGGTCCACCTTGTGGGGAGTCCTTCAAACGGTGCGCTGCTCTCCGGTACGCAACCGCCACTCCAAAGCCTTTCAGTCCCATTGGCCTTCCGTTCTGGGAGTAATGTGCCACTTAAATTTGGCAATTCTTCGGGCTATGTCGGTCCGGTACCTTCGTTCTCTATCTCTTGATTTCTGATTTCATCACGCTGGGAAACTTCGAGCATAGCCTCTCTTCATTGTCCTTTGGGTGACTTTCACCTTTGTAATGGGGCGCAATGTAAGAGAGTACGTTTCAGTGGCATAAGACATCACTGGCAACACTCATTGGTCAAAGACTTTCGTCTAGAGATACTGCGGTATGTGAGACGAGAAAATATTGCTTAGCTTCCCAAACGCTGCGTAGGTAACCAAGTTTAGACCTACCTAACTAGACTGTTTGTCCTAGGCTATTATTTCTATAATCATCAACAACTACGAGTGTAGTCTCCGATCTTCATGAGAGTGGGTATCACATGAGCATTTGATATGATCATTGTTTTGCCCATTTTTATTTTGAGACCCACTGTTTCAGAAGCTCTACTCTGCTGTCACGAGCATAAACAAACATCGTACTGAGTTATCATCAATGTCTCAGCCATGACTACTATATCGTCGGCAATGAACGCGATGCGGCGATGAATGTACTTGTCATTGAAGTTGACGCCTAGCCCTCTCCATTCTAGCTAGAATCTTAAAGACATCCTCCAGTGCAGCGGTGAAGAGTTTCGGAGAGATAACGTTTCATTGCCTCACACTTCATTGCAGTTGGTAGGTGCGTTTTCGATGTACCGATAGTAAATCTGGCACCGTTAGGTATTGATTCAGTACCACATACAGAATATATATACCTAAAAATGTACAAAAATTTAACAGGTTCTGAAAAATTTCATATCTTTTGCAAAATTTTGTCTAATAATCCTGGGCTATAGGTACCTACCTATTCAGAGAAAAGATGAAAGGAAAATAAAAGATAACGAGAGGGCTGCTCGAATATAATCATAAATATAAAAATGGTTGGAGACGGTTTTTAAAAGCTTAACAATTGGGAGGGGGGGGGGGGGAATCTATGGTCATTAAAGATTTAAAACACTTCAAAGAAGTTTTACGTCAACTTAAACATTATTCTTATATCAATAATTAGGTACTTACTAAAATAAATTAACGTTTGATGATGGTCGTACTGTCTTGAATTTACCAAGCACATTCATTTCCAAAGCAGTAAATTGAGCTAACTCGCTAGGTAATTTTCCTATCATTGTACAGCAGATCAGATTGAGTTTGCCTTTCAAAGCAGCCATTGTAGATACTAAACTACTCTTTATACAGTAATTGATTGACAATGTGTATGTTATCTGGTCTGTTCCGTTTTATTTAGAGTCTCGAATATGTTTTTGTACCAGAACTCGACCGTCTTGCCCCAGGCACCGAGTGTTACATCGTCGAGGTGGAGCACCTCTATGAACATCTTCACGATGACCTCTTTGAGTTGCTAGAAAAGAAATGGAAATCATTAGATATTAATAAGACGTTTATATAAACAGATAGATGTTGCTAAAAAAAACAATCAATTTGCTTGGCCTTTTCCCAACTGTGTCCGTTGTCAGCCTTACTACGATACCGCGTAGTAAGGCTGGTTGTCAGATTTTCGGGTTTGTGACGACTGCCAAAGATCTACGAATGACAGCCGAGACACGAAAAATAGATGGATGTTGTATCATCATTAAATTATAAGCTTGAAATGTTACAATCAAGAATAGGTTAATTTCAGAAACTCTACACTTTGGTTTAGGACCGCCAAGTATCTTCATCTAAGTAGGTATGAAGTATGTACGTAATAATAACAAAGTTTACTCGTTTATATAGAATTTTTAATTAACCTTTTATGCCACTAATTCGCACAATTGAAGTAAATTAGTAATTTAAAAAAAACTATTCAATTTGAAGTTTGATTTGCTGCAAAAACGAACATAGGTTGATGAAACGATGACAATACATTTTTAATTTAAATTATACGGCCGGAATCTTTGTGTTTTTGTTTTCGTCAGTACACAGACATGGAAGTATCTATCTACAAACGTAGACGTATTATGTATTTAATGTAAATAGAACCACACCCTTCATGGTCCGTACATTAGTCTAATCCAATACATTTAACATGCAAATGAGCGTATCGCCCATATTTGCGGTTCGTAAATTGAATTTAATTCAAGCATCGATCGCTTCTCGCCGTCATTTTGGATTACGTACACGTCTACCGTATGAAGTGGTTGGCAAAGTAATATTTTTGTAAAAATATCCGCACATACTTTAGCTGATGTGATTATGTGAATGAAGGCAAAAAGGTCTGTCTCCAAGCTACCAGAAAAATGAACCGAACCCTAACGCCAACTATTCCTAATCATCATCATCTGCCTAGCCTTTCCCCAACTACGTTGGGGTCGGCTTCCAGTCTAACCGGATGCAGCTGAATATCAGTATTTTACATGGAGCTACTGCCTACCTGACCTCCACAACGCGGTTACTGGGCAATACGACACCCCTTGGTAAGAATGGTCGTCAGACTTTCGGGCTTCTGACAACCGTAACGACAGTCAAAGATCCACGAATGTCAGCCGGGGCCAACGGCTTAGCGTGCTTTCCGAGGCACGGAAGGGTCTCAGTAAGTAAAGATGGTCACCCATCCACAGACCAACCGCGGCAAACGTAGCTTTACCTGATCGATCAACCTGTGCGGCTGTTATCATTTAGCCACGGACCCCTCGCCAATATTCCTAATCAATTTACCTATATTATCCCTACTTCGTGTTCTTTTACATCGGTGCAGTTATGTCATCAGGTATATAGCATGTGATATGGGTATTCGACTGTCATATATACCTCTTTGTCTTTTACAACACCCATAAGAACTGAAGGAATGGCCGTTTTTCCGCTTTTAATCGAACAATGTTCAATATCTTACTTGGAAATTCTTCTCCTGAACCATTCTCTTGCTATGAGACTCTCCGATTTTGTTCATCAGTGCGGCTACCACTTCAGGCTGGTTGAGGTTCTCCACTGCAAGGTTCAGTGACGTCATCAAGTTGATGACGTGTGCCTTGAACTGTGGGTTTGTCAGTAACTGGTCCTCAGGAGTATTCTTGATGAACCTGAAGAAGTCTTTGCTCTCCGGGAAGGCGGTGAAGAATCTGGAAAGTGGAAAGGTTTCGAGTTATTTTTCTGGTCCTTTTTTTGCGTTTGGATAAACTTGGTCCCTAAGGCAATAAGGTGAAAGTTCCAAGTTCAACCTTACAGAACATACAACGGTACAATGCGTGTCACGAAAATTGACACTTGACACATCACGTGGTTTGACTTGCGCAGTACCTACACGTTTTTAGGTCTCTTTAGCGGTATGAGGTCTGAGCGCGGGACGGGACCGGACGTCCTAGGGGCGGTGGAAAGAGCGCGGGAGATGGGGTCAAGTCTCATCTTTCGTGGCGCTAACTATACAGAGGCTCTTTAAAGCATGCTCTTAAACACAACTAGCGACCCACCCCTGCTTCGCACGGTTTTTACGACTTGACAAAATATCGTTTCTTTATTATATGTAAGCTTAATATTAATATATTACACACATAAACGTGCCAAAAATTGTCTAAATGTTGGTGAAAACCACATCAAAATCCATTGCGCAGTTTAGAAGAACAACGCAGTCACACAGACAGACACAAAAATCGTTTAGAGGCTCCTACAAGTGTACAAAGCTACAAGAATAGTATGCAGGATCGTCGGATATAGTTGAAGTTTAGGTAGAAACCAATGAATTTTGTCGACTGAAATTTGATTCGATAAATGAGCTGTTTGTTTTCTATTAATAAAATTAAATTTTATTCGAGAACATCCGTCGGTTTCTTACTAAACATCAACTACTTATATCCGATGATCCTGCATACTTATCTCTTTTGTTGACTGTACGTGTAATGCTAATTTAATTTCACCCTGTATTTATATTTCAGTTTTCTATGCTCTATTTCTCTAGGACCTTTCAGTGTCAATAAATATACAGGTTACTAGTAATCTTAAAACTATACTGTCACTACTACTACCTAATTGCAACTCCCATTTTCGCATAAAATGCACATTATCTTCATAGTGACCTGTCATGTCTTTGTGCATACTTCGATCGATATTTTACGGTTAACGTTAACTCATGCAAGGCTCTAATAGACACAAATTGCTAAGAACGTTTTCCACTTTTACACTCTCGATCAATACCTAAGTGAACTGTCATGTTTCGTAATAGTTAAAGCATTATGATAAAAATAAAGGTCAGTATTTTTATCATCACTATTCTTTAGGTAAGTAGGTACATTTTATTTATAGCTAGAAAGACGGTGACTACCGAGATGACGACTGATAGCGAAGTATGGAACAAAACCAACCAACCGACAACCGACTTCCAAAAAAAAACACTACAAAGTGAAAAATAACCTTAATTTCGAAACTCGGTAGCGTTGGTTCCACATTTTCGTTTTTTGCCACCGGCTTCCGAAATTAAGGTTGTTTTTCACTTTGTAGGGTTTTTTTTTGAAGCCGGTTGTTATTTTTTGCTAAAAAGTTTTTTTTTTTCTCCTGTATTTTTTATTTTTTTTATTTCTCCTGTATTGTGGGTGCGTTTACAAACATTTAAACTCACACACACAAACAGCCACACTTCGTTTCACTTTGCAGTGGTGGTACCTAACCCACATAAATTCGTATACCACTACGTTTGCTACGTAAATAACAGTGATACTGACATGGAGTTATTATAACATCATCAATATAAACTAAGTGGAAAAATACGTATCACTGAACCTAACTCAAAAACCGCTCATAAGAATTCCATCAAAATATGGGTCTATGGTCCACCCTTTAAGTATGCCCTTTCAAAAACAAAAGAAGAATTTCTCAATTCGATTTATAAATACAGGATGTTACGGAAAGGGTATATCAATACAAACGGGTTGAAGAGTGTATCAGCGGGGCAGTTGCGTAACACATTATCAATCGGAATCGGTTTCATTTTGACAGTTAAACAACATTCATTGCGTTATTTACGTGTTGTGCCGACACATTTTTCGAACTTATGAAGCAATGGATTAGCAATTTGCTTCAAATTGATTCAAATTCCGATTGATAGTGTGTTACGCAATTAGGGTGCTGGTCTAGAATCTCTGTACAAAATTTCAGCTCAAAAGCATTAACTTTGAAAATGCTTAATATTTTTTTATTTCGACATCACGGCGCTGCACTGGCGCGCGGCGGCGTGATGTGCGTGTACTAGGCGCACTGATTTCAATTTAATAAACTATCGAAATAAAAAATACATTCTTAAATACACTCTTTAACCCGTTTGTATTGATATACACCCTGTATATGACGGAGTTCTGAGGTAACAAACACAAAAATAACCGAATTGAGAATCTCCACCTTTTTTAACCGACTTTAAAAAAGGAGGTTCTGTATTCGACCCGTATGTATGTATGTATGTATGTATGTATGTATGTATGTATGTATGTTTGTATGTCCGCGATTATCTCAAAAACTACTGAACCGATTTTGATAATTCTTTCATGAGTGTGATCTACATACTTTCAGGAAGGTTTTAGTATATAATACATTAGGTAATTATTCTTATGTACGAAGTTATATGCATAAATGTACTGCATCTCCGGCATTTTTAAGTGAATTTTGATGATTCTTCGAGTCGTGTCTTCAATGCACTAGTGTTAATTGAATTTGTGTGGGGTAGGTACAACTAAAAAGTGAAAAATAAAAACTTTTTTACAAAAAAAACAACCGACTTCAAAAAAAAACACTACAAAGTGAAAAATAACTTTAATTTCGGAAGTCGGTGTCTAAAAACGAAAATGCTGAAGCAACGACACCGACTTCCGAAATTAAAGTTATTTTTCACTTTGTAGTGTTTTTTTTTGAAGTCGGTTGTTTTTTGAAGTCGGTTAACAATACATTTTGCACTTACCCCAAATAAATTGGAATAAGGGCAGGAAGAGGATGATGATGATTTTTTTCAATGAATTACTTAAATAATGAAAAAGTGTTTAATACAATTGATTTTTTCTTCTTTTTTAGATAACTATGGCATTTTAAAGCGGCTTTAGGTAATTCTTTGAATTTTGATTTCCTGATTAAATTAGTGATGTGTACATTAGGAAGTTTTTGTTCATATCTTTAATTCGGTATGGAACTCTAACAAACTTGTGTTTGCAACAGAGCACGTGCCAAATTGGCACTGTTTTCTTATGGTTAAATAATACCTAGTAGCAAGTATTGTATTCTTACAATGTGTGGTGTTTGGGACAAGGCCAAAGAATTTGTCTCGGTGGCCAGTCTATAGTTAAATGGAGAATAACTTCGAAGGATTTTTTTTTATTCTATTGTCTTTAGCCAATTTCTACTCCATCTACAATTTTACTCTCTCTTATGTCAATGACCTCTACATGTCGTTCTCTATCTCTTCGAAATAGGGCTGAACTATAAGAGAGCCTCAACCATGACCTCTTATCATAACATCACGCCTGTAATCCCTGAAGAGTTCGGCAGAGGTGTACCTATGAGGTACGGTCACCAAAGAAGATAAGTTACCAGAGTCGTCGGTATAGTTGAAGTTTAGTAAGAAACCAATGAATGTTTTCAATAAAATTTAATTTAAATATTAGAAAACAAACAGTTCATTTATTAAATTGAATTTCATTCGATAATAGCCATCGGTTTCTTACTAAACTTCAAATATATCCAACGACCCTGGTCACTTATCTCTTTTGGTGACTGTACAACCACATTTCATTTCACCGTTTGTCATAAATTGGTTTTAGTTTTAAACGACAGACATTTTTAATTAACTCGTTCAGTTTCCATATTTCCATATATGTTTGTATATTTGAGTGGCGTTTAATCACACAAACTATTCGCTGTGCTTGCGGACTGGACTACAAATCAAACACAATGACACGTAGCTGGAACACATTTATTAAGTCGTTCATAACCGCAGCTGTTTGTATAACGTTTTCCAATGAGAGCCGTAAAATGTGACATTTATGCTGCAAAGACGTTAAATTTTAGTATGTAACGTTTTGACTTTCGTTGATATTGCCACAAAGTTTGAGTTTGTAACAGTTTGGAATAGTTTCGGTTCAATGCAGGTATAGGTACAGACGCCAGCACATCAACCTACTACAATCTGTCAAATTTCTTTAATAGATTTTCAACTTTATCACTGTAGCATAAGGTTCAAAGTTGATTGGGAAAATGTGACAGTTATGTGTAGGTTGATGTGCTGGCGTCTGTACAATCATCCGCTTTCTTTCTTTCAAAGTCAATCAATATGAGCCAATGTTTAAAGTCGTGCCTACGTTTAAGATTGCATGTTATTGGTCAACCAAATATTGGCCATGGGGCTTGACAGTAGATCAAGTTCCTCTATCTTGACAGACAGCTGTGCTGCTGAGGAGTTTGTTGCGCCACTACTTCTTCCAAGAGAAAGCACTAGGAAATGGTGAAGGGCGTTTAGGGGGACTGTCTTATGTAATTTTGACGTTCAAAATGTGCTGATTCTTAGGCTAATTTGATTAAATGGCTTTTGATTCTGATTTTGACCACTTGACCAGAGACATAATCAGGCTGTCCAAAATTGGGTAATTTTGAAAATACGAGTAGAACACGACTTTATCGACATCGAGCAAGTGACGGACGAAGGGACATTTAAAAAAGATTAGGTATAAAATATTATAGGTAGGTATATCTAATCTAAACTGAAAGACTTCAAATGTAGGTACTTGAACCAATATTTATGTACAAGTAGCTGACCCGGCGAACTTCGTACAGCCTCAGAATATGAATTAGGTATCTTAATTTTATTTTTCGTCTGTTTACCTACCCATGTTTAAATCGTTATTCTGCTATTCGGGGCAGAGACAAATCCAACAAATCAAAGATCATAAAAATCGGTTCAGCCTTTCTTGAGTTATAAATGGTGTAACTAATGCAACTTTGTTTATGTATAGACGACAATACGACAGTAAATGAAATAACTGGCAATACTAATACATTAGGGTATTTGGAACTGTCATATAAATCCTAACATCGAAATTAAAAAAAGTCATTTTTAACAAACTATGTAAATATTAGTGATGGGCTTATGGGTATTGCTAATCCTTGACTAGCTATAGTGACTAAACTAAATGATTTAATTTTTGTATGCAGACTGGGAAAGCCCAACGTATTGTCATCCCCACTTTGTATATAATAAATGCGCAGTGGTAGCCCGCGAAATTCAATTTTTCTTACGTTTTTTGCAATTGTGAGGTTAGTGGGTTGTATCTTGATAAAAATATGTTTCGCGACTATAACAGGTACGTATTTACAGAATTATAAGCATTACAATATTTAATACATCTTTCTAAGTTAGATTTGTTTCATAAGAACAAATCTCTTATGGAAAAGTGCTTATGGAACAAATTTAACTTAAAGAGATACATTAATAATTCTTAATGACTATAATTCTGTAAATACATAATATCTATTATAGTCGCGAATCATATTTTGATCAAGATACAAACAGACACTGACCTGCAAATTGCAAAAAACGTAAGAAAATTTGAATTTCTCGGTCTACCACTGCACATTCACCATCAACTTAGTACTTAATGCATTTCAAGTACTTATCATAAAATGGTGAAATACTCTCTATAAGTGCGACGTATGCTCATAATGTTATGATTATGACACTTTTATATGAGTAGGTACAATATCAAAAGCACGATTATGCTTATAGTGCAGAATTCTTGGAATATGTTAAACATAGGGTATTGATTTGTATCGTGGCCTCTATCCTTAGCTAGGTACCTGTCCTAATCAGACATGAAAAACACATGTTAATCATATAGAAGTATACTCCTGGACATGGGTTTCTCGTTTCCTTTGAGATTTTAAGCCATACACATGCCTGTAACTTATGAAGTATGAAGTTGTTATGGCACACAGCATGTGCACTTTTGTGCAAGTTACAGTGTGCAAGCGTAAAAAAAATTCAACGATCGGGGGTCTAGAATCATGTGCTGAATACATGGTTCAGAATCATGTAGCGAATCCATGGTAACAGGTTGTGCGTCAATGAGGATGCCACCCTATCCCCTCAAACGTCAAGTGTACACCAAGTGTACATAAGAGAGAGTGCTCGAAACGACAACGGTACACCAAGTGTACACAACTATTGTCGTTGTTCTATTGTCTTTGTTAAAACAATGTTCACTGCGTCCATTCTACTACTCCGATGCATGGGGTGTTTCGACAGGTAGGCGGGCAAACGTGTGAGAGGATATACAAGATAAATTATTTTACAACAGTGACGAAAAAGTCTATTATTATCCAGAAGACAGGAATACACGTCGTAACAAGGAAATGGGGAGTTAGTACCTCAAGCCAAGTTAGGAAACTATCAACGGGGCTAATTGGGTTGACATATCGATTTTCCGCACAAATATAAATGCTCCGTTCCACTTCACCTGCGGATATGAATTCTCAAGCCAACAACGAGTTATGTTATCATAGGCTAAATACTTTTTTGTGCAGTTTTTTTCAACTACGTTTTGTTATTGCAGCAGCGTTATTGTTAGCATAGTAAGTTTACCACTTTTATATACAGTTTTTCTGACAACGTTTTGTTATCATAAGATAAACACGTTTTTGTGCAGTTTTTTTGGAAGAGTAAGTACGTTTTTGTAATCTATTTGTAAATATTTACACAAAGATACCTACCTTTTTTTTATGGATGGGAAATCATCAAATGACCCCTCCCGCTCTGGGTAGAGCGGAGGGGAGTGTCAGACTCTTACTGACTAAAACCCATCCGTGTTCCTTCCTTAGCCCTTTATGTTCCGGGGTAGCGGTAACCCTTTCGGACAATCCCGCACCCCCGGCAGGCTTCGGCCCTGGCAGGCCCCTTCCTTTATGCTGACATCTCTTTGAGGCGCGCGTGGAACACGTACGCGCCGTCCGGCACGGGCCTGGTCCTGATCGGACGGTGAGCTACCCATTATTCTCCGTCCGCAGGCCCGCGCCTACGGTTGTACCCTACCTACCTGAAGTAAAGAATTTTGATGATCATTAGTGACAGTTCCTAATAACACTAATATTGTTGAAACTACGTAGTGGATCCGGACAAGGACATGATATAATTGAAACAATCTAAAGAGATTTTTGGCAAAGTTGTAACTACGGGGTCAAAATAAATTAGCTAGAAAAACTCCGAAAAATATCTGACACGAAAAAGCCTCAACCGTCGAAAAAGAAAACCTATCAACAATATTAGTGTTAGATGAAGCTGATACTAATGATGATAATAGTAAATTATTTATTGGCATAAAAAATATGTACAAAGAAAGTGAAGCCCTGATTCCTGCAGTAGGTAACAACATCTGTGTTACAGGAGCCAGTGTCTTCGCCCAACCAGTAGGTTCTGGATTTTATGCAATATACATCGTATGTATTTACGACAAACAAAATTCTTTAATACTCTTTTCACTTCTCATGCTCTAAAAGTTCGTCTTTATGTTGTGCTTAGGCGACATAAAATCGCTTTTTATGTTCTAGTGAATAAAGTAATTTTTTTTTTGAGACTAAGGTAATCAGGCTCAACAGCCACGCACAATAAAACTTCGCAGATTAAAGTCGTGATTTATTTAATTTTCTTTAATTTATACCACTTCCGTGTTTCTATCGTCAATTTAATAAAATCAGGTAAAATAGTTGTCATTTATTATTTAAAAACGCAAAGAAACGTTTTTATGACTTGGCAGTATGAAGTACCCAAGTCGAATGACAAATGTTGAAATTAAAAAAAAAAACTTTTAAAAAGTTTCGTGGCGGTATTATCTGTGGTGGCGGGAATTAGCTATGCTTTGCAACATTTTTGATTAATTATGTACTGTATACTTTATCCCTGTTTCATTTTCTCGCAATCGAAGTGAAAAGCAGAGTGTATAACTCAGGCATAAACGAGCCATTTTACCCCTCGACTTAACTATCCACCCTCGCCTGCGGCTCGCGTGGATATAAACGTCTCGGGGTAAAATAGCTTCTTTTATGCCTTAGTTGTACAATCTACGTTTTTCTATGTTTGAAATTCCATTTCATATTATAGTTTTCGTTTCCGAATAATATTAAAAATATATGTATATGTAGGTACATATAATATCACACTATATTCAATTCGTCATCTATAAAAAAAAACTTAGCGCCATAAAAGTTGTTCCATTGACTTGAAAATTTTATTGATCAAGACAAGTTCTAAAGGATGTTTCCGGATATCTCGAGTTCTTTACGAATATCGATTTTTTTATGAAGCTGTTTTTGGCAATCCTTGAAGTTAACGCAAACAAGGTTTTATAGGTTATTGATTCTTATATTTACAGAGAACCTTGGCCCTGATAATGTATCAAGTTGGCACTTTTATTCTTATGTGCACAGTATGAGATTTTAATTTTTTTAAATTAATTTATTTATTAATAACCAACTTGTATTAACAGTTTGCACCACACATAAGTAGGTACAAGTTATTTTTTTTACCTGCATATAAAGTGTGATAATGTGTGGGTTCTCTTGGGTTTTATTGCTTTTTACGAGTTAATTATGTACTTAAACAGAGGTTAACATGTTTATTGTTTACTTTTGACAACATTATTGGAAGTTCCATAACTTTCTTACTTATGGAACTTCAAGTGACCGTAAGTAACCGACGCATTATCTTAAATTCAATGTTTTCCAAATATAATATCAATTCATTAAAACCTTTATTGACCACCATAGAGCACCATAGGGACAAGTGACGATCGCTTTCAAAGTGTTTTGTATTTCAACAACGACTTTCAAGGTGTGATTTGGTTTATCGGCAGCAGGGTGGATGTGGAGCTGTGTGCAAACTATGTCCCACCTCCTACCCTCTGTGCCTCAAAAAATGCAGCTATAGCGACCTCTGTGCTGCTACCGACGGTGCCGTGAAAGTGGCAAAGTGTTGTTTTGTTTTGTTAAATCTGTATGTCTGTTTTTAAAATTTAAGAAATAGTTAAAGGAATAGGTTTATTAACTTGTATGTGAAAAAGTGTCATTAAATATGATTAAATACAATAAAAAGGAGCTACGTCTGCCAACAAACTGCTTTGCAGTTTGGCAGAGGTAATATGTAACGTTTAAAATTATTTATGTGAATAAACCCTTTTTAATTTTGTTTGTTTGGGCCTACAAAATTTAATTATCTTTCATTATAGTCATCTGCCTAGCCTTTTCCCGACTATGTTGGGGTCGGCTTCCAGTCTAACCGGATGCAGCTAAATACCGTTCATTTAAATGGAGCGACTGCCTATCTGACCTAGACGACTCATTTTATTGGGTAACAAGATACCCCTTGTTAAGACTGGTCGTCAGAGTTTCTGGCATCTGACTACCCGTAACGACTGTCAAAGTTCCAGGAATTACAGCCGGGACCAATGGCTTAACGCACTTTTCGAGGCGTGGAGGGATCTCGGTCATTCTCGGTATGTAAAGATGGTCACCCATCCACAGACCGACCGCGGCAAGCGTAGCTTAACCTGTCCGATCGACAGTGCTGCTGTTGTTACTTAGGCACGAGCCCCTAAGAAGAAAAATAGTGTCGGTCTATTAATCTGTTGATAGATATATACAAGAATTTATTCAAACCGCAAATGGTTGAACAAATCTTATTTATTCAACGGTTGATAACCTTTAGATTGCGAAACGTTTGATCTTCTGCCGGTCGATTCTGTAAAAATCTCACCGTGAAAACTTGCGTGAAGTGAGCTGTCAGTGTCATCCCACTGATGCTAGGGATTGACCAAGCAAACATTTACAATCATAATCGAGATTTTAATAATAGATTTTATGCTAATTCTATTGATCATTTTATATAATTTCAAAGCTAGTATTTTAGTGGTCAAAACATTAATATTATTATTATTTATTTATTTGTATATACTTTATTGTACACCACAAAAATAATAATAATAATTACAATCATTAATCATCATTAATCTACATCTTTTTAAGTTAGATTTCTATCGTTAAGAACAAATCTCATATGGAAAAGTGTTTATGGTAGAAATCTAACATAAGGAGATATATTAATGATTCTAATGACTATGATTCTGTAAATACATGTCTATTATAGTCGCAAATCACATTTTGATCAAGATACAACCTGACACTGATCTGCAAATTGCAAAAAACGTAAGAAAATTTAAATTTCGCGGTCTGCCATGTCACATTCACCTTAACCGGTCAAGCGGCGCGCGTCGCCCATGATTGGCGAGTGGCGACGAAACCGTAGCCAATGAGCGACGCGCGCGAAGTGATGTTGCCATGGTTACCGTGGAGTGAAATATGGAACATTCCGAATCGCACTGTAATCGATTACAACGTGCTTACACTTTGACCCCAATTATTCTGTATGGTATAAATTACCTATTATTCCCCGCATAATCTTACCATGCCGTACGGTTGTCAAGAGTGGTATTTTGACAGTTCAAACCGGTTTCGTTAAACTAACATGGCATTTTCGAAATTGTGTTTCCGGCTACAGTCGCCACCTTACCAAAGGATAAGAAATTCGTGGTGTAAAAAAACAAACAAATAAATACTATAATCTAACCGTGAGTAAATAATCAAGTGAAATAGTTTTGACTCTCAGCTGCCATAGTGGTGATTTATCTAAATGGGAACGCAAATTATTTATGTGAGAGTTGTGGGCGATGATGGCCTAATTCGGAATGATCCATATTTCACGCAGCGCACTGCGCATGCGTGTCGTCGTAGTCGTTTCGTTAGTATCAAGTGAACTTTTTTTTTGCTTTCATGCCATTGACGACCATGTACAACTCGTTTATAGAGAGTAGTATATTCCTTGGTGTAGAATGTACATAAGCCTGTACGTATTCGAGTACAGTGACAATAATTAGTTCCTAATTATTTAATGCTGTTAGAGATTTTAATGTCTAAATCCAACTGTTTTTGTACATCGAAAAAGTCAATTTAGTCAGCCTACATTTCAGACAATATAATATAATATAAGAAATCGTGCTAAGCAAGTATTCAGTGATTGGTGTAATGTTCGTTTTCATAAGTACATAATACGTAAAAGCACATATAGGTTTTTTTTTATATCATCTCTAGATAAACTACACGTACAATATACAAACCTTATACCATAAATATTTAGGCATATTATTAATCTAGTGACGATTGCTGTTAGGACACACAAATTGCATTATTCATGTATGCATGTTTTGGGCTGTCTAATTTTAGTTTTGCTGTATACTGTTTACACACTGTGTCTACGTTTCTCAGCCAACTCTCCTGTCGCAGATCTGCTGAAAGAAATTACTAAGTAAATGATGAAAGCAGTTCCTTTATATTTATGTAGTTTACTTTATTATGTATTTACTGTGTATATAAATAAATATATTACATTTTTTAATTAGTATCACATTAAAAAAAATTGCTAATACATTTTTTCTACTGAGTCGGCTGCTTCCTGAGATGCAACTTCTTAATGCCGGGAACGGAGGGACATTGGATGTGTGTCGGCTGCACCCCCACTGCAAAAAGCTGGAAATAATGGTAATAATTTGTTACTAAGTATTTGATTTATTTAATTCCTACACATCAGCACATCTGCAGCTAATGTATTTACTTTCAATAAGAATAGCGGTATGATTTATTAAGAACAGCGTCTGATCAAATAAAATCAATTGAATGGGCCAATATTATTACTATATATTTAGAGCACAACGAGTTTCTACATTTCTTAATTCCATGCTCCGTGCCTGTCTGTGTCCCAATTTATTTGTTCCCTATTGTGTTTATCAAAAATAGTGTGTGAAATAATGAATACTTGCCTCAGACCGCCACGCATGACACAGCCGGGAGCGATGTGATCAAATCAAATAGAGGCAGTGTTCTTTTATTGTCTTCTGTCCCTTTAATGACTTAGCAACTGCAGGGTCGATAAGGCTCATCTGCTGAAAGGTAGAATATATCAGATTAATAAAATTCACTTGCTTTTGTGTGCCTATACTTTTGTGTTTTTATTTTAAGTTATCCTATGTTGTCCCACAGCTGGGCACGGTCTCCCCCATACTTTTCCAGTTTTCCTTATGTTGTGCCTTCTTCGGCCAATTGGTCAGGAACGTGTCAGTGACGACGCCCGCCTTGTCTTCAGGCAACCTTTGTCATATTGAGTTGTTTCTAATTAAAAACGTGTTACTAGGATACTACATAAACCTTTATTGACTGATAACTACCTATATCTTGTAAAAATATACCACTATAATTGTAAAATCATAAGGTTTTCTTGAAGTACTTACGTAAAATTTTGTTTGACCAAAAAAGAAGGTTTATCGACTGATTGTGATGTTATTTCGTGCAAATATTATCTACAAGGACGTATAATATGTTATAAACGAATATTCATCCACTTAACGTCGATTTTACACAAAAACTATTAAAAGAAACAACGTAGCATCATAAAATCATAACAAAACAGCACGCACTGCAGCTGCCATTAAGAATCGTAAAGTCTATTTTTAACTTTTTTTTTCCAATATTGCCAACCCATATTTTTCGTTTTGAATCATTTAGTCGATTAGTTTATCTACCGGACCATAGACTCAAACTGTTGCACAGGATATTAGACCTTAATTCACAGTAATAATAGAGGTTGAAGCCGCGCGAATCGGGTGTCACCGATCGGTGACCGTGGGGCCTGACGGGTGCGCGCCGGTCGTCACCGATCGGTGACCGCGTAAATCTAGCGGTTTGTAATGTAATGATGCAAGCATTTTATTTTTCAACACTTGTTTAAAAAGAAACGCCATAAGACATTAAAATAATTACCCTCTTTCAGCCTATAAAGCTCAGAAAGCTGTTTAAATTTTCAATTATTTTAGTACCAAGCCCCATACATCTATTGAACGTCTCTTTTATCAAAAAATTTTTGACAACACTGTTGGTTCTTTGTTTGAATTTAGTACTTAGGTCAGTGGGTCGTCATACTTTGAATTTTAAGTATTCTGTGATTAAAGTTTGTCAGTCACTTTTCTATTTATCGATAGAAAAAAATGACTAACTAATATTCATCATCTGTGGTGAACATGTGCTGTCTACTGCTGTCTATGGGGCTTTCCGATACAAAATAAACTTTTTGTCTGCAGTTTCAAAATAAATAATTGTAAATAAACAAATGAAAGTTTTATCTTAGTACCTACTTTGAATTAGTTTTTCAGTGACAATGGCTAGCACGATATTATAATGGTGAATGTGATAGTAATATGACATAATGTTGGCATGTACCTATTGGTGAAAGTTTTTCTAATTTAAAAATGAATTCCTCTACCTACTCCACAGTTCCTGTGTCACTGTTCATAATTAGATTCACCACCGATCGGTGACGACCGGCGCGCACCCGTCAGGCCCCACGGTCACCGATCGGTGACACCCGATTCACGCGGCTTCAACCTCTATTGTTACTGTGAATTAAGGTCTAATATCCTGTGCAACAGTTTGAGTCTATGGTCCGGTAGATAAACTAATCGACTAAATGATTCAAAACGAAAAATATGGGTTGGCAATATTGGAAAAAAAAAGTTAAAAATAGACTTTACGATTCTTAATGGCAGCTGCAGTGCGTGCTGTTTTGTTATGATTTTATGATGCTACGTTGTTTCTTTTAATAGTTTTTGTGTAAAATCGACGTTAAGTGGATGAATATTCGTTTATAACATATTATACGTCCTTGTAGATAATATTTGCACGAAATAACATCACAATCAATCGATAAACCTTCTTTTTTGGTCAAACAAAATTTTACGTAAGTACTTCAAGAAAACCTTATGATTTTACAATTATAGTGGTATATTTTTACAAGATATAGGTAGTTATCAGTCAATAAAGGTTTATGTAGTATCCTAGTAACACGTTTTTAATTAGAAACAACTCAATATGACAAAGGTTGCCTGAAGACAAGGCGGGCGTCGTCACTGACACGTTCCTGACCAATTGGCCGAAGAAGGCACAACATAAGGAAAACTGGAAAAGTATGGGGGAGACCGTGCCCAGCTGTGGGACAACATAGGATAACTTAAAATAAAAACACAAAAGTATAGGCACACAAAAGCAAGTGAATTTTATTAATCTGATATATTCTACCTTTCAGCAGATGAGCCTTATCGACCCTGCAGTTGCTAAGTCATTAAAGGGACAGAAGACAATAAAAGAACACTGCCTCTATTTGATTTGATCACATCGCTCCCGGCTGTGTCATGCGTGGCGGTCTGAGGCAAGTATTCATTATTTCACACACTATTTTTGATAAACACAATAGGGAACAAATAAATTGGGACACAGACAGGCACGGAGCATGGAATTAAGAAATGTAGAAACTCGTTGTGCTCTAAATATATAGTAATAATATTGGCCCATTCAATTGATTTTATTTGATCAGACGCTGTTCTTAATAAATCATACCGCTATTCTTATTGAAAGTAAATACATTAGCTGCAGATGTGCTGATGTGTAGGAATTAAATAAATCAAATACTTAGTAACAAATTATTACCATTATTTCCAGCTTTTTGCAGTGGGGGTGCAGCCGACACACATCCAATGTCCCTCCGTTCCCGGCATTAAGAAGTTGCATCTCAGGAAGCAGCCGACTCAGTAGAAAAAATGTATTAGCAATTTTTTTTAATGTGATACTAATTAAAAAATGTAATATATTTATTTATATACACAGTAAATACATAATAAAGTAAACTACATAAATATAAAGGAACTGCTTTCATCATTTACTTAGTAATTTCTTTCAGCAGATCTGCGACAGGAGAGTTGGCTGAGAAACGTAGACACAGTGTGTAAACAGTATACAGCAAAACTAAAATTAGACAGCCCAAAACATGCATACATGAATAATGCAATTTGTGTGTCCTAACAGCAATCGTCACTAGATTAATAATATGCCTAAATATTTATGGTATAAGGTTTGTATATTGTACGTGTAGTTTATCTAGAGATGATATAAAAAAAAACCTATATGTGCTTTTACGTATTATGTACTTATGAAAACGAACATTACACCAATCACTGAATACTTGCTTAGCACGATTTCTTATATTATATTGTCTGAAATGTAGGCTGACTAAATTGACTTTTTCGATGTACAAAAACAGTTGGATTTAGACATTAAAATCTCTAACAGCATTAAATAATTAGGAACTAATTATTGTCACTGTACTCGAATACGTACAGGCTTATGTACATTCTACACCAAGGAATATACTACTCTCTATAAACGAGTTGTACATGGTCGTCAATGGCATGAAAGCAAAAAAAAAGTTCACTTGATACTAACGAAACGACTACGACGACACGCATGCGCAGTGCGCTGCGTGAAATATGGATCATTCCGAATTAGGCCATCATCGCCCACAACTCTCACATAAATAATTTGCGTTCCCATTTAGATAAATCACCACTATGGCAGCTGAGAGTCAAAACTATTTCACTTGATTATTTACTCACGGTTAGATTATAGTATTTATTTGTTTGTTTTTTTACACCACGAATTTCTTATCCTTTGGTAAGGTGGCGACTGTAGCCGGAAACACAATTTCGAAAATGCCATGTTAGTTTAACGAAACCGGTTTGAACTGTCAAAATACCACTCTTGACAACCGTACGGCATGGTAAGATTATGCGGGGAATAATAGGTAATTTATACCATACAGAATAATTGGGGTCAAAGTGTAAGCACGTTGTAATCGATTACAGTGCGATTCGGAATGTTCCATATTTCACTCCACGGTAACCATGGCAACATCACTTCGCGCGCGTCGCTCATTGGCTACGGTTTCGTCGCCACTCGCCAATCATGGGCGACGCGCGCCGCTTGACCGTGCATGAAAAATACGGATCTTAGTTATTTAGTATCTATCTACAATAATGTTATATTTGCACGCGTTACAGGTTAAATAAGTAGTCTGTAACTAGTTAATACAAAATCTGGTTAATTGTTGAAAACAAAATGCACACAACTGACTTTTTAAATGTACAAACACGGTTGGATTTAGACATAATATCTAAAAGCGTTGAAATAAATAGGAACTAATTTCTGAACTCGATTACGAACAGGCTTACGACCATGGTCGTCAATTATAGAAATAAATAAATAAAAACTGAATTTAATATTAATGACAGCGCCTAACGCGCAAGCACTTCACGCAATCCACATCAAAATAATCTACAATGTGATAATGACAGTGACCAACGCGCAAGCGCGGCGTGAAGTGTTCACTTCACTCGATTCACGACATTAAATGTCGTGAATCGAGTGAAGTGAACACTTCACGCAATCCACATCAAAATAATCTTCTATGTGATAATTACAGTGACTAACGCGCAAGCGCGGCGTGAAGTGTTCACTTCACCCGATTCTCGACATTTAATGTCGTGATTCGGGTGAAGTGAACACTTGCGTGACGCGCTCGCGCCTCAGGCTGTATTGACTAGTCAGTCTAGGAAAAAAAGAAAAAAAAAAAAAACAACATTGAGTTTCTGGCTAAGTTTCTGTTTTGCTATTTTATTGTAAAACCCCACGAAATATTAATGTTTTGACCACTAAAATACTAGCTTTGAAAATATATAAAATGATCAATAGACTTAGCATAAAATCTATTATTAAAATCTCGATTATGATTGTAAATGTATGCTTGGTCAATCCCTAGTATCAGGTGGGATGACACTGATAGCTCACTCCACGCTCACTTCGCCTAACTTTTCACGGTGAGACGGTTACAGAATCGCACGGCTGGATCATTCTTATGGAAAATTGCTCGTAGAGAATAATTTTAGTAAGAGCAATAATATAAGTAACTGCAAATATGTGTTCCTTATCACTGTAACAATGTGTAGCTATAATTAGGTAAATTACCTACCCAATGTACTTAATATAATTTATTGTGGCTTCACATTAATACTATACAGGGTGGCAGGGACACAACCTGTTTCCATGGATTCAATACAGACGCCAGCACATCAAGCTACTACAATCTGTCAAATTTCTTTAACGTTTTAACCGTCCGACTTTATGAGTAGTCGTGCCCCCAGTGCCCGAAAAAAAAAAAACGGAAAATAAATACCGATGAAACGAGCTGTGGTGATGTAATAATAATACCATGGATCACAACAACCAGTGTGCTCCATGAATAATACAGATTAAACGAGCTGTGTTATTTGGTCGTATATATACGACCCTGGCGGAATGGACACGAAAATATTTGTCGGATTAATCCGACGTAAGCGGTTAAAAGGTTAATAGATTTTCAAATTTATTGCTAAGTATAAGGTTCAAAGTTGATTGGGAAAATTTGACAGTTTCGGGTAAGTTGATTTGCTGGCGTCTGTACATGGTTCCGAATTATGGAACAAAGATTTTTGACAATTCAATCGAATTCTTGTCGATGTATAATTTTTTTTTGAGGCTGTCTGTATCTTCTTTTGTATAAAGTTGCAAATTGGAGAAGACAGTAAAAGTTTAATGACATAAGGTATGATCTACTATTATGACTATTTTATTTTCTAATGAATATATACCTATTCAAAGAAATACCTACCCTCTTCTGTCGGAATAAATCCTGGATTTATATACCTACCCGTAAAATTCTCATCTAACGGGTGTAAAAATACCCATAACGAAGTCGGGAGTCACGGTTTCTTCCCGTTCTTCTGTTTTTTAATACTGTATCATACCTTACCTTCTGTTTACCAAGATATTGAAGGTCAAAGTTCCAACATTTTTTATGCTGTTTTACGAAAACAAGTTTTAAATTTTATGACGTAGCTGAACAAAAACTAAAAAGAGTATCTATGCTGATGCTTTGGTCATGTTAAGAGGATGGTTGAAAGGCGACTAACAAAACGTCTTTAGAAGGTAGATGTGAGTGAAAACAGGACGGACGGTGGAGGGGACGCCCTAGGAGGACTGTATAGTGCCCTTATTGGTAATATTCTGCAGAAAAGTCAGGTTCGTATAGTACTCGCAACAGGCGTGCGTGTATGAACGTAAACGAGGCAAAACAGTGTATAAGGATCGTAGCAGGTGGCGCCATCTATACTTACTACCCACCCTCTTGGGAAAAAGGCGTGAGTTTATGTACCTATGTTACTTATAATAAACAGAAAATTTCCGCACCAAATTTTAAAGTCGCTTCCCAGCAATTATGTTTGCACGAAGCTACTTACTTTTATGTACAGCATGCGTAGGACGGCTTCGTGAAGGGTTTTGTTACACCCTGTATTTATATTGGTTTTACTGTGTCCCGAATTATACATATTTCAATAAATTGATATAAGTGAAATCCATTTACCTAATGCATAAATAAAAAGCGTATCGGTTATGTAAATATGTAAATGCTTGTTCAAGTCGATTCATGTTTCTCGCAGACGTAGCCGCAGATGAATAAATACTTATTAGATACGTTTACATAATTTATTCTACACATCATTAGCATATGAAGCGCATTCTTGTTTTGTTGTTAAGAAGAAGACAACACGTTTTTGGTTCTTGTTTTGTGTCTTATTTTTAGTTGCTGTGTTACTTCAACTCTGGCTAGCGGAAAAGGGTGAACGATCACACAATACAGCCACAGTTATGATTTTTATACTGTGATACAGCTACGGTTTCATAAATGAGCGGTTCCGTCATGTTCATAACGACGACGTCATGAAAATCTGTCATTTTCATCAGTATTTGACATTAAGGTGTCAAAAAACGCTCTGTATTTGGACATTATGGCCACATGTGGTGGCCACCGCTCTTATAGGAAAAAAAAAAATGATAAAGGTTTATTGGAATCAACAAGTTTTCATATTACATCAGCGGTGATTGGAGCCTCCTTTTAAACGTATAAAGCCTGTATTAGGAGACTCCGCTCTTCCATGCATTAGTAGTAGGACATACTACTTTTACTATGGGACCTCAGAATACAGATGTTCTGTATTCTGAGTATGGGACCAAACTTGAAATCGCGAAAGAAAAATCAGTTGTTCCCTACATTTATGTTCGCATAACTCGTCAAAATGTAGGGAACAGCTGAATTTTTTTTGGCGATTTCAGGTTTGATCCCATAGTAAAAGTTGTTCATAATGATGAGTACAATCTCCCATTTCGATTTGTCGCATGTTTTAAATTTCAACCTGTAAATGCGAAAGTGTGCCTGTCTTTCTGTTACCTCTTCACGCTTAATTCGCTGAAACAATAAAAATAAAAATATTTGGGGTTGAGATAGTTTGAGTCCCGGAAAAGGATAGTTTTTATTCCGATAGTCCCACGCTGCTAGTAAATTATACCACATACTTTATTGTATTTGATTATGTTGGTTTCCACAGTGTATGTTATTCTAGTGAAGGGACACACATATCAGTCATCATTACGACAATCCTGTGCTTAACTTAATCCTTATTAGCACTAGCAGACAGATCCTTATAGATTTTCGAAACATACATCTTACTAGGTATTCAGCAAGTTTGGAACACATGAGATGGTAACATTTACGCAGTTAGAGATAGCGCCATCTACGAAGACGCGCCCCAATCTTCTTCCTAATCGCTTACAGTACAAGTGTGCAACATTCCGCTAGTGTTTTAGTTTTGTCGATACACAGTAATTACTTATTAGTGGGTAATTAGTGTGTATCAAAAATTAAAACACTAGCGGAATTAACTAGCGATAACCACTAGCGATTGGTAGGAAGAGTGAGGCGCGTCTTCATGGATAGCACTACCTATCTATACAGTTTTTCCTCTTCAGAATTATCATGATTCAGCCGAAAGACGTCTAATGGACAAGAAGTCCCATAACACACACATTACATAATACATAATCAGCCTATAATGTTCCCACTGCCTGGGACACAGGCCTCCTCTCGGTGACAGGGAGTGGGCCGTAATCCACCACACGGGCCTAGTGCGGGTTGGCAGATGTCACATGTCTTCGAACTTTTGGTTCTAGGACATGCCGGTTTCCTCACGACGTTTTCCTTCACCGTTTTGAGAGCAGTGGTGATGAAATAATTTACACAAAGTAAAGCACCTGTCTGGGTTCGAACCTACGACCTACACCTCGTAAGTCGAGGCCGTTATCACTTGGCCACCACTGCTCTGAACACACACATTGTAGGTTATCATTTTGTTCATACTGTGTAGGTACCGCCAAACGGGGTGAATAGGGACGCAGGGGTGAATCGGGACGAAACTTTAAAAGAGATTTTAAGCTTGAAATAATATAGTTTGTTGCCAGAAAAGACTCTTTAGTGTCTACTGTATTACAATTGATGATTAAGCGCCCTTGTTGGGAACAAAATATATTATTTCAACGGTGAAATTCATTTTAAAATTTCGTCCCGATTCAACCATGCAACCCTATTCACCTCGTTTGTAGGTATAGGATTAGTCCCAACTTCTAAGTCACGTTTGCCAAAACACGCCCCTATTCCTAATACCAGAATACTAAGTGCCTACTTACCGAGTAGGTACGGAAGGGAATGCCATACGTAAGGGTGGTGTCACACCTGCAGAAGATTCCGCGACTTTTAATTTCTTACTAAAACTTCGAAAGACCTACTTTACTACTACTACATCTGCCCAACTCCTCGGGGAAACAAGGTGTCATGTTATCCCTTGGACCCCTTTATTTGTAAACGATGCTTAAAATTAATAGACGTTCAAACGTCAATAATGAATGGTTAAACAGTCGCTAATCATTAAATAAACCCCTATGTGTTGTACACCCGCTCAGCGATCTTTTATTGAAACCCAAATTAGGGAACTTTGTTTGAAGAAGATTGGTCATCTTAAAGCTGTTTTTAAGAATAAAAACATGTACCTAATTATGACTTAGTTAGTTGGACTAATTGGGATTTGTGTTGTGGTGTCTCATATTTGTCTGCGTTTAAAATGCTGTATAGTTAACTCAACAACATAAATGGCAAATTATGTGATGAACAGGTATTTTAAAAAATAATTAAGTGAATAAAAATTTAAAGTCTAAAATTTTAAATGTGTTGGTCGGTTGATAAGGAAAAATATTTAGTTAGAAACCCTTCGAATTCAAAGTGGGTGTGTGCTTATGACCACACGATATAAGTGAAAACTTGCGACTGGAGCCGAGCATACCCGAATCAGCGTCACCGACACGAGCGTGACGGCTCAGCTTCGTTCACTGTTCAGAAGAAGCGCAAGTGCGCCCAAAGTAATTTTCACTTATAAAAGACTTAAAAGAAATAAAAATCCGAGTGTGCTTATGACCACACGACTGAAGTGAAACTTCAAACGTATTTGGCTATGAGAGGAAGAGAGAAAGAAAATGTGCGCGCGCACTGCTTTCTCTTGCTTATATCCCCCACTCAACTTCCGTTCGCCTCGCCCGATCACAATTTTCGTAACGCTTACGTCACGCGTTCGCCAGCTTACTCCCCAAGTCAAGCGTGAGTAAAGACGTTTCACTTCAAAAATAGGAACTTTATTTGGAGGTTCCTTTTAGGTGAGGGTGTAAAGACACCCTTAGCATTAGGGTCGACCCTCGCGAACAGGTGGCACGTCAACAATGCCGAGCTGCCGGCATGACAGAGGAGCAATAAAAATATACGTACATAGTGTATAGTCTATGTGGGGCACAACGGCGGTATCTTCAAGGTTATGCGTGGAATACCAACGTAAAGACCCGCTCGTAATGGAAGTGCGTACCTACATAGTGCTACTTAGCTTCCCGCAACCCTTGGAGTTAGGGTTGACTATACTTTATAGGATTGTTAGATATTTTCTTGACTTTATAAAATCTTTGCTTTTTATTCGACTGAGCCCGCATGACATCTATTTTTAAATAATTATGGCTGCGGCTCATGATTCTTTTCAGCTGAAAATCGGTTTAATTTAAAATTTTCTACATAGAAATTAAGAGAGACTATATATGACGCCTATTAAGGATGATGACCTACACATAGCCTAAGTCCACAGTTCCTGGACAAGTGGAAACCGTTTCGTATTTCTGCAATGAGTTTCAACATAATTGGAGTTCCACATCGGTGTTGAACTTATAGCAAGGATTCTCATCTATACTATAACATACTACACTATCCATACTAAAATTATAAATTGGAAAGTAACTCTGTCTGTCTGTATGTTACCTTTTCACGCCTAAACCACAGAACCGATTTAGATGAAATTTGGTATAGAGATAGTTTGAGTCCCGGGAAAGGACATAGGATAGTTTTTATCCCGATATTCCCACGGGACCGACACTTATGCGGGTGAAACCATGGGGCGCAGCTAGTTAACTATATGGCAGTGTTAGATTAAGTGTGTGGGTTAAGTTTACTAACATAGTTGTTAAGAAATATTGTTAGTACTAACATACGAGGTTTATAAATAGATATGTGGAAGCTACAATATTTTTTTTATTTGAAATGGGCTTGCTCTTGACTCTAGTCTCGGTCAAAGATGACAGAGACAAAGTCGACGATGGAGTGAGCGTACCCAGAAGAAGCATGTTCACTCTCACTTCGAAGAGATTCGGGTTGTATGCGCTCGGAAAAACAGACGTATGTAGAGAGTTCCACTCTTTTGCTGTAAGAAATAATAATGATGCTAGGATATAATGATCATGTTCAGTTGCTACTGCCATCTTTTAAAAGTCTCGTAAGTCTCGTATTTCAGTCGATTGTTACTTGTTAATAAAATATAAACAATAAGCTTTGGCAGCATTCATTTTTGACTTTTCCATCATCATTATTTCTGATACAATGTCACTTTACCTAGGCCTTCAGGAACTAATCAGCTAGGAGTTAAGGTTTTGTCAAAGTTTTAAAGCTTGGTTAAACAAAAGCACGTTGTGAATTCAAAGCTTTTGCCTATTCATCGGTAGCCTTACCAATAATCCTATAGGGGACAATGTATCTGGATGTTCGCCAACACCTATATCGAACAGTATCGTAAATCACATTAACATATACCTAGCTATTAAAAACGGCTGACTGTAATATGCCTGTTGTACTATTTAACAGTGACGGGCGACGGCCCGCTTTTGCTACGAGCGGTCACTACTTGTGCCTGATTGATTTATTGGCGGGTAGGTACGTGCTACGTAGAGTTCGGTATATATGTACTTGTTTACTGATTGAAAATGTGCGTAGACGTGGTATGTTTTTTTATTTCGTTTTATACAGGGTGGAGACGACAATCACACTAATCACATCACACTAATATTATAAAGGCGCAAGTTTGTGAGCGTGTGTGTGTGTTTATTACTTCTTCACGCTCAAACGGCTGGACCAATTTTGAAAAAAAAAAAATTGCATGGAGGTAGCTGACACCCTGGAGGCTAAGTTTTGTCCCGATATTCCCACGGGATCGACATTTACGCGGGTTAAACCGCGGGGCGCAGCTAGTACGACAATAAATTAAACTGCGATAAATGACGTGCCCAGTCTGCATACAAAAACCCAATCAACCAGTCTAAAATTGGCAAAACGTCACTACTATTTAGTTCGTTTGATAAAACACACTTTTTTTTAAATTACGATGTTAGGATTCATTGGATAGTTCCAAAATACTCTTATGCATTAGTATTGCCGTTTTGTTGTCACCACATTTTTTACGGAGAAATGACACCGTTGGCGTCGTCGTAGGGATTGCAATAAAAACTGACCGTTTTGAAAGACTGATTTGTTGTTGTTTTTTAAATCTTCGGAAGTTATCTTCAATTTTTATTTTGGGAACTACGTGTTTTATGGCTTTTATATCTGTTCTTAAGTGTGTCAAGAATTTGTCGCGATAAAATGTATAACAAACGTTTTTTTCTGTAGAAACGTTTAAAAAAATGTGAAACAAGATATAAGATGTTTACAGAAAGTTACATCATTTTT
Organism: Amphipoea oculea; assembly: GCA_945859645.1. Classification (NCBI taxonomy): domain Eukaryota; kingdom Metazoa; phylum Arthropoda; class Insecta; order Lepidoptera; family Noctuidae; genus Amphipoea; species Amphipoea oculea. The sequence continues at coordinate 18,386,810 of OX243864.1, read as the reverse complement.
ATTGGATTCCATGCTTTTGTAGCGGTAACCTAACTAACCTAATTAACGCTTTTTTTTTATTAATAAATGTCGATGAACCGATACGATTATCACAGGTCCAGACAGGTGGACCTGTGATAAGAAATCTTACCTCTTGAGTAGTTCAGTACCAGTGTTGACCATGTCTGCGTTGACAGGGGCCCAAGACTTTTGCACCAGGCATATCTCTCGTCTCGTGAGCCCAGAGACTGGGTTCACCACGTCGGGGTCTCCGCCCCACCAGAAGTAGCTTAGCCAACCGCCCATTGCCACCTGTGAAGAAAAAGAAATGCTTTTAGCATGGAAGGAAAGGCCTGGTACCTACAAACGGGGTGAATAGGGATGCAGGGGTGAATCGGGACAAAACTTTAAAATGGATTTTAACGTTGAAATTTTGCGTTAGTTTGTGGTCAATAAGGGCACGCAATCGTTAATTAAATTACAGTAAACACGTTAGGGTCCTTTTTGGCCACAAACTATATTATTTTAATGTTAAAATCCCTTTTAAAGTTTTGTCCCGATTCACCCCTGCATCCCTATTCACCCTGTTTGACGGTACCTACTTGTAACACAACATATAGTCTGTTTGTGTGTTTTTTTGTGGCATTGTAAAATAACAATTTTACAACAAATTTTTTTTTTTTTTTTGTGTAACAACCCTACCACAGACCATATAATAGTAACACAAATTTGCCATAGTAGGTACCTATAGCCATTTCATATAAACCGTCAAAGAATTACAATTCAAGTTGACAGTCCAAACTCAAACTTAAAGCATTTATTTCAATTAAACCATTACAGGCACTTTTGAATTGTCAAAATTAAGTAGTCGGTCAGTTAGTCAGAAAGTTGAAGCTAGTTGCCCATTCCAAAGCGTAGATCTCTATGGAGAAGAACGGACAAGAAACTCCATGGACACTCTTTTAAATCAAGAGTCCATTTCGCAGACTTTACCTAGAGTAATAGGGTAGTTTCCTGGGTAAAAAAATAATAATTCTAATTAGTCCGTCAGTTAGATTATCGAAAAATAATGGACCCTTATTTTTTCTTTTGTCAATCAAACAAAAAACGAAAAAGATAAAGCGCGTCAAAATTTGGGAGTGGGGGGTCGTGACGTCACGCCGTGCTAAAAAGTGTCGCACGGCGTGACGTCACGCGGAATCTTAACAGGCGATATCGTCATCATTTTTTATATAATTGACAAAAGAAAAAATATGGGTCCAATATTTTTTGATAATCTAACTGACGGACTAATTAGAATTTTGTAGGAAACTAGCCTATTGTGTCTTCAAAACCGTTGTTGTAAAGTATGTATATGGCGGAATGCTCACCTTGTGAGCGCACCTTAGGAATGTAAAATTATTCTTATTAGTTTTGTGCTTGATTTGATTGGTTTGCAAGGGTACTGTCGCGTAGGTAGTTGTTAGTCTGGGTTTTTTTTTTCAGGTAAACATTATTGAGTAGCTTTGTGTCCAAAAGACTCAGGTAGACCACGATCCTTAACCGGTCGAATGCCGTAATTACAGACACAATCAAAAAGTCATTGTGTCTCGCGTGGATCCACGTTTAAGTATACGAAGGGTTAATGTAATTAATTAACAAGGATATTATCAGACCGAACTTTTATTTGGTATAATTAAATATTACACTAAGTAGATATATAGTCAGTGGGAATGCTTTGTCTGCCAATATGGCGGGTCACAACAACGCAAATTGTACAAAAACCATACTTTTTTGCCTAGTTAGGTACCTACCTATTTCACTAATTTGTTCAGCATTAATTCAAAAACAGTTTTGCTATTCAATTTGAAACCTAAATTACCGGATGTGCATGTGCCATTCACAATGTAATTGCAAAATTACTGTAATCTACATAATTTACTTGGGTACGGTTCGGTACGATTTGATTCGGTAGTGTAATAACTACCGAATCAAATCGTATGAAGAAATTGCATATTTTCTTGATCGAGTCACTAGGATTCATATTACACACTTCTGACTGCCACGAATAAATATACCAATTGATTAATTTACATTTGCATATGCGGGAGTCAATTTACTGTGTAAAATGGACCTTGAGATAATCAGCTGAATTGGCTATTTTACTAAATGGCTCTAATGTATGTGTTTAATAGTCGCGCTTTTTAGGGTTCCGTAGTCAACTAGGAACCCTTATAGTTTCGCCATGTCTGTCTGTCTGTCCGTCCGTCCGTCCGTCCGTCCGTCTGTCCGTCCTCGCTTAATCTCTGTGACCGTTAGCACTAGAAAGCTGAAATTTGGTACCAATATGTATATCAATCACGCCGACAAAGTGGTAAAATAAAAATTGGAAAAAAATGTTTTATAAGGGTAGCCCCCCTATATGTAAAGTGGGAAGTGATTTTTTTTTTAATTTCAACCCTAACGTGTGATATATTGTTGGAAAGGTATTTAAAAATGAATAGGGGTTTATTAAAATCATTTTTTGATAATGTCAATAATTTCGGAAATAATCGCTCCAAAAGTAAAAAACAATGTGTCCCCCCCCTCTAACTTTTGAACCATAAGTTTAGAAAATATGAAAAAAATTTGAAAAGAAGGACTTTCTAGGAAAATTATTTTGAACTTGATAGAAACAACAGTTTTTGTACAAAAAAAAAACAAAAAGTTGTACAAAATCATTTCTGGACTAAGTTCGTAGTATAATCGTATATGCAAGCATTTTTTTTAACTTCGTTTATATATTTTATTATCCTGAACGTATCTTTTTTTCAAACAAAAAAAGAATTATTACAATCGGTTCTCGCAATCCAAAATTACCCCCGAAAACTTCTGGCACGTCTATGTATTAATTAGTAACCCAATTCCCCAAGAGATGGCGCAGTAGGTACTTATTACATTGGGTCGGGTATTATCGAATTGTACGTGGGAACACTTATTGTGACAGACGGGAAACTACGGAACCCTACACTGAGCGTGGCCCGACACGCTCTTGGCCGGTTTTTCAAACAAAGATATGCTGTAACCAACTCAAAGTTGTTACAGTAGGCGCGGCAGACCCCGCAGAAGATGGTGGGATGAGCTGGAGAAAACTAACGACCAGTGGTCCCCATTAACCTTGGATCAAAAGAGCTGGAAGTCATGGGTTTGCCCAGAAGTGGGATCATCATCATCATAATCAGCCTATAATGTTCCCACTGCTGGGACACAGGCCTCCTCTCTGTGAGAAGGAGTGGGCCGTAATCCACCACGCGGGCCCAGTGCGGGTTGGTGGATGTCACATATCTTTGAATTTTTGGTTTTAGGACATGCCGGTTTCCTTACGATGTTTTCCTTCACCGTTTTGAGAGCAGTGGTGATGAAATAATTTACACAAAGTAAAGTGCTTGTCTGGGTTCGAACCTACGACCTACAACTCGTAAGTCGTGTCCGTTACCACTGGGCCACCACTGCTCTCTCAGAAGTGGGATGTTACAGGCTAACAGTAACAGATACTCAACATTTTTGTAATTCGTCATGGGTTATTTCACGTTTAACCAACATAACTAAATTATAGAATTTTATTTTGACACACACTCACAAACTTTCGCCTTTAGAATATTAGTGTGAGTGTGTGTGTGATGTGATAATAATTAGAAATAGAAAAAAATTGAAAATATTTATTGTCCAGGTAATACAGTAAGCAGGTTCACTGGTTAACAGCAAGTTAAGACGACATGAGTAGCTTAAAATATTACCTATCTACAGCTGTTACAATATAATTTGCTATTGAGCCCCAAACTAGACAGTTAGTCTGTAGATATCTTGAGGCTTCGGAGCACGAATTCCAGTTCCAATTAAGTTCCAATTATGATAACAATTAAGATTAAGAAATAAAAATGGACCAATTTATAACTATGAGCAACCCCTTCATGACGTATGCGCCACCCTGTATGAATTAACGTTATATATAAAAAGGTGCATTTTGAATGCTTACAATACTTTTTGGCCAAATAATCAGCATTGCCATACAAGGTGGCAATGCTGCCAGCCTTTTCGGCACGTTTCCTATTGACAGCGATTCGGACAAATTTTTTGATGCCCTTTGATTATTTCTCTCCTCCTTTTTATATACTTGTACATAAATTATTATTATTTTAAGACAGACATAAATTACAGGTGTTATGTTATGTCAAAGACACAAAATGTTTTTGGATGTCATTTACTTATTTTTAAACAAAGTGAGGAGATACTTTGTATTCTTTCACTGCTCTGAAGGCTATAAGTTAACCGGCTTTTTCGAAATAAAAATAACTTATGAGTCATCGAAAAACTATGAAGAATCTATTCAACGATCCATGGAGCATAATCACTAAACAAAAACTATTTAGGTATATTTTTTTTTGTATAAAAATTAAACAACCAAACTTAAAAACTAAACTTTTGTTTGCAAACGGGTTCTTTTCTGTTTTTTTTTTAATATTATTTTTGTCTCGTTTTATGTAAAATTTCAAACGTGAGAGCATCCGGCTTATTTACAAACTAGCTTCAGCCCGCGACTTCGTTCGCGTGAAACTTCTTGTTTCCCCCGAGCCACCCCGTCGTATCGCATCACCCACCCGCGCTATCACTTAACGTTCTTTTTGACTTTTTTTCTTTTTGCTCGGCTCCTAAGGGTCATGGCGTAATGTTAAATAGCCTATAGCCTTCCTTAAGAATTGGGCTATCAAATGCAAGAAGAATTTTTCAAATCCGACTGGTAGTTCCAGAGATTACCCCCTACATACAAACTTACAAACAAATTTTACCTCTTTATAATATTATAGTATAGATATCTAATCAAATACGTTCATCGATTTTGCACACTATGAAACCTGTTTATTTAATAATGAACTATTCATAACTAATTTAAGTGACACTTTAGAAAACACATCTAGCTTATACCGCTGAGTTGTACAGACGCCAAGCACATCAAGCTACTACAATCTGTCAAATTTGTTTAATAGACTTTTAACTTTATCGCTAAAGCATTAGGTTCAAGGTTGATTGGTAAAATTTGACAGTTTCGGATAGCTTGATTGATGTGCTTGCGTCTGTACCTAATTGAGAGGTCATACCAATTCTGCCCTTTCTAATAAACGTATTTTCTTTCTTTGAACTAGTAACCCCACCATTACAAGCAAACACAGCCTAAAGATATTTACTAGAACCCTAATTTCGTAACACACTATCAAACGCAATCTGAATCGTTTTGATGGATGTTGCTAATCCATTGGGTCGTAAGTTCGAAAAATGTGTCTGCTCAGCAACGTAAATAACGCAATGAATATAGTTGGACTATCAAAATTCCATGCCATTGCTAGTGTGTTACTTAATCACCCCGCTGGACCTTACAAAGACATATACTGATATCAATAAAACAAGTAAATTAATCCATGAGGATTTGCGATTTTCCACGAATTTTCTTCCGACAAAAAGATACTAGAAAAGCCTACCTTTCCACCTTTATCCTTCTTCAGAAACATAGACACAGCAGTTAACAATATCAAAACCGAAGATAGATAAACGTACAACATTTTATCACAAAAACTCACAAACGAATAATTATAAAACGACTGGTCTACACGAATTTAAGTAGCAAACTAAAGCTGCTCCAACAAGTTGTTGACGTTTTACTAAAACTTGTTTAAATACCTAAAAGTGAAATTTATCTCGGTCACAAGACGAAAATCAAATATTACCAATAGAAGCAGGTTGGCTTTTTTGTGACGTGTGTACGAGGCCTACGAGGGTGACGTAGTTTATTAATGAACTCTGGTGGTTTTATGAAATGTCTCGTGTATCGCCTCCTTGGTTCCTTATAAGAATGAATGGGTAAACCTCTTAGGGAAATTAGTCATAGAGCGAGCCCCTTTTACTCGTACATCATACAAGTTTAGGTTATTATGTTGTAGTAGAAGCTTCCATAAATATCGTCTTCGTAGAACGGCGATGCATCATGCATCGTAATGAGCTGTTTGTCATAGGTTCATCAGTTCAGGTCAGGTTAATAACAACTGTAGTAGAATTTATGTTTCCAAGAGATTGGGAACGTTTACGAAGCATTTTTTCACAAAATTGGTTGAGTCATTTCGTAGTGATCTTTGGGACAGTGGATTCCAGCTACTATATCAGTGATCTATCAGTAAGCCAATTCCCGTAATTAATAACATTCAAAATCTAGTCGCAATCTCAACTCAGTGATAACAAATGTCAAAAACTTGTCAAAAATATATGGAAAAAACTTTTCAAAAATACCTCTAATTTCCAGAGGTATTTTTTGACAGATTGAGACTGAGACCAGACTGTAAACGTTCTTATTTACGAGAATTGCCCCTTAGAAGTACAATTTATTTAGTTTGCAAGTATTGCACCCCTTCATCACTTATACGCCACCTGTATTAATTAACGTAACATAAGAAGGTGTGTTTTGAATGTTTTCATTGCTTTTAGTTTTACCACACCCCGGACACTCCATACAACGCTCGCAAAATAATTACCTACTACTACTACATTAAAAAATGACGTTTGTATACGTATGAATGTGTGCGTGAGGTACTTGTGTTTGCGAGCGCTCTTGTTAAGGTGAATGGGTAGTAGTAGCCCGCGAAATTCAATTTTTCTTACGTTTTTAGCAATTTTCAGGTCAGTGTCAGGTTGTATCTTGATGAAAATTTGATTCGCGACTATAACAGGTACGTATTCACAGAATTATAATCATTAGAATCATTAATACATCTTTCTAAGTTAGATTTCTACCGTTAAGAACAAATCTCGTATGGAAAAGTGTTGATGGTAGAAATCTAACTTAGAAAGATGTATTAATGATTCTGATGATTATAATTCTGTGAATACGTACCTGTTATAGTCGCGAATCAAATTTTCATCAAGATAAAACCTGACACTGACCTGAAAATTGCAAAAAACGTAAGAAAAATTGAATTTCGCGGGCTACTACTACCCATTCGCCTTAAAGAACTGCAACGAATACGCCGAAGTGCGGGGTGAGGTGCGGTAACTGACGTTAGTGCGGGGAAGGGAGTGTCCTTTCTGTACGTAGTACTTTAAGTATTCTGTGGTTTTACGTTTGAAAATTCTGCAGCTCTGTGTTGTCTGACTGCATTTTGTTTAATCGAAGTCAATAATAACACCTGTGTTACACTTAATTGAATAATACGAGATTTCAATATAGGAGTATGATTAGTTTAGAAATATAAGTACGATTTATTACATGTGGGTATGTTTACTTATGCTGGATTATATTAAGGAAATGTGCCGAGTCCCCACTAAGTATTTATTTACCCTATGCTATAGTATATATACACATGAGACTTAAACATAACTGGCGAAATGGACACACATCTTTTTTTTGTGTGGGAAATCATCAAATGACCCCTCCCGCTCTGGGTGGAGCGGAAGGGCGTGTCAGACTCTTACTGACTATAACCCACCCGTGTTCCTTCCTTAGCCCTTTATGTTCTGGGGTAGCGGTAACCCTTTCGGACAAACCCGCAGCCCCGGCAGGTTTCGGCCCTAACAGGCCCCTTCCTTTATGCTGACATCCCTTTGAGGCGCGCGTGAAACACACATCTTGGGCCCTGAGATTGATGTGTGATTCCGGCTACTTTATCAGTGACTAGCTTCAGCCCGCGACTTCGTTCGCGTGAAACTTCTTGTTTCCCCCGAGCCACCCCGTCGTATCGCATCACCCGCCCGCGCTATCACTTAACGTTCTTTTTGACTTTTTTTTCTTTTTGCTTGGCTTCTGAGGGTCATAGCGTAATGTTAAAGCCTATAGCCTTCCTCAAGAATTGGGCTTTCAAATGCAAGAAGAATTTTTCAAATCCGTCTGGTATTTCCAGAGATTACCCCCTACATACAAACTTACAAACAAATTTTACCTCTTTATAATATTAGTATAGATATATCAGAACTACAATATTTAGTCTGCCTATCTGATTATTTAGAAGAGAAAATAGCTTCCAAATAGGTTGTTTGCTCTCCTAAGCCTTGTAATAAAACCATAAAACTTGACATTTTAATAATCATGCAATACCATCATTATGCAGCATTTTATATACATATTGACATTGATGAATATTATAATACAAAACGACATGAATTTTGACTGTTGGTCTGGCAGTAATGAGTACTTTATGCGGCCTTCCCAAATGTCCTTTCTTTGGTATTGTTCGTCGAGTCGTTGAGCTCCTCATGTTTTGGGTTGAGCTACACGATTACTGACAAATGCTTGCACTGACTGGACTGGTCTACTCAAATCTGTGTGGTACTTTCCTCAAAAGACCATTTCAGCCATCAATCTACATGGTCTTCACGTGATCTGATCAAGATTATGTCTGGACTTTAAAAGATACCTCCTCGGGCCCTGCAGCGCCGTACGGGGTGAAACTCTTTCCGTTTAGGGGGAACCCGACAAAAAGCGAAAATTTTATCAGCGTAGGGTAGTTTAGGAACAGTCAAATGTTGAGTGTTAAATAACTTGGAACTAGACAATTTAAAATTATACAATTGAATGGCAAAGCATTACGAAATACGCTGGCAAGGCTATTTATGTATTTCTAAACAGGAACATATTTAAAATACTTATCACATCATTTTGAGTTGGAAAACTATACTATTTATTTAAGACCAAGCGACTCGTCTTTGAGGGCCATATTTTCTCAGAAGATTAGTATTTTTCTTCTTATTGTATACGAATTACGAAATGGCGTAGTTGTAAGCTGGAATTCAGACCAAAATTCCGGCTAAAGCTACTTACCGTTTATTTAATAAACCTTATCATATTTGTTTCTCATCCGCTACTCCAAATTGACACAAACAAACACTGTGTAACTGTGTGCAATAAAATTACGTTGAATATATAAGACTTAGACACACGGCATAACAAAGTGTGTCAATATTTGCGTAGGTGGAAATCACATGGCTCTAGCTAACAACCTGAACCAACATTACAGTAATCGTTGTTCGCGAGGGTCTAGTTTGTAGGGACGTGTGGTTTATTACTTTTGCTTTCTATTTGTACGTAGGTACTGTTGGCAGGATTAGCTGAGGACCTGCGAAATAAAATAGAGAACATAGAAACTAAAATGGCAGGCTGGGGCTTGTGGCTAAGTAATAATAGCCGCACGGGTCGATCGATCAGGTTAAACTACGCTTGCCGCGGTTGGTCCGTAGATGGGGTGAAAAGTAGATCTTTACATACCAAGACCCCTCCGTGCCTCGGAATGCATGTTAAACCGTTGGTCCCGGCTGTCATTTGTGGATCTTTGACAGTCGTTACGGATAGTCAGAAGGCCGAAAATCCGACAACCAGTCTTAGTAAGAGGTATCGTGTGTTACCCAGTAACTGGGTTGTGGAAATCAGATAGGCAGTCGCTCCACGTTATTATTATTAGCCTGTGACGTCCCACTGCAGGGCAAAGGCCTCCCTACTCTCTTTCCACGTAAAATACTGTTATTCAGCTGCAACCGGTTAGACTGGAAGCCGACCCCAACATAATTGGGAAAAGGCTAGGCAGATGACAAACAAAATAATATTGTAGGGAGATGAACGTAGCAGTTCTCGACGATAAAGGTGTCGCAAAAACTTCAGAAGTAGATGATTTGCATTTTGCACTAACAAGACAGTGCGACTCCAATAAATCCAGCAGTAAACCAGGTGCAGTTATTGTGCTTAAGCTAGAATTATTAGTGGCGAGAGAGTTTGAAGCTTCAACGATGTGTCTTTGAGGACTCCCATGCTAAGCAGTGCACATCTGCGGACCCACCGGGATGGTATAACAAAGTCAAAAAGACGAAGCTTAAACCTTGTGGCGTCTACATACGAGTACCATGTAAGGTCCGGCCCCCGCTAGTTAGCTCTTAGATTTAAACAAAAACAAACTATACTTAAAATAAATGTTCTTTTATATCGATTTTATTCAATTTCGAGCGGCAATTGTTGTTTACATCTTTGGCAAATTTAGCGCGGCCGGACCTCAGGTACCTAGTTTTAAAAAAAGTTTCGTCAAAAGCTTTTCTAGTCTCCCATCTGAGGAAGAAAAAATAGCTAAACACTTAAGTACCATACATACTAGAGAAGTATGAGGAAAAGGGTGTAAAGTTCACTCATTCTCCATAGAAAAGAGAGGTTCCTCCGACCAGACGGGTGTTGTGTCTGGCGGGCAACTGCCCGATGATTCACGTCAGGCCGTTGTATACTTATACGAGTATGCTAGTTGCGCGGTAAACTCTGCTTGCGAGATGCAGGATTTTGCGTGACGTCAGTATGACGCGTAGTGCGTATGTGGCGTTGTAGATACCGCTACAATACCATCCAGTAAAAGACAGCAGGCTAATAACAATGTAAGGTTTATAGCTGTTTGGTTTAAACCCAAAAATTCGCTATACGGCCCAGGACCTTGGGGATAGGTGTCAAGTCACCTTTTATAGCCGTAATGGCTTGTTTCCTTCGCCTACGAGTAGTTACAATGAATCCTATTTCCCTACAATTGATTTTTACGAGTTGCGGGGTATCATGTAACTGATACGATGTTTTTTATTGCCAGTCTTGGATAGAAAATATGACGAATTTGAATGAGATTATCAAATGAGACTTACGAAAACACACCTTGAATCAAGAAATGGGGAAATACTATGAATTACGAAAGGTCAGAGAGAGAAGTCAACAGCTACAACAAACCAGGCAAACTTTTAAATTTAATTTCTAAGAAACGTATAGAATAAGTAGGTACTTAAAAAGAAAGACAGACACAAGGTCACAGATATCGAGTCGAAGAGAAAATACAGTTCACATCCAAGAAGATCGTCGACCTCATTGATCTGGCGGAATTAAGTAGGTATAGCTGTACCTCGACAGAACGATATCCAATTTGGTCGCGAAACCATTACCTTTGCCATAACTGTAAGTCGTATGTACCTTGGTAGTACCGCACCCCTGACCCGTCTTATAGGAAATTATAGTAGCATCGATATCTACTCTCTACTCTTTCCGTCAATTCCGTACGAGACTTTGAACCAGCTCGGAGTCTCAAGACCTCTGTGCGACATGGGCCACCTATTAATAATTGTATCCTTTTCCATTTCCTTCTTTTTTGTATATTTCTCTACTTCCCATCCGTATTTGTGAACATAACTCATTTTCGCTTTATTTTGTTACTTCTAATTCAACTAACGGAGATACCGTTCACGTCCTCGAATCATTATGTCCTCTGCTAGTGCTGTGCACTTATGGAACTCAAATGGACTTGGGCAGGGCATCAGAAGATCAATTCTCGTAATTTAAAACGTTCAAAATCTAGTCGCAGTCTCATCTCGGCGACAAACAAATATCATGATTTGTCTAAAATGTTGGGAAATTAGAGGTATTTTTGAGAGATTAAGACTGAGATCAGGACTGTGAACGTTCTTCGTTCTATATATATACTTCGTTCTACATATATTAAATACCTAATAATTTAGTAACTTATGACGCGAGTGAAAATCTCGCCAATGACGTCTAATGAGTTCTCTAATTAGTAATATTAGGTCAGTTAACACCAGTAGGTGTATTAACGTAAAGTAGCGGTTTTATCAAAAGCAACATTTTAATAGCTTAGACCTTGATTAGTATTTTTGAATTTCCCCTGATTGCGAAGTTTAGTTATCCTTAGATAGAATACCTATGTAATCTTTCTTTATAACAAACTAGCGACCCGCCCATGTTTGGCACGGGTGCAATCATAGAAATATATCTATGTGTTCAATCTACTGATGTCGCAATTGTTTTAAAACATGAGATTTTTTGGGTACATTTAAACCTTCCGGAGTTTAGGAAATTCTATTAATCATGGGTGAAAGCGCATCAAAATCCATTGAGTAGTTTAGAATTCAAAATAAAATTCAGTCTTACCAAGGGGTATCGTATTACCCAGTAACTGGGTTGTGGAGGTCAGATAGGAAGTCGCTCCATGTAAAATAGTATTCAGCTGCATCCTGTTAGACTGGAAGCCGACCCCAACATAGTTGGGAAAAGGCTAGGCAGATGATGATGATGTCATGTCTATACTCATGTATAGAATTCAAAATAGAGAGAAAAATAAATGTTATTCTAATATTTAAAAATATAATTTGATTTTTTTATTGATTGTCGCGTGGAGTTTATTGCCTGCTCGCACGTTTTCCCGTCCCCGCTTTCGTCTTTTTCACACATTGCCGGGTACGCATTCGGTACTGTATAGAATGCCTAGGCAAAGTATGAAATAAATAATATTTCATACATTACCTAAACGTTTTAGGTATTCTATACATTGCCTAGGTATTGTATAGAATACCGGATTATACAGATTGCCGGTAACATATATATAATGAAATAAATAAGAAATAATTCAGCTGTTACAGAAACAGACGAAAAGCGGCTTTGTTTATGGAATTACAATAGAATTTATGAGAGTCCATCCTTGCTCCATAAGCTTAGTCACTCCCTGTGTATATACAGTATACAGTAGTATATATGCAGTAGTATATGTCAGCAGGAACTTTAGTCTAGATAACAGTTTCGCAATACTGTTATCAGTTACGGTACCCACTCAAACACCTTAAGTTTGCCTTGGAATAATAGTATAATACCCTGGCTTAAGTTTGCTTGGGTTGAATAAACCCTGTACTTAGCAACCTATGTATATTTAATAGTGAAACTAAGATCGTTCTACTCAACAAAGTTATATAGCCTGCACGGCTTATAAGTTCTGTTGAATCCTTTTGCTTAATAATCACAGGAGTTTATTTATAAACGATGTTTAAAGTTAAGTAATGATTAGCGATTGATTAACCAAACAACCTTTATAGATAAACCTCAATGTTTGACTAAAGGCAATTTATCAGCAATTCTATGCTGAACTATGAAGACTTCGCTTCGTTAATAAAGAAGATTCGAAAGTATTTAAATCTGGCGACTATCTTTTTACTCTGTTGACACACCAGGAAAATACAATTTGAGACGTTTACCAACTGATTAACTAAGCACTAGGTGATGACGATAGGTACCTACAGTCAACAAAACAGATAAGTATGCAGGATCGTCGGATATAGTTGAAGTTTAGTAAGACACCGATGGATGTTGTCACCTGAAATTTAATTTGATAAATGAGCTGTTTGTTTTCTATTAATAAAATTAAATTTTATTCGAGAACATCCGTCGGTTTCTTACTAAACTTCAACTATATCCGACGATCCTGCGTACTTATCTCTTTTGTTGAATGTACCTACGGCGAAAATATTGCGAAGGAAGCAACACTTGATGCATTGAGCAAGTCGGGATTAATGATGTACGTTATTTTTCTATGTTTACAAGAAAAGAATTTTCTTCACTGCTGGGACACTGGTCTCGTCTCGGTGAGAGGGAGTGGGCTGTAATCCACTGACGTTGGTAGACGTCACATGTCTTCGAATTTTTGGTTCTAGGATATACCGGTTTCCTCACGATATTTTCCTTCATCGTTTTGTGGTTTACCTTCACAGTGGTGATGAAATAATTTACACAAAGTAAAGCACCTGGCTGGGTTCGAAACTACGACCTACAACTCGTAAGTCGCGACCGTTACCTGGGCTACCACGGCTCTCCTATTGACTCGTAATTGACTTACCCCCTTACTAATAAACGTATTATAACAGATGAATAGTTACACACGGATCTCTCTCTTTCGGTCGTCAGTAATTTCACTTTCGAAAGAAGAAGAAAAAGCGTTGTGTAACTATACAGACGATATACAGCGTTTATTAGTAAGGGGGTTAAAGTCCCAAAGTAGCATTGGGACTGTCAGGATAGTACCAGGCCACTCAGAAAGTATTGCCAAAAAAGTTTTTATATATGAGAGACTGGCCATCTATTTTGAAAATATGATTATTTGTAAGTAAAAATAGGTACGTTCTAATTTTGAAATTTCCCTCCACATTTGTCTGCGAGCTAATTTAAATTATCGTGTCTCATTAAAAAATGGATCTGCGTCGGGAACATTTTCGCTCTATGATTTTACGATTTCAAGTGTCGTCTGAAACCGGACGAATCGTACGATAGACTTCAAATGGCATTCATGGATGAAGGCCCTTCTAAGGCAACCGTGTATCGTTGGTATAACTAATTCAAGCGCGGTCGAATAGCTTTGGGGGACCATAGGCGAGTTACGTATCTAGAGATTCAGCACATACTGCAGGTTGGATTGGGAAGCCTTCACGAAATTCTACACGTGCATCTTCGCGTGAGGAGGATATTGCACACAACCGCACCGATGCACAGAAGCAGGCCCGGGTGGAATGGTGCCGTGATATGATAAACAAATTTGAAGCAGGCCCGTCTCTCGTGTTTACGACATCATTAGTAATGAGTCTTGGATTTATCAATACGATCCAGAAACGAAGCGCCAGTCGACGGTTTGGGTGTTTCAAAACGAATCAAAGCCTACCAAAGTGAAGCGATCTAGAAGCGGGGGAAGATTATGATCGCGAGCTTTTTCAATTTGACTAGCTACTTAGTGTCAATTCCTTTACGGAACCAAAGAAGCATCAACGCTGAATGGTATACTACCAAATGCTTGGCAGAAGTTTTCTCTGTTGTGAGCAACAAGCGACCAAACATAGGGCTCCGCGGGCTACTGCTCCACCACGACAACGTGCCGTCGCAAACCACGCTCAAAACGAGGGACTTTCTGAACAGCACGCCGGTCAAACTCCTGGGTCACCCTCCTTACAGCCCTGACCTAGCACCGTGTGACTTCTTTTTATTCCCGAAAATAAAAAATCAGTTCAAAGGGATACAATTTTCGTCGCCGGAAGATGCGCTGTCAGCGTTCGAGCAGGCTGTAAACGAGGTGTCTGCGGCGGACTGGAAAAAGTGTTTCGAAAAAACTGGTTCAGACGCATAAAACTTTGCATAGAGGCTAGTGGAGAGCACTTTGAAAATATTTAATAAAGAACCTCCTTTTTTGAAGTCGGTTAAAAAATATTTACCTATAGAACATTTTTATTTTCGCAAAACTGTCTGAGTGTCCCACGTAGAGTAAATAATAGTCTAAAGTAGGTATGTATGCAAATAGTCTGAGTGCTTGCTCAGATTATTAGGTGTTTGTATATTACTAGAAATATGTTGTAAGTACACAAATTTGATGTAGGTAAGTATTATCATTACATATTCACGGGTTTTTTAAAACAACCTTAAACTGATTTGACGACTACACTGCTCTTATCCCAATATATTTGGGGTCGGTGCAACTTGTCTTTTTCTTCCATACTTCTCTATCAATCGACATGTCGCTAGTCAGTCAAAATCTATGGACATGGCAAATCCTTTTTCAACCATATGCAGATATAAGTAGTACGGTCTATATTGTCATCTTACTGGTCAACCTTGCTCCATCCTTAAAGTTACCATCTTGTTTTAATCGCTTTCACATTGCCAATTTTTTTTTTAATACGAATTAGCCTTTAAAACTGAAATTGTATTTGATGTTTTTTAGAATATATCTACCGATTATTATCAACTGCAATGGCGACATGTCAAAACATCGAAATTTCTGTGCTGTATCTAAGTTAAATATTAATTTATTAGACACATCAACCTTCCGGAAATAATGCTCTATATATGATGATGAAAACTGCATCAAAGTTAAGCTCTAAGCAGTCACACAGACAGACAAGAAAAGCTTTGTTGCTTTATACTATTTTGTTGCTTTATACTATTATATTCCCTCTTTGCGGTGCATATATCGACAAAACTCTTATATGATAAGAGCGAGCAGGGCATACAACTCGATGTGTCAGAGTGTTGATGATCTTGATTTATTTTCCACCAGTGTTCCTAAATTAAAAAAAATACTGTGTAAAAACTTCTTTGAATATCACTAAAACCTGTTCAGTCTTTTCTTGATTTTCTCCGAGTGCTTACTTATTCTTATTCTTGCTACCGCTTACCTGTCTACTGTTTCTTGTGCTACACTAATATTGTCAGTGAAAACTTTTAATTGGCCTTCTTTCACTAAATGTCAACTATCTGTATCCTACCTGTAAGTTTTCTTAAGAAATAAAATAAAATACCATGACTAGGTTCTGCCCGCGACTTGGTCCACGTGCACCCTCCCCCCATTCACCCTCTTAGGGGTGGAATTTAGAAAAATCGTTTCTTAGTGTATACCTACTCTTCAAAAAGAACACACCATCCAAACTTCATGTTTATAGGACCAGCGGTTTAGGCTGTGCGTTGATATATCAGTCAGTCAGGACATTGAATTTTATATACAGGGTGTGGCGTAAATAGTGGTCCACCGTTAAGGATTCGATATATCAGATAATTTACTATAACATATTACAATTTTGGATCTCATCGTGGATGGAACACGGATTTGATAAAAAAAATTAAGATTACGTATGCAGCAACTTTCATAAATTTACTATCTTATAAATATCTTTTTTATTTTACAATAAAACTTTATAAGCCATGAACTGATTAAATACAAAAAAAAATGCGATTTCCATAATGTTCCAAAGGAATTAAGGATTGTGAATTAACATGGTAGATACATACCAAAGGTCAAAGATAACATATTAATACTTTAAACCAATTAATAAAAAAAACAATCCACTAATGGTTGGACGTCCTTTAATTAACAAATTGGCAACTACATATAACTTAATTAAAGTAACGTCAAAAGTAGCGGATACTTTTAATATTTTGGTATATGTTTAATTAACGAGAAAGTCGCACTTTTGAGTAATGGTGTCGCACAGGCCGCTAGGGAGAGCGGGTTCGATATTAGTGACACCACGCAATAAATGGATTTCTTCAAAACAGTTGCTATTTTAAACTAAAAATTTTACACAGCTCTAGAAATTTCTGCTGTATTGTAGTTTCGTTTACAAGCACTCATTCCTCATACACAAACTGTGTTTTCGGAGGTTATTTGAAAAAGAAAGAAGTTACAACGTAAAAAACACACTTTTTGCTTTTTCTAACCGAATCTATGAGCCAGTACACATATTAAATTTACCTAATCATCACTGATTGGTCACAAATGGTGGGTTCTCCAACTTCCCAAAGATTGAGAAACTAGCTTCATCCCGTTGCTTAGCGTTCTGTCTGACTTGTTTTGTTTTTGTTATGTTAAGTAGCCTAAGCTGTCCACAAGAGTCAGGCTATCAACTGCAAAATGAGTTTTTCAAATCCGACTAGTTGTTCTAGAAATTAGCGCGTTCAAACAAACAAACTCTTCAGCAATATACATAGATATAGATAATCAGCTCTGTATTCACGAGCAAAAGGCACAAATTCAGGAAGCATATACATACATAACATACATAATCACCATACAATGATCCCACTGCTGGGACACAGGCCTCCTCTCTGTGAGAAGGAGTGGGCCGTAATCTACCATGCGGGCCCAGTGCGGGTTGGTAGATGTCACGTCTGCGAATTTTTGGTTCTAGGACATGCCGGTTTCCTCACGATGTTTTCCTTCACCGTTTTGAGAGCAGTGGATTCAGGAACCATCCTTCCTGAATTTGTGCCTTTTACTGATAATTATGATTTCATACCTCCGTGTTCGTGAAAAACTTTATGACTCAAGTCGACACCTGCTTTTTACACCTTATTTTTCTTTTATTATGGAACTCACGTAAACGTTGCAACTTTTCTAACTAATTTTTATTCGACAGGCGCAAAAAACTTCCTTAGACATGAATAATGCCGACGTAAACTTTTTAACTTGGCTAAGTTTTAATAATTTTGTCAAAAAAGTCTCTACGTGCCTCCCTACCTCACGAGGTACATATCAACTTGTTTGGTAGTACGTGTTGGCTGTAAATTGGATGTCAATCATCGTTCTTGTTAGTCAATGGACGGAAAATTTTGTTATCAATTTAGAAATAATAATGTCATCATCTGCCTAAGCCTTTTCCCAACTATGTTGGGGTCGGCTTCCTTCCAGTCTAGCCGGGTGCAGGTGAATACCAGTATTTTGTATGGAGCGACTGCCTATCTAACCTCCACAACCACAGAACAGATAAAACAACCCAGTAACTGGGTAAGACTGGTTGTCAGACTTTCTGGCTTCTGACGACCCCTAGGTGACAAATTTCAAAGATCCACGAACAAAAAAAAAAAAAAAATTACGAAATCGGTCGCGAAAAAAAAATCAGCTGTTCCCTACATTTGTGTTCGCATAACTTGTTAAAATGTAGGGAACAGCTGATTTTTTTACGCGAGTGATTGCATTCATTTTTTGTATATCGTCAGAAAAGGCGAAAACAAGTATGTGGTATAATTTATTGCATATAATGTGGTTTCCATACTGTATAGGTACACCTCTGCCTAATACTTTTTTTTTGTGGATGGGTAATCATCAAATGACTGCTCCCGCTCTGGGTGGAGCGGGAGGGAGTGTCAGACTCTTATTGACTAAAACCTACACGTGTTCCTTCCTTAGCCCTTTATGTTCCGGGGCAGCGGTAACCCTTTTGGACAATCCCGCTGTCTGCCTAACCCTTACGAGGAGAAGGATGATGTTATGATAAGTTATGTATTATAAAATAGCTAATCACGTCGGCTACATAACCTTGTTATGTTATGCTCGGATTGTTACATCTTATCTTAGTTTTTACTGATAGATTGCCGGAGCTCCCTTTGCTTGAACTCGGGGTCGTGACCCAATCATATCCGCCACTTTGATGGACATATCAATACGTGTTTATATTAAACTTCGACCACACATAACGCTTTTATATCAACCGATGAAAATATAAATAGTTTTAAGAACGTACCTAATATATTTTTGGCAAATCAAAACATATTTATTTTTGAGGCTGACAAATTGCTTTTTACAATGAACCGGTCATAGGTAAAAAGGCAAGGTTTTTTTTGTTTTGTCCGAAATTGTTCTAAAACCATGGTTCCTCTGCCGGTAATTAATTGGACTGTGGCGGGTGGCTCCACTCATGCCACGTCAAACCAATTGAACTCCAATAATTGCATTAACCCAGAATCGACCGCGACTATGAACCAATTGAAACATTATTCACGACCAGCCTATTAGTTGATCAAGGCTGCCAATTGAATATTTAAAGTAGATTGATTGAAGGGTAATTAAGTAAACCACGTCACATAATATTAGTCCTCGGGAATATGACAGGGTGGAAGAATTTGTTGATCGAATCGATTATTTTATTTTGAGTTATTTTTGGCAGCCATTTTGTTTTATTATGGTGACTAGAAACAAAATGTAAACTAGTCTAATCTCACTAGCTTGTGTTGCCCCACTGCTGGGCAAAGGCCTCCCTTTCCCTTTTTCACACAATTCTGTCTTTTGCTAGTCACCAGTCCTTTTTGTAGGAGTCGAAAAACCAAAAGGAGTATGGAAGGATCGTAGCAGGTGGCGTTCTGCCTACCCCCATTGAAAGAAAGAAAGAAAGAATAAACGTATTTTCTTTCTTTTCTTCTTTCTTTTCAAAAAACTATCGGGGCTATTAATTTAATTTTTTTAGATAGCCCTGATAGTATGTTTTTATGATTATTTTCTTTGAGCACTATGCGAAGTGATTGAAAATTAAATACAAATTGGTCATAACTTTTGAACCTTAAAAAAATTTACCGACATTCTCAGGGTTAAAAAGTTTGGAAATGACCTTGCCCACGCCCCTATTCGATTTGATCCATACTTCCAGGGACACCCTGTATATATTTCTGTATGTGTATGTGTTATTTGGCAGACATTTTGTTTTATTATTTCTTGACGATGAGTAGATGACTAGAAACGAAATCACTCGCAAAAATATTTTCTGTAGAGCACTTCTAAATTCCTATGAGCTTAGCTACGCTTATATTTTTTGTTCATAAAAAATGGTAATACACTAAAGTACCTATACATTCTAACAAATACATTTTTCTAATCCTACTATCCTACTCCTACCAATATTATAAATGCGAAAGTTTGTGAGGATGTCTGTTACTTTTTCACGCAAAAACTGCTGAACGGATTTTGAAGAAACTTACAGTAATATTGCTTATACATTAGAATAACACATAGGATACTTTTTATCCCGATATTCCCACGGGATCGACATTTACGCGGGTGAAACCGCGGGGCGCAGCTAGTCTTTAATAATTCAGTCGCGTTTCGTTGCAGGCATAACTGCGCATTACCTAATGCGGTTCAGGTCTAGCTTACAGTATACCTATCAAATTAATTCTAAACAGGCTGCATATTTAGGTAAGTACAGGTTCATTAAGACGGCTGGATAGGATTACTAATTAATTATTGTCATCTAAATTCATCATGATGACTTTTAGGATCCCTATTTCGCTGGGGGTTTTCTTCTTCCATAAATGTCTATTAGCCGTCATCTCAATATGAACTCCCTTTTAGCCTACAACTTTTAATTAGGTAGGATTAGGTAAACCTGTTACCCAAAACCACTGTTAATTTGGACCTGGTAATGAAGGTAATTTTAGAGCAGCCGGTCATTTCTGTAAAAATTTCATAATGAAAAGTTAGGTGAAGTGAGCTGTCATTCCACCTAATGCAAGGGATTGACAGCTCATTTAAAGCTCATTTCACGTAAGTTTTTACGATGAGATTTGTACAGAAAGATCGGATGGCGTCTATTGTTTGAATGTTCCAAGAATCTGAATCTGAGGTTTTTGATAAATAAAGCATATTACCTATTATTAAAGAAGACGCGCACTCGGGCCCCATGACCCGAGGGTCATGGGGCCCGAGTGCGCGTCTCCTTTTAAAGGAAATTTCTCGCCGGCTGGTCGACACTTCACGTGACCAGAGGGCTGAGTCATTCTTTGGCCAAAGAATTAGCATTGCCATTCAACGTGGCAATGCTGCCAGTCTTCTAGGCACGTTTCCGGATGACAGCGATGCGGACGAGTACTACGACGCCTAAGTGACGTGTCCTTTGTTTTTGTATTTTGAAGTGAAACTTCTATACGCACGCTTGACTTGGGGAGTAAGCTGGCGAACGCGTGACGTAAGCGTTACGAAAACTGTGATCGGGCGAGGCGAACGGGAGTTGAGTGGGGGATATAAGCAAGAGAAATCAGTGCGCGCGCACATTTTCTTTCTCTCTTCCTCTCATAGCCAAATACGTTTGAAGTTTTACTTCAGTCGTGTGGTCATAAGCACATTCGGTTTTTTTTTACATATCTAGTTTTCAATTTTTGTGTGTTTTCTTTTTTGCATGCCGAAAGGTAAAATATGGCGATACCAAAGACTGTGGTGCTCAGGTGCTGTTCGTCCAAGTGCGGTTCAAATCAGTGCTCTGAGTGGAATACCTCGATATACCTACTTATGCATGAATGTAAAACATCTGCATGTTGTTTACCCATATTTGCAAATTTAAATCACTTTGAATTGTGTACTCAACCTTTATCTAATCAGCCAAATAGTTACTTAAATAACATGACTGTCTTACTTTTAAACAAACAATCAGATCATGTGACTGTAAGTCAAGTCATGTGGTTTGGGTCCATGTTATCTTAATGATACTTAATAATAAAAAAATCCTGTAATATCGTCGGTCGGAAACAGTAATGGAACATTTCAAAATGGCCTGTTCTGAGTAATTAAGGTTTAAAGTTTTTTAATATTCAAATGCTATTTTATTTTTTCTAGAGACCATTTTGTAATTTTTTTTTATTGAATAATATGCAGATTATAGCCAAGTTTATTGTGTATTACTTTGGATAAAATATTCAATTCCCTACCATTCTACATACTCATCTCAAAACATGTGATTTCGGAAATGTTCCGGTAATGAATCCGACCGACGCTATGTTGAATAAGAATCATTTGAAGTATGGTAAAATATTTGTTTTAAAAGGTAAAACAAAAGAAATAAAAGCTCAATAGCTCAACTGTCGCATGTTTTTTCATAATGAGAGCTTTCGAAATTAATTTCTTTGTCATGCTCTAGCTAGAGCATTTTATTACTGTTGTAAAACATCGCTATGCAAATTTCACAAGGAGAAGACTCAGCAGCCACAAACAAATTAAAATAATGAAAGGGGTTGAAGATTTTATACGGAGCCTGGCATAAATAATACAGTGCTAGTAATTTTTTTTTTTTCAAAATTGTTGCCATGCCTGATTGTGAAACCTATATAAATTGATAACAGCTGACACCAATGCAAACAGAAAACATAATAGGTGCTTAATTATTATTGCTTATATTTGAATAATCATTTTACGAACATCTGATTCTGTGCACATCTGTGTTTTTACGCGACCGATAAAAAAAACCTTGACTTGCAAATTACAAAAATAGATTCCGAGTGTCAAAATAAACAAACAAATCTAATATCGAAGTGTGAAATTTTTTTTTGATCGCAATTAAATTCTATTAGGCGTATAAGGCAGCGTATCTAATAAACTAATTATAAATGGAACTATTAAATGTAACATCCTGAATCCGTGACGTGTATGGCGGGTGCAAATTGGCGCCAAATTACAATATGGCCGTTGTTAAAATGATTTCTTTTATTTCAGGATATTGGACGGTTTCAGGTCTGTAACCTTAAAAAAAAAACTTTTGTGAAATTAGATTTTTTACGTCAAAATATTTCACTACATTACTATTAAGTTTTTTACCCACGACCGCGACGGTACGGAGACGGTATATGCGTTTGGGGTGCGAGGATGTATGTTTGTTTGTTTGTCTGTAATAGTATCAGTAAAAAAGGATGACAAAGAGAGTAACTGGAAGCAGATACGAACGAAGCAAGTTTAAAAAAGCTTGTAAAAAGTGACATTCTTTCAGAAATCAAAATTGGAGAATAATGTGTTCCTATAACATTGCCTTTGCTATGTGCTTAGCAACAGGCCATTTTACAGTTTCTTTATCGCTTATTTCTAACTTGTTACGAACTGTGACCAAATTGAAATGTTACGATAAGTAGGTACAATTTCATTCTACACTTATAGAACTAACATAATTATTTTACTTCTTTCTACGATCTTTTGAGATGTTATAGCTATCATAAAGTCAGTTAGGTCAAGCACAGTCTTACCAAGGGGTATCGTGTTACCCAGTAACTGGTTTGGGGAGGTCAGATAGGCAGTCGCTCCATGTAAAATATTGGTGTTCAGCTGCATCTGGTGAGAATGGGCGTCGATCCCAACCTTGTCGGGAAAAGGCTAGACAGAAGAAGATAGCAATCATAAAGACAAATCCGATAGTATCAGAAGATGGCATTAGATCTGAGGGTCTACTTTTTAAGTCCATCAACGAAAATACGGGCCCGGCTCCAAAATTAGTTGATCCGTCAAAATATGGAACAATATAAATTTTTCCGGACGGGCACATACTTATCGGGAGTAGGGACAGCTGTCTAATCGTTTTGTCATTCATTATTAGTTCGGGCCCCGAAATTATAATGAATCTTATTCATTTATGGAAACTTTTCGCACAAAAAGGTATAAATGTGGACTTAATGTCTTAGGCATTCTCTACCATTCAACTAAGGGCGGTGAAGAGATTAGATGGCAGGTGCTTTGGTTGAGAGTAACAATGATAAAAAAAACCTATTAAAACTAGGTACATAAATAAATAGGTTAATCTTATGTCCGTTGATGACCCACTGTACAAACTGCCGTTTTAAAGACTGCGGTAAATAGATGAGTAAATCATAGCACTGTAGTGTTATAAATTAATTATCAAGTATCTATGTATCTTTCTCTACTTCATGACAGTTGTTTTGAACTGACCGGGTAAAGTTTTTGTGCTTCCTGTCCTTGTCTCATGTAGCTTTGGGTCGGCGCATGACGTTTTCTTCTTCTATTCCTGTCAACCATATTCACTCCCTTTTCTATACTATTAATAAAACTGAAGAGTTTGTTTGTATGTTTGTTTGGACGCGCTAATATCTAAAACTACCAGTCGGATTAGAAAAATTCGTTCGGCATTTGATGGCCCAATTATTTAGGAAGGCTATAGGCCATTTACATCGCGCTAGCGCACTTAGGAGCCGAGCAAAAAGAAAAAAGCCAGAACGAAAGCCCACCCCGTTACTTCGCATCGCGCTATTGCATATTTATGTTACCGGCCAAACCCGATTTTAGGACAAACTAGTTTAGCCTAGGCTAAACTAGTTCCGTCGACATAGGATGCAAGGGCGAGCGAAGGGCACCCCGAGGTTCGGTTTGGTTAGGTTACTTTAAACCCTTTACACAGAAATAGGTGCCCCGCGAAGCGGGGCTCCGTCGACATAAGATCCAAGGGCGAGCGAAGGGCACCCCCTATCGCTTATAGGAAGAACTAGTTTAGCCTAGGCTAAACTAGTTTGTCCTGAAATCGGGTTTGGCCGGTAACATTTACATATTTATTCACGCGGACGAAGTCGCGGGCAGAAGCTAGTCTTTAATATAATCCATCTTTCTCAAATCCATCCATCTTTTCTTTGATCGGTAGTAAATAGTACGACTTTATTGTAATGAAAACCTAAGCAAAATATTTCATTTTATTTTACCATTTACCAGGCCACTCAGAAAGTACTGCGAAAAAAAGTTTTTATGTATGTGAGACTGGCCAGTTATAATCTATTTTGAAAATATGATTATTTGTAAATAAAAATAGGTACAGTAAAACGGGGCTACTTTGACTTCCAGGGTTACTTTGACCAGGCCGATCACAACGCTATGACGTGTTCCTCACACCCCGCGCCTCGCGCAATATTACTCGAGGTCACGCACACTTGCTGAGCACACGTGAAAACCGATTTTGGCGCTCTATCAAAGTAGCTAAAAAATCTGTCAAAGTAACCCTGGAAGTCAAAGTAGCCCCGTTTTGCGGTACGAGTGGCGAGAACAATGCGTCAATACGCACTAACTGTAATCATGAATTCAGCTCATGGTTCTAGACTCCATAGCGTAGAATTTATTTTGTCGGTTACCAAAAACAGCTGTTTCATATTATTATAATGTATTAATCAGCCTATTATGTTCCCACTGCTGGGACACAGGCCTCCTCTCGGTGAGAGGGAAATGGGCCGTAATCCAACACGCGGGCCCAGTGCGGGTTGGCAGATGTCACATGTCTTCGAATTTTTGGTTCTAGGACGTGCCGGATTTCTTACGATGTTTTCCTTCACCGTTTTGAAACCAGTGGTGATGAAATAATTTACACAAAGTAAAGCGCCTGTCTGGGTTCGAAACTACGACCTACAACTCGTAAGTCGCGGAGGTTACGACTTGGCCACCACTGCTCTCGCGCTCACAGAAATGTGCAATATCAACGCGGCCAAAATGTATGAAACAGCAATTTTTTTTAAATTACCGACCAAAAATTTCAACGCAGGGGCTTTCAGAATCGCGGGCTTCCCGAAGGCGAGCAATGGGCAGCTCGCCGTCCGGTAAGGACCAGCCTGAGTCGACGACGCGTTGTGCTCCATGCGCGCCTCAAAGAGATGTCAGCACTAACTGACGGGGTCCGTCGATGACTGCAGGGTCGCGGCCTCGCGGGTTGTTCGAAAGAGTTACCATGGCTCCTGGCATAGGCAACTGAAGGAACACGGGTGGGTTTTAGTCAGTAAAAGTCTGACACGCCCTACCGCTTCGCCCAGAGCGGGAGAAGGTATTTGATAATTTCCCACCCAAAAAAAGGGGCTTTTAGGATCATGTACTGAATCGATGGTTACAGTTTACGCGTCGATCGGTCGATGTCCCTGTCAGCCTGTACAGCAAGCGTAGCCTATCCATCCCTTATCTTCCTTCTTTCGATCAGCTGCTATTATTTACCCACGAGCTAACACTTTGTATCCCAAAATCCCAATACATATTAATGTCACTTCATCTTCTTTAATTTATGTCCACTTGTAATGATAAAATAGTACAGTAATTGTCAACTTATAATTAGTTCCGTTTACAAGCACTTAATTATTTTAAACTTGTAGTTTTAATTAGTATCTATCGTAAATAATCATTGTAATGATGTAAACAATATGCGTTCCACTGAAGAGCTATTATAAGTGAGCATGTTTGTACCTGCGACTTCATCCGCGTGAAGATTATTGTTTTTACATAAAATATTCTATGACATTTGGCAAACAATTTTTGGAACCAGTAGTTCCGAAGATTATCCCCTACATGCAAACTCACAGATTTTACCTCTTTATAATATTCGTGATTATTGTATTATGACAGTCTAGTCAGCCCTGTGACCTAAGGGCTGACTTTTACCTTGGCCAGAGGCTAAGTATTATCATACAACGCGTGGCAAAGCCGCCTGTTTCTTGGGTGGGTACATTACCGTCTTTGCCATATCGTCTGTCGGATTCATTACCGGAACATTTCCAAAATCACGTGTTGTATGTAGAATGGTAGGGAATTGAATATTTTATCCAAAGTAATACACAATAAACTTGGCTATAATCTGCATATTATTCAATAAAAAAAAATTACAAAATGGTCTCTAAAAAAAACAAAATAGCATTTAAATATTAAAAAACTTTAAACCTTAATAATTACTCAGAACAGGCCATTTTGAAATGTTCCATTACTGTTTCCGACCGACGATATTTTATTTTGTTAATAGTTCTAAGTACAGACGCCAGCACATCAACCTACCCGAAACTGTCACATTTTCCCAATCAACTTTGAACCTTATGGTTTAATGATAAAGTTGAAAATCTATTAAAGAAATTTGACAGATTGTAGTAGGTTGATGTGCTGGCGTCTGTAGATACGTAACATACAGGGTTGCAGGCACATCGACGCATAACCTGTTACCAAGACAATGTATAACTCTGAAAAACCATGAGTTGAAATTTTTCGTCGGTTCTTCGGTCGGTTTAATCTACCCATCAGCATCACGTCTGTGAAGTTTAGCCAGCCAATTTAATTTGCCCTGTATAATAAAGCTGAAAAGTATGTTTGCCTTTTGTTAGAATGCGCTAATGTCGATACGATTTGCAAAATATTAAGAGCCGAGGAAAAATAAAAAGAGTCAGACAGAACTACGTAGTTGGTACTATTAAGTATTCTGTGACAGAACTAAGCGAAAATTAAGTAATTGGCGGATGAAATCATTGTGCACAGCTAATGAATGAGAAATGGGGAAAATATTAGGTCCTTACATATGAAATTGGCGTTTTGTATGGAAGGAACAAAAAGTCGAATATTTTTTAATATAATATATTTAATTAATCAAAGTATGAACCATTGTTTTCAATGCACTTTTGCCATCTTATAGGTAGTTCATTGATCCCTTTACTAAAAAAACCAGTCGGACGGGAATCAATAAAATCTTTGAAGGCGATTTGGACTGCCCCATCGGAGTTGAATTTTTTCCCTTGCAAAAAGTTATCCGAATTGCGAAAAAAATGGTAATCTGTTGGAGCAAGGTCCGGGGAGTACGGAGGATGTCTAAGACATTCCAATTCAAGCTCTTCTAATTTGGTAGCCGTCTGTTGCGCAGTGTGTGGTCTGGCGTTGTCGTGAAGCAGCAGTGGCGTGGAGCTTTTTAATCTTCCCAATTTGCTTCAAGTGAATTAAAACAGTTTTATCACTAACATCGAAGCCTGCAGCTAACTCGGACGTGGTTTGCGATGGGTCCGCTTCCACAATAGCCTTCAATTCTCCATTATCAACTTGGGTCTCAGGCCGTCCACGGGGCTTGTTCTGCAGGTCGAAATTTCCAGAACGAAAACGTTGGAACCAAAAACGAACTGTGTTTTCTTTTGCAACATGACCGCCATACACATCATTCACCCTTCGAGTCGTTTCCGCAGCACTAGTGCCACGGCGGAACTCGTACTCGTAAATAATGCGATATTTTAAATTTTCCATTTTGTAAAATGAGTGACGCAAACAGAAAAAACAGAAGAAAAAAAACAAATGAATGACGGTCATCGAAGCACAAATACATGAGTAAATAGCTGTACAAATTTGAATTTGGAATTCCTTACCAAAGAGGAGAAATTCGTGATTAAAGTGGCCAGTACGAAAAACGCCAATTTCATATGTAAGGACCTAATATAATAAAAATTGGGTTACCTTTTTATTATCACTTTATTTATTCAGGTTTTTTACCTAAAATATACATGGATACTCTTAAACTCTTGAACAAAACTTAAAAAAAGGTATGTATTGTTTTGTACCAAAGTTTCGGTTTTGATCGTAAATAAACGCATAACTGCATGAATACCTTTAAAACGAAAAATCCCCATGTAGATGTGCTAGCAATAATTTCTCATTGTCCCGCATGTCAAACTTATATTTTTTATAAAAAAAAGTCGTAAGAAGGAAATGTAAAAAAACAATTTTAATATTTTTTCATTTATAGAGTAGGTAACATTTAGTTACTCTTTTGTTCGCTGTCGTCCTTAATATCCTTATTTCAACTAGTATTTCCCACGGGACCCTGACATCAGAGGCATACGTGACGCCATTAATTTATTTGTACCTATGACGCCATTCTCTCTGCGTAATTAATGGAAAACCAAAATAACGAACTTTTCCCAGGCATAAGAGTGTATAAATAAATTGATAATATAGGGAAATAATAATAAATTAAGCATTCTCAATTTAAAAGTTACTTTTTTTTTAAATTAAGAATTTGTTTACGTATCTCCGGACAAGTATTGACCGATCATGCATATACTTACATTGTCAGGTGTACAGAAACCAACGACCACGGGCTGTATGGTCGTTGACAGAAACGGACATAGTTTGGTACCTTTCATCCCGAAATAAGTGGTTCCCGAGGAAAACAACAAAAACGTTATTATGATAATAGATGGCGCCACGAGTCTATTGAACTTTGTCACATTATTTAATTCTGAGGCGGTACGAAGTTCGCCGGGTCAGCTAGTCGTCCATAAACATGTATTTTATCAGGTAGTTAATAGATATTTGATATTACCTTACCGGACATGTAAAACTGCCCTTTTATTACGCAGCATATTTACAATCGAAATGGATAATCATTAAATGAAACTATATGGTTACTATATGTGATGTTACTATCGATACATTAACAATAATTAATTGATTGAAATCGTGAAATATTTCAGTTGCTAAGCGTACTTGACAAGGTCGCACCGCAGATACCTTTTTTTTGGTTATTCCGTTTATCCACTATAAGGTGCGGATACGCGGAAACGTACCTAAGTCCGAGAATTCACCCTAGACCTAGTTGACTAAACGGATTTTATAGGTAAAAAAATCGGTCATCCCGAACCGATTTTTTTGATACGTAGTAAGGTATACAATACAATAATCTATGGGTATACGTACTTAAATAAAATTAAATATTGTTCGTTGTAAGCACATCTCTTGAGAACGGCTGAACGGATATACTTAGTTATATATTTTTTTATTTAGGGAAGTTGCCCGGAAAATTGTAAAAATCGAAAGTGCTTTTTTCTATGGGATATTCGGACATGGA
The DNA here is from genome assembly GCA_945859645.1 of Amphipoea oculea. Taxonomy (NCBI): domain Eukaryota; kingdom Metazoa; phylum Arthropoda; class Insecta; order Lepidoptera; family Noctuidae; genus Amphipoea; species Amphipoea oculea. Next base: position 18,357,365 of record OX243864.1, on the reverse strand, counting down.
AACGTCTGTCGGGTTCATAGAATTGTAAAATTCATATATCTATGGTCGGGTCAGATAGTAGAATATAGAAAACTCAAATGTAAAGGTGCTAATAAAAATGCCCATAATAGTTACCTAGAGCCAAATTATGAGTCACTGACACCAATATATAGATGTCATCCCAATTCCCAATGCTGACCCCCATGACCTCCAGCTATTTCTAGCTAGTAAGTGTGGACCATTACAAAAATAATAACTCTACAACACGCAAATTCTTTTACATTTTCTTATCAGCGTGTTATTCAACTCGAGTATTTGACATTGAACGTGTGGCAAGGAAAATTCTTATCAGACTTCTTTCCTTTTCATTTTTTTATTTGTTTTTAAAAGTGTCTACTCTGTTATAATTATATTGACAATTTTCGGCATCGTTTTGTATCTTACTACTTATAATACTACAGTTAGGGAAAATAATTGCTAAGCAAATTGACACCCTACATTTATTTGACGTGTTATAGAATGACCGTTGTGACTTGAATATACGAGTACCTATGGACAATTTAAGTTTCAATCAATCAATGAATCTATAGTCTTTATTTTTGAAATAGGTTACAACGGTACGCAATATGTCACAATTGTTATATTTTAGTTTCTCAATGTTTTGCCATTTGGTGTACATTTATGGGAAGCTTTTGCCAATTAAGTAAATTAATCACACTAATATTATAATAATATTTTTATCCCGATATTCCCACGGGATCGACATTTACGCGGGTGAAACCGCGGGGCGCAGCGATAATGTCAATAATAAATAATTTTAACGTCAATAAGTTACTGATTAGAAAAATGGATAATATGGACATTTGTGAATTGGCATCATAATTTATTTCCCTGGCTTTAAAATTCCATCAATGGGTGGGACTTTGCGATGAACACAATGCAAACAGCAGCTTTACAAAGTAAGATTTCTTTTTATAGACGAAATTTTTGTAATTTTCCCACGTTTTTGTCATGCATTACGTCCACCACGTGGCGCTGTTTTGATAACAACCCGATTAAAATTATTTGTATCTACATCTACAATCGGACATATTGTTATTGCGAGATACAGGACCGTCTAACGAGTCGAAACAACATGTTTTGTAATTGGTGCCCGGCACAAATGCTGAAATATTTTCGCATAATTATGGAAACATTCTACGTAGAACAATATTCAATTTATACATAAGCCTGTATTTAATATATGTTTTAGGTACATAATTATTAAAAGTATCAAAATGGTAAACAGCGGTCAGACCCGAAGGGATGCTCTTTCCTAATTACCATTTCAATAAACTTTTAGGAGAAGAAACTTTCTCTAACTTTTATTTATACTTAAGGTTTCGATCGAGTTTTAAAAGGGTATCCTTTGTTTAAGTGTCTTGCAGAAATAAAATACTTAAAGAAGAAAAACACACTCCAGAAAATTGTCAGGAGTTTTCAACCTTTAACTTAAAAACGCGCTATAAAGTTATGTCCAGAATTTAGTTGAATATTTTATTTGGTATGCGATTAAGCATGTAGAGTGAATACTCAGAATGTAGACACCTACCAATGAGGATAATTATCAAAAAAAAAAAAAAAAAACACAGCTCGTAGATTAAGGAAGGAAACTAGGAACCCCCCGAACGTATTTTATTATTAAATGCTTTTTTTTCTGACTAAAGCTATGTTTACACTTCGGTAAATCAATACGTAGACACGGATAGATTTTGCGAAAAAAAATCCGCTTGTTGTCTATATTAATAATAAAGCTGAAGAGTTGGTTTTCGGATTTGGAAACATATTTTTGCATTTGATAGCCCAATTCTTGAGGAAGGCTATAGGTTTACTTGACAAAAAACTCAGAAAGATGCGATGCGACGGGGTGGTCGAGGGAACAGGAAATTTCACGCGGACGTTGAGGCCCATATATAAAAACAATGCGTACCTACTGATTACCTAAGTGTATTAGATAAACATATTTAGTTCCTACTTGTTGGTACTTATTTATTTACACCATGCGTTGTTATTTTGTTTGGAAGATAATTCATAGTAGGTATAAAGATACCTAATTACACTAACAGTGTTTCTGATAAAGACAATAATTATCTTTATCATACGTAATATAAATAGATATATTATTATTATGTAGAATATAAGACAGATTTATCCTATAATAACATTGAAATACAACTTCAAAGTTATTTCAGAAGTGGGTCAATATACACCGCTGCTTCAGCTGTAGTAATTAAACTAAGAGGGTTACCTAAGTTTCTTCAAAAATAAACTCTACAGTTTAAAAAACTCAGTTTTCCCAACAAAATACAATACAATAATCTATTTATACATTGTCGTTTAAATTCCCGACGGCATCGCGAGCATTCGCTTAATCCACTTGATATAATAAATACCGCAATACACTCAAAACTGAACCCTTTTTAATAGTTGAACGTACCGCTAAAAGGTAAAAGTATACCTTTAGAAACCACATACAAAATATTACTTACGAGTCACAATTTCAAATGTTGTCTTTGAACTTTTACGCGCGCGTTTTTCGTGTAAAATATATAGATGTGTCTAATCTGCGTTTGGTTTTGTGAAACGCGTGCGGCACGGTCAGTGTTGGAAGCGGTACTGGCGTGGCGTTATTTTGTTTACTAGCAGCTAGCACCCGCTCCCGCCCGCCCATACGACGAAGCCCTAACAAAATAATAGTATCGAAGTTATGGGAGTAATCACGTTTATAACCGAGTGGGTTTCCGAATAATTATCCTATATTTTATTGATCGTTTTACACCTTGATTCATTGTTTTATAACGAGTTTCTTGTTTACGATGATTGAATCTTAGTTGTGTATGTTTATTACTACTGTGTGAAACTGCCTTTAGAACACTTGATTGTGACAGTGACACCCGACTTCGATGTTTTTAAATGAGGACAAGTCTTTACGATGCCGAGAAACTGTAGTAAATCAAGCTAATTAATTCATTATTAATTTCTAAAAACATTCTACAGGGTGTAAGTGACATTCACGCGCAAACTGTCATCATGAATTGAGTACATGATTCTAGAACCCACAGCGTAGAAATTTTTGTTCCTTAGTTTAAAAAAAAATGCTGTCCATACAATATTTAGATCTATATTATTTTCTATGAAACAGCAGTTTTCAACAGCAATATTTGTCGCGCCGAAGTCCCAACATCCTGTACAGGTGACGCCAGCACATCAAGCTACTACAATCTGTCAAATTTCTTTAATAGATTTTCAACTTTATCACTAAATCATAGGGTTCAAAGTTGATTGGGAAAATTTTACAGTTTCGGGTTGCTTGATGTGCTGGCGTCTGTACAACTTTATAAGAGTGGTTCTGTAGTTGTAATTAGGTACTTATAGGTCTTCAATAATATAGCCAATGTCGCACACACAGTCAGCGAAGATTTATTAAATAAGACATGATTAAGGTAAAAAAATAATTCAATTCAAAACAAAAAACAATCACTCTCCCGAGTGGCTAAACTTTTTATGTAGATAGACATATTTTCGTCGTAGCGGTCCTACGGTGCTACGGGATTTGTAGAGGGCGCAACCCTTCGTAGCCGTAGCGGTTTCGTAGCAACGAAAACTTGTAATATGCTGAATTAGTGAACTTATGTCTTATGATTTATGGATTCATTATTTCTCATAAAATTCCAGTTTTTTTCTAATTTTTTTCTCATTATTTCTCATAAAAACAAAAAAAAAATACTGAAAAATGCATTATCTGAAACATGACTTATAAATGAAATACTTATAAGACAAGTACCTACTGAGACATTATTTTAATATGAGACGTAACAAAATTGGGAAGAATATTTCTTCGTTTTTATTAAAAATAAACCATCATTTGGTACAAAAAAAAGAAAGAAAATGCCTTTATTTGCGGTAAACATGACGCGGTTATAGAATACAAACCCAAAAAAGAACAAGTTGGGGGCCCTGTAAATTCCTCTCAGCTAGTCGATGATGTAAGCTATATAGCCATCAAACGCCTATTCTACATAGTAACCCCCCTTACTATAACTTAACATACTAACTTAATATACTAATAAACGTATTATATCAGATGAATAGTTACACACCGATTTCTCTCTTTCAGTCGTCAGTAATTTGTCTTTCGAAAGAAGAAGACAAAGCGTTGTGTAACTATACAGACGCTATACAACGTTTATTAGTAAGGGGGTATGAACTTAGGCTACGTATAACTTATATTTTGTAACACCTAGTTTTGTTTAGTTTAGTCTGTTTTGATTTTGTTTTAAATTAGTTTTTTTAAGTTCTCAGTGCAACTCACACACACATACATACATAAACAAACAAAACACATACATATACATTATACATGTTCACATAGTCTTTTATTTCTATTTTTTGTTAGTTACGACAGCGATTTGTGTGCATGCAGAGTTTACCTATAATTGATTGTTACACTTTATTCCGATTTGTTGCTTTCGTTTAAATTACTTTTTCTCAAATATCCTTGGAGAGCATTATTTTGATAACCTTCTTCGAGATAAATCGAAATTGCTGTAAAAGTTGTATAAAAATTCATATTCTGTCGTGTTTAGCGGCCAAATAAATTACATAGTAAACTCATAGGTATCTGTCGAGTAATTTAAAAATGGAACGATCTTTCACTCCAAAACATGGCAATCAAGGAGGTAACTTATCAAAGGTTTTATTTAAATTTCGAACTGGCTTGCAAACAGAAAGCTGTTTATTGAAAAAAAAAAAAAAAAATGAACACTTTAAGGCTGGCCGCATACGTCCGGTTTCCTGATTCGGTTTCCGAATAGCGCACCGAGGGTTCCGTACAATTGTAGGTATGTAAATAGTTTTTAAATATATTTTTTTTGTAATGTAATTACAAATTTACGGTTTTCGGATTATTTCCTGTAGGTACTTGTGCTACATGACATTGCTTCTTGCCAAATTTCATGATTCTAGGTCAACGGGAAGTACCCTATAAATTTAGATTTCACGCCCGTATCTTTTGATTGCGTTGACTTAGAAATTTGATTCTTTCACTGCTTCAAGGGATTGCCGCCTGGAGTATTTGATATTAATGTCAACTTGATAACTCCACGCGTTCCTGAGAAAAAGGGTCCTGACTGATGGACAGACGGACAACGAAGTGATCTTATAAGGATTCCGTTTTTCTTTTTGAGGTACGGATCCATATTCTAACCTAAGTTTCTCATAGTCATGGTCTGTGAAGTATTACCCAAAAACCAGAGGGCCAATTCTCCTAATTTTAAGAACGTTCACAGTCTGATCTCAGTCTCTTTAGGAAAGGTGTTAAAAGATCGTATCAATTTTTTCTTTTGAGTTCAAGTTTAAAATAGAATTGAATTCCTTTTTCTTTGAAACCCACAAAACGGATAAATACCTACAATACCAACGAGGTGAATAGTTGAAATAATATAGTTTGTAGCACGGGCAAGGGCACCTTATCGTTAATTGTAATACAGTAGACACTAAAGAGTTCTTTCTGGCAACCAACGATATTATTTCAAGCTTAAAATCTCTTTTAAAGTTTTGTCCCTATTCACCCCTGCGTCTCTATTCATCTCGTTTGACGGTACTTCTTTTATTCGGTCATCTTTCAGAGATTGCTATAAAATATTGAAACCAATAACAGTTCGATAAAAATATATTTATATGCGTCTGGCACTGGATCCATCATATAATAAAATGTAATAGACATGGTCATAAAAATATAACTAAGTATTTGGAGTGTTGCGATCGTTTGGCTGATCATAAATGTGTCTTCCAGGTGTTGTAATGGTATTAAGAATTTCCGAAGAGGTTTATTTCCATTAAAATATGAGTACAGTCACGAGCAATAATATGTCAACACTTGGCAACTTTCAATTGCGATATTTCCGTGAAATAACGAATGCAACGTTGAAATACGACACTACATAAACCTATGGGTTCGAAAATACTATGTTCTTAATAACACAAAATTTCATTAAAAAATAAAGGAGGAAATCGCCTTTGTATAAGTGTACCTATACATACTTATAGACGTGACTGTACCTAGGTATGTATTTTTATTGTATACGTGTTGGCAAGGACATCGTCGCACAAACTGTAACCATGAACCTAGTCATAGAAAAAAAATCTGCTATTTCATAGAAAAGTGCAATACCTGCGAGGTCAAAATGTATGAAACAGCCATTTGTAGGGTTCCCTACCTACCTCAAAAGAAAAACGGAACCATTCTAAGATCACTTCGTTGTCCGTCAGTCAAGACTCTTTTTCTCAGGAACTAATATCAAATACGCAATACTGCAATCCCTCGAAGCAGTGAAAAATCAAACTTACGAGTATATGTCAACGCAAACAAATTTTTTGTAAAGGTTAAATTACAAAAAAAAGTAATATTTAACCATACAAAAAAAAATAATTTTAAAATTATTTGCATACCTACAAAGTATGGAGTTCTCGGTGCGCGAGTCCTACTCGCGCTTGAACGATTTTTTTTAATAACCGACGCTTACAAGTCAATTTCATAATTATGTATTGGATCCATGGTAACCGTTCCTGCCACTCCTGTATAATATATAATAATTACCTACATAAACGCACCTTAATCTATCTGTCTAAACGCACCTTAATTTCGTAACACACTCGTTTCATTATTCATCATTATGAGTTTATGACAGTTCAATAATAATTTGCCTTTACCTATATGACGGCGCAGCAAGTGGCGCCGTCTAGTTTTGTTACGACGTTACTAGAAATCACCGAAGACGTCGGATACGAATGACACTGGCTGATTGATTACTGTCACTCTAGCAGAGCACCGCATCGATGGTTGCGTGGCGGTTGTCTTCTGATTACAGAGAGGATGTCGCCGCTCTGGGGTACCACAGCGGCTCCTCTGACATCCTCTTTCGTCGTAGAATTTTACCACGTCCACGACGAAATTCTGGCACAATCCTGATGATATTGAAGCTACGGAACCACTAATACGATGACCTCTACAGAAAGCCAATTCCCGTAATTAAAAACGTTCAAAATCTAGTCACAATCTCATCTCAGCGACAATCAATGTCAAAAACTTGTCAAAAATTTAGGGAAATTAGAGGTATTTTTGGCAGATTGAGACTGAGATCAGACTGTGTACGTTCTTAAAATTACGAGAACTCTCTCTCTGGTATAGGGTATCCTACACCGTTATATATTTTAGGCTAAATCACTTTGTCTAGAAGCGTGAAATTTTGCACAAGAGATCCTTACGTAATTTGAAAATGAAAATTCGTTCCCTAAAGGGGTTAAATAGGGGATGAAAGTTTGTATAGAAGTTCGTCGTTTTTGGCGATATGAAATCTTGAGTCCGCGTCAGTTTATTTAATTCGCCAGTTTCATTGATTAGTCAGTTTCACTGATTCGTCAGTTTTTCCGATTAGACAGTTGCGTTAACTCGACAGTTTCCAGTGTCTGCCAGTTTTCGTCGATTCGTCAGTTTTATTCAATTCGTCAGCCAAAGTACTGTTGGTAGAAAACTGCAAATACGTCTGCTAATTTAAATAGATATTGAGTTCTATTTAATAACTTTTAGCATAGATGACATTTTTTTTAATTTTGTTGACACCATATTCATTAAAATTGCCTGCCGATTTTAAAGAAATATTTTGTGATGGTACCATCGCAAAATATTGCTTAAGCGCACATACTACATACTTAAATGTACATTTAAGTGCATTCCATCGCCATTTATCGCCCAGTTTTACACAGTTTTCCTCTATTCATGCAGACATGGCTATTATCTACAGGCAACGAGACAATTGTTGTTTCTCTTGCTATTGCCTCTTACCGGATGAAAAACAATCCGAGTTTTCTGCATATTATTTTGATTTTTTTAAATCCCAAAAACATGCCGATTGTTGTGGGATCCTTCGCTCTTGTTGTGGGATGTTTTTATTCACTACTGACAATGCCCACTGCAAAAAGCAAATGACTTTGAAATAAGTAACTAATCCAGTGCCTAAGAACTGTATTCCTGATGCTTGGATGACGATTAAAGAGAAAATGTCATATGGTGTAACACTCAATTTATCACATCCGTCACACATACCTAGATGAATACATATAGGCACCTTAGATCGCATTCATTTCCTTTTTAATTAACTCTATTTTATTTTAATTTATGACATAATCGTTAGGTATCATATTTAAATAACAGTTGGGTCATTTTTCTAAGCTTGAAAATCATTTTTCTCACTAAATCATTATCCTCAACAATAGTAAAAAAAAATAAAAAATAATATTTCTTTAAATTCTTGTTTATCTGCAGTAAGTCTAATAAAAAACTTGTAAACTGAACATGCCTATCAATACTGTTAAAAAATATGAGCGATACACGCAGGTTTTCAAGAATCCACAAAATTTACTCAAAAATAGTATTTTCTGGAGATTCACCCAGTTACGTAATCTTGGAAAAAGGTCTAAAGGTAAGTATTTTTTTTTAATAAAGTGTGATATTAATAAGGTTAGATATTCCTTACAGCAGGATAAATTATCCACAATATGTGTTTTTCAAAACGTAAAAACTTTTTCCTTAAGCATACAAAACTGACGAATCGACGAAAACTGGCAAACACTGGAAACTAGAAAAAATAGAAAAAGAAAAATATTTATTGTCCAGGTAATACACATTAAGCAGGATTCACTTGTTAACATTAAGTTCGGACGACATGAGTAGCTTAAATATGATATATTATTATTAACTAGTGAGCCCCAAACTAGACAGTTAGTCTGTATCTTGGGGCTCGGAGTACGAATTCCAGAGTGGAGACTAGAAAGGTGAATTCAGGTGTGGTATGGTTCTTACGTGTGTATGTATGTGTGATGTTTGTGTGGTGTGTGTGTGTGATGTGTGAGTGTTGTGTGAGCGTCTGGTTCGTTTGTGTAAGTGTGCGTGTTTGTTCCATTGTGCTTCATTTGATTTGGTGTCAGGTCAGGGTCTTTATACTAATAGTTCAGAGTCATCATAACCAGTGTTATGCAGAGTTTCTTTTACAATTTTTTTGCAGCCGAATGAGGTAGTATTTTTAATTTCGCAGAGTTTGCAGACTTTGTTGTATGTATTAATGAGAGAGTAGGCCGGGGAGCGTCTTGCTAGCAATGAGGTGCTGTCAGGTGTTGGGATTCTGTAGTTTCTTTTGTTTAAGATAGTTGCGTAGTCGGGTCTCCTTTTAATATTTTTGTGCGTTTTTGTGCAAGCAGAAAGAATGAAAAGCTGGCGGACTCTGAGGACTTTCGTTTCGCGGTAAAGTAAATCTGTAGAGAACCGGTAGGGTTTCTTAAAAGTTACTTTAAGAAGCGCCCTCTGTGCTCTTTCAGCTTCGATTAGGTAGGTTTTTCCAGCACTACCCCACACAGTGATGCAATACTGAATTATCGATTGACATAGCGCTAGATAAACTTGTTGTAGTGTGTCTGTGGGCAGACAGTCTCTGCCAACTGTCGAGTTAACACAATTGTCTAATCAGTAAAATTGACGAATCAGTGAAACTGACTAATCAACGAAACTGGCGAATTAAATAAACTGACGACTGAGGGAAACTGACCAGTGATACGCGGATTCGAAATCCTATCGGGCATACGGCATGGTCATAAAACACAGTTCAAATGACCTCTTAGTAAGAGGTCTTATATTATAGATGTAAGAGGCTCTTACATCTATAATATAAAATGAGTTATATTTGCATAATTTAAAAAGCTAACAGTCTTAAAATAATAAGTAATATGTACAACTACAAGTATATAAAAAGGAGGGGAAATAATCAAAGGGCATCAAAAATTAGTCCGCGTCGTTGTCAACAGGAAACGTAGGCATATATAAAATTCAAAGTTCTGACTGACTGATATACCAACGCACAGAGCCTAAACCGCTGGTCCTAGAGACATGAAATTTGGAGGGTGTGTTCTTTGTGAAGAGTAGGTATCCACTAAGAAAGGGTTTTTGGAAATTCCACCCCTAAGAGGGTGAATGGGGGGCGGGTGAAATTTCACGCAGACGCAGTCGCGGACGGAAGCTAGTTATTTATAAAGCGTGTACAAATAATTATGAGTTCAAATGCATTCGCATTTGTTAAATACAAATGTATTTGAACTCATAATTACTTTTTAATGAAAATGGGAAACCCACAAAATAAAGTAGTTTTATTAACATTATCAATTAGATTTCTATAATCAGGATCACCGAGTGGACTTTGCACATTCTTTGATTTTAGTGACTTACGTATTTACTTTAAATATTCTCACTTATAGACACCGAAGAAGCTGCTAAGGTAAACGCCAAATATATCAATGACAAATAAAAATATGAATATATTTCCTAAACCGGTACTCGCCGCCGCCGTGCAATCATCTCTAAGCGCCGCTAATATTTGCAGAATTTAATATTTGTTTAATATCGTGGTATAAATATAGAGTTAAAAAGTAATCAAGCAAGATGACTTGAAATTTTACAACTAGATTAACAGATTAGATATTGCACCAGCAGTGTAATTCTGGAAAACTCACTAAGTATTGAGTACATTAATATAAGAAATTTTCTATTATTGACTAACACGTCATTTATCTGTGTAGGTACACTGTGTCACAGTACAAAGAGAGTATTGTTAGATTTTCTTTTGATCATTCATACACAAATAGATGTTACTTTGTCGCCTTATGCAGAACAGTTTAATTAGGACAACCTATTTATAATTTCGCGCTCGGTTCACTACTGAGCGTGAAATTTTTAGAACCCCGCCTCGGATTTCTTAGATTTTCTTTTGAATATGATCTTCTTATTCTTGTGTGAGTTTGGGGGACTTACGCCAACGAATAATCCAATCATCAAAACTTTTTTACTCGACTGCGGCGAAGCCCAATAAGAGGGTTATGTGTTTTTTAAACGCTTTTTCCGGAATTGGGTTTTACTTCTCGCCGCGCATTCTCCTTTATGTCTACCGAATCAAAACGGGTGCCACGAAGTGGTAATTTGAGTTTAAGAAAAAGAAAGAAGTCGGCTGGAGCCATATCTGGTGAATAAGGTGGTTGCTCTACCATCGAGCCACCACCTTATTCACCAGATATGGCTCCAGTTTGTTGAATTTATGGTCAAAAATTCGTTCACAATGATGGCCTTGTGCGAAGGCGCATTATCGTGGTGCAAAATCCAACAATTTTCTTTCCACAAATCTGGCCTTTTTCTTCGAATTTGCTCTCATAAACGCCGCATAACGGTCAAATAATATACTTTATTTAATTAATTTAAACAATGTGACTTTCACTTTTGGTCGACTTTGGCATGGTTTTTTCGGTTTCGGTTCAGATGGAAGGCGCCACCCCGAAGCTTGTTGACTAGTTTGCATGTCAAACTCGTAAACCCACGTCTCTTCACCAGTAACAATGCGTTTCATGAATGTATTAGTTTTAGTTTTTTGCCACCGACTTAAGTACTTTTATATTTCGTAATTTTTAGTTTTAAGTAAAAACTGGAATATTTTGTTTGTAATAAGCAGGTAAGTAACAGTTTTGTTGTAAATATTGCATTAGAATTTGACCAAGGTTTTGAGATGTTTTCCCGTTTACACTACACCCGTAGCTCGTATCAATAAGCCAGGCCGTCACACTTAGGTACACGTATTAGTTCATATCTTGAAAATTGCTGAATCCATTTTGATGAAACTTGTAAGTTGAAGTACATGTAAGCCAATAAAAAAAACCGGCCAAGAGCGTGTCGGGCCACGCTCAGTGTAGGGTTCCGTAGTTTCCCGTCCGTCACAATAAGTGTACCCACGTACAATTCGATAATACCCGACCCAATGTAATAAGTACCTACAGCGCCATCTCTCGGGGAATTGGGTTACTAATTAATACATAGACGTGCCAGAAGTTTTCGGTGGTAATTTTGGATTGCGAGAACTGATTTTAATAATTCTTTTTTTGTTTGAAAAAAAATACGTTCAGGATAATAAAATATGTAAACGAAGTTAAAAAAAAATGCTTGCATATACGATTATACTACGAACTTAGTCCAGAAATGATTTTGTACAACATTTTGTCTTTTTTGTACAAAAACTGTTGTTTCTATCAAGTTCAAAATAATTTTCCTAGAAAGTCCTTATAAACTTCTACTTTTCAGATTTTTTTCATATTTTCTAAACTTATGGTTCAAAATTTAGAGGGGGGGGGGGCACATTGTTTTTTACTTTTGGAGCGATTATTTCCGAAATTATTGACATTATCAAAAAATGATTTTAGTAAACCCCTATTCATTTTTAAATACCTTTCCAACAATATATCACACGTTAGGGTTGAAATTAAAAAAAAAAATCACTTCCCACTTTACATATAGGGGGGCTACCCTAATAAAACATTTTTTTCCAATTTTTATTTTACCTCTTTGTCGGCGTGATTGATATACATATTGGTACCAAATTTCAGCTTTCTAGTGCTAACGGTCACAGAGATTAAGCGAGGACGGACAGACGGACGGACGGACAGACAGACATGGCGAAACTATAAGGCTTCCTAGTTGACTACGGAACCCTAAAACTGGTCACGATCCGATAAACAGTTGCGGAGAAATGCGTGGACAAACATACATACATCTATAAAATTTTGTATATTTGTTTGGAAGTCCTAATAGATTGTCATATGTGAATATATTGCAGTTCCAATACATACGTACGTGTCGAATTGATAACCTCCTTTTTTTAAGTCGGTAAAAACAGCACTGTATTTAATCTAAATGACAGATGCAACTCAAACTCCGCGCCAAAATGGAAAACAGTTGCGCCAATCTAACAACTACAAAAAAAAAAACGTTCTAAAAACAAATAATTGAATTTGGAACCATAAACAAATCATCCATTCCCGATACTTTTTTGACTGAATGTATAACTACATATAATGAACATTACTTACTCTATCCCCCTTATTCATAAAACTTATCAAACCTATTTTAGTTAAAATGGGGTTTGTCTCTTTCTTACACACAGAAATGACAACGTGACAGATAAAGACAAACGTTCTATAAACCTATTTTAGCTAAAATAGAGATAAAATAGGATTATGAATAAGGGGGTTAGTGTATAACTTCAAGAATTATACTTACGTCTTCAACTTTTGTTACGTTATCTGCAACTCTTGCAATATCTTGACAAGATTTCGGGTTGGTCGAATTACGGTCAGCAAAACCGTATCTAGTAAGTGCAAGTACCACAAATAATACTAGTGACCACTGCATATTGGCACGTCACACTTTATCAAAAGTATAATGAAGCATGATGGTTTGGCTTTTATACTAAAATACATAATTATACAATTAATCCTACCAGTTTGACTACTAGACTGATCTTAAGATACTGGTATCTGGTTGTGTACGAAAACAGGAAACTTCATCTTAATAATTATTACTACGTGTGGGTCATCCTAATAATACTCGGTGTTCTTTAAAAATTCAAGAGTGAACATTATATTCTGGGCACGCTCGTTCCATCATAGACCTCATCCATCGCTTTTCATCAGGCGTGATCGAAGTCAAGAGCAGCCCCCTTATTCACAAACACTCGATATGCTTCCGTATCCTATCGAACATTAATCATTGTTATCGTAGGAGTCTTCTCAGCGCTGTTCACAAGTCCAAAACCCGAAAATTTTGTCAGTTTAAATCAAATAGACGCCCGCTATTCTTCCAACAGCTATTTGCTGTTGAGGGGAAGCCGAAATGTCAGGTTTTCGATACGATAGCCTGTCGTATGGCTGTGAATCAGGGCTCAGGTCCATTTAGCAATAAAAAAGAAGTCCAATGAAACGATGGATGGATTGTGTGAAAGAAAGGGAGTGAAAACTGAGATAACGGCTGATAGAGATGAATGAAAGCAAAGTTCAGCTCCTCAGTACACCACCGTGCGGGTGGCTGTGTGGGTTTTCAAGACCGGTTTGCAAGTCATCAGAGAGCTCACGAAAGGAAAGAAAATTAGTCTCGGTCGTTGCCGCCGGATACAGTGGAAAGGACTGATATGTACAGACGCCAGCACGAAACTGTCAAATTTTCCCAATCAATTTTGAAACTCAGGCTTTAGCAATAAAGTTCAAAATATATTAAAGAAATTTGACAGTTTGCATTTTACATTTGTATGTATGTTACAGGTTGGCAGGGACATCGAAGCGAAAACTGTAACCATGAATTCAGCACATGACCCCAGAAATTTTTCGTTGGATATCAAAACACGATCAAAATGCAGAACAGCTGACTTAAAAAAATAACCGACGAAAAATTTCATCGAAGTTAGGGCGGTTTCGGACTACGTTCAATCTGAATCCGATCCTACTCCGAGATATAGTCCATAGTCCTATTTGTTCGAATCTAGTGCGCAACCCCCCATATAAATAGGACAATGGTCACTTCGGATCGGCATTTCTCGTATTCGGATCGGATGTAGTGCGAAACCGCTCTTAGGGTGCAGAATCATGTACTGAATCCATGGTAACAAGTTGTGCTTCTGCTATCCTGTATATACAGGGTGTTACGGAAAGGGTATATCAATACAAACGGGTTGAAGAGTGTATCTGGTCTAGAATCTCTGTACAAAATTTCAGCTCAAAAGCAGTAACTTTGAAAATGCTTAATATTTTTTTATTTCGATACTTTATTAAATTAAAATCATAACAAACATGTCACCGCACTACGAGGGTCATTATCCATTATCTGTAGTGTGTCTGTGCGCCTAGTACACGCACATCACGCCGCCACGCGCCAGTGCAGCGCCGTGGTGTCGAAATTGAAAAATATTAAGCATTTTCAAAGTTAATGCTTTTGAGCTGAAATTTTGTACAGAGATTCTAGACCAGATACACTCTTCAACCCGTTTGTATTGATATACCCTTTCCGTAACACCCTGTATATTATAATGAACGAAAACGACAAGGTGCCGTCCCCAAATACATAAATAGGGATAAGGAATTAAGGATGGAGGATAACGATAAAGATTTTCACAGAATTACTTTATGACCATTCAAGAAACAATGAAGAACTAATTACATAAAGTTAACGATCCATGTTCACAGCGGCTCACCATTGTGTACCATTCATAAGAACATTAAACTGAATGCATCCACAATGCGACATAAATCATAAAACTATAATAAAGCTCTATTTGACGTTCTGCACTTGCGAACTAATAATCGTCGATTTATATCTACTAATGAAGTATTGTTCTCGCTCTTTATTGTCGTGGCGTATGTGTGGCGTGGATGGAATGCTGAATGGTTCTCTGGAAGGATGTTGACGACCTCCGGTAGCGATTGTAAGTTAATTGCGGATCCTTATCCGCTTAGGGACATACATCCTTGACTTACGGACTTACCTAGATTAATAAAATATCTACATTACTTATTAAAACCTGTTTTAATAACACTAGCACCCCTGGACCAAATTCTGGATTTACATGTGGGCTTAGAGCGAACGCGCGAAGTAAATGTTATGTACCTAAATCGATTCTTGTATTCGAAATATTCGTTTCGCACATACGAGTAATATGTACCTACCGTATTTCGATTTAAGATTTTATTCATATTAATGGGTGATACTAATTGTGTTTGTTGCACAATTTAAACGAAAATGCTATAGCATAGTAAATAGAATAAAATAGTTTCTTCTTTTCTAAAATCTATCTTTAAGTTACATTTAGTGCGCGTGTTCGTGCTAGGTTGTGTATTCCTAGAGAGCGTTTTTTGACACCGTCATTGCAGCTGTTAGGTGGCGGCCACCACCCTTCCAGGAAACCAAAGTAAAACCTTAGTGAAAAAAGTTGAGGACCTAGCACGAATGCGCGAAGTAAACGTCGTAAATTTGCTCTCTCCGTGGGTCTCCCCACGGAGAGAGCAAATTATAGGCACGGAGTTGTGTTATTGTACACCATTTTTTGTCTTGTACCTTCTTTGTAACCTTCGTAATCTGAATCTATGATCAGTCTAAATTAGGCTTAAGGTATCCTTTCTTTTTTCCTAGTCAACACTACCTTTAGGTTTGCCTAGTCATAAACTACCCTCCTAGGTTGTCCTAGGTTAGACCCCCGGCGTAGGTGTGAGATGGAACACGGGGTAATTTTTAGGCAGTAAGTGTCTGACAGACCCCGCCGCCCGCCCTAGGGCGGCGGACATCCATGAGGATTTTCCACCCAGGAAACAAAAAAAAGAGGTTTAACCTAACCCCTAGGTTTGTCTAGTCATAGAAGATGATGCCAGATTCACCAGTGCCTTCTATCTTTAGAATGCCCTTTTGAACGTCTTACACCTTATTTTCGGTAGGAGACAATTTTGATGGAACGATTTTTCAATGTCATGGTCAATTTAGCACATTCTTATATTATCCCTTTTGAAGGTCGGACATTTATAGAACATAGATTAGGTTCATAGTAATACATCCTTCAAGAAAAACATCTTGACGTCCGTGGTAAGAAAACAATATAAGGTGTTAAAAATTAACCCGACAAACTTTAAGAGGTGCTTTAGACCATCGAACTGAACAACTTTCACTAGGTCCCATAGTAAAAAATAAAATAAATCTAAATAAAAAAAATCTGCTGTTTAATACAAAAGTACAATACCTACTTACTTGACCAAAATGTATGAAACAGCTGATTTTTTTTTCGTGATTTCAGAGTTGGTCCCATAGTGAAAGTTGTTCAGTTCGACGGTCTAAAGCACCTCTTAAAGTTTTTCGGTTTCATTTTTTTACACTTTGTAGGTAAGTATAAGCTGACCTCTAATTTTATTAAAACTCTTTACTACGCTAGGCTAGGCCTGCTCAAGTTCGAAGTGTTACCGATTTGACATCGAATTTACTTTACAAGGTGCACTCAAGTATGGGGCTGTGCTAGAACCTTTCCGGACGAAATCCTTCATAGCTCGTACAGACGCCAGCACATCAACCTACTACAATCTGTCAGATTTCTTTAATAGATTTTCAACTTTATTACTAAAGAATAAGGTTCAAAGTTGATTGGGAAAATTTGACAGTTTCGGGTAGGTTGACGTGCTGGCGTCTGTACAATGAAATTGTAGCTTGCTAATAAGACTGTAAATTAGTCTATTTATTTGGTGTCTAAACTACATCTAGTAGATATTTTTTCCTTCTACGACCAAGGCGCGTATATTTACGATTCAACAGAGAATTCAGTAAGAGAATTAATATTCGTGTTACACAAATATGGCACGCTCATTTGCATGTCAAATACCGACTAGGCTAATGTAGTAGGTGCGTGATGAGTAATTAGATGTGCGGCTCCCAGAGGATGAGGTGCCAATGGCGATAAGTAATGGTGTCCCAATGCGGGAAAAGGCTTGGTTGTAACACGACATGGTTGGCGAAGTTAGAAAGTAGGAATATACAGAAGGTGTACTCGAAATAAATGTGATTTGGAGATGTTTTCGATAAGGTTAGTCGGACCTAAATGGTCTTTAAACTTAAAGCATCAGCTATAAGGCCTTCAAGATCGTGCTGTCGCTTCATGTAATTTATTAGATATACTGGTATTCAGCTGCTCTGCATCCGGCTAGACTAGGAGCCGACCCCAACAAAGTTGCGAAAAGGTTAGGCAGATGATATTAAGGCCATAATGACCATGTAGTAAGAAGAGTAAAAGAACAATCAACAATGTGCGTAGGCGAGGATTAGATGACAAAAGTGAAACAGTAAAAGTAAGCGAACAACAAAACTTCAAGTAACTTTGACTGTCTCTGTAGTTTGTACGGTCGTCGACACCTGTCAGTGCGACAGTACTAATAAAGATCAAATTCGCTAATTCGTTTTTACAAAACTGACAGGTGTAAAGAACGCACGGCCTCACTGCGCCTTGCGGTACCTATACAGCAAAAAGTACTTATATCTTCGACCAAATCGACTATTTTCATAATATCACAGCAAAATATCCTAACTGTTGTTTTTTTTGAAGTGAAAACTTCTTTAGCGGCGTTGCACACTTTTTGTAATGGGTAAAAAATGTTAAACTCGCGTCAGGACATCGCGTCAGGACACGTGACCGTCAGGAGAGATTCCCCCCACCCTCTCTTTCTACGGCGGCGCCAACCGAAGTGAACCAAGTGACACACGACAATGGATGGATGGATGGATGGAGTGGGAGTGGGAGTAGGAGTGGGAGTGGGAGTGGGACTGGGAGTGGGAGTGGGAGTAGGAGTGGGAGTGGGAGTGGGAGTGGGAGTGGGAGTGGGAGTAGGAGTGGGAGTGGGAGTGGGAGTGGGAGTGGGAGTGGGAGTGGAAGTGGACGTGGACGTGGACACACTGCTGTTTATTCGTAACATTCGTGTATATAAAGTGTTTAAAATATGGAAATTGAACAAAGTGCATCCATTAATGAAAAAATCGACGCAGAAATAGTGAAAAAAAATGAGTTATATTAATTCAATTAATAATTGATTTATTTCAACGTTAATATTCAAGTTTTCACTTCTGCCGGCACTCCCGGAGTGCAACCCGTCTTTTTTTTTTATAATGAAGCTTTATATGCGTAACAAAGTACACACAGCGGCAGAGAAAAGGAACCCCCCAAGACTTTAAAGATTATCGCCCAAGCGCGCTTGAGCCCGCCGTCGCTCGTCGCTCGAGCGACGGCGTGCGCGTCACGTGACTCTGGCCTCGAGCAGCTCCCTCCCCCGCCGCCGCGCGCCGCACCCATCTCTGCCCGAGCATCCACCGATCCCACTCAAATATTATTTGCAAGTTTTTAATAATTATTATATTATGGTATTTTTTCGGCTTTTTGCCCGAACCGTATACCAAGAATAACTGAACTTACAAAAAGACACATTACGTGCCATTGTGGATACGAACCCACATCATCAGGCGCAAGCCGATCACGTAGACCGCACCTTATACCACTAGACTATTGGAACAGTTAGCAATTTTAACGAAAATTCGAATAGCATTACTCCTTTTATCGAACAAGGTTAATACTGGTCTAATCGTCTAGATATTAAGGTTTAAATTTCAACTTCCACCACGAGTTATAAATATTAACACCTTATCGTCTTGTTACCCGACTGCGTTTTACAAAATGCAATATGTAACTCCTCAATTAACTAAAACAAGGTTGAAATTAGCATACATTTCTTGTTTGGTTGAATAGAATGTGCTTGATTCCGATTGTTGCACTACCGTAATTTTACTTTAGAAACTTAATTGCTGTATGAACTGTGAGTTAAGGTTGAATTTAGAATACTTCTTCGCCTTATTTACTAAATTGTGATTGAGGGTATAATAACTTTTCAAATCGTTTTGTTTTCGTGTCGATCGGCTTGTGTGTAATTAATTCTCGCCGAAATATTATCCAATTTATTAAGTTTTTGAACAGTTGATTCTATTAACCGATAGTATTGTTCGGATAACAACTTTTTTGAAGGCTAGAATTAAATAAACTGACGACTGAGGGAAACTGACCAGTGATACGCGGACTCTAAAATTGTTGTTCTCTGGGAACAGCCCAGGAACAAAGCATAAAGAAAATAGCACGAGATATGGTAATAACGGTAAGATTTACGTTATACACATATATATTTATTGTTGCAATCATGTTGCATTATTACTGACAAGTTGGATTTTTTTTATGTATTTCTAATATTATTATTTTCGTTCCAGAGAAAAACAGTTCGTAGATGGATACACAGGTATCATGCGACGGGTGATTTGAAATGTGAACGCCAAGGCCGTCGCCCAATTGTTAACACTAATGAATCGGGGCGACACCGTAATAATGTGGAAGTTCACTCAGTGGCACCCTTCAAAACTACGCGTTCAAGTGCTGACTTCAAGAAGTGATAGACAGTGACGGCGACCCTCTCTGTTATTAATAGGCAATTTACTCGGCAGATTGATTGTGTAACTTATCTGATAGAATTGCATTGGAACATATGAGCAAGTGTTAATTCCCAATATTTGTGAGATCATTATCTCGTAGTTAATCAAAAATAAACAGCCTTTATTATTATCAATCCAGTTACTCTTGTTTACAAGTAGTCTTGTAATGTGTTAACGATGCACCATCTGACCTCACATATTTTTCTAATGTTGTGTTAAAAGGGTTATCAGAAAATGTGATAAAAGAGAAAGATGTATATTGCTATTACTGTTATAGTTTAGCATGTTGGTTCTTCCTCAGTAATTCACAGGCACAAATGACAACATTTAATTTTTTAATTGACCTTGTTTTCCGATATGATCGCACAGATTTTAAATAAATAATGTTTTCTCAACTTTAAAAAAATAAATATTGTAGTAACATTTCTAGAAATATCTATAAACGAACCGTTGTCTAATGTTAAACATTCTACACCTCACCCAGGGTATCTATTTTGGGTTTAGTTAATATTCTAAGTAAATAACCCCAATTTAACATAGAAAACTGTATACTCAACCAGGAAGTGAATTCCATGAAGTCTTAGAAATGTAATTAGAGAAATAAATGAATATTGTTTATGTAATTTGCCTAGCTTTTCTTATTAACCTCTTATCTACTTTAACATTTGATTTCTTAAATAATTAATTAACGAAAATCACCTAATCACTTATTAAAAAAACTAAAAAAAAGAAAAAAGAATATGCCGTCGGCGGATTTGAACTCGTGACCACCGCATCGTTATGCCGCAGTCTTTACCACTAGACCAACACGCCATTTACTTTGATTTACAAAAAACTTAAACGGTTTGATGTCGTTATCAAGGGGGGTTCCTTTTCTTCGATGCTTGCCGTACTAAGCCTCATATAAAAAGAACTCCAATTGACTTAAATCCTTGAAATTATATCGGTATTACAAAGTCAGCCTGCCGGCTGACTTGATTAGGTACTCAAAAGATGATCTCTGTACTAGGATAAACATAGTTAAAATGCTCTAAGGCTCAATTTACACCGCCGCAGAACGGAGTGGAATCGAGTTTTCGTAATAGCAAAATTAACTTTATGTCAATTGTCTAACGTACAAACTAGATACTTACGAGCTTATTACTGCGGGAATTCCCGAGAATGCGCGATAATTCTCCAGAAGATGCGCGATCTGTGCGTATGGGTGTATCTAATTGGTGCGTTACATTACTGACATAAAGTTCATAATGCTTTGTACAAAAAAAGTCGCTTCCATTCCGTTCCGCGGCGGTGTAAATTGAGCCTTAAGCAATATTAAAGGTCACTAATGTAGTTTATTATATTATTATTAGCCTGTGATGTCCCACTGCAGGGCAAAAGCCTCCCTACTCTCTTTCCACTTTTCTCTGTTCAAAGCTGCTAATATAGTTATTTCATAATAAAATTATTCAATCAAATTGACGATTTCTAAGTGAGCTCAGAAAAAACTGTTTTGTGCGCTATAATCGCTAATTGTAGGTACATTATTTAGTGTTTGCCTGCTGGACTTATTTATTCGGTCTTTAATTATATTATAATTTGCTTATACTCGGTCTGACGTAAACATATTTTTGCTGTCAGTAGGTAGATACTTAGTAACACTGTAATTAATATGGCAAGTCTACTTATATCTAAGTACTCCTTCCACCACACCTTGGGCAGTCAACCCCGCCACCAAACTTGCTGATTAGCGTATAAGTAGTCAAAGTCCGTGAAAGTCAAAACATTAATAAATGTTTTGACTTTCACGGACTTTGACTTCAAAAAAGAAATTTTACGTTCAAAGGTGCCTTTATTGTGCCTGTTTGAAATATCAAACAGGCACAATAAAGGCACCTTTGAACGTAAAATTTTAAGTATGAGAACCTCCTCCGTTTTTTCTTCGGTTGAAAATATAATTGATTCTAGTTGCCCCTTCCAAAAAGTCGTTTCGTCTGGAGAAGAATGGACAAGAAATCCATTATAATCTTTCGGTCTGTCTCACTAGGCCTCTACATGATACTGAAGGTACTGTAGAAGAAGAACTATTATAGGTTTTATTATACCACCACAACTTAACTCAGGCTTTCGAACTAAAAAAGTTTAGAGAACGTTCCTCACTGAAACCAGGATGATGCACTTAACCTCCATAGAAAAGGGAGGATCCTCCGACCAGACGGGTGTTGTGTCTGGCGGGCAACTGCCCAGTGATTCATTTCGGGCCGTTGTATCTATGCTAGTTGCGCGGTAAACTCTGCTTGCGAGATGCAGGATTTGCGTGACGTTGTTCGCATGTGGCGTTGTAGACACCGCTACAACACTTTGACCCTGAAGGACTTCATGCTCAGCGGTATCGCCTGTGACGAGCATCAACTAATCCATAATTATTTTTGGTATTTTTTTTATACCCTAACCTAGTATTCATAGATGGTACGTTTGTATAAAAAAGAGGTTCTACCATCTCATTGTCTTGTCATTATAGCATGTATACAGAATATTAAGTTCGCTCATTATTCGCATATAAATCATTGATGATAAATCAACGACAATTTGGTGTTGTCAATCAATGAATTTTATTGTGTAGATCTATGCACATGGTGCGGACCACGGATATCTATAATGCGGATGTTCAATAATGCATAATGTATCGCACAACACATCCAAAACACCTGTACAATTATGTAGGTACATAATATATGTACCTACATAATTGCATAATCATGAAGTAACTGCGTCAAATACTCAATTTTACATGAAAAAAAAATCGAATGTTATATTATTTATTTATTTTAGTTATATTACTATGTACAGACGCCAGCACATCAACCTACACCTAACTGTCACATTTTCCCAATCAACTTTGAACCTTATGTTTCAGTGATAAAGTTGAAAATCTATTAAAGAAACTTGACAGATTGTAGTAGGTTGATGTGCTGGCGTCTGTACATCGGCCTGCATTTACCGCTACTAATAAAATAATAAAGATTATTTACCAAAAAAATATCGAATCAAGGACATGGTATGTAGCATATGTATGTGCATTCTTCCCCTCCTCATTATGGTTTTCAAGGCCATCCTCGTTTGGTCTTCGATAAACGATTTTATTGTTATAACTAGGTTTAAACAAAAAATGTTATGTACAAGACACTAATATTTTAAAAACTAGATGAGGTCGGCGTTTCCTATCCGACTACTTTGAGAAAAAGCACTAAAATAAACTCTGAGATCTCAGCCTCTTTTAAAGTCCAGACATATCATATCTTGGTCAGATATGTGAGGACCATTGGATTAGTGTCTAAAATTGTATTTTGAGGAAAGAAACAACAGATTTGAGTGGATCTGTCCAGTCAGTGCACACTTTTGTCGGTAATCGGTTGAAAAATCAGAAGTGGCCCTTGCACGAGATTGACCTGAAAGCAATTGAACGGAGTATTCTGGGTATTCCTCATGTATTCCTAAACTTGTAGGCCGAGCCACAACTAAGACAATTCGTTACAGATCAAAAATAACTGTTGTCACTCGAAAGCTAACACGCTAAAATTGAACTAATTAGGCTGGACAGTAGACATATCTGCCGAATGTTAGACGACTATTATGTCAAACTTATGACAGATGCCTATAGCAGGAAGACACGAGCTTCTTTAAACTTGCATGAGGTTTACCATCTTTACATATAATGCAATAGAGAAAGTAAGTGGCATGAAAGGAGCCTCCCCGAGCGACGTACCTACTCTTCGACATTTTACTACGTCCGGCGCACCCTGGGCAATCGACTTCTGTCGATTACTTTCACCGTGATAGCAAATGTTAAGTTCCAATCGGCTCTTCTCAGGGTCAAACAGTCCGCTAGCAAAACCAGCCTTGTGTGTTATCTGATAAATGATTTTATTTCCGTAAGTAGGTTTGTACAAACACTTTTACACGTCAATCATATTTTTATTTAAATCTCAATCAACATCGAAGGGTTCTCTCGGGATAAAGCTGATGTTCGTATTGAATTATCCCATAAGACACGTTATTACATCTTATGTGTTCAAGAGACCCACTGAGATTCCACCTAAAGCAGGCCTCACATTCCTGGACCGTCCCTTATTGCTTGTCGCCGAGATCTGTCACCCGAAGAATGGTAACGCAGGGTTTGCTGTTCTCGGCAGATATTCATAGTTACCTATGGCCGAGTATTATATTATCTGTGCTATGACTAAATAAAACATATTCGTTCATTTTTATTTATACAAAGATTTATTCTTTTAAAATTGCAATGTCAAATAAATAAAAGTTCAAATAAACAAAGTAGAAATGCATTTATCAGAAATCATTGTAATCTAATACTTCAATTATAATCTTTATAATACAAGAAATACATGACATTACTTTTATACTAATATAAAAGTAATGTCAACATTGGTAAGCACTTAGTTTCAATCAACTACAATCAACAATCGGCCTAACGCAGTCCACTGCTGGACATAGGCCTCTGTACCAGGCTGCGGCAGAACACCCTATCCTCCGCCTTCCGCATCCAGTCTGCCCAATCCAGTAAAAGATGGGTAATGTCCCACACTACGCTTGCCGATACGCGGTCTCCACTCTAGAACTCGTCTGCTCCACCGGCCATAGATCCTTTGACAAACATGGCCAGCCCACTTCCACTTCAGCCACTGGCACTTAGTTTAAATAATACTTACACACATCAAAGGTGTCTATTTATAATAATAGGATTATTATTTTAACTTTTTTGGAACGTTATTGTTTCTTTTTAGTTAATTTCACTACCTATTTGAATAAAGAATTTTCTATAAGTTTTGATTAAAAATAGAAAAGCAACCCTCAATCAGGGTTCTTATAAAAGTGTGTTTTTAAAAACCATTAGGTACATCGGAACTGAAAAAAATTGCATCGATATGGAGCGACGACATCATTTGACACGAGAAGAGATGATGAGAGCCGTCGGAATGTACGTAACGTACTGTGGCACTACACAGAGCATCATAAGCCGCCTCTGGACACACTATCGTATCACGGGCAGCGTGGCCGAGCGACATAGAGGACGATCTCGCATCACCACTAGCAGACAGGACCGACCGGGTCGGAAGAATCGTAACATGACCGCCGTGATGTTGGCTACGAGGCTCCACAGCTCTTCAGGCTTGCTGATAAGCGACCAAACCATCCGAAATCGTTTACGTGAAGTGGGTCTGCGTCCCCGAAGGCCCCTGAAAGTTTCAACTATAGCACCCCCCACCCCGCAATCTAAGGGCCCGTTTACAATGGGCTCGCGAACACAGAAATTGGGAGGAAGAAGAATGGCGTTGTGTTTGCTTTTCCGATGAATCTCGTTTCCGTATGAGGCCGGATACAAGACGTACTCGAGGATGTCAAGGCCGGTATTTGGATCGGTGGAAGAACCGATCTCATTTGGATCCGGTGCAACCTCAATACTCAGATTTATGCGTAGAGGATTGTTTCAGACGTGATCATCCCTTTGCGAAGCCGGTTGGTTGATTCGTTTCGACTAATGGACGACAATCCACGTCCACACACGGCTAGATTCGTAACACGCACTCTTGCCGATGCTCGCATCAACGTTCTGAAGTGGCCTATTCAATTGCCAGACCTCAACCCAATTGAGCACGCATGGGATATGCTCCAAAGAAGAGCTCTGCCGTGTATGGATGCCGTGCATACCCCACAACAACTTTTTGACTTGTTAGAAAGAACGTGGGCGGCCATTCCTCAAAGTGATTTTGATGAACTGATTTTAAGCATGCCAAATCGCTGTGATTGTGCGATTCGTGTCAATGTTGAAAACACTTTAAAAACGATTATGAATGTTTTTATCGTTACAATAACAATTTAAAAAATCCTCATTTTTGCATTTTTCGCCATTTAATTGACGACATTAACTTAGGTTAATTTCCCACAATTTGCAAAAATTGCAATTTTTGTTAATTTTTACAAAATACAGGGATAAGCTGTTGTTAACGTAAACATAGGAATTAAAGTAAGAAGCCCGTCTGGAAGGCTAGAGTTTGAAAACATTAATTGGATAATTTTTTAAAGTTAAAAATGTACTTGATCCCGAGACACTTTTGATGTGTGTATGAAGTAGTTATATCTAAAGGCATTATTTTCTAATTATGAAGCCAATCTTGAGAGCAAATGTTTGTATATGAATGTGACGTATCTGCCCCACGATTCCACTACAACTTCGGAGAACTTGAGGTCATTCTGCAGAATATTTACCAGGACGTCTTTGAACACCTGGAAAATATAAATGATCATACTAAATTATAAAGGCGAAAGTTTGTGAGTGTGTGTGTGTTTATATGTTGGTTACTTCTTCACGCTCAAACGGCCAGCCGTTTGAGCGTGAAGAAGTAACAAACCTCCATACAAAATTTTATCAAAATTGGTCCAGACCAATTTTGATCAAATTTTGTATGGAGGTAGCTGACACCCTGGATTAACATATAGGCTACTTTTTTTATCCCGATATTCCCACGAGATCGACATTTACGCGGGTGAAACCGCGGGGCGCAGCCTGGGCCTACAGCTCCACTTGTGTAGACAACACAATTATCTATCATCATCTCCCTAGCCTTTATCAACGTTGTTGGGTTCAGGTTACAATCTAACTGGATGCACCATAGTCAACAAAATCTGGAACCCTGTGGCGTCAAGAACCCATTAGATGCCACATAGACTGTGTAGGTACTGCTGCTACGAAATATGGCCTTCAGTTGACCAAAGTAGAAACTTTGGTCAACTGAAGGCCGTATTTCGTAATGTTTACCCCCACGGGGACCTCATTTGCTGTCCATCCACGAAAAGCGAAGGAAGTGCCTTTAAAAGATGAGAACCGACAGCTTAATCGGCGTTGAAAATATAGAAGACTGAAGGATGAAAAATCCAAGGCATCTCAATGTTCTGTCACTTTCGTTAAGGTGTCTTGTAGCGACAGTACCTAGATAGGTAGCTAGCTACCTACTTTAAAATAATAGTGTATTAAGAGTGTCATTTGAGTATTCAGGGATGAGCCAACCAAGTTTAACCGGTCAAGCCCCGCGCGTTACCGATCGGTGACGAAACGAAAATCAATTGTGTCTCATTAGCGGAGCTTGACAAATTATAATTTTAATTTTTTTTTTTTTAATTTTTTTTTTTTTTTTTTTTTTTTTATAAGTATAGAAATTCATAATTTTATTAGCCTATTTAATATCTATATCTAATATACAGGGTGATTGATGGTTGTCATAGACGAAGTCTTACTAATTTTTGTTACCCAATTTTTTTTTTCGAAAATTCCCAGAATTTTAAGTAAACTGCTTATTTATGGCCAAATTGAATAATAAATTAATTCATTTTTATAAGCAATATAGCAAAACATGTTTTAGGCCTCTGTGTCGTTAGACATAAAAATCATAAAAATAAGGTAAAAAAAAAATTGTTAAGACTTCGTCTAAGACAAAATGGTTCTAAATTGTCTGTAGCACCCATCTTCCAATCACCCTGTATAGGTACATACATCTATACATAAAATAGTAACGTTGTCAAAACTGTACATTAAATATGAAAAAGTAGATTGCTACGACGTGTGAGAACGAGTCTGATGCCGAAAATATAGTTGATAGAATTTTTGTCTGCTTGTCTGGATGTATGTACCGGATTGGCGCAAAAACGGCTGAAGGGATTTTGTTGAATTTCGGCAATCCCTAGTTTATAACCTAGAAATTAACACATAAGTAGGGTACTTTTAATCCTGGTAGTACCGCAAAACGGGGCTACTTTGACTTCCAGGGTTACTTTGACAGATTTTGGAGCTACTTTGACAGAGCGCCAAAATCGGTTTTCACGTGTGCTCAGCAAGTGTGCGTGACCTCGACTAATATTGCGCGAGGCGTGGGGTGTGGGGAACGCGTCATAGCGTTGAGATCGGCCTGGTCAAAGTAGCCCCGCCTGTTCAAAGTAGCCCCGTTTTACTGTACGTTCCCGTGGGATACCATCCAACGTCCACGCGGGCGAAGCCGCGGGCAAAAGATAGTTTTAATTAAAATGAACAAAACTATGTTATAGAGAGGGCCGATGCGAAGAGAGCATCTCTAGTTACCAATGACTGTAGGAACATGCCAAAGCTGACAAACCTTACCCCAAAATGTCTCTTCTCAATCCTATGTCTCTGATGTGAGTCGCCAAGTTGCTGCATCCACACGACCACCAGCTCAGGATTGTGTAGGTTTAGAATAGATTTGTCGAGGGAAGACATAATGTTGATGACGTGTGCTCGAAAAATGTGGTTTGCCGCCATTTCTTCTTCAGTATGAAGGTTTGCGAAGTTTTTAAAGAACAATTTGGTTTCGGGTTCCGCGTCGAAGAGCCTGTGAGGGAAATATAGCGTTATATATATTTACATTTCAGGCGGCTCGATGCGCCACTGGTCGCAGAGGTGCAACGATAGCCTGTGGTATCCTGAAAGCTATTATTATTTTTAATGAAAGGGGTATACACTTAAAGTTGCAATGGGTTCCAGCACATATTGGTCTGAAAGGGAACGAGGAAGCCGACTGTATAGCTAAGTTGGCGGCATTACAGGGCAGGGTAATTGACTAAGTTATAGTATCTATATTTAAATCGGTATGTTTTGATGATTGGAAACAATTATTTGATAGTAAATCTATACTTAGATAAAGGCATATGGTATAAGACCATACAGGGTGAGCTTCCTCGTGTCCCTTGGTTTGATGGCATTAACTTGAGTAGAAGTTATGTTAAAATAGCTCTTAGACTTAGATCCGGACACTATCCATCAGCAAATTTTGCTTTCTTAATGAAAAGTCTAATTCTCCCAAATAAAATTGAAGATGTTCAGAGTGTGTCCGGAATAAAGATGAACCCGACTTGCTACTGAATGAATTAAAGTTAAATAGTCTGGATGTAGGTCTAATTCAAAGCATTTTTGCAAACCCTAAATCGGAGGCGGCTAAAAATTTATGTAGTTTAGTATTAATCGTTCAGCAGTGAGCAGCAGCTTTTTAGTATAAGTAGGTAATTTAATGTAAGTTTTTTTTTCCTTGTGTATTATATTACTAAGTGGATTTACTTTGTTATAAGGTATGATAGGGTTGACACATCCTTAATGGGCAAAGACCCTTAAATTTATATAAAAATATAAAGATAAAAAAAAACTACATTTGCGAAAGGGGAACATGCAGAAAAAATGGACATCTGTCAGCGTAGATTGTTCCAAAGGAAAAAAAAACATCTAGCTATTCTATCTACACAATCAATACGCTTCACTATGTGCCTACATAATGCAACTCAACTACCTATAGATTTCTATAGGTACATACTAGGTAGGTATAAATGTTTTGATAAAAAAGATTATTGTACTCGAGCAAGGCATGAACACGGTGACTCAAGTCCTTTAGAATTTCCTTACGGCTCTTACCTTTACCTAATAAACGTAACACGTTAATTTGTTGCGAATGACACGTTTCCAAATAAAAATATCTAAAGTGGTAGGTAATTTTTTCCGCCACAGAATATGAAAAGCATTATTTTTTTAATGGCTAATCAATGCACAACAAAAAGATCGTAACACCGGTCAATTACTAATTGCAAACTCCTGGCTGATTTTCATGAAAAACGAAATCTGAAAGCCATATTTTCTAAGAGAAATAAATTATGAATGAAAAAGTAAACGAAAATGGCATTCAATTTTTTTTTTGCCCAGAAATGGCCAGTAGGTACATAATTATCCTGCGTTCACGATTTATTTGCCAAAAATGTACAAACAAATATGAATTAATGGAAAAATAACTTTAATTCCTACACAATAAAGTTCAGTTTACGCTACTACTTTATACATTATTATAACTTTTTCAATAGTGCTAGTCAAACTGAAATCAACCTAATATTCATTTAAATAAAGTTAATATTTGTTTAACTTGAAATAGGGAGGGGGTGTGCAGCACTGCGCACTTTTACCACATGAGTAGACACATTTTACTATAATAATAATTACGTAGTTAGTTAATTGCCTCTTTGACTGAACCTTTTTCCTTAGAAAATGGGTGCTAATTAAGGCAGCTTCTTTAAAATGTCATTCTCGTCTGCAAATATATTTAGTTGTCTAATGAATTAATAGGTCAGCGACGAACTTTTAGCGTCTAATAAATGGTTTATAAGCGACCATATATTGTAAAACAAGCTACTGTTAATATGACTCAACATGGTGATAATTCTTAAGCAACTAAATTTGTGATATGTCTACTCATTGCCAGCTTCTAATAAGTGTATCAACTTCATCTATAAAATAATATCAACGTACTCTAATTTCATAGAGTCACCTTTATTTTTATACTTTAGCATAAGTAATTGATGAGTGAATCTACTATATTTGAACATAAAATTTCCTTATTATTGTCATCAAATAATGGTCAATGAAAGCTCTAATTTCATGTATTCGCCTATCTATTTATAATGTTACCATAAGTAATTGACTATTATACCTACCCAAATGAACATTCTTCGCGGGGCCCCTATTTCTGTGTAAAGGGTTTAAAGTAACCTAACCAAACCGAACCTCGGGGTGCCCATCGCTCGCTCTTGCATCCTATGCCGACGGAGCCCCGCTTCGCGGGGCCCCTATTTCTGTGTAAAGGGTTTAAAGTAACCTAACCAAACCGAATCTCGGAGTGCCCTTCGCTCGCTCTTGCATCCTACGTCGTCTATCGGTCGCGCCCCTCTGATTCCCAACGAGCGTCAGGTACACTCCCGCGCTTGTGTTGCAAACTTTCACGAAAAAAGAATATGATTTATTAATTTAGTTGTTGAATGAAAAACTTTGATTGCTAATTTTGAGGCTGGAATTTGATTTTATTAGCAGACAGATGTTGAATCTCTAAAATATATAAAGTAGCTCACTTACAACATTAGTCGCTGAGTTATCAAATCAGAAGTAAATATATTTATCGGTAGCTCGGAGTCATATTAATTTACGCTCGTAA
Source organism: Amphipoea oculea (assembly GCA_945859645.1). NCBI lineage: Eukaryota > Metazoa > Arthropoda > Insecta > Lepidoptera > Noctuidae > Amphipoea > Amphipoea oculea. Next base: position 18,326,417 of record OX243864.1, on the reverse strand, counting down.
ATTGACGCTGGTTTTTTGATATTCTGTTGGAATAGTAAAGATGATGAATTAATATAATTGAAGCTGTTCTATTAACTCGTCGCCCACATATAAAAAAAGACGCTAGGTTGCAGGTGCTAAAGAAAACTTTTGTTGCCGCACATATAATTTGCCTTAGAAAATTATTAAACTTACTTTTTGATTGCGGTATTTCCATTTATTTATTATTTATTAAGTTCAATGAAAAACGCATTAGGCGGACCAACCGTGTAAGAAATATCTTTCAATTTTAAATTCAGTATTTTCAGCTTCCCGCAGCCTAATTGCGGAACGCCAAATCGTCAAATGATTCTGATCAGTTGGCTTCATTTCTATCACAATTGGCTTCATTTTACGATTTTCGAATTGCGAAACTCTAGTTTCTGCGCAGGGCCTTAACGTTCATAATTGGTTTCATAATAAACTAGAGTTTCGCAATTCGAAAATCGTAAAATGAAGCCAATTGTGATAGAAATGAAGCCAACTGATCAGAATCATTTGACGATTTGGCGTTCCGCAATTAGGCTGCAGGTCATACTAAGACGACCCACTGACCCATACTTTACCTAAAGAACATCAGGAACCCGTTTGGGTTGGAATTTTTCTGTATCGTCTTCCAAGACTGTTGTACATTGTAAATGTCCCTCAATGACATGCCAGATATTTCATTCTTCGCATCGGGGTCACCACCCCACCACCATCGGCTGATCATATCTCCCATGTTTCCAAAGCCTCTATGAAGAAATAAATGCTTTCTCTGATCTTTGGTGCTTCTGCTTATGCTCTCTTGGTGGATTCACAAGGTAGCCTAAAAATTCGTACAAAACTTAATAAACATAAATTAACAATTATGAAAGTTTGTGATGTATTCAAATCAATCGAACGCGTCCGTTTTTTTAAAACCAGCTGGATGTGTCTTGGTTCCTTTGCCATGTTGAGTGTTTATAGTGACTGCAGGTTTAACGCATTCAGCCAAGGGTGTTATAAGAATCAGCCTACTTCCAGTTGAAACCTTATTTCGTTGAATTATTGATTCAACATGGTAATGTTTGCTACAACAGTAAATAGAATGATTAAAGTTAATAAGTATAGGCCAAGCTAAATAGGTAGGTATACCTACGTAATTATTTCTTTAGTGGGGTCGTAGTTGGAGGATGGTACCAAATAATAAATGTGTTTGTGTCAATTGCACTTATTTATCGTAGAGTCAAGTATGCGGTCTAGTCTATAGAAATGTAAATAAGAGGGCTTAGGTACACAAATACACACATAATACACAGCAGCTGTTTATCGTAAGGTCAACTTTATTTACGATTAAGTATTTTTACACTGTAATTGTTACTCTTTAAACAGCATTGTGGGCTGCAATATTGTGTATCTATAGGTTTTGTCGTGGCTCAATGTAGCTGTGTGTAGTAGGTACCTTTTGAATGAAAAAAAGTACATCCCGACTCGACGACCGACAAAAAGCGGTAAAACAATTTAAAAAAAATAAAGCTTACTAGGATAATTTGCTAGAGTACTACGTCCATAATCACCCCAGAGGGCAGATGCATGCTAGTAGGTAAGTGCAGCATCGCCGATGTGAGAGGGTTGAACCATTAGCCTAATCTATTAGGAACTATTCTGCTTCCGATTTTATAATTACCTACAGTAGTAGTGTTACTGGTATTATGACTTTTTTTTACCAAAAAAAAACCTATTAATACTGAACAAATACTTAAATTATATTCAGAATTAATCTACATAAATGTATATTTTGTTATACGTTTAAATATCTAAGTTATCTGATAAAATCATCAAGATACACCAATTTAAAAATCTTGAAACAAAATTGCGATATCCCGCGATTTTTTTTTTACTTACTGTAATTATAACAGGGAGGAGGGGCAGTATTACTCTATGCTATTAGCTAATGCCAAAAATAAATAACGGTGATTAAAAAAAAAATTCAATCCTGTTTCAGAACAGGACTGTGACCTATTGGTGTGACGACACACTTCTGATGTTGGTGGCCACTGTAGCACCCACAGAGCAAAAGCCAAAAACACGAAGGATGAATGATAAAAAAAAATAGAAACGTACGAGACTTACGAAAAACAAAGTTATGTAAGTACCTATGTATGTCCTTAAGAATTCAAGGTTCGAGGAATATTTACTTAGTTACCTATCACTATTTATGTTACTAAAAATTACAATGCCACGCACATTCACGATTTCATAAGAAAATTAATTTGAAAAATAATAACTTATTGACCTATTATTATTCCTACACTTTTATTCAATTAAGTAAAAGCCTGTTTTCTAGTTTCAAATATTTAGGTAAGTTTGTTTCTTTCGTTTCGACGCATGAGCATCGATCGAATGACCGCGAAAGACTGATACTGAACTCGATAATAATCTTTATAAAGATTTCATCATAGTATAAGTATTACGACTTAGAGAAGCCTCGTAGTAACTGAGTTTGCATACATTCCTAGCAACAAGTTTCGAGTTCACAATTATTGTTAAAAGGTCAAATGAAGCTAAACAATGTTTTGGGCTAAGTTTTGGAAGTTACAAAGGATTTTAAATACAAGATTTGTGTTTTGGCATTTATAAAAATAAAAACTGTAATTGTTATAATCAAAAAACATTTATTTATTTATGTCAATAATAAAATCAAAATAATATTCGTTTTTTTTTAATTGGCTATAGTAGGCTATATTGGAATATAATGGTCACATTATTGCTTCTCGGATACGTGCTCAGTTTCGTGTCATTTTGTAAACGATAAGTAGCAACAATCGTAATTTAGTTATTGTTTTTGTTTTGATTTTACACCAGTTATTTAAAACACAAAAATAAAATCAATAATGTGTAAGCTAAAGGCAAAAACTATGATTATGGTACAAATCGTCTCAAATCAGTATTATAAACGTCTCAGGCATTAAAGTCTCAGGTTTTTTAATCTTGACTTTGATAATAATTATACTAGGCGGGTCCATAGGTTAGTAAATGGTCTAAGGTAAGATAATAATGGTTCGGAAACATGACTGAATTCGATTTTCAAAGACTACCCGAACATATTATTGGACAGATGAGGTCTCTGTCAGGTGTGACATTGACAGTCGTTACTCGTTTTTCTTTAGACTGTCACTGTCAGTTGTGTCATAACCGCATGTTGTTATCTTGTTAAATTGGTATACGAGAATTCATTTTATTTTTCTTTTTATAAATCGAACTTAACATGGCAAAAGTCAGTGAGTCTGCTGTGAAGAACATTGGCAAAGTCCTCAACGATCCATCGAGGCCGATGAAGGAGCGTTTCCGTGCTTTATTTACTCTTCGAAACTTGGGAGGCGAGACCGCTATTGAGTGCATAAGCCAGTGTTTTGTAGATGAATCTGTGCTGTTAAAGCATGAATTAGCTTACTGTTTGGGTCAAATGCAGGATGTACGTGCGATACCTGTGCTTAGGAGCGTGCTGGAGGACAAAAACCAAGATCCCATCGTACGCCATGAGGCAGGTTAGTTCTTATCAATTGATTCGTATGTTAACTGATATAATTGTGCGATAGTGAATACGTGAGCAAGTGCATGCATAAAATGATACGATATGGAAATATCATATCCTATAGAAAGTGTAAAACAATCAACAATAATGTATTAAGTAATAAATAATCCTAAAGATATTGCACAAACCTTTAATGACTTCTTCCTCAGCATCAATATTAATAATACTTATATCATTAAACATGAATTCACATCAAATTCCAAAGTGACATGTAATTCAAACTCAATTTTTATGAAACCGGTGGGTCCTGATGACATACCTATATAAAACTTTAAAAAATTAAAACAGTGCAGGCTATGATGGAATAGTATCAAGTATAATAAATTAAAGATGTAGCTTGAATTATCTCGGAGACTATGGGCTCTAATGAAATACAGTAAGGTAATACCACTTTTCAAATCGGGGGACAGTAAAGATACCAATAATTATAGACCAGTATCCGTGTTACCAGTTTTCAGCAAGGTCTTTGAAAAGGTGATGCTGAACCAAATGCTCAATCATTTTAACACCAATAAAATACTACACGACCAACAGTATGGTTTCACTAAGGGATGTTGTACGACTGATGCCGGTGTCACCTTATTAAAACACATATTTACGGCGTGGGAAGAGTCTCAAGACGCCATAGGAATTTTTTGTGACCTCTCCAAGGCTTTTGATTGCGTCGACCACGAAACCTTACTCTTAAAACTTCAACATTACGGACTTGGAAAACTTGCGCTCAGTTTAGTAAAATCTTATTTAAATGATAGACAACAGCAAGTTCAAATAAATGGTGTCAATTCACTCGGTTTAAAAGTAAAAATGGGTGTACCACAAGGCTCGATATTAGGTCCTTTCCTCTTTTTAGTATATATTAATGATCTACCCCATTTGTTAAAAACCCAACCTCAAATGGTGTTATTTGCTGACGATACTTCCTTGATTTTTAAAATTAATAGACGTGCATCAAATCTTGACGACGTAAATAACGCCCTACAGCAGATCCAAAATTGGTTCACTGCTAATAATTTAGTGTTAAATGGGAAAAAAACGAAGTGCATAAGATTTTCTTTACCAAATGTCAAAAGTAGTAATTGTGAGATAGTATTGAATCAAGAGAAACTCGAATTCGTCGATGAAACTGTTTTCCTGGGGATCACGCTCGACTCAAGGCTTCAATGGGGTCCTCATTTAACATCCCTTGCAGGACGGCTAAGTTCAGCAGCATATGCTGTGAGAAAAATCCGGCAATTTACTGATGTTGATACCGCGAGACTAGTCTATTTTAGTTACTTTCATAGTATAATGTCGTACGGTATTTTATTATGGGGACGGGCTGCAGACATCGAGTCTATTTTTATTCTGCAGAAAAGAGCCATCAGAGCTATATATAATCTCCGCAGGCGTGACTCTCTAAGGAAACTGTTTAAAGATCATGACGGTACCTTGTCAATATATCTATGAAAATATCATGTACGTAAGGAAAAACCTACATCTTTTTAGTAAAAGAGGTGAAAGACACAATTATATCACTAGAAATAGGGACCAATTAGTTCAACCAGGTTTCAGGCTGGCTAAAGTAGACTCATCTTTCATGGGCTACTGTCTAAAATGTTACAATAAAATACCTACCCACATACTTGAACTGAATGAAACGAAATTTAAATCTTGTATAAAACGCACACTATGCAGCCAGGCATATTATAAATTGGGGGATTACATCACTGATAAAAATGCTTGGCTAAATGCTGGTCCTGCTCCATAAGGACGCACAAATAAATTGATTAGCATTGGAAAATACCTACTGTTGGAGCTGCTGAAGATTTTAAAATACTATTTTTGCATTATATAAATTCAATCTCCTTGTATTGTATAATTGCATAGCACATGTGTGAGTACTATGTACATACTATAAAGCTACCATTTACTGGGTACGTCTTTCATTGACTTGAATGTGCTCTGGCGGCTGAGAGTATGTCATGCTCACTCAAATGTCTCGCTGATGGTGGCGCATGTGTTGGATCATTTAGCTCCCTTCAAAATGGTTGAGCTGAATGGTGCTAATACATGCGTCATGTTCGTGAACGGGCGCCGTCAGTAGGGACTGGTCATCTCTTTGCTGCCACGGCTTATTTTAATTTAATATTTGAATTGTTTTTATTTTTCTCATCTTCTCATTATGGACGCTTTTAACGTTCTGCATCGTTCTCACATGTATAATTTTTAACATGAATGATGTAACCAAGACTTTGTAACCATATTATTTTGATTTAAAAGAGTGTCCATGGAGTTTCTTGCCCGTTCTTCTCCATAGGTACCTACTCTTTGGAATGGGCAACTAGCTTCATCTTTCTGACTGACCGACCCCTTGACAATTCAAAAGTGCCTGTAATTGGTTTAATTGAAATAAATGCTTTGAGTTTGAGTTTGAGTTTTGGAGATAATTCCAGCTACATTCAGCTATGTCCCGCCGCTTAGGCATGTAACAATAACAATCACATAGTAATTAAGATTAAAATGTACAGACGCCAGCACATCAACCTACTACAATCTGTCAAATTTCTTTAATAGATTTTCTACTTTATCACTAAGGCATAAGGTTCAAAGTTGATTGGGAAAATCTGACAGTTTCAGGTAGGTTGATGTGCTGGCGTCTGTACTTAATAAGTAAAAAAAATTTTTTTAAATATTTTAGCAAAAATAATTATCAGTGCAATGTTCCTATAATTATTCATATTTGATTTGTCATCTTTTTTAAATACTGGTTTTATTACAGATATTTTTAATTTGTCAGGAAAGATACCCTTTTCAATACATACATTAACAACGTAGGTCATTACCACCTATGTTGTTAATTTATGTATTTAGTATTTAAAAAAGGTGACAAATCTATAATTAATTCATATTTGATTCTTTATTTGGTGCAATGGCACTGATAACTATTTTTGCTAAAATATTTGAAAATATTTTTTTTTAAATTATTAAATACATTTTAATCATAATTACTATGTGATTATTATTATATTCCTAAGCGGGACATAGCTGATCCTGTTTTTTTAACAATAAGAACATTTTATGTATTGTTTACCTACCTATGACTATGAATATGACGTAAAGAATATGAATATGACGTATGATTTGAACTGTGAGTCATGTTTTGCACTTCATGATAAGTGCGAATGTCTCAAGATTTGGAAATTATGTTGGTATTTTTGGTAAAGCTGGAAGCAAGAGTTTAGTATAATCGATTTTGAACCTGTAACTGCATTTATAAAATGTAAATGATTCAAAACCACTTAATAGCATTGATGTTTTCCTACAAGCAGGAAAACTAAGTACTTATTCTCCTTTCTTAAACTATCATGATGTCAGATGCTAGTTATATTCACTCATAAGGAGCTTATGTTTTTAGTTCATGTGTAAAATTAACATAATTATGTTGGTAATGAGAAATGAGCATTCTGTAGGATTTTTCATTAAGTTTGTACTTACTGAAAGTTTGTTTAGATCATAATATCTACTGGATATCCATGAATCCAGCAGATATTATGCGTGATTGCATAGTATAACAAGAAATCCTTAATAGAACTTACAAAGTTCCTTGAACATACACATTCAATATCCAATAACTGTCACATTCCAGGTGAAGCCCTAGGAGCTATTGCTGACCCAAAGCTCCGAGAATTACTAGAAAAATACCAGCATGACCCAGCTATTGAAGTTGCGGAGACCTGTCAAATTGCACTGCAAAGGCTCAACTGGGTCGCCAACGAGAGCACTAAGGAGTCCAACCTATCAAAGAGTTTGTTTACATCCATAGACCCGGCTCCACCAAGCAGTGAGGGTGACTTAGAGAATCTAAAGAATACTTTGATGGATGAAACTAAGCCGTTGTTTGAAAGATATAGGGCTATGTTTAGTTTGAGGAACTTGGGAACTACTGAGAGTATTAATGCTCTGGGTGAAGGTGAATTTGAAGTTTTTATTTTTGTAGTATATTTTACTCCAGTTATTTTGATTGAGATTTTGATTTTGCCCACCTTGATTTGATGTTTAGAACATAACAAAATGAAAGCTTATGAAATTCAAAATTTCTTTGAAAAATCTTAAGATATTTTGAGATTCGTTTTGAAGGCTTCACCTTAAGTGATGCTAAAGTAGAGTTGGAATGCATAAACTGGGTATTTATTACTTTATCAGAAGTTTTTTTATACATAAAAAGCCAAGTATAAAATTCTTATAAAGTCATATCAAACACATTTCTAACACAGTTTATATTTAATCTTCCAGGTTTCAAAGCGTCTAGCGCCCTCTTTAGGCATGAAGTGGCGTTTGTATTTGGTCAGATGCAAGATGAGCGCAGTGTACCTTTCTTGAAGAAGACGCTTGAAGATACTGATGAGCATGAGATGGTGAGACATGAGGCGGCTGAGGCATTGGGTTGTATTGCCACTGAGGAATGCACTGAGGTTCTGCAGAGGTAATATCATTTGAGCCTTCTAATAACTAATACTATAAAACGCTTACTAGTATACACGGCTATACATCAAGCTATACATTTGCTTGGCCGATAAATTGCTCACTTCGGCAGCAACCTATTCTGTATTGTACCGTTAGTAACAAAGCCCATTATCCTTGGCCATAAACAGAAATTCTTGTCCAAACACGAAAAACGTACACACCGACAACGGTCGGGTGCGGAACACCAATTTAGCTTTTCCGAGTCCAGAAAAACTTATTTAGAGAGTCAACCGGGCCGCACCCAAGGCCGTACCTATCTAAAGTTTGGGAAGGATAACTACTTTTTTCTCAGGTAAGTAGATAATCTTTAGGACTTTGGGAAAACTCTGTTGAGGCAGGAAGATAACTCGTACGAGGCGGCCTGCGTACTGGCTGGATCCCCGCCCTGGGACCTGGAGGCGAAAGTACTCGCGTCGTTGTACCGGTGGCGCGAGGAAGCGCGGGCGCGAGGCGAGTGGCTGATGCAGCGCCATATGGAGCTGCGTCGGTCACAGCTTCGCGAGGTCCTGGTGGCGGAATGGCGGGACAGGCTTTCACGCCCTACCGCCGGCCTCGTCACTATCGAGGCGGTCCGACCAGTACTCGAGCACTGGCTCGGAAGGAGGCACGGCTCCCTGTCGTTTCGGGTGACGCAGGTGCTCTCGGGGCATGGTTGCTTCGGGAAGTACCTGTGTCGCATAAACAGGGAGCCGGACGCCCAGTGTCACCACTGCGTCGACTGCCGGGAGGACACGGCATGGCATACGCTGGCAGAGTGTGCCGCTTGGGAGGAGCCGCGCCGTGCCCTCATCTCAGAAGTAGGCGGTGACCTGTCGCTGCCGGCCGTGGTCGAGTCGATGGTCGGCAGCGAAGAGTCCTGGGACGCGGTGGTTTCCTTCTGCGAAGTCGTCGTCTCGCAGAAGGAGGCTGCGGAAAGGGAGAGGGAGATCTCGTCCACTCACCCGGCCCGCAGCAGGCGCACCGGGCGTCGGCGGAGGGCGGACAACGCGCTCTTCCAGCCCCCCTAAATGGGTCCAGGGGCGACGGACTCGGGGACGTCCGTAGCCCCCCATACACTAGGACCCGAGGTGGCGGCGCGTAGTGTTCCACGCGCGCCCCTTTTAGACGTCGCGGGGGGAGTCAAACACCTCACTCCCCCCCCCTGACCTGAGGAGGCCTGCAGCGGCGGGCCGGCACCAGCCGGGGGTTGCGGAAGGATCGTACGTTCCCGCGACCCCTGGCGTAGGTGTGAGATGGAACACCGGGGTGGTTTTTAGTCAGTAAGAGTCTGACAGACACCGCCGCCCGCCCCAGAGCGGCGGACATCCATGAGGATTTTCCACCCCGGAAACAAAAAAAAAAAAAAAAAAAAAAAAAGGAAGATAACTCGAGAATCTACTTTTGGTTGACTTCTCATTGTACAAAAAGCAAGGTCATCAAGGTCAAGGTCAAAACAAAATGCAAGGTCAGCTAAAACTGGAAATGTATAGCTTGATGTGTAGCCGTGTGTACTAATGCCTAGTTCACACAAGCTTAGTAACAAATTATTCATTCTGGTCACTTACACTGACTCCTGGCTTGTAAATATGTTGAGTGAGTACTAATAACATCTACTAAGCTTGTGTCTACTTCCTTCTCACAGAGAAGAGTCCTGTGTCCCAGCATTGGAAAGATTGTAGGCTAATTATACTAAGCTTGTGTAAAGTTGGCATAAGTATGCAGGGTGGCCGTCGACGCGCAAACTGTAACCTTACATTCATTACATGATTCTGAACCGTTCCATACATTTCAACCGCTTCTGTATTTCACTTTTCTATGAAACAGTATATTTTTTTTTATAATCATCGAAAACTGCTTCGGTGTGGTGTCTAGAATTATATTATGCTGAATTCATGGTTACAGTTTGCGCATTAATGTCCCTGCCACCCTGTATTGCTATTAGTGATGGGCGTTGAATCAACGAACTAGTTGAATCAACGTTGATGTCTCTTCAACGGGATTAACGTTGACCATAAACAAATCAACTCGTTGAATTCGTCAACGAGTTACGAGACAACGACGTTTATGAATTCAACTCGTTTAACGAAACGAGAATATGAACTCAACGTTTTGTTATTTTCAACGTACGTAAATTGTATTTATATTTACAAAACCCCTGCTACGACGCGATAGTCATGACTCAAATTGCTCGTAAATTAACAGCGTACGTTAATAAAAGCGTTAAGGCGTTTATCGTTCATGCAAGTTGACGTTCGTAACACGTTAACTCGTTGACGAAATTAACTAGTTGATCAACTAGTTGACAAACGCAATTCAACGTTAACGTTTCGTTGACGGAAAAACCTTCAACGACCCATCACTAATTGCTATTATCAACAAATTTAATTTATGGTTATTGCAGTCTACTGCGCTGCATCCCCTCCACCGACGATCGTGTCCGATCACATGATTCTTCGTTTACCAGTCAAATTGTTAGATGGCGCTGTTTGCTATACTGTGGCGCCATTTATCCACGACAAGCATATAATAATATTTTGCTGATACTTAGCAGCCTTCTTGACAAATATCCCATATTTGCTGACTTTTCTTTCAACTGCATTCATGAAAGAGTGTTTCATTAAAGAGCTACTGAATAAATGTGTTGTGTTTATTAAGGCCTTGATTATTTATTTTCAGGTACCTAAATGATCCGCGCCGTGTAGTCCGTGAAAGCTGTGAAGTTGCTCTAGATATGTCTGAATATGAAAACAGTCCTGAGTTCCAGTATGCGAACACCTTGCTAACTGTTGAAGGCTGATACAATAGTTCGTTATGTTGCCTAGTTTTATGTTTTCGATAAAAGATAATTTACTGTAAATTCAAGTAATAATTATGACAACGATGTTATTGATTCTTGGTACACACCGCGACATATCAAGCTAAAGTCCGACCGCGCCGAATTTGCCAAAGATGTAAACAAAAATGGCCGCTCGAAATTGAATAAAATCAATAAACAAGAGTATTTATTTTAAGTAATGTTTGTTTTCGTCTAGTTAGCTCGGAGATTTAGAGGAAAACTAACACTACTTAAAATAAACACTCTCGTTTATCGATTTTATTCAATTTCGAGCGGCCATTGTTGTTTACATCTTTGGCAAATTTGGCGCGGTCGGACCTTATACATTTCCAGTTTTAGCAGACATTGCATTGTATAGGCTTTTCGTACAGTACGAAGTCTGCTTATACTGGACATGTATAGCTTGATTTGTCATTGTGCGTACTGTGGCTAAGAAATGATCACAGATGCGATGCTCAACTTTTCTGCCTCCTTATGTAAAAGGGGTGCATCTGAGGAAAGGGAATATGGGAAAATGAGCCTTACTAAGTGTGTACCTAGTAAGGCTCATTTTCCCATAATTCCTTTTAAAGAAAAATAAGCCTTACTTAACTAAAAAGTCGTCTTTTTAGTTAAGTAAGGGAAGGTTCACATCTGACGGAACATGCGTCGCGTATTATCGGTCGCGTAACGCCAGAACAGACAAATGTATAGAAAAACACTTGACCGTTCACACTCAACCGATGATGCGTTAGTGCGTCGAGCGAATAAATAGACGCAATCGATGTTACGCCCGACGGGTTCCCATCTATCTGGCAGAATCTTGATACTCCGAATTTTTTTTGGCATAACACTATTGGCATAATCTTCTTTAAACGAATATTTTTAAGGCATAAAAATTATTTAATATAATTATTGTTTGGCCGAATGTTTATATGTCCGAATTTACGATGGCATACTTTTAAGATGGCAGAATTTTATCTGGTATAATTACCTTTGGCAGAGTTAACATCCACCTTCATTTCGTTCAGCATAACGTTTATTTAGAGCGGCGATTATTTGGTATAATTTCACTTGGCATACTATGAAGATGGCAGAATTTTCAATTCTGGATGAACCGTCGACCTGCTGACAGAAAACCTAACCCTAGACGGTCGACGTCAGGGGCACCCTGAGGTTCGGTTAGTTAGGTTCCTTTAAACCCTGCAGGCAGAAATAGGAGCCCCGCGCAGCGGGGCTCCGTCGATCTGCTGACAGAAGCCCGTTTCATCCGGTTCATCCATAAGGTAAAAAGGAACCCTTATGGTGCGACTTCGTCCGTCTATCTGTCCGTCTATCTGTCCGTCACTACGTCCGTTACTTTCTGAGATATGATAGATCTGCCTTTTGATGATTATCGATATGAAATGTATGCCAAAAGACGATTCTGACTGTGAACTTTCTGCGATATGATGGTTCTACTTTTTAATTATTAGGGATATGAAATTTATGCCTAAAGATGATTCTGACTTACAAAATTATGAGTTTTGAATGTATGATAAATGAGTGTATGTCAAACGATTTTCTGCGAAATGAAGTTTATGCTATTCGCTGTTATGCAAAATAATATTATGACATAAAAAGTTCTGCTATACAGGGTGTACCCACGCCCGACGCATCTTCCGTCAGATGTGAACCTTCCCTATAGCTCATTTTTCTTTACATTTTCCGCAGATGCACCGGTTTTTCATACGACGGCAGTTTCATTTCTATGGGTCTCATATTGCATGCGGCCGGCATTTTAAGTATTATATGGAACAGAAAACCTATTTCAGTAGCACTCTAGGCTTCAGGTTGCAAGCTAGGTCAAATGTTATTATAATTACAAAATTGTATTTATTTTAGTTTTTACATAAAATTTAGCACAAAATCAGGAGAAATTCCATGTCCAGTGATATCCCAATGCATATTAATATAAATTATTAAAAAAAAAATATACTTAATGACAGTATTTTTATAAAATAAAATTCTAGTTACAATTATCATTGAATTTTATTTCATACACTCGCTACTTCCACTGTTGTTGCTTTAAACTGGCCGAAACAAAAGGTACATGAGAAATTGTCACAACCACTACTCCAAAGGTGGTGCATAATCAGCCTATAATGTTCCCACTGCTGGGATACAGGCCTCTCTGTGAGAGGGAGTGGGCTGTAATATGCCACGTGGGCCCACAGGGTCGGGTTGATACATGTCACATGTTTTCGATTTTTTTTTTGTTCTAGTACATGCCGGTTTCCTCACGATGTATTCTTTTACCGTTTTAATAGCAGTGGTGATGAAATAATCTACACGAAGTAAGGTGCTTGTCAGGGTTCGAACCTGCGACCTACAATATTTTAGGCGCGGCCGTTGCCACTGGCCCACCACTGCTCTCTCTGTCCCTCCACTTTGACTTCAAAATGGAGGGTTCAAAGATTTTGTTAAATAACTACGCAAACATTGAGGGGCTTGTGGCTTAGTAATAACAGCCGCAGGGGTCGATCGATCAGGTTCAGCTACGCTTGCCGCAGTTGGTCCGTGGATGGGTGACCATCTTTACATACCAAGACTCCTCCGTGCCACGGAAAGTACGTTAAGCCGTCAGTCCCGGCTGTCATTCGAGGATCTTTGACAGTCGTCGTAGGTCGTCAGAAGCCCGAAAGTCGGACAACCAGTCTTACCAAGGGGTTTCGTATTGCCCAGTAACTGGGTTATGGAGGTCAGATAGGCAGTCGCTCCAAGTAAAATACTGGAACTCAGCTGCATCCGGTTAGACTGGAAGCTGACCCCAACATAGTTGGGAAAACGCTAGGCAGATGATGAACTACGTATACAATGAGGTACTTAGTTAAAATTATTGCATAGGTAGCAAGTAGTAAACTTATGTAGGTAGGCTGATTTGAAATCCAAGATTTGGTCCCTTTATCTTGACGGTAACCTCTAAAGGTAGCGATTTGAGCCAGTTTTTACTAAGAAATGTAAAACTATTGTATCTTATTATGAAAAAGTCGGCAGAAATATAACTAAAAGTACCTAGAAAAATCTAAATAGTCGGCAAAGAACGAAAGTCGGCAAACGCCGATTAGCAGATCGACTTTATCAGAATGTGTAGGTACTGTACTAGCAATTATCGTATACATGGTGTAGAAAAATCAATGGTGTAACAAATGAGAAGAAAAAACCGAGTGTGCTTATGACCACACGACTGAAGTGAAACTTCAAACGTATTTGGCTATGAGAGGAAGAGACTGCTTTCTCTTGCTTATATCCCCCACTCAACTCACGTTCGCCTCGCCCGATCACATTTTTCGTAACGCTTACGTCACGCGTTCGCCAGCTTACTCCCCAAATCTAGCGTGCGTAAAGAAGTTTCACTTCAAAAACGTTTGTCATACTGGTGTTATAAATGTGATAATCTTGTGTGACTACGAGTCGGCAAGGCAAATAACACGACAGAAGTTTATAACAACCTCACAACTTATTTCAATTTATTTTCACAACGTGCAATAGTAATAAAATTAAAGTTATTGTTTATTTTTTACATTTAATGTCTGAATTGGTATTAGAACGAGCGAAAATACTGGATATTGATTTTTATCAAGTTATGTATTTGTTTTTCTTCAGTTCCTACATAGTTTCATTATGAAGAAATAATGCTATTTTTATTTTATACTACTCTCGTGCAATGATTATTGTGTTGAAGAAGTATAGCATAGTTTTACTCTTGTACGTCTTATTAGCAGTGGCGATGGCGGTGAGTAGAATCTTAAAATATGTCTACGCTGCAATTCCTTTCGACACTTCGGAGACAGGTAGTGACTTGCAGGTGGACCTCGCCTCCTGCGGCCGCCACTCAATACGGCTCCTTTTGAGAGATGCCGCCGACTCGGGCCTGTGTCTGTTCTCTGTACTTTGTTCAGGTGACTCCAAGTCGTGGCCCGCAGGTGGCCAGAGATCATTAAACGTCCTCCGGCGCCCGATGTGTCTGCTGCTGATAAAGAGAGAGGTTGAGAGGTTGTATGCTCTCACTCCCTTACGGAGTCTCTTTTGCGACCATCACTTTCTCGCAAAAGGAGACGACGACGTCCCGTGCGCTCTCGCTCCCGACCCTGCCGGAAACGAGATGCCTGCACAGCCCAGCGCCCTAATTGCGGAACAAGATTTCAATCACAATCTGTATCATTTTGAAGGATATTGATAATCCATTGCTTCATGTGTTCGAAAAATTTGTCTGCTCAAAAACGTAAATAACGCAATGAATGTTGTTGAACTGCCAAAATGAAAGCCATTGCTACTGATAGTGTTACGCAGTCACTTACCCCGCAGGCTGGGCATTTCTCCAAAGCGTGGTACGCAGTGTCAGTTACCACCTCGTATTCTACCGTCACTCACCACTTTTTTGGAGCGGATAAATTTTGTCACCAAATGGCTGATGAGTCAGTCCTACGAAAACTCTACTAATCATAAATTTAATATTCCTTGTTCAAGACCTCAGACTTGCTGGAAACGGAACGCTCCTCATTTCTGGGCTTCACTCAGGAACAGCATTTTAGTTCTAGTACTTTGGAACTAGTCGAACAGCTGTCTTCAGTGATATACGAGAGCGAACTCGGAGATCGGCGCGTGCGACGCTACTTTGAAAATTATGATACGCCGTTTGTCGGCGAGCAGAAATCCGGTGAAAATTAATATTTTAGAGTTAAATAAATGATTTTAGTTGTAATTTCGTTTACTTCCCAAGAAGCTAACTAACTTTCATGTCGCATTTGGTTTTGCCGAATAAATAAAAATAAAATAAAATATTTTTACATAAAAGTTTTGTGTCATGGATTTCCGCAAAGCAATGCCTGATTCCATGAATGACTTCTAAGAGATAAGTATGCAGGATCGTTGGATATAGTTGAAGTTTAGTAAGAAACCGATAGATCTTTAAGTATAAGTCTAGATCCCGTGGGAATATCGGGAAAAGTATCCTATGTCATTTACCGGGACTCAAACTATCTCTATACCAAATTTCATCTAAATCGGTTCAGCGTTTTAAGCGTGAAGAGGTAACAGAGACACACTTTCGCATTTATAATATTATTGTGATAACCTTGTATTAACCGCTGTACTATTTAATATGCTATCCTCATCGCCCGCCACTCTGAAAATACGATGTTCAGACAACACGAAATTATTAGGTTAAACTAAAATTGCACCAGCTTTTCATTTTGTAATTAATTCAAGACTTCAGTGTTACCTAAGCTACACGAACTAACATCGTACAAAGTATCAAACAACAAAGCAAATCAAATAAAGACCACCAACCACTCAACAAGAGAACTATTCCTCCATTTATATCTACTACAAGATTTCATTTATTTTATACTGGTAACATTCCGTAGTACAGTCAATGTTTGCTGTAGAGGTTTTATCCGACCGCGTCGAGGGAGGTCTGAACAAAATTGGATTGTCACTTGCCGACGGCAGTCGTTGTCGGCCACCTGCACTCCCTGAATACTGCACGAAACAGCGAGCCTTTTATGACGAGATATTTTATTTAGAAACGGATTACTGGTCTGTAGGGAAGAGGAGCCTTGGTTGAAGTTAATGTAGAATTGTTGTACAGTACAGCAGTGTATACTGGATGGATATTTGAGACGGGGGGTAGTAAGGGCTTGTACCTTGACTGTTGTAGCTACAGGAAAATGGTCTAGGAGACTGTTACACATAAATTTTTTGGTCTGCATTCACAGATTTTGATAACAATAGGTACCTACACTCGGCAAGAAAATGGGGACTTTTCTCAAAAACTTTTTTTTTAGATGCCAATTGTGCATGCATATTAATATTATAAAATTGCAAAAGTGTGTCTGTCTGTTATCTCTTCACGCGATGAAATTTGGTAGTCCCGGGAAAGGGCATAGGATAGGACATATTTTTTTATCTCGAACGGGAAACTTATGCGCGGTGGCGCTGCTTAGTGTTTTCTATAAATGCCAATAAGTAAGTACCTACTTATTTGAACTACTTCGCTGGTCTAGTGGTCGTAAGCAAGCATAAGGGGTTTTGGAACTGGCACAGTTTTTCCATTAAGAAGTCTGGTTCAGCAACGTACCCGCTTAGTACCGGGCTCCAATCGAGACTCATAGCCGCTGAGCTGGTGAAATGTATGTGTAAGTACATCACTGCTTACTAGGTACTTAGGGTAGAGATTTGGACTAAGAGCGACGTGGTCAATTTGCGATCTAGTCATTCTGATACCAACCCATACAGGCGTGTTGGTACGTATTTGGTCTTTATTAAACCCCTAGTAGGTGTATCTAAGCCCGAATCCAGTCATGAGGTTACTCACACTAAAATCTACTTAGAAAAAAATAGTAGGTACCTACATACCCATTGAGAGCAGTGGTGGCCCAGTGATAACGACTGCGACTTACGAGTTGTAGGTCGTTGGTTCGAACCCAGACGGGCGCTTTACTTTGTGTAAATTATTTCATCACCACTGCTTTAAAAACGGTGAAGGAAAACATCGTGAGGAAACCGGCATGTCCTAGAACCAAAAATTCGAAGACATGTGACATCTACCAATCCGCACTGGGCCCGCGTGGTACGGCCCATTCCCTCTTACTGAGAGGAGGCCTGCGTCCCAGCAGTGGGAACATTATAGGCTGATTATGTATGTGATGATTATGTCATACCCATTTACTCCAGATAAACATGAAAATCTATCTAACTTAACATTACGCCTGAAAGGGCGAAATAGCACGTTTCATTATGAACAAAAATTCTCCATTCATGAGTGACGTCATAACGATGACGCGATGAATTCTATTATACAAAGTACCCCGAAGCTATAGACTATAAATCTTCTCTAATGATCCAATGGTTTCTGATTGTTCACTGTTTCAATTTATTTCCGCTTCTCTTCCTGCGGTAATGTCGTGAAAGACATTACCATACTTTATGTTGACATCAAGTAAATGAGGTTTAACCTCCCTGGAGTTTAGGGGTTAATGTTAATAAATTGAATCTCATAGTCATGATCCAACGTACCATTAAATCTCTTATATTAAAAAGAAAAACTGGTTGGGTGTGTTTGTTTCGTTTTTTGAGGGTTCCGTAACTTTTTAAAAGCATGAGCGCAAGTTTTTGGCCTAAATCCTAACATAGATACCTGCCAATAATATACCCACTCTGTTATTATTGGAACGAATTTCTACCGAGCTTGCGGTAGGATTAAACTGGCAGACATCGTGTTATGTCTACCCCTCCATACAAATTTTTAATAAATATAATAGAATGAGATAGAGATATAATAGAGAGAGACAGTTTTCATGGTTTTTGAGGGTGTCGAAGCCGATAGTGAGGTCAAAATAAAAATCCAAGATGGCTACAGCTTTCACAGCCGCCATCTTGGTTTTTCATTTTCTACTTCGTTCCCGCCGGGGGTCCCCCGATTCCACACGTTTTTTTATTTTTAAATCCCAAGTGAATAGGTTTCCTGCTATAGGTATTGGTCCTTTTGCACTAGAGGCTAGAGCACACACACGGTTTACAGTTTCACGAGCGCGGTTGCCTAGAGTCTAGACAATCGTGATCCATCCTCGATCGCATCTTTGCTTAGGTGCCATCGGGAGAGATACCTACTTACTGGTCAATCGCAAGCTCATCAATTATCCATGCAATATATTAGAAACCTAAATAGGTACTTACAAATGTTTTCAGATCAGAGGACCTTATACTACATTGCTAAGAAACCTATACATTTTTGGACATTACTACCAAGTTTTACTCTACATTGAATATCTTTTCTTAAAGACATTCTTTCAATGCCGCTCACGTAGACTCTGCGGCCAGATGTGCATAGGTGCCCAGTCTTAGTGTACGATGCTTCGAGCTAAACTCGTTGAAATGTACCTGCAACCAAATCTCGAGGGGATGCAGCAATATTTCCCACTATTTTAAATGGAAAACCTTCATTAGTTTGGATTATGTTTGGCAGTCTCACAGGTATTTTGTTTGGGCTAGAGGTACAAAATATCTACCTTCTATATAATTCTGTAATTAAGGTTAATTTACCTTTATAGGATGGCAGAAGGATTCTAGACCCGCGGAAAAAAAATACTGTTTCCTACATTAGTGCAATGTCTTACGCGGTCAAAATATATGGAACAGCAATCTTTTTTTTTTTGAAGAATTGTAGTTCAGTGTTAGACAACCTTTGACTCAGTCTGTGTACCTAAAGAATGGTCATTAATCCACTGGCTGACCGGATCAAGGGTAGGCTAACCTTCAAAATTGATGAAACCATCCGGTTGTTCACACACAAGTCTTCCCTGAGGAGCCTTCTAGGATATACCCAGACAAATCACGTCCAAAACCCCGCCGCAGTACAAATAAAACAGTACCTACATCAACGCGCTAAAATCTCTAGTTCTGAGCATATTTTGTCAAAGTTTGCCCACTGAATTATTAACTACCGACCACACTTAGTATTCTGTGCTGTCCCACATAACGTATGTCGGTCTTTGGCTGTATTTGTACACTTTGG
Source organism: Amphipoea oculea (assembly GCA_945859645.1). Taxonomy (NCBI): domain Eukaryota; kingdom Metazoa; phylum Arthropoda; class Insecta; order Lepidoptera; family Noctuidae; genus Amphipoea; species Amphipoea oculea. The sequence goes on along the minus strand of OX243864.1, from coordinate 18,306,989 downwards.
GTCCTCTGGCTTAGGGTCCTTAAGTAGTCCGTTTGACATATAAGCCTTTAAATAGATAAGCAAACTTCTTAGTGGGAGCAAGTTGAAGGCGGTGACTAAGCCACGTATGGTAATACTGTTTGGAGTAGAAGGTTTAGACTTCCTGGCGCGCTAAGTAGATGCCTTAGTTTAGCTTGCATTTAGATTCTGAGAGCTAGACTATAGACGGTGTGCATTATTTCGCTTTTGTGAACTCTAGGTTATTTTAATCTCTATAGCCTTTTTAGCATAGTCGGTACAGTCTGACTTATTAATATTATGCAATGTTTCCCGCTATAATTAACTATCCGAAACATCAAATTAAATGCGAAGAAAAAAAAAGAGGTTGTGAGCCTGTGACCACACGATAGAAGTGGTAACTTATGACTGGAGCCGAGTATACCCGATTCAGCGTCACCGACCCGAGCGTGAAGGTTCAGTTTCGTTCACTGTTCAAAAATAAAATAAAAGTAAAAAAACTTTTTTAAAAACAAGTTTTCATTTAAATGCGCTAAAAATAATAAAATAAACTTTTCCTTTAAAACTTTTACTATCAACTTATTACGTCATTACACAATTTATATGATATAAAAGCTTAAGCTTAAATAAGTAGATAGTAAAAGTTTTGTTTTATTCTTTTTAGCGAATTTAAATAAAACTTGTTTTTAAAGAAGGTTTTTTTGCTTTTAATTTATTTTTTACTTTTTAGTTTCGAGCTATTCTCGGCAAGCCCTTTCATTTGACACCCATATTGTAGGAGTGCATTAAAAATAACTAGTCCGCCATTTTGGGTGTTCCGCCATGTTGGATTTAGAATGACGTGACACAGCTAACCATGCTTTGTCATCCAAACTAAACGTGTACACACAATTTCAGCTCAATCAGTTGAAGACATCTGTTTCAAAATTGAGTTGAAAGATTCTACCCGAACAAACATACGTACATACATTACAAGTTAAATAAAAGCTTGTAAAGAGCGCAGAATGCGCCTAACTTAGTTATCACTTCAAAAAAATCCAATGGATCCAATTCCCACAATCACGAAGCTTGGCAGACTGAGATTATAGTGATCATAACCTTTTTGCTTTTTACCTATATCAATAAATCTGATTCTAAATGTTTTATAAGTATCTCCTTTTTGCTTTTACCTATACCCATAAATCTGAATCTTAATGTTTTATAAGCATCTCCTTTTTGCTTTTTACCTATATCCATAAATCTGATTCTTAATGTTTTATAAGTATCTCCTTTTTGCTTTTTACCTATATCCATAAATCTGATTCTTAATGTTTTATAAGTATCTCCTTTTTGCTTTTACCTATATCCATAAATCTAATTCTTAATGTTTTATAAGTATCTCCTTTTTGCTTTTTACCTATATATCCATAAATCTGATTCTTAATGTTTTATAAGTATCTCCTGTCGTTTTTATCCACTATAAACATAATGGAGATATAAAATGATACACTTGCTTTAGAATTTTTTCAAATGCCTAAGCTCTGAGGCATTCCAAACGCAACGAGAATACAAAGTATTGAAGCCAGAAACAGATACCTAGTTTTGCTTCCACATCTGATTTATTTCGCACCAAACATCGATACATTAGCGGCCTCGCGATGTAAATAAATCACGGAGACGCGTCTCAAAATAATTGAATATCTATTTACCCCGTTTTTGCCAGCTCGAGTGGATCCTTACTCAGCACAAAAGCACCGAAGAGCCTTCCCTTTACAATTTACATCTCAACTCCGGGTTTTTCGGTACATTTAATCAAGAAATTGCTCAAGCTAGACACGATTCTAAGAGACTTAAATAAAATTTAGTAGCAAGACAAGAAAATTTAATCAGTCTAATTTAAACCAGGTTTCAACTACAGTAGCTACTAGTTTCAACAATCCATACTTAATATTATAAATGCGAATGTGTATCTGTTTATTACCTCTTCACGCTTAAACCGCTGAACTGATTTAGATGTGGTATAGAGATATAGGACGTAGGATAGTTTTTATCTCGATATTCCCACGGAAAACTTATGCGGGTGAAACCGCGGGGCGCTGCTAGTACCTATATAATATTTACGTCTCAGCACAGAGTATTGAATAGTAACTGTGGGACAGAAGCGACACTTATGAAAACTATGTAAGTAGGTACTTATGTAACTAGGTAGGTACTTTTCCTTTTTTGTAAGCATTATCGTTGTTATCTTTGTTATATTGTTAACATTTGGCGTTTCTCCACGCTTAGGTATTGGTCAAACATAAACGCAACGTAGACGTTGCGCAAACGTGACGTAAACGCAGAGTTAACGCGACGTAGTTTTGATCAGATACGTCTAGGCAGTAGCTTTGCTGCACTTGAAGTAGCTCCAGGGTCATTCTGTGGCTGTGTAGCATTCGGTACTCTAGGTACTCTTTGTACAGTCAGCTTCAGAGAAAAGGATCCCGTTTGGTAATGACATCAAGAAGTCTTGGGGTGGTTCCTTTTCTCTGACGCTGTCTGTACCTAATGAGATGTGTGCCAAGCAAAATGGGATGAGGTACCTATTTCTCTAGGTATTTGTTTCCGAAAATACCTATTAGAACTACTTTCTTTTTTATCTAAAAAGCTTTTTATTGATCGACAATACATAAAGGCTCCCGCAGACAGGCGCGACGCGACAGCGCGACGTGACTAGTAGAATAATTTCTAAGAAAACTTCTTGGGAATTGTTCTACCAGAATCGCGTTGCACTGTCGCGACGCGCCTGTCTGCTAAGCCTTAATAAAGAAATCGTCAGTATTGACTACTGGGAAATGTAATTGCCCAAGTAAATAGAATCTATAGTAAAAAATATATTTATTATTTCATTGGTAATGCCCTAAGTAACCGCACATGAGAAATAATTGGTAAATATCAATATTTCAAAGAGTAACAGCGGTGCTGTTCAAAAACTACTAACTTCGAATTGAAATAAATTCCAATTGGAAACTGTTCGAAGGTCCAGTTTTCTACTTTCCATTTATAAAAGTGGAACAGTAATATCATAAAATACTGGCTTCTGTCTGCGACTTCGTCCGCGTGAAATCCTATCCTAACTTAAATATTATAAATGCGAAAGTAAGTTGGTTTGTTTGTTACCTTTTTTTTTTTTTTTTTTTTAGAAAGGGTATATCAATACAAACGGGTTGAATAGTGTATCTAGTCTAGAATCTCTGTACAAAATTTCAGCTCAAAAGCATTAACTTTGAAAATGCCTAATATTTTTTTATTTCGACATCACGGCGCTTTTTTTCACGCCTAAACCACAGAACCGGTCGTCCTGAAATTTTGCATATAGGTACGTTGTCAGGTGTACAGAAACGGACATAGGGTATCTTTCATCCCGAAAAAAAAGTGCGGTTCCCGAGGAAACTGTATAGAATTATAGCTGCGCCCCGTTACATCGTTTACGCTTAGCGTTCTTTGCTTACATTGCTCTGATCCTAAGGGTCGTAGCGTGATGTTAAATAGTCTACTTATGACCTTTCTCAAGAATTAAATGCAGAATTTTTCAAATCTGACTGATAGTTCCAGAAATTAGCGCGTTCAGACAAAAAAAAAACATACTTTTCAGCTTTATTATATTATTTATAGATGTGTTATATAAGTAGGTATGGTATTATTAACTGCCCCGTTGGTCTCGCGGTCGCAAGCGCGACTGTTGATCGTGGGGTCTTGGGTTCGATTCCCGGGTGGGGCAGTGTTATTGAGTTTTTCCATAGGAAAAAGGAATTTCTTAGTAACAGCCCGGAGTTTGGAAGTTGGCGGTGCCTCGGAAAGCACGTTAAGCCGTTGGTCCTGCGCCTGATCTCTCTCTGGTCGTGTCGGATTGCCGTCCCATCGGACTATGAGAGTGAGGGAAGAGGGAGTGCACCTGTGTCTGCGCGCACACTTGTGCATTATAATATCTCCCGCGCTGAAGGCTAGTCTGCGTTGAGATAGGCCGCCGTGGCCGAAATGCGGTCTGGACGACTTTATTTATTATATACAGGCTTATTGGAAAAACACCAACAATCTCTTAAGAGGTCATTGTGCTCATCATTATGAACAACTTTCGTAATGATGAGTACAATGACCACTTAAGGGGTTGTTGGTGTTTTTCCAATAACCCTGTATATACCGTCAGTTTGTCCGCTTCTGATTTTCAGAAATGTAGTGAATGAATCTGGTATAGAATAACATTTATTAAAGTTTTGGAGTCGTAGTTGCATTTCTGTACGATTTTATTTATGAATGTGACCTGTCCAAGTTTGCTAAGTTTAAAAACCGAGAATGTGTGAAGGAATTTGAATATTTTCTTTATTTCCCTCCGTTTACTGCAATAGATCGGTTTCTATTCCTTGGTTGTCTTGGACTGACCTCCGTTTTTTTGAAGGTGGTGTTTTGTGAAGGTTTGAAGGTGACGCTGGATCGGGTTTACCTACTCGGCTCCAGTCGGTCGGTGACGCTGAGTCACGTATACTCGCCGCTGAATTGCGTATACTCGGTGCTGAATTGCGTATATTTGGCGCTGAATTGCGTATACTCGGCGCTGAATTGCGTATACTCGGCGCTGAATTGCGTATACTCGGCGCTGAATTGCCTATACTCGCCGCTGAATCGCGTATACTCAGCGCTGAATTGCGTATACTCGCCGCTGAATTGCGTATACTCGCCGCTGAATTGCGTATACTCAGTGCTGAATCGCGTATACTCGGCGCTGAATCACGTAAACTCGGCTCCAGTCGGTCGGTGACGCTGAATCGCGTATACTCGGCGCTGAATCACGTAAATTCGACTCCAGTCGTTAAAACTAAATGGAAACGCCGCGCCGGGAGGGCCTTATATAGTGACCTTATTAGGTTCATCAGAAATGTCAGGTGCATAGTACTCACAACCAGCGCGGATTGAACGTAAACGAAGCAAAGGGAGTATTTAAGAATCGTAGCAGGTGGCGTTCTGTAGTCGTTGCCTGTTCCCATGGGGAGAAAGAGTGACTTTGTGTATATGTGTGTAAATATTGAAATTGCTAATATCAATACTAGCAATTTCCTACCTAGTTTGATGATAATAATGATGACCCACCTTAATGTACAAGGAAGCTTATAGCTATCGAGCAATGAGAAGACTTATATGATAATGGCCGTCCTGCCGCGCTATTCTTTAAAAAAACTAATATATAACTCAGTTTCTAAACTCGCACCGTCAGTCGTTAGTCCTCGTTAGTGACATTGTCTAAACTATGTTCACTGCAGCTTTCAGTGGAAACTGTTACGCGTAGCAATTACGTTTAGAATAACTATAAAAATACCCAAGTAGATAAACGAGCTCGGAAAATCTACCTCAAGATTCCAAGTCTAGTAATTTTTAATCATTTTCCGCTATGTATTCGATTAAGTATATATATGTCGGATCAGGAGTAGGTTATTGGCATCTAGTTATCATCAGGCATATTTGATTAATTACTGTGGGCGTACTGTGGGTAGTGTTGGTTATTGCGCAATAGAAAAACCGTTTGCAGTTCAAATCAAATTATAATATCACGAACAAATTAATCACACTAGCAAATCACACACTGTAGGCACACGACACAACTAGATACACAGTAAAATAATTATGTACAGTAACAAAGTAATTGCGAACAATATAGGATCGATTATTGTTCGTATAGTGACAGAGCCACCCAAGTAAACCGACAGGTTTGTCGGGAGCTAGTGCTCTGTCAGGAGTCGAGTCCGAACACCGACTCACCCTCACTAACTGTGACTGACTGTGACTGACTGTCACTGACTGTCACTGATTGTCTGTCACTGACTGTCCAGCACAAACGAGTGCGCTCAGTTATAAAGGTTTGTCCCCACTACGCACTCGCCCCACAACAACTCTGTCCAATGGCATACAGAAATACGTCATCGTGTTTACTTGATACAAAATACTAAAATGTGCCAAATCTAATAGATCCACATTATAACTCACATTATAAATCGAATAATACAACAAGAATAATTGTCTTAAATAAACAATAGTGATTTCACAAAGTTAATCGTTTTAAAATCAAAGTTACATGTCATCAATTGGTTTGAACAAAACCATCGGTTACAATTATCAAAATAAGTTGCTAAAATCAATTAGCGCGTACACTGAGTACTCAATAAATTATGTTCCGAATTAATAGACAATAATTGATAGTAAAATCTTAAGGCGACTACACGACCTAAAGCGCGGTCACTGTCGGACTGCATAGAAAAGAAAGAGAAGCGCGATGACACAACCGTGGTAATTTATTGCAAATATGAAGCAATTATCTATTTACAAAAACTCTCAAACACCAAACAAATAAAAACCGTATACTAAAATTCGGGGAATTAAATTGTCTTTTAGATGGTGAAAGTTTTATGAAAATACACCCGATAGTGTTTGCGTGATTATCGTTTTTATGTCCGCGGTAGACATTACTTTACAAATTAATTACACTATGATAAAAAAATATAATTGCAAATATTCACATATCAAATTACGAAGCAAATGGTCTAGTATAACATTTATTTTTTTCAAAGAAATCAGTCCGGTCGATTAGACGTGATGTTGAATTTGAAATCATTAGAAGTCGTATATCTGCGCCTTAATAAGAAAACAAATCATAACAAATTCTGTTGACTATCCCTCAAATTTAATTGACAACTGTCTCCGACATATATTATGTATGTTACAGTTTGTTTATATTTAAATTAAGGGGACTACATGACCTAAAACGCGGTCACTGTTGGACTGCATAGAAAAGAAAGAGAAGCGCGATGATACAACGCCGGTAATTTATTGCAAAATATGAAGCAATTATTCTATTTACAAAAAATCTATTGTTTGGAATAAAAAATTACAACACTAGTGCTTTAGTATGTTGCTTGTAGAATAACCTGACAAAATCGAAGTGATTGTATGTATATTAGTATGGCTTTTATTGTAAAAAGAAAGTTTTTAGAGGTATTTTCATGTTTTTTTTCTATCGTATCAAATTAGTTGTACTTGTACCTATTATGTTTTCAACACACTATCTACTTAGCATAGGTCAGATAGCAGGGTACAGGATATCCAGAAGAATATCATATATTTTTCTGATTTTGTTTACTGTAGTCGATCATATACTTTTAGGCATTATAAAACTTGGGTTTTTTGCGTTTAGGTCCTGTAATTCTATGTACTTATTTTTGTTTTAACACACGTTGTCTACATCTCTTTTTATGTACTCTCCTCTCGCAGGTATGCTGGAAGAGATTTTATTGGAAATAAGATTCACTTTTGTACGTATGTTTCTGTTCCTTTCAGCTTATCTGTTTATATGTGTGTACATAAATAGTTAAATAATAATAGTAAATAAGTTAAGGATTAGCAATTTTTAAATATGGTGTCTTACTTGTAATTAATGATCTGACAACCAGTCTTGCCAAGGGGTATCGTCATATCGTGTTACACAATAACTGGGTTGTGGAGGTCAGATAGGCAGCCGCTCCATGTAAAACACTGGTTTTCAGCTGCCGATGATCCGGTTAGACTGGAAGCCGACCTAAACGTCGGAAAAAGCCGGATAGTTTTTTTTTTGCTGAAGGTGAAAGGTTAATCCTAACGGATAACCTTGCGCCTAACAATAACAGTTTTATCGTACTCTAATGAGTACGATAAAAATTATTTTAATATAGCAAGTTTTGTTGAATTATTTTTAACAGAATAGCAAGCTCTCTATAACACATCTACACACACACACACACATATACACATATGTATATTAAAGCTGTAGACGAGGAGCTAAAATACATTGAAAACATTTTAAAAAAATAGTTGAGTTGTTCTCAATAAACAGATTATTACCTAAGATAATATCGTGGGTAATAATTATGTACTCAATGATATCGAAATTTCAATCGGTTGATCGTCAAACGAATGAGTTTCCAGAACTAATTGGCTGTAAAGTAGTGTCAGCTTAGAATCGACTTTGATCATCGCTGTCTGATTAATTTTGTCTCAGTATCAAAGTATTTCGCTATTCATTAGTTTAATATAGTTTTGGTTGATAACACAAACACACCCGTATACATATTTTATAGTTACATATCTATACAGTGGCATTTTAACTTAAGTTGTTCTTTAACTGAAGGTGTTTCTTTAACTGAATTTGTTTCTTTAACTGAAGTTGAAGTAAATTGTTTCTGTAACTGAAGTCATTTCTTTAACTAAAGTTGTTTCTTTAACTGAAGTTGTTTCTTTAACTGAAGTTGTTTCTTTAACTGAAGTTGTGTCTTTGATCGAAGTCATATCTTAACTATAACTGAAGTTGTTTCTATAACTGAAGTTGTTTCTTTAACTGAAGTTGTTTCTTTGACCGAAGTCATATCTTATTATTTGTTCTTGTATATATTTATAAGACCCTTTAGTCTTAGGTTGTAAATCTTCGTCTCTTTTTGCGCAGTTATTTGCTAGTATCTATTTGTCTTTTTTTTATTCTTAGCCCAATCGTTTGTTTGCCGTTATGTTGCCGTATTCCTTTATCAGCCACATTACTCAATATTTTGCTACAACACGTTGTAAATCTTCTATACCTTCTTACCTTTTGAACAGATCATGGATACCCTTCATCTGGGGAAAATGAAGGGTTGGATCGGAATTCTACCGACCAAATTATAATTTTATTAAGTGGTCTGCAACTCATTAGTTTAATACAGTTTTGGTTGATAACACAAACACACTTAGGTAGTCGTAAACACATATTATTTTATACCCATACGTTGTAGGCGTGACAAATACCTACTATTTCAGATCATGGATACCTCCCTCCGTCTGGGGAAAGTGGAGGGTTGAGTCGGACATCTACCGTCTCAAATTAATTACATATTACGTAAATACGAGGCGGCTCGAGGAAATTAAAGGCTGTTAATAGCTTCGAATTCGTGTCGCTGAAGATGCCAAAGGCAATTAGAGCCTCCATGAGCAACAATAGTGATGTAGCTGGTACTTGTATGCCTGGCACTCTCTGCGTAGTAAGTCTCGCTATCCATCTCGATCGAAAAAAAAAAAAAATAATCAGTGAGACTTTTAGAGTTACCTATAATAAAAAGTCCCGAAAAAAAGTGCATTACAAAACTTTTCCAAAATAATGGAGTAGGTTAAGCATTTAGTTAATACCGAGATTAAAACAAAATCATATGCGTACCGTAGATGTTTTCTACCCACCAGTTTTGAAAGTAAACAGATACCCAACTCCATGGACCACAAACTGCTTCCACTTTCGAAATTAAAACATTTTCCATCTGCAGATTAGCTCAAAAAGGTATAAAACAGTTACTTAAATATGGTGTCGGAGGCAGCCTGGTCGCAATCGATGTAATGCATCTGAGTTGCTTCGCAGTACCAACCACTTTTCCTCGCCTCATTCACAGAAACTTAATTTCCATTAAAGGAGGGTTATAATTTAGTATTTTATCTTCACATGCATTAATGATGAACAAGATGCTAATAAAGATAATTGTACAATCAGCCTTAAAATTATGTATAGGTACATCGGCAAGAATTTATTTTATTTGTGGATCTCATTGTAGTCTGAATAAATGTAATAAAACACAAATTGCAGATAATCAAATTAATTATTTAACGATTGATACATCTTTTTGAGGCTGACTGCACATATTCCGTGGGACTTCATAAGCAAATTGGTAAAAGTACCTACCTATATGCAAACGTCTTGTTAAAGCAGTGTGGTCTGCAGGGGGTTAGTTGAAAAATATACCTGGATAAGGATAAATAGAACAAAATAAAACAATACGTCAAAAAATTGGGCTGAGAAAAGTAACTAATCCGGTTGACGAAGCACGGTCAGTGATCTTTGAGGATTGAGGGGGAGGCAAATCCCCCTACAATAGGGATTACCGACAATATTTCAATTTTACAACCTCCATTTTTCGTAATATCGACTATATCATGTAGAGCTTATTTTTAGAAAATCCCTCTCAGAATTAGAAATAAATCGTAACGTACGTATGCAAAATGATGCTTCAACTTTTTGCTGTTTATAGTTCTGTGAACGTACTTAGTAACAAGGAGACAATACACGTTTTTTATTCTATTCAACACTCACATTTCGCCAGTTAAGTCCCATGTAACAGGGAGGGAGTCTATTGCCATCAACCGGGCCCAGATCCAGACTCCGGGTTCCTACTGAGAAATTCCTGATGATCCAAAAACCCAATAACAATTTGCCCGACCCGGGAATCGATCATTAGACCAACGAGACAGTGTGGATTTACTAATAGGTACATCACTTTTTTTTTATGAATGGGAAATCATCAAATGACCCCTTCCGCTCTGGGTGGAGCGGAAGGGAGTGTCAGACTCTTACTGACTAAAACCCAACCGTGTTCCTTCCTTAGCCCTTTATGTTCCGGGGTAGCGGTAACCCTTTCGGACAATCCCGCACCCCCGGCAGGCTTCGGCCCTGGCAGGCCCCTTTCTTTATGCTGACATCTCTTTGAGGCGCGCGTGGAACACGCACGCGCCGTCCGGCACGGGCCTAGTCCTGATCGGACGGTGAGCTACCCATTACTCTCCGTCCGCAGGCCCGCGCCTACGGTGGCCGGGAGTCATCACGCGGCTCCCGACGCCCGGAGCGTCTCCCGCGAATAGGTACACCACTGCCTTACCCTTCGTGGTATACAGGCGAGATGTTTTGTTATTCTATCACACTAAACACACTAATATTATAAAGGCGAAATTTGTGAGTGTGTTTGTATGTTTGTTACTTATTCACGCACAAACGGCTGAACGGATTTAGATGAAATTTTGCACATAGATAGTTTATAACCACGATTAACACATAAGATAGTTTTAATCTCGATATTCCCACGAGATCGACACATATGCGGGTGAAACCGCGGAGTGCAACTAGTTCTACGAGTATATAAATGTGAAAATTGAGTAGATATGTATGATGTTATTCACCCCTTTCCATTATTCAACAATAGCTGTTCCCCTGAAACTTCTTGAAGAAGCTTGTTTGCCATAACTTAGGAATTATTAAATGGCCACACAAACAAAACACTGGAAGTTTGCCAGCGATTGTGGTTCGAAGCACGTGACAAATCTTAAGGTATGCATTGATGTATTATAAAATTAGGAAGATAGGCCACTCTCTAACATCACGTAAACATTAAATGGACTTAGAAACACTAAGTCCATTTAAATATTATTATAATTTTCAACCTGTTAACATTTTTGGCTGTATTTACGAGTGAAAAGTAATCCCGTGGAACTTGTTTTTGGTTTTTAAACTATTTGTGCCCATTTTAAAAACACAGGAAGGCGTTGTTGCTGCTTATTTAGACGATTATGGTAATTTTACTTAACGTACTACACATGTGCTACACAAACGTCAGTTCGATTGTGTGTGACTAAGGTCGATTGTGTCCATGCACTCAATTTATGCGGTCCACGTCGAGGAGCGCGTACCATATCTTCCCTTATTTTATACATCAATGGGTGTTAGGCATTGTATAGTGATACAGTATTAGTATGATCAGAATAATATTTTAAGTTTATTTATTTACTCACTTATTAAATACATTTTTAAATATTTTTATAAAAAAAACATAAAAAATAGTAGTCCGCCGGTTTTGGGAGCAGGGTCCAAACTACCGGTGGTTAGGGCTCCAGAAACAGGAACCTTCTCACAAAATGAGCTGTATCAAGGAGTACCTTCCTTCTGAATCAGGCCCTTGATCCAACCGCCTAACGAGGGCCTCGAGAAATGTTGGTCGAGGCGTTTGGCCATCAGGCCATTGGCCGATACGACAATCGGCACAATGACAGCCGAGCTCACATTTCACAGTCAACAACCTCATATGTGCTAAGTCGAGATATTTATTTAATAGTATCAGTATTTATTTTGAAGAAAATAAGTACTGTGATGTGGGATCTCAAAGTGGCTCTTCATGTACTCACTTTCCCAAATAACCAGTTTTAAAAAAGAATTATCAAAATCGAACTGCTCTGTAAAAAGTTATGCGTGATCATACTCCTCCGTTTTTTCGTCGGTTAAAAATGATGTCTTATCTACAGAGGCCCCGATAAGGCAGGTTGGATTGCATCGTTTTTGATTTACTTATAGAGGTAAAAATGGTAATTGCCCCAAATTACGCAATTGCAGCAATTAACATTTACACACTTGCAATCACTCTGTTCTGTGAGAAATGTGCCCTGCCCACTTAATTATTCGGGCTATATCGGTTACCTTGGTTCTCCTGCAGATCTCTTCATTTCTGATTCGATCACGTAGGTATGATAACTCTAAGCATAGCCCTTATAAAAAAAACATACCTACCTAAATTTAAAACGAAATACCAAATCAACAAGATTCAACCTTCATCATAATTTTTTATATTCATTTCACCTTCTCCATTTTTGCGCAGTAAAATTCGATTTTAATAGACTAAAACGGATTTCGCTGGCAATTTGACTTCCAATTAAATAAATTGGGTTGAAAAGGATGTATGGCCGTTAATTCCGGTACTGTGGGCCTCGTTGGGCCGTATTGGAGAGGAATGAAATAATATTTGGTTAATAAAATCGTTTGAACCAATTTATGGAATGTTTTTTTTCTTAAATGATGTTGTAATTTCAAATGGTGTTTATTTTTTTTCTTTATTTCATGGCATGTTCTGTTTTTTACATTTCTGAGATAGAGTCACCAGGACAACCTACATACACAGGATTAACCTCCCGGTTAATAGCATCATCATCATCACCATTTCAGCCGAAAGACGTCCACTGCTGGACATAGGCCTCCCCCAAGCACCTCCACTTCGACCGGTTTTGTGCTTCCCGCATCCAACGGGTTCCTGCGGCCTTCACAAGGTCGTTGGTCTACCTTGCCTTCCAGCACTACGTCTCGCGACTCTAGAACCTTTCGGCGCCATTTATAATATTACTAATATTAACAAAAATTAACAAAAACATTTTCATTTAGTCCATATTATCGTGTCATATTTAATATCAGTGTATCAGTTTTGTTCAAAAGTAGCATCTTGTAGTTTAGTGTCGGCAACTCCACGTCCAAGTGCGTATTTTGCGTACGGGTGGGGAAATCGATAATTTGATCCAGCCCAGCTCCTCAAGGAAGGCCCCTCCAGTAACGCTTTGGTGTTTTTGACTCACGGAGATGTTCAAAAGTATTAATTGTCCCAAGAAACTAAAAAGTCATCAATGCACTGCTTTTTCCGCAAAGCATTTTCTGAAAACCTTTGTAATACTTTAAAAGGAGGAACTTCAGGACACTACCAAACCCAGCCTACACTTAGGCATTCAGATGCTCCATCCATCCACAGACAGGAATTGCCGTACAATACAATACGTTAGCCATTGTACGTGATTGTACAGCACCATTCAATCGACTGACAATAAATTCCAAATCAATACAATGTAACACCAAAGAGGTTTTTTCGTCCATTTAACAAATCCGAGTAATGGCGCCAATTTTGTCCACCACAAAAGCGAAATCGGAAATTCTGATAATGATTTTGACGATATTTAAAGGAGCCTAAAATACGCAAAACTGTTTTTTAAATATTTTGTGTTTGACTATTATTGAACACTAGCTGCGCCCTGCGGTTTCACCCGCATAAGTTTCGATCCCGTGGGAATATCGGGATAAAAACATATCCTATGTCCTTTTCCGGGACTCAAACTATCTCTATACCAAATTTCATCTAAATCGGTTCAGTGGTTTAGGCGTGAAGAGGTAACAAACATATAAACACACTCACACACACACACACTCACAAACTTTCGCATTTATAATATTAGTGTGATTAGTCTGATTAAAACTTTATGCACAAGTAAAATTTGTACAAAGGCGGACTTAATGATAATAATTAATAATAATAATTAAATTTAATAATGATAATGATAATTAATTTTCTCTCAGGGAAAAACAAAGTTTTAAGTGAGTCGTGACATACGATTCACTTTGTTGTTTTTTCATTTGTTTATTTAATTAGGGGCTTTTATAATTGCAGTGCGTATGATAATGCCATCGTACCCTGAATACACATTGCTACGAATTACATTCGGGCCATGAACCTGAACAGACTCTTCACGTCATCAACATTTGGTTAAGCCAGAATTCTACGGAAGGTGGCTAAGTCAAGTCGGTTCAACCTCAAAACCCCACCCACAGCTAGCGGTACACCTGTTTGGCTAGAAGCGCATCGATTTAAATTTTCTAAAGAACTTTTGCTGTTTGTGCATTGTATTTTTATGCTGACTAAGAGTACAATAAGACAATGCTTCAAAGATCAGTGCAGTGCAGTGATAGAGTAGTGGTGGCCAAGTGGCCGCGACTTACGAGTTATAGGTGGTAGGTTCGAATCCAGACAGGCGCTTTACTTTGTGTTATTTTGTGTTTTTTTCATCACCACTGCTCTCAAAATGGTGAAGGAAAACATCGTTAGGAAACCAGCATGTTCTAGAACCAAAAATTCGAAGACATGTGACATCTGCCAACCCGCACTGGGCGCGCGTGGTGGATTACGGCCCACTCCCTCTCACTGAGAGGAGGCCTGTGTCCCAGCAGTGAGAACATTATAAGCTGATTAGGTATGTAATGCTTCAGAGATCGCAATAAGCTCCAACGACATAATGGACGCATTCTTATCTACTTTAAAACAATTAATTTCTCAACTTATTGGCTCTTTAAGTACCTAAACGGCTGTTCCACGACCTTCTTGATTTTTTGAGATGGTTACTTTTGGAACAGTGATACTTTTTCCCGACTTCTCAGCCTGTTATAGTTCAACGTCTGATATAAAGCAAGGATGTTTTATCATGAAAAAGTAAGAAACGCACTGATTGAGCATTTAATAGGTTTACGAGTGCCCTGTTTTATTAATTTTATCACGAAACACGAAAATAAGAATGTTTGTAGTATTCAATTTATCACGTTATGTTCATACGTATTTGAACTACATACAATTATGGAATCTCAGCAGTTCCTTGCGATAAAAATAAATAGTTGTGTTCTGAAAAAGGGCTATATAAACTGTCGAGTTAAGCGCCCAGTAGAAAAGTAATTAAAGAACTCGGCGATAAATGGTCATATCACAAAACAACAACAGAACAACAGAATTTCCATTTCTCTGCTCAAGACCTTGTGTCCTGTTGTTCGGATTGTAAAAGTAGTCGGCGTCAGGTTGGCTTTACTGGAATTTCAAGGGTAGGAGGGAACTACAACTCGAATGAAGGCTGTAGACCGTACGGAATAGCTGGCTGCGAACATCATGTGCCAGGCAAATTGCCACCCTTTGGCGAAAAAGCTGACACTCCAAAATGCGTGAAGGAATGTGAGTCGAGCTACAACACTGATTATGATAAAGACAAGCGTCGCGGCAAGCACGTGTATGTATCTTCTGATGAAGAACAAATTAAAGCTGAACTATTTAAGAAAGGACCCGTAGAGGCTAGCTTTACAGTATACAACGCTTTTGTCACTTGTAAAGAAGGGGTGTACAAACATGTGGAAGGCAGTTTTGCTGGCAGACATGCTGTTAAAATGTTAGGCTGGGGAGTAGAGAATGGTGAAAAGTACTGGCTCATGGCAAATTCTTGGAACCAAGATTGGGGTGATAAGGGATTCTTCAAAATACTACGGGGAGAAGACCACTGCAATATAGAAAGCGAGATTATAGCCGGTGAACCATTTATAGAATGAGTCGAGCTTGCTTATAAGGCGAGGTTGCAGTACTTTTAACATTTTTAAACCTCTGTAAATCTAGCAAAATATTAATTTTGCGCAAAAAGAAAATATTTTAGGAAAATTGAACATATTGTCAAGCGCTGTGTGAAGATAGAAACGTGAATTAAAATAAAATTGACTCGCTAAAAAAAAAATCATAAAGATGACACTAAATCGATATTTAAAAAGTTAAGGGTAGATTTTTGAGTTTTTATAAAATATCTGTAAGACCAGAAGATCAATTCTCGTAATCTAAAACTTTCAAAATCTAGTCGCAGTCTCATCTCGGCGACAAACAAATGTCAAAAACATGTCAAAATGTAGGGAAATTAGAGATATTTTTGACAGATTGAGACTGAGATCAGACTGTGAACGTTCTTAAAATTACGAGAATTGCCCCTCTGGTATAACATCAAAAATCGCAATAATAAATACCTTGACTGTAGATATACAATCTAAGTTCGGGACTGCCAGCACCAGGATTAGGCTCTTATATTCTCAAGGTATCGATGACTATAATTATTTTCATCTCTTTCACGAGTAACTGATAGATGCTATCGACAAGCTCCCACTGGGAGGTGTCGATAAGAAATAAAAAGTGACCTGCGTCTCTTGCGTACGTTAGCGTTGGGTAAGTTTCCTTTCTTCAAAGTTTTCTTATCATCTGTAGCTCAAGGGACACGATTGTGTAGTTTGGCATACTTATACCTACTTTGAAAACTGTTGTCGGGCAAATACAAAACGACTGAAAAAATTTACAAAAGCTTCATAAAAATTGCAATTTTGGACTGATTTACTCGTAGTTGTGTTCGGTTTCTTACTTTATTTGGATTTAGTTGTGTGGGTTTATAGCGTTTCATGGAATATTCAAACAACCTTGACAACCAATTTAAATAATTAATTTACTTAAACATACTTTATATTAAGGGTTAAATTAAAGGTCTCTGGGTCGGTCTCAATTCTAATGAAACATGATCCTTATTCCTTGAAACGAGGCGAAAGCAAATTGTATAAACTGTGAAGTAGACCGTTGTTGAAACTAAATCCCACCACTGGCTTACAACTTTAAAACTAATTACAATACCGAAGTCTTTTAAAATTCAGGACAACTTATACAGGGTCCCATTAATATAGATGGACAAATTTTAAAACAGCGCTCAGAACGTCTAACCAAAGATATCCAAGCAAAAAAAAAAAAACACTGATTAAAGTGATTTTATTTTGACCTAAAATAATAAATTGCACATTAGTGTATTTTCGTTAGCTGATTATTTTTCTTGTAAGTATCTAATGAGATTTTCTTATATTTTTTTACCATCGTCCTTATTTTGGTGGTCTGAATGATTTCTAGAAGTTTGTCCATCTATTTTAATGGGACCTTATATTCGACGAAACCTCAAGAATATTTGTGATGGCGTGTAATTCTTGAAATCTGCGGGGTCATTGCGTAACACACGATTCCAATGTCTTTCATTTTGAAAGTTAGACGGTTAGTTACGTAAGCGTAAACGGACGAATTTTTCAAACCTATGAAGTAATGGATTAGGATTTTCCTCGGATAGAAAGTGATAGAAAGTGTGTTACGTAATTACGATGCTGGAATATAGGTTGGTAAAGGATTTGCACTGAGCTATGCTCTTCATTTTCGTCATTATCTCTAGTCCACTGCTAGACATAGGCTTCTCCGATTGCACGTTATTAACTTCAATCTTAGGAAACTCTCGTCCATCAATTTGCGACGATCGATTCCGCGTTTGATGCAACGTGAATCTGTAATAGAGATGTACCAACAAATTGAACTTTAGCTCCGGTCTACAAACAGGCCAAGAACTGAAAGTTTGGTTTGATTTAATTTCATTTAATAATCGATTCCTGCATCAACTACAACCGACTTACATTAAAAACGAGACTTTCGATACAAGCAAATAGTTTTATTTTGTAGCGGTATCTACAACGCCACTTGCGAACAACGCGTCATACTGACGTCACGCAAATCCTGCATCTCGCAAGCAGAGTTTAACGCGCAACTAGCATATATACAACGGCCCGACATGAATCATTGGGCAGTTGCCCGCCAGACAAAACACCCGTCTGGTCGGAGGATCCTCCCTTCTCTATGGAGGTTGAGTGAACTTTACACCCTGTTCTTCATACCTCTATAATTTCTTCAAGACATGCGTCTAATGGGATTTCCCATCTGCAAAAATGACAAACCATCTCTTATTTAGGGGATCAATTTTAAAAAATCCTTTCTTAGTCCTCACTTTCGAAACTCTTATGCATAATTCCATACTTGTACACCCAGCGGCTTAGGCTGTGCGTAGTCTGTCAGGAAATTAATGTATAAATTTAAGATTTTTATTAGGTAAGATTGCCGCAGCATTTCTTCTTCTTCCATACTAACATCTTTATCACCTCTAAGTAGATAAGAAAACCACGCACAGAATTCAAAACTACATATCGAAACATTAAGCGAGACGTAATCGATACCAATTCTACTCGACATCAATTAAAAAGTATCGTCTAACTCAACATATGAAGGGGTCAGGGGAGGGACAACTTTTGTCATATTTTTAATTTTTTTCAACTGGCAATGTAGTCTGAATGGTTATACCTGTCGCTATGTTCTGTCAAAAACAACAGGGCAATAATGTCCATAGTCTCCGAGCTTTCATGCTTTTAAAATATCGATACAGGGAAAAAATATACAATGTCCGGACCGTTCAGGAAAAAAACAACCGTTGTCCCTATTACAGTTAAAGTGCCTTGGGTATAAATGACACTATTTTATTTAGATCTTATCTTTTAATTAGTAATATCTCAGTTTGTTCATTAGGTGAAAAAATTGGTTCTTCCCCTGATACCTTCATATTTGTATTGAGACAACCCTATATTAATATACCTACAAGGTTTTGGTAAAAGCATCACGTTTCGTTGATCGACGTCGGGCTCATATTGCGTCAGTCACGTCGGCCCAATAGGCCGTGATAGAGTTTCGGGACTTCTTCAATCTTCGGTCTCAGCCCAAATTATGACCTGGCGATATTAAAATGGCCTGACGCCATATTTGTATTATTTTTGGCGTATTGGTTGCGTATTTGACTTTTACACAAATGTTGGAAATTATTTTTGAAAGCCAAATAAAACTACCTACTGTCTGTAGATTTCCAAGTCCCGTCATTAATTTTTCGTCAGATTAGGTACCATAATCCTGAATTTATAAAACTTGAGAAATATAAAGCGATATTTTTACTAAACAATTACAAACTGTCATTAATCAAAAGCGAAGTCAAACAAGTTGTACTAAACCTTTAAAAGATCAATAGATCTCCGAACGCCGAATTTCAAACCGCGGTTTAAATGAGGCTCAAACTTCGACACCCCTTCCCACTTCCCCGTCAGACAATTAACTGGAGAGGGAGATGATAATTTATAGATTTGCCTCCAATTCAAATACTCCGGTCGAAACTTTGACCAACTTAAATTGGTTTTAATTTAAACGCTGTCCATTTTAGGGCTATGTTTTCATTATGTATATGATATAATTATAATAATTTTCATGCACGTTGTAGAAATTATACCTTGTTCCAAAATAAAGAAAGCTCCATAGGCCCTCGATATGAAAACCTTTTTAAACGTGAAATTAACTTAATGAAATTTTGGGAAACTTTAAGGATCATGCCCTTTCGGGAATTCTTAAACTAAATATTTTAGAAGAACATTCTGATCGGATGAAAATTTTAAACAAAGTATAAGTGTTTGAACGCAAGTTTGCATCCCTTCTGTATACTCTCCTTATACTCAACAACTCGTGAGGATAGGCAGCGTTGAAAAATAAAATTACTTTTAACGCAGAAAATTTCTTAATCTCATCGAAGTTTGTTGTTGTACTTCTTTATGTCTATCATTCTTAAGGTACACTGTACGTACATAATAAAAAGTACACTGTCTATCTTTCATACTTCCATTAGGACTACTTTATGATCATTATCTGGCATTTTCTTGCGTACAATTTTTAGAAAAAAAAAAAGATCCGTTACGAATGGATCAATCAATCAACTCAGCATACCGCAATCCACTGCTGGACATGGTCCTCTCCCATGCTGCGCCAGAACACCCTGTTCTCCGCCTTCCGCATCCAGCGAGCTATGCTCGGTGTCTCTTTGAAGGATAAAATCAGGCATGATATTATCCGGAAAAGAACCGGAGTCAACGTACTCGTAGCTTGCAGAGTAAGCAAACTGAAGTGACAGTGGGCTGGCCATGTTTGTCGAAGGCCCGATGGCCGGTGGAGCAGACGAGTCCTGGAGTGAAGACCGCGTACCGGCAAGCGTCGTGTGGGACGCCCCCCAGCTAGATGGATGGACGACCTAAAGAAGGTGGCTGGGACAGACTGGGTACGAATTGATAAAATTATCTTTTCAACCCACTTGCTCGTAAAATGGCTCTTAATGCACCGCTTTTAGGTCCATAATGCAGTGTATTACAAACGCGTGCTTTTTCTTTACGTTACGGTACTTGTGCTTTAATTCCACAGATAACTATTTAATTTAATAGTCGGAGGTCGGAGAAGTGCGTTTTTTTTTAATCTCTTAAAAGAGACTTCATGCCAAAAGGAATCCGCGAGCCATATTTCACTTTTTTTTAATAGTCTGAATTGTCTTTGGTCCCAAAATGAACTTAAATTTATTTACCTTAAGATGAATGCGCAGTTGTAGCCCGCGAAATTAAATTTTTCTAAGGTTTTTTGCAATTTTCAGGTCAGTGTCAGGTTGTATCTTGATCAAAATATGATTCGCGACTAACAGGTATGTATTTACAGAATTATAATCATTAGAATCATTCATACATCTTTCTAAGTTAGATTTGTTCCATAAGAACAAGTCTCTTATGGATAAGTTCTTAGGGAACAAATCTAACTTAATTAGGTATATTATATTAATGATTCTAATGACTATAATTTTGTAAATACATATCTATTATGTATATACATTTTGATCAAGATACAACCTGATACTGACCTGCGAATTGCAAAAAACTTAAGAAAATTTAAATTTCGCGGTCTACCACCGCGCACCTTAGGGTGCATCCAGACAGAGCGAGGCATGCGCCGCAAATGATTTGTTTTATATGTACGGTTGCCTGAGGCTGAGGCATCTAACATACAAAAAAAAGCACTTGCGGCGCATGCCTCGCTGTCTGGATGCACCTTATAATTGTCCGTCGTCCCTCGCGGAACCAAACGGAAAAGACCGCTGGCGTTCTATTATTGCGGATTCTCACTGAATTAATGTATATTTCTGTATGCCAATAGTACTTTCTAATTCCATACTAACTAAACTACAATTTGACATACGACAACAGTACGATCAGTCTAAACATTATTTTGTGTTTAATATATTTTTTCTATAGGCTGTTTATCAGTTTTGTCTGTGCCTTTAAATAAATAACGCGCGCCATTACTTACTCTATGGGTAAACCTGCGCGCCCACGCTGGCGCGGCGCGCGGAAAAACAAACCCAGACCGCCATTATCCATACAAGTTAATATTTAACAATACAAGTCTGTTTTTTTCCTCGCAAGTGTGTTGAAAAACGTCGTATGAAACGCGTGTGCATTGATCATTATACTCTCGGCTTCCTTATCGCGCTCGCCTACGGCTCGCGCGAATAATACCGCCTCGAGTTTAATGATCAACATAGCACACATGTATCATAATGTACTATTTTTTATTAATGTTTAAAATTAATTTTTGCTTGATAAATATGACATAGTTTCCAAAGGCCAGACACGGACATACTTCGATAGAAATTTTTATAAAAAAAAAAATGTCTATACTAAAATTAGCAAGCTATCCATATTTTTTGTAACTCAATTCGACAACCTTGATCGAAAGTTAACAGACAAAAAAAAAAAAAAAAACAAAATGACACAAACAAAATGTGGAACAAAACTAAAAACGAAATTCTGAGTATTATTAATTGAGTAGATATTCGTATTAGGTAGGCACTTTGTATATGGAGGTACTAGCTTCAGCCCGCGACTTTGTCCGCGTGAAATTTCACCCTCCCCCAATTAGGTACCCTCTTAGGGATGGAATTTCGAAAAACCCTTTCTTAGTGGATACCTATTCTTCACAGAATACACCCTCCAAATTTCATGTCTCTAGGGCCAGCGGTTTAGGCTGTGCGTTGATATATCAGTCAGTCAGTCAGGACTTTGAATTTTATATATATAGATAGATTAAACTTACTGTATCCTTACATATTTCGAAAGGAGTCACCATCATCATCATTCAGACAATCGCCGTCATAGGCATCCCCCAAGCATCGCATCAACAATAATCTAATCAGTTCCTTGCTTCCCGCATCCAGGATTTACGCGACCTTGGTAGCCGACTCAAAGTTGGACCTGGAAAGATGTATTTCATAATAATTAGTATTAGAGCGATGTGCATCCTAGTATAATGCAAATATGTACAGACGCCAGCACATCAAGCTACCCGAAACTGTCAAATTTTCCCAATCAACTTTGAACCTTATGATTTAGTGATAAAGTTGAAAATCTATTAAAGAAATTTGACAGATTGTAGTAGCTTGATGTGCTGGCGTCCGTACATCGAGCAGGGAAGTACCGTGTTTAGCTTTAAATTCGAACCGACTTGTCGACCTCAATAGGTCTATATATACCTATTGAAGTACCTCTACGTATGTAGAGGTACCTCGATGGAACATGCCAGTCATACAAACAAGTGAAAACAACAAAGAAATAAAACACATCATCATGAAATAAACAAGTGATTTTCATACAAACAATGAGTGTCCTATTGTTCACGATGCAAAACAGAAAATCTTCCATACTTGAGCCTGAATTTGCAATATTGAGCTTTGTCATAATCATGATTTTGATGTTTAACATCCAACTTTCAATGCTTTGCTATATTTGTCAGTGGCAGCCCGGAATATGAATTCATGCCCGATTTATGGCAATGCAACCCACTTTGGTCCACAAACCTACCTCTTCCCTTACAAACTACTTGCATGGGACTAAGTGCGAATGGGACTAAGTGCGAATGGGACCAAGTGCGAATGGGACCAAGTGCGAATGGGACCAACAGCGAACGCGGTACGAAGTGCGAATGGGACGAAGTGCGAATGGGACGAAGTGCGAATGGGACCAAGTGCGAATGGGACCAAGTGCGAATGGGACCAAGTGCGAATGGGACCAACTGCGAACGCGGTACGAAGTGCGAATGGGACGAAGTGCGAATAACCCCCCCCCCCCCTACTACTTACATGGCATTTAAACATAACTGTCGAATTACGGGTGTACTATGGGTCATCTCTGCCTAATCATGAAACAGCAAAATCAGCCAATAATTTTCCCACTGCTGGGAGACAGGCATCTCTGTGAGAGGGAGTGGGCCGTAATGTACAACGCGGGTCTTGTGCGTGTTGGTAGATGTCACATGTCTTCGAATTTTTGGTTTTAGGACATTTCGGTTTCGGGTTTCGAAACAGGCTTGATAATATATTATTTTATCCATACTTAATAATATAATATTATACATTCGAAAGTAACTCTATCTGTCTCTCTGTATGTTACCTTTTCACGCCTAAACCACTGAACCGATTTCGATGAAATTTGGTATAGAGATAGTTTGAGTCCCGAGAAAGGACATAGGATAGTTTTTATCCCGATATTCCCACGGGATCGAAACTTATGCGGCTGAAACCGCGGGGCGCAGCTAGTACTTAATAATAAACTCTCTCTGTCTGTATGTTACCTTTTCACGCCTAAACCACTGAAGCGATTTAGATGA
Source organism: Amphipoea oculea (assembly GCA_945859645.1). Classification (NCBI taxonomy): domain Eukaryota; kingdom Metazoa; phylum Arthropoda; class Insecta; order Lepidoptera; family Noctuidae; genus Amphipoea; species Amphipoea oculea. The sequence goes on along the minus strand of OX243864.1, from coordinate 18,283,383 downwards.
AATTTGGTATAGAGATAGTTTGAGTCCCGAGAAAGGATATAGGATAGTTTTTATCCCGATATTCCTACGGGATCGAAACTTACGCGGCTGAAACCGCGGGGCGCAGCTAGTACTTAATAATAAACTCTGTCTGTCTGTCTGTATGTTACCTTTTCACGCTTGAACCACTAAAGCGATTTAGATGAAATTTGGTTTAGAGATAGTTTGAGTCCCGGGAAAGGACATAGGATAGTTTTTATCCCGATATTCCCACGGGATCGAAACTTATGCGGTGAAACCGCGGGTCGCAGCTAGTGTTATAATATGTTACACAGCTTTCGCATGATCCTCTCTCATTTCGCCACGAGATCTATTGCTCATGTTCGAGTTATAATCAAAATGGAGTGGGCTGGTTGCGCAGGCCGCACACAAGTATCTTCTGTCACATAGGCTTTTCATGCACCTAAACAATACACTAAACTTTAAATAAAAAGCACAAAAAAGCCTCACAAAATCTTCTATAATTTCAGCCCATGAAAAGCAAAGTCACTTTGAAGTAATCAATCATTATGGCCACGTCAATTTTCAATTAAGCAAAAACAAAAAAGTGAGGTGGGACCGCCTTCGCTTTAATAGATTCGAAGGAACATTATAGCCACTGAAGCCCCTCGTTTATAAGGTCCGAGAATAATAGTGATATTTTAACGTCACGTTGATATGAAAAGATGTAATGGGCTGTCTGACCGAAGCGTAAGTCATTGTACTGACGGCAAAAGAAATATGAGTACAGGTAAATCACACTAATATTATAAAGGCGAAAGTTTGTGAGTGTGTGTGTGTGTGTTTATATGTTTGTTACTTCTTCACGCCTAAACCACTGAACCGATTTAGATGAAATTTGGTATAGAGATAGTTTGAGTCCCGGAAAAGGACATAGGGTAGTTTTTATCCCGATATTCCTTCGAGATCGACACTTACGCGGGTGAAACCGCGGGGCGCAGCTAGTAATAACATAAATTGACATCATCTACAATACTTTTGTTCGTGTGCATCTTGGCTAAAGCTTGAACCTGTATATGCGGCGCCTCTTCTTATTCTTAGCGAGTCGGTGGGAAAAAATAAAACGAAAAAAAAATGTAATATACTTAAATTTTTGAATTCGTTTAGCCCAAAATCCAACACGCGAACAATGTCCCTTATAAACACGAATTTCTCAATGGCCATCAAGTACAAAGATTTCGTCTTAATTATCAGGTCTGACCTGATGATCTGGTGATTGCATTTGTTTCATAACTCAGACAGGCCCTCGTCTTTATGTCTATGTCGCAGCTAACTGGCTTAATTAGCTATTCGGTTAACTGCCTAGCCTATTAACTGAACGGCGTCATTCAACTAGCGGCCTGAATGATATTCAACCATTCAATCAAACAGCTAGGCAAATGAATTGGATCGCTAACTGCCCATGCCAAGATTTTTACTGGCCATTCATTTACTATTGAATACCTTTTTGTATTGTAGGATTAAATAACCTACCAATTTTCTTTTTAGTACTGTTCATGTTTTAATGTGACAAAAAATTACATAAAAAATAAAATTACTGCCTGTTATTTTTGTCAATTGATCATAATAACCTCCCTAGTGTTTACATAACCGATGCCGTCAATAAACCACATAGCTAAAACCCCAGTATTAAAAAGTGCCAAAATACCTACGTTAGTTGCCTGAACACTTGACTATTTTACCGTGTGTACCTAAAGGTGCTTACCTATGATGTAATAAGTGAAAGATCTGCTGGTATCTAGAATTAATGTGGGTTGCGCGAACCATGAGTTAGCATTAATATTATGTCCCTTACGTAGAACATATTATTATTACGAGAGAGTAAAATGAAGTACGTGGTCGCTTTTTATGAAATATTGTGGTTTAATAGTGTGCCGCATGTATAGCATAATAATTATAATCGGCCTACAAACGTTCCTACTGCTGAGAAACAGGCCTCTTCTCTGTGAGAGGTAGTGGGCCATAATCCGCCACGCGGGCCCAGTGCGGGTTGGTAGATGTCACATGTTTTCGAATTTTTGGTTCTAGGATATGCCGGCTTCCTCACGATGTTTTCCTTCACCGTTTTGTTTGAGAGCAGTGGTGATGGAAAATTTACACAAAATGAGAGATTTTTTTAAAGTTTTGTCTCTAAAAAGTAAGGGTTACGTTATTAAATAAGTGTGAAAAAAAAAAAACAAAATAATTTTCTATACCTTGGTTTTACTAATTTAGGTTACTTACTAATGCTATTTTCCAAGGAGCGTACCTATCATTAATAAACAACCTCTTATTTTGGAGTCGATGGAACTTGTTAAAATCAGTTGTGCCCAAAAGGTGGCCTCGTTCACAGCAACGTAGTGATTAATTATGTGAAACCTTGATTTGGCTCACGTATTCGAAAAACCAAAACCTATTTTTCACTTAACAAGACACGTCTTCTTTGTCTACAGGGGAATGTGGCGGGAAATTGGATAGAGTGTGAAACCGTTTTCATCCCGTCGAATTAAAATAGGTATCCGGTTTTATCCATAGGTATGAGGTGAAATCGGTTGTATGTTTTTTTATTAAAACAAGTTCTTGTTCTTGTAATTATTATTTTTCTGTGACATTTTTTTGCCAAAGTAATGTCCTATATTATGTTAATTGATCAGTGAATTTGATTTTTTAATATGATATTATAATGGTGCGCAGCATAATAGGTGTTAAGCGTACAGATCTAGTTAGAAACAACACGCTGCGCTCCATAACTCAAGTCGTGGATGTTGGAGACAAAAAAGCCAGGCTGAAGTGGGAGTGGGCCGGACACGTCTCACGAATAGGTACACCCGGAGAGATGGGCAAAGATCGTTACTCACTGGACGCCTGAGGCAGGACATAGCCGTCGAGGAAGACCACGGTGAAGGTGCTGTCACGATCTGGTAACGTTTGCAGGGTCAACATGGCCGGAGATCGCACAAGACAGGGAGGTGTGGAAGGAAATAGGGAAGGTCTTTGCCCAGCAGTGGGACACAATGCAGGCTAACAAAAACAAAAAAAATATATAACGGTGCGTTTTTTCTTAACTACCCGTACCACCAGGTAGTTAAAAAACAAGGACCCATTATAAACTTTTTTTTGGTTGTCTCCCTGTTCCAAACCTCCCTGTCCCTTGTCCCTGTCCAAGGAAAGTAGGCTTTAAAGTAGGTTTCTTTAATCAACAGTAACACCAATCATATTAGAGCCTTATCATACGGTTCAATGGACCAATTGAGAACTGAAGTGCCTTCCAAAAGTTCCCAACTCGAAAGTACTATGAGTGCGTGATGGAAACAGATCCACCTTGATTGTATGAGAGACATTGGACTGGTAACTTTTCCACTTACCGTACAGCCGGCATTGATAAGGTGAAACGTGGGCTGAGGCTTAACTTAAATCAGATTATAAGGGATGGTTTTAGTGGTAGATTTAAGTCTGATAAGATTGTGTGTAGGTAAACCTTATGTTTATGACATTTAGTTTGATACTGTTTTGCTTGCCGCGGTTGGTCCGTGGATTTGTTTATCCTCACACTGGAATACGGCAATTACACCAACGGAGTAACAAATCACTTCATCTGCTGCTTTCTATCCATGCTGTGCGCGGTGGACATCGAACTAGTGGCAATAGATCACGCACGCTCACGCAGCGTCATGACATTTCTCCATAACCATCCGTAAATTGCACACATTCATTGCGAATTTTTGAAACGCAATGATTCTTCAAAGAATGGATGAATGACCATCTTGAGATATCAAAAGCCTTCTATGCCTCGGAAAGCATGTTAAGCCGTTGGTCCCGGATGTCATTCGTGGCTTCTTTGTGGCAGAAGCCCGAAAGTCTGTCAACCAGTCTTACCAAGGGGTATCGTATTACCCAGTAACTGGGTTATGTTTAGACTGAAGCCGACCCCAACATAGTTGGGAAAAGGTTAGGCAGATGATGAGTTTAATACTGTTTTAACAGAGTTTTTGCAGTGACTGACATAAGTAAAACAATAATAAAAAAATAAAAAAAAACCCGACTGCAACTAAAAAGTTCAAAACAAACTCACTTTTTTAATCAGTCCGATGCAGTTGGTGGCAATTATTTTAATTCAACCTCAGATTTGATGCAGATTGCCATTTTGTTATTTTTTTTTTGTTTTATTTTAAACCTTTTAGTAGGTATGTCATATTTTTGGAATCGTCGCCGCAAGCCCTTGATTTTGATACCTCACGTCGTCATGGTAATTTTTTTCAAGACATTGCCTAATGACTTCTAAGATCCGTCATTTACTTTTACATATATAAACAAAACCTAGCATATAACCATCGCACGGTTAAGACGAATCGATAAACACTCATTGATTAAAATCGATCCGGCTGTTGAAATACTTCGAGGGTATAATAATTATCACATAATTACCCAGATACGCATGAAAAACATAACCCTGTCCGTGCTGTGGCACAGTCGGGTAAACATTAACATAACAATTAGTTAGATCGAAGAAGTAAAGGTACGGTCAGCAACGAAAGTCGATTAACATTTCAGTTTTTTTAATCTTAGTTATTGAGCAAAATATTTGTTCAAAATTGCTGCAGAAGAAAATTTTTAGAATACAAACTCTTTGCTATTATGTGAAAAGCTAAAAAGCAGTTTATTGAAAAAAAAAGGCAATTTATTAACATGTAAAAATGACAGTGTTAATCGACTTTTGTTCAAAGTCAAAGTCAAAGTCAAAGCATTTATTTCAAATAGGCACATAAAAGGCACTTTTGAACGTCAAAAATTATCTTAAAATAGAATTGATTCTAGTCGCCCATTCCAAAAGGTAGTTTTCGTATGGAGAAGAACGGGCAAGAAACTCCACCGTTACTCTTTTAAAATGTTTAGGTACAATATTTTGCATGGGTACATTAATTATATAATAACATGTGAGGACGATGCACCTACAATAAAATTACTATACCACAATAGGTAAAAGAATTAAAAAACTGTTGTTGACTGTACTTAATATAAATATATAGGTATAAGTTAGACCAACGCCGGAGTATTTGCGTAACACACTAATGTGTAGGAAGCAGGAATGGCTATCATTTTGACAGTTCAAACAACATTTTTCGAACATATGAAGATACTAGCTGCGCCTCGCGGTTTCACCCGCGTAAATGTCGCTCCCGTGGGAATATCGGGATAAAAAGTAGTCTATATGTTAATTCAGAGTGTCAGCTACCTCCATACAAAATTTTATCAAAATTGGTCCAGCCGTTTGAGCGTGAAGAAGTAACAAACATATAAACATACACATACACTCACTCACAAAATTTCGCCTTTGTAATATTAGTGTAATGAGAAGCAATGGATTAGCAATATGCGTCAAAATGATTCAGATTCTGATTGATAATGGGTGCAGGCTTTAAACAAGTAGATAAAACAAGGAAAAACTGACTATTTTACCTATCTGCATAAAATCATTAATTTTATTAGGTTTACCATAATATGTTATTATCAATTCGCCAAAAAAAAAATATAAAAAAAACTTATTCATCCAAATAACTTCTCAATCCATGTTCAATAACTAAAAAACTTTTTTATTCCTCGTCATAAATACGAAACGAGAATATGATCTGTAATCGCCGTTATACACCTCTAGTTTGATTTTACTATCAAAAATACCCGTAGAGTTGCCAAGGCCAAAAAACAAATGAGGGGGTTCCGTAGCAATAAAATTATACTAACATAATCAAAACTTCGTCAGTTGACGAGAGACATTAATGGAGAAAAGTTTGAGTTCAAAATAATGGCTCGTAACGAATTGACGACCTCACTGGGAACTGCCTACTTTTGTGTTTTGTATGCGTAGTTTATTTTAGGGACTGTCCCATTGGTCTCGTAGTCACAAGCGCGAGTGTTGAGCGTGGTGTCTTGGGTTCGATTCCCGGGTCGGACAAAGTCTTATTGAGTTTTTTCATTAGGAATTTCTTAGTAACAGCCCGGAGTTTAGAAGTTGGCGGCGTGACATTCGGCTTCGGTGTCCTGCGTGAGCGTCGAATACGACGCGACATAATGCGACGCGATGCTACACGCGACAAATGTCCTACGTGATTTTGGTCATTACTTCTCGAATCATGGAGAAGTACAGTACAATTTTGCTCGAAAGTTCATATGTAGTTCGTGGTGTCGCGTCTGGTCGCCCTCAAAACAAGTACGCGTTACGTCGCGTCTCGCCGCAGACTGTCATATAGGCCGCAAGCAGGGTATGTCGTTGAGTTAATCGCGTTCGTCGCGTCGTATTCGTCGCTCATGCAGGGCACCGCGCAGCAACAGCTTCGGAAAGCACGTTAAGCCGTTGGTCCTGCGCCTCATCTTTCTCCGGTCGTGTCGGATTGCCGTCCCATCGGACTATGAAAGTGAGTAAGTAATGGAAGAGTGCACTAGTATCTGCGCACACGTTTGTGCTCTATAATATCTCCCGCACCGATTGCTAGTCTCTGCTGACATTGGTCGCCATGGCCGAAATTCGGTCTGGATGACTTTTAGAAGAGCACTTAATGTATATAGCATCAGCCTATACGTTCCCACTGCTGGGACACAGGCCTCCTCTTTGTGAGAGAGTGTGGGCCATAATCCATCACGCAGGCCCAGTGCGAGTTGGTAGATATTACATGTCTTCGAATTTTTGGTTCAAGGATATGTGTGTCACGATGTTTCTCTTCACCGTTTTAAGAGCAGCAATGATGAAATAAATTACACTAAGTTATACGCCTGTCTGGGTTCGTATCCACGACCTACAACTCTTCGGGGTTATTATCACTGGGCCACCACTGCTATAATGTATGTGACAAAGGCATATTATAATGTCTTGTAGAGAGATTGATGAATCTTTAAACGCCCATTTTCATTTTCCATTTTCGCGTAGTTTTCGACCTGCCAAGCTTTTTCCCAACTATGTTGGGGTCGGCTTCCAGTCTAACCGAATGCAGCTGAATACCAGTGTTTTACAAAGAGCTAGTGCCTATCTGACCTCCACAACTGAGTAACTGGGTAACACGATATCCTGGGTAAGACTGGTTGTCAGAATTTTGGGCTTCTGACTGATCGTAACGACTGTCCAAAGATCTACGATCTATGTAACAGATGGTCACCCACCCATGGACCGACCGCGCCAAGGGTAGGTTAACCTGATCGATCGACCCGTGTTTGTCTGTTATTTATTATGTAGCCACGACGAGCCCTTCCTTAATCTAATTTTTTTATATAGTTTTCCGTAGTTTTATTTAATACTAGCTTCTGCTCACGACTTCGTCCGCGTGAAATTCCTTGCTCCCTCGACCCACCCCGTCGCATTGCTCCGCTTGCCCGCGCTATTACTTCCTGACTTTTTGCTCGGCTCCTCATGGTCGTACCGTGATGTTAAATAGCTTACTTATAGCCTTCCAAAAGAATTTTTCAAATCAGGCTGGTAGTTCCTGAGATTAGCGCGATCAAACAAACAAACTCTTCAGCTATATTATTATAGACTAGCTGCGCCCCGCGGTTTCAGCCGCATAAGTGTCGATCCTGCGGGAATGTTGGGATAAAAAGTAGCCTATATTAACATATAGGCTATTAAAATAACATACAGGTTACAACATATAGGTTACTAACTGCGCCCCGCGGTTTCACCCGCATAAGTTTCGATCCTGTGGGAATATCGGGCTAAAAACTATCCTATGTCCATTCACGGGATGCAATCTATCTCTCTGCCAAATTTTATCGAAATCCGTTCAGTGGTTTAGGCGTGATAAGGTAACATACAGACAGACAGACAGATAGACGGACAGACAGACAGAGTTACTTTCGAATTTATAATATTAGTATGAATTAAAATTTTAAATTTTATCAAAATTGGTCCAACCGTTTGAGCGTGAAGAAGTAACAAACATATAAACACGCACACACAAACTTTCGCCTTTATAATATTAGTGTGACAGATTATTATAAATTCAAGCGTTTTCCTGTGGGCGTAGGGAGGAATTCTAGAACTCTAAATTTCAACTTCTATTTTTATATGTCACTGACAAACACACTCTTGGGTATAAAATAAGTCTTTTCTAAAATAAACCACCTGTCAGAACCTCGTGTTTAAGAAAATGCTTGAAAATCAGAGAGAAATGCTAAAATTAATTATATACTGGCCTGGCTGAGACTTAGGATATTTTTTTTTTTTTTTAATTTCCCTTGGGATCTTTAGTTTCTTTCAGGTAAAATGTGCTTATTTTCAATCTAGACATGAAATAAAATCTCGTTATAAAGCACGCTTTTATTCAGCGACAAGTTTAGAAATATAATAGCTTTTCTATTTTTCTTAAATATTTTCTTATAGCATTTCTACTTTTTATTTGGAGGGACTCGGGGCTAATTAATAACAACCGCACGGGTCGATCGAAGGGTAAGCTACGCTTGCCGCGGTCGGTTCGTTGATGGGATGGATCCATTACATATCAAGACCCCTACGTGCCTCAGCAACGTTGGTCCTAGCTGTCATTCGTAGTTCTTTGACAAACTCAAAAACTCAAACTCAAAGCATTTATTTCAATTAAACCATTTACAGGCACTTTTGAATTGTCAAGAAGTCAGTCAGTCAGAAAATATGAAGCTAGTTGCCCATTCCAAAGCGTAGGTACCTATGGAGAAGAACGGGCAAGAAACTCCATGGACACTCTTTTAAATTATATTTTTACAAAAATATTAGTTACATCATTAATGTTGAATTTATAATTATAAGTGAGAACGACAGTCGTTACGGGTCACGACCAGTCTTACCAAGGGGTATCGTGTGACCTAGTTACTGGGTTATGGCGGTCAGATAGGCAGTCGCTCTATGTAAAATACTGTTATTTAACTGCATTCGGTTAGACTGGAAGCAAGCCCCAGTTGGGAAAAGGCTAGGCAGATTGTTTTCGAGTTTTTCTATTTCAATATCTAACCCTGTATTTCTAAAAAAATAATGAGTTTAATATAGTAGACTTTAACGAAACCTTATTATAGAAAACATGTTGCGATCACCTTACCTTGATACGTTTATTATATATTCGAGCTAGAGGTACAGTCAACAGCAAAAGTAGATGATGAAAATCAGAAATTCAATACTAATGAACGGAGTTCGCGTCAAAACTGGCAACTGTACTGGTAGTAAAGTTTGGTATAATTTACAATCACATACTTTTGAATCACTTCGATGCCACACAGTTCTGACGCGAACTCCGTTCATTAGTATTAAATTTCTGATTTTCATCATCTACTTTTGCTGTTGACTGTACCTACAGATGAAATTATGTATTTATGCTGAAACACAGATATTTACATTTCTATGATGCTGAAACTACTGGCCTATATTAACTTAATATTACACCCATTAAAAAAGCACTAGGGCCATTATTAACATGCCTCCAAAAATATTATATCCGCCACTTAAAATATAAGCTTCGCAGAAAATTATACAGAACATTATACTAGCTTGCTCCATAACACATTCAATTCCATTATAACCCTCTAATAATTTTAACGTATAATATTCAGACAGTTTCATAGAACCTAAACAAGACATCATAATGTCCGCCGAAGGCTTAAAGGATCGCAATAATTTCAGCAATTAAGTATTTCATAGTAGTAATCTTGGGAAATGGTACAATAACACTTATGTACTGTAAATGGCCATCGGGCGAAATAAATTCCACAATGCTATCTATGTAATTAAGAGGGCTAGCTCCCTTAATATAGCTCGACCTTTCTGTCTTTTAAGTGCGTAACCCTACGCCCAATGATAGTACACTTACGACCAAAATATATGGGACAGTAAAAAACTTATTTGAAATAAAATGATATAGAGGCAATAAGCACGTAGGTATGCGTATAAATAAGATCTAGGCTCGGTTTGTGTCGTAAACATATTATTTCTTGTATTTTCCTCATCATATTTTATATTTTGTCAATATTTATCTTCTATATTGCTCAGGGCCGATATCTGAGCTGAAGGCTGCTAATAAGCTCCGTATTAATAACCTCTGTGGCCCACAAGATTCAGATTTCTGTCCTTCATCCTTACTTACCTACTAACCTATTTTCGTGGTAAATTATGTGGGATGACAAGCAAGTTTTTACAGGTCAGTGTATTTTTAAACAACGTCGGTTGGCACGGAAATATTTTCCATTTACATAAATTACCTGAGAAGAATAGGAAACCAGTTCTATTGGGTGAGCAAATGAATATTTATAAGCTCTGTCATGTGCAAATATCCCCGTTATTGAGGGCATTCAGCTGATTTCACACTTTTAGGAGAACTGGCTTGAGTAGAACTGGCAATAATAATATGCTCTTGAGTACAACATCTTCGTGAGTGCTTCTTTCACTTTTGATGTGAACCCACTCGTATTACAAACATACTTCGTCATTATCATCATCATCGGCAATCTTGCTCCATCCACTGGTGAATATAGGCCTCCTCCTTTTTATGCCATGTTTCTCTGTACCAAGTATACTTAGCATATTCAGCCTATAATGTTCGCATTGCTGGGAGACAAGCCTCGTCTCTGTGAGAGAGTGTGGGCTGTAATCTACCACGCGGGCCGAGTGCTGGTTGTTGGATGTCACACGTCTTCGGATTTTTGGTTCTAGGACATTTTTCGGTTTCCTCACGATGATTTCCTTCACTGTTTTGAGACAGCATACTTATAAAGCTTCAATTGAGAAGTTCAGAGAAATACATACTACCTTACTAATAAACGTTGTGTAGCGTCTGTATAGTTACACAATGCTTTGTATTCTTCTTTCGAAAGCCAAATTAATGACGACTGAAAGGGAGAAATCGGTGTGTAACTATCCATCTGGTATAATAAGTTTATTAGTAAGGGGGTTAGTCTATGCAAACCACGGAGCAGGACAACTTAATAAAACCATCCCACAAAAAATGGGGCAATTTTCTCGGCCGCAAGTGTATAAGTTAAAATAATAGCCGGCCAAAATTAAATACCCAGTATAGACATTAACTTTTCGTGAAGATTCGTGTAAATGCTAGATTTTAATAAAGTAGCACATAGTTTTATTATTATGTGCAATAAACGTCAGCGAAATTGAAAATTTTATCAAAAGTAATGGTTTAAGGTGAAAAACGAGTATGTACGAGTATGTCTGGGTTTTCTTTGTTTTAGAGCCAGCCCTGAGAAATGGTGTTTAAAAGCTTTTAGGGGATACATTAATCTGTTGATACACACGAGTTTGAGTGCTTAATATGATTATTTCAGATAGATATGATACATGTTGCCTTAATATTCAGTAAGATTAAAATGGACGGTTTCAACTACTGGAAAATCGTTACGGCCCTGAAGTTTTCAGATGCGTTGAAGGTTTTAATTTGGTTTCTTCGAGATTGGTTGGAATTGTCTACCAAAGGAGCAAAACATTTTGGAAACATATTAATTGTTTAATAAAAGAAAGAGAGAAAAAAGAAGAAACATTTCGTGAGGAAGGTTTTGAGTATGAATGTGAAGGGCTAAATAAGAGTAGGGTTTCCAAATGAGAATAAAGAACTAGTCTTAACAAAGAAACGATGGACGTTCCTTTAAACGATGGTTGGTCTGTGTGAAAGATGAAAGAAAGGGAGTGACTACCGAAATGACGACTAACAGAGAAGTAAGGAAGAAAAAGACAAGTTGCGCTGACCTTAAATAAATTTCATTAAATCAAAAGTCATATATTCAAATTAGGGCACATTCCACCAAACTTTTATACATATAATAAGGTCATAAACTGAGAATAAATTTTGAATTTTTGACAGTTTTTCCATACTAGAACTGTGACGTCAATTTTATTCCACGGATAAATGATATCTGAGGGGCAATTCTCGTAATTTTAAGAACGTTCTCAGTCTGATCTCAGTCTCAATCTGTCAAAAAAATACTTCTAATTTCCCTACATTTTGACAAGTTTTTGACATTTGTTTGTCGCCGAGATGAGAGTGCAACTAGATTTTGAACGTTTTAAATTACGAGAATTGGCCTTCTGACTTTGGTAAAGCCAGCCCTAAGGCTGAGAATCAGCACTTTTCGAACGTCAAAACGACATAAGACAGTCTCCCAAAACGCCCGTCCTTCACATTAGGAGAAGGGCAGGAGAATGATGATTAATTGCGCATGGTACCAAAGAAGGGGAACGGAAGCCAGATTCGGTGTTTCCCGATAGGTTTAACCAGTGCGAGTCTTCATGTATGGAGTGAATAACTTCTAGGCGGGCTTGGACCATCAAAGACCGCATCATAACTTAGGCACCTGCCCCACCGCCGCCGCCGGCGATTGACGAGAAGCGTGCAGAGGTGGGTACTATAAATGAGTTGGCGAGGAACGAGCAAGGAGTGCTATGTACCAAACCAGAGTCTCTCGGCGAGTGTTCTACCTGCCAAGCGAGCGTCGCTGAGCGAATAGTCTCTTTGAAAGATCTTGCTGCTGCAATAAACGAGTACTCGCTGGAGGTGTGAACAGTCAGCGATCAATTAATATATGTATCTCTTTAAGTTACACGGGTCCTACAACCTTTGTATGTTTCTTGAGCGAGAGAATCAAGTTCTGAATTCATGGTAACAGGTTGGGCGTCAATGTTCCTGCCACCCTGTAGGTACGTGCCCATTACACAATAATTACTATCCACCATTCCATAAACTTCAGTTACATCCTTGGAAGCCTTATCTTGCCTTAATAATTTGATAGCGAGGGTCAGTTCCGGCAGGAAACTCTTACATGGATGATAATAACGTATTTTAGCTACGTAACGACTGGAGGACATCTTAATTAAATGCATAGGGGTGAAGGTTTTTATGTTATGTTTCTGTTAAAGACGAAACGAGGTTTAGGAAGCTGCTTTTAAATAAAGCAGTAGGGCGGGTTTTAAAATCTGCGGCTAAATTGCGTAACACTCTAACATGGCTTTCATTTGACAGTTCAACAACATTCATTGCTTTATATACGTTGTTGAGCAGACAAATTTTTCGAACTTATGAAGCAATGGATTAGCAATATCCTTCAAAAATATTCATTCATTCATTTATTGTTTGATAGTGTGTTACGCAATTAGGGTGCTGGCATGTAACATTTTGGCTTCTCATCATTCTCCTGTCCTTATACCAATTTATTTAGGGTCGGCGCAACACGTCTTATGGCTTCGTAATTTTGAAATTAAATAATGCATATGTTTTCGTTTTTTCAAATCAAGGTATCACTAAAAACACTACTAAAATAACGGTTAAATCGATCATTTCTTTCATATCCCGGTATGTCCATTTCCATGTGTTTATCAAAGTCAAGCACGTCCGCGACGACAATAAGTGTAAAGTATGAGGTCTAAGATGGCTGCCATTTCCATGAGTTATCGGGAGTGAAGCCGGCAAGTTCAAAGTGATTTTTTTCAAAACTTTGGTACGTTTCGGTACTTTATATCAAACAACGGTAAGTCTGTCAGTAATTTTACCAGATATTTTAGCTTAATTCGTTATTCATATATGATTTTTATGTATATTCTAATAAACACAATCTCCTTCATGAATGATCGTTTAATAAGAAACCACAAAACTTAATAATCTATTACCAAAAACATATTTCTTTCAATTTTCTCGACTCAAAATGGCGATTATATCGCGTTTACAGACTTGAAAACATAGGTAAGGTTGCGCAAAATATTGTATCTGCTTAGATACTGAAAATATATGTTAATTTAATTCACTGAATGTCCTATTTAACAAATACGTTCGTAGAGAGATGGCCTAAAACACAGGTTTAAATAAACCTAGATCAGGCAACGCACTACATTACCTTCAGAGTTCTATTTTTGACTGTAATCTCATATTTGTCATACCATAGTTGATATAATCATAGTTGTTATTATAATTCTATCATAGGCCTAGATTAATATATACCTACTCCTGAACCATATGTAAATTTTTTGAAAACTTATTATTTCCATTTTTTTTTTAAAGGTAAATTAATAAACTTGAGCGCTAAATACGACAGATTTAATGGCGATATATACCTAAGCTGTTTATCCAACTCTCTTAATTAACGCACATTTATAAGATTTGATGGGTAGCATAATAAATATTTACATAATCAATTAAGGGTGTCGACACCCATCATTCTTGGGTCTGATAGGACATGGTACCAAGCCAGGCGGAGGTTTGTGTGTTCGGGTCCAATCGGGGGCGCTTCCGAACTATACGGTTAATCATAATTCTACGAGTACAGAAGAAGAAACATAATGTGACAAAAAAGGTTTTCTGTTTAATTTAAAAAATAAAATTAATATCTGTCTTGATCTCCTTAAACAAACTCCGGCTATTGTTCACAGTCGCCGAACAATAGGTACCTGCTGGTAAAAGTTTAGAGTGCGCGATCAGCGAAGTGGTGTAACTGTTGAAACTTAGCGCGATACATTGTAGTAACGTTACACCTTGCAAACTAGTTTAAGGTAGTTGCTAATTAACCATAATATAAGTGCGCGATTTGGATGTTTTGCTGTAGGTAACACAAGTTTTAGCACTAAAGCCATCCAGCACCCTAATTGCGTAACACACAAACAATCGGAATCTGAATCATTTTGAAGCAAATTGCTAATCTATTGCTTCATAAGTTCGAAAAATTTGTCTGCTTAACACGTAAATGACGCAATTAATGTTGTTGAACTGTCAAATTGAAACCGATTCTGATTGATGCCCCGCTGTTTCGAGTCGACCTTCTTTTGTTTGACTCTTGAAGACACTATCTCTAGGTAAGCTTTTTATCAGAATACTTTACTTTTATAATGTTTTTAATTTATGTGAGCACCATGTATCTATCACATAATTAATTTATGTGTCATGGCTTCATTCTTAATTATTTTACCTATAATGTAATTTTGTAGTAGGTAAAGTAATTTTATTCTAGGTGCATCGTCCATACATATAATTATATAATTAATGTATGCAAAATAATTTAAAAGAGCAACAGTGGATTTTCCACACGAAAACAACTTTTTGGAAGGGGTGACTAGAATAATTGCTATTTTATTCTAAATTTTGACCTTTAAAAGTGCCTTTTACGAGTAGGTACGTGCTTATTAGAAATAAATGCTTTGACGAAAACATAATATATATATGTCGCATCCGGTTATTCGTTTGACTATTCAGAACGCCAGCGCCATCTGCCAGCGCCATCTGCCAGCGCTTGACAGAGTCTAGCCTGAGTTCGTGGAGGGTCGACGACAGCGCGACAGAACGATGTGGAGCTCTCTTGGAGATTGGACATCATATGAACAACATGTGCTCAGAAACTGTCCCACGTTCCGTATCTGGTTGTATCGTGTACCTATAGTGTGTGATTAAATTGTTCGTGAAATTATAATCTGATTTGAACTGCAAACCGTTCTTCTATTGCGCAATAACCAACACTATTCCCACAGTAGTTAAAATATGGCTGATGATAACGAGACACACCTTCTCCATTATAATTATATAAAGGCTTATTTTTTATCACCATCAAAATTTTTACAGGGTGTCCTACCCATGAATATGAACAACTTTCACTATGTGACCAACTCTGAAATCATGAAAAAAAAAACAGCTGTTTCATACATTTTGGTCAAGTAGGTATTGAACTTTTGTATGAAATAGCTGATTCTTTTTTCGTGATTTCAGAGTTGGTCCTATAGTGAAAGTTGTTCATATTCATGGGTAGAACAGCCTGTAAAAATTTGGATGGTGATAAAAAATAACCCTGTATATTTATTAGTATAGGAACACTTCTGCTTAATCCTTTTAAAGGAATACAGGCGTGTAATGTATGTGAATTAGGTAACGACTAGCTGCGCCCCGCGGTTTCACCCGCGTAAATGTCGATCCCGTGGGAATATCGGGATGAAAAGGGGTTATTCCCGCTCGGTAACACCCTGTCGTCAACACTGTTGACGATCGGGAAAAAAAAGTTTCGTTCGTTCACAGTGTTGACGAACGCTACTTATTATTTCGGGTAATTCCCGTTCGGTAACACCTTTCGTTCCAGTCGTCAACACTGTTGACGATCGGGAAAAAAAAGTTTCGTTCGTTCGTATGTTAATCCAGGGTGTCAGCAACCTCCATACAAAATTTTATCAAAATTGGTCTAGCCGTTTGAGCGTGAAGAAGTAACAAACATATAAACACACACACTCACAAACTTTCGCCATTATAATATTAATGTGATATATATATATATATATATAGTGTGAAGTGTGATAATACCCACAATGTTTTGCTCAACAACAAAACCTAATTGGTAGTTCTCAAATTAAGCGTTTTATTCGGTGGTTTTGCTCACCACGGTAGCAATTTATGGTCTAATTATCCTACGTATCTCTCTCTTGCTCGCTAATTTTCAATGCTTAGCCCGCGGCAGTACTATTTAGACTGCCCACAACAAGCACTAGCGGTTATACACTAATTTTGTTAGGAATATTGTTTTGTGTATGTAAAATAAATAAATAAATAATAAATCATTTATTTTGGACCAAACACATTTCATAAACCTGCCAAACTGCGTGACAGTTTGTCGACAGGATTAGCGCTCGTCTTAAAACATAGGACTTTTGAAAAAGCCTAAATACCTAAAAAGTCATAATTCGAGGTTTGGCTCTCGCCTATTTTCTTCTCCAATATTGGACCAATTTAAAAGATATTTCGTAACTGAATCATCATCATCTGCCTAGCCATTTCCCAACTATGTTGGGGTCGGCTGCCAGTCTAGTCGGATGCAGCTGAATACCAGT
This sequence comes from Amphipoea oculea, assembly GCA_945859645.1. Taxonomy (NCBI): domain Eukaryota; kingdom Metazoa; phylum Arthropoda; class Insecta; order Lepidoptera; family Noctuidae; genus Amphipoea; species Amphipoea oculea. The sequence goes on along the minus strand of OX243864.1, from coordinate 18,266,564 downwards.
ATTTTACATGGAGCCACTGCCTATCTGACCTCCACCACCCAGTTACTGGGTTGTGGAGGTATGTATGCATTTTAAATAATAATAAATTTTCAAGAAAATAATGAAATTTAAGTGTGTTGGCAAAGCCTAGCTAAGAACCATCCCGATTAAACTAGCTTTTAGAGTTTTCAGGAGAAATAAAACAAACCGCAGACATCTAGAAAGACAGACAAAGGCTAAATGCTTAATAACACCACTAGCTTCAGGAGCTGAAAATTAATGCACTCCTTACCTACTAATTGTGTATGGATTTTGGTGAAATAATTAAGACACAACAAAATGGAGGTGTTGAATATTTATGCTCTCAGAAAATAAATGATTGTCTATGGAAGCTAAAAAGATCCTACTACTTTAACCATGGAGTTTCTTGCCGGCTCTTCTCCATAGGAAACGACCAATTGGAACCGTGCACCTAGCTTCTGACGTTTTATAAGTACCCATGTACGTTTATGTGAAATTAAATATTTTGATTTTGATTTCTACTATATGTCCAAAATTATACTACGTTTTGTTTTTGCCTTGATTTCTGTCGCTTACGCAACAGTGGCGGTTGCGCTTCGAAACGCGACAGATTTTCATAAATTTTGATAAGTTTTTGGCATGTTTTCGGACTTTTCGGTTAACGCATCAGCACTGTGTAAGCCATGGCCGTGTAATCAAAATTCGACCCTTCTCACTATTCTCATCTGATGCGCGGCAAAATTCATGTCCACAGATAAAATATGCAATCGTTTTTTTAGGTTAGGTCTTTGATCCATCTCTTTTTTTAATGGCATTTGTTCTAACTCGATGTTGCTATACGTAAATAAATTGTTTGTACCTACAAACTTCTGATGGCCAAAAGCATAAGTAGTACCTATTTGTCGCAAACTACAGAGAATATCAGTACTTTGACAAAGTCCTCATGTTCTTTAAAGCAAGTAGATACCTACTTTACATACGGAGTCTAGTTTAGTTACCAAGTTGCAGTTTTCGACAAAGTAAAGTAGGATTACATTGTAAATAAATACTAAGTTTGTACCGTATAATCCTCAGAGGAGAATTTAAAAGTTTCACCGCAGAGCTGAGTCTCAAACCTATAAAAATAATTTGGTTTTCAAACGAGCATCTAGAGGCGGGTTGCTGGTCTGTCATTCTAAATTATTGTTATACCTACATGTAGGTATCTACTTTATTTTTTTAAATGAAACACAAGAGAAAGGAAATAGTAAGTTTCACTCTGATCAACATCTCAAACTATTGGCCGGTTTGGATGAAAAATAAATTGCAAGCCATTTACGTCGAGAAAAGAAAATGAAAAAAAAAAAGAAAACATAATGGTGTCAAACCTTTTTTTTGACATAATATGGCCTGTACTTATAAAATAATTAGGTTTATTTTCAACAAAAAGGTTTTATTTGGATGACTAATGAATGTTTGTATATATCTTCGATAACTTGTATCTGAGGAATAAACATTATGGTTTGACAACTTTTATGTAGAAAATATTATGTTAAACCGTCATATTTATTCGCCAGATAAAAGTTATGTGTTGATTGAAAAATTAGCCCGTATTAAACAGATAATAATGTACTAGTAGGTACCTAGTAATTAATATTATGATAGCGTGTTGTAAAAATAACCTTTTTCATAGAAATATTTGTAGGTAAGTAACTGTTTTATGTTACGTTTTGTGGATTGGTTTTGTAATAAATAAGAAAGTGTGAAATAAGTATTTTGCAAAAGAAAATCACGAAAAAACTCCACAAAAAAAAAATCACTGAATACCTACTTCGAATGTTCTATGGTTGATTCATCGATACGTTTTTAAATTCGCTCTAGTAAGGGAAAACACCGATTTTATGGCCTGTTTACCGATACAGTGAGGTGTTTTAGGGGTACAGGCCACTTGGTAATCCCATCTTTTATTTATTTATAACTCACGGGGAGCAGACAGTCGATGCCACATAGACGACGATGTGCCGCCTGTTACACCGAAGATTTTAAGCAAACGTTTTGTTAGGTTTGGTAAGCTTCGCATTTTTTTTTGTGGAAAGAAAATACGTTTATTTGCGGTGAAAATGACGCAAAAAAGAACATAAACACAAAAAATAAAATAAAAAGGTAGGGGGAAACATGCGTCACATCCACGCAGAACGGCTATCGCTCAGCATTATGCTGCTACCCTATGCAAGAAAATACGCGCATTGACGTGGAGTTGCGGACACCAGCCCGTATTACCTATTACCCTATGCAAGACGAGCCCCAGCGCTGGTTTTCAGCGACAGCCGGCGCTGACGTAATGACGTCGTCCATGCAGCAAACAATTATTAAAAACACAGTGTAGCGTTTAGATTAGATCCTGTCATGCAATGCAATGGAGTACAGTTTAAGTTTATAAGGACTTATTTAGCAATGATGTAGACAAAATGCAAAAAATATAAGTACCTGCCAGCTGCAAAAAATAAGCAAGATTTAAAATTTATAATAATAATAATAATATTCCACAACTATCACACAACGCCATCTAGTCCCAAGCTAAGCAGAGCTTGTGTTATGGGTACTAGACAACTGATAAACATACTTATATATTTCTAAATACATACATATTATAGATAAATTACACCCAGACACAGAACAAATGATCGTGCTCATCACACAAACATTTTTCCTGGGTGGGAATCGAACCCACGACCTCCGGCATAGCAGTCAGGGTCACTAACCACTAGACCATCAGGCCTGTCAAAATTATAGTTATTGATTGTCATTCCATTTACTTTCAAAAGAGTGTTCCGATGAAAGCAAAAAGTAAAGAAAATTCGATGATATTGTAGAACAAGATAGTCGTTCTACTTCGGTGTCACAGCTAGCCTCATATAACTGAAGTACAATAACCAACGTTCCTACCAATTGGAAACTGATGTAAAATGCATCTCCAATAGATACCCTTTACCAACATTGCTTCGCAAATGCTTTTGGGAGGTTCCTTACTAACTCGAGTACCTATAGTAATCTTGCTTTTAAAGGGAGCATATGATATACTTAAAATCGTAAAAAATGTTTGCTGCTTCTCTGTTCATTCCTTATTTTTCTATCTTCTTTGAGAGATAACGGATTAGTGGCACCACTCGCTTCGCTCGCTCGGCTCGTACGGCCGCTGAGGGTGACGGGTTCCGCATGGATTTATGCGGGCCAACACCTGGCCGGGGGAGCGCGACGAAATGCGCAAGCACTCCAGCACCCCGGCTAAAGGCAGCAGCAGGACACCATGTGGTTTTAGTCAGTAAGAGTCTGACAGACCCCTCCACCCACCCCAGGGTGGTGGACATCTATGAGGATTTCCAAACGATAAAAAAAGGGAGTCATCATCTTAACATAACCTAAACTAACCATTTAAAAAAGAATAATTAACCTAATCTAACTAGTTCGGTTCCGGGTAGCCTTGGCCGTGCCGGCGAGCGTTTAAACCACCTGTTCCTAAATTCTGCCATCTTCATAGTATGGTGAAATCATGCCAAATAAAATTCTGCCATCTTCATAGTATGCCAAGTGAAATTATGCCAAATGAAATTCTGCCATCTTCATGGTATGCCAAGTGATATTATGCCAAATGAAATTCTGCCATCTTCATGGTATGCCAAGTGATATTATGCCAAATAAAATTCTGCCATCTTCATAGTATGCCAAGTGAAATTATGCCAAATCAAACAATAATTATGCTATATAATTTTTATGTCTTATTTCGTTTAAAGAAGATTATGCCAAGTGTGCTATACCAAAAAAAAACTGCCAGATGAAAAACTTTTTTAGGAAGGTGCGCAACTCTCTTAATTAACGCAAATTCATAATATTTGATGGGTAGCATAATTAATATTTAAATAATCAATTTAGGGTGTCGTATGTCGTCCTTCTTGGGACCAATAAGACCCACTACTGAGTTCGCGGAGGTTCATGTGTTCGGGTCCAATCGGGGGCGCTTCCGAACTAGGTATATGGATTCTTCTCCATACGAAACTACCATTTGTCAGAAGCGTCTAAAATCAATTCTATTTTCGTGTTGACGTTCAAAGTGCCTTTTAATGGCTTACTTGAAGTAAATGATTTGACGTTGACTTAAAGCCAAGCCCCATGGGTATGTCATTCATTTCCCCGAACACCTTTGTGGTTAGTGGCAGGCACTTCTACAAGCTCGCTTTAAGTCCTTACATATTTTCAGTGACCGAAATACCCTAAAACATACATAAACAATTCAGCAAAGTAAACAGCCCACACGCTGTGACCATTACTCAAACACAAAATATTAACTTTGGCTTAAGCGAGACAAACATTTGACCAAATAAACAACGATTTAGACAAATGCTACCAGGAAAGCTTCAATATAATAAATAACTTATATATAGACGCCAGTACATCAAGCTACCCGAAACTGTAAAATTTTCCGAATCAACTTTGAATCTTGTGCTTTAGTGATAAAGTTGAAAATCTACTAAAGAAATTTGACAGATTGTCGTAGCTTGATGTGCTGGCGTCTGTACTATGCTTTGGAATGGGCAACTAGTTTCATCTTTGTGACATATGTAAATGGTTTAATTGAAATAAATGCTTTGAGTTTGATTCACTACATCTTAGTAATTTTAGATGCAGTTTAGCTTCTTGTTTCTAGGAGTTCTTCCACCATACCTTTAACTGCCTTCAAGTGCTGTTAGGCAAGACTTTTTTTAGTCTTCGTACAAAACAGTCTTCAAGGCCGAATTTCGGCCATGCCGGCCAGTCTCAGCGGAGACAACTAGCCCTCGAAGCAGGAGATATTATAGTGCACAAGTATGTGGGCAGACACAGGTGCGCTCTCTCTTTCCTCAATCTCATAGTTCGATGAGACGGCAATCCGACACGACCGAGAGAGATCAGGCGCAAGACCAACTGCTTAACGTAGCTCGATGAGACGGCAATCTGACACGACCGGGAGAGATCAGGCGCAAGACCAACTACTTATCGTGCTTTCCGAGACTGCTTAACGTAGCTCGATGAGACGGCAATCCGACTCGACCGGGAGAGATCAGGCGCAAGACCAACTGCTTAACGTAGCTCGATGAGACGGCAATCTGACACGACCGGGAGAGATCAGGCGCAAGACCAACTACTTATCGTGCTTTCCGAGACTGCTTAACGTAGCTCGATGAGACGGCAATCCGACTCGACCGGGAGAGATCAGGCGCAAGACCAACTGCTTAACGTAGCTCGATGAGACGGCAATCTGACACGACCGGGAGAGATCAGGCGCAAGACCAACTACTTATCGTGCTTTCCGAGACTGCTTAACGTAGCTCGATGAGACGGCAATCCGACTCGACCGGGAGAGATCAGGCGCAAGACCAACTGCTTAACGTGGCTCGATGAGACGGCAATCTGACACGACCGGGAGAGATCAGGCGCAAGACCAACTACTTATCGTGCTTTCCGAGACTGCTTAACGTAGCTCGATGAGACGGCAAACCGACTCGACCGGGAGAGATCAGGCGCAAGACCAACTGCTTAACGTAGCTCGATGAGACGGCAATCTGACACGACCGGGAGAGATCAGGCGCAAGACCAACTACTTATCGTGCTTTCCGAGACTGCTTAACGTAGCTCGATGAGACGGCAATCCGACTCGACCGGGAGAGATCAGGCGCAAGACCAACTGCTTAACGTAGCTCGATGAGACGGCAATCCGACACAACCGGGAGAGATCAGGCGCAAGACCAACTGCTTATCGTGCTTTCCGAGGCACGGGGGTAACTTCCAAACTCCGGGCTGTTACTAACAAATTCCTGATTGAAAAAATTAATAACACTTTGCCCGACCTGGAAATCGAACCCAGGTTCAGCAATCGTACAAAGTACACGAAGGCTTAACCGTGGACTTTAGGTAGACATCGTTTTCTTATAATGCGATTCCTGTTTGCTAAATCCCAGGAATCGAATTCGCTACCTCTGCAATCGAAACCAAATCATTATAATTATTTGTGTATATGTTTAATGCTAAAAATATTTTATCTTCTTATTTTTTATTGTTGAATGGGCCTGCTTTTGACCTCGATTACGCCTGATGGAAAGCGATGGATGAGGTCTATGATGGAACGAACGTGCCCAGAAGATGCCTAAGGCACTGGAACTCCCACGCATCGACGAGACACAGCAGGCTACTTGACGCCGGACTCCGGTCGCAAATCAGGCGGGCTTTAGCCCTATCACCGCAAGAGAAGAATTGGCCAGTCAAATAAGGTGTTGGGTGTGACTGTCCAGGATGCGCCGAGCGCTCGGTTCAGTTGAGTAACTGGCAGAACAAACAATTTCTTTTTTCCACTCACTGCCTAACGTAATAAGACGTCACATAATATCTCCACTGGTTTCCTGTCGGAACTACGGATAGATGGGCTTTCGCCTCCCTTATTAATATTAACCGTACTGTTCTATATACGGTATGTATGCATTACGGTATATACGGAAAATCACGTCACAAATTATGGGATCCTATTAGTAGCGCTCTTTCTCTTCGCAAATTACAAGGTTGTAGATGCCTACGGGAAAAAGAAAAAGTAATTTTGACGGAAACTTCGCTCAATTATTTACAGGATTTTTAAGTCCTTTTTTACATTTAGTTACCAATTATTTTTTATTTCCACTTCTGTAAATTGTCCCTTAAACCTTAGATTCTAAAGCGATCTAATTTAATAGTTTAAAATTAAACATCATTTAGGTCTGATTTTTCAAAAGCCAGATATGTTTATCGGAGGAATAAATTTTGAATTTTTGACAGTTCTTCCATACAAAAACAATTCAGTACGACGACGACGGCGTCAATTTTATTCCACGAATAAAAATTAAGTATCTGTCTTAATAAAATAACACAACAGGTAACATTAAATACAGAACTCGGCGTTGTAAGTCAAGCAATAAAATTTTACAAGTTACCATAGAAATGTCGAGGACAATTCTTACCAAAACGAATTTCTTACTCGTATCTATGTCACTTAGTCCCCAGTCGCAAGTGTAAGGGCCCGATCACACGTACCCCCACCACACCACATCGCAGCAACAATATGTGAGCAAGCAGTGGTTACTTGTGAATAGTGTCGCTGCAACTTCTTGCAGTTGCATTGTCGCTAGTAGTTGTGATGTGGTTACGTTGTGCTCGCATTTGCAGACAGATGGATCGTTGTGTTAGCGACGTGGACGGCCGCTAGTTTGCGGTCTCTCGCTAGTGGTTGCGTTGTGGCTGCGACGTGGCCTTGATGTGGTCAGTATCGCCCACACGGTTGATTTTGGCGGTCAAATGTGGTCCGTGTGAATGAACTATTAATTTTCATACAAATTAGCGCCCGTACACGTATTGTCGTTGTGGTGTGGTTACGATACGTGTGCTTGCACCCTAAGTTAAAGCCGCCATTTTTCTAATTACTGTCGTTCTACTGGCATGTGACGTCACTATTCACGTTGAGGTAGAATTTATGTGTTTTCCCCTTTTCCCCTAGCTGTTCCTACTGCAAACTGTATTAATAATATTTAAAGAACAGTATTTTTAATAAATTATGTTTTTTTCCTTTCATTGCCTCTACCATTTAAAAGTTTTCCTTGGGTTTTGAATTCCCAAGTGACTGTCGAATCTTATCACATGACAATCAAACATCTTTGCGATGTGTAGAAACTCGTAAGAGTAAGAACACCACAATGCGTTCATCATCTATTGCGGCGTTCTCAGGGAGTTCTCAACATCATTTAGAGAATACTAGCTGCGCCCCGCGGTTTCACCCGCATATGTCTCGATCCCGTGGGAATATTGGGATAAAAAGTAGCCTATGTCCTTTCCCGGGACTCAAACTATATCTATACCAAATTTCATCTAAATCGGTTCAGCGGTTTGAGCGTGAAGAAGTAACAAACATATAAACACACACACACACACACACTCACAAACTTTCGCCTTTATAATATTAGTGTGATAGTGTGATTAGTGTGATTTTATTTCAGATGGGTTATGTGTGTAATACATAAATATTAAACTTATGAAACTTACATTTGATACAGTTACACAGTTTCAACTAGTAGGGAGGACAGTGTGAATCGAATGCTACAACCTAAATAACAATTCGGTGTAGGTAATTTTTTGGTGAGTGATTAGTGCTTAAATGCGTGCTAAATGTGTCGTGTGACGTAAGTACTTAACGAAGAACATTTATAAGACGTTAGAAAGGTGAGAAAGATAATCAAATCACATTATTGTACCTATTTAAGTGCGTTGTAGTTTTATAATCCAAAATAAATAAATAACGTTAAAAAAGTTATAAAGTTTACGTACATACATCTTTAAAATTATGTAGATATATTTGTTTGGAAGCCCTAATAGACTGTCATATGTGAACATAATGCAGTTCCAATTATAATACATACATACGTGTCGAATTTAATAAAGAAATCTTAATGTGTTGACAAGCCGTAAAAACTGTGCGAAGCAAAGGGGCTAGGGTCAATAGTATAGGGGGCAAGTCTATTGCCATCAATCGGACACAAATCTAGGCTCAGGGCTGCTACTAGTCTTACGTCCCAGCCGCCGCGGGAGACGCTCCGGGCATCGGGAACCGCGTGATGACTCCCGGCCACCGTAGGCGCGGGCCTGCGGACGGAGAGTAAAGGGTAGCTCACCTTCCGATCAGGACCAGGCCCGTGCCGTGCCGTGCCGTGCAGGCCGTGCTCAAAGAGATGTCAGCATACAGGAAGGGACCTGTCTGGGCCCAAGCCTGCCGGGGGGTGCGGGATTGTCCGAAAGGGTTACCGCTACCCCGGAACATAAAGGGACAAGGAAGGAACACGGGTGGGATTTAGGTCAGTAAGAGTCTGACACTCCCTTCCACTCTATCCAGAGCGGGAGGGGTCACTTCATGATTTCCCATCCAAAAAAAAAGGGTCGGTAGTCATAACCGAAATAGCGTTGTGATAAGTCATGATCTATGTGGCAGACTCATCATCTGTCTGCCTAGCCTTTCCCCAACTATGTTGGGTTCAGTTTCCAGTCTAACCGTATGCAGCTGAATACCAGTATTTTACATGGAGCGACTGCCTATCTGACCTGCACAACCCAGTTACTGGATAATTCGATATCCCTTAGTAAGACTGGTTGTCAGACCTTCGAGCTTCTGACGACCCGAAACGGCTGATAAAGATCCACGAATGACAGCCAGGACAGGGACCAACGGCTTTCTGAGGCACGGAGGGGTCTTACTATGTACCTAAAGATGGTCACCCATCCACGGACCAACCGCGGCAAGCGTAGCTTAACCTGATAGATCGACCCGTGTAGCTGTTATTACTGAGCCAAATCAGACTATGTTTTAAAAAAATTGTTTACTTACTAGAACCGCCATTTGAACGTATTTTACCTTAAAATCCCCTCAACTTCAACCTTGTCTCTTTAGCAGAAACTTGAAACACAAATGTATCTGTGCACCGTCTAAGATTTATGTTCCTCTTTGCACTGAGTGAACTCGGAGGGAGGGAGGGGGAGGGAACAGACTGGCACTTACTCGTACAATTCAAAAATGAGGATGGAAACACTCGAGTTGTTATTACGCAAATGGCGACTGTAATCGGTGTGAGGAGAGATATTTTATGCGGGTGAAAAGCTTTTTAAAATAGTAGGCATCCATACTTATCACACTATATCACACTAATATTATAAAGGCGAAAGTTTGTGAGTGTGTGTGTGTTTATATGTTTGTTACTTCTTTACGCTCAAACGGCTGGACCAATTTTGATAAAATTTTGTGTGAGGGTAGCTGTTACCCTGGATTAACATATAGGCCATTTTTTATCCCGACATTCCCCCGGGACCGACATTTACGCGAGTGAAACCGCGGGGCGCAGCTAGTATTATATATGCGAAAGTGTGTCTGTCTGTTACTTCTTCACGCTTAAACCGCTCAACCGATTTAGATGAAATTTGGTATAGAGATAGTTTGAGTCCCGGGAAAGGACATAGGATACTTTTTATCCCAATATTGTCACAGCATTGAGACTTATGCGGGAGAAACCGCGGGGCGCTGCTAGTGTGAAATAAATTACAGTAAGAACATAATACTGGGCATATATTCCCCCGAGCGTTTTTAAAAGGGACGTCATTATCCTGATTTTCCCACAGCATCGAGCCTTATGTGGGTGAAACCGCGGGGCGCTGCTAGTGTGAAATAAATTACAGTCAGAACATGATACTGGGCATAATCCCCCGAGCGTTTTTAAAAGGGACGTCAATACCTACGCACTAGATAATGATAAATAGTGCGGACAATTGTGCCATCGTTAATTTTGGAAATGACTATGATAAATTAATAAATCGTTCTATTGTTTTCTGCAAAAACTTGTTAATTGAATCCGATCTTGTGTTTAAGACTTAGAGACGCCTCCACCCATCCTCAGGTCTGGTCGGAGGGAAACACTAGCATTTTCCGCAATAAGAAAAGATCGATTTTTTTTACCAACTTTTGACTTTACTTTTCAGTTTAAATAGTTTTAAATTGTAAATATTAATATAAAATATAATACATATAAAATAATAATTTAGCATGATTTAATTGGTGGGACATAGCGAACTGCGCATTTAGACAACCTCTTGTAAACCTCTCGTTTATAAACCTAGTAGGTACTGTGTTTAGCTATAAAGATTTGATTTGATATGATCCTTGACGCTTCAAACCCTGTATGGATATTGTTAGACATATAGTGAACAGCATGCAGTGATTACAGCAATATCTCCGAGGACCGGGTGTCGTCCATTATGCCAACCTATACAAATTATATTTGATTGATCGACCGTTTAATATAACGATCGATGTGAGAACCGCTGGACGCTTACAATTCATTGATATTGATTACAGTCACACAATGTTCCTTTGACATACCTAGGCCTAGTCCGGACTAAGGCACACCTTCCTTGACGAGAAAGCGAATATGAAAGTGTAAGTAAAAGAGATAGGTACATATTATGTATATAACGGAGAAGGCATGTGTGTCTCATTATTACTCGTATCAGCCATATTTTAACTACTGTGGGCGAACTATGGGTATGTGTTGGTTATTGCGCAATAGAAAAACGGTATGCAGTTCAAATCAGATTATAATTTCACGAACAATTTAATCACACTAGCAAATCACACACTATAGGTACACGATACAACCAGATACGGAACGCGGGGCAGTTTCTGAGCACATGTTGTTCGTTTGATGTCCGATGTCCAAGAGGGCTACTCCACCACGTTGCACGCTCTCTTGTACTCCCCACAAACTCAGGCTAGACTCTGTCAAGCGCCACCAGATGGCGCTGACTCTGTCAAACGAATGACTCCGTTGAAGCGTTGTCGTCACAGCGCTTCCGCCTCGTTGTCAAGTCAGCTCCCGTACTATTGACGTCTCCGACATATATTAATTGTTGATCGCTGACTGTCCCCACCATCGGTGAGTACTCGTTTGCCGCAGCGACGACCTATCAAAGAGAGTGCTCCCTCAGCGACGCTCGCTTGGAGGGCAGAACACGTACCAAGAAGTTCACGCTAGTTATATACGCTTACCAGCGAGTAATCGCTCGTCGCCGTCGCGCACTCACAGCTCGTTGCTTGCTCGTTTTTAGTTGCTAGATCTACTTGTTTCTCGTTAATCGCCAGCAGTAGGACAGGTGCCTAAGGACATTTGTATCGTCACGTGTCGCAATTCGGTGTGCCGACAAGTATCAAGAAATAGAACATCTATGTTCAGATGTGAAACTTGTCCCATCATCATCTGGCTGGCCATTTACCAACTAAGTTGGGGTCGGCTTCCGGTCTAATCGGATGCAGCTGAATAACTGTATTTTATACGGAGTAATTGCCTGTCTGACCTCCATTAGTTACTGGGTAAATCGTAAAACTTGGATAGCTACTTACAATCTAGTGAACATGCCTACAATGTAGGCACTGGGTACGTAGCATTTCATAATAATATTTAAATATTAATTTTGTCAAACAGGGTAACAGAGAGGTACTCGACCATCAGTAGTCTGATTTATTAATTTTATAATAGGCAATATTGCGAAATTGTACTGAAATATATCAACCAGGGTAAAATAAACAATTAAATTACGGACATTGTAAACACAAATATTCGGATTTTCAGCTGAAATCCATTCATCAATCACCCATGCTCAGCCGACAGTTTTAATTATACCCAACAAATTGTAAATAATTATAAAATCAACATGGACATGAATACTATATATAAAAAAAAAAACATCGCTCATTTGGAGAAATATCGACGTAACTGCAAATTTATTTATTTTTTTCGTCTTTGCTTTCCTAACGTAAATACACTTTCTAAGTGATTTGTTATACAGGTTTGGTCCCATAGCAAAAGTCGTTCATAATGATGAGTACAATCTTCCATTTCGATTTGTCGCATGTTTTCAATTTCAACCTGTATTTAACTCAGTTTTGGGAACAAATACAATTACGTCGATGTTTCTCCAAATGAGCGATATACAGGGTGTCCCTGGAAGTATGGATCAAATCGAATAGGGGCGTGGGCAATTTATGATCTTCCTGTACGAGTCGCAATAAATACTTTTTCTTTCTTTATTTTTCTTTCTATAGGTAGTGTGGAAACATTACAAGCTGATTATGCTTTAAAACAGGCCTCCTCTCGGTGAGAGGGAGTGGGCAGTAATATGTAGTACCTAATGCACCACGCGATGCACCAAGTGGTGACGGTCGCGACTTACGAGTTGCAGGTCGTAAGTTCGAACCCAGAAAGGCGCTTTACTTTGTGTAAATTATTTCATCATCACTGCTCTCAAAACGGGGAAGGAAAACATCGTAAGGAAACCGGCATGTCTTAAAACCAAAAATTCGAAGACATGTGACACCTATCAACCCGCACTGGGCCCGCGTGGTGGATTATGGCCCACTCCCTCTCACCGAGAGGAGTCTTGTGTCCCAGAAGTGGGAACATTATAGGCTGATTATAGCCGTTATATATATTTAGCTTTCTGTATGAGATAGCAAAGCAACGCATCTGCGATGCCTCAGATTTTGTAGATGTCTACTAGTGATGGTGATCACTTATAGTCAAATGGGCAGCCTACTGCCTTGTTTGAAACCAGCTTCTGCCCGTGACGTCATCCGCGTGAAATTTCTTGTTTTAACATAAAATATATCCTATGACACTCGGCAACGCTGTAGCTCCCCATTAGTAAATTTTCGGAATCGGATTAGTAGTTCCGAAGATACAAACCGACAAATTTTACCTTAATAATTAGTATAGACTAGGAGCGGCCCGCGGTTTCACCCGCATAAGTCTCGATTCCGTGGAAATATCGAGATAAAAAGTATTCTATGTGTTAATCCTGGTTATAAACTATATGTGTGCCAAATGTCATCCAAATCCGTTTAGTAGTTTTTACGTGAAAGAGTAACAAACATCCATCCTCACAAACTTTCGCGTTTATAATATTAGTAGGATTTAGTGAAACACAACTTGGGATTCTTAAGATAACGAAAACAAAACAAGTTATTTATTTAGTAGCAGAGCTCTTTGTGATACAGTTTTTCCGAGAAAGGTACTCCATCATACATATTTCTGTTGCCTTGAGTGCTGGACACAGTCGTGTCCGTGTAATTAAAGAAACAAGATATATTTTAGCTTTGTCTTTGGGATAGCAACGTATCTGTGACGCCTCTGTCATAAATAAATCATTTAATTGGTATTTGTACACCACAAACATTAATAACATGAATTATCTAAATAATAACTAATACCTAATTAATTAATAAAAATTAAATCCTAACTTAAATAAAACTATACACAAACTAAAATATAGCGTCGAAAAATTTTAAGAACGTTCACAGTCCAATCTCAGTCTCAATCTGTCAAAAAATACTTCTAATTTCCCTACATTTTGACAAGTTTTTGACATTTGTCGCCGAAATGAGACTGCGACTAGATTTTGAACGTTTTTAATTACAGGAATTGCCTTCAGACTGTGAACGTTCTTCAAATTACGAGAATTGGCACTCTCGTCTCAAGAAGACAGCAAATGTTATAAATGTGATCAACTGTGTAGGTATGGCATATAAAAGAAACGGTACAAGTATGCGACAAATCGAAATGGGAGATTGTACTCATCATTATGAACAACTTTTACTATGGGACCAAACCTGGCATCGCGAAAAAAAAATCAGCTCTTCCCTACATTTATGTTCGCATAACTTGTCAAAATGTACAGAACAGCTGATGTTTTTTTTCGCGATTTCATGTAGTAATAGTAGTCCCATAGTAAAAGTTGCTCATAATAATGAGTACAATCTCCCATTTCGATTTGTCGCATGTTTTCAATTTCAACCTGTATATTTTTGCTCGTCACTCTACATTACAGTTCTGCTTAGCACTAACCCAAATGACTCAAATAAAAAAGCTTACTTAAGTAGGTACTACTGTTGAGGTTCAACCTTTCACACGCCTGTCACAAGTCGTTTTTCTATTGCCAAAATTGGCGCTCAAATAAACAAGGACATTGCCCCAAAGACTCAACAATAAGCTAAAGAAATACTTAAAATATCCAGACGAAACAGTCTACAAATAAATTAAGCCGCTTAACTCGACGCAGACGAATAACCGGGTCATTATCAGGAGACTCATTATTTGGTTGACTTCGGTGACAATTTTTTTTTAATTTCTGGCATATTATCATGAAATCAAATCTAGAGTTAATTTAAAACATATTAGTAGTAGAGGGAATCGTATAGACCGAATGGATATGAAGGGATTTAATTTTAAAAAATGGTGTCCACCGAAATCAATATTCTTATCACCGAAATCAAATATATCAAATAATTTCTATTTCAAATACTGTTGTTTTATAAATATTATAATAACTGCCTAAGTTTTACTATGAAAATATGGTCTGTAAGAAATTGCAGGTAAATTTTACAATAAAACATTTTATTTTATCAAGACATGTCCCATTTATTAAGTTATAGGAAAATTCAGTTCGAAGTGGTCCTGATCGTTTTGGTTGTGATCGTGAAGTCACCAAAGGATCGTCAGTTTTGTCGTTTACTTCTGGTAATATTATTAAATCCTCTTCAAGACACCTCATCTCTTTGAGCCTTTTTTTCAAATTGTGTTTGTTGGAAGACATTCTACTTCTCTCCCTAAAAATTCGTTGTTGGCGAGGATCTAATTCACTTACAGGCTTTATCTTTCCTTCATTCTTCCTTTTATAATGACGTTGCCTATCTTTCTCCTTGTGCACTGCAAAAAGCTCTGGATCACTCTTGATGCGAGCTTTCCGACGTCGTTCAGCCAATCTATTTTTAACCAACCGATCTTCTTTTGAATCTGCCATAATCACAGTTGAAACTAGATGAGAGGTGATGAGGAAGCTAAATAAACGATCTTAAAATGTAAATAAATGGCTATTGATTGATTTCGTTGGTTTAAAATTGATTTCGGTGCACCTATTTCCACCGAAAACACCGAAATCAATGCCACTGAAATCAAAATAATTGGCAAAATCCTAGATATTTTCAAAAGTAACCCGATTTTTTAATATTAATCTCTTTTATTGAAATCGAATACATAAAAGACATGCTTTTATTATAATTAAAAAATATTAATTCAAATAGTTGTGGATAAAAGGTATTCACCGAAATCAATTTTAAAGGTATACCAAGCCACCGAAAACGATTACGTACCTTAATAAAAGAGTGGCACGGAGACGCACAGATGTGTTATCCTTACCACCAATGCGGCGCGATTGACAGTTTGTATTACTCGAACAAATATTCTCACAGTCACTAGAATACAGGTTATATGAACCGATCAGTGCGCGCCACTGATATCAACTATAAACGTCGGACGTGAACACAACCAGTTGTAACTTGTCTACTAAGGGTTGGACCTCATCTGGCAGCACGGAATCGCCTTTTTCCGTCGCCTTTTCTCTTTCTGTCGCTTAGAACTGCCATTTGCTAGACCGAGACAGAAAGCATAATGCGATAGCACGCGGCGGAATCCTCGAGGCGATCGGCATCACGGACAAAATGCAATGGTCGGCAGGGAGACTCCGGAACGCTGAAGCCCGCGATAGCATGCAAACGGATCCTTTCACCGCCGATCACTTGCTATCGCATGCTGTCTCACTCTATCGTACAATGGCGCACGCGGCAAAGGATGAACCCAGTGTCTCCGTTTTATTTTGAGAATGCGTTTCTTTTTATTATTTTGATTTTGCATTTCTTGCAAAATACACGCTAGAATCACTGCTCTCTCTTCCGTGGTCCTATCCATCTCGCGCTTGAAACTAAACTGATCATGAAAGAACGCGGCAGTATGCCACCCATGCTACAGCATGCTGACGCCTGCGATCGCCTTTTTTGTCTGCGGAATGCGACAGCGCGCGTTCGCATGCGGCAGCATACTGTAGCACGCGGTAGCACAGGCGGAACAAATGCGATTCCGTGCTGCCAGATGAGGTCCAACCCTAAGGCCTATTATGGCGTAGAAATATTATAAATTGAGTTAATATCTATCTAGTTGTTTATGAACACATGAAAAATAGCGACATGTATTGCAGAAAAAAAGATAAAAATTAATTTCCGCCGCAATACGGGGCCGGACGCGGCACCGAGGTCAATATTTTGGAGGTTTTTATTACATATTTTAAACTAGCTTATATTTAATTTATTTAAAAAACAACACAGGCCCCTCCTAATATTTTGATCTTACCTATTATAGAAAAAAATATGAAGTTGTTAGTTATCCATTTTGTACTGGATTTCGACCCGGACACGCGTATTTGTGCCTTCTGAGAATGACCGAACCATAGTGTTCATAATCGGTTTCCTTTGTCCCTGTATACAGAACTAGCGGTCGCCCGCGGCTCCGCCCGCGTGGATGTCGGTTACCGCTGCAAAAAGCCTACTCAGGAAAGACACGGTCAGCAAAATGATTCCCAGGTCAATTCACAGACACCGACAGTAACATTGACGACGCAGTCATTATCCGCAGGCTGCACAGATTGTCTTTCTGTGTATGTTAAGTTTTTAATGATGAAAATATTTAAATGTAATTAATACTAAGTTTTCACTTCTGCCGGCAGTCCCGGAGCGCAACCCGTTGTTTAAGGATAGATAACTAAAGCGATTATTGTAGAGCTTCTCCATAAACAACATTTGACGTTAAATTATTTTCAGGTAACAAAATATACTGATGGTCGGGAGCCCCGACCCGTGATAGGGCAACGTAAAGTTGCCCATGCGTAAAACATTCTTTTCGTAAATCAATTCCTACTAATTTGAATGTTTGGCCCTGGGATTGGTTTATCGTTAGTGCGAAAGAAATTTTTACTGGAAATTGGAGCCTTTTGAAGGGTATAGGCAAATCAGTAGGGATCATGGGTATTCTTGGTATATGAGCTAATTCACCAGCTGCAGGGCCGGTGATAATCTTCGCTACTATTAAATTATCTTTTAGCTCCTTTATAAGAAGTCTCGTGCCATTACACATGTTGGGGGGACTTAAATTTCTGAGAAGCATTATCGGCGTGCCAACTTTTAACGACAGTTCATGAGGTGGTAGCCCAGCGGGGTTCAGAGAATTTAAAAATTCCTGGGGGTAGTGCACAGCGTCCTCGATGTTAGTGACGGTGTCTATGGATTTATAGCACTTAACTTCACCCGGTACTTTCTGCATAATTAAACTGTTTATTTCGTTGACTGTTTCATTCCTGGGAGAAACTATTGCTCTACAACACAGCCAACGAAAATCATTTTGATGTAAGTTTTCGATGTCAGGATATATAGCATCTATCAGACTATCTAAATTATGGACTATTTGGCCTAGAGACTCATCCAAAGTAACCGCCTAATCGGTGCCCAAATTTAAAGATGGAAAAATTCCTTCTCTAAGTTTCAGCAGCTGTTGTGGAAAATTGCTATGCGTATTTCCATGTAGATGAGCTCTCATATTGGTGCGCAAATTCAAATGTTGAACAGATGTCCAAAGGTGAGACGATTTTAAACATGCCTTCATAATATCTGCTCGCGTACCTCTGTTGACGACTGGAAGCGTTTGTCGGAAATCTCCAGCAAATACAAAAGTGATACCACCCATGACATTAGCAGAGCTTCGGAGGTCTTTTAAAGTACGGTCCACGGCCTCCACATTAGCTCTATGACTCATGGTGCATTCATCCCATATTACCAACGACGCGTCTTGCAGCAACTTACCAAGAGGCCCATTTTTCCGAATAGAGCAGGTAGACCGTTGATCTAAAGATACGGATAGCGGGAGTTTAAACGTAGAGTGAGCAGTTTTTCCTTCGTTCAAGAGAGTTGCAGCAATTCCTGACGAAGCAACTGCAATCGCTATCTTCCCTGATTGCCGTATCTTAGCAAGTATCAAATTTGCGAGAAAAGTCTTTCCGGTGCCTCCTGGTGCGTCCAAAAAAAATAATCTCCCCATGTTTTTGTTCACGCTGTCCACAATAGTCTCATAAGCATGTCTTTGATCTGGTACTAATTTTGGCACATTGTCATTAACAAACGCTGTTAGATCATTTCTGTTATACTGTTGTACCATTGTGTCAATAGTATTATTCTGGGTACGAACGGGAGAAGGTAATCCAAAATCACTTAAATTTTTGTCGTTTAATTCTAGAAGTTTGTTTTCTATTTCGATTAATCCTTCATTATAAATGACTTCAGTGAAGGGTAAAGTGTTATCCTGATTTTGTTGTCTGATACGATGTCTAATATCTTCACAGAACTGATCTTTGAAAGTATCCCATAACTTCAATGGTTCCGATGGTTGACAAAATAAAAGTATGACTACGAACAACTCCCTTAGTTTTTTTGGACAATGTGATAACGAAGCTTCGCTTATAGATCTAAACTCCCCTCCCGCACGCGCACCCCCGCCTTGGTGACGCCCAATTCGCAACGGGCCGTGCAGCAGAAATCGTAATATTTTAATTTCGCCATAACTTCAAAACCAAACGTCCAATTTTAATCATTCAAAGACCAAATATTATCTCCATAAACTGTTCTTAGTGATGAAATCATTTATTTTGATAAGGATTAATAGCATGAGTAAAATAAACGCGTTTAAATGTAGTCCAAAAAAAATTCAAGATTTTTAAATAAAAAAATGGTTGCTGTGCCTCACTCGACATAGATGGGTATAGTGTGTCGCGGACTTTTTTGTAGATATTTATAAGATCTACAATTAATTAGAACATTTTATGGTTCTATCTTTTATAGTTTAGGCAGCGTACGCAAAATAAGTAACTTTTCTGGTTGATTTTTTACACCTTGTGTCCGAAAAACCCAAATATCTTACGGAACCCTATTTTTTTCCAAAATAAAATATAGCCTATGTTACTCGTGGATAATGTAGCTTTCGAATGGTGAAAGAATTTTTAAAATCGGTCCAGTAGTTTTTGAGCCTATTCAGTACAAACAAACAAACATACAAACAAAGTTTTCCTCTTTATAATATTAGTGTAGATAAATAATAATTATATTCTTTTCGCCTAGGTTACAAAGCAGGTTTCAACCTTTCATCCTGACTAAGATCTAGATACCTATAAGCAAACAAAGGAATTGGCTTTTTTTTTAATATGGGTGAGAGTTATCTGCGAAAATCGGGGTTAGAATTAAGGGTCGGCACCCATTAACCTTACGGTATCTATGTGCAGACAAGGACTAAAAATCGCAGCGACTCGCCTCATGTTCTGAGCTTGTATAAAGTTTGAATTGGGTTGTAGTCGGTCATTTCTTAGCATTATGGGATGATAGTTTACGTCACCTAAATTTTTACAGTATAGACAAGCTGATCACATCGTACTGCATTAATTAAAGGGGTAAAAGGAATAGTAGGTAGCAATAAACCACCCCAAACTTCTACATCATGCTTACGAGTATAAAGATAAGAATAAAACCACTTGAAGTCTTAAGCTATTCAAAATTTTAACTTCAGACAAGTTATACTGAATACCGCGGGATTGCTCCCTCTAGAAGCGATATACGGACTTCCTCACTGAACCTACTCTGGGGCGTAGTTTTGTCGTAAGCTACCAACTTCGATTTCGTAGTGTTCCAAAGCGGCGCGACTGGGTGTGGAGTATTTGAGAAAATTGCTCCCAGTCACACAAGGTTACAAAGCCTTGTGTAGTCGAGGGCAGAGGAAAATGGTGATTTTGTCATGTTTTAGGTGCCTATTTTATTGATTCAAACTTTAAAAGTGTTATTGTTTTGTAAAAATAATTATTATAACTACTTTATAACTTCGACACACGCTTTACTTTGTAAATTTGTTCATCACCACTGCTCTCAAAACGGTAAAGGAAAACATCGTGAGGAAACCGGCATGTCCTAGAACCAAAAATTCGAAGACATGTGACATCTGCCAACCCGCACTGGGCCCGCGTGTTGGATTACTTCCCACTCCCTCTCACCGAGAGGAAGCCTGTGTCCCAGCAGTGGGAACATTATAGGCTGATTATGTATGTAGTTCATTTCAAACCCTTCTTACATTTTGGCGGTACGCTAAGCTGGGACACAGGCCTCCTCTCTGTGAAAGGGAATGGGCCGTATGGGCTGTCACGTGGGTCCAGTGCGGGTTGTCGGATGTCAAATGTTTTCCAATTTTTAGGACACGGCGGTTTTCCTTCACCGTTTTGAGAGCAGTGGCGATAGAATAAATTACACAACGTAAAGCGCCTGCTTGGGTTCGAACCCACAACCTATGACTCGTAAGTCGAAACCACTGGACCACCACACGCTTCCCAATGCAACACGGATACACTGTTGGCCATTATATTTTAGCTTCAGAATGGCTGAAAAACACCGAATACAGGAAATTTTTCTAAAACGACAAAGAGAACCATGAAATTATGTCATGAACAGTAAGTAATAAATAATTAAGTTCCAACTTCGATACCAAAGCGTTTAAAACTAGGTCAGAAAAGCGAAAACCAATTACTGAATAAAAAATTTACCTTCACCGCCTTTAAAATAATGCCAAAAACATGAATTTTAGGTGAGGAAAACAATAGAAAATTGTTTCTGTGGATACTTTCATAAAACTTTCTTAAATAAGGTAGATTGGATACGACGTTGGCTAGACGGAGTCGATATATTTAAAATAAGACAGTTACGTATAAAATGTTGGATTACGTACTACAATTGTGTTTATTTTCGCGTTTAGGTATTTAATATGGAGTTTTTTTCTTAGGTATTTGCTATTGAACAGTTAAGTTAGTTAAATACAGGGTGTATTTAACTAACGACAGAGAAGGAAGAACTTCGACGCGCAAACTGTGACCACCACAGATATACAGGGTCCCATTAAAATAGGTGGACAAATTTTAACACAGCACTCAGTACGTCTAACCAAAGATATCCAACAAAAAAAAACACTGATTAAAGTGATTTTATTTTGACCTAAAATAATAAATTGCCGGCACATTAGTGTATTTTCGTTAGCTGATTATTTTTCTTGTAAAGTATCTAATGTGTTTTTCTTATATATTTTTTTGCCATCGTCCTTATTTTGGTGATCTGAATGATTTCTAAAAGTTTGTCCACCTATTTTAATGGGACCTTATAGATATACCTAGATAACGCAAGTATCACGAACTGTATGAAAACTAAGCGTGCCACTTTTTGACTACCTACTATGACGTCACAAGCTCGCACTCTCCCGCTTACGCTCACCCAGCCAGCAGTACGCAGGACTGAGCGCGAAAGTGGCGGCTTATGATTTTCGATCGTAAACTGGTGCGATTTTTGGCACGCGAAGTAGGTGCTCTTGCGTTACCTAGGTGTATCTATATCTGTGGTGACCACTAATTCAGCGCAAGATGCTAGACCTCCTAGCGTAGATATTTTGGGGTCCAGAATCATATACTGAATCCATGGTAACACGTTGCGCGTCCCTGTCACCCTGTATAGGTACCTACTTAAAATTTTAGCAATCCATGGGTCCACTACCAAACTTGCGACATCCTAATATTATCAAGAAACCGAGCAATAAATACAATCAATCATTGTGGTACAGATGCCAGCACGTCAAGTTACTACAATCTGTAAAATTTCTTTAATAGATTTTCAACTTTATCGCAGAAATATAAGGTTCAAAGTTGATTGGGAAAATTTGACAGTTTTGGGTAGCTTGATGTGCTGGCGTCTGTACAACAATGATACTTTGCCATGTCTTCATTAAATATTAACCACACTTTCTTTCCAAATCAACAATTTCCAATATTGACCGATACATTCATTTAAAAAAAAGACGGGTTGCACTCCGGGAGTGCCGGCAGAAGTGAAAACTTGAACATTTTAAACACTTCATATACACGAATTTTACAAATACACAGCAGTGTGGCCACTACACAGACGGTCGAGCCATCAGCTGTCACCATCCATGGATGCGCGTGGCACGCTGTAACATAAACACACACGAACATTCGCTCAAGCGCTCTGCGCCGCCTAAAAGAAACAGCAGGCATACATTTTCGCCGCGCCGTATAAAGAGAGGGGGATACTTCCTCTCCTACGCCGCGCCGGCTGTCTACTCTCCATCCGTCTTACGAATTTTTGATCAGGTCACGTGTCCTGACGCGAGTTTAACATTTTTTACCCATTACAAAAAAAGTGTACAACGCCGCTAAAGAAGTTTTCACTTCAAAAAAAGAAAATAGAGAGAATAGAATCGGGTCAAAACGATGACATTTTCACCTAACAGATACTTAGGTCATATAAAAATTTCTTCTTAAAAATCAACACGTAAGCTGCTTCCCGACTTTTGTCGCCAATAAAAATGTTGACATATCGGCAAAGATAATAAATTCGAGGTGAAAAATAAAATTTTTGCTGTGCTGATTCGCGACTTTATTTAGTACAGTGAAGGACGATATTACAATGATAAATTACGCTTGGTTTGGTGTAACAGTAGTAAAACAATAAGTCACATAGCAGACGTATTACAGAAGTCTAAGTGCGTACTTAGGAATGAAAACAAAACGTAGTTTTGAAAAGTTTTTTTTCCTTATTTAAGGCCAGGCAAGGTATATAGAGTTTTTGAATAAGTTCATGTACAGACGCCAGCACATCAAGCTACCCGAAATTGACAAATTTTCCCAATCAACATTGAACCTTACGCTTTAGCGATAAAGTTAAAAATATATTAAAGAAATTTGACAGACTGTAGTAGCTTGATGTGCTGGCGTCTGTACGTAGAGCGTCGTCTTTCTCTGTCACTCATGTTTTTGCGACAGTCTCTTTATAATCCACGGATTTGTCATATCTACTTCCGGGCAATGTACTTAAATAGTTCACAGAAATAATCGTATATTTGGCTTTATAAAACGTGTTTTTTAAAGGTATTAGGCAGATTTTAAGAACGTTCGCACTCAGTGTCCCAATCTTTCAAAAACACCTCTAATTTCCCTAAATTTTTGACAAGGTTTTGATATTAGTTGGCGCTGAGATGAGATTGAGACAAGATTTTGAACGTTTTTAGTAACGTTTGGCCTTCAGGTGTATGAACGTAACGTTTTTTAATCTTAGTTATTGAGCAAAATATTTGTTCAAAATTGCAGGAGAAGAATTTTTTTTAGAATATATATGTAAAAAGCTAAAAATCAGTTTATTGAAAAAAGTTGTTGTCAATTTAATAACATGTAAAATGATAGTGTTAATCGACTTTTGATGCTGACTGTACCTTTTCCCCATAGGAAGAAGCCGTGAGTTGTATGTGTGTGTGTGTGTGTGTGTGTGTGCGTTGGCTTTATTATTACATCCCTTTTCAAGCGACTTACCGGTTTTCTTACCCTTTATATTCGTAGCTTCGTGGCTCAGGGAGCCTAATACCAAAAGTGATGAAGGTACGCAATCCACAAAATAGTCTAATCGGATTATTTCTGACAGATGGATTAATGTTAAGCCTTCTCAGGTTATTAGGTAGGACATCATTCCGCCATTGGGTTTCCAAATATGTCCAATTACGTTAGCCAAATGCTTTTGAAATGTTCTGAGAGTAACTTGCGTAAGACGTAAGTTTAACTGAACTTCTATTTAGAAATAGCGACACAGTTTAGTAGTACATTGGATTTAGTATGTTTAGATTTAGTATAAGATAGTGATTTATTTCTCACCACAATATTATGTATAAGTAGTAAGTACAGTCACGTCTAAAAGTATGTATACACTTGGCAATGTTCAATTGCGATTTCGTCGTGAAATAACGAATGCAACGTTGAAATACGACACTTAACATAAACCTATGGGTTCGAAAATACTATTTTCGTAATAACATAAAATTTCACTCAAAAATAAAGGAGAAAATTGCCTTTGAATAAAGCCAAGTGTATACATACTTATAGACGTGACTGTACATCAAAAGTTCAAGAACAATAAATAATGGTTTAAATTAAACTGTGGGAGCCTGGTGCCTAAGCTAGGCGTAAGTCCTGACTTCACCTCTTCAGAAGCAGTTACATTTAAATCGGATTATGCACTCGTACATTAATGCGGTAAGTTATAAAAGCAAAAAAAAAACACAGATTACACTATTGATTATTATTCCAGGGTTAGTATTTATGTGGCTTTGTGAGTGTGTGTGTGTATGAGAGGGTTCGTGTGGTGTGTTTGCTGTGTATGCGTGTGAAGGTGAAGAGCTGAATGCAAAGAATGGTGTTGTACATAAATATACATGGCATATATTTGTATTCAAACAAGCAAGTTGTACTGGGGCAGCTATAATGCGTGGGATTGATTGACACAATGGAAAGTAATAATAGACAAGTAAAACAATAAAAAAGGTTTATTACTTTTTTGATTCGACTGTGAGACTCTTGTGTAAACAAATCCGTTTATTTTTGACACTTCGGAAATTACACGTCATGTAACATGCGTGACGAAAAAATAACTTTGCACTTTGAACTGAAAAAATAAATCACATGAAAAAGAAAATCCAGTTGGTATACTGCTAATAGCCTCGCACTACGTCCATGTACAGTTGGACTCAATATTAAAATGCGCGAGATATAAAAAAGCATTCGGCAAGCGGTACGCAGGGCGATGAAATGTGAATTTTTGCTTTTTCTGCATACCGTACTGTACTGACCGGACCGTTACTATTTGTTACATTACAAAAAGATTTTAGAAATTCAGTGTTTCGGAGAATGATAAAATGGGATTTTGTTACTTTCACGTTTTTATTATTTTATTCAGAACTTTTTAATAACGAAGCCCTTCTGATAAATATCAATTATTGCTATGGTACAATAATGATACTTGGCAATAGTTCCATCAGCCAGATCTAAGGATACACGCGGCTTTGTCAAATCCGCTAAGCTGCGTATGGTCACCCCAATGAGTTCCAAGTTTCAACCCAGAACAGCAGATACGAATCTATTTTATTAGTTTTGTTAAAGGAACTTCTCTTGTATTGTGCTCGCGTGCTCTTGTATCCACAAACACCGAGACCCTGAAAAAAAAAACCGAGTGTGCTTATGACCACACGACTGAAGTGAAACTTCATACGTATTTGGCTATGAGAGGAAGAGAGAGAGAAAATGTGCGCGCGCACTGATTTCTCTTGCTTATATCCCCCACTAAACTCCCGTTCGCCTCGCCCGATCACACTTTTCGTAACGCTTACGTCACGCGTTCGCCAGCTTACTCCCCAAGTCAAGCGTGCGTAAAGAAGTTTCACTTCAAAAACTCTTTGCAAGTCTTA
The DNA here is from genome assembly GCA_945859645.1 of Amphipoea oculea. Classification (NCBI taxonomy): domain Eukaryota; kingdom Metazoa; phylum Arthropoda; class Insecta; order Lepidoptera; family Noctuidae; genus Amphipoea; species Amphipoea oculea. The sequence goes on along the minus strand of OX243864.1, from coordinate 18,240,744 downwards.
CAAATACTTTTTCCGTGGGGAATTCAACTGCCAAAATGTAGCCCCGATTGCTACTGCGACAGCCGGGCCGTAGGATCCTACACTACTGCACACTGCTATAAGGATCTTTTGGCGCTCGAATGACGTTAAAAGGGGGGCGCTGTTGGTAAACATTTTTGTGTGAAATGTATTGAAAAAACAAGATGGCGGCGTTAGTTCCAATTTTGGCCACGCGCCAAAAGATCCTTGGAACTATTTCGCTTAGCAACTTTTACTATATTGCTTGTAATTTCATGTTCGTAAGAACATAGTACTTATATCGTAACTCGTAGCATAATCAGCCTAAAAGGTTCCCACTGCTGGGACACAGGCTTCCTGTCTTTGAGAGGGAGTGGGCTGTAACCTACGACGCCGCCCTTGTACGGGTTGGTAGATGTCACATGTCTTTGAATTTTTGGTTATATTTTTGGTTATAATTTTTGGTTTTCGCGCGATATTTTTCTTCACCGTTTTGAGAGCAGCAGTGATGAAATTATTTACTCAAAGTTAACCGCCTATATCTAGTTAGTTGGGGGCGCCACCACTGCTCTCCTCCACTTGTAGCTCGTATTATTACGAAATAGGTTTTATCTTAAAGTAACATTCGCTACTACACGAGAAAATCGCTTTTGAGTTTTCTAAGTGTAAACATATTAGTGCTCGTGACCGTACAGTTATACCACGGAATGACGTAATAACAATCCTAATTTAACCATCCTAACGTCGATCGCTACCGTGGTAGCGGTGACTTTAACGCTATCGCTTCTCCACCGCAGCCCTATTTGAATGCTGATGCACCTGCGCCAAATGATAATGTAGTACCATTACCTACAGTATTTTAATATTGCCAGTTTGTGTAAATATTTATGGAGGTAAAGCGAAGTGCAGTTTTGTTTCTCCTCTTTTGTTATGGAAAGTGCCTTTTTTTAGAGACACGTTTGAACTCCCAGAAGGGGTGAGTAGTGCGGATTGCACGAGCTTTTGGATTATTATATTACTTTGATAAGAAGGTAACGTATGTATTAATATATTTGGAGATACAGTACAGTGCATTAAAATATACATTGAATGTTAGCTATTAGAGTGTAGGTACCTGATTTTAACTGTAATTTTCGGTAGATAACTAAACCACTACAAGTGAAACCTTTTAACTAAACAATAACCAATGGCAATCCATCTTTCTTTTTCATTTAGTTGTTGTTTATACATACAAAGGTCTTCAACCTTTTTAACAGACTTCCAAAAAGGAGGAGGTTATATGTTCGACTTTATGTATGCTTTTTTTTTGTATCTTCAGCGATTGCTCCGACAATTGTGGACCTATTTAAAAAAAATATATAAAACATTATAATAACATAACATCACGCCTTGTTTCCCCAAAGGGTTTGGCAGAGGTGTACCTATAGTGCACTCACGATTCACCAGTTATTAAGGTCCATGTAATAGGGGGCGAGTCTATTGCCATCAATCGGACACAAATCTAGGGCTGCTACTACGAAATTTCAGATAGAAAAATACTTTGCCCGACCTGGGAATCTAACCCAGGACCTCATACTCAATAGTAGTGCTTCCAACCACTAGACCAACGAGTCAACGAGAGGGAGTGGGAGCGAAGCAGTCATGCTAGAGAAGGAGGTGGCGGGATGGCTGAGGGAGAGACCCTCACGTCCCAGCCGCCGCAGGAGACGCTCCGGGCGTCGGGGGCCGCGTGACGACTCCCGGCCTCCGTACTTCCGTAGGCGCGGGCCTGCGGACGGAGATTAATGGGTAGCTCACCGTCCGATCAGGACCAGCCCCGTTGCGGACGGCGCGTATGTGTTCCAGGCGCGCCTCAAAAAGATGTCAGCATAAAGGAAGGGGCCTTTCAGGGCTGAATCCTGCCGGGGGTGCGGGATTGTCCGAAGGGTTACCGCTACCCCGGAACATAAAGGGATAAGGAAGGAACACGGTATGGGTTTTAGTCAGTAAGAGTCTGACACTTCCGCTCCACCCAGAGCAAGAGGGGTCATTTGATGATTTCCCATCCATAAAAAAAAGGTAAGTACATAATTTCTTAGTTAACCGTAATGAGTGCAGCGGTAACATCTTGTTACTTCCTTTTTAAATGAATCACCAAGGCGCAAATTCTATTAAACTTTTACAGCTTAAGTGGTTCAGACAGACAGACGGCAGAAAGCGACGCCTTACATTCAGTTTTATCCGTTTTATGCCATTTTTAATACCACCGCGACAACTTTTTCCCTCAAAATGATTAATTTTTCGTGCGAACACTAAGGCAAATGGCGGCAAAAATAGTGATGGGACCTACAGTTGGCGTGAATCAATTATCGCAATCTCGACTAAGGAAATGCGAAGAAGTCGTGACTTTAATCGAGAATTGTCAATTCGGGACCTGAGTAACAGTGCCATGTCTAGATTGATGTACTTAGCAGGACATAGTTCTTGGAAATACGGAAACGGATCTTTAAAACTGTTCGTGTCTTGTTACCTTGTTAGAGTTTTCGAATTAAAGTTTGCTTTTAACAATGTTTTAGTTATTGTTTCGTGTTCACATTGAGTTATGTTAGATGCTTGCGACAATTAAGTTTTAGGTCTGCTTAGAGTACCAATCAGGAAGGTACAGTCAACAAAAGAGATAAGTATGCAGGATCATCGGATATAGGTAGTTGAAGTTTAGTAAGAAACCGATGGATGGTCTTGAAAAAAAAATATATTTGTTAATAGAAAACAAACAGCTTATTTATCAAATTAAATTTCAGTCCACAACATCTATCGGTTTCTTACTAAATTTCAACTAAATCCGACGATCCTGCATACTTATCTCTTTTGTTGACTGTACATGTTACTGGACGGTCTTTAATAACGGGTGTAAAAATACCCGACAGTCACTGGTTCCGTTATTATCATCATTTTTTTGTATTGGACCGTATCTGGGAACCTTTTGGTTACGGAGATATTGAAGGTTAAAGTTTTTTCAGGTTTTTTTTACGAAATACGTTTTAAATGTTATAATAATTGAACTATTAAATACCCTCATTATTACTGTACCATTGCATGAACCCATAAGCACAATGTTTTACGTATGTTGCACACTACCGTAGACAGCGAATTTTCGCACCAAAAATAAAAGTCTTGTCCTAGAAATTATTTTTAAACAAAGTTATCTACTTAGTTTGATGTACAAAATGCGTAATTAACTGCTTCGTGAAGGGTCATGTAGGTAGGTACATAATTATGTGTGGCCATGTAGGTATGAGTTTCTAACTTTTTAAGAATAAATAGATACTATATAATATCTTAATATAATAGAATAAATAATATCTTAATAAGAGTTGTTTACCTTATGGCTTGTGTAGAACCAAACTGTAATTAGATATTCTTTAAACAAATTACAGGAGCGGCAGATGCTTAACGTGCATTAAATTATTGTGTTATTAAAGTTTAAGCATACTGTACTCATCCACGCACATTTATTATTAAATCCTACGCATAATAAATTGCGTAGGCGACTGCGGTTAGGTCTTATAATATTATTTTAATTAAATCGCCGATATTAAAATATTGGAAGCCCGCCAACACATTGCGTTAAAATATTAATTTGAAGTTGTAAATTGATTAAGATTGCGTATTGATTTCAGCCAATATGAATTTGGTATTCAAATGTTGAAAAGTTATATTGATTAAGATTCTTATACGGTCGTCTTTTTATGAAAGATTGTAAAATTATTATTAACCGGTCAAGTGGCGCGGTTCGCCGATCGGCGACGAAACAATAGAAAATCAATTGTGTCTCATTAGCGGCGCTTGACAGACAACAACTAATTCTTTACTGATAACTACTAATATTTGACATCCTCGTTGGTATAGTGGTTGCAAGAGCTAATGTTGAATATGAGGTTCTGGGTTCAATTCCCGGGTCGGGCAAAGTGTTATTGGGTTGAAAAACCTAATCTGGAATTTCTTACTAACAGCCCGGAGTCTGGATTTGTGCCCGGTTGACGGCAATAGGCTCGCCTGCTATTAAATGGGACTTAAACATAACTGGCAAAATTATGTAATCGGCTTTTCAATTGTCTTTTCCATTGTTTCCTTGACTGTCCCTGACCTTTTGCATTATTGACGATTTCACATTTTGGACGTTTTACTTGCGAGTCGTTTTGCTACTCTAGACATTGTGCATTGTCACATAACAGACGTTTTAACATGTGGACGTTCTCCAAACAATGTCGATATCCGTGCATTTTCCCATATAGACCTTCTGATTCGGTACGGACTATTTAAAGTTAAAATTATCGATTCAACATTTATCCCATCACTAGAAACGAAAAACACACAAATATAGTATTGCGGTGAGTACATGTCACCAGGGAGAGCCCACAACATTTAATTTATTTAAATAATAGTATTATTTCACATATTAAAAGGAATGATAAGTGTTACCTAGTAGCTCCTCTGAGAGAGTACCAATATGAGACCTAACTTGGGAATAAAAATATGTTTGAGCTAGGTTAATATTTTGTTCCACGCGTGCCTCAAAGAGATGTCAGCAAAAAGGAAGGGGCCTGCTAAAGGCCGAAGCCTGCCGGGGGTGCGGGATTGTCCGAAAGGGTTACCGCTACCCCGGAACATAAAGGGCTAAAGAAGGAACACTGTCTGACACTCCCTTCCGCTCCACCCAGAGCGGGAGGGGTCATTTGATGATTTCCTATCCATAGAAAAAAAAGGTTAATATTTTACACTCCAGACTTGATGGTGAACTCGGCTCATGGCCAAAAATAACAGCCGTACAGGTCTTGCCGCTGTCAATTCGTGGATGGGTGCGCCATTACATATGAAGGGATCAGGGGTAGAACCACTTTTGTCACCTAATGAACAAACTGAGATATTATTAATTAAAAGATAAGATCTTAATAAAATAGTGTCATTTATACTCAAGGCACTTTAACTGTAATAGGTATAATGGTATAGGGGGTAGGGGTAAGTATAGCTGTCACAGTCGGTCGACCGTTCAGGAAAAAAACAACCGTTGTCAGTCGTCACTGACAACGGTTGTTTTTTTCCTGAACGGTCCGGACATTGTATGCTTTTTCCCTGTATCGATATTTTAAAAGCATGAAAGCTCGGAGACTATATGGATGTTATTGCTCTGTTGTTTTTGACAGAACGCAGCGACAGGTACAGGTAACCATTTAGACTGCATTGCCAGTTGAAAAAAAACCGAGTGTGCTTATGACCACACGACTGAAGTGAAACTTCAAACGTATTTGGCTATGAGAGGAAGAGAGAAAGAAAATGTGCGCGCGCACTGCTTTTTTGTGCTTATATCCCCCACTCAACTCCGGTAAGCTTCGCCCGATCACACTTTTCGTAACGCGATCGCCAGCTTACTCCCCAAGTCAAGCGTGCGTAAAGAAGTTTCACTTCAAAATTAAAAATGTGACAAAAGAAAAGCCGTTGGTTCCGGCTGTCATTCGTAAATCTTTGACAGTCGTTACGCATAGTCAGAAGCATAAAAGTCTTACAACCAGTCTTACCTAGGTATCGTGTAATCGTGTTACGCAGTAACAGGGTTGTGGTCAGATAGGCAGTCACTCTTTGTATTAAAATACTGGTATTCCGCTGCATCTGGTTAGACTGGAAGCTGACTCCAACATAGTTGGGAAAAGGCTCGGCAGATTTATTGACTTGATACTGGACTGCAAAAAGGTATAGGAGAATCAATTATTGTATTTTACGTTACGTAAATTTTCAGTGGTAATGGCGTTTTCTATGCAATTAAGTAGGTAATACATATGTTGTCCGTGGGAGGGTCCTCCATACCAATTTCTGTCATAAAACCACATTGTTGTGTTCCAGTTTGGGTTCAAAATTAGGTACAGGCACATGACTTTTCAACTTCGTGTCTGGGTTACAGACATTATTCAAAAAACCCTGTCACTTCCGCTTGAACGTGCGACGTGCGTGCTTATGGTTGAAGTTACCTAAGATATTTTATATTTTTATCTTTTTGTTTTTGTAAAACTTTGGCGATTGAATAAAGAAAGAAAGAAAATGTTTTCATTGGGACTCTCACAGGAATATCACAAACTAATGGTGAGGCATATAATACTATTTTATGTTTTTTTTTTCTGTTTCTTTTTTGTTTATGTTTGAATATTGTGTGCCTTACTTAACCTGGGTCAAATAAATTTATTTTCTTTCTTTCTTTAAACTAAACACACTCTTAAAAACATAAAAAATAAAAATAAAAGTAAAAATAAATAAAAACAGAAAAGTCCTGTTCGAGGTCAAAAGGCCCGATCTCAGCATGATACATGTTGCGACATTTAAAAAAGAGTCGCAGCACTGATTCTAATAATAACAAGACACTACATGCCTCTAGAGATAAAACACATACCTGAGGGCTTTATTATAATTATTCCTTATCAAGTTGCAAATTAATTCTCATTTATAAAGTAAACAGTCAAAAAATCACGCCAGCTTCATACAAAAACTCTAACAAAAATACTTCAAGCATTTTACTTGTATATCAAACTCCAAATGGTAATATTTCAAACAACTAAAGCCAGCACAAACGAAAATTCGGTTTACACACAATTTATTTCAAGAGTCGTTTACGACAGAACAGGAAACGTTCGAATGTGAAATTATTTTGGAAGTTATATCTTTGAAATACGAGAATTTTATTACTGGCAGGTGAGTTTTACACTCTATATTGAAATTAAAAGCTGTTGTCATCATTATAAACAATGGAATTAGTATTTTATAAACTGCCTAGTGACCAGTCTTCGCACGGGTCAAACAACTCAGCCTGATGGCCTATGTCCACTGCTGGACACAGGCCTCCCTCAGGCTGCGCCAAAACACCCTGTTCTGCAGCTTCCGTATCCAGTCTGTCCCAGCTACCTTTTTAAGTTTGTCGGTCCATCTAGCTGGGGGTTATCCCACACTACGCTTGCTGACGCGCGGTCTCCACTCTAGCCATCTTGCGATTTACTCGCACAGGAGCAATATAATAATGTAGAAAAAATTTTTTACAAAAAAAAAAAACCACCGACTTAAAAAAAAACACTACAAAGTGATAAATAACTTTAATTTCGGAAGTCGGTGTCGTTGATTCCGCATTTTCGTTTTTTGACACCGACTTCCGAAATTAAAGTTATTTATCACTTTGTAGTGTTTTTTTTGAAGTCGGTTGTTTTTTTTTTTGTAAAAAGTTTTTATTTTTCACTTTTTAGTTGTACCTACCCCACAAAAAAGTAAACAAAAAGATCGTTAATGTAGACAATGTAGATAAATTTTTAGATTTTTGTTGATTTTTCAAAAACCGCTCATCCGATTTCAATAAAATTTTCATGGGACCATTTGGGAAGTATACCCTTTCTAACAAAAAAAGAATTTTTCAAATCGGTTGGCAAACGACGGAGTTATGGGCGACAAGCACAAAAAAAAAAAAATACAAACATTCGAATTGAGAACCTCCTCCTTTTTTCGAAGTCGGTTAAAAATGTCAAAACGCCGTTATTTCTATGCTGTATCTAAGTAAAATAATAATTATATACACATAAACGTTCCAGAATAAATTCTCTAAAGTCTAAATGATGGTGAAACCCGCAACACAATCCATTGTGTGGTTTAGAAAGACAAAGCGGTAACACAGCCCGACACATCGATTATAAAGAGAAATGTCGGAACTTTAAAGTGGCCTGCCTAGACAAAGTGACATTCTACCGGCTGTCATTCGTAGACAGTCGTTACGGGTCGTCAGAAGCCCAAAAGTCTGACAACCAGTCTTACCGAGGGGTATCGTATTACCCAGTATCTGGGTTGAGAAGGTCAGATAAGCAGTTGCTCCATGTAAAATACTAGTATTCAGGTGTATCCGGTTTGACTGGAAGCCGACCCCAATATAGTTGGGAAAAGGCTAGACATACGGGCGGGTTGCGGATACTTGCGGACGTGACTCCGGACACAGACACCTCCAGACGGATGCGAATCTAAGAATCTGTCAGTGCCCGGTGTTCGCGGCTCGTCCGCAATCTGTCCGTGCCCCGGTGTGACTGATCCCCGAGTGAAATAGTGGGATTACTTTTGTAGTTTTTAGGGTTAGTTTATACTTTACTATAATATTTGTGTTTAACAGGCGCTTCTCGTCATCAAATTCGAATGTTTGGCGAGTAAATTGTACAAACAACAAAATAATGTATGTTTGAGAATAATAAACATACCATAACATAACATAATTAGCCTATAACGATCCCACTGCTGGGACAAAGGCCTCCTCTCAGTGAGAGGGAGTGGGCTGTAATCCACCACGCGGGTGCAGTGCGGGTTGGTAGGTGTCACATTTCTTTGAATTATTGGTTCTAGGACATGCCAGTTTCCTCACGATGTTTTCCTTCACCTGTTTGAGAGCAGTGGTGATGGAATAATTTACATAAAGTAAAGCACCTGTCTGGGTTCGAACCTACGGCCTACAATTCGTAAGTCGCGGCTGTTACCACTGGGCCACCACTGCTGAATAACAATATTAAAAAAGGCGTTTCCAGCCACATCTGTCTTATACCTTTTGTTAGTCCACTTTCATTCATCCTCTCAACGTGACCAAACCATCTGAGCACTCTCTTTTCATTTTATTCCTGTAACTTTTAATTTCAAACAAGGAAGTTTGCTTTATAAAACTTCGCGTACCTACTTTTATAGAATAAAAAATACAAAATGAGCACATTTCGTATTTCTCTTATTCCTAGATCACTGCTTTTTATTAATAACTTAGTTCGAACTAGTTAGGAAGAAGTGAGTTAAACTAACTTACTAACTTACAAACTTCCCCACTGGGAAGACCATTAAAGTTTACAATTGTATACAAATGTTGCTGCTCAACTCGAACTTTAGTTTCGAAGATATACAGGGTGATTGGAAGGTGGATGCAAAGCTTTAAGGCGAAGATAGTACAGACAATTTAGAATGCCATGGTTGTCTTAGACGAAGTCTTACCAATTTTTTTTACCAAATTTTTATGTTATTTCTGTCTAATGACACAGAGGCCTAAAACATGTTTTGCTATATTGCTTACACATTACTTTAATAAAATAAAATAAAAATAAAAACAATTTGGCCATAAATAAGCAGTTTACTTAAAATTTTGGGAATTTTCGAAAACACCAAAAATAATGTAAACAGAAAATGGTACCTAAGACTTCGTCTAAGACAACCATGGCATGGGTTAAATAGTTCTAAATTGTCTCTACTATCTTCGCCTTAAAGCTTTGCACCCATCTTCCAATCACCCTTTTTTTTTATGGGTGGGAAATCATCAAATGACCCCTTCAGCTCTGGGCGGAGCGGAAGGGAGTGTCAGACTCTTACTGACTAAAACCCATCCGTGTTCCTTCCTTAGCCCTGTATGTTCCGGGGTAGCGGTAACCCTTTCGGACAATCCCGCACCCCCATCTTCCAATCACCCTGTATTTTACTTTGAGTAAAACGATATTCAATCAGTACCATAAATTGCATAACGCACTTTCAATTACAATCCAAAACATTTTGAAGGAAATTGCTAATCCTTTACATAACGTTTAAAAATTCATCTGCTCAACAACGTAAATAACGCAATGAATTTTGTTAAACTGTCAAAATGAAAGACATTGGCATTGTAACTGCCCCGTTGGTCTCGTGGTCGCAAGCGGGACTGCTGAGCGAGGGGTCCAGGGTGTGATTGTTAGGTCGAGCCAAGTGTATTGGGTAACCATATTCACACCATCATCCTACATCTCCGCACACTACACACACATTACACTATACCAATTTTTTTATTTTTTTAATATTGTTTTTTGTTTTCTTTTGGCTAATTTGTTAAATTTTTTCATGTTTTTTTTTTCCCTTCATAATTATTCTAGAGTTATAACTTTGACCGTTGTAATGTTAATATTAATTGGGTTTAATTTGGGATGAGAGCCTGGTGATCCGTCACACAGGGTATCCTAGTATGGACGCCAGTCTCTCACAAAGGATCATATTAGGTCCTTACATATGAAATTGGCGTTTTGTATGGAAGGAACAAAAAGTCGAATATTTTTTAATATAATATATTTAATTAATCAAAGTATGAACCATTGTTTTCAATGCACTTTTGCCATCTTATAGGTAGTTCATTGATCCCTTTACTAAAAAAACCAGTCGGACGGGAATCAATAAAATCTTTGAAGGCGATTTGGACTGCCCCATCGGAGTTGAATTTTTTCCCTTGCAAAAAGTTATCCAAATTGCGAAAAAAATGGTAATCTGTTGGAGCAAGGTCCGGGGAGTACGGAGGATGTCTAAGACATTCCAATTCAAGCTCTTCTAATTTGGTAGCCGTCTGTTGCGCAGTGTGTGGTCTGGCGTTGTCGTGAAGCAGCAGTGGCGTGGAGCGATTGACCAGCCTTGGTTGTTTAGCCGCTAGCTTTTCCATCACATCGAAGCCTGCAGCTAACTCGGACGTGGTTTGCGATAGGTCCGCTTCCACAATAGCCTTCAATTCTCCATTATCAACTTGGGTCTCAGGCCGTCCACGGGGCTTGTTCTGCAGGTCGAAATTTCCAGAACGAAAACGTTGGAACCAAAAACGAACTGTGTTTTCTTTTGCAACATGACCGCCATACACATCATTCACCCTTCGAGTCGTTTCCGCAGCACTAGTGCCACGGCGGAACTCGTACTCGTAAATAATGCGATATTTTAAATTTTCCATTTTGTAAAATGAGTGACGCAAACAGAAAAAACAGAAGAAAAAAAACAAATGAATGACGGTCATCGAAGCACAAATACATGAGTAAATAGCTGTACAAATTTGAATTTGGAATTCCTTACCAAAGAGGAGAAATTCGTGATTAAAGTGGCCAGTACGAAAAACGCCAATTTCATATGTAAGAATTTTATGCATTTTTGTCATAACGCTATAAATTCTTGTCTCTGTTTATAACTATGTGAACCTTTGTGAGGAGAGAAAAATAAAGATTATTATTTTTATTATTGGGTTTCCTGAGTTAGGAAGTTGGCAGCGTGATACCCTCATGCCCCGGAAAGCACCGTTGAGATTGGCCACCATGGCCAAAATACGGTCTGGAGAACGGGGGAACTGAACTTCTCGTAAGTCGGGGCTATTACCACTGGGCCACCCCTGCTCTATATCTTAGGTTAATCTTAGCAAATTGATAAAGCTAATAAATTAAAAACTTGCCTTACCTCCGCAATTCTTCGTTACAGAACACTGCAATCCCTGCCAAGTCCAGGAGAGGTCTTAAAAGTCTCTAGAAAAAGAGCACTCTCAGTCTTATGCTAAATTGTTCCTTACTTAAAAGGTACACAAGAGACTACAACGTATTTCTTCAAAAAATAAAGATCGTTCTAAAATCCGAAGGTGCCATCCAATCACTATTTATCGAACATCCAACCATGATGAGTTATGACTAAGTTCTCACCTTTAACCCCAATTAGTCTTTGCCCGATAAATCGAAGGCGGGACTTGTCGCGACGTCAAAAGCTTGCTGCGTCAACGACAACGAAGCCAAAGACGATTTTTTTTTCCTATCTAAGAATATTTTGCACTTCAGGAAGTTTGCCGCAGTCTCGCTAACCGCGGTCCTTATACGAAGAAGGTTTTAATTAATATTTCTCGCCTCTGTTTTTCTTTGAGAAGAACTTAATGAGTTCCCTCTTTCAGGTTTGTGCTACCTGTTTGTTTTTCTACTTTTGCTAGGTGTGCCGTGAAAAGTGAAAAATTTTTATGCTGATTTTTTAGGCATAGAGTCCGAGATTTTATTCGGTATTTGCATAGCTTTAGACTTAGTTGAGACATTTTTGTTAATTTAATCTGTCTAGCTCCGATAATGAGACACAATTGATATTCTATTGTTGCGTCGCCAATGGGCGACGCGCGCTGTTGACCGGGTAAAAACAATTTTGATAAATTTAACAAGACATTTTAATAGAAGAAGACACTCGTAAACAAAAGTTTAATGACCAACAGTTTCAAAATGATTAATCATCAACACAACCCACGATAGATAATCACAATTCACTTACTTCATAAGCGGTGAGTTACACCACTAAGATTAAAACTAAATTGTAATTAATCGTTAAACTTTCGTCAACAAAGATAAACGTACTTCGGTTTGGTGGGTTCGTGTTTTATGTACTTTATTGTAATGAGCACTGCAAACTCCGAATTTAGTAACTGCAATAAATTTAAGGTACTACTGACTTTGGCTTGGTAAAAAACAGGTGGGAATTCGGGCACCGGCCAGTAATTAATAGATTTGACGTTTCTTTTGCATGCGCTAAATACTTAGGCTAAATTCGTACTTATATAATCATAACTTTTATTCATCTGTGATTGTATAGATATTTACATAATATAAGCTAACATACAAACTATAATATTATGTACAATTATATGAAAAAATAAACAAAATAGTCATAGGGCATCAAAAAATTCGTCCGCATCGCTGTTAACAGGAACAGTGCCCAAAAGGCTGGCAGCATTGCCACGTTGTATGGCAATGCTAATTCTTTGGCCAAGAAATAGGCCAGCCCTCTGGTCATGTGAAGAGTCGACTAACCGCTTGGCGATATCTCGAAAAACCAAGTGGGCACTGGGACCCCATGGCCCTAGTGTTTCAACCCCAAACGGCTCGAACATATAACTCCCAATCAGGTTGCAATATTATCGCCGTTTGAGGTTTTCTGCAACTGCAGCAGCCGCCCCAGCACAGCCCACCCGTGCTAGGAAGATGAGATGGATGGATTAATTCGTACTTATTATTGAACTCTTATTTTTAGTTAAATACGAGTTTGAAGTTCGGTAGTGCAATTATACTATAACCTACCAACTTCAATTCTCGTAGTGAAAAAAATTAAATTTTTGACAGTGGCATTGAGAACTCCGACATCGGATATGTTTTTTATCATGTTTTAATTTGTGCTATTGGGCTGTATATATTATTGTCATGTTAACCAAATTACCTAAATAATTGTTTTACATAGTGTCTTACCTAATTGCTACGATTTCACTGCCGTTCAGAATACCTACCTTTTCTTTTAGTCTATTATGTTCTCCGAGTCACAAAGAGAATTATGAAGGGGAGGTTACATTTTAATTTACCAGAGTCAACGCGGGCTTATCTTTCTTTGGGAGAAATTCGCGAAAGATACAGGGGTGCCGGTCCTTGTAATAATTCACGCGGTTACCGCGGTCATTAGAGATGTTGCTGTTATAATTACTAGAGGTGGGGTGCATTTTAGAGATGAGAGATAAAAGAAAAAGAGGATTTAACAAGGGTTGGGATTTAAGAGGGGATTAATCAAAACTCTCGTTTCAAAAAGGCAACCTTACCTGTGCAACCTGCCGCTGAGCAACGAGGTTTTGAGTACCGCTAAACGGTTGATGACGTTTTGTTTTTTTATAAAATAATTTGAGTTTGTAAACGTGTAGACTACATTGATATACATTATGCCCGTGCCTATGTTATTCTATTTAAGCTGTGGTGTAATCAGACTAAGCTATCTATATCTAAACAACTAACTTCAGCCCGCGACTTCGTTCGCGTGAAACTTCTTGTTTCCCCCGAGCCACCCCGTCGTATCGCATCAACGGCCCGCGCTATCACTCTTTTTGACTTTTTTTCTTTTTGCTCGGCTCCTAAGGGTCATAGCGTGATGTTAAATAGCCTATAGTCTTCCTCAAGAATTGGGCTATCAAATGCAAGAAGAATTTTCCAAATCCGACTGGTAGTTCCAGAGATTACCCCCTACATACAAACTTACAAACAAATACCTCTTTATAATATTAGTATAGACTAGCTTCTGCCCGCGACTTCGTCCGCGTGAAATTCGTACTTTCCTCTAAAAGTTTCGAAAATGTATGTTGGTATGATCTTTATAATTAAATAAATAAGTATTCGGGCCAATTTTTAAGTTTATAGAACAAAGGAATCAGATTTTTCAAAGAAACTATCCCCGCTTTTCACCCCCACAGGGGTAGAATTTTGAAAAATCGTTTAAAATGTGTTCATAACTTGACTCAAAGTTTATTTATACCAATTTTCGAGCTAATCAAGCCACGCAGTAAAATCCTCCCCTTTAAAATTAACTACCTCTTTTCATACAGTTAGGGGTAGATTTTCGAAAAACCCTGATACACGTTATTAATTATTTTTAGTCCTTAGTATAAATACTGAGTTTCAAGTTAATCGGACAGGGCGTTAAAATTCTTCCATACAAATTTTAACACCCCCCCATTACCTCTTTAGGGGGTATTTTAGAAAAACGAAAAATTCCAAACTTCATAATTTACTTAGATAAGTATTCGTGCCAAGTTTCAAGGATATTAACTCAATAAATAAGATCTTTCATACAAACAAAATCCCCCCTTTTCACCCCCTTAAAGGTTGAATTTCCAAAAACCCCTTCTTATTCGATACCTACTCTGCCCAAAGAACACAACCTCCAAAACTCATGTCCCTAGGACCAGCGGTTTAGACTGTGCGTTGACATTTCAGTCAGTTCGTTCATCCTCCTTTGGGGGAGAAATTATCAAAAACGCTGAGACACGTATAAATTATTTTTCAATCATTAGCCTAAATACAAAATTTGAAGACCCTAACTTTTAAACTGACGGACCTTCATACACAACTTCATCCCCCTTTTTAACCCTTTGGGGTTGGAATTATCAAAAACGCTGAGACACGTATAAATTAATTTTTAGTCGTCAGCCTAAACACAAAATTTGAAGATCCTAACTTTAAAACTGACGGACTTTCATACAAACTTTCATCCCCTATTTAACTCCCTTAGGGGTTGAATTTAAAAAAATCCTTCCTAATTCCTTGTCTACGTTATAAAGGAAACCATTGTGTAAAATTTCAAAATAAATACCTATAACTACTTTAATTAATAAAAGTACCTACGCTTAATAGGTAATTTGTAATTTGAACGAATATTTAAACACTACCAAAACAACTAATACGTGGTCCTAACTTTAGCTACCTTACACTTAAAATCTAAGTGACTATTTAAACTAAAATATTCTTATAGAATTATAACCAGAAATATATACAACTCACAACAAAAAAGAAATGAAAATAAAGCTGAAACGCCTGTGCAATACTATCTACCTATACCTACTTCACTTAAAAATAAATACTTATAACTACTTTAATTAATAAAAGTACCTACGCTTAATAATTTTTAATTTGAACGAATATTTAAACACTACCAAAACAACTCATACCTATTTTACAAAATGACAACAAAAGAAATTCAAATAAACTATTTAAAGACTAAAAGTCGCGCTGATAAGCACGGTTTCTCAATATCAATTATTGTCTGTCAATAAGGTCGAACGCTTTGAACGCATCAACAGTCAAATATTGAATGAAGCTCGCTCTTTTTTTTTTTTTTTAATTTTGTATGGCATCTCGCAGTTCAACCTATGAGGTTGTCGTCTGCTTAACCGGGCTTGCCTGTGGATGCCTCATAATTAAGGCCTCCAGCCAGGGCTTAAAAACTTACTAAAACTAAGCGACTACACGCTAAGGGCACCCCCTGTGGGGTACGGACCTCGGCTTAGGGCGTCGCTGGGGGAGGGCAGCAAGGGACAGGCTGGATCGGAATTATTTAGGGGCGAATTTAAAGCTACAGGCTCAGCGGCACGGGTGGACCTCCCGCCTTTTTATACCCTACCGCGACCTGTGTCGAGCGCGGCAACCGTTACACAAAAATAATCCTTATAGCATGATTCAGTCTTCACGTGCGACGGCGCGATGGCTTATTTCATGTATAAGTTTGGTGTTTCTATACCGATTTCTATGATTCTTTTTTTATTGAATAGGTAATGTCAACTTTTTTAAATTAGGGATGAGTGAGAGTATTATAAACGTAAGAGTAAACAAATATAATCAGAATGCTCTGAACTGCTAAGCTATCAGGAGTTACACGTGTTATTGTGAGTCAACCATAAAAGATAGACATATGCTGTTGCGGGATATTTTTTAGACAATTTTATGTAAAATATTTCCGTCATACATGATTTCTATGTAACTTTAACCATTAAGGCCGCACACACGACGGAAGCTTAAAAAATGGAGTAACTTCTCCCGTTTTCCCAACATTTCCCTTCACTACTCTGCTCCTATTGATTATAGCGTGATGAAAAGTATACTATAACCTGCCCAGGAGTATGAAGAATAATTGTACCAAGTTTCGTTAAAATCCGTCGAGTAGTTTTTGTTTCTATAAGGAACATACAGACAGACAGACAGACAGACAGACAAAAATTTTACTGATTGCATTTTTGGCATCAGTATCGATCACTAATCACCCCCTGATAGTTATTTTGAAAATATATTTCATGTACAGAATTGACCTCTCTACAGATTTATTATAAGTATAGATAACCATCTGTGCCATTACGGACTTGAAATAATGCAAAATTTTAATGGCTAGGAAACTCGGAACTGTTGAACTGCAGTTCAGCATTGTAGCTCACGGGGACTTTATACAAATTCGGCAGCAAAAACAACTGACTATAAACGACTACTTTTTGGCAGCCCTAATTCCATCCTGTCAGGCGCACAATTTTTCACTTCGCCAATTTGTCGCAACACTACAAAATTGTTGCCGTTCCCCTCCACCATATATATCCAACAGTCTTGTTGCTGAACAAAAGTGTTCCTAACACTTTTTGTGGCCGTTTGTACCAAAAACGTTTGGTCGTTAAGGTAAGGTAGTTTTCGGATAAATTGCCGGCAGGTTCGTAGTAAAATATTATGTGGGCCGGTGAAACTTTCAGATGTATGGAATAAATAGAAAAAAATGTTGAGTATACATGTGGGAATGGTGAGGGCAAACAAAATTCAGCATTCAACTCGATTAAACTATATTATTTAAAATGTAAAAGAAAGAAAATACATTTATTTAGCACAGACTAAAAGACACATAATACATTAGATACATTTATTTATTTATTTATTAAAACTTTATGCACAAGTAAAAACTGTACAAAGGCGGACTTAATGCCTTAGGCATTTTCTACCAGTCTACCTTAGGGTGATGCAGAGACAATACACAGTAGGTGCAATAACAGAAAGAAAAGATAAGAAAATATTTATAACTAAGATATAACATAACATCAGATAAAAACAAAGAAATAACAAACTTTAGAGGTTATGAACTTATGACCCGGGGGCCATAACACAAATGCTGAAGCATTTCAATCAATCATCATAAAATTAACAGACTAGTACTATACTGACTTACTCGTTACCTTACGTACTTTTACTTGACTTACTTGTGACTTTGCATTTGGCATATTTGAAGTCTGCATATTAACTTTGATTTCAATAGTTTCGTAACTACTAAGTGCGTAATCATGCGATGTCTAGACGATATTGAATTATATTATACTTGTATTAAACATTGTATTTACTTAAATACAAAGTACTTACTTTGTAATGCTTAAGGCCTCGCCTTTCAAGCACGAGTTTAGGGGTTCAAATCCGGTCAGTATCAATGTGACTTATATACTTCTGAGTTTATAAAGATCAAAATCAAAAGTCATTTATTCAAACTAGGCTGAGAATGACCACTTTTTGAACGTCAAAATTACATAGGGCTGTCCCCCAAAACGCCCATCCTACACCACTTCGTGATGTTTTATCTTGAACATTACTGACACCAGTGAAGGCAAATCATCGTGAGGACACCTGGATTTACAGTCAACTAGCTGCGCCCCGCGGTTTCACCTGCATAAGTGTCGATCCTGTGGGAATATCGGGACAAACAGTATCCTACGTGTTAATCCTGGTTATAAACTATCTGTGCGCCAAATTTCATCCAAATCTGTTCAACGGTTTACGCGTGATTGAGTAACAAACATCCAAACATCTTCACAAACTTTCACATTTATAATATACTAGCTGCGCCCCGCGGTTTCGCCCGCATAAGTTTCGACCCCGTGGGAATATTGGGATAAAAAGTAGCCTATGTGTTAATCCTGGTTATAAACTGTCTGTGTGTGAAATTTCATCCAAATCCGTTTAGCCGTTTGTACGTGAAGAAGTGACAAACATATAAACATACACACTCACTCACAAACTTTCGCCTTTATAATATTAGTGTCACTGTAAAAGTGTAAATAGTGTAATTTAATAGAGTAATAATGTAATAGTGTAATGTTTTGTAATTAGTGTGATGAGAAGAAGCCTTTGCCTTGCAGTGGGACAATATTAGGCTGGTATTTATTATAACTTCGTCGCTACAGAACAGATTAGAATCGTGTGATAAAAAAAATATACAGGGTGTCTAGGACATCGACGTGCAACCTGTTACCATGGATACAATACATTATTTTGAACCCCTTTTTTTTTTTTTTTTTTTTTTATGGATGGGAAGTCATCAAATGACCCCTCCCGCTCTGGGTGGAGCGAAGGGAGTGTCAGACTCTTACTGACTAAAACCCATCCGTGTTCCTTCCTTAGCCCTTTATGTTCCGGGGTAGCGGTAACCCTTTCGGACAATCCCGCACCCCCGGCAGGCTTCGGCCCTGGCAGGCCCCTTTTGAACCCCTGAGGTGAATATTTTCGTCAGTTATGGAAAAAAAAACTTTTCCGTACATTTTGCACTTTTGGATGAAACAGCTGTTTTTTTTTTGATAACCGACAAAAAAGTACAGACGCCAGCACATCAAGTTACTACCAATCTGTAAAATTTCTTTAATAGATTTTCAACTTTATCGCTAAAACATAAGGTTCAAAGTTGATTGGGAAATTTGACAGCTTTGGGTAGCTTGATGTGCTGGCGTCAGTACTACGCTAGGGGGTCTAGAATAAGTGCTGAGTTCATGGTTATTATGGTCGATATTTCTGTTACTCTGTATAGTATCTTTATGCTACAAGGCCATCACGACAAGCAAACACAAACTCACTGAAATTAGAGTGATTTACTAGCACAGACCTACAACCTCAAAAACAACTGTAACAAGAGTAAATAACAGCGACTTTTATCAAACAACAAAAACTACTTGTCTACTGAAGCATCCTTGACCGACTCATAAACAAAACATTGGACAAAAGATTTGAGAGCCTCCAAAGTTTTGTTACGACGTCAACCTTAATCTATATTATATATACTCGTATAATAGTTTAGTTTGTCTGTCAAGTAGGTTCAATTTGAAGTTCCAATTGAATGTCAATTGATGAGATACCTAATAATTTCTATATTGTTCAAAAGTTTATGGATTCGGATAATTATATTGATTTCTATAATGTATTCTACGTAGGTGTGTAGGTTCATCTAAATTATCATGCAAAACGGCTCAATGTTTCTTAATTAAAATTATTGATGGCCTACAGAGTGCATTATTTTTTAATTTATGTGTTGGCGAAAACAATACTTCTTCTTGGAGCTAAACTTTCTCACGCTTTTAGTGTTAAGACGAGAAGAGGTCATTGTAATCATCATTATGAAAACTTATACTAAGGGACCAAACAACAAATACATTTTGACGAGTTATATGAACATAAATGTAAGGAAAAACTGATTTTTTTTCGCGATTTTAGGTTTAGTCCCATAGTAAAAGTTGTTCATATTGATGAGTGCAATGACCCCTTAAAAGGATGCCCATGAATTTAATTTCATCCTGTATAAAATTTGTCTTAAGCCATTGCACCTTAAAGATAAGAGACTTTTAAAACCATGTTCTCCACGGACAAAACCACAAGCAAAAGCTAGTAAGTCATAACCTAATGGTAACTGTTCACCTGCAATTTACTATTTTATAGCGCGCTCAAACATATTTGATACAATGAAAGTATCAAATACATAAATGTAGTCGAGCACTATAAACCGCTAATCGGCACTTAGTCCTCCATTTGTTAGATTGACCTTATATGTCAGAATGTTTATTATTGTTTTATCTGTGTTTGGACTATAGTTAATCTGTATAGATGTGTGTTTGTTTGTTGAGACGAAATCGTACAATTTACAATCATATAGCCTTTTCTAGAGTTTCTTTTGGAACGAAGTTCCTTATCGCACGTAATACTTTGCAAACTTGGCGAAGTAGAGTTAGAACGAAAAAGAATAATATTTTGACAGTCACGACACTTTTGTGACGTATAACCTCATGAAATCCTCATGGATACCCACCGTCTGGGAAGAACGGAGGGTTATATCGGACTCCTACCGACTAAAATTCCACTGTTACTTCTAGTACCATGAGTCGGGGGCCCGGGAGATACTTGTACATTTGCCGCACTCACGACTGGTATCAGCTTGCCATGTCTAGCGGGCCATCACGACGTCCTTCCATTAAGGCGCATATACTGCGTGCCACCTCTTTCAGCCTGATTGCTCGAGCGACGACACGGCCCCAATTTCGCCGCCCGCTCGTTATTTCCCCTGCACATACTTTTAATCAAAATCCGAAAGATTTTGAAGGAAATTGTTAATCCATTGATTAATATGTCCGAAAAACAGTCAAAATGAAAGGCATTGCATTGTAAGTGGGTTGTCTAATTACTCAGCTGGTCAATAATCTGCACTACCGGCCTACTGACTGGCTATCCGCTAATGGCTTTACCGTAGCATAAAAACAACCGACTTAAAAAAAAAAAACACTACAAAGTGAAAAATAACTTTCATTTCGGAAGTCGGTGTCGTTGCTTCAGCATTTTCGTTTTTTGACACCGACTTCCGAAATTAAAGGTAATTTTTACTTTGTAGTGTTTTTTTTTTGAAGTCGGTTGTTTTTTTTGTAAAAAAGTTTTTATTTTTCACTTTTTAGTTGTACCTACCCCACACAAATTCAATTAATACTAGTAGATTGAAGACACGACTCGAAGAATCATCAAAATTCACAAAAAAATCCGGAGATGCTGTACATTTATGCATATAACTTCATACATAAGAATAATTACCTAATGTATTATATACTAAAACCTTCGTGAAAGTATGTAGATCACAATCATGAAAGAATTATCAAAATCGGTTCAGAAGTTTTTGAGATAATCGCGGACATACAAACATACATACGGGTCGAATACAGAACCTCCTTTTTTAAAGTCGGTTAAAAAGTCGGTTAATTAAAAATAACTGGTATCCGTACCTACTTACCTACTGATATTATAAATTCGAAAGTTACTCTGTCTGTCTAGTCTGTCTGTCGGTCTATCTGTCTGTCTGTCTGTATGTTACCTTTCACGCCTAAACCACTGAACCGATTTAAATGAAATTTGGTATAGAGATAGTTTGAGTCCCGGGGAAGGACATAAAATAGTTTTTATCCCGATATTCCCACGGGATCGATACTTATGCGGGTGAAACCGCGGGGCGCAGCTAGTATCTCATACATGCATGAGCGAACAAAGTCGTGGGCTAAAGCTGCCTTTTATTCGACGTAATTGTTACGACAAAATAAACATTATAGGCAAAATATGTATTTATATTTTATATTATTACATTGTTTTGTCGTGAGAATGTCTTTAAAGGCTAGCTTTATTTGGAAAACTGCTTTTAGGGCATTAATACGTACTTTTTGGAGCTAGAATCGAAGACTTTAGTGGACAATACTCTTGTATTGTTTTCTTTGTTTTTATTAATGTTATTCCTCACTTGTTCGTTATTCTCGAGAATCCTATAAACGTGTGAGCGGAGAAACTAAGTTTTTTTTTATTTAGGTAGAAATCAGGTAGTCACAATTTACTGCTGTCATATAAAAAATATGCATGTTTTATATCTTTTCTACTTCTAAAAAAAAAACTAATACTCACAATCGATTTTCATGTGATTTTCACCATTATTTAGAATATTATGTTCTGAAACGTTTATGTGTATAATCAATCAATCAAAAGGAAAAATTGCTAGAAGTACTGCAATAAGTTTGTTTATGTTAACTCAATTTTTATTTAAAAATATAATTATTATGTATCAGTGCTAGCTCTATCTAAAGTAACATAATAGTGCACTAAAGCAATCAGCGTTGTTAAGTGATGGCCTGAAACACAGGTTTGGAAAAAACCTACATCAGGCAGGTCGCTATTGTATTCATTAGGCCTTTAACCAATATATATAAATTATACACTAGATTTATTTTAGGCATAGTTTAATATTTTCTTCACAATAGTAATATGTAACTTTGTAATGATGTAACTTTTATGTAATTTATACGTGAACTTATGAATAAAAAATTATTATTAATTATTATTATTATAATCCATACTTTATATTATAGATTCGAAAGTAACTCTGTCTGTCTGTTTGTATGTTACGTTTTCACGCCTAAACCGCTAAACCGATTTTGATAAAATTTGATATAGAGATAGTTTAAGTCTCGGGAAAGGACATAGGATACTTTTTATCCCGAAATTCCCAAGGGATCGAGACTTATGCCGGTGAAACCGCGGGGCGCAGCTAGTACATTAATATGTAACTTTGGAATAGCATAGAAGATCTTGATGATTTGAAATGCCGCCATTGCACAGGTCGCTAGTCAAGTAAGTCAAGTATATCTAAAAAAATTTTGGTAGGATAAAAAAAAGAGAAGGATTAGGTAGGATGTTTTCACCAAAATCTTTCTTATTGATTCCCAATATACTAAGAACTCACCACAAAATGCATACACCAGTTCAAACCAGATTCCTCTAATACACATGCACTTTACACAAGGCTATTTCCCGGCTCCGATGGCAGCTCGTTCACTTTCGAGCTCCTGTGTTGAGCTCCCAGGTATCTCCTTTGTTTTCGAATTACTGACGTCCTCGGCTTCGTGGAAGTGGAATCTGCGATTCAGCTTTCATTGATTGAGGTTCGCTTTTGTTACGCGTCGGATTTGTTTGTGGAAATCAAGTAGTTAGTCTAATCTTTGATTGTATTGACGTAGCGTGTTTGAGTCTAATGAAGAACATTTAGAAGTTATATAACACAAAAGGCAAGTATTTAAAAATATTGAATATTTATGGGATCCGAAAGGTAGGTAAGTAAAAATATATTTTTTTTAATGATATTTTAATAATCAGCGTTATCTGTAAAACATCAACAACCTCTCAGGACTATATTATTAACATCATAAACAAAAACTTTTGACTTTTATTAATTCATCTGACTTTATTTATTTATGTAATACTTCAAGCACATAAATGTACAGAGGCGGACTTAATGCCATAGGCGTTTTCTACCAGTCAACAAAAACAAACAAAAAACATACAAAAATGAAAATATTTCAATTCAACGACTTGAAACATTCGATTTTCTGTAACGAACTCTAAGTGAAGCAAAAGAAAGCGCTAGTTAGGTAAACAAACTGCCCTGTCTAGTACAAAATTCAGCGAAGGAGAGCGAGGGTTAGATAGAACAACGAAAATATTAAAAAAAAATATTAAAAGTTTGTTTTGGTGTATTATGTTTTGTAATAAATCATAGAACAAAAGTTGTTGTTTCTGATGTTAGTAATCCAGTCCTGCAAGGTTGTTAGTGTTTTACCAATAACCCTGTATACTTAATTATATTTTTTTAAATTATTGAATGAGCCGTTCATTTTTTCAGCCCCGTAACGTACTCATGCCTTCTTCCCATGAAGGTAGGCAGAAACCTCAGAACACCACCTGCTATGGTCCTTATATACTCCTTTTGCTTCGTTTACGTTCACCCATCTCTGGTCATACAACACGCGGGTTGCGAATACTACGCACCTGACCATTCTGAAAACATTAGCCAACAACACAACATTAACCAGCGCTGGGGCTCTGTCTTGCATAGGGTCGCAGCATTACGCTGAGCGATAGCCATTTTGCGTGGATGTGACGCATGTTTCCCTTACCTTCTTTTTTTTTCCTTGTTTATGTTTTTTTTTGCGTCATGTTCACCGCAAATAAATGTATTTTCTTTCATTAGGTACCAATAAGGCCACTTTCATTCATCCCCTAAGCAAACTATCTAACCATACTGTCTTCGTAAAAGTACAGAATTACCACTAATACAAATTAATAAACATTAAACGAACAAAAAAAACACAACAAAAACTAACCACAAAGAAGAAAAGAACAAACATCAACAATAAATGTGGTTTCCTACAGCAATATTACTCAAATAAATTACCCTGGCACATAAAATTACCTGAACAACAAACATTACCTATGTCCGACTTAGTATTCAATAGCCTTGCTCATACCGATGAAGAATGGTTGCAGAAACAAATAAAAGAAACGTTTTCAGAGATTTAGGACCTCTATCAGGGCATTAGATCGTGGGTCAGTCAGACCTCGAGGTAAATAATATGTTGTATTTTTTTGCTACAATAATGTTAGGCTAGGTATGATTTTTGGTTGGCTTTTAACAGTCAGATCTCACACACCAGGTCCAGTTGAAAACCAGCGTCAGGCACTAGTTGTTATTGCTGAAATGGGCCTTTATGGCGCAGCCGTGAGGCACACTTTCCTGCTAATTACTTACATCGGACTGTACGCTTTTTTTATTTGATTTTTTTTTGTCTGATGTATCTGGTGTATTGTGTGTCTTTTAGTCTGTGCTAAATAAATGTATTTTTTTTTCTTTCATTGTGAGTGTGGGAAAGAATTGCGTGACTTTTGAGGTTCATCGATGTATTTATTTAACTCGCGGTAGTACTGGTGAGAGGTTGTGTCTTCAGTCATCTCCCGTTTCAATGTTACAAGGAAACGCGGCCACGTGATCAAAACATAAGGACATGGAGAAAACAGAGGAACATTTTAGTATGGAATGAACGCCAACGACCACGTAACCGCGTTTTCTCTTAATTTGACACTTTAAAATATCTTATTTTATTTGGAAGGGAATAAAACTATCTAACCACAATAAATGATAAATGATTTATTTTCTGTAAGTAGGTTTGTACAAACACTTTTACACGGCAATCATATTTTTTTAAGCTAGATTAGGTCGGCGTTTCCTATCTGACTACTCTGAGAAGAAAGGCCGAAACAAACTCAGAGGTCACAGTCTCTTTTATAGTCCAGACAAAATCTTGGTCAGATCATGTGAAGACTATGTAGATTGGTGTCTGAAATGGTCTTTTAAGGAAAGAACCACACAGATAAAGCAGACCTGTCCAGTCAGTGCATGCATTTGTCAAAAATTGTGCAGCTCAACTCAGAACTTGAGGAGCTCAACGATTCGACGACCAATACCAAAGAAAGGACATTTGGGTAGGCCGCGTAAATTACTCAAACTGCCAGATCATGATTAAAACAAACTGAGAAGGAAAACAGAAATGCCCCACATAGTCCTCACCTTCACAATAATTAAATAAAATAAAATAAATAATATACAAATATTTTAAGACATTTTATAAAAAACTAGCTGAGCCCTGCGGTTTCCCCAGCATAGATCTCGTGGTAATCATCATCTACCTATATTACATTATATTATTCTATGTTACATGGGGTCGGCGCAACACGTTTTATTCTTCCATTCTCCCCTGGCTCGTGGTAATATCGGGATAAAAATTGTTCTATGTAGTATGTCTATCCAGGTCACGGTCGAACCATGTGCCAAATTTCATCCAAATTCGTTCAGCCTTTTTAGCGTGAAAGCGTAACAAATAAGCATACAAAAAATACAGTGGCACTCCGGGAGTGCCGACTGAAGTGAAAACAAAACACAAACAGAAAACTTTGCCATCACTTACTGACATATCGGATATACAATAACCCTGTAACCTTAAGTACATCGCGAGGACCGCCCAACACATCCAAAGCGGTGTCGATTACGGTAACAGTGGCGCGAGTTCAATAGTTTTTCGCCAAGCTCAAAAAAAATCCAACGCACCTAAAGAAGTTTTCACTTCAAAAATGAAATCCTTTCTCTTTATAATACTAGTAAAAATAACAAAATATTTAAGTTTTAGGTCCAACATCAACAAGCGAAAATAAATTTATTCAACTTCAATGCTTTTCTGCGACAAAAAAACTTTTGGGACCCACATTACATAGCAATATGTGTATAGTACGAATGTATTATATTCCGTTTAAGTCCGAAAGGGGCCCACGTACGATACGCCAGGTGGCTCAGAAATGAATAAAAATAAATCTCTGTCCTAACTAAGGAGCGCATTATAAAGTCATTTAGAAAGGTAAAGTATAATGATGTCTCTGGAAAAATGTGTCCCCCTGGCCTGCTCATCGTGGGGGAAAATACAGATTAGTTTCTCTTTGGTTTTTTTGAGTTTTGTTTCTATTCATAATATTATCCTATCCTACAATAATATTATACAGGGTTATTGGAAAAACACTAACAACCTCTTAAGAGGTCATTGTACTCATCATTATGAATAACTTTTACTATAGAACCAAACCTAAAATCGCGAAAAAAAAGTCAGTTGTTCCCTACATTTATGTTCGTATAACTCGTCAAAATTTAGGGAACAGCAGATTTTTTTTCGCAGTTTCAGGTTTGGTCCCATAGTAAAAGTTGTTCATAATGATGAGTGCAATGACCTCTTAAGAGGTTGTTAATGTTTTTCCAATAACCTTGTATATGTGAAAATATGTGAAGATGTTTGGATGTTTGTTACTGAATCATGCGTAAAATGTTGAACAGATTTGGATGAAATTTGGCACACAGATAGTTTATAACCAGGATTAACACATAGGATGTGAAGGCCGCAGAAACCCATTGGATACGAGAAGCACAGAACCGGTCGAAGTGGAGGTGCTTAGGGGAGGCCTATGTCCAGCAGTGGACGTCTTTCGTCCTTTAGTTAAATTTCATATACATAAACCTTTCGGAAAATGATGGTGAAACCCGCATCAAACTCCAATGCATAATTTAAAATAACGCGGTCACACAGACAGACACATTCAGATGCATTCAATTATAAGAAATAATAATAAATTACAATAGTTTCATGGCAGTATTCCAGTGCTTCCGTGTCTATCCGTCTGGACAGTCCACTAGAAAGCCCCATAAAGCCAGAAGGGGACATTTACGCAGATAGATGGGTCGATTTAAATGAATGAATAAGTGAAAAAAGACACAATACAATGCTTTCAGATTTTCAACTAACGACCAAAATCGGGTCGAATGTGGAAAATTCTTTGTTAAAATATGAACTTTTATGGAAATGGTTCGTTTTAATAGTGGAATGTATCGTTTTGCCAAACGACGTGCTTTCGACGGCGAACGGAACTGTACGAAGCGTGTTTTCGATGCCACGGTGCTTTAACGTAGACAAGTGCTACGAACGCTACGCTCGTAGCGCTTGCGTAGCGGCCTACGAACACTTCATATTGTTTTGTTCATTTTACTTTTGCGTGAGTGGATGTACGTATATTTTGGAAAAAGCATTGTTACGGGAGGAATAACTTGAAATTATCTTTAAATAGAGATTCAAAAGCTACTGGTTATTTCAGATTTTTTTTAAAAATACTGAAAGTTGGAACATGTTTCTGAACACGAATCACTACTAGAACAATTACCCAATTGCGGTTCAAACAATGTTAGACTTCTCATGTCTGAAGGAACCGATTGGCTGATAGTTTTCAATTATTCTGTTTGAAGACGTTTAATTAATTCTGATAATTAGACGTACATGGCCTAAATAAAGCGTGGTACAAGCCCGTTAATTACAATTTACTTGTATTTTATACTAAAGTATCTACCTTCTTTGACCTACAATTAAAAGTGGGCAGTCAGCCTCGCTAATTAAACCATTGGCTATTTTTGTAGTGCTTGCCAAAAGCAATACACAAACTACGTAATCGGGCCCTATTAGTATGCGCATCATGCTCAGACAGGAGCCTTTTGGCCTCGTATAGGACTTTCTATTTATTTTTGTTACTTTCTTTTTACATGATTCATTTAATTTTTTTTTTTTTTGAGGCTGTCGCTCCATGTAAAATACTGATATTCAGCTGCATCCGATTAGACTGGAAGCCGACTCCAACATAGTTGGGAAAAGGCTAGGCAGATTTTTTTTTAATTTATTTATGATTTATACAAAAGAATACAGGACTATTCATATTAAATAGCAACCAAAAACCACTAAAGTTTAAACTTGTGCTATCATGAGTCTATCTCAATGATGATGACGACTTTTCATATGGTTTTGTTTTATATTTTTAACCGACTTCAAAAAAAGGAGGAGGTTCTCAATTCGTCGGCTATTTTTTTCTTTATGTATGTTCCCCGATTTCTCGAAGACGCCAGGACCGATTTGGAAAATTTTTCTTTTGTTGGAAAGGGTATACTTTCCAAATGGTCCCATAAAAAATTTATCGAAATCGGACAAGCGGTTTTTGAAAAATCAACAAAAATCTAAAAATTTATCTACATTGTCTACATTAACGATCTTTTTGTTTACTTTTTTGTGGGGTAGTTACAACTAAAAAGTGAAAAATAAAAACTTTTTTACAAAAAAAAAACAACCGACTTAAAAAAAAAACACTACAAAGTGATAAATAACTTTAATTTCGGAAGTCGGTGTCAAAAAACGAAAATGCGGAATCAACGACACCGACTTCCGAAATTAAAGTTATTTCTCACTATGTAGTGTTTTTTTTTAAGTCAGTTGTTTTTTTTTTTTTGTAAAAAAGTTTTTTTAATATTTTATGTTTGTGTTTAGTTTAGTTTGTGACCTTCCTCTGCGAGTCACATTAAATACTTTTTTTATTTTTCTTTCTTTCTTATTAGTACTTGTTTGTATTTTGATACTACAAAATATTCACAATAGGTATATGAAAGAATTTTTCAACACAGGAAGAGTCACAAGTATTATTTAAAAACAATGGACCTATTTCTTTTTTGTTTAAAGGATATACAGTCCAGCTGTTTCAGAGATAAATGGAAATAAACAAAATATAAACCAAAGCCATAGTTCATAACCTAACTAAAATAAAAATTCACATCTTAATTTCAATCTTAAAATCAAACGGAAAAGGTCCAAAATGGAAGTTAGTTTACACAAAAATTATAACAACATGCACGTATTTGGAATACTGCCATGTATAGTGACTGCACATGACGTCGCCTACCTCACGGCACCTTTAGCGTTGTGGATCAGTAGGTTAACTTTATAAAAATAAAATAAGGGAAAATACAGTGTTGAGAAAGGCTTTGGTTTAAAACGAAAAAAAGTTTATAAAAAAATGGTTCGCCCTGCATTTACAAGCCTTAAAATTAGGTGAAATGATGTAAAAACGTTTCAGTGTTTCTGAATATTATACACCTATAAAAATAAACTTAAACAAAAGTCAGAACACTGATTTTTTTTTCGCTAAAAAAGCTAGGGTTTTCTAAGACTGCGATGGCGGCCACAGCGTCCGGAATTTACAGTCGATACTTATGAAAGAGGGGTTTGTGGCTAAGAAATAACAGCCGCACGGGTTGATCGATCAGGTTAAGCTACGCCTGCCGCGGTTGGTCCGTGGATGGGTGACCGTCTTTACATACAAAAACCCCTCCGTGCTTTGTTCCCGGCTGTCATTCTTTGATCTTTGAAAGTTGTTACGGATCGTCAGAAGCCCAAAAGTCTGACAACCAGTCTTACCAAGGGGTATCGTATTACCCAGGAACTGGGTTGTGGAGGTCAGAAAGGCAGTCGTTCCATTTAAAATACTGGTATTCAGCTGCATCCGGTTAGACTGGAAGCCGACCCCAACATAGTTGGGAAAATGCTAGGCAGATGATGACTTATGAAAGCAAGTTGGTATGTTTCTCTAGAGAGCGTTTTTTGTCACTGCGACCGTTATGTGGCGGCCGCCGTTCTTTTAGGAAATCATAGCTTACACTACACTCTGACATGATTGACTAAAATTGGATTTATATGATGTATCAATTTTAATATACAGTCTTTAGAAACATTAGGCAACTACATACCTAAAGTTTATTTGTATAAGGGCTATTTTTTCAATCGACAGATATTTTTTATTCGTGGAATAAAATTGACGTCTGACAGTTTTTGTATGGAAGAACTGTCAAAAATTCAAAATTATTCCTCCGATCCCTATCCAGTGCTGTTACACGCCAATCCTTGTGGAAAGAGTCGTGTAACAGCACTGGATAGGGATCGGAGGAATAATTTTTATAGGATAGGGATAAGTGGAAGGAGGGAAGGGAGGCCTTTGCCCTGCAGTGGGACAGAAATGGCTGATAATAAAAAATAATAATAATAATTCCTCCGATAAAGTTACATCTGGCGTTGAAAAAATCAGCCATTACTCACATAACTTCTAAATCTGCACATTTTTAACAAACTGTCATAATGTTTACTTTAAATTCACAAAGGTCAGGCAAAGTGTTATTGGGTTTTTTCCATATGGAATTTCTCAGTGACAGCCGGGCGGCGTCTGAGTTTGTGCCCTGTTTATGGTAATATTCTCGCCCCCTATTACATGGGATTTAACTAGGAAACAGGATAGAACAGAAACGAAATTTGTACAGAGCCTGTAACCACCCGACTAGTCTAACTTTAAGGTCGATTTTTATTGATTAAATCGATCCCAAAGTTGGACTAGTCGACTACCGTTTGTCCCATAAAGGGTTAAACATAATTGGCGTAGTGTACCTATGTGTAGTAACACCCACTATTAGGCAGAGGTGTACCCACAGATATAGATACACCTAGATGACGCAAGAGCAACTACTTCGCGTGCCAAAAATCGCTCCAGCTTATATACAAAAATCGTAACTTTTGCGCTCAGTCCTGTGTACTGCTGGCTGGATGAGGCTAGGCCCCGGGGGTGGTGCAAGACGGGCACCACACGCGGCGGCGACTTTGAATCGATTTGATTTTCTCATCAATAAATAGAGCTTGTGACGTCATAGTAGGTAGTCAAAAATGGTACGCTTGGTTTTCATACAGATCGTGATACTTGCGTTATCTAGGTCTATCTATATCTGTGGGTGTACCTACCACTGCCCAACCCTTCGGGGAATAGGGATGTTATATCAATAATAAAAAGCACTGCAAGAGTATTCCATATTTCTATGACTGCAGTTCTTCTGTCATTCCCCTGCCATACTCCACTACTCGAGAACCCATTAACCAGTGTCGGACCATGGGCGAGGCATTCAATATTAACGGCCTTAAATCCTCCCAATTATCCATGACACGACACCAGTCGGGCCATTTGACCCCCGAATTAATGCTTGGACGTCATAGGGCCCCCCAACGGGTCACAGACTGTGGATACGGTGATCTATTGGTGGACAGACCGACGATTTATGTCCGGGTCATTTGGGTATTGGTGTAGATGTTAATTAGCGAATTAGTGGTTTCGAGACTGTGGCTTGTGGCTAAGTAATAACAGCGGTTGGTCCGTCGATGGGTGACCACGTGACCAATGGAGTTGAGAGGCCTACTAAAGGTATCTACAAATTGAAATATGCAGCTAACATTATTTTTGTGCTTTGAAATGTAAAATAACTTAGGCAGGTACGCGGCCGCGGTTGGTTTGAACATCTTTACATATCGTGACCCCTCCGTGCCTCGGCAAGCACGTTTAGCCGTTGGTCCCAGCTGTCATTCGTGGATCTTAGACAGTTGTTACGGGTCGTGTGAACCACGAAGGTCTGACAACCTGTCTTACCAAGAGCCATCCAAGCGGTATCGTATTACCCAGTAACTGGGTTGTGGAGATCAGATAGGCAACCGCTCCACGTAAAATACGTGAATGCCACAGGCATTTTCTGCCTTCTTTTTCCTCTTCTATTTTATTTCTTTTTTTACGTTTTTCTTTCCTACTTTTCCTTAAAACATTGATCTTCAAACCCCAACTTTCAATTAAAGTAAATTTTACTTTTCCAATTCCATTGAAAGACCTACATACTTCAATCTATAGACAAATAACCCAAACCACGATCTATCTATCCAGTACACATTAGTAGGGTCCCTTTTACTTCAACCCTACATTATCTCGACACGTTTAAATAAATAAAGCCTCCAATAGACTAGCTCTCATCCCAATTGATCCAACGAAATAGAATTTGATCAATCTGGTTTGACCTCAAGTAGTAAGGATTCGTCATATTAGGATTTCAGCTTTGCCCTGTTGATGAAAAAGAGAAAATAAAATGAAAACTTTGGGGTAACAGTCAGGCGTTATCAAAATGATTTAACGTACGGTCAGCATCAAAAGTTGATTAACACTTCAGTTTTTTTAATCTTAGTTATTGAGCAAAATATTTGTTCAAAATTGCAGCAGAAGAAATTTTTTTAGAGTATATACTCTTGTCTATTATGTGAAAAGCTAAAAATCAGTTTATTGAAAAAAGTTGTTGTCAATTTAATAACATGTAAAAATGATAGTGTTAATCGACTTTTGATGCTGACTGTACCTTTTCATTTTGACACCCATACATAATAACAGTAAGTTATCAAGGGGTATCGTATTACCCAGTAACCGGGTTGTGGAAGGCAGTTGCTCCATTTATAAAATACTGGTACTCGGTTGTATCCGGTCAGACTAGAAGCCCACCCAACATAGTTGGGAAAAGGCTAGGCAGATAATGATATAATAGCAGTAGGTAGTGGTCCACGGAAGCAAAAAACTAGATCCGGTAAACTTCGTATCACGGGAGATCGATACAAAATTTTGACTTTTTCGACTGTTCCTTAGATGTCTGCGCTGACCCTTAATCACAAGAAAGTAATTTTCAAGTCTTGCGGCTGTCTTTAATCTAGGGCATCCTCACAGAAATGACGTATGATCACAGATGTGACAAAATTTTAGTTTTATTCTTTCTAGATGTCTAACAGTTAAAGTTAGATGGATTCTTTTGAACCTTACAAAAGTAACCTCTTTCTTTTTTCGTCGTTAACATACTTTACAGCTAAAAGACCCTTCACACTAACCACGGTTGTAGTAGTCTCGAGTCAAGGGTCCTTTAGTGCGTAAGACTTGAACAGTTGAGATAAAAGGTGGAACTATGCGTGTGCAATAATGTATATGTTATAGACCAAGTGATTATTAGGACATTATAAAGAATGCCCGGGAAGTTTGATAAATAAAATAAAATCTTTCTATTCATAGACACTCTGCTGACCTATGATAATAAAAACTTAAATGGACCCAGTCGGATTTAGAATTAATTCGACTGGGTCGGTCGATTGGCGACGTAGGATGCAAGAGCGAGCGAAGGGCTCCCCGAGGTAAGGATGGTTAGGTAAATTTAACACCTTAGCTGCGGCAAAAAAATCATAAACTTTCATCTGGTGCGGTGGCGGTCGAAATGCACCATCCATCGACCTTTCAGACAGTGCGTATCAGTCCTTTTCGACCTGACACCGCTAGGATAGATTAAAGCGCTATAACTTCGCGAAAACATGGTGTACACTGTTTTTTTTTATACTGTTAAAATGGTCCTGAACCCAGTTTCTTTACGTTCTTTTCGCCCCTGGATCTGCCAAACAGGAAACGAGAAATCAACCAAGGAAAGTGTCAGGCCGATAACGACCGATACCGCACTAGAAAGTACTTTTTTATAGTGATGGGACAGACAAAAATATAGGGTTATCGAAAATAAAACAGAATTATAAGAAATAAAAAAGTGTGTATTTAATAAATCGAATTAGCCAGACAGGAACACTAAACTAATGTACATGTTTCTCTTTATAGCACTGCACGCAAAGAGATTGACTGCATTTGTTGCAGAACGTTTTAATTTTTTTTACTTTCTTTTTTGCTTGTTTGCACTCTAGTGTCTCTCGTAGCTTTTCATAACACCGTGCACAGTTTCTTCTCTTAGGACCTTATACCTAAGTATACATACATTACACACATACACACACATGTATACTGGTACACTGCTGTGACACTACGGTACGGCTTCGGTACGTGTACTTTTTTTATTCGTAAATTTCCAAATTTTTGATGTGTGTAAACTTACCGATTGTGTTTGGTTTTGGAGCATGACGTTTTATTTCTATAGGGGTTTCGCAATCTTTGTTTTTTATCCTTGGAAAAATTTCTTCACTATCACTGTCACTGTAATACTTTGGGACATTATTTGCGGGGTGAATCAACTTGTTTTCTAAAATAGAAATTTTGCTGGTCGACGGCATTTGTTTTATTTTTACAGGTGGAAATGTTTGTGCATTTTCATCCAAACCATCTTCACTATCACTGTTCAGCGTTATTTTTCTTTTACATCTACGTTGCGCCATACTTTAACACCTGTCGATAAAGTAACGACACGCACACGTACTGTCTTATAGCCTCTATATTATTTTACTCTTTGCTTATAGAGAGCACAACACTGACTGGCGGCTCGACCCTTGCGCGCGCGCTCCGTGCGGCAACAGGTCGGCATCGGTCATATACCAAAATAGGCCCGCCGCCGCAGGGAGCGGGTGTTTTTCACCGTCAGTGCGATGGTGGTCGAAAAGGGCCCGCCACAATGTTTTAATGCCAAATACCTACATTTGTAACCACGAGCCGAAATATATATTTGTCACTGTCGAACTCCTACAAATACCGAAGATAATCGTTCCGCACCAGCGAGAAAGATACAGTTTTGACCGTGCGCACCAGCGCTAAACACCGTGGCGGGCCGATTTTGTGTGATCCGCAGTGAACGTGTTAAAAAAAAAAATTTTTTTGCACAATTTATTACCTTAAGTATACTGTGGACATTAAACTTAAGTCCCTTTATACAGAAATAGGAGCCCCGCGAAGCGGAGCTCCGTCGACATAGGATGCAAGAGCAAATACGATAATATAGATTGCCCAAAGATCATACGGCAATATTAATAATATCGAGGCAATGTGATAAATAAGGAAGTCCAAATTATAATTATTTATTTCGCCCTAAGTAGCTTGTCATTAATCATAATGCGCGGGCATTATGAAAAATACCCCTATTTATTACTTAGTTCTTAACACATTATATGTCATACAAAAAATACAGGTATTAAAATACGATATTTGGGTGTTGTTCTATAGTTTCTAAAGCTAGGGATGCCTAAGAATGCAGTGGCCGCCACATAGCGTCCGCAATTTACCGTCGAATGACGTCATTTGAAACGTTATTAATGAAAGTAAGTTGGTGTGTTTTTCTAGAGAGCGTTTTTCGACACCGCTTAGTCAAACACCGGTACCATCATTTTCATGACAGTTGTCATTGCAGTTGTTATGTGGTGACCGCTGTCGTAGAGGACAAAAGCTTTACCCTTATTGGAAAATTAGGGATGTTCTTTGGCCCTCAACCAATAGCATCTTCTAGGGTGCGAGTTTATGTGTGTGTGTGTATTGTCGAAATAAAATCTTGTCGTATTACTGTTTGTCGAAATTCAGTTGGTAAGTCATGTGGTATTATTAGAAAAGTGCAAACCAGGAAGTAACTTGTTCAAATTTAAGAATACAATCGATTTCTATTATTTTTAAGTCAGTTTTACAAAGGTGTTCTGTCAAATAATGACTAAAATATTTTAGTTTAAGGTGAATGTGCCATGGTAGACCGCGAAATTTAAATTTTTTACGTTTTTGCAATTTGCAGATCAGTGTCAGGTTGTATCTTGATCAAAATATGATTCGCGACTATAACAGGTACGTATTTACAGAATTATAATAATTAGAATCATTAATACATCTTTCTAAGTTAGATTTCTACCGTTAAGAACAAATCTCGTATGGAAAAGTGTTTATGGTAGAAATCTAACTTAAAGAGATATATTAATGACTCTAATGACTATAATTCTGTAAATACATGTCTATTATAGTCACAAATCATATTTTGATCATGATACAACCTGACACTGACCTACAAATAGCAAAAAACGTAAGAAAATTTAAATTTCGCGGTCTACCACTGCGCATGTTCCTAGTGCAGTGTCCGAACCTAAAAGTTGTTATTTTTCATTATTTGCTGAAAGAAGAAGGGTCACGTCCTATAGAAAATTTACCCAGGCCCGACACAAAAGGAACGCATCTCAGTTATTTTGTTATATTAAATATAACAGAAATAATTTATCACTATTCTGAATATCAGTGGCTATCACCCATATATTGCCATTTGATTTTGGTAAGGCAATAGTACATTATGATACATGTGTGCTATGTTGATCATTAAACTCGAGGCGGTATTATTCGCGCGAGCCGTAGGCGAGCGCGATAAGGTAGCCGAGAGTTTAATTATCAATGCACACGCGTATCATACGACGTTTTTCAACACACTTGTGAGGAAAAAAACAGACTTGTATTGTTAAATATTAACTTGTATGGATAATGGCGGGCTTGGTTTGTCATTCCGTGCGCCGCGCTGACGTGCGCGCGCAGGTTTACCCATAGAGTAAGTAATGGTCATTCAGTCCTACACCTGCGCGCGCATTACTAGCGCGGCGCGCGTTTATTTACTTAAAGGCAAAGACAGAACCAATATACAGCCTATAGAAAAAATATAATAAACACAAAATAATGTTAAGACTGATCGTAGTGTTGTCGTATGTCAAATTGTAGTTTAGTTAGTATGGAATTAGAAAGTACTATTTGCATAGAGAAATATACATTAATTCAGTGAGAATCTGCAATAATAGAACGCCAGTGGTCTTTTCCGTTTGGTTACGGGAGGGACGACGGAAAATTATAAGGTGCATCCAGACAGAGCGAGCCATGCACCGCAAGTGCTTTTTTGGTATGTTAGTTGCCTCAGCCCGAGGCAACCATACATATAAAAAAATCATTTGCGGCACATGCCTCGCTATGTGTGGATGCACCCTTAGGTGAATGCGCAGTGGTAGACCGCGAAATTTTTTTTTTTTTAAGTTTTTTACAATTCGCAGGTCAGTAATAGATATGTATTTAAAGAATTATAGTCATTAGAATCATTAATATATATATATTTAAGTTAGATTTGTTCCCTAAGAACCTAACTTAGAAAGATGTATTTAATGATTCTAATGATTATAATTCAGTAAATACGTATCTGTTATAGTCGCGAATCATACTTTGATCAAGATACAACGTGACACTGACCTGAAAATTGCAAAAAACGTTAGAAAAATTTAATTTCGTGGGCTACAACTGCGCATTCATCTTAAGGTAAATAAATTTTAGTTCATCTTGGGACCAAGGACAATTCAGACTATTTAAAAAAAAAGTAAAATATGGCTCGCGGTTTCTTTTTGGCATGAAGTCTCTTTGAAGAGATTAAAAAAAAAATGCACTTCTCCGACCTCCGACTAGTAAATTAAATTGTTATCTGTGGAAATAAAGCACAAGTACCGTAACGTAAAGAAAAAGCACGCGTTTGTAATACACTGCATTATGGATCTAAAAGCTGTGCATTAAGAGCCATTTTACGAGCAAGTGTGTTGAAAAATATTTAAAAAATATTTTTTTTAATGAATAGCAATTATATCTATTTATAATGACGCCAATTTAGATAAAAATACAAAAATAGACAGCTGGAGGCCTTAATTTATTGAGGCATCCACAGGCAAGCCCGGTTAAGCACACGATAACCTCAAAGTTGAACTGAAAAATATAAAATAAAATAGGCTTTCTGTGTTGAGATCTGTGCGTTTTTTAACCGACTTCAAAAAAGGAGGTTCTGTATTCGACCCGTATGTATGTATGTATGTTTGTATGTCCGCGATTTTCTAATTAATTAATCAATTAATCAAAAACTAATTAATCAAAAATTAATTAATCAAAAACTAATTAATCAATTTTGATAATTCTTTCACAAATGTGGTCTAGATATACTTTCAGGAAGGTTTTAGTAAATAATGCATTAGGTAATTATTCTTATGTACGAAGTTATATGCATAAATGTACTGCATCTCCGGCATTTCTATGCGAATTTTGACAATTAGTCAGTGTCTTCAATTCTTCAATGTAATAGTGTTAATTGGATTTGTGTGGGGTAGATACAACTAAAAAGTAAAAACAATTTACAAAAAAACAACCAACTTAAAAAAAAAAACTTTTACATTGAATAAAACAAACCATGATTTCCAAATATTGGTTTTAATTTTATTTCACAAACAGCACTGAAAAAGCTCAAACTCAGTGTGTTTAGTACCTAACTACCAAAATATTCCACTGTCTATACAGCTTCTTAATGATACCC
Source organism: Amphipoea oculea (assembly GCA_945859645.1). Taxonomy (NCBI): domain Eukaryota; kingdom Metazoa; phylum Arthropoda; class Insecta; order Lepidoptera; family Noctuidae; genus Amphipoea; species Amphipoea oculea. The sequence continues at coordinate 18,202,647 of OX243864.1, read as the reverse complement.
TAATCTCTAATCTGTATTAAACCACCGATTAAGACGATTTTAATGAACCCTAACTCGATTGTTATACTAGAAGTTTATAAAATATATAATCCAGTTCCATCACCAGGTCACCTCGATAATTCCATAATTATTGTATCGTCATTGAATTACATACAATTACGAATTTTGTAGGTAAATAGGTATTAAAAGTAAATTGAATATCGCCTGAACAAAAACATAACGCAATATTTTGGTGTTAGCCATTGATTTGGAATATAAAAAATAAATATTTTACGAGTAGCTATATTTAAAATAACAAAAAAACTGAGATGTGTCTCTTTCGTGTCGGGTCTGAGTCACAAATGACCGTTCTTCTTTTTCACGTAGAATCTTTCAATATTTTTGTTTTGTATATTGGCTTTTCTCTACACGTAACTGCTAAAAATATAGTGTATGTATGAATAGAGAATACCTATTGGTGACTCTGTCGGTATAGGAAACGAGAACAGCTGCGGATATTGAGATCTGAACTCGATTTCCAGACAGGATAAAAAAGCGTGGCTTTGTGTTTTTCAATCTCGATATTTTTGTTCGTGTCATATAGAAAAAAATGTACAAAAAGATTGATAGTTTGTGATGAAGTAGGTGAGATGAGAGGCACGAGGTATCTACAAATTGAAAATTATACAGCTAAAATACGTGCTCCAAAAAGTAAAACGAACTTAGGCCCCGGTTCGTGGCTAAGTAAAAGTACGGGTCGATCGATTAGGTTAAGCTACGCTTGCCGCGGTTGGTCCGTGGATGGGTGACCATTTTTTTTTTTTAATCTTTAATTTATATTTACCGAGACCCCTCCGTGCCTCAACAAGCATATTAAGTGGTCTCGGCTGTCATACGTGGATCTTTGACAGCGTTACGGGTCGTGAGAAGCCCGAAAGTCTGACAGCCAGTCTTACCAAGGGTTATCGTATTACCCAGTTACTGGGTTGTGGAGGTCAAATATGCAGTCGCTCCATGTAAAATACTGTTATTCAGCTGGTTAGACTGGAAGCTGATTCCAGAATAGTTGGAAAAAGGCAAGATAGATATTGTAAATATAGAGGTATGAGGTGTTCCTCATACCTCTATCTTTTCATTATTTAGAAATAAAAAGGAAAACCTCTATAGAAAAGGGAGTATTGATGTTGGTTGTATATCGCAAGCAGAGTTTACCGCGCAATTAGCATCTAGTTGCGCGGTAAACTCTGCTTGCGCGATACAGGATGTTTGCGTGACGTCAGTGTGATGCGTAATTCACAAGTGGCGATGTCGATGCCGCCACATAAATATAAAACTAACTTATAAACATAAATAATAATCGATCAATATAAAAAAATGCGTATGTGTATTTAAGTATCTATAGAAAAGCACGCACACATAAAATATTCTTAAACAGCGCTCCAAATTACATACCCAACTCAATATTAGATAGGTATACTGGAAAGCTATCACACGAGATAGCACAATAAAATCCAAGCGAACAGTAAAATTAATCAAGAAATCACAGTAAAATAAAAGAATAAATCAGCTGAACTGGCAAACAAGACAAACCATAAAAACATGGAAAAAAAAAAACGACGCAATAACATGAATTCCTTCGATTTTCGTTTACATGTATTGAGAAGCTGGTATTTACATGAGCGTCTGTTTTATGTGCCTAGTAAAGTCACAAGATAAAAAAGATCAGAAGTTCCTACCTCTTCCTTGTAAGCGTCATAGAAACAATCTTATACAGAGTGGCGCGCAACCTGAAGACCTATTCTCGTTATATTTTTTATTAACGCGCCAGCACATCAAGCTACCCGAAACTGTCAAATTTTCCCAATCAACTATGAACCTTAAGCTTTAGGGATAAAGTTGAAAATCTATTAAAGAAATTTGACAGATTGTAGTAGCTTGATGTGCTGGCGTCTGTACCTTAGCCTTTGTAACACCTTGAAACACTATGGAATGCAACTAAGGATAGTCGACTTGGAAGATGAAAATAAAAATCAATCGTTGGGCAGTAGTCCACCAGCCACGACACCCGTCTGGTCGTAGGATCCTCCCTTTTCTAAGGAGGATGAGTTAACTTTACACCCTGTTCCTCATAGCTCTATAGTACAAAGTGACCCTTCTCAACTCATCTTACTAGGGGCAATGTCGTAAAATCTCTAAACTGGAACGTGTATAGAACTACGTCACGTTATCCGCGAGCCCAATAACTTATCTGATAGACATTTTTATGTAAGGACCGAAAAGTATGGCGGTAAAGCCCCATATAACTTGGCTAATGCAGCTATGAAAATTGTGTACTTGTGAAAGAAAATATGGATTGTGTTTTAGCAGTAGGTATATAGATTGTAAATACGTACATACACTTACGTCTCGAGAAAGGGCAGGTGCGTAATACTCGCAACGGGCGTGCGTGTATGGCCACATAATTGAAAGTAAACAAAGCATAGGAGTATGCAAGGATGGTAGCAAGTGGCATTCTGTAGTTTCTGCCCCATGGGAAGAAGGTGCGAGTTTATGTATATAGGTAATTCAGGGTGAAATTTTAATCACCGTTTTCCTCTTAAGGGGTCATTGTACTCATCATTATGAACAATTTTTATTATGGGGCCAAACCCGAAATCGTGAAAAAAAAAATCTGCTGTTTCCTACATTTATGTTCGCATAACTCGTCAAAATGTAGGGAAAAGCAGATTTTTTTTACTTACTTACCTAAAATTCTACATTATTATGTAGACTTTTAGGTATAATATCTTCATAGCTCATTAGCTATAAGTCTAAAATACTGACTTCATCATAATAATTTCAGTCGAAAGACGTCCACTGCTAGACATAGGTCTCCCCGAAGCATTGCCCAGAAACCGACTCAGTCTCCAATTAATATGAGCCAACTTTACGCCTCAAAAGACCAAGCGTTTTGCACCAAAATAATATTCGAATTATTTAAATTATTCATCCTAACATCTCCTTTCTCATCTCGTGACGAAATATCATTATCGGGCCGCCTATGAATATATAATGGGAGCTATTATTCCCAAGTACGGCTGAAGGGCATTGAAAATAAGTATAAGTACAAATAAATGAATACTACAATCAATCATGTTATTATTCTTTCATCCATCAAAACATAGTATGAAATTTTTTGAATTATTAAAAACGGACTGTTTTTTGTTTTGTTTTTATTTTAAGTGGAATTCTATGCTTAGGCTTATCAATTTTATGATTGATTGATTGATTTGACAGATTGTAAATTAAATAACAATCACAACAGGCGAGTGTTTAGTTAGGTTACCAATTCAAAGCTTTTATTTACACTAAAGCATAAATCTTCGCGTTATATCAAAACTAGCTGCGCCCCGCGGTTTTACCCGCGTAAATGTCGATCCCGTGGGAATATCGGGATAAAAAGTAGCCTATGTCCTTTTCCGGGACTCTATCTATCTCTATACTAAATTTTATCTAAATCGGTTCAGTGGTTTAGGCGTGAAGAAGTAACAAACATATAAACACACACACACACTCACAAACTTTCGCCTTTATAATATTAGTGTGATGGGTTACGTCCGTGGTAGATGGTCTTACTAACTTTGATAAAATATTTTCGGAAAACTATGGGGAATTGGTCCTTAGCAGTTTTAATTAGAGAAAATCGGAAATAGAGTAGGGAGGCCCAAAGGCCTCCCTACTCTATTTCCGCTTTTCTGCAGGGCAAACCCTGCAGTGGGACATCACAGGCTTTTAATGGATAAGTTTCGATACCATGTGAATATCGAAATAAAAGTATTCTATGTGTTAATCCTGGTTATAATAAGCTATCTGTGTGCCATATTTCATCCAAATCTGTTCAGTAGTTTTTGCGTGAAAGAGTAACAAGCGTCCATCCATCGATTCTCACAAACTTTCGCGTTTATAATATATGTATTAGTAGGAAGTATCAGCATACATACACGGTTGAAGAAACGTGACATAACATTTTATCGCAACGTATAGTTACTATTTGGATTACGCGCTACGTCATGAAGTAAATCCTTCATGAAAGTCGTTTTTTATAACTCGAAGCAGGATTGTTCCAATTCGCTCCAAAACCCATTGTTCTCATAATTTTTTTTCATACCTACATTGATTCCACTGCGCTCCAAGAAATGTTGAGTAAAGTTAGCAAAAAAATAAATTAAGCATGAAACATTATTTTGAATGTCATAAAAAAGAACAATATGCATATCAAATAAAATGTTTATTCAGTCACACTAGGATCATAAAGTGTGAAATGGCCTTGAGAATTTTTGACACGAGATGAATCCACGGTAAAAAATACTACCGATATTTATATTTGTATATAAAAAACAACTTATGGTTTGCCTTTTATGCTGACTCTAAATATTTTATTTTGGAGCGCAGTGGAACCACCCTCGAAGCATTGGGGTAAGGCAGCAACAATTTGATTTGATAGTAAAATCTTCAAATGAATTTCAGAACATTATGGGTGCAAAAAAAAAAAATCGGTTCAAGGTACGCCTTGAACCGATTTTTTTTTTTTGCCACCCGTACACCACCCGTAACCACCCGTAGGTGGTTATAAAGCTTGATATTTCCGATCTAATCTTTTTACGTTAAATGTAACATATAAAAAATCTGCTTTATGCATGGTTAAATTAGCATGCAAAGTTTCATGACCAATGACCCCTCCCGCTCTGGGTGGAGCGGAATGGGAGTGTCAGACTCTTACTGACTAAAACCCATCCGTGTTCCTTCCTTAGCCCTTTATCTTCCGGGGTAGTGGTAACCCTTTCGGACAATCCCGCACCCCCGGCAGGCTTCGGCCCTGGCAGGCCCCTTCCTTTTTGCTGACGTCTCTTTGAGGCGCGCGTGGAACACGTACGCGCCATCCGGCACGGGCCTGGTCCTGATCGGACGGTGAGCTACACCCATTACTCTTCGTCCGCAGGCCCGCGCCTACGGTGGCCGGGAGTCGTCATGCGGCTCGCGACGCCCGGAGCGTCTCCCGCGGCGGCTGGGACGTGTGGCTCTCTCCCTCAGCCGTTCCGCCACCTCCTTCGCTAGCATGACTGCTTCGCAGAAGGAGGTGACTGCCTCCCACTCCCTCTCGCCCCGGACCATGGCTTGAACCAGGGCCGGACGCGAGAGGTCGCCGCCGCTGTCGATCGCCTCTACGAGGGCACGGCGGTGCTCCGCCCATGCGGGGCAGACCTCCACCGTATGCTCCACCGTGTCCTCTGGGCGATCCTCGCAGTGGTGACACCCGGGCGTCTCCTCCCGCCTGATGATGTGCAGGAACCTCCCAAAACATCCGTGTCCGGTGGGGACCTACGTCAGGCGATAGGTGAGGACGCCGTGACTCCTCTCTAGCCACTCTTCAAAGAGGGGTCTTATCGCCACTATCGTGGCGTGCCCTGCGCTGGGTTGTGAAAGTCGCTCCTTCCATGCCACCATGAGATCGCGCCGGAGGTCTGTCCGCTCCGCCGCGCGCCGCGACTTGCCGCGGAAGCGGAGTTTCCCCTCGGCGTAGTGTCTCCGCGCGCCACTCATACAGTCGCGCGAGGACTATCGCCTCCAGATCCCATGGCGGCAAAGTTTCATGACCTAATTTGAAATTTTTTATTGAATATTTTCCATTTATTTTACGGCTTAGAAGTAACTTTGAGATTCCTTTGTATCGAGAAAATTGTATGCAATCGTGTACCTATTCGCAACAGACAACACTTAGCAGTAGTCCTCATCGTTACTGTATATTAATTACAGAGTGAATACTGTAATACTGTTGAAATTACAGCCATTTGTGCTAAGACAATTTTCGCAATCTGAGGTAGTACGAGTATAGGAGCTTTGACTGAAGTTCTAAATACGTTTAAATGTAACCGCTTAAATAAACAATCAATCACACTTAATATTATAATGGCGAAAGTTTGCGAGTGTTTATATGTTTGTTACTTCTTCACGCTCAAACAGCTAGACCGATTTTGATAAAATTTGGTATGGAGGTAGCCGACACCCTGGATTAACATATAGGCTACCGTTTCAATACCAGTATTGCGCTAGCAGAACTGATTCAATTAGTAACTTTGTATATAGTGTCTGGGTCACCAAGATACAGGCTGTGCCTAGTTTGGGACCCGCTGTTAAATCTAAGTTTTTTCTCGGTTAAAACTGCATGCTAATACTTGTATGTTTGTAAACAGGTGTAAGTTTAATAAAGAATTTGAATTTGAATTTTTATCCCGATATTCCCACCCGACCGACCACCGAAACTGCGAGGCGCAGCTAGTGGTAGATAAATAAATGAATAGCTCAACAAAAATTAATTTAAAAGCCACGAAGCTATTCAAATTGAAATATAGACAATTAACAAAACATTTAGTTTGTATGTTATAACACCGATTTATGTAAATGCACATTCACTGAACCGCAAAATGCTCTAATTATATAGGGATCATAGTTATTAACATAAATGCGGTCATTATCCCGTTAAATTGGAGTTGTTTTAATTAAAAACTCGTTAATAAATAATATCAACTGAATGGTTTCCAGTGAATTGAATGAATTCCAAATAAATACCTATGATTAATTGCCGTTAGTCAAACTATTCAAATAGTGAATTCAATCTGCCTAGCCTTTTCCCAACTATGTTAGGGTCAGTTTCCAGTCTAACCGGATGCAGCTGAATACCAGTATTTCAAATGGAGCGACTGCTTATCTGACTTCCACAACCCAGTAACTGGGAAACACGATTCCTCTTGGTAAGACTGATTGTCAAAATTTTTGGGCTTCTAACTATCCGGAACGACTGTCAAAGATCTACAAACAATAGCCGGATTTAACGTGTTTTCTGAGGTATTGAGGGATCTCGATATATAGGTAATGGATGGTTACCCAACCACGGACCAACCTCGGCAAGCGTTGCTTAACCTTGAAGATCGACCCGTGTGGCTGTTCGTATTTAGCCATGAGCCTCTAAAATTGTGAATTATACAGGTTGTCCCCAAATCGAATAGGGGCGTGGGCAAGGTCATTTCCAAACTTTTTAACCATGAGAATTAAAATTCGCTCTTCAACACGACTTTAAAGAGATTATGAGGTAGAACGTCCAGGGGAATAGTTATAAGTAAAAAGATAATGTTTATGTCAAAAACAGGGACAGCAACATTGTTATCGTGTAAAACATTTTTAATACGAGTATAATGTGTGTACACCAATCCATTTGTCTCCTCAAGAGGTGTCTGGAGAATTTAACAGTTAGCATTTTTTCTTGTTAGGCTATAAATGTATAATCTTTTAAAGATACTAGTATTACTACTTTAGTTACTAAGAGGCCGTTTTTAGGGTTTCTTATCCAAAGGGTGAAAATGGAACCCTATTACTAAGACTTCGCTGTCTGTCCGTCCGTTCGTCTGTCTGTCACCAGGCTGTATCTCAAGAACCGCGATATATAGATACTAAAAACAAAATAAAATAAATATTTAAGGGGGGCTCCCATACAACAGACGTGATTTTTTTCCCGTTTTTTGCTCGATATTGTAAGGCGGGCCTCCATACAACAAACGTGATTTTTTTATATACAGGGTGTTACAGAAAGGGTATATCAATACAAACGGGTTGAAGAGTGTATCTGGTCTAGAATCTCTGTACAAAATTTCAGCTCAAAAGCATTAACTTTGAAAATGCTTAATATTTTTTTTTTCGATATCACGGCGCTGCACTGGCGCGCGGCGGCGTGATGTGCGTGTACTAAGCGCACAGACACACTACAGATAATGGATAATGACCCTCGTAGTGCGGTGACACGTTTTTTATGATTTCAATTTAATAAACTATCGAAATAAAAAAATATTAAGCATTTTCAAAGTTACTGCTTTTGAGCTGAAATTTTGTACAGAGACTCTAGACCAGATACACTCTTCAACCTGTTTGTATTGATATACCCTTTCTGTAACACCCTGTATGTAGTTTTAAATATTTTACGGTTGTACGGAACCCTTCGTGTGCGAGTCCGACTCGCACTTGGCCGGCTTTTTCTGCTTTCTTTTTTTATTTACACATACATATAAACACTTACGCCATCTTCACATAGGGGTAGGCTGAAACTACCGTACGGCACCTGTTACGATCCTTACATACTCCTTTTGTCTCGTTTACGTTCTCACATCTGGTTATACTTATTTGGCTCCAGTGGCGTGCATTGCATATAGGCATATAAGCAGTGCCTACCTCGATATATCAACATAAGCCTGTCAATTACATTTAGTGTGTGCCCCGTAATTAAGAAACTCCATTATCATACCTAACAAAAAACAAAATCTTCATACAAACACACGCGGCAGTAGGCAGTCGCCAGACGGCCTACTCGGCTCCCGTACTATTCGCACATTGTTATTGGTCTTTACTCGTTCAAATTAATACGACAAAATTAAAAATACGTACGTCTCATGCGTAATACCATGACGTTCGACCTTCGCAATTTATCACCCTTAAGTAGGCATGCCTACTTAAATAACCACACTTTTGTGACCTCACTTTTTTTCTGATTAGTAACCGCGTTCGCCTAGACTAGACCCGGCCTAGTGCCTACCTATTCTGAAAACCAATGCACGCCAATGTTTGGCTCGCTAGTTGTGAGTACTATACACATGGGGGCCTAAAAAGATCACTTTGCCAGAATCATAAAAGGATAACATTATGAATCATAATAAAAGTCGTCAAATGGTCACAAACGGACCATTCATAATATTATTTGACATTAAAGCAGTTTATATTTTGTGGACCACTTTACGAATCTCCATACAAAACTGTTAAACAGATGAATTGCGTGATATGAAATTGTACGCAAATAATATTATAAATTGTCAGTTTGTGACCATTTTACGACTTTTATTATGATTCATAATGTTATCCTTTTATGATTCTGCCAAAGTGGCCTTTTTTGGCCCCCTGACCTTTCTAAAGAACATCACCAATAAGGTCACTATAAGGCATCGTCCACACCAAACGATTTGTCCGCCGCCGACTATGAGTATAGTGAAGTGACAATGCACTACGTAATAGCGTATAGTCGGTTCGGTGTGAACGAGAAGTTAAATATATAAGGTGTACAAAAATTAATAAGGTGTATAAAAATGAGCTGTTTCATACATTTTGGCCGAGTAGGTATTAAACTTTTGTATGAAACAGCTGATTTTTTTTTCGTGATTTCGGAGTTGGTCCCATAGTGAAAGTTGTTCAGTTCGATGGTCTAAAGCACCTCTTAAAGTTTTTAAGTTTAATTTTTTTACACTTTGTGTATGGAATAGCGATAAACGTGCTCACAGTCAGCGGCCGACAATGCGTTTGGTCTGAACAATGCCTAAGTCCTACTAGGGCGTCCGCCTCCCGGCGTTTCCACTCACATTTGCCTTTATTCGCATATTAAAGAAGAAAAAATAATCACAATGACAAAATAAATCAACCATTTCGTGACACTAAATCAATGAGAACTACATAATGCTTGTACGGTCGAACAAGCTATTTGGTATAAAGGCAAAAATATTCATCTTTCCACTACACAGCCAATATTTAGTTTTATTTTGTGCGTTATAACTTTTTCAGCTTAATCCTTAATTAAATAGGGTGGTATAAAAGAATTGACTAACTCAACACACCATTGTTTAAAAGTAGTTGCAGGTTAGCTGCCTGTATACCAAATAGCTGGTTCGACGTACAATCTCATTTAAATCGTAGCTACACATTAGAATTCTCTGTGAACTGCCATTACAAACACGATTAAGGGGACAAATAGACCGGCTAATGTAATAGATCTTCTAGATTTCGGATGGGCTCATCGATACTCAATAAACTTTACTTGGTATATCTAACTGTACAAATCTGTGGGTACAAATAGCCCAGAACAGCGGCGGTAATTGCGTAACACAATAACATTAATAATGGCTTTTTGACAGTTGAACAACATTCATTGTGTTCTTTGCGTTGTACGACAATTTTCGTTTTTCCTAATTATGTTAAATATTAAAGCAGCTTTACACAGGGTCAGTAACTGTCGTCAGCACTGGCGCCGAAAACTGACTCGTGCTATTTAGACGCAGTCAGTATTTCGTCAGTAGTCGAGGATATTTCTTTCGGTGTACACACGTTTGTAAAGTCAGTTCGGAAAAATGAATTCTCGAAAAAGCAAAAAATTAAACTAAATAATTTGTTGAGAAAATTTACGTTTGTCACGCGGTATAGTTGAATAAGCTTCAAGTTTTCCGTGTCGCTCAGTTTTCGCGTCACTTTGTGATGCGGTGCGATTGGTGCGACGCAGCGTGGTCCCCGTACAATACAGTGGCAGTTTTTTTTTTTTTTTAGAAATGGCATCCCGTAGTTGACCTTGAGAGGTCGTGACTACTTAACCGGACTATCCTGTGGTTGCCTTAAGAAAACTCAAAGCCTCCAGCCAGGGCGAATATCTACTATATTAAGCGACTACACGCTAAGGGCACCCCCTGTGGGGTACGAACCTCGGCTTAGGGCGTCGCTGGAGAGGGCAGCAAGATGGGACAGGCTGGATCAGATTTTTATTATTTAAGCTTGATGGGGCCGGCATTTCCTATCTGACTGCTCTGAGAAGAAATGCCGAAACAAACTCAGAGGTCACAGTCGGGAATTTAAAGCTACAGGCTCAGCTGAGGCGCGGGCTGGCACTTCATCGAGCAAGGGTCGGGGGGGGGGGGGGGGGTATTTAATTGGGGACGTCGCGAGGGACCTCGTCGGCGAGGTCGGAATGTCGGTTTTTTGTTTTTGTGTAGTACAGTTGCCTTGTTACTCTCCTGGAGGAGGGTAATGGGGTCGTCAGGGTCTAAGAGAACATGCCTTGGACGGCGACATTTGCTGATTTGGGAGGGAGTATACCTGGCGGCCTCGACAACCAGGGGGTTGCGATGCTTGGCGGCGGTATCAAAGAAACGCTTGGAAAGGCGTTTCATGAATTGTTGGATAGTGGGGATTTTGAGGTCAACATGGAGGATCTCATTTCGGACGAACCAAGGGGATCCCGTAGCCTTTCGGAGGAAACGGTTTTGAAGGGTCTGCATCCTATGGAGGTGGTGGGGCTTTGCGTGAGCGAAGACTACACAGGCATATGTCATTATTGGACGAATGCACGCTGTATAAATGCGCAATTTGCACTTTAGTGACAATTTCCTGCGTGCATTGAGAACGGAGTGGAGTCTGCCTAGAGCGAAAGCGGTGCTCGAGCGGACCGTTTTTATATGCTCTGAGAAGGAGAGATGACTGTCGAGTATAACTCCTAGGTATTTGGCTCGCTTTTCCCAAGGGATCGGCTTGCCGAACATGGAGATAGGTCGGGGGGGTATGGGGTTGCGTCGCGGTTTGGAGTAGAGAACCGCTTGACTCTTGTCAGGGTTGACTTCTATTCTCCACTTCCTAAACCAAGCAGCGAGTTTGTTGACTGCGGTTTGGAGAGTGAGAGATATCTGGACTAGGCTGCGGCCGGAGTAAAAAATGGCAGTATCGTCTGCGAACAAAGGGCAGCGACTGACTTCGACATTTATACGGCGTCAGTTGCGCTGGCGCGGGTGGCGGGGGGAGCGGACTGACGCCGAAAATATGAAGCGGGAATATTGAAGTCAGTGCTGACGCGACAGTACTGTACTGACTTGAAATCAATTTATACGATGGCAGTGCCAGGTCAGCACTGACTCGGCTGTCGACTGACGACAGTTACTGACCCTGTGTAAAATTGCCTTAGTGTTTAGGTCAGTTCCCCCTTGTATAGGCAGAAAAAAGCTCATAGCAAAAGATATATACGTTATGTGACAGGTTCATAATCGCGCTATTGTGGTTAGATACAAGTCTATCAAAACGTCACAAAGGATGTTGTTTAGTTTTTTAGGAACACTATGAGCCATCCAATTTTGATAAAAAATATATTGGAATATCTATGCCATATACCTACTGTCTCGTATGTCAGGCATCTAGTTTGCTAAAAATCTAAATACGTTCGGCGTTATGGGTTTTTAAGTTATGTTGAAAAAAACTATAATCACTTCGAAGTTTTTTTACCGACTTCAAAAAAAAAAGAAGTTTATCAATTCGACACGTATGTATGTAATATTATTGGAACTACAATGTTCACTCACATAATTATGACAATCTATTAGGGCTTCCAAACAAATGTACAAAATTTCATAGTTCAATGTATGTATGTTTGTCCACGCATTTCTCCGCAACTATTAATCGGACCGTGACTATTTTTTTATTGGCATACAATTACTTCAACTTAGGGAACAGTTCAAGTTTCATCAAAATCGATTCAGTAATTTTCAAGATATGAACTAATACGTGTAAGTGTGACGGCCTGGCTTATTGATACGGGCTACGGGTGTAGTGTCAAAGAGAAAACATCTCAAAACCTTGGTCAAATTCTAGTGAAATATTAACAACAAATCTATTACCTAGTTATTACAAACAAATACTTACCTATTCCAGTCTTTACTTAAAACTAAAAATTACGAAATAAAAAAGCAATTTAAAAAAAAATCGTCTTCAAAAAGAAATTAATTAAAAATTATGAAATAACTTTAATTGCGGAAGTCGGTGGCAAAAGCTAAAACTAAAATACAGATCCCAAGACACCGACCTCCGAAATTCACAGTCCCTACTTTACAACAGCTTTACTTGCAAGATAACCTCCAGAATCATTTCTCCGTTCTAATCTAACAGTCTCATCTATATCTATTACAAATTAAAGTCGCTTTTCGTGTCTGTGTGACTGCGTTGTTTTTCTGAACCATGATACTTCGCTTTTCACCATCACTTCGAGAATTTCTTCCGGAAGGTTTACGTAACAAAAACCGACCAAATGGTTGAACTCTCTGCCAGTATCTGTACCCCTTCCACATACCTATAACCCGTCTGCCTTCAAACCAAGAGTCAACAGACATCTTCTGGGCACGCTCATTCCATCATAGACCTCAACCACCGGTTTCCATCAGGCGATATCGAAGTCAAGAGCATGCCCATATTGCAATAAAAAAAAAGAAAAATCTAGTCTAACAGTCTCATGTAACCTACAAAAAAAACGGGAAACATTTCACGTACAAAACCAATAAACAAACAGAAAAAAAATAATGCCTAATTATATTGTACAACTACTGAAACATTGAAAAAACAGCAAAACAATAGCAAATCATATTCTAAACAAGGCACCAACAAATCATTCACTAAATACAATATCATAACGGAATGTAATTCACAAAGAAACTTTTGTATAAATAATAAGTTGCTCTATCGCCGTTTTATTTCTTTTGCTTGTAAACTTGAGTTGCTACTAACTGAATATAAAAATATCTGGGAATTTTCCCCAAAGAGCGATCAATTGAGGAACTTGTGAAGTTGTGAGAAGTTTTCTCAATCACATTCCCGCTTTTTATTTACGGCCATTATATTCAAATGTTTGGATAAACATAAACAAAGGGCTGATGACATTTTGATGGCTTCTCGAACGTTTACACGATCCCTTTTATGTTGTTTTACTGGTTGAGGCGTTAAAGAAATCTTTCCTTTTATCGTACTAGCAATAAAAATATGATTGTTACTTTGGATTTTTGTCACATAAAAGTAACACTGAAATGGCCTAATATAGACTTAATTAAAAGTAGTAAAGTGTATTTTTATGGTTCCGTACGTCTTAATGAAAAAACGGAACCCTTAACGGAATTACTCGTGTGTTTGTCTCTTTCTGTCTGTCATAGCCATTTGTCAAAGCAATTTTACTTTGAATCTACTGGACCGATTAAGTTAAAGGTACAAATATGAATGTATGTGACTCAAACACGGACTTTTAATGTAAATAAATTAATTTTGAATATGGGGGTCACTTTTGGGGGACAAATTAGAAAACTTCCAAAAAGTTTTGCCAAGTGTACCGTGTTACATATCAAATAGACGACTTGTTCTGAAGATATCAATATATTTGAAATAACTTTTTAATAAATAGGTTTAAAGTTATGTAAGATAAATAATATGAGCATTTACCATTCCCCCACTCTTATCTCCGAAACTATTGAGCTCATTTACATACAACACCTAAACGGCTGAACGGGTTTCAATGAAAGTTAGGAAGGAGGATTGCTGTAACCTAGTTTAAAGCAAAGGCTATCTTGGTACTATTTAAATCGCCGTTTACTGACAGGTTTTACAATTTTAAAGAAGGTTGCATACCAATTTTAAAGTAGGTTGTTGGTTTGTGGTAGGTTGTATGTTGTATGTTGGTTGGTTGTAGCCTATAATGGTCCCATTGGTGAGACATAGGCCTCCTCTCGGTGAAAGGGAATGAGCCGTAATCCACCACGCGGGCTCAGGGCGGGTTGGTTAGATGTCAAATATCTTTAAATTTTGATTTCTAGGACATGCCGGTTTCCTCCTCACGTTTTCCTTCGCCGTTTTGAGAGCAGTGGTGATGAAATAATTTACACAAAGTAAAGTGCCCGCTTGGGTTCGAACCCCCGACCTACAACTCGTAATCGCGGCCGTTATCACTGGGCCACCATTGCTCTTAAAAATAGTTTAATCACATAGGATTTGGTACTCAAAGAAAAACTCACTATTAATGACTCACAAAACATAAGGCACATAGCAAACGAAAAACAAAAGACAGCTACACCTCTAGCTCAGTTCAGTCTAAGGGCCTGTGTACACCACGTTTTTTAAACGCGCCGTTGCAGCGAGTTTGTAGCAAAACAGACGCGAGTCAGACGCAGCCTGTAGACCTTCGGTAGGATAAAATCGCGTCGTCGACGCACGTTTCTAAAACGCGCGTCAACGGCGCCTTTAAAAAACGTGGTGTGCACAGGCCCTAATTGGTTTACTCTGCTTGACGATACAAAGTGAATAAGTAAGCTATTTATGCATATAGCAATCCTAGTGTTTTATCCTAACATTGTGATTACGATAATGCCAGCGATTATATACCGACAAACGCGAGCTTACAAGGATTAGCAGCAAGTCACGTACCAAATGCTTCGACACGCTTTGTGCATACAATAATACAAGACAAAGGCATGATGCATCCTCTATGAGCATAGACTCATAGATGATGCATTATGTCTCTGTACAATGCAGGCATTGATGCAGGACCATTATTCCACCAGGCTTTCGTATGCCACTTTGCGATGGAGAACAATTGGTGTTAAATTCCAATTAGTTGGAATCAACAAAATGGTTCATAATCAGCCTATAATATTCCTACTGCTGGGACACAAGGCCTCCTGTCTGTAAGAGGGAGTGGGCCAGTGCGGGTTGGCAGATGTCACATGTCTTCGAATTTTTGGTTCTAGTACATGTCAGTTTCCTCGCAATGTTTTCTTTCACCGTTTTGAGAACAGTGGTGATGAAAATTTACACACAGTAAACTGCCTGCTTGGGTTCAAACACACTACCTACTACTCGTAAGTCGCCGCCGTTACCACTGGGCCCAACTGATCTTCTACGTAAAAGCTACAAATACGTAAAGAAAAATAAACCCTAAAATAAATCCAAAAATATCATCAGACGGAAAGCATTTACCTTTCTAAATAGCTATTTTAATATGACAGTGAACCTTTTACCCACAATAGACCAACTTAAGTACGCTGAGGCTAATGACTTGAAAGTTTTTTGGAAGAAAAAAAGGTGAATTGGGAACAGGCGGGGCTCATTCCGAGTAATTCGGCGAAAGGAATAGATACAGGAGAAGGCAAAAAGATCGGGGACTTGGGGCTGATCTGAATAATAATAGTGCGGTTGCCTTTTGAGTAAAATGTTCTAAGGTTTCAAAGATTGTTTTTCCTCGTTTTTAACGCTGACTGTTTTAATTAAATGTCGAGAAGTTTACTGAAGAAGACATTTCAAAAACATGTTGCATGATTAAATTTTAGACAAAGCCAAGCGGGAACCATCGCCGTACTCAATAAAAATAATGTATAAGTAATTAAAAAATCGTTTTTTTTTCATAGTGGTTAAGGAAGTTATAAAAGCATCATAACATCACGCATGTAATCCCCGAAGGGTAAGGCAGGGGTGTACCTATACCTACTACTCCCACATTTTGCTAGTTATGTTTAAGTCCCAAGTAAACCTATTGCCATCAACTGGGCACAAATCCAGACTCCAGGCTGCTATTGAGAAATTCTATATGGAAAAACCCAATAACTTTTTGCCCGACCCGGGAATCGAATCCAGGACCTCATGCTTAGCAGCAGAGCTAGCGCCACTAGACCAAAAGCTCGCTAAATCAAAAAACCAATGACTATATAAAGTTGCAAATATTGCAAAGCTACGTACTCGTATCAGTATTAATGGATATCAGAAATACGAGTATATTCCCTATTCGCCTTCAAAATTCTTCTTAAACAAATCACACATACTTCATCAATGCTGAATGCGGCAGAACAATCACTTACTCGCTAACATCCCGGAGGAATCGCTGAGACCAGGACACGGTCCCGGATTAACCGCTCTGACCAACCTGTTGTGACCGGACAGTGTTAACATTATCCACTTATAGCATTACACGGTTAGGAAGCATTGGGATGTGGTTTAATTGTAAGATGCGGATATAAGGGCCAGCTTATGCGATTTGTTTGGTCCTTGTATGAATAATGAGGTAATCATACTTACATTATTAATGCAATTGTTTGTTGTGTTTGTGTTTAGAGGTATGAGAAATTTTAATAGGGTGTGAAGTTCACTCATACTTTATACAGGGTGTTACGGAAAGGGTATATCAATACAAACGGGTTGAAGAGTGTATCTGGTCTAGAATCTCTGTACAAAATTTCAGCTCAAAAGCATTAACTTAGAAAGTGCTTGATATTTTTTTATTTCGACATCACGGCGCTGCACTGGCGCGCGACAGCGTGATGTGCGTGTACTAGGCGCACAGACACACTACAGATAATGGATAATGACCCTCGTAGTGCGGTGACACGTTTGTTATGATTTCAATTTAACGAAACTATCGAAATAAAAAAATATTAAGGATTTTCAAAGTTACTGCTTTTGAGCTGAAATTTTGTACAGAGATTCTAGACCAGATACACTTTTCAACCCGTTTGTATTGATATACCCTTTCCGTAACACCCTGTAGAGAAGGGAGGATCCTCCGTCCAGACGGGTGTCGTGTCTGGTGGGCAACTGCTCGCGGGCTGTTGTAAATATGCTACTCACGCGGTAAACTTTGCGCGATGCAGGATTTTGCGTGACGTCAGAATGATGCGTAGTTCGCATGTGGCGCTGTAGATGCTACACAGATGTTTGATAGTTTTGATGCTCAAAATACTCAAAACATTAATAAATATAAATCCATTCATAATAATTGGGGAATGAATTTGTTTTTAATTTAGCACACAGGTAGAAAAATAATCTGAAATATTTACACAACATTTTCATTACATTGTGTAAACAAAAGGCAACGTTTTTTCCTAGCACCTAACGAAAACTCGATTTTAGTACGATCGGAAATTATATTCTAAATCTCACGCTGCGCTGGATGATCTTATGAGAGCAAAAAAGACGACACGATTAAAAATATTACTTAGCATTTAAGTAACTCAATCCACGAGAGAATAAAACGTTAAAATTAGAGATGCGCCGAGTACTCGTTTATTACTCGGTACTCGGCATACTCGACCATTTTGGTAGTACTCGGTTTGACTACCGAGGTACTCGAAAAGAAATCATAAACTTATAACTTGAACTGTTTACAATATTAATGTAGAATAGTAATTGTCATAAAAAACACGTTTAAAAAACGGACATAATTATTTAATCAGTCTCTAGTGGTAATAAATGTGCGGTTAGGTATAGATCTAAGTCTGTAGTCACTTTTCGGATCTTCACGCTGGTGCGGCGCTGTAGATGCTAATTGCCTCAAAGCAATGCCAAAAACTTGCTTGGCATTATTCTATAACATGTGAAGCATTTGATAGGTACGTTCCCAATACCTGCGTCAACTGAACAGAGTTACTCGACACTGTACTCAGTTCGGTAAACCTAATACCAAGCAATACTTGGTACTCGGTAAATCTTGTACTCGGCGCATCTCTAGTTAAAACCTTGAAAAGATTCAACACCAATGAATCTAAGCAAATAGCTCAGTCGTTCTCGACTCTGAAGAAAAATCATTATCACAACTTTTTCACGAGTCAACTGAAGAAAAGGTTTTTCTACTACTTGCATTTTTACTATTCAAACTAGATATTTTCTTTACTGCAAGAACAAGTCGGGTTTAAAAAAAAAGTATAAAAACAGGAAGAAAACCACAAAACATCGGAAGGAGTGAAAACCTCGCACTTGAAACAGTTTCTTAATTATATTTACTTTAGAAGAGAACTCTGCAACTGGAGTGAGGCCAGAAAATAAGCGGGTGATCGTAATTATTAAAAAATAGGTTGTTCTACTTTTGAGCTTAAAAACTGTGGTTACGAACTTATTTTGGCGGCCGTCCGAGTGGATGAAAAACGGCTAAAAGTTTGTAACGCATGGAAAATTGAGTATATACTGCGGCCAGAATTATATTTCATGTATAAATTGACTTCACTACTTTTAATGTTAGTTAGATCTAGATTTTGTATAAACTGAAAAACTGGTCCTGGTCCCTCCAAATAATAGGCAAGTACAGTCAAGAAATTAATATTCGTTCAGCCAACCTGTCTTCATCATATTATAGAAAATTTGCCAATAGTACTTGATCGCAATGGAATAGTTACTAATAGTCATTGGATGAACCGCATGGTTAATTATTAAACTTGTGGAGGTGTATTACCTAATCATTTGCTAACCTAGCCTTTTAATTTCTCTTTACTATCAACTTAATAAAATCATAAATTCATTCATTTACCGATAGACAACGCACTGCCTCAATCACCGGGGTTTACAAGCATGTTTGCACAAAAGTTTGTTGTCCTAGGGAAATAATCCATTCCACTTTGCCCCACCAGTGGGGCGGCCAGTGGGGCAAAGTGGAATAATCCAAACCGAGCACTAATAGTAAGATTTTTGAAAATTCACACCTTAAAGCTGCCTGTCCAGCGGAGCGGGGCGAGGCTGCGGAGCGGAGAAACGGAGAAATATTATCCAATAGGAAAATTGGACAGAGGAGGAGCGGAGATTTTGTGCAATCCTATTGGTTAATATTTCTCCGTTTCTCCGCTCCGCTGCCTCGCTCCGCTCCGGTGGACAGGCAGCCTAAAGGGATTAAATAGGCGATGAAAGATTCCATGAAATTGCTTATAGAAACATCCCATCGGGCACACGGCTTGTCTACATAATACATTATAGGTGACGAGACGTTGGTGGCCCATCAGCGTAATGTTGCTTGCCTGTCGGTCTTCTACAGACTGTACTTCAGAGAGTGTGTGCAGGAGCTCCACGACCTGATCCCACCATCGCCCTTTTACCACCGGACAACCAGACGTACTGCAGCGTACCATCCACACTTGGTTGATATCCCGTTGATATTCTGAGCACGCTCGTTCCATCATAGACCTAATCCACCGCTTTCTATCTGGCGTGATCGGGGTTAAGAGTGGGCCCATCTAGCAATAAAAAAAATACAATTCTTCAATTAATTTAACTGACAGACAACTCACAGCATGACTTGCTATGTCTGGAAGCAAAAAAATTTGCTCTGAAGTAAATTTTATAAAAGGGGTGAATTTAAAAAAAATATCACGGCACTTTTTTTGGAAAATTCCCCCTAATATGATAAAATAGGTGATAATAGATTGTTCGGTCATTCGTCAAAAGCCTAGCATAACCAAAGTATAACGTTCCCACTGCTGGGGCACAGGCCTCGTGTCAATTATCTATGTATATAAAATTCAAAATCCTGACCGACTGATAATATCAATGCACAGCCAAAACCGCTGGTGCGGGATTGTCCGAAAGGGTTACCGCTACCCGGAACATAAAAGGCTAAGGAAGGAACACGGATGGGTTTTAGTCAGTAAGAGTCTGACAGTCCCTTCCGCTCCACCAAAAAGCCTAAACCGCTGGTCCTAGAGACATGACATTTGGAGGGCGTGTTCTTAGTGAAAAGTAGGTATCCACTAAGAAAGGGTTTTTCGAAATTCCACCCCTAAGAGGGCGAAATGGGGGAGGGTGAAATTTCACGCGGACGAAGTCGCGGGCAGAAGGTAGTATTTTATATGACGCCAATTTCCAAGCCCCAAACATTTATTTTCAGCTCAATGTGAAGAACGAACAATTACTCCAGGCACTTCAGTCACTGGTGTAATGGAATTTCGAAATTGAAGAAAACAATATGGCGTTTGAACACTTCATGTGCACGTGTCATTTAATACTTTGATTTGACTTCTCAATAAATGAAAGTATAGATAGTAAAGAAGGTAATATTATTAAATATCTTTCTTTTTTCCTGTTACTAAGACTCCACTGTCCGTCTGTCTGTCTGTCACCAGGCTGTATCTCATGAACCGTGATAGCTAGACAGTTGAAATTTTCACAGATGATGTATTTCTGTTGCCGCTATAACAACAAATACTAAAAACAGAATAAAATAAATATTTAAGGAGGGCTCCTATACAACAAACGTATTTTTTTTAATATGTAATGTTAAATATTTTACGGTGGTACGGAACCCTTCGTATGCAAGTCCGACTCACACATAGCCGGTTTTTTCTGTTCCTTGAAAGTACCGCAATGAAAACAAAACCAATGGTCACATACTAACCTTTGTTTGCGTGTTGAAATCCTCATGGATGTTCTCCGCCTTGGGGGGTTGGAGGGGTCTGTCAAGCTCTTAAACCACCTCGTCACTTTTGGCGGAACCTAACCTAAGTTAACTAATTATAATAGTCACTATCGGTAGACGCAAACATGAAAACAGAAAAATAATACAGAAAAATAAAAACCGAGTGTACTTATGACCACACGACTGAAGTGAAACTTCAAACGTATTTGGCTATGAGAGGAAGAGAGAATGAAAATGTGCGCGCGCACTGCTTTCTCTTGCTTATATCCCCCACTCAACTCCCGTTCGCCTCGCCCGATCACACTTTTCGTAACGCTTACTTCACGCGTTCGCCAGCTTACTCCCCAAGTCAAGCGTGCGTAAAGAAGTTTCACTTTAATAAATTACTTAAATATTAGATACGTATAATAAGTTACCTATTAAAATCACCTCTAAACAGCATAAATCAAAACATGGGCAAATAAGATGAAGTGAGGTGAACATTTTTTCCAGGAACTCCCTACGGCCTTTTACACATTATGCCGGGGCTGTGGCGGCGCCGCAGCCGCCGCGGTGCCGCTATATTGGTTGCCCTTGGATTTGTATGAACCCTTGCACACGGCGCTGCGGCGGCGGCGGCGAGTTTTGATAGGTCTTATCAAAACTCGCCGCCGCCGCCGCGATGCCGTGTGTGGGGGTTCATACAAATCCAAGGGTGACTGAAGCAGCGGCGCCGCGGCGGCGGTGGTGCCGCTGCAGCTGCGGCATAATGTGTAAACGGCCTACCTCCTAATACGGGACTGCAAATAAATGAACATTTTAAAATTAAAAGATTTACAAGAATCAGAAATCATTGGCATAAAAAGGTCTCTGGTCATGTCGGAGGGACACTCAGCAAAGGCAGGAGTGGGTTTTAGCCGCTAAGAGTCCGGCACTGCCCAGATTGGTTCGTAACTGAGGCAGTCTGGGCTTCCATGAGGATTTTCCACTCCTGCTAAAAAAATTGTCACTATCATCTGCCTAGCCTTTGCTAATTATATTCCCGTCTTGATGGTGCAGGTCAATGGTGCATACGGTAGAACGGGCCCCGGGTTGGCTTCCAGTTTTATCGGTTGCTGCTGTATAGGTAACAAGGCACCAGTATTTTACATGGAGTGTCCGACTGTCTTATCTCCGCAGATCAGTTACTGGGTCATCGTCATCTGCCTAGCCTTTTCCCAACTATGTTAGGGTCGGCTTCCAGTCTAACCGGATGCAGCTGAATGCCTGTATTTTATATGGAGTGACTGCCTATCTGATCAGTTAATGGGTGACTAATTAATAATAAATTGGGCAGGTCGAGAAAGTAGTTACCGTCAACTATAGAAATTCTAGTTTTTGCCCCAGGCTCTGCCCGCGAGATTGGAAATTATCCCACGGGAACGTAGTACCGAAATAACCTAGCACCCTAATTGCGTAACACACTATCAATCGGAATCTAAATCATTTTGAAGCCTATCGCTAATCCATTGCTTCATAAGTTCGAAAAATGTATCTGCTCAACACGTAAATAACGCAATGAATGTTGTTGAACTGTCAAAATGAAACCGATTCCGATTGAAAAGTGTTACGCAATTGCCCTGCTGATCATAGTCTACTTGTGTGCTAATTTTCTTTCATTGAAATCCGTTCAGCCGTTGAGGCGTGAAAAGGTAACAGCCAGACAAACTTTCGTATTTCTAATATTAGTTTGGATGTAACAACAAAAGGTTCATGCGTCGAGATTAAAGTCAAATTGTGTTATAGCTTTCATTTCACTGGACGTCTCTCAGTCTGGAACTGGAAAATTTTCGCTTGGCGGCAGGCATAGGTACCAATGAAAGTACTCTTTCAGACGTTGCACAAGGAGTTGTCTTAGGAAACCTAAAACATGTCCATGTAAATCCAAGATTAAAATCTTGGATTTATTTAATACTAGCTGTGGCCCGCGGTTTCACCCTTATAAGTCTCGATCCCGTAAGAATATCGGAATAAAAAGTATCCTATGTCCTAATCCAGGTCATGGTCTACTAATGTGTACTAATGTATTCAGCAGTTTCTGCAGTGAAGGCACGTTAAGCCGTTGGTCGCGGCTGTCATTCGTGGATCTTTGACAGTCGTTACGGGTAGTCAGAAGCCCGAAAGTCTGACAACCAGTCTGACCAAAATGGGTATCGCATTACCCAGTAACTGGGTTGTGGAGGTCAGATAGGCAGTTGCTCCATGTAAAATACTGGCATTTAGCTGCATCCGGTTAGACTGGAAGCCGACCCCAACATTGTTGGGAAAAGGCTAGGCAGATGATGACTAAGCTGGATGCTGGTTCTTTTGCAGACTTTATAATATTTTGATTACCGTGCACAAGGTTTTAATCGTTTCTCAAGCTATGAAATCTAAACTAATATTATAAAGAGGCATAAATTATTATTTTTTTTGAAGTGAAAACTTCTTTAGCGGCTTTGCACACTTTTTGTAATGGGGAAAAAATGTTAAACTCGCGTCAGGACATCGCGTCAGGACACGTGACCGTCAGGAGAGATTTCCCCCCCCCCCCCTCCCCCTCTTTCTACGGCGGGCGCCAACCGAAGTGAACCAAGTGAGACACGATAATGGA
Source organism: Amphipoea oculea (assembly GCA_945859645.1). Taxonomy (NCBI): domain Eukaryota; kingdom Metazoa; phylum Arthropoda; class Insecta; order Lepidoptera; family Noctuidae; genus Amphipoea; species Amphipoea oculea. Next base: position 18,179,263 of record OX243864.1, on the reverse strand, counting down.
CGGATGGATGGATGGATGGATGGACGGACGGACGGACGGTGACGGTGTGACGGTGATGACGGTGACGGTGATGGTGACGGTGACGGTGACGGTGTGACGGTGATGACGGTGACGGTGACGGTGTGACGGTGATGGCGGACGTGGATGTGGATGGATGGATGGACAGCTGATGGCTCGACTGTCTGTGTAGTAGCCACACTGCTGTTTATTCGTAAAATTCGTGTATATAAAGTGTTTTAAATATGGAAATTGAACAAAGTGCATCGATTAATGAAAAAAGTGACGCAGAAATAGTGAAAAAAAATTAGTTACCTATATTAATTCAATTCATAATTGATTTATTTCAACATTAATATTCAAGTTTTCACTTCTGCCGGCACTCCCGGAGTGCAACCCGTCTTTTTTTTTTTGAATGAGTTTACAATATTTATTCTTTGTATATTTACATAATTTAAAAAGCTAACAATCAATTCTGAAAATACTGATCCGATTTTGAAAATTCTTTCAATGGCATAAAGTTTCACTATTGCCGAATGACACGGCGGTGTATGTTTTATAGTATAATTGACTACCACGCGGGTGAAGTCGTGAGCAGTAGGTAGTGCTATTCTATACAAATCTCATCGTGAAACCTTAGGTGAAGCAGTGGCGTGCATTGGTTTTCAGAATAGGTAGGCACTAGGCCGAGTCTAGTCTAGGCAAACGCGGTCACTAATCAGAAAAAAAGTGAGGTCAAAAGTGTGGTTATTTGAGTAGGCATGCCTACTAAAGGGTGATAAATTGCGAAGGTCGAACGTCATGGTATTATGTGAGAAACCTACGTACTTTTAATTTGGTCGTATTAAACTTGAACGAGTAAAGACCAATGACGATGTGCTAATAGTACGGGAGCCGAGCAGGCCGTCTGGCGACTGCCTACTGGCGCGCGTGTTTGTATGAAGATTTTATTTTTTGTTAGGTATGATAATTTAGCGAGTTTCTTAATAGTGGGGCACACACACTAAAAATGTAATTGACAGGCTTATGGTGATATATTGAGGTAGACACTGCTTATATGCCCATATGCAATGCACGCCACTGAGGTGAAGTGACATTAAAGTTAGCTGTCAGTACACCTAATGCTAGGGAGTGGCACTATTAACAGCTCGATTTTTACAGAATAGCACTACAGAAGCTGGTTGAGAAATAATATCAATGAAGGTGAAATATGACAACCGCATCAAATAACACATGCGTGATCATACCCGAAAAAGCAAAACTTTTTACACCTCAAAAGGTGACACGTAATAACTTTCATAATATAATTATCTCAACTAGGCATAAAAAAAACTTTTATAATCTCATTTGTATTCATAGACCTGTACCTACATATGAGCTCATTCATGAGAAGTACCTAATTCATATGAACTGACGAAAAAGGTCGAGATTTATGTCGAAAAGTTCTTTAGTGACGAAAAAGGTAGTTGTGATCCGAGCTTGTTACATAACTTTGAATTTTGATGAGCTGTCGTTAGTGAACTCCCGGATGAGCTGATACCTAATGATAATGAGTTAGAAGTTTCGCATTTTGGACATTACATAGCAAAAAAAAAGAAAATATAAAAGAAAAAAAAATACGTTTATTTGCAGAAAGACATGGCACAGAAAAAACACGAACCAAAAAAGAAAAAGTTGGGGGCAAATATGCTTCACATCCACGCAAAACTGCAATCGCTCAGCATAATGCTGTGATCCTATGCGACAGCCGGCATTGAGTTCATCATCTCTGCCGAAAGAAGACATTATCTGGACAAACCTTCCCGAAGCATCCAGTGCAACGATTTCAACGGATCCCTGCGGCTTTCCGCGATTCATTGTTTTACCTTATGGGTACAATAATACCTACGCTGCTGTGCTGTGTTATATCGATAAATAAAACCTCGAAGATAGACAGTCGCTCCATGTGAAATACTGGTATTCAGCTGCATCCGGTTAGACTGGAAGCCGAAGTGTTAGGAAGAGGCTACGCATGCCACCTCGAAGACTGAAGCCGCGAGATCCGATCAATGAGTTTCTTCGTGTAGATCCTATAACAGGTTCGATTAAAGGAAAAAAAAAATTGCTAAGTAAATGCTAGCTTGAAGTTAACAGTAATTCTGTAACTTCAACCGAAGAAGTATAAGGTATAGTGGGGTAAGTTTGGCGCTGGATTAGACCGTACAAAAAGGAAATATATAACTCGTTCTCCTTTCATTAGTATTGATTTGTCTAAAGGAATATTTATGCAACTTTGTTTATCAATGAACACGGGAAGTTATAACGACATTTAAACAGATCTTTTACATTTTCAGCACAATTAATGTTTTTAGGGGTTATAAGAACTAGCGGGGTAACTGCGTAACACACAATGACGCGACTCAGGCCTCTTTGAGAGGGAGTTGGCTGTACTTAATTTAACACACGGGCCCAATGAGGGTTGGTAGATATCTCGTGTCTTCGAAGTTGTGGTCCTAGGATATGCGAGCGTTTTCTCACGATGTTTTATTTCGCCGTTTTGAGAGCATTAGTGATGAAATTATTTACACAAAGTAAAGCGCTTGCCTGGGTTCGAACCCATGACTCGTAAGTCGGCGCCAACACCACTGGGTATAAGTCAATTAAATAGGTACTCCGAGGTCCGGCCCTCACCGACTTAATATTATTCAGCCAATCTTGTCAACCAAAACGCTTTATAATTAAAGCGTTGAATCAATTTATTTTATAATTTAAAGTAAGTAATTAATTCAATTCAAAGAATATTCTGCGAAAGTAATTAAGAAAATTATAGACAGAAACGTAATTTTATTATTAACGGAATTTTGTAAAGTAGGTACCTACATCAAAGGAAATAATTAGTTTTTTTTTATGGTTAAAGAAATTTATTTCTCAATAAGAAATTACAGAGATTTCACTTACTTGAGAACATATTTGAAACTTACATTATATTCTATGAACTTTGACACATAAAAACTAAGCAGCTATGGTTTTTCTTAACAACAAAATCATGTACGCAACAAGTTAATAACATTTCACTTCGTAGGTAAGCAAATAACATCAACGAGTACAGAAATTATAAAACTATTTCAATCCACCCGCAAAAGAAATAATTACCGTCGCGAATATTCATAGTAGATAAGGAATGCGAACCCGGTGCCACAATAAAGACACGCAACAGTAAGGCAAGTCTGTTTATGGTAGTAATGTTTGATCATGTAGTATGTGATTTTTTAATTTAGTTTTGAAAATATTAAACGAGTCCGCATTCTTTACCTCTTTAGGTAGTTTATTTTTTTTGTTATAGGAAACTTCAAGTGATATCTAATACGATTACTTCAATCATTTTAAGATGAGAAAATGCTGGTCTCTGTGGATTTTTTTTATTAAGTTTTAGAATAGAGTAGAATATCTTAATTTTTTAAATAAAATACTAGCTGCGCCCCGTGGTTTCACTCGCATAAATGTCGATCTCGTGGAAATATCGGGATAAAAAGTAGCCTATATGTTAGTCCAGGGTGTCGGCTACCTCTATACAAAATTTTATCAAAATTGGTCCAGCCGCTTGAGCGTGAGGAAGTAACAAACATATAAACACACACACTCACAAACTTTCGCCTTTATAATATTAGTGTGATGGTACAAAAAAGTTTAAAAGTGATTGGAAGTTAGTTGCCTGTACATCCATCTCTTTGTTTGTATGTCGGTTGTATTAATTGTATCCGGGTATATGAGTAAGTTCATTGTACGGGTTAAACTGCGTGCAGCAGCTAGTTCTAAATGATGACGTCAATAAATAAACAATACAAAGAAAACACTATATAATATGTATATTAAACAGTATTACATACTCACCCGTAGACGTATGATGTCCGACCCGGTGACGCAACGTTGGAAAATCCCACTTACCGGATAACGTGCTCAGCTTGCTGAGGGAAGTAGCACGCATTCTGCGGAGAATCGAGGCACTGCTTTTGGCATGACAGCCGTCAATCCTAGCCTCAGCAAGCATCTCGGAGGCGCTACAAATACGCGGCAACCTCGCCAGCATCCTGAACACGTTGTTATATATACTTCTATGTACTAATAAATAAACCTGAAGAGTTCGTTTGTTTCTTTGTTTGTTTGAATATGTTAGAAAATGGGGTACAATCTATTAGTAAGTCTATACCCAAATATAAAGCTTTAAATATCAGAATAGTTAGTTATTTAATATGTGTCAAAGTAACTGTGAATATTATATGTAGGGAAAGGATTTTATGAAATAAAGCACAGAAAGACAAGCTAGACATTTATTTCAATTTAGGCTTGACAGTAATTAATCAGAAAGTTAGTTGTCCGTCCCAAATCTAGGTCATCATGGAGAAGAAGGACAAGAAAGTCCATGGAAACAGAATAAAAGTATTCTATTAAGAAATGTCTTATATTGCCATATCATTACTTTAAAAACAATTGAATATCTCTCGGACAATGGTCCAAGATAACTCAGAATAATAGCAACATAATAACAATAGCTAGGAATATTCCATTATACACTGTAAAACATTGGCAATATTGGCCATATTATAACATATACAGAACACCATAGTTATCAGCAAAAATCAAGATAATAATATCAATTAACTTACATGACATCTGGTCGATCTATTCCACATAATAACGTCACTAGTACTAATCAACTGACTGTAGGCCGGAGCTCCGTTCTGCTTGATGTCTTGAATAATAATAATTCCCGCCACTCGGAGCTTCCCCCTTTTATAGTCGTGAACAAACAACTTTGACGTTTCTATCTACCGTCATTCAAAATATGAACGACATAAAAGGTGGATATCCGTTTGGAATATTTTCTATGTTTTGCTACATTATTCCTTATTACTTTAACTAGTTTACTTTTACAGACATGTTTTAGATTATGCAAAACATTACTATTTTATCAAGTTTTAACAGTAAAATGATAACAATAACCTATAATTAAACGCATTTATCTCTGGAACTACGCGTCGGATTTGTAAAGTTGTTTTAGCATTTGATAGCCCAGTTCTTGAGGAAGGCTATAGGCTATTTAACATTACCCTAGGAACCTTAGGAGCTGAAAAAAAAGCAAAGAAGTCAGAAAAAACGATAAAGGAAAACAAAAGATCGAGGGATGCGATGCGACGGGGTGGGTCGGGGTGGGTCGGGGTGGGTCGGGGTGGGTCGGGGAATAAGAAATTACACGCGGACGAAGTCGCGGGCAGAAGCTAGTGCTATAACAAAACAGTTACGAACAAAAAAAGAGATAAAGCCTTAGATATTAAAATAAAAATGTTTTTCTCTTTAATCAAAAACGGAGGAATCAATAAGAGCTATTTTGCATAAACCTTTGATCAGGTCGACGTCGTGACGAAGATCATACTTTTTTAATATAAGATTCTTTTTCAGAGACGTTTATTAAAAAAATATTTTTGACTAAGATTTTGATTTGAATTGTAAATTATACAAAAACATAGTAAGTTGGAAAAATTCTTTATTAACATAAAACATTTACAAAGCTGTAGTACTTAAAATAAAGTAACAGTTACACTAATACAGGGTGTTACAGAAAGGGTATACTCGTATCAATACAAACGGGTTGAAGAGTGCTGGTCTAGAATCTATGTACAAAATTTCAGCTCAAAAGCATTAACTTTGAAAATGCTTAATATTTTTTTTATTTACAGCTTAATATATTTTTTTTTTATAACCAGGGAAAAATGTTTTTCTTGGATGCTCCTGGTGGAACAGGAAAAACATTTGTTACCACTGAGATACTTGCAGAGGTCAGGAGGCGAGGCAAAATTGCTATTGCTGTAGCGTCGTCGGGAATCGCTGCCACACTGCTTCCGGGTGGCAAGACAGCACATGCCATGTTTAAAATTCCCATCGATTTAGAGAGCGCCGAAACGCCTGTTTGTGGTGTGTCACGTAACAGCGATAAGGGACACGTGCTCAAGGATTGCTTTCTGATCTTATGGGATGAGTGTACGATGGCCAATAGGAAGGCAGTTGAGGCCGTGGACAGAACCCTGCAGAACATCCGCAGGAACGAACATTTGATGGGTGGTGTCACAGTTCTGTTCAGTGGCGATTTCCGGCAAACGCTTCCCGTGGTGACACGGGGATTGAGGGCTGACGAGGTGAATGCTTTGTTGTGGTCACGAGTTCGTACGCCGCGCTTGACCATTAATATGAGAGCTCGGCTCGGCGGCAATGCACGTGCTCAAGAATTCTCCGATGTCCTTCTAAGTCTTGGCGAAGGAACTCTACCAAAAGAGGTGGTGCTTCCAGACTCTCTCGGTAGAGTGGTATCCAGCTTAGAAGAACTCATTCGCTGTGTGTACGGGGACATTAGTCGTATACCGCACCAGCAGAATTCTTGGGTGTGTGAGCGGGACATTTTGACGCCCAAAAATGATCAGGCTGCAGCAAGTAACGAATGCATTCTCTCGGAAATTGAGGGGAATGAAGTGGTCTTCACCTCGATAAACACTGTTGTCGAGCAAGACCACGCCACACATTATCCCGTGGAATTTCTGAACTCCCTGTCAGCAAGTGGACTTCCAGCGCATACCATCAAGCTGAAGGTCGGTGTCCCGATTATGCTTCATCGGAAGCTATCTCCTCCGAAGTTGTGTAACGGGACCCGCCTTGAAGTCATCTCGCTCCACAGACACACCATTAAGGCGAAAATTCTTACGGGTTGTGGCGTCGGCGAGGCAGTATTTATACCACGCATTCCCCTCATACCTCATAACTTCCCGTTCCAGTTCAAGCGCGTACAGTTCCCCGTGAGTGTTTGCTTCGCGATAACCATCAATAAGTCGCAGGGGCAGACACTAAGGGCAGCGGGTGTCGACCTCAGGACGAGTTGCTTCTCACACGGGCAACTGTACGTCGCTTGCTCCCGCGTCACCAGTCCTGACTCTCTTTACATTTTGGCACCTGGCAGCCTAACTACCAACGTAGTTTATAGGGAAGTGTTGTAAGGTATGATACCTTTGTACGTATTTTTACTCTTTTGTGTACTGAAATGTATTCCTGAATTATTTTCTCTTCAGTCACATCTTATGACTGAACTCGGCAGGATTCCCATATAACTCTCTTCACTTGCTTCGCTTGCAAAAAAAACTTATATTTTAATGCTATTTTAAAAGTAGTTTTCTTATAATGCTATATCGACACTGGCATCTTAGGTATTTTTGGTGCTGTAGAGCCTTCACGCAGACGACGTCGCGGGCAGCAGCTAGTAGAAAATAAAATAATAAAAATGCTTAGCTGCAAAATACTTAACTACGCGCTCAAACATAGTAAGTAAACGCTTGCAAAATGTAAAGATATATTATCTATATTTCAACATAACACGTTCGAATTGCTGAGTATATTCATAATGTCAAACAATGTTAAGCAAATTATTTAATTTTTTCTTTTTCCTTTTGTTAATTATTATAGTCACTTTTAATTTTATTGTGAGTAATGTGTCAACAATCGCATTTTACTTATTGTTGATAGCTATATTTGTTTAAGTTTTTCTTTTGTTTTCTCTCGCTACTTTCTAGTTAACCCAGCTTATTCAATGCCGTGAAACTCTGTTATTGGCTTAAGTCATAATTGACATCATCTCGCTATCACTGAGCCATGTCTGCAGACTGTAAGATGCTTTAACTTTGTCGCAACATTCATTGATAGTGGGGTGAACATTCATAACTCATGTAATTTAATTATAAGCTGTTGAGTTTCCATATAAATAAATAAATAAACTTCGTAGTATCTAATAAATATAATTAGGTTCATAAACTCACGCCTCCTTTCCATGAGGGAAGGCAGAAACTATATAACTCCACCTGCTACGATCCTTACATACTCCTTTTGCTTGATACATACATCTGAAGGCCAATTCTCGTAACTTAAAACGTTCAAAATCTAGTCGCAGTCTCATCTCGGCATGTACTAATAATACACTCGGCGAGAAACAAATATCAAAAACTTGTCAAAATGTAGGGAAATTAGAAGTATTTTTTGACAGATTGAGACTGAGATCAGAGGGGCAATTCTCGTCACAGTCTGATCTCAGTCTCAAACTGTCAAAAATACGTCTAATTACCTACATTTTGACAAGTTTTTGACATTTGTTTATCGCTGAGATGAGACTGCGACTAGATTTGAACGTTTTAAATTACGAGAATTGGCCTTCTGGCTGTGAACGTTATAAAAATTACGAGAACGGGCCTCTGGTCAAACAGGGACACCGGTTGCGAGTACCACGCACCTGACCTTTTTGAAGAATGTTATCTATAAATTCTAATTATTTAATTGGATACGTGATATTTTACTTTTTAAGGTTCCGTATCGACCCTAAGTCTCCGCTGTCTGTCCGTCCGTCTGTCTGTCAGCGGGCCATATCTTATGAACCGTAATAGGTAGACAGTTGAAATTTTCAGTGTGTATCAATTCTATTCCCGCTATAACAACAAATAATAAAAATAAAATAAAGGTAAAAATTAAAGGGGGTTCTCATAAACGAAATGTGTCTATTTCGGCGTTTTTTGCCTTGTGGTACGGAACCCTTTATTTGCGAGTCTGACTTGCACTTGGCCGGTTTTTCTTTAATTTCTTTTCTGATCACATATAGCGAGGTGAGTTCTAGGGATTATATAGTCTTTATAATTACGCTAATATATTCAGAGGACTACCTGAAATTTAAAGAACGATCATCTAACGATGATCTTTGACAGACAACTTTCTCGTATGAAGAAAACTTTTCCGCGATAATAAAGTGGTAGTTGTTAAAAGTACCTACAGCAAAACGGAACTAGATTAAACCAGAAATTTAGCCAAATAGCATTACAAAAAAATACTCCTATACGTCTTAGAAAAACACTAACAACAATCATCCAAAGAAGTTTTGTATTTTGCCCCTTGGGACTGGAACTTGGGAGAAAATATTTCTCTCCTAGCTTTATTGTACCTTTATCGAGCTGGTTAGGACTACTCTACTCCACACTCTCTCTCTACTCTACTCTATTCTACTTTTTTGCGTTGCAAATGGCTCTTTTGATTAGAAATAAGTTAGGAGGGAGGAACTGATAATATAATTAATTTACCTGTAAACTAGACACCTTTTTTTACCTTTACTACCAGCGGCCTATTTAACCGGTCAAGGGTCGCGGTTCGGCGATCGGCGACGAAACAATAGAAAATCAATTGTGTCTCATTAGCGGCGCTTGACAGTCTAATAAAACTACAGGTGACAGATGACAGGTGACATTACGACAATCTTGAAAGTTTTTTCATAGTTTTCTTTTTTTTTGCTGTCATGAACATGTGATAAAAATGTGATTTTTTGTCAAATATTTCACAATGGCACTTTTATTAAGTATTTTTATTTTATTTTATTTGAAAAAAAAAAACTATATTACATTATCAGTAAGGTACATTATATAAAACAAAATCAATGTAATAACCACAACATTATACTATGATGAGGAACAAAGAAGTATATTCTATGATGACGATGAGATGAGGAAGTATGTTATCACAAACTATTTTTCTGTGCGTTATGTTGTGGGAGACATCTCAGTTGAATAGAACTATATGTATTAATTAAAAGTTGCAACGAAAAATAAACTATTAATCAAAGAAATTATGATTAAAAAACTCTATTTCAAACTTTCCTAGAAAATCCAATAGAAATATTCCCCAAACTTGATTTAGGTACGAATGAAAATTAAATTTTCATCAAGCTACGGAGCCCCGTTTACTTTGAACCTGTATTTTTCGAGCGGAGAAAATCGGAACGTAAACATTTTCGCTACGATTATATTCGGCTGTAAAATAGGAAATTGTCCAACGAGTTTTTTCCTTAGTTCCTTTCGCGGCCATCTGCCAAAAATAGCGTTTATGAGAGATGAGAAAATATTCCGCCTTGAGCCTTCGCTAAGCCGCTGGACCCCAATTTTGCTTGAATCCGACTATCATTCAAATATTTAGTGTTGCGTTTTCAGACGGCTGGTTCTGTCAAAGAAGAATGTTCTCACTCAGATAATTTGGTTTTTTGTGAGGTATTTTTTTCAATGTGATCTTAAATTTCATTGTTCTAGAATTGAGAAATACATTTTGGTGCTATCTATCTGTATCAAAAATAATATGATTACGTCAACGCAGGGCAGGTATTTTATTATTATTTCTTTGCTCAATACAGATATTTTTCTGTAAACATCTATCTACTTAGAGGTTTTCTATTTTCAGAGCCAATCAAATATTCAGAAAACAAACAGACTTAGAAAAGTGCAATTTTTTACTATGAAGCCGTTCTGGACCTAAAATCAATAATATTTTATCCGAAGTAAAAACTCACTCCCAATGAACCACTTTCAGAAAGGTTTTTTTTTTTTATTGTTAGTGGATGCTTCTGCTTATCCTCCTGATGTAATCCAATAGTCGTATTTTAGGTCATATAGCGGTGCAGGAAAACATTGGCATGTCCTACTACCAAATATTCGAAGACTCGTGACATCTACCAACCAGCATTGGGGCCTGGACCCGCGTGGTAGATTACAGCCTACTCCCTCTCCAAGAAAGGAATTCCTTGAACAGGAAAAGGACAGGAACATAAAAACGCACGCAAAATTATCCTCGTTTCTCAGAAATGTGGAGACATGACTTTGTGTAGGGTAACAAAGCTATACAAATTAAGCCAACCCACCCTTTTACCTTAGAAAAAGTAAGAATGTAATAAGCCCGGGGGATCCACTGGCCAGGGTAAGCGTCCCCGGCATGCAATAATATGGTATGTGGTAATATATTATTATGTCGTGTAGTTCGTGTCTGTGGCGTCTTATAGTGAGAAATTATAGGACAACTTTTTCGTAGGTCCCATAGTTCACGCGGATGACGGGGACGTACTGCGGGGAAATAAATACGTTTATATCAAATTTGAGCAGTGGTGGCTCGGCAGAAATGGCCGCGACTTTTTAGCTGTCGCAGGTTCGAACCCAGGCGAGAGGTGAATGCTTATGGAACACCGCGGTGGTTTTAGCCGATAAGAGTCCGGCATGCCCCTCTGTCACCCCCATGATAGAGGAAGTCCATGAGGACATGAGGATTCACCGCGAGAAAAAAAAAATAAGGTCCGAATCCAGGCGGGCACATTACTTTGTGTAAATTATCTCATCACCACTACTCTCAGAACGGTGAAGGAAAACATCATGAAGGGAAGCATGTCCTAGAAGCAAAAAGTCAAAGATATGTGGTGTCCACCAATACGCACTGTGCCCGTGTGGCCCTTCCACCCTCTCACAGAGAGACATTGGCTGATTATGCTATACCTAAAGGAGTTTTCGTATTATTGCGAGCTACCAAGATTCGATTTGACAATAACGAATCTAATTAAGGGGATTACAGGACCTACAAGCAAAAAACGCAAGTTTTAGAAGCAATAAAAGTATATCCTCCTGAGTCCCTGTGGTCGTTATAACGGACAAATTATCGTAGGAACCGACGAAATAAGGTGTAGCGACGATTTTTAAACGAAAAACTAATATGTGTGTTACAAAGTACGTCCGGTTATTACAAATGGCAACCGTGAATAATGTCAGGACTTTATGACTTACGAGATAATTTGTCCATTATAACGACCACAGGGACTTAGGAGGATATGATCGGCTACATTAAATAAAATCAGAAAAATATATGATATTTTTCAGGATATATACTAGGTAGATACAGTGTGTTGAAAACATAATACAACTAATTAGATACGATAGAAAAAATCATGAAGATACCTCTAAAAACTTTCTTTTTACAATGAAAACCATATTAATATACATACAATCATTCAAATTTTTTGGCAGATTATTCTACAAGCAACATACTAAAGCATTATTGTTTTCATTTTTTTGGTCCTAACAATATACTTGTGGTGTTCACTGTAATCTACCATTAGGGGCTTATGGTTTAGGAATAAAACGACCGAATTATCAGTAAGTACACAACCACCCAAAGGGAACGTCCTGTCGCGCCAACGGCTAAAGTAAAAGTGACAGCTCCAGTGTTACCAGTGAGTTGAGTCTACATTTAATAGTACATCACAATACTTTTTTGTAAATAGATAATTGCGTCATATTTTGCAATAAATTACCAATGTTGTGTCATCGCGCTTCTCTTTCTTTTCTATGCAGTCCGATAGTGACCGCGCTTTAGGTCATGTAGTCCCAAGATCTCCTATTACATACAAACTCATAGTTCTAATTAATAAAAAAATACAGATTGTTTTTTGTTAAATTATGTGCAAGCATAATGGTTAGATCTCACTGAGAGGAGGCCTGTGCCCCAGCAGTGGGAACAACATAGGCTGATTATGTGATATGGTTAGATTGATTTGTCTTATGTACGTTAAATTCGTTCAGATTGACTTCATCAAGTAGTAGCCTAAATAAAAGCTAGATTATTTTTTATTTGGATTGCCGACAGGGCTTACACAATTACATGCACGTTAACATAAACAGGGATACATACAAATGTGCGCTTCCAATTATAGGAGACCACATCATTCACTTATTATCTAGGTAGGCACAACAACTCTGTCAAGGATGTAAACCACAATATCTATGATGAAAAAAAAAATGATGATGATGATCATTAAAATAAATCAGAGTAATATCCACGAAATTATAAAAAAAACATATAAAATCAATAAAAAAAAATACTTACTTTTTAGCGACATTATAAAAAGAAGCTGTTAATCTGCAGCTTATACCTAATCTATTACGATGTTGCCCACAAACTGACATAAAATGCCTCGAAGATTATTGAAACCGACTATATTTCCATTTCATAACATTCCCATTTTCACATCAATGGGATTAATTTCCAAGATCTTTCCCCTAGAGACTTCACGTAAATACGTTTTGGTAGGCGACCGTCAAGTCTTACCTTCTGAATCTTATTATATGCTGAAACATGTCAAGGATAATTTAAAAAAAAAATATAACCGATATTTAGAAAGTATAATGACTGTTATTCCATTTCTCTTCTTCGCTTCGCTCTTGGCAGAGCGGTCGTGGTGACGATGAATTAATTTTGTCCAATTAAAATCAAAATATTTTATTTCTTTTCACTTATCAAACGACAGAAGCTAGATATACGGTTCCAATTGGTCGTTTCCTCTGCAGAAAAGTCGGCAACTGCACTCCACAACGACAAAGATTACTCTTTAAAAATAATTGGCTTTTACAATGTTTTCAAATTACAGTGTTAATAATAAATAAAATAAATGGGTATAGCAGTACAATGTAGGCCGATCCGACAATTGTACCATCTCACGATCTTTCTCCATCTGGTTCTGTTCGATGAATGATGATGATGTCTGGCGCATTCATTGTCAGGGCCTCCAACCGCGGAACCGCACGTTACGAAATTTTGTTTCAGTGCGGTTAGTGGAAGTGCTCAGGTGCTGTTCGTCCAAGTGCGGTTCAAATCAGTGCTCTGAGCGGAATAACTCATACGTCCCATCACTAAAAACTGTATGCAAGTGCCGTTCAGAGACTGAAAACAATAACGATAAATTGTTCCACCGAACCGCACGTTACAAAATTTTGTTTCAGTGCGGTTGGTGGAAGTGCTCAGGTGCTGTTCGTCCAAGTGCGGTTCAAATCAGTGCTCTGAGTAGAATACCTCATTTAATTTGATCGGTCCACGTCATCGGTTACCTCTATTATTTTGTGTTATTCCAAGAGGTGTTTAGTATACTTCGGTATTTTTCAAATGACATTATCATCACCAACACCTTTTCCTAATCCTTCGGTAATAGGTGTGATGTTAGGTAAGATATGTGTCTACCGAATGAGGTGTCGCCGGATTGTATAAATAAGAAGTAGGTAACGCAAGCAAGGACCGATGGCCGTTGGAACAAACGAGTCCTGGAATGGAAACCGCGTAGGTATCGGTAAGTGTAGTAAGGGACGCCCCCCTAGCTAGATGGACCGACGACCTTAAAAAGGTGGCCGGGACAGACTGCAAGCGGAAAGCGGAGGACAGGGTGTTATGGCGCAGCCTGGGAAAGGCCTATGTCCAGCAGTGGACTGCGATAGACTGATTTGAGTTGAATGTAAGCAAACGCATGACCTTTTAACCTAACTAATTGATATTGATCCTTGCCCATCGCCTACACTGACATACATTAAAACCTTGAAGCGTGAACGTCCTTCTTCCTATAGTAAAAATGCGCAGTGCTGCACACCCCCACCCTAGTTCAGGTTAAACAAATATCAACTTTATTTCAATAACAATTAAGTTGATTTCAGAGTGACTAGCACTATTGAAAAAGTTATAAAAATGTTTGAAGTTGTAGCGTAAACTGAACTTTATTGTGTAGGAATTAAAGTTATTTTTCCATAAATTCATATTTGTTTACATTTTAGGCAAATAAATTGCGAACGCAGATTAGATAGCTTAGCTTAGAGCTTTTAATAAAAGGAAATGTTAAAGTTCTATGTTTACGAATGTTTTATTTCGTACTTTTTAGTTAATTAAAAGTTTGTTTTCGACCTTAGGCGTATTTCGTCTATACAATATACGTATAATATATAGCAATTTTCTTCCGTGCTGACCTCGCTTTGTAAATAAAGATATATAGCTATTGTTTACAATAATTATGTCAAGGACTCACTCATGTTTATATTTTGGCAAGGGACGTGTTTTATTCTTTCTTCGGTTCGCCCATAATGTTGTATTATGATGTCTTGTACACGGTCCACTGACTTAGAACAATGTACGAAGAATTATTTTCATTTTGGTAACCGAATTTATGAGGTTCGTTCATGTGCCGATAAATATGTATATAATAATATGATCCAAGTATGACCCTGCGTCCTGACCAAAAGCGATGGTTTGTATGAATTATGACGTACAAACGCGACTTGATTGACCGTGCGACTATGTCATTTCTATACATACATATAAATAAATAAAATTGAAGTGTTTGTTTGTAATGTCAAACTAACAGATTTTACTTCATGCATATGAAAGTATATCGTCTGCCTAGCCTTTTCCCAACTATGTTGGGGTCGGCTTCCAGTCTAACCGGATGGAGCTGAATATGTTTGATATTTGTATAACAATAATAATAATGCATATGAAAGTATATACAGTGCTTATAATAAAAAAGACAATTTTTAAAATTTTTGTCTTTCTGTTTGTTCCGGCTAATCTCCGAAACGGCTAGACCGATTTTTACGGGATTTTCACTGGCATAACGTCGTTGTCAAACCAAAATCTGCTATGTGCCGTTTTTTGAGATTTCAAGACCTATAAGCTGTGGTCAAAATCTCTAAATCTCAAAAAACGGAACATAGCAGGTTTTGGTTTGACAACGACGATATACCGCGCAAAACATTTAACATTGTTGTTTTCTGACGCGCACGCAAACGAAGTTGCGGGCACAGCTAGTGTTCATATAAAACAGCACGACGACCGCGTAATCCCGCGACGATCGCTTTTGGGATAGGACGTGACCTTAGGTCTCTAACAAAAGACGTAGATAGGAAGATTATTCTACCTATCTAGGTAGAATAATCTTTAACATAATAAAAACACACCCACTGTCTCTTTGATATACCGTTGGTTGATATCCCGACCAGTCATACTCAGTGCTTTCTCCTCCACATTTATTATGCGCACAGCCAAGTGTGGAACTCTTTGCCAGCGTCTGTGTTCCCTTCCACATTTAACCCATCTGCCTTCAAAGCAAGAGTGAACATGCATCTTCTGAGCACGCTCATTCCATCATAGACCTCATCCATCGCTTTCCATCAGGTGTGATCGAAATCAAGAGCAGGCTCTTTCAGCAATAAACTAAAAAATAAAATTTCACAGCATTCTTTTTGCTCGTAAAAATGAACTTTAGCAAGAAGATGGACAAATCCTAATGATATTTCAGAGCAATCACCATTCAAATCATAGTTAATATTGTAAATCAAGTGCAAATTGCATTCCCTGAGCAATCTGTGACGTAACAGGTGTCGCAAATATTCAGCGTTGGTTCACGAACAAGTGCCAGTAATTGTCGACGGATTTGATTATGACCTCTCTGTCTGTCCCTTGTGATTTAGATAGAGAAAGAGATATCAATCAAGAGGATTTTGTTACTTACAAACGGCTGAATACTCAAACTTTTTACCAATACCTTAAAGGCTCGTAGAGCACAGAGCAGTGGTGGCCCAGTGGTAACGGGCGCGATTTACGAGTTGTAGGTCGTAGGCTCGAACCCAGACAGGCGCTTTACTTTGTGTAAATTATTTCATCATCACTGCTCTCAAAAAAGTGAAGGAAAACATCGTGAGGAAACCGACATATCCTAGAACTAAAAATTCGAAGACATGTGACATCTACCATAATTATCTTTCTACCAACCCGCTCTGGGCCTTTGTGGTGGATTAAGGCCCACTCCCTCTCACAGAGAGGAGGCCTGTATCCCAGCAGTGCAGAAATTACCTGTTTCTGCTTAAGGCTAAAGCAGATAGAGGCGGGCCGCGCCGCAACGCAACGCATTGCAAAAATCCTTCTTCATCCCTTTCGTTCATTTTCTATGAACCAACGCACACTACAGGCGGGCCGCACCGCACTTATTTGTATAAAAATGCGTTGCGCTGCGGCTGTAATGTGTGCTTGGCTTAAGCCAAACACAATTTATTTCAAGATGCTGTTTAACCTCGTGCTGTCAATGTTAGGTTTGTAGCTGCAGCAAGTAATTTAAGAACATCTTAGAATTAAGTAGCGCTTGGTAATCTGAGGGTAAAACTGTAATCAATGTGCACTGATATATACGGAACATAGAAACTGGGCCTACATAATGCATTATGTTTTTTTTTGTCAAGACAATATGTTGCATATTATTAAAGCTGTACGTTACCGTCCGTGGGATTGAGTTGGTATCTATACTAATATTATAAAGAAGTGAAATTTGTGAGTTTGTATTTAATCTTAAGAACTACTGACCCGATTCCGGAAATTCTTTCACTAATGGGAAGCTTCAGTATTACCGAGTGTCATAGAATATATTTTATGATAAAACAAGAAATTTTACGCGGGCGAAGTCGCGAGAAGAAGCAAGTAGGCCATAAGAGCAGCATTCACTCATTTTTGGTGTAAGTAAACGGAGCATGAACTTGTACACGTGGCTTAATTTTATTTTTCAAGGACGTCAGCGCTCAGAATTCGTTATCAAATTGTCACAATCAACACGATGAGGTGACGCCCGCTTTCTAAAACAAACAAACTTTCATTCATCAGGACTCGTAATTAAATTCGTACTGATTGAGTTTTTACTTCAAACGAATTACGAAAGGGTTGCGAGACTGTAATTTGGGTGTAAGTAGACAAAGGTATGATGAATAGATTAGATTAGTTGATTGATCCCGCGGCTTTTTTTTATGGATGGGAAATCATCAAATGACCGCTCCCGCTCTGGGTGGAGCGGAAGGGAGTGTCAGACTCTTACTGACTAAAACCCATCCGTGTTCTTTCCTTAGCCCTTTATGTTCCGGGGTAGCGGTAAACCTTTCGGACAATCCCGCACCCCCGGCAGGCTACGGCCCAGGCCCCTTCCTTTTTGCTGACATCTCTTTGAGGCGCGCGTGGAACACGTACGCGCCGTCCGGTATGAGCCTGGTCCTGATCGGACGGTGAGCTACCCATTACTCTCCGTCCGCCGGCCCGCGCCTACGGTGGCCGGGAGTCGTCACGCGGCTCCCGACGCCCGGAGCGTCTCCCGCGGCGGCTGGGACGTGAGCCTCTCTCCCTCAGCCATCCCGCCACTTCCTTTGCTAGCATGACTGCTTCGCAGAAGGAGGTGACTGCCTCCCACTCCCTCTCACCCCGGACCATGGCTTGAACCAGGGCCGGACGCGAGAGGTCGCCGAAACATCCGTGTCCGGTGAGGACCTGCGTCAGGCGATAGGTGAGGACGCCGTGACGCCTCTCTAGCCACTCCTCAAAGAAGGATCCCGCGGTTGTGACATCGACTTTCATCATCATAATCTCCGCCGTAAAAGATGCATCGCTGGACATCGGTCATTATTGTCATTTCATCGTCACTATAAAGGCGTTTCATAGCCTCGGGACATGCGACTTGCGACAACGCGCGCGCGTCACTTGTCTCCGTCCATCGCTCACTAACATTAGTTAACCGCTATCAGTGGATTATGTGTTATTAAAACACATAATCCACTGATAGTGGTTAAATAAAATCAATCATAATGCAGAAACATTCTTCGCAACATTTCTATTTCGAGTAGTTTAACTAAATAATAACATTTACACAGTAACAAAATTAATTAAGTTAATTAATCCCGTTATAAAGAAAGAAAGAAAGAAAGAAAGAAAAAGTATTTATTGTGACTCGTACAGGAAGATCACAAACTAAACTAAACACAGTAAAAATAAAAACTAAGTTATATAAAAAAAATAAAGTAACAAAAAGAAAAATGATACAGAAACTCCTATACGAGGCCAAAAGGCTCCTATCTCAGCATGATGCTGCGACATTTAAAAAATAAATGTCGGAGCGCTGGTATTCTGATAGGGCCCGCAGCTGTGATGTCACGGGCAGTTACAGAAATAAATAAATAAATATTAAAATAGATTTAACCTGTAAAATATTAGCAAATAAAATTAAATCGCGCCAGACGTAACCTTTTTTATACCTACTAGTATTTAAATCTAGAGTTCCCTACGACCGCAACTGTGAACACAAGCCGCGGGCTGAAGGTCATACAATAAAGAAAACATTTTAAATTATTTAAATCAACTAGGCTTTGTTACATAAAACTCAAAAATACTAATTAATCATTTATAAGTGCTTGTTCACGTAAGAACGCGCGGGCGCGGTGACGGGTGCGGGCGCGGTGCTCTGGCGAGTTCGTGTTCACATTGGCCGCCAGGCGTTTGCGCGATAAGTAAGTTCGATATGAATCTGAATCACGCGCTCCGCCGCTATTTCAACGTGAACACACAGAAACATCATCATAGGTTTGTTATAACCACGAGCGCGCCGCACGCGTGTCGCTAGCTGGCCCGCTACTTTCGCCATACCTGCGTTTTGTACGTGAACTCTTGCATACTATGCTGTGTGTTTGATATTTCGTGACCGCGCCGGCCACCGCGCCTGCCACCGCACCCGCCACCGCGCCCGCGTGTCAACGTGTTCAAGCACTAACGTGCAGACAGAAACCTTTTGACCATTTTAATGTTTTGTTTTGGCCGCTCTTCAACAAAGTCAAGAATTCTAGATGAATTTAGGTTCTTATTTTTTTGATCCCTATTTAGGCTAAAAAACTGTAAGAAAGGTCTCTCTCTTCTGAATCGCTCTCTTACTTCTGAGAATCGTGGCTCCGTTTCAACTTATCAACGGTCTTTCTCCATCTGCATAGCAAACTCGATACGCTTCCGTATCGTATCGAACATTAATCATTGTTATCGTAGGAGTCTTCTAAACGCTGTTCACAAGTCCAAAACCCGAAAATTTTGTCAGTTTAAATCAAATAGATGCCCGCTATTCTTCCAACAGCTATATGCTGTTGAGGGCAAGTCAAATCAGGTTATCGGAATATCAGGCTTTCGATACGATAGCCTGTCGTATGGTTGTGAATCAGGGCTCTGTTCCGATCTAGTCTGGTGGAGTGCGGAGCTCATGGGTGCCTCCAATTGGTCGGGTATCATGTTGTACCTTCATCACATTGTACCTTTTTGAGCACGGCCTCTAGGCCTTTTGCTCTCTTTTTTCCAGTCATCATTAGACATTCCATGTTGTTGGCACCTCTGCACTCTGCGGGCAATATGACCGGAGTATCTCACGACACCTTGCAGGCAGGTTGAATACAGTTTTTGTGCTTTCTCTTATTTGAGTTGTTTAAGGATCTAGACATTTGTGGGCTGTCCATGGTATACGGTAATAGGTGGCGCCAGCACCACAGTCAGAAAGCGTCAGTTCTTTTCTTGTTGGGAGAAAAGTTAGGTACCAGTTTTCGTCAAAAATTGAGAGCATGGTTAAACAGTTTTAATAAATCATGGAATGTATTTAGTTAAACTCTAAATAATTCCCATTGTTATTCCTTAAAAAATATTAATGGACACTCTAATATAATAAATTTGCCTTTTGTAAACCTCGATTGATTCCCATTTTCTCTCTCTCTCTTCGTTGGTAAGTGCATAACTGTTCGTAATAGTCCGAATTAGGTTTTTATGGAAAAATAAATTGGAAAAGCGTCCCGGAAAATGTTCAAATTCGGGATAAACTGAAAATGGTTTTTTCTATTTCTATGTGAATTAAGTATTGAGATTTGATCAGAGTAACGTCTGTCGGGTGGGTCAGCTAGGTAAATAATAATTATTACAAAAGACAGTCCAAGGTAAGTAATAAACCAGTACAACTGTAGGTACTAATTAGGTTAAGTCCGGTTTGTGATTCCATCTACATTCATGCAATTTGTACTTGAGTGCCACAGGCACCGCTGGGTTTACGGACGCAGTCCGAAGGATAAGCACGAGCTGAATATAAATAAATGGACCTTTTATGCGGGCCCCTAGCCTACCGAAATGTTACGGTTCAATTCAAAAGTGACATTTTTCTTTGATCACTTTTCTACGCATACACACACATAGCATAACTTCTCGCTTGTATTTCCCGAAGGGTTTGGCAGAAGTGCACACACACATATTTTAGTTGTTTTACATTTCGTGTCTGTACCGTTGACCGTTAAGGAGTTCCTTCTGGAGCCAATCCTAGATGTAGAATCAGGTCATGCATCATAAAAATGCAATGTCATCGAAACAGAATCAGCATGTAAAATTTCAAAACCGTAGGATATGAGGAAGAGGTTTTAATTCAGCTTGCAAGATTTGAACAATCCATACTATTAATATTATAAATTCGAAAGTAACTCTGTCTGTCTGTCTATCTGTATGTTACCTTTTCACGCCTAAACCACTGAACGGATTTAGATGAAATTTGGTATAGAGATAGTTTGAGTCCCGGGAAAGGACATAGGATAGTTTTTATCCCGATATTCCCACGGGATCGAAACTTACGCGGGTGAAACCGTGGGGCGCTGCTAGTAACTAATAAACTAAAAAGAGAAATTAAATAAAAGCTTGTACATACATACATACAGAAACCCACATCTTCCCATGGAGGTATGTAAAAGCTTGTAAACGAAAAATGTTGCCGTTTACTTTATTTACCTCGTGTCAAAGTGGCGCCATCTGCTATCTCGGCTTTGCGTAATACTCCCTATTGATCAGAAATAAAGATATCCGCAGGAGAACCAAGGTAACTGACATAGCCCGGAGAATAGCCAACGTAAGTGGCAGTGGGCTTGGCACATTGCTCGTAGAACAGACGGCCGATGGGACCGAAAGGTTCTGGAGTGACGACCGCGTACTGGAAGACGTTGCGTTGGAAGGCCTCACAAAGTGGACCGACGACCTTGTGAAGACCAAAGGAACCCGCTGGATGCGGCAAGCACAGAACCGATCGAGTGAAGGCCTATACCCAGCGTTGGACGTCTTTCGGTTTACATGATGATGATGATAATGATAAGAAAACTGGACTAATGACTTGACAATTACAATAGTTATTAGTATTTGTCATGTTCGTGAACGGGTAGACTCGGATATATTATAGTAAACCAAAAATGGCCCAACTTTTAAAAAATATACTAGAATTCAATAAAAATCAATGTCAATAAAAGAGAAAAAAAATACAACACACAGACTGAAAACAAATAATAAGACTATGTCATGGATTATTCCACTTTGCTCCACCGGCCGCCCCACTGGTGGGGCAAAGTTGAATGCCTAAAATTTTGCAGTGGAATCTGCCCCACTAAATCGAAATAGTGGGGCAGATTCCACTACTTTAAAATCTTGTTGGATTTTGCCCATACTAATATCAAAAAACAATACTAATTTCAATATATGTACATACATGTATGCAACATTCTGTCATTAGATGTGTGTCTGTTATAAATTCCGAAATACAATATACAGGGTGAAATTAAATTCATGGGCATCCTTTTAAGGGGTCATTGTACTCAACATTACGAACAACTTTTACTATGGGACTAAACCTAAAATCGCAAAAAAAAAATCAGCTGTTTCTTGCATTTGTGTTCACATAACTCGTCAAAATGTAGGAAGGATCTGATTTTTTTTCGCGATTTCAGGTTGGTCCCATAGTAAAAGTTGTTCATAATGATGATTACAATGACCCCCTAAAAGGATGCCCATGAATTCAATTTCACCCTGTATGTTATGCTTTGTTCATCAATAAGGATTTTAGCCGTTTCTTAAATAAGCTCACTTTCAATTCTCTTCTTTGATTGACCCTGGTAAGCAGTAAAATATGAGATATATGATAAGTAATTAAACAGGAATTAGATAGGTATTGTAGTCAGTTTTGTACAATTTCAATGAAGACTTTATAGAAATTGTTCCACCAGAATCACGTCGCACCGTTGCGTCGCGTCTGACCGCGGGAGCCTTTATTTTTCTACCAGCCTGCATAATACAAGGTCGACTTTTGTAGACAACCTTTTCAATAAGTACCTAATTCTGTAAAACATAAACTTTCTTAAACAAAAGGTTTGTAGATTTATTGAAAAACGGCAATTTCGTAGGTAAACCAAAAGTCCCAAATGAATTGTGCGATCAAAGGACTATTAAACTACCACTTTTGTCCTTCATACTTAAAGGTATTTTCATTCAACAAAAAGAAAATAGAATTCGAAATATAATTCGTTTATATTGTAAACGATGAAACTTGGAGTAAATGAAATTGTGCAAACATTTCATTTAAATACAGAATAATCAAGAGGTTTAAAGTTTAACAAAGAAATTATTTTTAGGGCAGATTTTTCCATCGCCAGATAACTTTTATTCGAGGAACAAAATTGACGTTTGACAGTTTTTGTATAAAATAGCTGTCAAAACTTCAAAATTATTCCTCGAATAAAGTTATCAGATGATTGAAAAATCAGTCCTTCATCAAAATAAACTGTATTTTGAAGCTTAGTAGGTACTGAATGATGAAAAAAATAATAGGTATCCTTGGTGAAGTTGGGATAGCGGCTTTTCGAAGGACCAACAAGCGTTGTGTAATTTAGCGGGAAAATAATTTTTATGCTGGATCGAATATTGGACGACACAGAAAATTGAGCAAAATGAAAGTAGGGAAGAATATGACTTACTTGGGAGCACTGGATGTCAGGTTGGTGCAACGACGGCCGACGTGGTGGACACGCGTTCTCGGATGGTTTTTCTCACTCGCGCTCGGTAAATCGATTGTATTGTCCCACTTTTGTCACTTTGTGTCGGCCAACACGTTAAATAGTTTATATTATAATGATGGTACAGCGGTTGAGTTAAGCGGTTGGCTGCTTGAAGAGAACTGTGCGAATCCTCATGGCGACCTCTGTCAAGTCACTGCGGCGGAAACGCTTCTCATTAGTGTTGCGGTGTAGCACCTTTTTGCGGCATGCGGGTAGGATTGGAAAGGAAGCCGGAGTATGATTGGCTCAATACTGTGGTCCAATATGAATTCTACCCTCAATATGTGAGACGCGTTTGGATACATGATACCAAATTTTTTATATTGCTAGCTTGCGTAAGCAATCCTTTTCTCAACTATGTTGCGGTCTCCCGTCGCCTTCCATTTTAACCAGATACAGCTGAATACTAGTATTTATGTATTTTATATGGAGCGACTGCCTATCTGACATCCAAAACCCAGTAACTGGGTAACACGATACCCCTTGGTAAGACTGGTTGTCAGACTTACGAGCTTCTGACTACCCGTAACGACTGTCAAAGATAGATCTAAGAGTGACAGCCAGCTCAACGTGATTTTCGACGCACGGAGGGTCTCGAAATTAGGGATGTTACGGAGCTTCGGTTCCGATTCCGAAAAGTCGGAACTTCCGATTAATTTTACACCGATTCCGATTTCGGTTCCGATAATTTTGAATCGGAGTTATACCGAAGTTCGAAACGCAGCGATACACGTAACTAAAGCGCCTACAAAGAAGTTTTAACCTGTCGCCAGGGTAATGTTTGTTTATTTTATACACGCTCGCGTTCGAAGTCTCAGTTTATTGTTTTGTTTGTGGATGTTAGAAGAAAGTAGAAGAAAGATGTGTTATGGGAAGGCCCCTTAATACATCTTTCTTCTATTTCCGCCCCGGTTCCGATTAATAAAATTTAAAGAACCTCCTCCAGAACCTTTCGGCCTCATCGGCCATATGTTCTGCGAGCAATGTGCGATGTGCGAGCAATAATGAAGCTAGAATATAAGCTTTTAATTAATTATAATTTTAAACAGTACGGCCTTACTTGAAATATTACACAAAATAAGAAATAAAATAAATATACAACACCTAGTTCTATTATATAAGCTTAATATTTATAAAATGGTAACTGGCTACTAGTATTTGGCTACGGAACACTTTAAAAAGTCTTGCAGACGGCCTTATTCTTATTGGAGAACGAGGACAAATTACATAATATTCCTCCATTGCGTTCTTCAGCATTTCCTATTCATAAATTCATAGCTAACGGTCGTAATGGACGATTCTCCTCCGATAGTCTCACGGCTTTTTTTAATGGTTCAAATTGAAATGCAAATGTCTCCGCTCCGCTTCTAGAACCCAAATAGGATAATAGTGAATATAGTTGTTCAAAAGTGCAGCTGCGTGTGGGATTTATCAGATTTATCAATGGTGAATTGGTATATTATGTTATGGGCATGTGTTGCGGAGGAATGGGAAAGTTTTGAGTATGAATGTGTATGACTATAAGAGTAAAGCAGACCAAAAAACGATAGATGGACTGCTTGAAAGATGATATGGCTAGAAAAAGGGTGACAAATGAGATGACAACTAATAGCGAATTATGATGGAAGAAGAACATGTTACGTAAGCCAAGGCTACATACCGACATATCACTCAACATTAGGAAAACTACATGCTAGAAACAAAACACGTCTCTTTTACAATGAGAAACAATTATAGAAGAGTGAAGAGAGGGAGAGAGAGTAATTATCATAAACGTGAACGAAGCAAAAGAAGTACGTTAGGATCTGCCTAGAAATTACAGAACGCTACATGCCACGACCTTAAACTCACACCTTTATCCCAGGAGAGTAAGCACTCTCTTGGAAAATAGGCGTGAGTTTATGTATCAATCAACTCAGCCCATTGCAGCCCACTGCTGGACATAGGCCTCTCCCAGGCTGCGCCACAACGCCCTGTCCTCCGCCTTCCGCATCGAGTTTGTGCCGGCCAATTTCTTTATGTCGTCCGTCCATCTAGTTGGGGGGCGTCTTAAACTACGCTTGCCGATACGCGGTCTCCACTCAAGGACTCGTCTGCTTCACCGGCCATCGGTCCTTCGACAAACATGGCCATTCCACTGCCACTTCAGTTTGTTTACTCTGCAAGCTATGCCGGGTAACTCCGGTTCTTTTCCGGAAAATTTCATTCCTGATTTTATCCTTCAAAGATACTCCGAGCAAAGGCCGCTCCATAGCGCGCTGAGCGACTTTGAATTTGTGGACCAGCCCGACCGTCAGAGACGTTAAAGCAATTGCTACTTCTCTTTGCGTTATCTACCTATTTCTAAAGGTTACCAAAACCCTATTCTATTGAAGTCCTAGCTAAACAATAGAGCGTTACAAATAATCGGTCAATATCGTGATTAAAAGATCACTTTCAATAACTTTCAACTGTGGTATGGTATTGGCGTAATTGTGCTGAATATAGTAATTGAGGCCCTGACTATGATGATTTTGTGCTAGACAATAAGAGCCACAATTGGACAGAAAGTATAACTCTAGACAAATTTTGTAATTGGAGACTACATGAGCAAGCCGACCTCATCTAGTTAAAAAAGACATGATTGACATGTAAAAGTGTTTGTACAAACCTACTTACAGAAATAAAACCATTTACACATTAACAACGTATGCAGTAAATAGATTTGTGTATGCATTAACAATTAACTAAAATATAATTAAAGTACATAATTCATTATTATTGCATTGATTTATGTTGACTATTCTCATGTCATAATGAGAAAGAGGGCGGCGTCAATAGTGGGTAGGTTGCGAGGAGGCTCCAACAGCATCCTAAAGACATTGTTTGACAAGGTGGACAGCCCCTTTATTAGGCACTGGGTGCAGAGGCACGTGCCAACATATTATGTTCAGCCACGTAGTTATTAAATTAGATGTCGTTAGGCTAGTTTGTAAGTTTTATTAACATAGTTTTTTTTGAGCCGTTTGGGGTCGAAACGCTCGGGTCATGGGGCCCGAGCGCGTGTCTCCTTTTTAAGGAAATTTCTCGCCGGCTGGTCGATACTTCACGTGACCAGAGGGCTGGGTCGTTCTTTAGCCAAAGAATTAGCATTGTCATTCAACGGGGCAAAGTCTTCTGGGCACGTTTCCGGATGACAGCGATGCAGACGAATACTTCGACGCCTAAGTGTCCTTTGTTTTTTTATTTATTTGTATTGTAAGTTACTTAGTCATTTATTTTAGTATCTAGTGTATATAGTAAGTTACTTATTATGAAGCAATAAAATAATACTTGTTTATACTTTGTTAATACTTGTTTTTTAAGTCGTTGTAAGTAATACTTTATGGATTATGTATATATTATGTGTGATCCGCAATAAACGATACATTATATTATGTGTTTAAAGAAATTTATTCTCATAAAAGACTACAGTCACTTACATGAGAAATACAATAATATGTAATATTTAGAGTTAAATTATAATTAAGAAAACTTCATATTGTGTGGAATAAACAGCCCGCATAGCATTTTATGGCCCTAATTCTTCGCTACTTTCGGACTCGTCGATGGCAGCGCGGCAGCGTAGAGATTCTTCTTTCCTGATCTCCGTCTCCCTAAACATGCACGGATATGCAATCAAATATCGCTATTTAAATAAATTACTATTTACTTTTCAGCTGTTTCATTTTAAATAAATTGATAATTTAAACCTGTGCTCAAAGGAAAATATATTGAGCAAAATAGAGCCGAAACTTAATTAAAAGTGTTACGAAACGACACTACATCACAAATTTTTCTGGCAGCACGATATATAAGGGGAAAGTGTTCATTTTAAAACTAATAAATAAGAAATCTGACGCCACATGCTACTGACTACGACCTGGATTTTGTAAGCGCTAGTCTTTACGACTTCGAAGGAGCCGTGATTGGTCCTTAGACAGGTTGTAAATTTATAACTGAAATAATGAGCGTCGTTTGATCTCAAATGGGCTGTATTGTAAAGAGCAGGTGTGGTTCAGATCAACTCCTTCTGCGTTTCACCTCCTTCTGCGAAGCAGTCATGCTAGCGAAGGAGGTGGCGGGAGGGCTGAGGGAGGGAGCCTCACGTCCCAGCCGCCGTGGGAGATGCTCCGGGCGTCGGGAGCCGCGTGACGACTCCCGTCCAGCGTAGGCGCGGGCCTGCGGACAGAGAGTAATGGGTAGCTCACCGTACGATCAGGACCAGGCCCGTGCCGGACGATGCGTATGTGTTCCATGCGCGCCTCAAAGAGATGTCAGCATAAAGGAAGGGGCTTGTTAGGGCTGTAGCTGCGCCTGCAATAGATAAACATACATCCGTCCGCCGCCGCTATGCGCGGGATTCTAGGGCTCCGCCGCGCTCGCCACCGCCGCGCTGAGCCGTCGACGCGGTCGCCTCGACCGAACAATAACACGACGGCGACCTGCGCGCCCCCGCACGGATTTCTTTAGGAACTAAATCACATACCAAACATTTCAGCTGAACTCCTATTGGTCGATTTACATTTATAAGGAGGTCACTACTTGTGCCCATTAGTTTATAATAAAACAGGTACACATTGGTAATGAGCACTCTTCACTCTTCACACTGCACGCTACTCGCTTCACTATTCCTCATTTATTTTTAATATTAATATACATTCGTCGCACCTACATCTGGAGTATTATTGCCTCACACCACCTAAGCGCTACAGTGGTGACCCCGACGTGATTTTAAGAAGCCGACGTGATTTTAAGAAGCCGACGTGATCTTAAACAAATCTCCGACGTGATATTAAGAAGATACCTCCAGATCTGTGTGTGTGTGCCAAGTTTTCATCATGGACAAAAATGGTGAACATGAACTATCCGGTGTGTCGACGTCGCTGCGCATTCCACCCATTTGGCGCGACAAGATTCGTCTGTGGTTCGCGCAATTTGAAGCCATCATGTCCGTACAGAAGAAAGGTGATCAAGTTATGTTCGAACTCATTGTCGGACAACTTGAGCGGCAAGATATCGACGAAATCTCCGACATCATTCTTCATCCACCCGAAACCCACCGTTATGAAGCATTGAAGAATCGATTGTTCCAAGTCTACGAGGAATCCGAGCAACGGCAAGTACAAAGATTGCTATCAGAAATGGAGCTCGGCGACATGAAGCCTTCACAGCTGCTACGTCGCATGAAAAACCTCGCTGCCGAAAATATCTCCGACTCAGCGTTACGGATTATGTGGACAAACCATCTCCCACAATCCGTCCGAGCAGTACTCGCTGTCAGCGACAACATCGCGAAACACTCCGATATCCACGAGCTGGCGTTGATGGCAGATAAGATCCTCGAGCAAACACAACCACTTGGCGCAGTCGCTGCAGTTACCTCCGTTCCTGCAACCCCACATGCATCTACATCAATTGAGGAGAAAATCGACGCGCTCACGAAAGAAATTGCAGAACTGAAAGCACATCAATCGCATTATCGACGCAAACCATTTGACAGACGACGTTCAAGATCGCGTTCATCGAGCAAGAGCAATCGCAGTCGCGCACATAACGACAAACCAGCGATCTGCTTTTATCATCGCAAGTTCGGCAAAGAGGCGCGAAAATGTACGCGTCCGTGCAATTTCGAAGACAGCAGTGTCCCCTCGGGAAACTAACGCCTGCGTTGGCTGAGGCGGCAACCGACGCAAGCAACATTTCTTACCGCCTATTTATAACAGACAAAAACTCACGTCTATCGTTTTTGATTGATACTGGCGCCAACGTCTCCGTGATACCAAAAAGAAAAGGCGGAAAAGCTAAACCAACAGATTTTTGCTTGTATGCAGCGAATAACACGGTTATTCCAACGTACGGAGAGAAAACATTACAACTGGATCTCAACCTACGACGACCATACACTTGGAAATTCATCATCGCTGCAGTCAGCAAACCCATCATTGGTGCCGACTTTCTAAAGCGTCATCAACTTCTTGTCGACATAGCCGGCCGATGTCTCGTCGACAAAGTTACCAACCTGACCGTCAAGGCACCAGTCACCTATTCCACCGAACCTACAGTCCGAAGTATTGACGTTGATCAGCCATATCACCAGCTAATCAGCAAGTTTCCTGACATCCTGCGACCGTCATGCATGAAGGATACTCCAAAACACCGTGTAGAACACTACATTGAAACTACCGGTCCACCAATATACAGCAAGAGCAGACCACTTCCGCCACATCGGTACCTGTCCGTGAAGAAAGAATTCGAGTCAATGATGCAGCAAGGAATTTGCCGACCAAGCAAAAGTCCTTGGTCCAGTCCACTACATGTCGTTCCCAAGAAAAACGGCGATATTCGCGTCTGTGGTGACTACCGAAGACTCAATGACGTCACCAAACCCGACCGCTATCCAGTTCCACGTCTCAAAGATTTTACCTACCTACTTCACGGCAAGAAAATCTTCACTACACTCGACCTAAATCGTGCTTACCAACAACTGCCTGTACACGAACCGGACATCGAGAAGACTGCCATAACAACACCCTTCGGCTTATTCGAGTTTCCACGTATGTGTCCAGGTCTTAAAAATGCTGGACAGACATTTCAACAATTCATACATGAAGTACTCATCGGGTTAGACTACGCATTCCCATTCATCGATGATGTTATCGTCGCATCGGAAGATGAAAAAAGCCATATCGAAGATCTGCAGGAGGTGTTACGCCGATTAGACAAGTATGGCATCACCATAAATCCATCAAAGTGTGTCTTCGGCAGCGAAAATGTCAAGTTCTTAGGCTATGAAGTGTCGAGCAACGGAATCAAGCCACCACAAGACAAAATAACTGCTATCACTGCTTACCCCAAACCCGACGCAATTCAAGACTTACGTCGATTTATCGGTATGGTAAACTTTTACCGTGACAGCATACCAAACGCAGCCCACTTACAAGCACCTCTCAACGCGTTCCTGCACAATTCTAAGAAACGAGACAAAACAAAAGTCGAGTGGAACACAGAAGCGTCACAAGCATTCGAGTTATGTAAAGTTAGCATACAAAACGCAGCTTTACTCGCTCACCCATCTCCATCGCCAACCGACGCAATCTCTCTCATGTGCGACGCATCGAGTACCTGCGCCGGAGCTGTACTTCAACAATTCATAAACAAGAAATGGATACCACTTGGCTATTTCTCAAAGAAATTCTCCGAAGCTCAACAACGATACAGTACATTCGACAGAGAACTATTGTCCATCTATATGGCAATCAAACACTTCAGAAAAATATTCGAAGGTAGAGAGCTCATTGTTTACACCGACCACAAGCCGCTGACCTACGCTATTCGTAAGACTCCGTCCGATAACGATACACAACGGCGCACTCGACAGCTTTTGTTTATCAGTGAGTTTACGACTGACATCCGGCACATAAGTGGAGTAAACAACGTTGTCGCCGACGCCCTCTCACGCGTCGAAACCATCGAATTGCCATCACCAATCAACTATGACGAATTATCAAAAGCTCAAGAAAAGGACAGTTATATTACAATATCATCACGACAAACAAATATCCAACTGAAGAAAATCGTCATACCCGGTACCAACAAGCCAATATTTTGCGAAACATCTACGTCACATGTTCGTCCATACCTACCAGCCGACTTTCGTCGCATCGCATTCAAAGCCGTGCACAATCCAAGTCACCCTGGAATACGAACTACCCGAAAACTAATGCAAGAACGGTACTTTTGGCCAGCAATGAACACCGACATTGGCGAGTGGACGAAAACATGCACTTCGTGTCAACTATCCAAAGTACAACGACATAATCACAGTGACGTCACAACATTTCCACCGAGCGAACGATTTCAACACATTCACGCTGATATTATTGGACCACTACCTACATCTTCATGTGGACATCGATACGTACTCACTATTATCGATCGCTGCACACGATGGCCCGAAGCCATACCACTTCAAGAGATAACCGCCGAAATCGTCGCAAGAAAGCTGTACGAAGGCTGGATATCTCGTTTTGGTTATCCTACAAGAATTACAACTGACCAAGGACGACAGTTTGAAAGTCGACTGTTCCAAAACCTCGCACAATTACTTGGAGCAGAAAGAACCCGTACTACTGCCTACCACCCGCAGAGTAACGGCATCGTCGAGCGCTGGCACCGAACACTGAAAGCCGCACTCATGGCTCGACTAGAAAACAGCAGCAAATGGATCTCCGAGCTACCTACAGTATTAATGGGTCTTCGAGCCGCCGCGCGCACAGACACCAACACAAGTGCCGCGCAGCTTACCTACGGCCAAGCGATACGCCTACCCGGCGATTTTATAGCAATCCAAGTCACCCTGGAATACGAACTACCCGAAAACTAATGCAAGAACGGTACTTTTGGCCAGCAATGAACACCGACATTGGCGAGTGGACGAAAACATGCACTTCGTGTCAACTATCCAAAGTACAACGACATAATCACAGTGACGTCACAACATTTCCACCGAGCGAACGATTTCAACACATTCACGCTGATATTATTGGACCACTACCTACATCTTCATGTGGACATCGATACGTACTCACTATTATCGATCGCTGCACACGATGGCCCGAAGCCATACCACTTCAAGAGATAACCGCCGAAATCGTCGCAAGAAAGCTGTACGAAGGCTGGATATCTCGTTTTGGTTGTCCTACAAGAATTACAACTGACCAAGGACGACAGTCTGAAAGTCGACTGTTCCAAAACCTCGCACAATTACTTGGAGCAGAAAGAACCCGTACTACTGCCTACCACCCGCAGAGTAACGGCATCGTCGAGCGCTGGCACCGAACACTGAAAGCCGCACTCATGGCTCGACTAGAAAACAGCAGCAAATGGATCTCCGAGCTACCTACAGTATTAATGGGTCTTCGAGCCGCCGCGCGCACAGACACCAACACAAGTGCCGCGCAGCTTACCTACGGCCAAGCGATACGCCTACCCGGCGATTTTATAGCACCATCACCAGCCGCAACGAAAATGGACCACAACTACGTCGATCACCTGCACGACGTTATCACGAAGCTCACACCTACATACAAACCGCATTCAAATAAGCGATGTATGTTCGTGCACAACGACCTACAAACATGCAGCCACGTGTTTGTACGCGATGACACCGTCCGCAAACCTCTGCAGCATCCATACCGAGGCCCATATAAGATCATCGAACGTAAGGAGAAATACTATACAATAGCACTACCAGGAAGATCTAGCAACATATCAATTGACCGTCTCAAACCGGCGTACACCATCAACGTCGCAGAAGATGATGAACAACCGAATAGTGAGACAAGCCAATCACCTGCAGCTACCACTGAAGATCCATCCAACCTACTCCCAACCTCGACAACGAACCAATACCGCACAAGATCAGGCAGGATCGTCAAGACGCCTGTACGCTTCGCTAAGGGGGGAGTACTGTAGCTGCGCCTGCAATAGATAAACATACATCCGTCCGCCGCCGCTATGCGCGGGATTCTAGGGCTCCGCCGCGCTCGCCACCGCCGCGCTGAGCCGTCGACGCGGTCGCCTCGACCGAACAATAACACGACGGCGACCTGCGCGCCCCCGCACGGATTTCTTTAGGAACTAAATCACATACCAAACATTTCAGCTGAACTCCTATTGGTCGATTTACATTTATAAGGAGGTCACTACTTGTGCCCATTAGTTTATAATAAAACAGGTACACATTGGTAATGAGCACTCTTCACTCTTCACACTGCACGCTACTCGCTTCACTATTCCTCATTTATTTTTAATATTAATATACATTCGTCGCACCTACATCTGGAGTATTATTGCCTCACACCACCTAAGCGCTACAGGGCCAAAGCCTGCCGAAAGGGTTACCGCTACCCCGGAACATAAAGGGCTAAGGAAGGAACACGGGTGGGTTTTAGTCAGTAAGAGTCTGACACTCCCTTCCGCTCCACCCAGAGCGGGAGGGGTCATTTGAAGATTTCCCATCCACAAAAAAAAGGTGTGGTTCAGAAGAGCAGTAGTGGCCTAGTTGTATCGGCTCTGACTTACGAGTCGTAGGTTCATCACCTCTGCTCTCTAAAGTGGTGAAGAAAACCATCGTGAGCAAACCTGTCTTAGCGTTAAAAAAAAAATCGTACACATGCACAGTGTTTGATTTCATTCAAAAAAATTCCCTATGCTGTTTATCGTATAAATCGATCAAGAAATGCGTTTTAAACGCAAGAGTAGAACACCCACGTGTTTCATTATTTTATAAAAAAACTAGCTTTTGCCCGCAACTTCGTCCGCGTGAAATTTCACCCTGCCCCCACTTAGGGGTGGAATTTCGAAAAACCCTTTCTTATTGGATACTTTTTCTTCACAAAGAACACACGCTCCAGATTTCATGTCTCTAGGACCAGTGGTTTAGGCTGTGCGTTGATATATCAGTCAGCCAGGACTTTCAATTTTATATATTACTAGCTGCTCCTCGCGGTTTCACCCGCATAAGTCTCGATCCCATGAGAATATCGGGATAAAAAGTATCCCATGTCCTTTCCCGGGACTCAAACTATCTCTATACCAAATTTCATCCAAATCGGTTCAGCGTTTTAGGCGTGAAAAGGTAACATACAGACAGACAGACAGGGTTAAATTCGAATTTATAATATTAGTATGGACGTACAATATACATAGATAAATTACGTACTTGTGTCGGTCGCGAATCATATTTTGATCAACATTCAACCTGACAATTACCAGCAAATTGGTTTGGGGCCCATTCTGATTACGGTGATGTATTTAACGGAGCCTCTAATGGACGGTCATTATGATACCGGAGCTAAGCTGGTTAACAGGTCACGCGATGATTTTATTTCAAAGAATTTTATTTTGGAACGAAATAATGGCGTAGAGCGTTGTTGTGGTTTTTAAAGTCAAACGTTTTGTTAATTTAAGGAGGGTGCTGGATTTTCTTGTGTCAAAAGACTATGATCTAATCATGTTTCCGGAGCCAACATGGCCACAGAGCCCAGATATTTATTTATTTATTGGTTCACCAACGATTGAATACACATGTTCTATGCTAAAAAAGTAACATGCAAAAATGTAAGTGCAATAGTGCAACAATAATTTAAAGGTAAACTCCGCATGCATAAAGAAGTTGTACAATTTATAATTTATAATATTAATCTAGTTTTAAATAATTACATTTATCTGGAATTTTAAAAGTCTAAAGGTCTAAATAATTAATACAACAACGTAAGGTACTTAATATACGTAAACACATTACTGCTCGAAGGAGATAATGAAGAGTCAATCTATTCAGCATAGATCGAGAGAGATCGCGTAAAAATCTCATTTTTGTGCGATCGCCAAAGATCGCACAAAAAGGAGATTTTCCTTAAAAAAGGCAAAGCCTCAGCCTTGTCACAACATAAGCTAACAAAAAAGAAAGTAGAAGACCAAAAGGGCTATTTCACAGCACAAATAATATGTAAATCACGTCAGTAAACAGGAAAACACATAAGCATTTTGTTAGAACCCCTCAACTCTTTTCGGCGAAATTAACGCTAAATAAACAAATAATAAAAGTCATCCTTTATGTTTTTTGCAGCAAATAAACTTTGTGTGATTCTAACACAGAGCGAAATAATGAAAATATAGCTATGTCGTTTAACACCAACCTGGCAATGTGTGTGTGTGCATGCTCCAGTACTCGGCAAAGGGCTCTTCTCAGACTAGGAAATACTCTGTATATAAAATAAAGCCTCCTTGAATCTCTGTTTTATTTAATTGTGGGTATATGAGGTCATCTACATTGTACAGTCAGGGTTTGTTGTTATGATATACAACTGTGAAAAAAAACACTACAAAGTGATAAATAACTTTAATTTCGGAAGTCGGTGTCGTTGGTTCCGCATATTCGTTTTTGACACTGACTTCCGAAATTAAAGTTATTTATCACTTTGTAGTGTTTTTTTTTTGAAGTCGGTAGTTTATTTTTTGGAAAAAAGTTTTTATTTTTCACTTTTTAATTGTAGCTACCCCACACAAATTCAATTAACTCTAGTGCACTGAAGAATTGAAGACACCGACTAGAAGAATTATCAAAATTCGCATAGAAATGCCGGAGATGCAGTACATTTCATATAACTTCGTACATAAGAATAATTACCTAATGTATTATATACTAAAACCTTCCTGAAATTATGTTGATCACATTAATGTAAGAATGAACAAAATTGCTTCATTACTTTTTGAGAAAATCGCGGACATACATACATACATAAGGGTCGAATACAGAACCTCCTTTTTTGAAGTCGGTTAAAAAGAATGACAGTTATGTTTTGAATGTTGTCCGTACATTTAAATTGGTGTTCAATCCGCTTGACAATTTATTTCTCTGGCTTTACCTACCCATTATTTTGAATCAAAAATAAACGCGCTACGCAATTTTCAAAGCTCAATTTCATATTAATTATGATAGGTTCGAACCCAGACAGACACGTTACTTTGTGTCAATTATTTCAATAACCACTGCTCTCAAAAAGGCTCAGAAAAACATCGTGAGGAAACCATATTCTAGAACCGAAAATTCAAAGACATGTGACATTCACAAACCCACTAGACACGCGTGGTGAATTACTTTATTTTATTTTATTAGGGAAAATAAACAGTTACACATTATAATGTAAGGTATAGAACTTAAGACTAAAATGGGAGTATAAATGTATAACCAACAACATTTTCCACATTTCAATTACGGCCCACTCCCTCTCACAGAAAGGAGGCCTGTGCCCCAGCAGTGGGAACATTATAGGTTGATTATGCTGTGGTAGGAAGGATTCTATAGATTTAAGCAATTCCTGAGTCCTGTAAAATTAATGGTATGATCATATTGGGCATACCGATAAAACAACCCCTAAGGGCCAATTTTTTATCATTCTTTGTTCATAATGATGATATATGAGATCGAGTTACAAGAATGGGAATAAGTTATGTTGGATACATTTTCAGGATTACGTATTTTATTGTATTGTTATTTACTTGAGTGATACTCATTTGCTTGTCATTCTTACTTATTTTGTGTGATTTGTCTTATTTTGTATGTAAGGAACAGTGCGCTTTAAACGGTGACGACAGGTTGATTGATTCATAAAAAGAGTTAATTCATTGAATAAATCTAGTTTTAAGGAAATTGGTATTATTAATCTCTTAACTTAAATGATTGCTGGTAATCTGCAATCTTTTAATAAAAAAATCGCAGAAATTGGTAGGTATTTAATTAAAATTCAGGTCAGCATACGCAAATAGCGTTTATATAGAAAAATAGATTGCCTCGACCAACCGCTACATGCAAGCATGAGGTGCTGGGTTCGATACCCGGGTCTGGTAAGGTGTTATTGGATTTTTCCTTCAGAAATTTCTCAGGAGCCCGGAGTCCGGATTAGTGCCTTGTTGATAGCCATAGGCTCGCCCCCTATTACATGGGACTCTGACGAAAAGTGGTTATACCCACTTTTCGTACATGGGGTCGTAGTGTTAATATTTAAAATTTTTAGCTGCTTCGATTCCCGGTTTAGGTAAGCTTGTCGAGATATCTGTGAATGCAGTTTTGTTTCTTTTTAAAAATAAAGGAAAGTTTCCTTTAAGTAAAATAATCTATCTTAAAGATTTAAAGTGGTTTCCCTTCAGGGCCCATTGATTTTTTCCACCCTGTATACAAAGTCCCGACATCAATCTTCGAAACACACCGGTCTGGTCGGAGGATCCTCCCTTTTCTATGGAGGATGAGTAAACTTTACACCCTGTTCCTTATACCTCTATACCAACCACCATTTATACACAGCCTCGTTACTTAAGTACTTATTTTTTTGGTCCTTCGGTTCGAAAATGTCTGGATGACGGTAACGGTGATTTGACAGCTGGAAGCTGCCGGTCAATGTTTTAGGAATGCTACAGATAGAGCTTAGAGGTATGCTTGCACTAGACTCTTATTTATTTATTTATTAGCAGCGCCCTGCGGTTTCACCCGCGTAAGTTTCGATCCCGTGGGAATATCGGGATAAAAACTATCCTATGTCCTTTCCCGGGACTCAAACTATCTCTATACCAAATTTCATCAAAATCGGTTCAGCGCTTTATGCGTGAAAAGGTAACATACAGACAGACAGAGAGACAGACAGAGTTACTTTCGAATTTATAATATTAGTATGGAGTATGGATTTCCTTTGGAAGACTTACAGCTAAACAAAAGAGAATAAGAAATTGAAAATGTGACTGACAGCCATCTGTGAACAACACAGTACTGCTAATAAAAACAATAAACCGCCAAAGCCAAAACTATACATTAATACTATATACCCACAACAATACAATATAGGTGGTAAAAACTATAATTAAGTGTGTGTCTCTTGTGTGTGTTTAGGTCTTCTCAGTTTTAAAGTATCCGTAAGTGAGACGGAGTTGCCTCCTTTTGCGAGGATGTCAAAGGAGGCGGCCGAGCGGGAGAGAGAAGCTACATCCTCTCTCCCTTCCCGCAGGAGACGCACTGGGCGCCCGAGAAGGGTGCAAAACGATTTGCGATCTCAGCTAGAGTCTGCCGGACAGCGCCGTCCGCCCCAGGGCGGCGGACATCCATGAGGACTTTCCACCCCGGAAACAAACAAAAAAAAGGTTAGTTCCTCTTGCCAAAACATAATAAATGTAAGTCATCTAAAACATTTTATAAATCATCATTTGCCTAACCTTTTCTTAACTATATTGGGGTTCAGTCTAACAAGATGCAGCCGAATACCAGTATTCTACATGAAGCGACTGCCCATCTGACCTCCACAACCCAGTTATTGGGTAATACGATACCCCTTGGTAAGACTGGTTCTCAGATTTTCGGGCTCCTGACGACCCGTAACGACTGCCAAAGATCCACGAATGACAGCCGGGACCAACGGCTTAACTTGCTTTCCGGGGCACGGAGGGGTCTTGATATGTAAAGATGGTCACTCATTCACTTTAGCTTAACCTGATGGATCGACCAGTGTGACTGATATGCCTAGCCACAAGCCCCCGTTTTATAAATAAAAGGCTTATATGTTTTCCGGAACACTCTGGTTTAAAGTTAAAAATAGTTAATCCGCTGTCGACAAGTTGACTTTCCCCACTTAAGTGTAATAAGCTGAACTTGTTATTTAAACTCCGGGATAAAGTACTTAAACTGTGTACTTTTTTACTTCAGAATACGAAGCGTAGTTCTTAGTGCTTAGCTGTTTAAGTAAAAAACTCCGATTCTTCGTCTCTTCACTTATTAGTCAAGAGACAGCAAAATCGCACTTTTGGCTTGTTTTAATTTTTATTTCTTTGCATGAAGTAAGCAAATAGTACTAGTAGTAGAGCTGTGGTGGCCCAGTGGTAACGGTAGTCGTGGGTTCGAACCTAGTCAGGCATTTTATTTTGTGTACAGTCACTTATAGCAATTAGCTGACCCACCTTTGTATGAATGGTTGAGATTATGATTATTTATTTAAATATATACTTTATTGTACACCAGGAAATACATTAAAAAAACCGGTGAAATGCGAGTCGGACTCGCTCACCGAGGGCTCCGTACAAATTTGTAGGTAGGTATGTATGTAAATAGTTTTAAAATTATTATTTTTTGTAATGTAACAATTTTACGGTTTTCGGAATTTTTATTGTGCTACATGACATTGCTTCTTGACAAATTTCATGATTCTAGGTCAGCGGGAAGTACCCTATAGTTTTTGATTTCGGAACATAAACGCCCGTATCTTATGATTGCGTTGACTTAGAAGGTTGATTTTTCACTGCTTCAAGGGATTGCAGCCCTGAGTATTTGATATCAATTTCAATTTGATAACTTCACGAGTTCCTAAGAAAAAGGGTCATGACTGACGGACAGACAGACGACCAACGAAGTGATCAGGGTTTCGTTTTTCCTTTTGAGGTACGGAATCCTAAAAACACTAGAAAACATACAATGGGCCTTATTATTTATTTATTTATATATACTTTATTGTACACCAGAAAAAACATAACAAAAAAATACGATTATTAATACAAAACATACAATGGGCGGCCTTATCGCTTTCTAAGATCTCTTCAAGGCAACCTTGGAATGGACACTGATTGCGTGGTCATAAAAATGGGGGTTACTAGCAAAAACTTTATAAATAAACCAGATACACTAAAAATAGAAACAAACAAACGCCTACACATAAACCTACATCACTTTGCAGAGGATCAGAGGATATTTACGTTTACCTTTCGAAAATAAAAACAAATGACCAAGCCGTTTCTGGGAAAATTTTACGGTTCCGTAGGTGAAGTGGAAAAACAAATGCCATTGCTGTCGTAGTGTTTGTCTCTGTATGATTGCACACAGCTAATATAAGGGTTTATTTATAAACGTTACTTAAAGTTAAGTAATGATTTTTATTTATTTATTTCCAACTTATATCTATCCTTACAGGGACACCTATTGCGATAGTTTACATTCTAAACTCTTATCCTAACTTATTACTAACTCCTTTTTTAACCGATTTTGACTTCTATACCGTAGGCATAAGGATGGTATTAAAATCAAAAAAAGTGGTTACAATACCAACTGTTTACTGCAGCTGCCATGTGCATGCTACCAACGCAATAGAATTCAAAATCGGTTGAACGGACTGTGAAAAAGGTTTATTTTTTCTAATCTTATTTCAAATGTTTTAAAAATCAAAATTTAAATGATTTCGATTCTATAGTTAATCTGTCGAGCTCCGCTAATGAGACACAATTGATTTTCTATTGTTTCGTCGCCAATAGGCGTCGCGCGGTGCTTGACCGGATTTAGGTGCCTGCACTATTAATTTGTATTCTGTTAGTATTGTGTGCCTAGCCAGCGGGGTAACTGCGTAACACACTAACAGTAGGAATGGCTGTCATTTTGACAGTTCAACAACATTCATTGCGTTATTTACTTTGTTGAACAGACAAATTTTTCGTACATATGAAGCAATGGATCAGCAATATCCATCAAAATGATTCAGATTAAATTGTATTACACAATGGGTGCTAGGTCAAATATATTTATTTGTAATACTTATTATCTTTCTAAAATACAGAACCTGAAGCGCAGTTTCACCAAAACCTTTACTTGGTTTTTTGACAGCTAAGGGGATGCTGACCTCAGCATCTTGTAAGTAATTAAACAAGGTGACACGGAGACGATGACTTGTGTTTTTAGGCCGCTCGTGGCTAAGGGGACCTTTGGAGATAACGCGGATGTAGCAGAATGGATTATTAGGGGCGGATCCGATGGCAGTTCGGGCGTGGGAGGATTTCTGTGGTTAAGATCAGAAATTATCCTCGCGGTTTTACACTGCAGAGCACCTTTCATTTGTTTTTTCAATTTGGTTCGCTCTAGACGAGGGAAATATTGGATGCTTTGGCAAAATATTAGAAAAGTTGATTGCGGTGTTGACATTCCAATCAGGCCTAAATTCAGGGAAATTAATTCTTTAGCTTTACTGCTACAACTTTGTCCAATAGGTTATTCGTTTTTTGACAGCTGCCTTAGAACGCAACCATTTCAGATTACGTAAAAGTTAACTTAAAATGCGTACTTAATAAAATAAATAATTATTATTATATAGACTGTCTAATGTTATTAAATTATCTTATTTATGACTTCTTACAGTGTATTAGTTAAAAAAAAAATTGTTATGCGTATTAAAGTACATTCTATCCTAATAAGTAATTGGTTTGAATGTATTCGCTTCAAATGAAT
The DNA here is from genome assembly GCA_945859645.1 of Amphipoea oculea. Lineage (NCBI taxonomy): Eukaryota > Metazoa > Arthropoda > Insecta > Lepidoptera > Noctuidae > Amphipoea > Amphipoea oculea. Next base: position 18,138,085 of record OX243864.1, on the reverse strand, counting down.
ATATTATCGAAAATAATCATTTCATATTATCTATAGGTAAGTCAGTAAAGAAAAACCTTGCATTCACTCAAATATCAATAAAATATATTATTTATTTGGCAGGATACGGATTTGCCACCATAAATAAGATGTTAATGTTTTATTTAGATTTTAAAACTTTCGTTAAATGTTATGCATAAAAAACTTTGTTTCAATATGTAATAAACCCCATATTTACGTGTATAGGTACACAATTGATACAGCAAACTAGCGCATACTTTCTTTTTACGGTGATTTCCTCTACAAAACCTGCAAAATTGAAATTAACGTAAGCAAGGTGGCAAATTTATATTGTTTTGTATATAATAATAATAAACACAAGCATAGAAACCGCATCATTTTTTATTCGACAGCAAAAATCGATAATCGATACTACCTACATATAAATTAAAGCATACACACATACCCCCACACACACTATTGTTTTTATTTTGTCATACACTATTGTCATTATTTTTTATTTTGTTAATTTTGTATTTTGTGTTTCACGAACTGTGTCCAAATAAACGTTTTTTCTTTTCTTAAATTATCGAAATGTGTGTTATGACGTCGCTGCAATCTCTAGTTCCATCTGTCAAAAAAAAAAAAACGGTTAACCAAACGTTCGTTTTTTTAATATAGAAGTTTGACATTACACCTGTCAGATTAGTCTCTGAGATTAAAAACGAACTTTAATAGACAGAGTTTAAAAAGTCTCCGTATATTCAAATCACAACTGCCATTCTTTGACAGTTGTATGAAGTGGCTAAAACGGCAAATTGACGTAGATTATCAATTAATTTGATAAACAATGAATTTCCCTAACTGTACCTGCGATAATTAATTGTGTCTTATTGTAACTCAAGTTTAGACTGGTTTAAGAGTAATCTAAATAAACCTCTGAGCTAGGCGCGGTGAATAATCTAGATAACTTTAATTGTTATTTAATTAAAGTATTAAGGGACACTCAATTGATATCTATCTCAAGTAATTCAAGACCAAGACGAAACTTAAATTAGAATTAGGGATTTAGAGTTAGATGACTGAATTTATCTACACCCATGCTATAAATCTTCTATAAAAGTTTCTGAAACAGTTAGCTTATTGCCAACATTACAAGAACCAGTGTCATAGTAACCATAATATCATCCAAACGAGTTTTATAATGTTGTACTAAATTTCATTATGCAATTCCTTTTCAAAAAAAGAACATTGTCATGCACTCGCAATTCACTACCACAGCGCCGAATTAAAAAAAAAACTATTCGAATTCACGTCGTATCCGCCGGCCGCCATTTTTTTTCGATATTAGTATTGCAAAAAACTGTTTCAGAACCTTTATAGAGGATTCATATCATGGGTGTAGATAAAGTCTTGGATACAACTGTACATAATTAGGTATTAAATCACTCATGTGTTACTATTACTTACTGTGTTACTTAAAGGGCCAATATTATATTATGTACTAGCTTCTGCCCGCGACTTCGTCCGCGTGAAATTCGTACTTACCTCTAAAAATTTCGGAAATGTATGTAGGTATGATCTTTATCATTTATTTAGATAAGTATTCGGGCCAATTTTTATAGATCAAAGGAATCAGATTTTTCAAATAAACTATAGCCCCGCTTTCCACCCCCACAGGGGTGGAATTTTGAAAAATCGTTCGTGATCATAACTTGACTCAAAGGCCCATACCCATTTTCGAGTTCAAGCAGTAATATCCACCCCTTAAACTTTACTTGCCCTTTTCCACCTTGGTAGGAGTCGATTTTTGAAAAACCCTAAAACAGATAAGTACTTGTTTTATTTTTTGTTTTGGTAGTACCTAGTTTCCAGTTAATCCGATAGCGAGTTACATATTTTTCTAACCTATCAACTTTGTCATCCCCAAAATCCTCTATAAGGGGTTTTTTTTAACTAAAACTGACAATCGTTATTATTTACTGACCCAAATATTGCCAAGTTTCATGTTTATTAACCAAATAAATAAGATTTTTCATATGAACTGTATCCCCGCTTTTTACCCCCACAGGGGTGGAATTCATTACTTGACTCAAAGATTTAATTATAATAATAATTATTATTATTATCAGCCATTTCTGTCCCACTGCAGGGCAAAGGCCTCCCTTCCCTTCTTCCACTTATCCCTACCCAGTGCTGTTACACGCCAATCTTTGTCGAAAGAGTCGAGTTCGTCCCGCCATCTCATTCTGGGCCTGCCGCGTTGCCGTTTGCTGCTGTTTGGGACCCATTGTGTGGTTATTTTAGCCCATAGCTCCTCCGGCATGCGACAGATGTGACCAGCCCAGTTCCATTTTAGCTTGGCAGCCGTGTGACCTACATCGGCAATTTTCGAGTTAATCAAACCACGCAATAAAATCCTACCCTGTAAAATTAACTACCACTTTTCACCCCGTTAAGGGTAGATTTTCGAAAAACCCTGATACACGTTATTCTTTATTTATGGTCTTAAGTATAAATACCGAGTTTCGAGTTAATCGGACTGCGCGTTAAAATTCTTCCATACAAATTTTGACGCCCCCAATCCCCCTCTAGGGGGTAGTTTAGAAAACCAAAAAATGGCAAACTTCATAATTTACTTAAGTATTCGTGGCAAGTTTCATGTTTATTAACCAAATGAGTAAGATTTTTCATATACACTGTACTCCCGCTTTTCACCCCCATACGGGTGGAATTTCAAATAATTGTTTGGGATGTGTTCATTACTTTACTCAAAGATTATTTATACGAATTGTTGAGTTAATCAAGCCATGCATTAAAATCCTCACCTGTATAATTAACTACCCCTTTTAACCCCGTTAGGGGTAGATTTTCGGAAAACCCTGATAGACGTTATTCTTTATTTTTGGTCTTAAGTATAAATACCGAGTTTCGAGGTAATTGGACTGTGCGTTAAAATTCTTCCATACAAATTTTGACGCCCCCAATCCCCCTCTAGGGGGTAGTTTAGAAAAACAAAAAATGCCAAACTTCATAATTTACTTAAGTATTCGTGGCAAGTTTCATGTTTATTAACCAAATGAGTAAGGTTTTTCATATATACTGTACTCCCGCTTTTCACCCCCATAGGGGTAGAATTTCAAAAAACTGTTTGAGATATGTTCATTACTTGACTCAAAGATTATTTATACGAATTGTTGAATTAATCAAGCCACGCATTAAAATCCTCACCTGTATAATTAACTACCCCTTTTCACCCCGTTAGGGGTAGATTTTCGGAAAACCCTGATAGAATTTATTCTTTATTTTTGGTCTTAAGTGTAAATACCGAGTTTCGAGGTAATCGGACCACGCGTTAAAATTCTTCCATACAAATTTTGACACACCCCGCCTCAATCCTCCTTTAGGGGGTTGTTTGTAAAAACAAAAAATGCCAACCTTCATAAGTTACTTAGATAAATATTCGTGCCAAGTTTCAAGTTTATTAACCAAATGATTAAGATTTTTCATATAAACTGTTATCCCGCTTTTCACCCCTACATGGGTAGAATTATGAAAAATCGTTTAAGATGTGTTCATAACTTGACTCAAAGATTATATATGCCCATTTTCGAACTAATCAAGCCACGCAGTGAAATCCTCCCCTGTAAAATTAATTACCCCTTCTCACACAGTTAAGGGTAGATTTTCGAAAAACCCTGATACACGTTATTCTTTATTTTTAGTCCTTAGTATAAATACTGAGTTTTGAGTTAATCGGACAGCGCGTTAAAATTCTTCCATACAAATTTTGACACCCCCCAATACCTCTTTAGGGGGTAGTTTAGAAAAACGAAAAATGCCATACTTCATAATTTACTTAGGTAAGTATTCGTGCCAAGTTTCAAGGTTATTAACTCAAGGAATAAGATTTTTCATACAAACAAAATCCCCCCTTTTCACCCTCTTAAAGGCTGAATTTCCAAAAACCCCTTCTTACTGGATACCTACTCTTCACAAAGAACACACCCTCCAAAATTCATGTCCCTAGGACCAGCGGTTTAGGCTGTACGTCGATATCTCAGTTAGGTCGTTCATCCCCCTTTAGGGGTAAAATTATCAAAAACGCTGAGACACGTATAAATTAATTTTCAATCGTTAGCCTAAATACAAAATTTGAAGATCCTAACTTTTAAACTGGCGGACTTTCATACAAAACTTCATCCCCCTTTTTAACCTTTTGGGGGTGGAATCATCAAAAACGCTGAGACACGTATAAATTAATTTTCAATCGTCAGCCTAATCACAAAATTTGAAGATCCTAACTTTAAAACTGACGGACTTTCATACAAACTTTCATCCCCTATTTAACTCCCTTAGGGGTTGAATTTCGAAAAATCCTTCCTTATTCCTTGTCTACATTATAAAGGGAACCATTGTCTAAAATTTCAGATTTCCAGGTCCATGGGTTTGGGCTGGGCGTTGATGAGTCAGTCAGTCAGTCAGGCCTTTTGTTTTTATTTATATAGATTATTATATATTTTTTTTAGTTTTTAGAGGCTTTTGTTTATTTTATTTTTTTAATACTTTTTTTTTCTACTACTGTGTTTAGTTTCATTTGTACGAGTCTCAATAAATACTTTTTCTTTCTTTCTTTCATAAATATAATCATTTTCTGCGAACCCTAACAATTAGGCTTTCTACCACTACCCCGTATTATTTTCATACAATCTAACAATATATTAGGGAGGACAAAGTTGTTCATAGTTGGAACAGGAATCCTAATTGAACAAGTTGGGCTCTGTGGGTAATTCTGTAAGGGGACGGGGGGAAGGGGGTAACAATTTTCTTCACGATCTCTCTATAGAGGCTTTAATAACATTTAAATATCAATAGGTAGAGTTGAACTTTGTTTTGGGGTATAGTTGAGAAAAAAACGTTTGGCAGAGAATTTAATTGTGTCTCATTAGCGGAGCTCGACAGATTAAGTGTCTCGTTCAGTATTAGTGAAAGAATTAACTACCAGATTAATATATTCATACTTTAGAATTAGAAGTTATTGATGGTCATAAAAAAAACTAAAAATAAAATAGTTTTAAGGGTAAATTTCATCAAACTTTTATACATAGAATAAGTCATAAACTGAGAAAAAATAAATTTTTGATAGCTTAAAATTTACATCTGCCAGTTCGAGTATGGAAATACTAGAACTGTCAGACGTAAATTTTATTCCAAATTCGGATAAAAGATATAGTGATTTTGGTAAAATCAGCCCTAAATAACAAAGAACTTGTGACAACAAAACTAAAACTACTTCATTATTCATTATTTTGTTAAACTCGACTACTAAATAAATTCAACTGACATAACCAGAAATCTATGAACCATAAATAAAAAACTACACCTCTACAGGACCATAAACTAGAGGTTAATAAAAAAAGTAAGAGTATAACAATAAACCCTTATTTTTGGTTTTGGTCGTAGTAAAAACATAAATCTATTATTTTGATCTAGGTACTGCTATAAAACTTTATTTATTCTAAAAATATAACGCTTGTTCATTTCATTGGAGGATACACAGAGGTACTGAAACCCACATTTTGCTAAAAATCATAACAATGTATATAATTTATATTATTTCGAGGTTAGTCCGTGGATAGCTAACCATCTTTACATACCAAGACTTCTCCGTGACTCGGAAAGCACGTTAAGCAGTTGGTCCGGCAGACATTCGTGGATCTTTGACAGTCGTTACGGGTCGTCAGTAGCCCGAAAGTTTGACAGCCAGTCTTACCAGGGGGTATCGTATTACCCAGTAACTGGGTTGTGGAGGTCAGATAGGCAGACGCTCTATGTAAAATACTGGTATTGAGCTGCATCCGGTTAGACCGGAAGCCGACCCCAACATAGTTGGGAAAAGGCTATGCAAATGATGATGATTAATTTAAAAGATATATTTTACCGAACATTAGGCTTCTCAACAACAGTTGCAATATAGGGTCTATTAAATTAGTCTTTACAAACGATTGCAAATGCTATCCTGACGTAGGAACAGAACTCGAAAATTACAAAAAAACAACTAAGCTCCAAATCAATCCACCAATTTATTCGCTTCACTGAAAAAAACATCTTATTTTGACAGCGGCGAGAAGTGGCCCTGAAAACTCAAGATTCAAGTATACAGTGGTTTCGGGTTGGCATTGATGAATTACTTGGAGCATTCATAGTACTTATTTGAAGAGATAATTATCCTTAGGAAAGCAGTGGTGGTCCGGTGGTAATGGCCGCGATTTATGACTTGTAGGTTGTAGGTTCGAAACCAGACAAGCATTTTGTGTAAATTATTTCATCACCACTGAATTGCTCTCAAAACGGTGATAAACATCGCGAGGAAACCGGCATGTCTTAAGGTGCTCCCTCACCAGTAGCATTCGCCTGTAATATAACGTTACAGATTCGAGCATTACATCAGTCAGGGAGGAAAATCGAGTATTACAACGCGCACCTTGTAAAGATACAAAACGAGTATTACATCAGTGAAGGAGGAGAGCCGAGCATTACAATGCGCACCTTGTAATGATACAATGTGTAATACCTTGATACAACTTGTAACATCAATGCGCTCCACTTGTAAAAAGTCAAATCTGTAAATGTTACATTACACGTGAATGCTCGTCAGTCAGGGAGGTAGTATTGTAATGTAATGCTCAAAGCCGAATCTGTAATGTTACATTACTCGCGAATGCTCCTGGTGAGGGAGCACCTTTAGAACCAAAAATCGAATAGTTGTGACATCCACCAAACCGCACTGGGCCCGCGTGGTGGATCAAGCGAGCTCCTCTCACAGAGAGGAGGCCTGTGTCCCTACAGTAGGAACATTATAGGCTGATTATGCTATGACAATTTAGTGCAACACAGACTTCTAACTAAATATTCTTGTCTGAAGAAATGCAAACATGAATTATACTCAAAAACTGTGTCCTCGAGATCTTTTATCTTTATTGTAGAGATTTGCATCACGTCTTGATAGGTATAAATTATGCAAAAACAAGTCTTAAAATTAAAAATTAAAACCCGACGGGAAACATTTTTTTACAGCCAAGTTAAAGCGACAATTTCGTCTCAGATGAATTGTTAAATAACATTATTTCCTGAAAAAATTTAGTCAACATTTTTTTCTTTATAAACAGAATGAACAAGATTGAAAACCCTTTCATTGTGCCGTTTACAGCGACGAAAAGTTACTTTGAAAGTAATTTAAAATTAATTCCTCTGATTTATATTCCATGTATTAAACTTTGCACATAACAAACGCTCTCACGCACACCAGGCTTGTTTGTATAAAGCAGCCATTTGGACTTTTACGACGTACATACGCAGGGTTGCCAAATGTGCTCATGAAAAAGAGATCCTACCTCGATACGGAGAAAAAAAATGTAAATGATTTTTATATATTTGAATATGTCTGAGGAATCAACCTGCCGATGATTAGATTTCAAGACAGGTTGGTTCACAAAGGAGGCTTTGTTTTAGAACCGATTGTTTTGTGGTGAGGTTTAAGCATTGCTTTACCTAAGGCAAAGAAGAAAGGAAGATAAGCCAATTCTGATTGAATGGAAAACAAAAGGCGAATGTGATAGAATGTTTCTGGGGAAAAAATGTAGGCATTTTTTTGTATTTTTCTTTCAATGAATGTCTGAATGTTAGACTTACCAAAATTAATGTAACAAGTTATTTTTTTATATTTTTTTTTTTTGTTGCAATATGTGGGCCTCTTGACCCTGATCACGCCGTTATGAACTTCTGATCACATTAGAGGAAATTCCTTTTATATTTACGCAACTCCTAACCTAAAATATACAGACTAGTACGAGGGCTACTTATTCAATAAACTTCTTAGTATAATTTTTCCATGAAAACTACTCACATTAAGGATCAAAAAGGTACTTTGGTCATATAAAATTGCTTTTAAAAGGGCACCGTTATACGTTACATGTATTCATTGAATTATGCAAACATTCGCCACGGGTGGGCGAGACCTCACATTTTACGGGTTGTAACATAATTAAATTACAAAACCGTATCTATATTTTGTACCGTCTATCTTTGAAAGAAAGCTCGCCATGCTCTAAAAATATTTGACGTCATCCCAACATTTAAATTAACGACAAAAACTTGGGATCCGCCGAACTTTGTCAATATGGCGGAACAATATGGCTGAACAATTTTAATAATCCACGTATGACGCCACGAATGGACGCGTTTGCAATTTTTTCATAGCTTTGTCGAACGTTTAACGCGTTAAACTTGGGCGATGACTCACATTTTTGTTTGAATACACGCCTGTTATTTTTTTCCGTTGGAAAATTTATTAAATAAATTCCTTTTGCTTTATTTTTAATGATGAAGTTTTATTAGAATGATTTATTTTTCGGTGCAGAGCTGACGCGTGACGTCGGTGTTAGAGTCAGGAATGCTTTTTTTAAAAGCACATTCTATAACGCATGAGTCTACTGACCGAACCTACAAAAAAGAACGTATGCAAAAATGTTTTGTTTTATAAAGAACAAGAGATATGTTATGCTATACGGATTTATAGAACACTGTGCCCATGAATCTTGTTTTTCACTGGGTTATGTTTTTCTACCGAGAAAGGAAAATGTTGCCTCCATTTTATAACCGTAAGGCGCTTGTTTGTATTACATTGACTTCCGCGATTTCAATTTCGGTAAACATTGTAGGAATATGAAAACACGGCGACTATATTTTTGGAGCTTCGTAGAATCTTTATCTCGTGATTTTTGGTAAGATCGACATAGAGTTCGATGTAAGCCAAATCACAATGATTGCTGAATAGGTAATAAATATAGTGATTTTGTTATCTGACGTAATATCAACGTCTTTTACTGTGAATTGTGGAAAAGTAATTATAAACTCAAATAGCAAGTCTAACAACGTTTTTTGTACGGTAAGTCTTAAAACATATGACAGCTTTAAAAAAGACAATCTTAATTTGTTCATAAACTTAAGTAAGTATTTGATGTTTACTATACCAACATCCTCCCAACCCCATCTTGCAAGCACAAGCCAGTTTTGGGTATGGCGTTGCTTTAGTGAGTCCATCAGCTACCATTATGTCCGTCTGAATGTATTCCACACCAATGGCTCCTCCACCACCTTTATCACGAACAAAATGGTGCCTCACATGATTATGCTTCGACCTGGAATGGTAAGCATCGGAACCAGAAAGTCTTGTAGAACTTTGTTAAATGAAAAAAATAATTTTGATTAATTTTTGTGTAAAAATTACAGGATTTCTGGGTTTTATAAGAGTTGTGGTGGATAGCAGTGCTACTTAGGTTGCCGACACAAAAAAAAATTGACATAATATTTAAAACATTGTGATTAAAAAAAAGTTACAAATATCTTAAGGGGTGTCTTTTTCGAAGGATTTCAATCCATTTTTGTAATTTCCAAGAAAATAATAAATTTTAATATAATAAATAATTAAAAATAATCTATCTATCTATCAATATAAGTACATTAAAAGTAAAAACTTTTTAAAAACAAGCTTTTAGTTAAATGCGCTATAAAGAATAAAATAAACTTTTCCTTTAAAACTTTTACTATCAACTTATAACGTCATTAAATACATCTATATGTTATAAAAGCTTGTCGCGAGATTTAAGTAAGTACTCGTATTTACTTAGTTTGTTTTAAAAATTAAAATCAATCAGATCAAGTTATTTAATTTACTTGTTAATCTACACAGATAAATCTCGCGACAAGCTTTTTGCACATCTCGAATTGAATCTCTATTTCGTCTTTCGTGTTTTAAACGTGGACACTGACGGTCGGGCTGGTCCACAAATTCAAGGTCGCTCAGCGCGCTGTGGAGCGAGCTATGCTCGGAGTCTCTTTGAAGGATAAAATCAGGAATGAAATTATCCGGAAAAGAACCGGAGTTACCGACATAGCTTGCAGAGTAAGCAAACTGAAGTGGCAGTGGGCTGGCCATGTCTGTCGAAGGACTGATGGCCGGTGGAGCAGGCGAGTCCTGGAGTGGAGACCGCGTACCGGCAAGCGCAGTGTAGGACGCCCCCCGCTAGATGGACGGACGACCTAAAGAAGGTGGCTGGGGTCGACTGGATGCGGAAAGCGGAGGACAGGGTGCTGTGGCGCAGTCTGGGAGAGGCCTATGTCCAGCAGTGGACTGCGATAGGCTGAGTTGATTGATTGATTGATTCGTCTTTCGATGAAGTATTCGCAAATTATAAATACTAACAAGTGTACTTTACTTTATAACAATAAATATTAAACGTTGAATCTATTTAGGTTAACGGGATGGCCCATAACCTGTGGAAAAGTAATTATAAACTCAAATAGAAAGTTTAACAAAGTTTATTGTACGGCAAGCCTCAAAACAGTGACATGACAGTTTTATCAAAGACAATCTTAATTTGTTCGTAAACTATAATAAGTATTTGATGTTTACTATTCCAACATAAAATAATCATTTTGAGGTCGAAGACCGGCAAAAGTTGAGAGGAAAATACTTCATCAAAAGAAAAGGGTCGCTTTTTAAACACGAATGTTAAAACCCAGAGCAAATAATAATTTCGATAACTCTTATATTGACCGGCTTCAAAATAATATTCATTTTTTATTTTTACTTGAATATCATAGGTAGGAATGAAATTCGATTTGCTTCCGCTGTAAAAATCAAAGGGATCAAAGGATTCATTGATTAATTGAAAACAGCTGATTCGACAGATGCAATTATGGAATCTCCAAGCCAAAAAAAAGTCATGAGTCGTTCATAATTGGTGTGTACAGAAAATACTATTGATTCCTGTAAAATTAAGAGTTGTGTTTATTTGACTACTTCGTTGGTCTAGTGGTCGTAAGCGCTACTGCTGAGCATGGGGTCCTGGGTTCGATTCTCGGATCGGGCAGTGTTATCGGGTTTTTCTATCTGGAATTCCTCAGTAGCATCTCCGAGTCTGGATATGCCCGGTTGATGGCAATTGACTCGCCCTTCTATTACATGGGACTCAAACATCATCATCATCTGCCTAGCCTTTTCTCAACTATATTGAGATCGGGTTCCAGTCAAGCCGGATGCAGTTGAACACTAGTATTTTACATGAACTGACTGCCTATCTGACCTCCACAACCCAGTAACTGGGTAATACCTTGGCAAGATTGGTTGTCACACTTTCGGGCTTCTGACGACCCGCAACTACTGTCAAAGATCCACGAGGCGGGCACGGAGGGGTCTTGGTTTGTAAAGATGGTCATCCATCCATGGAACAACCGCGGTAAGCGTAGCTTAACCTGATCGATCGACCCGTGCGTCTGTTATTACTTAGTCACAAGCCCATATTCCATTTTTTTTCCGTAAAAACCTTGTTCAGACTATTACGAATATGTCGCATCCGGCAATTGACGTTTACAACAAAACAAGGCACGCCACCTAGAAAGCACGGCAACTATCAAGACTAGAGTTGGCGTGTTTTGACAGAGTCGGGATGTTTCCGCTCGGTTACGAAGTTGAAAAGAACGTGACATGTGGCGCATATATCATTATAATATATTTTTACTGATACAGAGAAGACACTAGCAATGATAACCAAGCTTGATCAAGACGGTTTGGCGAGTTCAGATTTATATTGACTATGAGGCCAGGTTCCCTCACGATGTTTGTCCTTCACCGATGTCAAAAATGTCCAAGATAAACTGAGAAAGTACATAATATTTTCATTCTGTTATTGCACCTACTGTGTATTGTCTCTGCATCACCCTAAGGTAGACTGGTAGAAAATGCCCAAGGTATTAAGTCCACCTTTGTACAGTTTTTACTTGTGCATAAAGTTTTAATAAATAAATATAATATATTTTGAATTGAAAAAGTTACATTGGTACTTGCCCGGATTTGAACTGACAACCTCGTGCATGAGAGGCGAGGCCTTAATCACTGGGCTATCATGACATGACCTTTTTTTATTATAAACGGAAAGTTAGCAGTATTTGAACTCATTTTGGTAAAAACCGCTTTAGATTTTCATTTCCAATAAAAAGTTTTATATCCGCCACAAATGCCGAAAATTTTATCTCTTAAAAGATACTTCGATAAACTCATTCCGCTATCAAGATAAGATCCTTTTAACTTTTGAAATATAATTAACACGGATACCTACTTAATTTTGCAAAGATTTACGAAGTTTAATTTTCTGACCGAATTTGTAAACACTTCTTGTTGAATAATTTTAATACAGTCTAATAGGCAATCTTTTGCTCTAAGTGTTTGAGGTATTTTTGCCTTAAGGATGATTTGTTGATGCCCAATACTAAGCTCTTCCCTGTTTTTTGTATACCTACTTGTTAATATATTTATACATATATTTTAGTGTTAGCTTGTTTAATATTGTACTAAAGATTTGTCAAACTAAATAAATCTTATAGGTAAAAAAATAGATCAGATAGGCAGTCGCTCCATGTAAAATACTGGTATTCAACTGCATCCGATTAGACTGAAAGCCGACTTCAGCGTAGTTGGGAAAAGGCAGATAATTAAGTACAAAAATAAAAACAATTCATGACCCCGACATATTCCTCCCGAAATATTTCAACATTCTTTTGTTGTCCTCGAAATTTTACTTGCGCCACTAACGCCAGTAACTCTGTGCAAATTCTTTTAATTAAGAGCCTATACTACCTCAAATGGCTTAGCGTGATCCTCCGTTATGTCGAAAATCCTGCACCATTAATTTTGAAATAAATATATGGTAAAGTTGAGGATTAATGCAAAGTCTTATGTTAGACGAAAACACGATTCCATAAAATTTTCTCGATAGAAAAAAAATCCAAAGTTACCTCTAATCCGAACAATAAACCGCTGGCATTCAAAAAATACTTCAAATTAGATCATGAAACTTTGCATACTAACAGAACTTACTTTAAAGCAGGTCTTATGTTATTTACTTTTTTATAATTACCATTATTTTCACTGTAAAAAGCAAATACCTAAACTATTAGCGCTGCCTGCCGCCCAGCACCGCACTCTGTCTCGCTCTCACTCAGTCCGCGAGCAGTATCGTATGAGCGAGATAAAGAGCGAATTTTAGCTGAGGTAGTATAGGCTCTTAACTAAAAATAAGAAATTAATGTAGAAAGTGTTTGCATGCTAAATTCCGGCGCAAGAAGTTAATTTAATCCAAGACATATTTAGCTTTATAAGCTGAGTGCACATTCTTAGAGTTAAATGCAGTTTATGCGTCATATTTACTACTTTTACTTTACTTTTTGTTATTGTGATGTATTGCATTCTGAACTGGCATGTATTTATTTTAAATGCAGTTTGCCGTGCGACATTTCATGTGTTCTGTATTTATTATGCTTACTTTTTTCGATGACAGTATTAAATTTAATATGGAAATGGTTGATACAGCTGCATAAATAGTTATTTCACGGGTTGTTTTTCATTAGGAAATGATCTGCACTTGTGCAAATATAATATATATACAGGTTGTCCGGTAATTAATGGATAACCTCTCAAGGGGTCATTGTACTTATCATTATGAACAACTATTACTATGGTACCAAATCTGTAATCGCCAAAAAATTATCAGCTGTTCCCTACATTTATGTGCGCATGACTCAAAATGTAGGGAACAACTGATTCTTTTTTCGCGATTTCAGGTTTGGTCTCATAGTAATAGTTGTTCATAATGATAAGTACAATGACCCCTTGAGAGGTTATCCATTAATTACCGGACAACCTGTATATATGCTTTATTTAACATTTTAAATATTATAATGGGTGGCAGGTACTAGCCAGACAGATGATTCATGGATAGACATTACCAGCTGATCAATTCTATAAAACCTCCAAGTTAAAACTCAGGTGCAGTGAGCTGTCATTAGCGTCAATCCCTAGTACCAGCCGTGCGATTCTGTAACCGTCTCACCGTGAAAACTTAAACGAAGTGAGCGTGAAGTGAGCTATCAGTGTCATCCCACCTGATACTAGGGATTGACCAAGCATACATTTACAATCATAATCGAGATTTTAATAATAACTTTTATGCTAATTCTATTGATCATTTTATATAATTTCAAAGCTAGTAGGTATTTTAGTGGCCAGAACATTAATATTTTGTGGGGTTTTACAATAAAATAGCAAAACAGAAACTTAGCCAGAAACTCAATGTTGTTTTTTTTTTCTTTTTTTTCCTACACTGACTAGTCAATACAGCCTGAGGCGCGAGCTTTGATGTGAATCGCGTGAAGTGTTCACTTCACGCCGCGCTTGCGCGTTAGTCACTGTCATTATCACATTGTAGATTATTTTGATGTGGATCGCGTGAAGTGCTTGCGCGTTGGGCGCTGTCATTAATATTAAATTAAGTTTTTATTTATTTCTATAATTGACGACCATGGTCGTAAGCCTGTTCGTAATCGAGTTCAGAAATTAGTTCCTATTTATTTCAACGCTTTTAGATATTGTGTCTAAATCCAACCGTGTTTGTACATTTAAAAAGTCAGTTGTGTGCATTTTGTTTTCAACAATTAACCAGATTTTGTATTAACTAGTTACAGACTACTTATTTAACATGTAACGCGTGCAAATATAACATTATTGTAGATAGATACTAAATAACTAAGATCCGTATTTTTGATGCAAGTAACCCTTAAGGTGAATGTGCCATGGTAGTCAAATGTCTCGCTGATGGTGGCGCATGTGTTGGATCATTTAGCTCCCTTCAAAATGGTTGAGCTGAATGGTGCTAATACATGCGTCATGTTCGTGAACGGGCGCCGTCAGTAGGGACTGGTCATCTCTTTGCTGCCACGGCTTATTTTAATTTAATATTTGAATTGTTTTTTTCTCATCTTCTCATTATAGACGCTTTTAACGTTCTGCATCGTTCTCACATGTATAATTTTTAACATGAATGATGTAACCAAGACTTTGTAACCATATTATTTTGATTTAAAAGAGTGTCCATGGAGTTTCTTGCCCGTTCTTCTCCATAGGTACCTACTCTTTGGAATGGGCAACTAGCTTCATCTTTCTGACTGACCGACCCCTTGACAATTCAAAAGTGCCTGTAATTGGTTTAATTCAAATAAATGCTTTGAGTTTGAGTTGAGTAGACCACGAAATTTAAATTTTCTTACGTTTTTTGCAATTTCCAGATCAGTGTCAGGTTGTATCTTGATCAAAATATGATTCGCGACTATAACAGGTACGTATTTACAGAATTATAATGAATAGAATCATTAATACATCTTTCTAAGTTAGATTTCTACCGTTAAGAACAAATCTCGTATAGAAAAGTGTTTATGGTAGAAATCCAACTTAAAGAGATATATTAATGATTCTAATGACTATAATTCTGTAAATACATGTCTATTATAGTCGCAAATCATATTTTGATCAAGATACAACCTGATACTGACCTACAAATGTACACATGTGACCTACACTGTGCATTCACCTTAACCGGTCAAGCGGCGCGCGTCGCCCATGATTGGCGAGTGGCGACGAAACCGTAGCCAATGAGCGACGCGCGCGAAGTGATGTTGCCATGGTTACCGTGGAGTGAATTTTGGAACATTCCGAATTGCACTGTAATCGTTACAGCGTGCTTACACATTGACCCTAATTATTCTGTATGGTATAAATTACCTATTATTCCCCGCATAATCTTACCACGCCGTACGGTTGTTAAGCGTGGTATTTTGACAGTTCAAACCGGTTTCGTTAAACTAACGTGGCATTTTCGAAATTGTGCTTCCGGCTACAGCCGCCACTTTACCAAAGAATAAGAAATTCGTGGTGTATACACAAATAAATACTATAATCCAACCGTGAGTACATAATCAAGTGAAAATAGTTTTGACTGTCAGCTGCCATAATGGTGATTCATCTAAATCGGAACGCAAATTATTTATGTGAGCGCTGTGGGCGATGACGATGATGGCCTAATTCGGAATGATCCATATATCACGCAGCGCACTGCGCATGCGTATTAGGGGCTGTCGTTAGTCTTAGTATCAAGTGAACTTTTTTTTTTGCTTTCATGTTATTGACGACCATGTACAACTCGTTTATAGAGAGTAGTATATTCCTTGATGTAGAATGTACATAAGCCTGTACGTATTAAAATACAGTGACAATAATTAGTTCCTAATTACCTATTTAATGCTTTTAGAGATTTTAATGTCTAAATCCAACTGTGTTTGTACATTGAAAAGTCAATTTAGTCAGCCTACATTTAAGATATTATAACATAAGAAATTGTGCTAAGCAAGTACCTATTCAGTGATTGGTGTAATGTTCGTATACATAAGTACATAATACGTAAAAGCACATATAGGGTTTTTGAAGTGTAAACTTCTTTAGCGGCGTTGCATACTTTTAGTAATGGGTAAAAAATGTTAAACTCGCGTCAGGACACGTGACCGTCAGGAGAGATTTCCCCCCCCTCTCTTTCTACGGCGTCGCCAACCGAAGTGAAGTGACACACGGACACAATGGATGGATGGATGGATGGATGGATGGATGGATGGTGATGGAAGTGGAAGTGGAAGATGAAGTGGAGTGGAAGTGGAAGGTGAAGTAGAAGTGGAAGTGGAAGTCGAAGTGGAAGTCAAAGTGGAAGTCGAAGTGGAAGTCGAAGTGGAAGTGGAAGTCGAAGTGGAAGTCGAAGTGGAAGTCAAAGTGGAAGTCGAAGTGGAAGTCGAAGTGGAAGTCGAAGTCGAAGTGGAAGTCGAAGTGGAAGTGGAAGTGGATGGATGAATGGATGGACAGCTGATGGCTCGACCGTCTGTGTAGTAGCCACACTGCTGTGTATTCGTAAAATTCGTGTATATAAAGTGTTTAAAATATGGAAATTGAACAAAGTGCATCTATTAATGAAAAAAGTGACGCAGAAATAGTGAATAAAAATTAGTTATATTAATTAAATTAATAATTGATTTATTTCAACGTTAATATTCAAGTTTTCACTTCTGCCGGCACTCCCGGAGTGCAACCCGTCTTTTTTTTTATATCATCTCTAGGTAAACCACACGTAAAAGATACAAACCTTATAACATAAATATGTAGGCATATTATTAATCTAGTTACGATTGCTGACACACAAATGGCATTACATTTTTTCTACATATATTGATTATGTAGGTAAATATTAATTATGCTACCCATCAAATCTTATGAATGTGCGTTAATTAAGAGAGTTGGATAAAAAACTCATATGTTAACGCCATTAAATATTTCATATTTAGCGCACAAGCTTATTACTTTACCTTTATTAAATTCAAGTCTGTAAATGCGATAATCGCCATTTTGTTGACAGTAGTGGTCGAGGCTAAAAAACATAAAAATTGGGGATTTCGAACATCCAAACTCCACCACAGGGGCAGTGAATAATACATCATTTAATTATTTGACAAATTCATCCATTGTTCAAGTTAAAATAAGTAGTGGTAATGAAGTTTTTTGATATCTAATGTCGAAGTTTCGCGCGATCGTGCGTGTTTACATTTTTACTTTTCACAAATATCACACACACACATGTAGAAAAGATTTAAAATGTGACAAATATTATTGGAAATATTATTAACAACACGAAAATGCCCAAATCCTAACGTAATATTGAAACACAGGTCGAATAACTACCACCACTCACCCACCACTACTCAGTTTGTGTTCAAAATCGCCGTCCATTTTTGTTTTTTTTTTTTTTTTATCGTAATGATGTGCGAAAGCGATTATGCTAAACATTTTTTTTTTTTAATTTTGATTGACTCGGGTAATTAATATGTCGAATGTCGAAAATCGATACTCAGAAATTGAAATAAAATTATTTTATGCATTAAATACAATAAGCATTGTTTGTAATAATGATTTATGCTTTTATAATGTAATTTTAATAGTTTTTTGGACATTCAATTGAAACTGAGTCAGTAACTTGACCATAACTTCATTTATTGAATTTCGCGTCGAATTGTTTCTATATTTGAATTTATCTTCGGAATGCGCTCGCAGTTTAAAATTATTTTTATTTATTGTACAATTATTTATTTTTGATACTTTTCTAATAGTTTGCTACAGAATGCCCAGTATACATTTTTTAGGTAGGCTGAGCAAAAGTTTGAGAATGACAATAAATTTAATGGTATAAATTGCGTATTTCGCAATCACTTTACATTTCAATATGTGTTGTTAGTTTTATAAGCTTGGTAGTTTTTGTTTGTATTGGTTTACTTGAGTAATAGTATTTGTTTATTTTTGTGGTAGTTTCCCAAAATAAATTGAAAAAAAAAAATGCCATGTTCATGACCAACCACGCACAGTGAAAGGCTCCGTAGTTGGGTTGAATATTCACGCATGCACAGTGCACATAATTAATTTGATCGACTGCAAAAATAAGTTTGTATTTCATAAACTCATCGTTCATAAGTTCATAAGGTATTCAAAAATTAAAGTGCCTGCCAGAAAAGAAAAGTCCTACTGTTTTCTTATGAATAACATCTTGAGCATTTCTTACTATTACAGCGAAAGTCGAGCTTCTTCAAGAGATTAGGTGGTTTATGTACATATTATAGGTGCTTATACCTTCTGGATAGGTGTAGTAATTACTATTTTATACAACTTTCAAAAAAAAAAAAACAACATTGAGTTTATGTTTTGCTATTTTATTTTAAAATCCCACAAATTGGCGGCGATTCTCTTGTTCACAAACTAAACTATATTTAAGTTCAGTGCATCTTTTTCTTTCTATTTCATTAAGAAAAGGACTGGAGATAAATATTAGTTTAGTCCTGTCAAATTAAGATACTCCATAGACAATTTAGACGTGATTAAAAAATTGGTTATTAAAAATACGTCAATTTACGCCAGGCACGGACTAATTTGACAGGTCTAAACTAATATTTATCTTCTGTCCTTTTCTTAACGAAATAGAAAGAAAAAGATGCACTGAAATTAAATTTAGTTTAGTTTGTGAACAAGGGAATCGGCGCCAATATTAATGTTTTGACCACTAAAATACTACCTTTGAAATTATATAAAATTTTCAAGATAATTAGCTTAAAAAATATTATTAATTAAAATCTCGATTATGATTGTAAATGTTTGCTTGGTCAATCCCTAGCATCAGTGGGATGACACTGACAACTCACTCCACGCAAGTTTTCACGGTGAGATTTTTACAGAATCGACATGCAGGAGGAATGACATCTCACTTCAAACTCACTTCACCTAGGTTGTTAGGGTGAGATTTTACAGAATAGACACTACCTGTTGTAGGTATTATGCACTTTCCGTTTTTGGACAAAGTTTATTTGGAAAATACACCAATAGCTTGTTCCCTGACTTTGATTTGCTATGCGGAAACAAATAGAATGCTTTCATGCAATAAATTATTATTATATTAAGTTCCGGGAGTGAATACGATAGAATCGCCTCAAAAAAAAAAAAAATAGTCTAAGAAGTTTTAATTTAAAAAATTTAATGTAATTTTGTAGAATTAGCATAGATATAAGCGATTAGGTGTAAACTGTTAGCTTATATCTGATGAATAAATAAATGAAGATGAAATTAAAATTAATTACCCATATGAGCACCAATGCTAACAGTTAAAATTCACATAGTTAGCGACCAGATGCGACAGCGACGAAAATAAACTTCTAGAGCTCAGTAAGCGTTGCATTTGTGACACTCAAACGCATACTTTGTTTCAACAGACCTTGTCCATTGTACTTGACACGTATTTTAGTTTCAAAAATATTTTTGTCAATTTTATATTTTTATATTATTTATCATAAGTATCCTTAAACAACAAAAATAACAAAATTAAAACCTAATTTAACTAAAATTATACAAAAACTAAAATATGGCGTCGAAAAATTCATCCGCATTGCTGTCGACTGCTAATGTACCCAAGAGACTGGTGGCATTACCACGTTGTATGGCAATGCTTAGCCTTTGGCCAAGGTAAAAGCCAGCCCTTGGGCACAGCCTTGGGTCACGGGAAGTCATATTTAGTTAGAGAATTAAACTATTTTCATCCCATTGACAGATTTGCCTTTGATGCATATTTTTGGCCTCGCACTGTTTGTTTTACGGGTTCACCACGAAATGGGAATAGTGTATAAAAAATATGTAGTTGAAGTAAAAACGAAAAAACACGCTTTTATCACGTACTAACAATGATAAAAGACTATTGGACGCATCAAAATGAATCATATGACCCCAAACTCGAGGGGTTTACTCGTAGCCACTGAAAATTTCACCATCCACCTCCTGGCTCCATCATCAGATCGGCGCAAGATACCAAATTATAACAATATTATATTCTTTATTTCTGACTACAAGTACTCATAATCCATATAGGTATGTAATATTAGCAATTAACAATGACTTTAAAACTATGTCTGTGATCTTTTACAACTCAAAAAACATAACCCTCCTTCTGACGCAGTCGGCTAAAAACACTAAAAAGAACTAAAGTTATAATATTGTCTTCCGAACTACATATACCTACATACAATGTTTCATTTCAATTGATCAATTGGACAATTAGACTTAGGTTAAAAATGACTTCCAAAATTTTATGACATTGTAAGTTACAAGTTAAGCTAAAGCAGCATGTTAAAAATGAGTCTCATAATATAAAAAATTTCGTCACAACGTAGTGTGACCATTGCCTAAATGTACTTATCAACGATTGTTATAATCGGTTACATGGCCAAAGCAATCCATTAAATGTAAACCCAGTGTCAGAACTTCGGAAGTTGTTCCCGAGCCAATCGATGACATTCGTCATCCACTGGATTCAACAACATGCACAGAGTTATCGAGCAAACCGCAACGGCTCAATTCGCTACACTGTTTACACGATAGGAAGGGTGCTACGTCACATCGTTGTGCACATTTTGTACGACATGACCCGTTTTATTATTAATTATGGTAACAGTGATATTAAAAAAGTAGTGGTAATAGTTAATGTCTTGAAAAAACTTTCCATAATAAACCTAATTAGGTAAGCTTTCCTACATTCAGCAAAAATTTTATTTTTCGCTGTCGAGGTAGACCACGGAGAAGGTATTGTGACGATCTAGGTAATAAGGTTTGCAGGGCCACCATGGCCAGAGATCTCACAAGACAAAGGAAGGTTTGGAAGGAAAACGGAGAGGCTTTGCCCAACAGTGAGACACAGTTTAAGCTAAAGACAACAAAAAATGATTTGATGTGTCATTGTGTTGTGCAACCTATCCCTGTGTGACTATACTCCATTTGTTTAGGTAATTAACTAAAGCCTTTACCTTGGTTCTCCTGCGGATCTCTTCATTTCTGATTCGATCCCGCAGGGAAACTCCAAGCATAGCCCTCTCCATTGCCCTTTGGGTGACTTTCAGCCTTCTAATAAGGCCCATTGTGAGCGACCACGTTTCAGTGCCATATGTCATCACTGGCAACACGCACTGGTCAAAGACTTTCGTCTTGAGACACTGCGGTATGTGGGACGAGAAGATATTGCGTAGCTTCCCGAACGCTGCCCAGCCGAGTCGGATTCGACGATTGACCTCTTTCTCGAAGTTGGACCTACCTAACTGGACAAAAGACAAAACATGTTATAAACAGCTATCTATGTCTATCACTCTTTGAGGGTTTGATTGCTTTAGATAGATGTTAGAAACATGTTTTGTTGTCGGTGCGAGGTTGCAAGGATGTTTGTACGTTTTCAAATAAAATAATAGACAATATATTTAGGTGGGTCTAATAGACAATATACTTTATAATTTTTCTGAGGATGTTCGATATATGTTTTCATGTTTTGTAATGAAAAATTACAACCCAAAAGTTCGTAGGACTTCAAATTTGTGATAGTGCCATCACATGTTAGAGACCTAACGTTTATATTTATATCTCCCAAATATCGAATGGCAGCGAGCAGTAAATTAGCTTGTTTCAATTTTTCCGAGCTTCTGTCAGGTAATCTTCGGGTTTAAAATGCAAGCTACATATTACAGAGTTATCAGTCAGCTTTCCAGGAATAAGCTCTAACCATTTTCTTCTTATTTCGGCATTCGACGGCAATCTAGAAAAAAAAAACTGTTTTGTTAGGTTCTGATTTTACATTTAGTATCTATGTTCACCCTATTTATTACAAAAACAACTCACCTGTGAAAGGATATTCCACAACCAGGGTAAAATTCTTTATGACACTCACACCACAGAAATTATTCACCATTAAAAAAAAAAAACAACAGTCGCATCGATTCTCAAATCGCATCAAAAGCATAAAAATAAAACACTTACAACAACGAACAAGACGCCACTAAATGACATCAGCTGACATGACAACCATATTTACCGGTATTGCTAGTATTGCTAGTAATATATTTATAATATTTACTAATTACCTACGGTGCTATTGTGAGAAATATTTTTGTTCTTAATAAGTAAACCTGTAAGCGATATTAAGTAATTCATTTTAGTACATATGCGGTACTCACATAAGTTTATCATATTATGCAAATAATACGTTTTAATTTTCATTTCTTACACAATCTTATTCTACTAAAGGAATTAAATATTTTACATGGCAATCGTGCGAAAGAGACACAACGAAGCTTAAGTTGTTCTCTCTCGAGCCCGTTTTTTACTGTTTATTTGGATATTCTAAAAACAACGATATTGTTTTACAAATAGAGTTCATTTTTATTTGACAGGATTTTACCAGTAAGCCTTCCAGTTGTACGTAGTACATAATAATTCCATGCTTAATCGATCTTTGTAAGTACAGTCAACCGTACATCTGTAGGTACTGTAGACACCTCTTCGCGAGAAGACCTTTTTTAAGATACTGGCCGATAATATTTGAAGGCACGTTCCATTCGAACGTTTGAGAAGGTGTCATAGAGAGTCGTGGGTTTGACGTATAATGAATAAGATGGAATAATTATATATTTATGATGAAATACTCCTAAATAATATCCTAGGAAAGTCTAATAGGAGTTTCATTCTAGCAAAATAGTTCCCCTACGTAGTGAACCCTACGTTGAGTCCACAGGACTCTCTACAGTACCTATTACATATATCACCAGTAAAATACCGCCCATTCTTAAATTGCCAGAGGGATGGACTAATCTTAACTGGGAACCACTGCTTAATCAATTAGAACAGAAACCTGCATAAGTGTTCTAATTATCATTCTTCAAACGTTCGGTTCGTATTACAGAAGTAAACGCGTATGTTGTAAAAAAGCAGCCAAGTGCGCGTCGGACTTGCACACGAACGATTCTTTACCACCGTACGAGTACTATATTCAACACTACATGTAAAAAAAAACTCTTTAGTAAAAAACCACACTAGTATGGGGACCCCCTCTATTTTTTTTTACTTTATTTTATACTAGCTACGCCCCACGGTTTCACCCGCGTAAATTTCGATCCCGTGGAAATATCGGGATAAAAAGCAGCCTATATGTTAATCCAGTTTCAGCTACCTCCATACAAAATTTTATCAAAATCGGTCTAGCCGTTTGAGCGTGAAGAAGTAACAAATATATAAACACACACACACACATACACAGATACGCACTCACAAACTTTATTTATTTATTTAAACTTTTTGCACAAAAAGGTACAAAGACGGACTTAATGCCTTAGGCATTCTCTACCAGTCAACCAAGGGTGGTGAAGAGATTAGATGGCAGGTGCTTTGGTTGAAAGGAACAATGAAAAAAAAAAAACTTAAAATTAGGTACACAAATACATAAATAAGTTATATACACATACATACTATTTACTATAATAAATACTTATAATTATATACATACAAATTCAAGGGAGAGAGATGTTGAGATGACTGTACACTATTTGTTTAGAAAATAACTCTGCAATTTCCGCTTAAATGCATACCGACTGAACTTTCGCCTTTATAATATTAGTGTGATTTATGATTGGTTTTTAGTAGTACACACTCCTTAAAAATTTCAAGTGTCAACCTAGTAGGACGGTCCAAAAGATACACAGCCTTGTGACAGACCGCCGGATGAACAGCGGAGTCTTAGGGTAATTACATGCCGAAGATTACACTGCGATACCTGGCGATCGCGGTCTACCTCGCTATCTCGATGTTTCCTCCATGTAAAACAAATGCATGCTAATAAACACGCACGCACATGCTAGGGGGGCAATTCTTGTAATTTTTAAGAACGTTCAAAGTCTGATCTCAGTCTCAATCTGTCAAAAAATACTTCCAATTTCCCTACATTTTGACAAGTTTTTGACATTTTTTTGTCGCCGAGATGAGACTGCGACTAGATTTTGAACGTTTTAAATTACGAGAATTTGCCTTCAGGTGTCGACGTACACCCAAGCAGCCCGCGATGTATCACAGTGAGATATCCTTCGGCATGTCATGTCCACCTTTATCGCGCTTTATTGCGCCTGATCTCTCTCCGGTCGTGTCGGATTGCCGTCCCATCGGGCTATGAGAGTGAGGGAAGAGTGCACAAGTGTGCGCGCAGACACAGGTGCACTCCGCACCTGTGTCTGCGCACACACTTGTGCACTATAATATCTCGTGGCTGAAATATGGTCTGGAGGACTTTTATTTATTTAAT
Organism: Amphipoea oculea; assembly: GCA_945859645.1. Taxonomy (NCBI): domain Eukaryota; kingdom Metazoa; phylum Arthropoda; class Insecta; order Lepidoptera; family Noctuidae; genus Amphipoea; species Amphipoea oculea. Next base: position 18,113,480 of record OX243864.1, on the reverse strand, counting down.
TACCCTTAACATAAGGGTCCCGTTGACACCCTTTGAGTACGGAACCTTAGAAAAGTTAGGCTGTGGCGCTTCAAGGTGACGTTAACGAATGGGTGCCATTTTTCTCACGCATCTGATAAAAGTTTCGCAAGATACGATAAGCAGGGATGTGTACCTACCTTAAAAGAAATGACGGAAAGTTCTCAACTTTTTTAAAGAAACATATCTTGTTTCAGATGAATTTGTTTTGGTTCACATCGTCCTGAAGATTTGCCTTACTACCACAAAACAGTGTTTTTCAGTTGTTTTGGCAAAACACCTTTTAAACACGACATAATTATACGGATTTTGACGTAACACTGACATTAGACACACGTTGAACTATTGATTAAGTTTTTGTGGTAAGACCCATTGTTTTTGGTTGTAAAGGCTGATTTAGACAAAGTAAGTAACTGACTCCAGACAAGTCAGTGCTGACCCGATATTTACCTAGTGTAAATTGAATTTGGAGTCAGTGGAGTCAGTACTACTGACTACACTACTACTTACCCTGCCTAAATCAGCCTTAACACGAAAAACGTAGGTAAATAAAGAAACCCAGTTTTTAAACTCTGGCTGCGGTCCTTAATTTGTTGAGGCACCCACAGGCAAGACCGGTGCAGCAGCCGACAACCTCTTAGGTTGACCTGCGAGATGTCATATGAAACAACCGACTTCAAAAAAAAACACTACAAAGTGAAAAATAACTTTAATTTCGCAAGTCGGTGTCATTGGTTCCTCATTTTCGTTTTTTGACACCGACTTCCGAAATTAAAGTTATTTTTCACTTTGTAGTGTTTTTTTTTTGAAGTCGGTTGTTTTTTTTTTGTAAAAAAAATTTTATTTTTCACTTTTTAGTTGTACCTACCTCACACAAATTCAATTAACACTAGTGCATTGAAGTATTGAAGACACGAGTCGAAGAATCATCAAAATTCCCATAGAAATGCCGGAGATGCGATACATTTATGCATATAACTTCGTACATAAGAACAATTACCTAATGTATTATATACTTAAACCTTCCTGAAAGTATGTAGATCACACTAATGAAAGAATTATCAAAATCGGTTCAGTAGTTTTTGAGATAATCGCGGACATACAAACATACATACATACATACATACATACATACGGGTCGAATACAGAACCTCCTTTTTTAAAGTCGGTTAAAAAGTCGGTTAATAATTAAAGTCGGTTAAAAAATAGATAAAAATAAACCATTAAAAACACGGGGGCTTCACAGAAAAACAACACACTTTAAGGTTGACCACAAAACATATACACACCAGTACCTGAACCATTGCTGTATGGTTCACATACTGGGCAATCGAAGTATGTAATATTGTTTATGGTTTGTGTCTTTCTTTTAATATTGTATGTGCTTTTTTTTAATTTTGTAGTTTTTTTGTGTACCTTTTATGAGCCTGTGTTGGTCGAAATATGTAAACGTTTTATTATATATTATATTATTATAGACAAAATACGTGCCGACCCACACTGAAACCTATATCTAACGTACCTTTAACTTAAGATGATCCCCTTCCGTCTCACTGGATACGACTGTACTGCAAAATGCGATAAAAGATCCAAATCAGGAATGGTCAAAACATCAAAAGTTCCATTTTTGCCTGAACATTCGATTCCCATTCACCGTATAACAGAGCCCAATTCATTCTGCCCAGCTTACCCTTCATGTAAACTATTCAATGGTTTTCGTACCAGTAAGGTAGCCTTTCACATCTCCTCTCATGTGAAAATACAGGTGCCTTTGTTGGAAATAATTTCATGAGGAAAACGATAGGATTTTGGGAGTAAACAGACATCGCATTGCACGCGAGTATTGTGCTATCCGTTTCATGTTTGAGCAGATTTCATGCAAGACTAGTTTCCTGAATAGTTTTTACTGTGGTATTTTTACAGATAAGGTTTGTTCGGATTTGGGTGCGGATGTAGAATTTGTAAAGGATGGGGCGGTAATCAGCGTTTTCCGCAAATGGAATAAATTATTGTATTTTATTTAACTACGCAACGAGACCATTACCCAATTACGTAACACATTATCAATCTAAATCTGAATCATTTTGAAGGACATTGCTAATCCATTGTTTCATGTTTGAAAAATTTGTCTGCTTAACAACGTAAACAACGCAATGAATATTGTTCTACTGTCAAATTGAAAGCCATTACTACTGATAGAGTGTTACGCAATTACCCCTCAGAGATAGTATCAGATGTCACCACTTTTCAATATGCCCTTGGATGAATTTAAAAAGAAGGTAAGATACAAAGTCGTTTATTCGTAGGTAAAAGAAAGCCATCTTCAAATAAAACTCTACAGCCCATAAAAACGACCTAAAACATTTTATTATTTGGGACGAACACCACAAAATCGCACTGAGTATCCATTTTCACGAAATCATCTTGCAAACTGACCTGTTTTGGCTAAACCGGAGAAAGTCACGGTTGACCTGATAACGTTTGAACGCGAATAGCCACGTTTCCTATATAATAGTCTATAAAAATAAATAAGTAGGTATTAGGGACGTCATACCAGTGCGAACAGTGCGTTACGATTTGTTTTTTCCTTAAAATGTATCTAAGCTAAGGTTTTTAGGAAAAAATGCAACGATAGCCTTCGTGTTTCTACAATACATACTGACGGAAACAGTGGAGCTTTTCAAGGATTTCTCTCGGGGACTATGCGAGTGGGTAAATCGGAAAAATCGAGCCGAAGAAAGGATATAGGTTAATAGGATGAAGCTGCAGAAAAGTTCATAAAATCGGTTTGAATTATCTTTTTTAATTGTTTTGATTTGTTTTAGTGTTTAATTTTCTATTTGTTATGTAATGTACTAGTACGCTAATTGATAGTGTCGTGCTTTCCTATAATTTATCGAGATATAGAGATCAATATTATGTCAACGACTTTGGGTTAATGCTGTGTATGTGTTTAGTTTGTAAACCTTTGTAAACAGATACTGCTCGAACCGATTTTTAAAGTGAATTTCTGGTCGTTTCGAATATTTATGGCATCCGTTTTTGGAGTTAGAAACCTGCTAATCCAAAAACGAATAATTATAAGTACTTTCTTGTAGGTGGGTTATTAGCGTTGACCTCCTGATGTACCGAGAACCTTTATGAGAATATTTGAAATATATCTGGATATTCTCCAATGCCGGAAAAATCCTACACTAATAAAGGACAAAAACCTATTAAGGCGTATACATATAGGCCAGATACACCCATATACACGCAAACAATAAGACAGAAACCCATTTTCCCCATCAAACTGACTACTTTACCCCGAAATAAGTGGTCGATACATTTATTTCCTTTTACCGATTCAGCGTCCATCTTGGAACATGTTTATGCATGTGATATATTGATATTCGAGGCCCGCAGAAGACAATAGAGCCCATTCTCGCTTATCGTAAAGTAAATAGTTTACTTCGGACCGCAATCATGAAAAAAGCCTCCCATTTTCAATGTCAATAAAGGGTCAAGAGACATTTTTGTGCAGAGGGGTCCCGGAATAAATAGTATAAACGAGGGTAGTAGTACAGTCTGGCGGAAATATGGCATGTTTTGTAAATAGGGCAAAACGCAGACGGCGGGGATAAGCTTGTGTTTTGTTTATTACGCCGGGTGCCGCAGTTTGCATGTATGGATTTAGATAAAATTAGCATTGGGGAATAGTTTGGATTGTTATACCGACAATATTATGCGACTCCCATTCTATTCTAACACAGAAAATGTTTAAGAATTACTAATAATTTTTTTTGTTCTTTAAGTTTTGTCTTTTTTTTCAATTTTATTTCGATATTTTATAAATCACTTAATAGTATTTAGTCTAAGCTCATCACCCTAGCATCACACTTGGAATCATACAAGCCGGGCAAAAAGAAAAAAAGTTTGAAAGAACGCTAATCGAAAACAAATTAAGTAATAGCGCGGACAGGCGATACGATGCAAGGCGATGGATCGCGGGCAGAAGCTAGTAATAAATTTTAATACCTATACTTATAATAAATCTGTAGAAGTGAAAATTCTGTACATTGAAAATATCAAAAAAATAAATAGCTGGGGATGTTACTAGACCGACACCGAACCCAAAAATGTGATTAATAAAATTTTTGTCTGTCTGTCTGTTTGTTCACGCATCACGCAAAAACTACCGGTTCGATTACGATGAAACTTGGTATTATTATTCTTTAATATCCTGGGCACCACACTGGGTACTTTTTATCTCGGAAAAGTATATACAATAAAAAAAAAAAACTTAATTTTGCGGTTCGATCCCTAGACCCGATTACTGTACCAACCGCAAATAATAAGTTTGTCGTAGGTTACGTGGAAGGTGTGTTCTTTGTGAAGAGTAGGTATCTACTAAGAAAGTGTTTTTCGAAATTCCAACCCTAAGAGGGTGAATGGAGGGAGGGTGAAATTTCACGAGAACGAAGTCGCGGGCAGAAGCTAGTAAGTAATAATCGAAAACAAGATTTAAAGATGATCAATGTTTGTTTTATAACTGCATGCATTTTATCTGTAGTGGTAGGTACAGTCTGTTATAGCAATTAGCTGACCCCTTAAAAATTAAACGAATTTGAACCTTCTGCTTGTTAGCAGTAAGCTTATCGAACTAGAACAGTTCAACGTCTACGATTAATAAAACAGTTATTCGAATTTGATATTTAACACGCAGTGTTAAGGTAGGTATGATCTTGAATATTGTTCTAACTTGTAATATATTATTGCTAATTTCAACGACAATCACCATGTTCGTGTGGTCTAGTGGTAGCTGCAGTGAGCTGACAAGAGCGTGGTTGTGAGTTCGAAACCAACATATTTTCTGCTGCGTATTTTGTTTTATAATATTTTTTTTAAGTTATAAATAATAAATTATAACTTTAGCAACAAAAAAAAAAGCTGAACGAAAATAAAAAAACGATAATGATGGTAAAAACGATTTTATTTTATAAAAAAAATTATTATAAGAATAACGTAAATGATATAACAGTTACTAATAACGTTGTTACATACTTCACAGAGTTTAATGTAGTTAATCAACATGTTATAATATTTAGAAATATATAGGTATGTATTTCTATTTCATAACAATAACATCACCACATTAAATATCGTTGAACTAAATAAAATAGCATTATACGATGATTTTTTACCTACTAGGTATACTATATATCAATTTGTTTTGTAAGTATGTAGTTATGTTTAGTTATAAATAAGGTTTTGACAAAGACTTCTCGTCGGTAAATATGACAACATAATCTTCCCAATTAAAATTGAGATATTCTTGGGCAAAGCGGACCCTTGCTTGGCGATGTGCAGCAGTCAGTTAAATTTTACGTGCTGGCTTGTATATTGTTTCAGTCCAGCAACATGCAAATGTTTTCTGACCGTCTGAACAGAAACATTATACTGCATTGAGTAGGCAAAAATGGGTGTTCAGTATGCCTTCTAACAATTGCTTGATGATGTTCTGACACAGGAGTAACATTGCAGGTTTTTTTTCAGGACGATCCTTTTGAATATTCCCTGTCTCTTCAAAACGTCTTAGCCACAGTCTGACTGTATTTCTCTGAAACAACACAATAAGCATAATTTTAATAACCCGGTAATCATAATTTTTCGAATAAGTTTGCAAAAATACCTTTAGATAAACCACATTAGACCTATAAATGATCTCATAATGAAACAGTTAATTTTCTATTATTCTATACTCACGTTTTTAAGCCAACTAACGAATTAAGGAAGTATAAAAAAGAATACACTTACCGCTATATTAAGTTTCCTAGCAATCGCTTTAATACCAACATTCTCCTTATGCAAATACAATATTTTGTATTTTAAATAATCACTCAACTGAGACATGACGATTAAACTATCAAAACCGATAATAATAATTAGTAAAAAGGCGTGGATTTTCGCAACTTAGTAAGGCAATATAAAAATGTTCGTGCGTATTCACTGCTATTTGTGCATAGAATGTCTTGTTCAATTTATTCTTCTACCCCATATTCCTAAAATCAATTCAATAGCAGTTTTTGTTGAATACGCATATTGACGTCGAACTACCCACTTATTGAAAAAGGTGAAACGTTTATCGTTTATCAACTTAATTGATATGCTTGTTCTTTACAATAATGCAAGAAATACTTAACGAACAATTTATATATTGAAAACAAAATTAAACATGAGACTAGATTTGAACTCGCATCTTGCACGTCTCAGCCTTACGCATGAACCACGACACCAGATTAACTTGAGTAAGATAGATGAAATAAGGTATTAGTAGCAATGACACAAATTATCACAACATTAACCTAACCTTTAAGTCTTGCTGATTAAAAATGAAAATTGCGTAACAAATACCCATACATAGTAAATGACCTAACACCAACATCTTAAAGCTCAAATTTGCGTATCAAAATTATTTATTGTTTCTGTTCATCGAGTAGTGTTAGTCCGATTAACTCATACATATTGAATAACCTTTAATGTTATGAGAGGAGGGTGCAAAATCGAGTAATTTTTAGGGGGGTCAGCTAATTGCTATAACCCCTTGTACATACAAAAAACAGACTGGCACTCTAAAAATTGACAAATAAATGCAAACTGTTTTCATAATTTTACTAAAACCTTTTTAAAATATTATGTGCGTGCATGAAACTGACGTTTTTTATTATTTAAATGGTCGTTTTGAGTGATTGTAGGAATACATTTTTGGACATTTTGTGATAATGACAGCAAGGCATTCGATAAAAATTATGCCCTTTTTAACAGAATTCAAAAAAGGAGGTTCTGTATTCGACCCGTATGTATGTATGTCCGCGAATTTCTCAAAAACTAATTCGTTCACTAATGTGATCTACATACTTTCAGGAAGGATTTAGTATATAATAAATTAGGTAATTATTCTTATGTACGAAGTTATATGCATAAATGTACTGCATGTCCGGCATTTCTATGCGAATTTTGATGATTCTTCTAGTCGATGTCTTCAATTCTTGAATGCACAAGTGTTAATTGAATTTGTGTGGGGTAGGTTACACCTAAAAAGTGAAAAATAAAAACTTTTTTACAAAAAAAAACAACCGACTTCAAAAAAAAAACACTACAAAGTGATAAATAAGTTTAATTTCGGAAGTCGGTGTCAAAAAACGAAAATGCGGAACCAAGGACATTGTTGTAAAAAAAATACAAAAATATTTGTTTAGGTTGTAAATAAATATTTTTGTATTTTTTGTTGTGTTTTTTTTAAGTCGGTTGATTTTTTTTTTTGTAAAAATGTTTTTTTATTTACTACTTATAAACGTACGTTCGATAATTTGAAATATTTTAGAATAAAAATAACGGTTTGTTTCAAATAAAGTAGTGCACTATTTCGTTATAAGATTGACCATTTATCTTTGCGTCTAACTTCATATTTTATTTTCATGAATATTAGAGCTATGGTTGATACGTAACTAAGTGACTGACAATCTCTGTTAAGTTGTATAGCACATATATTTGAGATTGAATGAAGGTACTTAAAACCAATGGGAATCAAAGAAGGAAACAAAGTAACAAGAATATGTACCAACCTACGACCAAATAAACAAACTCCTACAAAAAACAAATACAAAAATACTCTTAAATCGAATACAGTATACAAGAGCCAATGACTTCTTAGATTCACACACAGACAGTAGAATTTCGCCGAGTGACTTTCTGTGTACGCATTTAAATCCTCATGTATTTGCGAAGCAGTGGAGAGTACTTTTTTCTCGAACGCGCCGCAGAAAACGACATTGTCTGCTGAAAACAAAAGACGAGCGGCAGTGCACTTACTACTCATTTAAACGGGCGCAAACAACTGAAAGAATCGATGTAGGTTAGTAGAAAATACCTTTTTGTAAGGAGTTTTCATTCATCTTTGTGGTTAACATAAAGGCGGACTATCTCTTTCAATGTGTGTGTCATGATGGCCCAGTAGTGGTTAAGGTCTTGCCTTTCAGGTTTTGGGTTCAATTCCAGGCAAGTAGATACATTGTGACTTTCTAAGTTTTCTTGGACATGCTTGTCAGGTGTAATAGTGATGTCCAAAATAAATTTCACACCGATTATCACTTCCTTCTTCTACTTCAGAACAATTAAAAACATAGTCGTAGTTATTTTACGCCAGTGATACAGAAGCTTTTCTATTCGTCACAGACAAAAACACGAAAGTGACAGGCGTTTATAAGATCAAAGAAGATCAAAATAATTATGTTGTAAGTGATTAGGTACAGTTATAATATACCTAGCGAGTTTTAGGCAGGCTTATAATATACTAAGTTTGAAATTGCCTAATCCGCCTTAAGCAAGCGTGGAGGAATGCTCATGTCTTTCTGTATGAAAAGAGTCCTTTGCCCAGAAGTGGATCAATAATATTATCACACTAATATTATAAAGGCGAAAGTTTGTGAATGTGTGTGTTTATATGTTTACTTCTTCACGCTCAAACGACTAAACCAAATTTAATTTTTTTTTTATGGAGGTAGCTGACACCCTGGATTAACATGTAGGCTACTTTTTATACCGATATTCCCACGGGATCGACACTTACGCGGGTGAAACCGCGGGGCGCAGCTAGTAATACATACTTCTAAAACTAATAATGGTTGTTATATTAGGAAAAATCTTGTATAATAAAAAAGCGTGTTAATTAAAATGAAACATCTGTTCACACATCACATGCTAATCGTTAATTACTGTTTTATTTATTTTTATTCAAAAGCAACAATAAACAGCTACAACATGAAACGTAGAAATAAAAAATATAAAAAAACTTAAAAACAATATTGCAGTCCACAACGATGTTCACAGATTAACTATAGGATATATTTATCTGTGAAATAATAATAATCGCTAGGGTTACAAATACATTTGTTTCAAAATAACAAGGTAAAACTTTAAAATAATATGTTCTCAAAAATTAACTGTTTAGATAATTTCTGTTTAAATAATGATGTTGTCTTATATTGAAAAGGAGTTGAGTATACAGACCTACAATATCAAAAGTATATCACACTAATATTATAAAGGCGAAAGTTTGTGAGTGTGTGTGTGTGTTTATATGTTTGTTACTTCTTCACGCTCAAACCGCTGAACCGATTTAGATGAAATTTGGCATAGAGATAGTTTAACTCCCGGGAAAGGACATAGGCTATTTTTTATCCCGATATTCCCACGGGTTCGACACTTATGCGGGTGACACCGCGGGGCGCAGCTAGTATTATAATAAATATTCAATGTGTTCATACTAAAACTCTATTTTCAACGACCATACTTCTCAATAATATTAATATAAGCGGCCATTTTAGGGATACAGCGGCGCCAACTAGATCCTTCGTAGTGCCAAATCTCGATAAATGTACTCCCGATAATCTGAACTATTTAGGTCGTCCGTCTCACAATGGCCTGAGGTATTATTGCTAGAACAATTTAGAATCTATGAAATGTGACTGAAACAGACATACATATACAACGTGTATCAGAAATGTGTGGTCATATTTAAGGGTGTGGTTCAGACCATCAAACTGAACAACTTAACATGGGACCAACATCGCTATCGCGAAAAAATAATCAGCTGTTCCGGATACAGATCGGCCGGTAAACCCATCTTCCCAGAGACAGTGGGATGAGCCGCTCTGCAGGTTGGTACGGAATAATCTTATCAATACGTCCACCAATTCTGCTGAGCGTGCCCGCCTGCTGGCTGTGGGTGAGTGGGAGTCGGGGCTGTGGCTTCAAGCACTCCCGTCACCCAATATAGGCACTATGCTGGGTGACACTACCTTTCGGCTCGCTACCTGCCTGCGTTTGGGCGCTCCTTGCGAGGCTCCGCATCGCTGTCAGTGCGGTGAAGCTGTCGACTGCCTTGGACACCATGGCCTATCCTGCAGTAGGAGCGCAGGCCGGATAGCACGGCACGCCAGCATTAATGACATCATCAGTCGTGCTCTTGTCACCGCCGGGGTGCCAGCTGTTTTAGGCCTCATTTACGGAGACGCGGGGCGTCTCGCGTCGCGTGTGGCGTGGCGTCTCGCGGCGCGTCGGACGTTTTTTCTGTTTACGGTGGGGCGGCGCGTGAAGCGGCACGCATCATCGCACGCGTAAACACAAACTTATAGCAATATACGACCATGTTCATAGAGAAGCGAGACGGGAAGCGTGGCGGTGCCCGCCGCGGCGCCCGCGGCGAGTCCTCTAGCGTGTAGCGAAGCACGCGGCGGGCATCGCGGCGGCGCACGCTCGCCTCGATCAAATCGACTAGTTTTATGTTGGCGAGAGATGGGAGCGCACGTGTCGCAACTTGCAGCATGATCATATCATACTCCATTGCGACGGTGACTACGTCTGTGTTGCGCGATTTCTAAATAAGACTGACAGAAGATTCCGCCTCGGACATAGCTTCATCGAGAATTGCCGCTGCGTGCGCCGCCGCGATAAACGCCGCGTGCGACGCGTCGGTGCCATCCGCGGGCTCTGCCGCAAAAAACGCCCTAATTCAAACAAACGCGTCTAAAATCGCTTCTCCGTAAACGCACTCATACAACGCCATATATTTGAATTCAGTGCGGGCCGCGCCGCTCAACGCAACGCGCGACGCCCCGCGTCTCCGTAAATGAGGCCTTAGAACCCAACGGCCTGGCACGCGACGATGGAAAGAGACCAGACGGAATTACCATAATGCCCTGGAAGTTAGGCAGACCTTTGGTGTGGGATGCAACATGTGTCGACACCCTTGCGCCATCCCATCTTCCTAGCACGGTGGGCTGTGCTGGGGCGGCTGCTGCAGGTGCAGAAAACCTCAAACGGCGAAAATATTGCAACCTGATTGGGACTTATATGTTCGAGCCGTTTGGGGTTGAAACACTAGGGCCATGGGGTCCGAATGCCCACTTGGTATTTCGGGATATCGCCAAGCGGTTAGTCGACTCTTCACGTGACCAGAGGGCTGGCCTATATCTTGGCCAAAGAATTAGCATTGCCATACAACGTGGCAATGCTGCCAGCCTTTTGGGCACTGTTCCTGTTGACAGCGATGCGGATGAATTCTTTGATGCCCTATAATGATTGTTTATTTTTTCATATAATTGTACATATTATTATAGTTTATATTTTACCTTATATCAGCTGTTCTATAAAACATTTATATTAAAAAAAAACATTCATATTAAACTTACGTCCCCTCCCGGACTCCTAAATAGAGCCACGGTACGTTTTTATGTTTATAGACCTAAACATCAAAATAATGATAAGTCAAAGGAAAAGTTTGTATGCAGTTTTGAAGCTCACATACTGGCCATCATTTTGGTATCATCGCTGTTCCAAATTTGTATTCATGAATTTGAAAAAGAAGATAAAGTCGAAGTTTGGTCGCTCACCCGCGAATTGAAGGTAGGTAAGTCCTGATTTCCGTCGATGTTAATTTAATGCCTCGTTTCAACCAATCGAGAAGACGGAATATATCTTCTAAGCAGGAGCTAAACAATTTACGAGAAATAGTGTCGCCTTGTCTTACTCATCTCCTAATAGGTACTGGGTTGGTAAGATCGTGCAGTTTTACTTGCAAGGTTATATTTAGATGTTATTTTAACGACTGTTAAAAACGACGTGTCGAAAGGTAATTTGCCTGAACAGGTGTTTACGCTCGTATACTTACTTTTCATAAATATTTTTTACTTATTAAAATTAAGATACAACAGATTTTTTTCCTTTTGGTCTTATTGGCGGTCTGAGTTGTGAGGAAATGCAATCTGATGATACGAATCTAAGTTATCTACATCGGGATGATGAAACGCCTTAAAAAGCGCCTAAGTTGCAAGAGAGGGTTCTGCCAAATAATTTGGTCATTAAGTGTTATCATATAAGTTTTTGCTAGCCACGATAAGTGGGAAAGAGTTATTAGTGTCTTATGTTCGGATACCTATATTAGTTTAATCTTTAAGTCAACTTAAAAAATAAATAAAAACATTATTACGTGAAACCATTTATTTCCATAAAACATATGCACTTTAACTGCAAAGATCAGATTCCCATAATGAAGAACTGACATAAAAAGCAAATTCAATGTTTTTGTTACGAATTTCACAATTTGTTGTAGTCCTGTTTCACCAATTCTGCACCTCTTTCGGCAACCATTCCAGTTGGTGCGTTGGTGTTACCACTAGTAAGTGTGGGCATTACACTAGCGTCTATCACACGGAGCTTGTCAACTCCATGGACTTTCAGCCGAGAACTCACGACTGAGGTCTTCGGGTCTGGTCCCATTTGACATGTTCCCACAGGGTGATATATTGTAAGTACCATTTCTAAACAAACACACTTCCAGTAATCTGTGCTGTCTAATTCATAACCGTCACAAGGTGGCCACTCCATTTTTCCTAAAGATGCGTTGAATTTTCTTAAGATTGTTGTGTTTACAACTTTCGTAAGCATTTTGATACCACTTGCTGCTTTATCTAAATCTCTAGCATCACTAAAATAGTTTGCGTTGATAATTGGAGGATCCGTAGGGTTGTTCGAATTCAAAGAAATGTTTCCCGAAGAATGCGGATGTAGAAGATTAAATAAATGCAAGTAAATTGCATGTTTTTTATTCTGTTCGATTATTGGATTGACTAAATGGTCTTTCAACCGGAATCGTCCTACCAGTAGTTGTGCAGCTATGGAACTATTTCTATCTATTATAGCAAGATGAGTTTGAAAATCAGGGTAAATAGCATTGGGGTCATCAGAAAAAAATGCTAGAATGTCAGCTACAGTAGTTTGCGCCAAATTCCCAGACCGATTGTAAAGGTAACTTATGGCATCAAACTGTCGTTCAGATTCGTCCTGTTCACGTGACTCATCACCATAAATTACAATGGGTATAGTACAATGATCCTGTAGATTTTGTCCTACCAATGGCGAATTAACTATAACTGAAATATTCTTTGAGCAAAGATGGTGTTTGGGGCCGACTCCTGATAGCATTAAAAGCTTTGGAGAGTTTATAGCACCTGCACTTAAAATGACCTCATTAGTCGCCAAAAACGTCAATTTTGTTGAGTTACGTTCAACTTCTACCCCAAGAGCGATTTTAGATGAAGGATCTATTAACACTTTTGTCACCAAACTGTTCTTAATGATTTTCAAGTTTTTTCTGTGAAGCACGGGGTTCAAATACGCTTTATTATGACTCTGTCTTTCTCCATTAGCAGCTGTGCATCTCATACGGCCTGAACCTAACACGTTTGCGACATTAAGATCTGGGACATTTTTAAAACCGATTTCATTCCAAGCAGAAAGAAACTTTTCGGTTAAAGGTCTGTAAGTGCTATTATAAGAGTTTATGACCAATGGTCCATCTAGGCCGTAATGATTCCTGATTTCCGGATTTTTCAACGATTCCATGTCTTGAAAACTTTCTGCTTTTTTGAAGCATCGACGTACTTCTTCTACACTCCATTCTGTATTACCGAGATCAAACCAATTTTGAAAGTCTTTGTCATTTCCTTGCACATAAATCATAGAATTTATGTTGCTGCTTCCGCCCATCATTTTTCCTCGAGGCCAATAAATTGACCCGTTTATATTAGCTCCGTTTGTTATTTCATTGTTAGCAGTTTGATAATTCCAAACGTTTTTAGATCCAAGAAGGTCTTTGTCCATAGCTGGAACCTAAAATTTGTACTTTAGTGCAACTAACTTCTAAATTATCATAAGTTAACAATCGTGGACATTTCCATCTTTTTGTGTACTTACATTAGCTTCCATTGGTGCATCATCACCTGCTTCAATGAGTAGTATATTCCATTCTGGTACAGCGCTCAGTCGGTTCGCTAGAACACAGCCAGCTGTTCCTGCTCCGACTATTATGAAGTCAAACGTTTCAAAATCTGCAAAAAGATGGGTCAAATGTGTAAAGAAAAACTAATAAAAGAAAATATCATACATTATCGTACCATGCACATACGTCACACAATTTTGTAAAATATCACTGAAAGACGGACAGCTCTTGTTTTCCTTTTATGAATCGCCATTCGCTTCAACGTTGTCTATCGTTGTTGTTACCGCATTACTCAACATTAGCTAATATTGTACATTACTAATGCTTTTTAGGGTTCTGTAGTCAACAAGGAACCCTTATAGTTTCGCTGTGTCCGTCTGTCCGTCCGTCTATCCGTCCGTCCGTCCGTCCGCAGCTTAGTTCAGAGACTCTTAGTACTAGAAAGCTATAATTTGGCATGGATATACATATTATTATTCACGCCGACAAAGTGGTAAAATAAAATCATGAAAAAAAAATTTTTTTGGTACACGTGGGGATGTTTTTTTTTGTCTCGTCTACCCCCAGGTGTGGGATAACGTTGGATAGGTCTTTCAAAAATATCGCGGGTTCGTGAAAGCCATTTTTCGATTCAGGGATCCGTTTGTGAAATATTAACCTTCAATGTGCTAATTTTTGTAAGACTCAAGTGTCCACCCCGCTGCCAGCTAAATGGTTGCTTTTGGATATATGAAACAATTCACAGCAGTAGTATATATAACGAATATAGGATATGCGGGGTATAGTATTACCCAGAAACTGGGTTGTGGAGGTCAGATAGGCAGTCGCTCCATGTAAAATACTGGTATTCAGATGCATCCGGTTAGACTGGTAGCCGACCCCAACATAGTTGGGAAAAGGCTAGGCAGATGATGAGTATATATTACGAAATTAAAAGGAAAACTATCACAGCTAAGTAGGCTTTACAAGTTTAGGAGTAATAGTCGACCAACTTAAATTTGCAGTTGCAATGTATGGGAGAACATGATTTTCAACTACAATGTTAAGTTTGTTCTTGGGATAAATTCATTCCAAGCACGGAACCCTTTATTGTGCGTGGTCCGATATGCACTTGGCCAGTTTTTTCTTAATACATAATATCATTCAAAGTCTTTCAAAATATTTAAACATCGATTGGCCACAGTAGCATGTATAGGACCGTATAAATCCATGCCAAAAGTATAAAAATCAACGTAAAGCTTTTAAGGAAATATTTACCTTTAACATCAGCATCTGGTATCAATCCTTCTGATACGAAACACTGAGCTGCTGCAAAGAACTGTAAGGCTGCCGCAAAGGTTTGAGGAGCTGCTCCCGTCGTTGGAGTCAGACATGATGCGTTGTAACTGTCAACATAATAATAATGATATAGAAAAAATATGTAAGTTTGCAGCATATAACAACGACAGATTGCCTCAAATTCCCTTCATATTGCTAATAAATTGATCGTAACTTGAAATGAAATAAAAATTACAAAAAAAAAACAACGACATCAAAAAGAAGTGAATACAAAGTGAAAGATAATTTTATTTTCGGAAGTTGTCAGCTTTGGTTTTTTTTTTTTTTATTCGAGTATAATAATATTACAAAATTCCGCCCATCAATTTCTGCAGCGAAAAATATTTTTCACTTTGTAGTCGTTATGCATAACCTCATCTTGTTTTGAAGATATTTAAATCTACATTTCAATATAATTAATTTTATTTCTTTGATGGGTACTTACCACTCCATTTCTTAACACAGATTGATGAAGTTGTTGATTTAACTAACTTAAGTTAGGATGAAGTTGGCACTCGTTTTTATACTTGATTACTCAAGTTTACACAGCCGGTAAACCTAAACTAATAAGAACCTATAGACTATTATTTTATAACGTCTCAAAGACGTATGATATAATTCATATTATAATCTTTGTTTCAACAGATGTTTATGGCGTGGCGTCACTTGCAAATTAATAAGTCAATATATGAGTTTTTCCCTGTCACTGTCAAACAATGACAAATATTACTTGACGACGAAGCGGTAACGTCCCAACATAAATGAAAAAAAAACGTTATTTTTTATGGTCCTAAAAACATAAGAAATGTCTCTATAAAGTAGCCGGAAAAAACTATTTTGGATTTCCTTCTGTTGTTTTGATTTTGTCAGTCCTAATTTCTCAGTGTGTAATTTACTCTGGTAATTAGAAATGAGACCGCTAAAAACTGTATGTCATCTGTCTAGCATCAACATCTACTTATTTATTGATTCTAACCTCAAAAGTATTTTATTGCGATATTTAAAATATTCAAACATTATTTTCCAGCAGGATGTTGTTTACTACATGGAAACGATTAATGTCACTATATTTAGTTTTTGTACATGGAAAATAAGTCAGGTCCAGCTGTATAAGCAATTCAGTTCCATAAGAAATTGGCCATTGTTCTTTCTGGTACAGACGCCAGCACATCAAGCTACTCGAAACTGTCAAATTTTCCCAATCAAACCTTGAACAATTGAAAAATTGAACCTTATGCTTTAGTAATAAAGTTCAAAATCTATACATGTCGCATGGAACAGCAACATTCAACCATTTTTAAGGGAGCTAAATGATCCAACAGACGCACCACGCCACCGTGGTAACTACGCGAACCAAAACACGCTTGATCCCTAGAAACTTTTGATGTGTGTAGGTAAGTATGTATCTTAGAGAGTGAAGTTGTTGTACTAAGAAAAGATTTTCCTGAACTCTTTACCAAAGTGGGTTGAGGGTCAAAAGTTGGGTTAAAGTTTGTATACAAAGATTAGGACTTATCCTATTTAGGTAAAGTCCTCCAGACCGTATTTAGGCCACGGCGGCCAATCTCAAAAGTTAAGTCCTATCTAATCTTTGTATAATCTAGATAGATTATATTATCCCACTCCCTTTTTAACTCTCTTCAGTTCACGGTTTATAAAGAAATCGAAACACAAAAATATATCACACACGCAGCACAAACACCATTTGATTACCTCACTAGGGACTCCCCCACCACAAGACACAGCCCAATCAAGTTTAGTCATTTACCAAAACCAGTACAGGAGCAAAGCAAAAGCATCTTCTGACAAAAGCGAATTAATGAAACAACCCGTGGTTTTACCAAAACTTCATTGTTCTGTACTAGCATAGGCGTATGATTAATATCTTGGACTAAACTACAAGGAGCTAAATAAGTGAATATATGTTGCTTGCTGTGGAAAGTATGACGTCAAATAACGTAACTAAAATTCAAGTACTTCTATTAAGAGGCTTACTAGAGCTAAGTGTCCTTGAAAAACGCATGCACACATATGCAGAATCGACGCAAACGCCATCTAACGACGACGCCCATCACAATTATGACATAAAGCATACATGAGATTTAGAAGTAACGGTTTTGTGAGATTACGCCCTAGTATTCTAATAGATGGCGCGGAAACGATGTGCAAATAAGTTAAAGATCTAACAAACAAATTATGTAGTTATGTGTGACAACATAATAAATTTTATTCGTTTTGGGTGTGACTTGAAAAACTTAAGGATGTGGGTGATTTTGAAATAAAACTGATTCAATGAAATTTAAAACATTTTTAACCGACTTCAAAAAAGGAGGTTGTGTATTCGACCCGTATGTATGTATGTAATGTATGTATGTGTGTATGTTTGTATATATATTTGTAGATTTTCTAAAAAACTGATGAACCAATTTTGATCATTCTTTCACTAATGTGATCTACATACTTCCAGGAAGGTTTTAGTATAAGTATAATACATTAGGTAATTATTCTTATGTAGTATGTCCGAAGTTAATATGCATAAAATTAAATGTACTGCATCTCCGGCATTTCTATGCGAATTTTGATGATTCTTCAATGCACTAGTGTTAATTGAATTTTTGTGGGGTAGGTACAATTAGAAAGAAAAAAAAACAACCGACTTCAAAAAAGTACTACAGCGTGATAAATAGCTATAATTTCGGAAGTCGGTGTCAAAAAACGAAAATGCGGAACCAGCGACACCGACTTCCGAAATAAAAATTATCACTTTGCAGTGTTTTTTTCTAAAACTATGAATTTTGGAAACATCTAAGAAAGTGCAGTCGGTATTTTCGACTTCACGTACAACTGTCACAGTGACGTATGTGGACGACGTGTAGATTTGTATTCGAGAGTCCCCGGGTTCGATTCCCAAGGTTACGAAATCGAATTTTCTATTTAAATGTCATTTTGAATTTTTAAATATATCTATTAAATATTTTTATAAATAACTAAAAAAAGTCTGCAGGAGAAAGAAAGTCGAAAATATCAACACGGAAGTTAGGTATTTCTAATGCGCAAGTACCTACAGCCTACACGTTATCTAAGCTATTACAAAAATAAAAAAAATTCTGACCTAATGTTTTTATTAACAGACCGCGACTTATTGATAATGGGCATAATGAAATAGGTAACAGATTCATCTGAAAATTGCGATGAAAATGATCAAAAGCAAGAAATTAGATTTAAAATTGATTTTGTTTATAATAAATAGGAATCATAGTTATTATGAATGTTAGGTACCTAATCTTTGAGGCCGTTTACACATTATGCCGCAGCTGCAGCGGCACCGCCGTCACGTCGTCGCTGCATCAGTCACCCTTGGATTTGTATGAACACACGGCGCCGCGGCGGCGCGCCGCAAGGGCTCATACAAATCCAAGAGAAACCAATACAGCGGCATCGCCACAGAGTATAATAGTATGGCACCGCGGGCGGCGCACAGTGGTCTGAAAATCGAGCTCCATACTCATAGAAACTTAAAGTTCGGAAATAAAAAAACAAAAATTGTAATGGGTCTAGTATACCTCCCTTTACGTAATATTAACGTATGGATGGTATCAGTCACTCCACGCGTGAGAAAAAAAAGTTTTTTATTTTTTTTTGTATGGGAGAAAACACTTAATGTACATTTATTTGAAACTGAATGGAACTGATAGGCTGGAGCTCACACGAGCTATTGTACGATACACGGCCATCAAGATGACATACAATTCATGCACCGTTCGGCGCCGCTTTGCACGTAGCAAATTTTGGAAATTTTGAATTTTCGATACGTGATTTTTCAAATCTTTGATGAGGTTAAATTAACTTGCCGATCGATTTACTTATACTATCGTTAGTTTTAGCCTGCTTATGACCTTTGTGATGACAACAATTAAAAATTATATTGATTATATACGTTTTTTTTTATTTCATTCCAAGAACTAACTCATTTAATCACCGTGATTATGGTTGAGTTATAATTATATGCTAATGACATGAGCATCAACCAGCTCTAGCAGGGCCAAATGGGCCCTAGTCACAATAAAATTCTATTGTCTGTAATATTAAAGTCTGTAAAACCTAATTAAAGAATAGCGAACGATAATGAGGGTAGTTGTATAAAAATAGGACGTTTGAGCTTACTTTTATCAGTAGCTCTCAGTACTTGTGCGCGCTAACTTATTACGTTATTTTTTTTATTGTGCTGTGATGGAAGGTTGTGATACCAATTTGGACATTGTCATGTTTGTGACAAACAACAATTGTTTTTCACAGCCCAATGTTCTATTTGAAGTTTTTGAGAATACTATTGATTTGTCAGAAAATGAAAAGAGGGTATTGAAACAATTCTGTCAGACTTATGTTTGTTCGTTGAGGAACAAATGGATCTCGTGTAATCGCACGAGACGTACATACATAACAAAGTATGAGACATGGCTGCTAGAGAACATAAAATGGCCTGAGATCATGAAAGGAAAGATGACCCCTTATTTAGTGTCAGTAGAGCAGCAAACCCGTTCCAGTTCTGACTTTGTTTTAAATGAGGGTGCATCAACATCCTACACACCGGAGACGTGCAGTGTTGGAACATCAACATCAGTTGTGAGGCCGAGAAAACCATTTAAAGAGCTAAGCCCGCTACAGAAGAGAAGGAGAGCGGAAGACCTCCTAACGTATAGCACTGAAAGCCTTGCTCATGCAACCGGTTTGAAAGCACATGACAAGAATATAGCAGATATCGTTAAACTAGTCTCGGAGCAAAGAGGCTACAAGGATAAATAAATTGTTAAAGCCCAAGGAAACTGTGCCTATATATTCCGCTGATAAAGCTTTATTTATTTTGACCTCATTGAAGCTTTCGAAGTGGCAGTATATAACATTAAGATCTTGTGCAAAAGAAGAAGGAGTACCACTGTGTCCTTCTTATACTGCCATCCTTGAGGCGAAGAAGGACTGCTGCCCTCCAAAAGTTACCATTGTACATCACGGAAGGAGAGGTAAAAGTAAAGCTAAATTTTGGATAAAACTGTGCAAAGCTTGGAAAATTCCTACGTGTGGAACCTTCGCTGGATGGCAAAGAGTTAACAATTATATGCAAGTATGGCTTTGATGGTGCTTCAAGGCAAAGTTTGTATAAGCAAACTATGGCAGACGAAGACGATTCCAGTATGTTTATGTGTTCTTTTGTGCCTCTGCGCTTAGTTTGTGGCGAAGAAAAGGTATGGGAGAATCCAAAGCCATCTTCCACAATGTTCTGCTGACCAATTTATTTTAAGTTTTCAAACGAAAACAAGTTGAACATCGTGGAAGAACAGGCTCTGATTGAGGCTCAGATTGAAGCAGTATCTAATTATAACTCAACCATAATCACGGTTGTAGAATCCTGTTGATTCCGTACTTATGTTGAACATATCACTTCACTGGCTCACTACCACACCAAGCGCCATCGTATATAGCCTGCTTCACTTTGTCTGTTTCCCGCCATTCCTCGTAACTGAGAGATGACATAACATAACTGACAGCAGCTACCCCGCTTGTGTGAATGAGACAGTGTTTACATATCTATTTAATAGATACACTACAACGGTGATTAAATGAGTTAAGTAGTTCTTGGAATGAAATTTAAAAAAAAACGTATAGGTACTTATAATCAACATAATTTTTAATTGTTGTCATCATAAAGGTCATAAGCAGGCTAAAAGTAACGATAGTATAAGTAAATCGATCGGCAAGTTCATTTATTCACGTCAAAGATTTGAAAAATCACATATCGAAAACACAAAATTTCAAAAATTTGCTACGTGCATAGCGGCGCCCAACGGTGCATGAATTGTATGTCATCTTGATGGCCGTGTATGGTACAATAGCTCGTGTGAGCTCCAGCCTATCAGTTCCATTCGCTTCAAAAAAATGTACATTAAGTGTTTTCTTTTCTCCCATAAAAAAAAAAAAACAAAAAAAAATTTTTTCTCACGCGTGGAGCGACTGATACCATCCATACGTTAATATTACGTAAAGGGAGGTATACTAGACCCATTACAATTTTTGTTTTTTTATTTCCGTACTTTAAGTTTCTATGAGTATGGAGCTCGATTTTCAGACCACTGTGCGGCGGCGAGTTTTGATAGATCTTATCAAAACTCGTCGTCGGCGGCGCTGTGTGTTCATACAAATCCAAGGGTGACTGATGCAGCGGCGCCGCGGCGGTGGCGATGCCGCTGCAGCTGCGGCATGATGTGTAAACGGCCTCAAGGATTAGGTACTCGTACCTAACATTCATACATAATTATTATGATTTCTATTTATTATAAACACAATCAATAAAAATTAAACTCTTGCTTGTGATAATTTTCATCGCAATTTTCGGATGAATCTGTGATTTCTTTATGCACATTATCAATAAGTCGCGGTCTGTTAATAAATTTAGCTTTTTTTTGTTGTTACAATGGCTTAGAAAACGTGTAGGTACTTACGCATTAGAAGTAACTTCCGTGTTGATATTTTCGACTTTCTTTCTCCTGTAAAAGATAATTACATTGTAGACGTTTTTTTAGTTATTTATAAAAATATATTTAAAAATTCAAAATACATTTAAATAAAATTAAATCGATTTCGTATCACTGGGAATCGAACCCGGGGACCCTCGAACACAAACCTGCGCGTCGTCTACATAAGCCAATGTAACGATTGCGTATGTCGTCGAAAAAACTGAGCTTATGCGTAATAAGTGCATTTTCTTAAACTACCAAAATTCATATTGAAAAAAAATATTCAGTAATAATAAAATGCTCTTACTTTTTAATTTCGTTCATATGTTCGGCGTTTGTTTTATATGAACGTTTTGTAGTCCTCCTAAGGGAATGTTTCACTTTATTTCCCATATTTACAAATGATATAATTGATAGCAAATTATTACGCTATTTTAACTTAAAAGTATTTTATATTTACATGAAATAAAAATATTTACAGAAAGAAGATATGCAAATAGTAATAATAAACAATGAATGTATGTACAAATAAATAATGCGGCGAAAAGAGCGACACGTACGTATAGTATCAGGCCTCGGCCGGCATTATTGCTACACGGGGGTTTACCGTTTACGTACACATGCGCACTTATTATGTTCGGAACTATGAATATGCTATTTACAATAAAACTATTGTTTGAACTAAAAAAATAAAACACTATTATTTTGGTATGTTGCTTGTAGAATGATCTGACAAAAAATCAGAATGATTGTATGTATATTAGTATGGTTTTTATTGTAAAAAGAAAGTTTTTTAGAGGTATGTTCATGATTTTTTTCTAAAACACTATCTATCTAAAAATTCAAAATACATTTAAGGCGAGCTGAACCCTGGCGCGGTAGGTTTTGCTTGTTTTAGAACTCATTTTTGATAGGCAAATTAAAACATTTAGAACCCAAAATAAATTTATATTTTAGGGTACATTCCTTCTCTATACCATGTACCCGTTCAATACACGATGCAATATAGTTTTCTCGATAGAAAAAAATACTGAAGTTACTTCGATTTGCAGTTTTTTTACAAGCAAAATTTCATTTTAAAAGTACTTACTATAGTACTTACTCTATTTTTATAATTAATATTAATTTATAGGTAATTAATTTTGGAATCGATTCTACCCGATCGTTTTTTTTTATTACATTTATATATTTTTTATCGATTTTTTAAAGTGATTTTCGGCCCGCGCGTCGTCGCTTACCCGATTGCCAGTGTCCTGCGGGACGTTACCGAGGAGAGACTTGTGCCAAATTTTTGCTCGCGCGCTTCACTTCTGCTTTGTAAATAATATTAATTCGAAATAAAATAAATTATAAATAATATTGTACTTAAAAATACCATTGTTAAGATTTTGTTTACGTGTTTATTTCTCATTGTGTAAAAGATTTTTATACAGCTATTACGACGCGACGTACAGCAGTGACTGTGGACGGCAATAGTTTGATATGAGGAATTTATTATGTGACAATATGAGTATGATCATCAATTTCATTAGCATTAGGTACCAATTTACAGCCACCAGAACTAGTTTTCTTTGCCAGAACACAACAAATCGTAATATTTATGATGTCGAAAGACATGCCATAGTGCAAAAATGTTTCAGTATGACTATTTCCCTACAAATATTATTTTCGGTAACGATTATACAGGGTTTTTGAAAAACACTATCACCCTTGCAGGACTATATTACAAAAATCAATCAACACAACAACAAATTTAGTTCTGCGACTTTTGAAAATTCAACAAAAACAAATCAGCTGATCCATATGATATGATATGGATTAGCTATTTTCTTTTATTTGTATTTTTAAATATTAATGGTGTCTGCAATATAATCTAGTGAAGGAGTTAGTATTTTTCAAATAATACTGTTTACGAGAGAGTCAATCTTCTATGCACAACAAAAATCACTTCCCACTTTGCATATAGGGGGGCTACCCTAATAAAACATTTTTTTCCAATTTTATTTTACCACTTTGTCGGCGTGATTGATATACATATTGGTACCAAATTTCAGCTTTCTAGTGCTAACGGTCACAGAGATTAAGCGAGGACGGACAGACGGACGGACGGACAGACAGACATGGCGAAACTATAAGGGTTCCTAGTTGACTACGGAACCCTAAAAACGAATAGGATTGATATCAAAATTTAAATTTGAATGTAATATACATATTATGTCGAAAAGTGATTGTAATCGAATCAGAGAAAAGTGACAGTGTAGAAAATGTTAATATATACTACTCAAAACAAAATAAAAGCCACCATGTATTTTGTGTATTCTAATAAATGTATTGGGTTTGAGGGTAGATAAATAATTAAATTGAATTACCTAGCTAATTTTTAATGCAAAAACCTTAAAATTAAATTTATTGATAGATAAAAGAACATAGGTTTTTTGTAAAAAATGCAATTTCAGCAAAAAAATTCATTTAACCGGTCAAGCCCCGCGCGTTACCGATCGGTGACGAAACAATAGAAAATTAATTGTGTCTCATTAGCGGAGCTTGACAGATTAATGAAAAAAGAGGTTAAAACAAAAATGTCTAAAGCTTTTTATCTTTTTTGCACTTCTTTAGTATCGTGTGTGTCCTCCTCTTTTTCGAACACATTCTTGAAGCCTGGATGGCACACGCTCCACCAGATGTGTCGTACTGTCTTTTCTGAAATTTGTTCCCAGCTTGACTTTAGCACGTTAATGAGCTGTCGTTCATTATGTAAGGGTTGATTTGTGTCCCGGACTTTTCTTTTTAACAAATCCTACATGTGTTCGATGGGGTTAAGGTCCAGGCACGCCACGGCAAGACACGAATACCAGCATCGTCTAGGGCTTCCCTAGTGGCTCTAGCTGTATGAGCGCGGGCATTGTCGTGCATTAATGTGAATCCTTCACCAATTCTTTGTGTAAATGGCATCACATGAGGTCTTATTATCACCTCAATGTATCGCACAGCCGTTACCGTGCCTCCGCTGAGTATTGCGAGTTCGGTTCGACCTGATAGAGAGATTCCTCCCCATACCATGACATTGGGACCCCCAAATCTGTCACTTTCATGGATACAAACATCCGAAAATCGCTCACCTTCTCGTCTCCATACTCTAATACGACGATCATCACTAAAAAAATTCACTTTACACTCATCAGTGAACAATACTGAGCTCCATTCACTTATGTCCCAGTCCAGGTGCAGCCTTGCGAATGATAATCGGTTTGCACGGTGTACACTAGTCAATGGAATCCGCACTACGCGTCTCCTAGAAATCTGCTAGTCTTCATGTAACCAATTTCTAATCATTTGGTCACTCACACGGGTACCGGTCGCCTGGCGTAAGCGATTTTGTAAGGCGCGGGCGGTGACGACGCGCTCTCTTTGCGCAGTCAAACGTATGTAGCGGTCTTCCTGCGAGATGGTTGCTCGATTCCTGCCAGATACACGTCTTCTGGTTACACTCCTAGTCTCTTGAAATCGATTCCAAGCATTCTGGATCGCTCGCCTTGAAAAATCAAGCTGTAAAGCTACAGAACGCTGCGAATGTCCCTCTTTTGGGTCAATGTGATGGCTCTAGTTGCGGTTTGCAGGTCCATATGTCTTCGGATCCTCGGCATAGCGCTTTCAAAATGTTTAACAACGTTGTAACTTAGCAAATGTAAGACTGTTTCTAAAAGAATCCACAATTTAAATGACTTAAGTATTCGTCTTAGAATAGGGTAAATTCAAGTGGTTACAAAAAAAAAGTATCAAAGTATCCAATTTAAAAATTATGCAAGTGGTGTCCTCAAATTATGTTTGTTAATACTTCAGGATATACCAGACAAAAGATATATCGTTTAGAACGCTTTAAAATAATTTAATCAGACCGGATGTTAAAATTCACTAGTGGCTCTTATTTTGTTTTGAGTAGTATAAATGTTGCTGCAACCACTGGCATCCCACATATACACACACATACGCACATATCTGTTTGATTGTTGATTAATAAATTAAACAAAAAGAAATAGTTATTTAATTAATAACCTACGCTTCCCCTTATATTTCACTCAAAATAACCATTATAGTAACATATTTTTTAGACTTCATGGGTAACAGGTTACACCCTTAAAGTCTAGGAAATGTGTTACCTTCTCTTGCATTGTACCCGATGACCTTCGTGTCAGACAGATTTTTAATTGACATTTCCCTATTAACATTGCAATCGGTTTACTTGTTTTATGGTGATTTAGTCGCAATCATAAATACACCTACGTATTTTTTATTATTAGTACTTTAAGTAAATAAGTTACATTTTATACGATATACCTCATCTATATGCTTACACTACCTCTAATTTGTAATCTTAAAAATACTTAGAAAATTAAACAAAATAAACTTATTTTTTCAATTCGAGCTGATCTACTGCATTGCACTATTCTGTGACGCGATTACGCGACGCAGTACCTACGCGTATTCGTGAACTCGACTGAACTTTGCGATTGCCGCGCGCGCGACGCTCGCGCGCGCATCGTATCTTTTTACGTAAAGCTACATGAGCAGGGGCTGGGGTACGCTTTGAATGCCTACCGCGCCAGGGTTCAGCTCGCCTTAAATAAAATTTAAAAAGAAAGTACGATTTCGTAACCTTGGGAATCGAACCCGGGGACTCTCGAATACAAATCTACACGTCGTCCACATGCGCCGGTGTGACAGATGTACGCGGAGTCGAAAATACTTACCTTATGCAAAATGACTGCACTTTCTTAGATGTTACCAAAATTCAGTTTTATTGCAAAAATAAAAATATTCAGTTAAAAATAAAATGCTCATACTTTTTACTTTCGTTCATATTATGTTCGGCTTTTGTTTTATATGAACGTTTTGTAGTCCTCCTAACGGAATGTTTCACTATATTTCCCATTTATTTACAAATTATTACCCTATTTTAACTTTGTTATGTTATGCGGACCACTGCCGGGAGACACAAGTGAAACGCCCGGGAGTTGGGACTCGCCGTACAATAGATGGCGCGCGCCTTGCACCCATATATAACAAACTTAAAAGTATTTTATATTTACACGAAATAAAAATATTTACGGAAAGAAGATATGCAAACAATAATAAACAATGAATTTACAAATAAAACTTAACAAAAACATAACAATCTTGACGGAAATAGTGCGGCGAAAAGAGCGGCACGTCCGTATAGCATCAGGCCTCGGCCAGCAGTGTCGCTACACGGGCGTTCACGCACACATGCGCATTTTTTATGTTCGGAACTATGAATATTCGATTTACAAAAAAACTATTGTTTTAAATAAAAAAATGAAACACTATCATTTTAGTATGTTACTTGTAGAATAATCTGACAAAAAATCAGAATGATTGTATGTATATTAGTATGGTTTTTATTGTAAAAAGAAAGTTTTTTAGAGGTATGTTCATGATTTTTTTCTATCGTACCAAATTAGTTGTATTGTGTTTTCAAAACACTATCTATCTAGCATATATCCTGAAGAATATCATATATTTTTCTGATTTTGTTTACTGTAGGCGATCATATACTTTTATTGTTTCGAAAACTACCGTTTTTTTGCGTTTAGCTCATGTAAGCCCCAAGCCTTTGCTCTCGTGCTTTTCATTGGATCCCGCGAATGGCACCGTGACTTCGCTGTTTGACTAGCTTATGATAACCACACCAGTGGCGTACATTGGTTTTCAGAATAGGTAGGCACTAGGCCGGGTCACTAATCTAATCAGAAAAAAAGTGAGGTCAAAATGTGGTTATTTAAGTAGGCATGCCTACTTAAAGGGTGATAAATTGCGAAGGTCGAACGTCATGGTATTACGCGTGGCCCCAAAAGGTGGTAGCCGTAAGGCTGATCCGGGGGTACCGCACGATCTCGGGCGAGGCGGCAAGCCTCCTTGCCGGACTGCCGCCATGGGATCTGGAGGCGATAGTCCTAGCGCGCCTGTATGAGTGGCGCGCGGAGGCACTGAGCCGGGGGGAAACTCCGCTTCCGCGGCAAATCGCGGCGGAGCGGACAGACCTTCGGCGCGATCTCATGGTGGCATGGAAGGAGCGACTTTCGCAACCCAGCGCAGGGCACGCCACGATAGTGGCGATAAGACCCCTCTTTGAGGAGTGGCTAGAGAGGCGTCACGGCGTCCTCACCTATCGCCTGACGCAGGTCCTCACCGGACACGGATGTTTTGGGAGGTTCCTGCACATCATCAGGCGGGAGGAGACGCCCGGGTGTCACCACTGTGAGGATCGCCCAGAGGACACGGTGGAGCATACGGTGGAGGTCTGCCCCGCATGGGCGGAGCACCGCCGTGCCCTCGTTGAGGCGATCGACAGCGGCGGCGACCTCTCGCGTCCGGCCCTGGTTCAAACCATGGTCCGGGGCGAGAGGGAGTGGGAGGCGGTCACCTCCTTCTGCGAAGCAGTCATGCTAGCGAAGGAGGTGGCTGAACGGCTGAGGGAGAGAGCCTCACACCCCAGCCGCCGCGGGAGACGCTCCGGGCCTCGGGAGCCGCGTGACGACTCCTGGCCACCGTAGGCGCGGGCCTGCGGACGGAGAGTAATGGGTAGCTCACCGTCCGATCAGGACCAGGCCCGTGCCGGACGGCGCGTACGTGTTCCACGCGCGCCTCAAAGAGATGTCAGCATAAAGGAAGGGGCCTACCAGGGCCGAAGCCTGCCGGGGGTGCGGGATTGTCCGAAAGGGTTACCGCTACCCCGGAACATAAAGGGTTAAGGAAGGAACACGGATGGGTTTTAGTCAGTAAGAGTCTGACACTCCCTTCGCTCCACCCAGAGCGGGAGGGGTCATTTGATGATTTCCCATCCATAAAAAAAAAAAAAAATAAAAAAAAAAAAAAATGGTATTACGCGTGAGACGTATGTATTTTTAATTTGTTCGTATTAACTTGAACGAGTAAAGACCAATGACAATGTGCGAATAGTACGGGAGCCGAGTAAGCCGTCCGGCGACTGCCTACTGCCGCGCGTGTTTGTATGAAGATTTTGTTTTTTGTTAGGTGTGGTAATTTAGTGAGTTTTTGATTGTGGGGCACACACACTAAAATGGAATAGAGAGGCTTATGTTGATATATCGAGGTAGGCACTGCTTATATGCCTTAATGCAATGCACGCCACTGAACCACACCCTCGGTACTTCTTACACACGAAGTGCACCCGGTTGCGTGACTCATTCAGTATCCAATCTATTTTTGTTTTTCATCTTAGAAGCGTTACACATTAAACACAATCCATAACATAACGTCTATTTTTCCAAAAGATTTGGCAGAGGAGTACATAGTATGTCCACTTTTTTAGTTTTTATGTTTATGTAGGGCGAGCCTATTGCTATCATAGCTACATAAATTAACGCAGTACAAAGAACCCGACCTTTCTGAAGAACATCACCAATGACCATGACCTCCTAGGTCCTAGGTCTACTCGCAGCGTTATCAACCGGACACAAATCCAGACACCGGATTGCGACTGTGAAATACCTACACACACAATCTATGTCATCCTTATATTTGAAATGTTCGTCTGAACGCGATGAATATTGTTAAACTGTCAAAATGAACGGGATTGTGATTGGGCGTTTGTTACGTGTAGAGCACTGGTGGCCCAGTGGTAACGACCGCGACTTACGAGTTGTAGGTCGTAGGTTCGAACCCAGACAGGCGCTTTACTTTGTGTAAATTATTTCATCACCACTGCTCTTAAAACGGTGAAGGAAAACATCGTGAGGAAACCGGCATGTCCTAGAACCAAAAATTCGAAGACATGTGACATCTACCAACCCGCATTGGGCCCGCGTGGTGGATTACGGCCCACTCCTTCTCACAGAGAGGAGGCCTGTGTCCCAGCAGTGGGAACATTATAGGCTGATTATGTTTACGTGATTAAGCTGCTGATTGAAATACCTTCTACTACTACCGGAGCACTGGCTCGTATACGTTTTGTGTATGCGGGTGGGCTTTTTTTTTTTTTTTTTTTTATGGATGGGAAATCATCAAATGACCCCTCCCGCTCTGGGTGGAGCGAAGGGAGTGTCAGACTCTTACTGACTAAAACCCATCCGTGTTCCTTCCTTAGCCCTTTATGTTCCGGGGTAGCGGTAACCCTTTCGGACAATCCCGCACCCCCGGCAGGCTTCGGCCCTGGCAGGCCCCTTCCTTTATGCTGACATCTCTTTGAGGCGCGCGTGGAACACGTACGCGCCGTCCGGCACGGGCCTGGTCCTGATCGGACGGTGAGCTACCCATTACTCTCCGTCCGCAGGCCCGCGCCTACGGTGGCCGGGAGTCGTCACGCGGCTCCCGACGCCCGGAGCGTCTCCCGCGGCGGCTGGGGTGTGAGGCTCTCTCCCTCAGCCGTTCAGCCACCTCCTTCGCTAGCATGACTGCTTCGCAGAAGGAGGCGACCGCACCCCACTCCCTCTCGCCCCGGACCATGGCTTGAACCAGGGCCGGACGCGAGAGGTCGCCGCCGCTGTCGATCGCCTCTACGAGGGCACGGCGGTGCTCCGCCCATGCGGGGCAGACCTCCACCGTATGCTCCACCGTGTCCTCTGGGCAATCCTCGCAGTGGTGACACCCGGGCGTCTCCTCCCGCCTGATGATGTGCAGGAACCTCCCAAAACATCCGTGTCCGGTGAGGACCTGCGTCAGGCGATAGGTGAGGACGCCGTGACGCCTCTCTAGCCACTCCTCAAAGAGGGGTCTTATCGCCACTATCGTGGCGTGCCCATGCGGGTGGGCTGAGCTAAGCCAATCAAGCCACGACAATTAAATACCTACTGCTAGGTATACGGCCACATTGCGGGCGACGATAAATTACAGGCGAGAATGAATGTCGCTTCTTTTCGTCGTAATAGTAATTAGTCCAATCATCATAATTATTAACCTATAATAATGTTCCCACTGCTGGACACGGGCCTCCTCTCTTCGAGACGGAGCGGGCTGTAATCTACCATGCGGGCCCAATGCGGGTAGGTAGATGTCACATGTCTTCGAATTTTTGGTCCCAAAACGTCCTTCACCATTTTAAGAGCAGTGGTTATGAAATTATTTACATAAAGTAAAACGCCAACTTGGGTTTGAACCCACGACCTACAACTCGTAAGTGGGGGCCGTTACAACTGCATGGGCCGCCGCTGCTCATTAGTCTGATATTCTCGATAAATTGCGAGCTAGTATAGCCTTACACACATACTTCACATAGCATAAAGAATACTCAAATAATATTGCAGTAATAAATTCCCTCAATACCACTTCTGCTATATTATTTAGATTCCTGTGGTCTAAACAGACGAACACCCTTGTGTAACCGACCAAGCAAACCCCCTTTTTAACATCGGACCGGAGTTGCTTTGATAAGATGCTCGGCATTACATGGATTAGTTCCAAGGCCCGATTAATTGAGGAAGTCATTCGCACCGTAATTGGAATTACTTGTGTCAGAGAACGTATCGAAGAGAATAAAGACGATTGTTTCATGAGTTTACTCAGAACTAGCATGTAGAAAATCAAATTGAATTTCATGCGTGTAAATTTTTTACTTGGAACCCTAATTCTTTTTCTTAAATAAAAGGCTAGGATACTCCTTATAACATGAACTATCTGCCAGTTAAAAGTCCCGTCAAAATCAGTGCAGACGGTTTGGAGATTAGCCGGAACAAACAGACAGACGTACAAAAATTAAAACTGATAAAATCAGCGTGACAATAGATTAGTGATAGACATCCAAATTGTCACATATATATTATTTAGATCATAAGCGAGCCCCACCAAATGCTTGTAAGTTTTCCAACAGAAATCGATATTTCCATCATACTGAAGTTTTAAATTTAATGGACCGGTAGTCCCACACCAAATTGCATTCAAATTATTTATGGTAATTCGTAACATAATAACATTAATAATAACATACAATTCAAATGCAAATTTGTAGTAACCGTCATTGATACCTAGGTATAGCTTAATTTTGATAAAATATTTGATGAAACTAACTTCGGCCCGCGACTTCACCCGCATCTTCATTCATGTACCCCGACGCACCCCGTCGCATCGCATCGCCCGTCCACGCAATTACTTCGTTTTTGCTTAGCGTTCTTTCTGACTTTTTTCTTGTAGAGATTAGCGAGTTCAAACAACAAACTAATTCTTCAAACTCAAACCATTTATTTCAATTAAACCAATTACAAGCACTTTTGAATTGTCAAAGGGTCGGTCTTCAGCTTTATTATTAGTAAGTATGGATGAGAGCTCTTGTTCGCGACTTCGTCTGCATGTATTTTTTTTTTTTAGAAAATAGTCGAGGATGAAGAATTGCCTATGTCCTGCTCGAGGTCCCAGCCTTTTTTTTTTATCTAGCCTGGGCTGTCCCACTCCTGGGCAAAGGCCTCCCTCCACTCCTTCCATTTTTCGCGAGCCCGCGCGTCCTCCCTCCAGTTTTGACGGAACCTATCCAGCTCGTCCTGCCATCTCCTACGTGGTCTGCCGCGACCCCGCCTCACTGTCTCAGGGCACCAATTCTGCGCTATTTGGGCCCATAGTTTGTCCGGCATGCGGCAGACATGTCCTGCAGACATGTCCCAGCCTTTATCTAACAAATTTCATAACGATTGGTTCAGTGGTTCAATCGTGAAAAGGTAACAGACAGAGTTACATTCTAATTTATTATATTAATGTACCTACTTATGAATTCATTTCCAAATTGTTGAACCCATTACACCACGGCTGAACAAACATTCAATGATGTAACATTTTCAATATTGTTGTGAGAAGAAGAAACCTGTTTCCAAGCGAGAATGGAACTAAATAAAATTCAATTTATCCTCGGAACTACTTTAACCGTGGAAGCTTTACTGGGCTAAGGCAAAGGTCTTGCAAAGATAAAGCCTCGCAAAATCTAAATACACACAACAACAACAAGAGACTTGCTTTTCTTCTTTCCAGTGTTTTTGGTACTTATAGATATTATTTTTGTTTAGTTATGTGCAGATAATTCATATTGTAGCTCATAAATCATTATACCTAATTCCTCACTAAATGTCCCTCTGACCGTGCAATCGCCTGCTCAATC
This sequence comes from Amphipoea oculea, assembly GCA_945859645.1. Lineage (NCBI taxonomy): Eukaryota > Metazoa > Arthropoda > Insecta > Lepidoptera > Noctuidae > Amphipoea > Amphipoea oculea. The sequence continues at coordinate 18,080,701 of OX243864.1, read as the reverse complement.
GCCGGACATGAATCCCATTGAGCACGCATGGGCTGTGCTTCAAAGAAGAGCTCTGCCAAATATGGATGTCGTACACACACCAGAAAATATTTTTCGCCTGTTAAAACGTACGTGAGTGGCCATTCCGCATCGTGATATGGAAGAGCTCATGTTGAGTATGCCCGGCAATCGCTGCGATGGTTTATACGCGTTAACGGCGGAAATTGAGGCTACTAATTATTTATTTTACGCAATACAAATCTTTAATAACTTTTATTTTTATCTTTTTATCACATTTTAATATCAGGTTTAAATAAGCGCGAAAATCGCGAAAAGTCTTTATTGGTGCAAAAACAGAGAGTACTTCGTCGATCTATCTACACATACGAAGACATGTTATTTAATTCATTTTTCTTTAATTTCAATAGGGCAATAAAATAATTTTTTTAATACCTTGATCCCTAGACACTTTTGATGTGTGTATATGCCAAAACTCATGTTGTTCAGAGGTTTAAGCTGTGGAGATCAATAACTCAAGTCAACGAACTGTTTATTATGCATAGCATACGCGATAAATAAGATTGAGTTGCTTATGTATCTAAATATAAATCTGTAAGACAATACATTTTGTTTTCTTCTGGATCTAGGAGAGATTTCTGACTACGTGATTTAATAAAAATATTTGGAGTAAATACAGGCAACAAGACATCGAGTAGCGGTTTCTTTATTGTGTTTATTGAAGAATATCTAGACATTTTCTTACTCTTTTGATGAAAATATAGTACGATAGTAACGTGACACGTTCAGATTGCTTCTGTCAGAAAAAAAGCAGCCAAGCGTGAGTCGGACTCGCACAGGCATGGTAAGGTATTTTTAATTTCCGTTCATTTTTGGTCAGATAACATTACATTATCAGGGCACAGACATTGCAATTCTATTTTATGTTTCGTCGATTTAACTGCAATGTACCCAACTCAATAAACACTAAATACCAGAGGGGCAATTCTCGTAATTTGAAGAACGTTCACAGTCTGATCTCAGTCTCAATCTGTCAAAAATACCTCTAAAATCCCTAAATTTTTTATAAGTTTTTGACATTGATTGTCGCTGAGATGAGATTGTGACTAGATTTTGAACATTATTACAGGAATTGGCCTTCCGGTTACCTGAACCAGTGTCACTTTTTAGTGGCGCAACGCGTCCTATGAATTAACTCAGAGTATACTACCTCTATATTTATTCATTCAACCTAACTAAACGTGCAATTAGGCCTTAGCGGATTTCAATGAATAGCTTTCAAGAATCCATAAAACATCGTCAGCTGTATTGTAATTGTAGTTCAATTGTTTTTAAATTACGCGGGAAAAGCACCAAAAGTGGCAGTATCCATGGTTATCATTGTTAAAATAATTATAATTTTCATATTAATTATCATTTTGCTTTCAATCTGTTCGCTTTTAACCCATTGAATGTCGTAATTACAGACACAATTAAAAAGCCATTGTATCTCGCGTAGATCTACGTTCCGACAGACGAGAGGTTAAGGACCATTGTATCAATGATTTGATGAATTAAGCGTACCAGTTTTAACCAGTCAGTACGGTTTTTAGTAATTGCTGTAATATTAAATTTCTCTAAGTGCTAATTGTTGCTGCGTGACTTGCTGTTAAAACTTTCGTATTATAATGATACTGAAAGTCTTATAACTAGATGAACTGACCCCCTTGTACAGACGCCAGCACATCAACCTACACCTAACTGTCACATTTTCCCAATCAACTTTGAACCTTATGCTTCAGTGATAAAGTTGAAAATCTATTAAAGAAATTTGACAGATTGTAGTAGGTTGATGTGCTGGCGTCTGTACAACCGATCAAGTTCTACTTATAGTGAAGTCTGTACACTTATACCACAGAATACTTAAAGTACTACGTACAGAATGGCCACTCCCTTCCCCGCACTAACATCAGTTACCGCACCTCACCCCGCACTTCGATGTGTTCGTCGCCTGCTCTTTAACAATGGCGCTCGCATACACAAGAACCGCAGCGCTGTACCTACCTACTGCTGACACGAACACATAATTTTTTTAAAGTTTTATATTTTGTGTTAATCACGATATTGTGCATTATTTGGATGCTTATCATCATCGAGGAACGATAAAGACAGGAGTTTCTTTCGGTTCCCGAAACATGAAAGAAGGTAAGGAACAGCAACTCAAATATCCTTTAAACCCATAAAAAATAAAAGCTAGTATATTACAGACAAACAAGTTAAGCCAGTGTTGTGATAATTTATTTTCATCATTTTCTCTATTATTCGTTTATTTTCCAAGTTTTCTTCGTTTTAGAACAATTAAAACTTCCGTAATATTAACATATCAACTATTAAATTATTGCTCTCTCTCTTTATTGTCTTAGTTATGTCTCTTTCTTTCACGTTCTATTCGTTATTCGACTTGAAAAGTAGTACAATAGAAATGTTATTAATTAGATTTCTGCGAGTACCTACTGTCGCGGCGCGCGGCGCCCCATTGTTGCATACGTTCGGGCAGCGCCGCCGCCTACGCACTACTGGCACACCCCGGACACTCCATACAACGCTCGCAAAATAATTACCTACTACCACTACATTGACAAATGACGTTTGTATACGTGTAAATGTGTGCGTGAAATCTAGTAGGGCTGGCTGGCAGCACTCGGCCAGTAGTGCGTAGGCGGCGGCGGCGCTGCCCGAACGTATGCAACAATGAGGCGCCGCGCGCCGCGACACTAGGTACTCGCAGAAATCTAATTAATAACATTTCTATTGTACTACTTTTCAAGTCGAAGAACGAATAGAACGTGAAAGAAAGAGACATAACTAAGACAATAAAGAGAGAGAGCAATAATTTAATAGTTGATATGTTAATATTACGGAAGTTTTAATTGTTCTAAAACGAAGAAAACTTGGAAAATAAACGAATAATAGAGAAAATTATGAAAATAAATTATCACAACACTGGCTTAACTTGTTTGTCTGTAATATACTAGCTTTTATTTTTTATGGGTTTAAAGGATATTTGAGTTGCTGTTCCTTACCTTCTTTCATGTTTCGGGAACCGAAAGAAACTCCTGTCTTTATCGTTCCTCGATGATGATAAGCATCCAAATAATGCACAATATCGTGATTAACACAAAATATAAAACTTTAAAAAAATAATGTGTTCGTGTCAGCAGTAGGTAGGTACAGCGCTGCGGTTCTTGTGTATGCGAGCGCCATTGTTAAAGAGCAGGCGACGAACACATCGAAGTGCGGGGTGAGGTGCGGTAACTGATGTTAGTGCGGGGAAGGGAGTGGCCTTTCTGTACGTAGTACTTTAAGTATTCTGTGCTACTGGCCGAGTACTGCCAGTCAGCCCTACTAGATTTCACGCACACATTTACACGTATACAAACGTCATTTGTCAATGTAGTGGTAGTAGGTAATTATTTTGCGAGCGTTGTAGTTGTATGGAGTGTCCGGGGTGTGCTTATACGCAAACACACACACTCATACTTACTCACATCACACACAGCACAAAACACTCACACGGTCACACCTACTGTTCAATCAACTCAGCCTTTCGCAGTCTACAATAATACATTAATTTATAGAACCTACTCGTACATTTTTATGAAAATTCAAAAGGTAAAAGATAGAATCAAGTTCTAGGATACACGACAAACAAATCGTTGAATCAATTTGACCAGGAACTTTCAAAGAAAGAATATTTAAGTCGTAGATCCGATTAACGAGAAAGAAAAGACATTCAAATCATTTCGTCTGATTTCCTAGCAATTCAATTAAAATCTATTTCGCTCAGATTATTAGATAGAAGACAAAGGTCAAAATCTAAAAGCGATTGACTAACAAATCCTATCTTCGAATCCGAGATTCTTAAAGCAGTCTATCTGTACCAATCTTAAAGACATTTTGATTGCGTTTTACAGTTCTATAAGCAAAAATAATAGGTACTGTCTTCAGTTTCACTCGCGTCCTAGGGAAATTATTTCACGGATAGTAAATCCACACACCAAAAAAAAAAACACACGTATGCATAATCAGCCTCTAATGTTCTCACTGCTAGAACACAGGCCTCCTCTCTGAGAGAGGGCCGTAATCCATCACAAGGGCCCAGTGCGGGTAGGTAGGTGCCACTTGTCTTCGAATTTTTGGTTCTAGGACATCCCGGTTTCCTCACGATGTTTCCCTTCACCGTTTTGAGAGCAGCGGTGATGAAATAATTTTCACAATGTAAAGCGCCTGTCTGGATCCGGATCGGTGCGTTTCATCTAAATCCATTCAGCGAGATTGGGTCAAACATTTCACATGTTTTTTTATTTCACTGGCAATACTTTGGTCTATAAGCAAATGGTTGCAAGGGCGACTGCAGTGCATAGAGTACTTACTGGTTAAAGTTTTAGTAGAGTTTAATCTAGGATTTTTTTTTAATTTTTAGGGTTCCGTCAAAAGGAAAAAACGGAACCCTTATAGGATCACTTTGTTGTCCGTCTGTCCGTCCGTCCGTCTGTCAAGACCCTTTTTCTCAGGAACGCGTGGAGGTATGAAGCTGAAATTTATATCAATTACTCAGGTCTACTGTCCCTTGAAGCTGTGAAAAAATCAAACTTCTAAGCCAACGCAATCAAAAGATACAGCCGTTTATGCCGCAAATTTCTGCAAATTTTCGAAACTCGCACGGGAATCAAAACCTACAGGGTACTTCCCGTGAACTTAGAATCTTGAAATTTGGTACTAAGTAACGTCTTATAGTACAGATAAAGGAAAAATTGCGAAAACCGTAAATTTTTAGTTACATCATATAATAAAAAATATTTTTGAAAATTTTAAAGTTACTTCTTTTCTCATGAACGCGTATAGGTATTAAATTGAAATTAATATCAAATACTCAGGTTTATAATACCTTGAAGCTGTAACAAAATGAAACTTCTATGTCAACGCAATCAAAAGAAACGGCAATTTAAGCCGCATATTTTCAAACTCGCAACTACTCGCAAGGGAATCAAAACCTAAAGGGTACTTCCAGTCGACCTAGAATCTTGAAATTTGGCATGAAGCAATGTTTTATAGCACACATAAAGGAAAAATTCCGAAAACCTTAAATTTTTATACGGAACCCTCGGTGCGCGAGTCCGACTCGCACTTGGCCGGTTTTTTTATTATATGTGGCAGCCCAGAGTTTAGTTTGCATTTTTAGCCAAGTTGTTGGCAATGGGCTCGCCCTTTATAAATTGGGACATGCCTATTCCTTTGAAGAATACAGGACTTCAAGCGTCATATTATTTTACATCTAAATTAATTAAATAAGACGAGCTTTTCTTAGTGAAGTCTTCTTTGTCTACAATATCCGTCTGATTCATGGAGACGAGCCAGGGAGACAAGCTCGAGATTAGACCTTTAATTTATTGCCTAAAGGACGCTGGTAAACTCGGAAGCGGAGTTTCATTGTGTTCAAATTACAGTGACATGGAATTCTTGAGTGGTACGAGTTTAACCGCCAAGGGGATGTTAGTAGCAAGCACGGGTGAAGTTTTTGCTTAGTGAAGAATGAAAACGTTTTATCAGGAAGTGTCTTTTTTTAGGGTCACATTTTTTATTTCAGTTTTATGTTTTTAGTTAAACTTAGGTGTAAAAATTATTCAAGTTATAGGTTCCTACTGATTATGTTTGTCAGGAGTACCGTTACGTACGGCATAAACTATACGACAGTAGATTATGTCGTGTCAAGAACTGACACTAGTCAACATGGTTGGTAATAGAACTGACTGCCCAGGGTACGTTAATCGGATCTAAGTACCAAACCACCGCCAGAACCGTGCCATCCCGCCTCGGACAGGTTGCCATACTTTGAAAAAAAATTATGAATTGTAGAGCAAAGTATGGCCATAAGCAAATCTAGGATACCTTATCCCAGATTTGCTTATGACCATACTTTGCTTACCTCTAGATAAATATGTATCTAGGTATTCTTAAAATTCCACCATTACCATGCCATTTAAAACAACGATCACACTCAAAACACAACCACAACAATTTAAAACTGAATTTAAAATCCTCCCAAAACATTTTTAAACCACAGAATAGACGAAAAAAATTACGTGAAAAGATTTAAGACCAGCGCACATCGGCGGACGGCGGGGCAGGGTGTTTTAAATCTATTAACGTAAATTCGTACGTATCTTATGGTAACAAGATATAGATGCCAAAGCTTAGAGACGGACCACGGAGCATTGAAGGGGATTTCTCTGCGGTATTGAAGAGCGTGCTGGAGGATACCGCGGCGGGATGCGAAGACATGCGACGGTATGCGCCGGAATCCACTAGAATACGATCGCAGGAGAGATGCAGTGCAAGCGGGGGTGCATTCCGCATTTGCCCCGTAGCATACCCCGGGATGCTGCATGCACGCTGCAGCATCCAGTAGTGCGCCGGCAGCAGCTGGCGGCATCGCAAATCACCAGTGTGTGCTGGCTGGCGGCAAATCCTCCTCGATGCCGTCCCCCGCCGTCCACCCGTGTGCGCTGGCCTTTAGGTGTCAAGCAGTGGTTGTAATTGAATACCCCACATCACACTTACATTTATTAGGATTCCCTGGACATGAAGTCAGGGGAAAAACAAACACTAGAATGTTTTAAGGAATGCAGGAATAAGGACAGTATTAACGTTAAGAGGAAATGCGGGTGGCCATTTCTCCATAGTAACGATCTCGACTGTTTTCTTTCTGTTTAATGACCATAAAGCGATGATTTTGAAAGTGGTTCTAGTCGGGATCGATACTACTGGGCACCTACTGCGCTAACAAAGATTTATGTAGAGCCAACAAAAGAGATAAGTATGCAGGATCGTCGGATATAGTTGAAGTTTACTAAGAAGCAGATGGATGTTCTCGAATAAAATTTAATTTTATTAACAGAAAACAAACCGCTCATTTATCAAATTAAAGAACAATGTCAGATGTCCATAGTAACTTTGGCTCAATATTAATTTGTCATGGACAGTGAAAATTCTTACGTTTTTTTGTGTAGTTTAATGTGAAAAGCTTTTCTGTAATATCCACTTTTACACTGAACTTCTAAAGAAGAAGTTATTCAGACATTTTAAATTGGAGGTTATTGTTGCTCTATCACGCGTCTGATAGCATCTTCTCTTTCTGAACTGTTATTTAAGGCGTGAGACTTTACACGATGCAATGAATGACCGCAACCAATACAAAGATTTCGATGCACAATTGATTCAGTTGGCGCATTGCTACTTGTTGGATTACTTGTTTGTTTAATAAATAACCAACAGTAATGACAAACAACACTGACATTTGGAATCTAAAACCAACAAAATACGGTTGTGTTGCAAATTAACATTTAGCTTTGTTAAAACAGTTGACATTCCATTAATAAAAATCGTACTTTACCTCAGAAAGTGAAGTCCATTGCCGTAACAATGAATGGACATCGTCAGATTCAAATAAATGCCGTTCCATCCGGAACACATTTATACCACAATTAATACAACGTAGTTGATGGTACTTTGTCACAAAATGTGTGGTATGAATATAACACAATAAGTCTATAAAGCAAACGCAGATGAATTCGAGAAGGAACCAAACGTACACAATCACATAGAAAAACACCGACAACAACAACATGTTTGAACTGGCGCGCGCGATTTTGACAGAACTGCAAGTTTTTTTTTTTTAATGGCGAACTGCTGGTTGCCATTACAAGGCGATTAAGTTATCGAATACAGATCAGGAAAATCGATTTCTTGAATTTCGTTCTAATATTCTTTAAAAAATAATAAATGTATTTTAATAAACACGACGAACGTATTATTTAGATAAAAAATAATAACAATAAAAGACAATTGTGAGGTGGTAAATAAAAACTAAAGAGTAAATCGCTTTAATTATTTAGAATAATCGATTACAGTGGCAGAATAGGTAACTACCTGACACTTTTATTAAAAAAAAAAAGTAAAACCTGGAATTCAAGAACATGATAAGTAAAATGATTACTTATTAAAATGATTTTCTTTTCGAACAGTTCTCGAAAAGAAATAAATATTTTTTTAGAAGTTGGAATTTTATATTTAAATTGTTGTAGGTAAAAACTTCGTGTCCGTGTGAATTTAGTTTTAAAAGTTGTGTGAGCTGAAATCTGACATTGTTCTTTCAGTCTACAACATCCATCGGTTTCTTACTAAACTTCAACTATATTCGACGATCCTGCATACTTATCTCTTTTGTTGACTGTACATAAATATAATAAATATATCTCGGTGTTTTGTCAAGTTGTTAGAACCATGCGAAGCAGGGGCGGGTTGCTAGTTTATAAATAAATCCGTAAAACGCTAAGCAGTGAGAGGACAATCCAGTGAATGTGACGCACACAAAGCCGTGCTAAGTAGAATGCATTGTAGTGGCACTGTGTGATTGTATGAAGCTTAGCCTCTGTTTTTAAGGTTCCGTTCCTCAAAAGGAAAGACGGAACCCTTATAAGATCACTTCGTTGTCCATATGTCAGTGCGTCGGTTAAGACCCTTTTTCTCAGGAACGCGTGGAGTGATTAAGTTGAAATTAATATCAAACACTAAGGGCTGCAATCCTTTAAAGCAGTGAAAAAATCAAGCTTCTAAGTCGACGCAATCAAAGATACGGGCGTTTATGTTCCGGAATCAAAACCTATAAGTAGGGAGTGCCCTAACGGGAAGGACTCTAAGTAACGGGAAGTATCCCGTTGACAAAAACCATGAAATTTGGCAAGAAGCAATTTCATGTAGCATTAAATAAAGCAAAAAATCCGAAAAGTGTAAATTTATAGTTACGTTACAAAAAAAATAAAAAATCCCTGTAATAAACTTTTACATACCTACAAATTTGTACGGAACCCTTGGTGCGCGAGTACGACTCGCACTTGATCGGTTTTTTATATTTATTTTTCCAAGTCTTATCTACCTATCTACCATTTCAGACACTAATCTACACGGTACCTACTTATACGATCTGACCAAGATTACGTCGTGACTTTAAAGAGACTTCGAACCCTGAATTTGTTTCGACATTTCTTCTCAGAATAAAATAATAAAATTTAGATGAATTAAGATATGATCAATTTGTACATATTACCCTACTTTTCATCTTTAGTAAGTCTTGTTTTAACTTCTATAGTACCTTAGTGCTCATACACACGAGCGGCATGCGTCAACGGCAGAGGCGACTGCAGCCGTCGAAAACGTGCCGCTCGTGTATTTACACTTTCGTATAGTACGCGCCACGAAAGATGAGACTTAACTTTTATCTTAAACTTTATTCAAAGTCAAAGCATTTATTTCAAATAGGAACGTCAAAATTTACATTGAAATAGAATTGATTCTAGTCGCCCATTCCAAAAGGTAGTTTTCGTATGGAGAAGAATGGGCAAGAAACTCCACCGTTACTCTTTTAAAAATGTTTTACAATATTTGGCATAGGTACATTCATTATAATATATAATAATGGACGATGCACCTAAAATAAAATTACTATACCACATATATATTTATTGTATATACAATATTATTTCGTAATACATATTATTGATATTGGTGCCGATTCACAAATCAATCAGCGCCTGACACAATTCCATACAAGTTTAGATGTGATTAAAAACTTGCCTACTAAAATTACGTCAATTTACGTCAGGCGCTGATTAATTTGACGGGACTAAACTAAAATTTATCTTCTGTCCTTTTCTTAATGAAATAGAAAGAAAAAGATGCACTGAACTTAAATTTACTTTAGTTTGTGAACAACAGAATCGGCACCATTGTTAAGAATTTTTATCTAAATGTCATCGTTGAATCCCTGAATAGATATACACATTATCGTCGCCTTAGAGTGAAAACCTCGGGAATGCATTTGCATAGTTTTTTGTATGAATACCTTGTCAGTAGCATTTAATGCATTTCGGTCAATCTTCGAGAATATGGCTGTTCTGGATATGAAAGCGGGTTAAATTTACCTATAAATTAACAAAAAAAAAAAACATAAAAGACGCCGTACAAAAATTGTACAGCACGCAGTTGTATCTTCCTCCTGAAAAGTTACTCCTTTTACACTTAAGAGGTTTTCACTCTAAGGCGTCGTTATGGGTAACTATTTCGTTCACGACTTGCCTGCGCAAACTCCCTACTACTGAGCTTGTCAAGTCTCATCATTCGTGGCGCGTATTATATAAGTCGCAGCTAACTGGTTAAATTAGCCGTTCAGTTAACTGCCTAACTAAACTAAACGGCGCCGTTCAACTAGCTGCCCGAATGATATTCAGCCATTCAATCAAAAAGCTAAACGGCCCGCGTGGTGGATTACGGCCCACTCCCTCTCACAGAGAGGAGGCCTGTGTCCCAGCAGTGGGAACATTATAGGCTGATTATGTTATGTAATCAAACAGCTAGGCAAATTACTTGGATCAATGACGTTTAACTACCTGCCTAGCCCAGACTTTAAATTTATTTCCATTTTCTGCCACCTTGCGCTAAAACCCCTTCGCTCTTACGTATCAAAGGATAGGCACCCATACTTTGTTACAGCAGGCGGGGGCTGCTCTCCCTTCGCGCCTCCGGATTTTTATATACACTAGGGGTAGCAGCTAAAAGACTACTGGAATCGGGGTGCCCCGATTCGGTTTTGGTACAGATTCAACCTATTGTAACCATAGTTGTTATAAAAACCAATAAAACAACAAAACATTCATAATGACACTGACACAAGACGCAAATGGCGACACTGATACTGGACATACAGGTACAGATTTGGTTGTCAATCGCGCATATTAACGTTTTGTTTTCCCTTTTTATCTGATTTGAGGTTAGAATTTTTTTTTTATAAACGGCCTAAGCATCAGCCAGCCAATTCATTAAATGTTGTATTAGACGAATTGGCGGAATATCATTTAGGCCGTTAGTTGAATGGCGCCGTTTAGTTAAAAGGCTAGCCAGTTAACTGAACGGCTAATTTAACCAGTTGGCTGCGGCTGCAGATGCTAAAATTGCTTTTAACAAATTTTAATTTTTCATTTGTTTCAAAATTCTTTTACAATACTAATTTATTACTTACCTAAGTATCTATTGAAAAACAGTAGCAATAATAAGAGCAGCAGTGGTGTGATAGTTACTATATTCATTCGTCGTCAATATTTTATACACAAGTGACAATGTACAGACCTTAAACAAATCCGTAACTATGCTTATTTGAAATAGCTGACTGAAATGTGTAAATAAGATTATTCACACAGGCCAGTGCATACATATATGCGATTTCCAATAGTATCTTCCTGCACCTATTCCAAGTTATACATGTACTCGTAGGTAATGGTAGCTCGGACTTCATCTTGCAAATGCTGGCTACGTCAAACATTTTAACTTAATTTCAGGCAATTTCAATCTGCTCGTAAAAGCTGCTTCTGTTGTTAGATAAGCACTTTAAGTCGCAACACTAACAAAATTCTTGCTAACTCAGTCTTCTTACGTTTTAAGCCATATTATCATGGTAATTTATTGCCATCATTGTCTTTAGAGATAATAGGAATTTTCGGTTTTATGGTGGACTAAAGAAAACTCAGAAATATTTATTAATTACTTAATTATTTAACCATTGATGCACACAATCATAATAAACAGACAAGAAGAACGAACAGAAAAATACGTACAATGTTGCTACAAATATTTAATTAAAGACATTTTTTTTTTGTTGTCGGGGGAAACCTTCGAAAGGCACCTCACCTCCGGGGAGGGAGGTCCGGGAGTGTGGGATTTTTACCTCACTAAAACCACCCTGGTGATCACCATCAGCACATAGGGGCGGTCCCGGTTCCTCTTAAAAGACCAATTCCGGAACGCCCCCGTGCAACGCCTGTAAGCCACATCCCTGGGGAGACTGTAAAGGGGCCTTCCCTGAGCCTCGATATGCACGGCAGCACGTGACCACTGTGCCACCGTCTTCCCTGGGGTCACTTTGTGGGCGGACAGAGTCCCCATTCGGTGCGCCCGTGACCCCAAAGTTCCACCTACCTTATTTGTTAAGCGGGTTTCAGCGTATTAGGCGCCAAGGCGGCTGCCACCCCGACGCCTCCTTCTCCGAGCAGGACCCTGACCTGACACCAAATCAAACGAAGCACAATCGAACAAACACGCATACTTACACACACATAAACCAGACACACACACCAAGCACACACACCACACACACACACACACCATACAAACATCACATATACACAACTACCATACCATACCTGAAATCACCTCTCTAGTCTCCACTCTGGAATTTGTACTCCGAAGCCCCAAGATACAAACTAACTGTCTAGTTTGGGGCTTACTAGCAAATTATAGTGTCTTTTCACGTGACTGTAAATACATGGATGAGGGTACAATCATTCTTTTGGTAAACGGAAATAAAAATAAGATCAATTTTTCTGTTTGATTTGATTTGTGGTATGTTTGTTTGTTACGCTTTCACGCTAAAGCGGCCGAACGGATATGGATGAAATTTGGCACATATGTAGACCATGATGTGGAGACTTATGCGGGTAAAACTGCGGGGCACAGCTTGTGAGTAATAATATAAATAAGTAGTTAGTTCAAATTTAAGTACGTGACTGTACATATCGACCGATTGAGACCGAGTTCGTCGCCATAGCAACCAACTCACATGTCGTGTGGAGGACTATGATAAGGCCTGAGCAACAACTTTCCTTAGTAGCTAATGAGGAAATAATAATTTAATTGCAAATTCTAATAATTATTATTTCTACAGTGTTTCCTCAATCAATCCCTTCATAAGGGCCCTATATTTAATAAGGTGATATGCAATGGCAATGTCGCCAGTCTGTTGGGAACATTACCAGTCGATAGTGATGCGTAGAAATACATATTTCGGCGCAATATTTTAGTTTTTTAAATCAGCACACTATGAAATAAATTTGTTAATTGTCGGATTGCCATGTCGCATATCGGTTTTATTAAGTAGGCCCTAGTTGTCGCGGTTTACTTTTGGACATTTTCTTTCTTCATCGTAAAACAATCGAGGTGAACATAACCTACACTTCCCAAATCCAGTTAACAAATTTTAATTTTCATTGGCTAGAAGAGCAACCTACTAATCTTCGACTTATTAAGACGAAAACAAAATCTTGACTTACTTCTAAAGTATCAGGTAAAAAATTATGTTTATTAAAACGAATTAACCCTTCATAGAATAGAATAGAATAGAATACTCTTTATTATGTACACCATATAAATTACAGACATAAATATAGAAAACTTTACAATGGGTGACACAATGGGCGGTCTTATCGCTAAGAGCGATCTTTTAAAGACAACCTTTGGATGGATTAAAAACGGGAAGGACAGACAAATACTGTAGGTAGTCTGTGGTGTACCATTTACACAATACAATAAATACATACATACATAAAGTACTATTAATCTATATAAATATATACATAATAATAACAAACATGAAACAGGAGCAAAGAAAATACAATGACAATGTTTAAGGAGAGAGAAAGTGCTTTCATAATCCCTAAACTGAATTATCGGAACCGACATCTATACTTAATGCCGCAAAATCAACCAGGAAATAAACCACTCCAATCAACAAAATGATTAGATACCTTTCGGAAAAACGTACGCAAAAACCGAAATTACAAAAATGTTTCCACGTGCTTAGAAAATATTTCCTCGTTTATATGCGGATAATAATAATAATAAAAATACACCTTCGGGACATGTTCGTTAATCCTCGGAATATTCCGTCGAATTTAATCTCAGTGATTATATGAATATGCGCCATCCCTTAACTGAAAGGTCGACGTTAAGGCCCCTTACCGTAATTTATTCTGGAAACCTACTTCAGTACGGTATTAACCATATTTTCATTGTGAACGGAAATTTTAGCTAAGATAATAACTTATGTAGCTACAGTGGCTACAAATAATAGATGTTGATAAATTTTAGTACTCTCTGTTATTCATTTTGGCTCTTATGGAGCCTTGCAAGTCAACAGTCTTAATGTAGCATGCGTTAAATTGACGGATAATTGTTTGCATCTATCTAATATCGTAGGAGTTATTGAAATTTTGTGAAGGGTTTTTCTCTAAGAAAATTTCTTAGTCACGAAATTTTTAGCTATTCTAGTTTCATGGAAAATACACCTGTTGGTCTGCGTCACCTTAATAAAGGCAGAAAGAATACAATAAAAATTTCTTCAAAATTCTTGAAACTCCAAAAAAAAATTCTCAATTCAAGCACATCCATTAATCTTCAACAATCCTTGTAACAATATCCAGTTAATCCGTCAAACGATAGCAATTAATTCACATCCGAAGCGATGACTAATGACAATACATATCGCAAATACGCCAACACACTAAATGAACATTGCGAGGGATAATTACCCAAAATCAATTATGGCGATTGACAATTTCTGGGCACCAAACCTTTGGGAGGAAACACAATATCTTTGCAGGGGTAATAAACTATAGGGAGAACATATTAATTATCTTGAGGTTACGCATCACTGATGCCTTTATAAGGATACGAGGGAATAAATAAATTCTCCATTATATTTTATGAAAGGATTCGGTCAAGGGTAACGGTGAATAGCTGGGGTAAGAATTGGTCTTGACTGTGGATAAACTTGATGACTTGTAGATTTTTTATAGGTATTTTAGGAAGTGCTTATTGTTGATATTTTGGGCCTTGGAAACATTGGTTTCATGTTCATCTGATACACTAAATAATTCCTGATAGGTATACGTTTACACTCTTTTTTTATACTCTTTCAAAATGGAGGTTCACGCCTTTATTCATGAATAGGAATGTTGAGATTTAGTAGCTAGCCTTTATTATGGTGTTACGTTGTTTTTTTGCACCTACAACAGGTTGGTTTAACACAGATGCGTTACTAATAGTAAAGTAGCATTTACCTGAAAACATAAGTAGTACATTACGAGGTTTCCGAGTAACACATTTCATTGTAGTTTTACAATCGGCTTCCTCCCAATAATTCACTTTTCTTAATCCTATTAAACATATTGTATTGTAATTAGTTGCGAATGTTTACATTCCAAATGTCATTCAGTCAAACGTCAGTTTCTATCTGTCAAAGGCGACATCTAGTGGTCGCCGATTCACAGTTGTAGTTTAAATCGATATTTTAACATATTGATTGCTAACCATCGAAATAATATCGTATGGAGCAATCCTCAATTATTTTCAGCTTTTAGTCAAAAAAAGTCATAATAAACTAAATAACCGTAAACGGAAATTAAATTAATTTTTTCAATATAGACTTCTTTCTAGAAACTTCGTGTCAAGTTAACATATTTTTTATCTGGGAATTGTCTTTGACATAATGTGACAAGGTCATACTTTCTTAAGGCAGGCCGCATACGTCCGGTTTCCTGATTCGGAATTCAGATTCGGAAACCTGAATGCAAGCATTTCATACAAAATGTTCTCACTAGCGCACACGTGCTTAAATTTTCCGTTCTGAAACCCGGACGGAAAATTTCAGTACGTGTGCGCTGGAGAGAACATTTTGTATGAAATGCGTACATTCGGGGTTTCCGAATCTGAATTCCGAATCAGGAAACCGGACGTATGCGGCCTGCCTAATTTGCCGAATTAAGATTCGAGGAGATTTACTACCATCACGACGAGTTTTAGTACTGGAAATAACAAATAATTTGTTTGTTGGTCTGGATCATGAAGATTCTTATTGCTTCAGCGATTAAACGTCATGTTGTGCAGTTGCTAGTGATTTTCAAGAATTTAAGTATCTCGGTGTATTATTTATCTTCAGTGATTTAATATTATTTTACCCGTAATTAGGGAGATTTTTGGAATGCTCCGTCTAATTCCGGTTTGTGAGCCATGACAGCATCATGGAACCAGACTTGGCATCTTTCCGCCCTACGACACGCTTGAGTGATTCCACTAAACTTGTTACATGTTCTAAAAGGTAAGGATTTGGTTGTAATAGTCTTTGGAAGTGGTCTGTGAGCCCTTCCCTGGTTGTTAGAAAGGGTATTGTCGTGATCCATGGATATTTATTGCAGGATTCCTAATTGCGCATACGCAGGCAGCTTTCCAGCCGGTCAAGAGTCTTACAGTCAAGTGCTTTCTCCCTACGACAACCGTGAGTATTTCACCTGCTGACTATTTGCAACTCATCCCTATTGTCCGACCACTCAAGATTAGGCAAACCGAAGTCGTAGCTCCTTATGTTGTCATTGTAAAAAGGCCTCGTTAACCGGCTAATGTTTTAGCCTTATAGATTTCCAAGCTCCGCCACCTCAAGGAAAGTGACTTAGTTTCCCTTCATATTATTAGGCCTCCGTATTGTCGATTCCAGGAGAGGCATCTCGAGCGATTCGTCTCGCCGCCAGGACCTAGAAGATCGTCTGGGGCCTGGACGCGAGACCCGTTCCTCGAGCACGGCGAAGCCTCGTGAGGAAACGACCGTGCGGCCGGCGGAGCCCGTCTAGCGTTAGCGCGCAGGCGGGACGGTTTTTTCTTTTACCTACCTTAATTTTTTTTTATACCTTATTACGGTTCCCGTAGGAACCAGTGGATTGTCTGGGTCCGGTTTTCGATACTGGAAACCGGCCTGCATCATAATTTAATTTGTGGATCTCGGGTTCGACATCCTACCCCGTCCGGAATAGTATTGGACACCTTCGTCGGCTCCGGGATCCGGGACTCTCAAAGTCCCTGGCGCCCATTTAATAGATTTTAAATTAATCAATAACTGGAAGGTTACTTTCTCCTTTGTTTTGTAATAATTATTAACTTTTAACTTTAACTCATTTAAAACGGAACAGTACAGGGTTTATCTCCAACCCCCCACGACCTTCGCTCTCTATATTTCATTATTAGCTGGCTGGCAACAATTTGTTTAGTTTTTAGTAAACTTATTATAATATTAATGTTAGTTTACCAGTTTTTTTTAATAAACAGTGTTTGAGATAGTTGTTGTTTCATATTACCATACCCACTAGTTTGTCACTACAGATACAAAATTTTAAATTGTAACAATGGGAAGTTTATATAAATGATAGAAACTGAAAAACTTATTACCTTTCTAATGATGCATGTTTTTATAAATGAAGGAAACCTCGAAAAACAATTTGAACTTCTCTCAGTTGGTCGCAGTAACTAAGCTTTGGCAACCCGACAAAATAAGTTAGGCAAGGATAGAACTGTGTATGTGCTGAGCGATAGCCGTTTTGCGTGGATGAGACGCATGTTTCCCTTACCTTCTTTTTTTTTTGTGTTTATGTTCTTTTTTGCGTCATGTTCGCCGCAAATAAACGTATTTTCTTTCTTTTCTTTCTTTCAAACGCGCGTGTGCCGAGCGAGCGAAGCGAATGGTGCAGCCGTCGCCGGCGAATGCTGTATCTAAGTTGGTCGCAGTTACTTGACTATTTAGTATTTTCGGGGCCCCAAAATATGAATTATTTGAGGTTTACAAAAAAGAGATGCATTTATTATTTTAAAATATTTTAAGGCAAGTAAAATGAGAATTTATTCAAGGTTCGATTACATTATATGCCTTTGTTTTGCAACCAGTAGTTAATAACTATGTTAGCTATAGAATAATATAGGAGTACCTAATGCAAGAGTAGCTGTCACTTAGATGTTTTACGAAATAATGTTACGCCGACCTCATGTAGCTTAAAAAAAATATGATTGACGTGTAAAAGTGTTTGTACAAACCTACTTACAGAAATTAATCATTTGTCATTTACGCTACGCTCTTGAACTTAAGCTCCTACTTTACATAAAGCTGGAGGCAATGAACTAACACAATGCTAATGAAAGGCCTACACGTAGTACACACGACGACATATAAACTATACATTTTTAGCTGACCTCGCATTTTATAGGCTTTTCGTACAATAAGAAGTCAGCATATACTGGAAATATATCGACGTGAACTCGAAATATCGTTCTATTTTTTTTTTTTATTGTTAGCCTGTGACGTCCCACCGCAGGGCAAAGGCCTCCCTACTCTCTCATGAGAGAGTAGGGGTTTAGACAAATTAACCCACCGCGCTTGTCTAGTGCGTGTTGGTGGGTGTACAGTGGACCGCCTGACTGGGTCCGTGGGCGCCGCCTTTGACGTTCTAGATGTTCATCAGCCGCCGCCCTGAGTTGATATCCTGCACTAATATCGACTGTTCCATCCGAGCCTATTTGGGTGTATTTATCCCATAGCCTACAGGTGGCGTTCTACAATATTTTAGTAAGTATTCTGTGATTTAGTTCAATACTAAATGCACGACAGTTTAAAGTCATATCGTTCTATAACTTAATTAAAAAGGTTAAGCCCACGCATGGGCATTTTTTTATAGTGGTGATTTTTTTTACGCATTCGATATTCATTTCTCGGTATTGAGCCGAGAATTGAGAACCCAACAGCACATCTCAGCGTGTCAAGAAAACACTGTCGGATTGTCAACTCTTGGCGCTAAGGAGAGCGTTGAGCGAAAAAAATTGCCGCGTTTAAAAATTGTCTGGGCTAAAATGTAACCCCGAATATAAAATTATTTATAACCGAAACCAATTTAGGTACAGAACTCATACATTTCATACGTTTCGGTATGCAAACGTGAAAATTAATATTCAAATATTCAAACTAATTTAAAATTACTTTCGCTTGTGTATGGGTAGCACTGATCAGTTTTAAAACAGTTGGTACGTATTTGATCAAAGGGCTGACTGACAAAACTTTAGAATATGTGTAATAGCACTTTGTAATTTGACCGCCTTGTTAGAGTCGCAAGAGCAACAACCAAAAACTTCTAAGCGCGGATTATGGAGTGTCCTGCCATGGATTCGGGTTCGATCCTCAGGGCGGAAAACTGTTATGAATTTCTCATTAGCAGTATGGATTGTACACTGTTAGTCGCACAAGGTCCGCCCTCCTTTTTATACAGGGTGAAATTCAATTCGTGGGCATCCTTTTAAAGGGTCATTGTAATCATCATTATGAACAACTTTTACTATGGGACCAAACCTGAAATCGCGAAAAAAAATCAGCTCTTCCCTACATTTTGACGCGTTATGTGAACACAAATGTAAGGAACAGCTGATTTTTTTTCCCTATTTTAGGTTTAGTCCCCTAGTAAAAGTTGTTCATAATGATGCGTACAATAACCCCTTAAAAGGATGCCCATGAATTTAATTTCACCCTGTATACGTTCTGGCATAAATACTTTGTTTTTGAGCCGATTTTAATAATTATTTATTTGAAAGGGTACACTCCTGAGGCGGTTCCAAAGTTCGTTATCTTCAATAATACGTTTTTTTCCAATTAGTGTATGTTGATGATGTTATAATATTAACTTCCTGTCACTCTTATTTACATAGCAAGTAGTGGTAGGTATACAAATTTGTTTGGGGTGGGTACCAAAACTAAAAACTAAACAACGAAAAAAAAAAACAAGCGACCTTTTTTGTAAAAAAAGTTTGTAGGTGCACTGATCTATCTAACTTTTCTGGGAATATAGCGTTGAATCTAAATTGTAGTTGTGGTAGATTTTCATTTGTCATTTGTTAAATAGAAAGGGTGACAAATACGTGGCAATGGCGATGACGAACAATACACCATATTTATAGTACTATAGCATTTCGGTCTGACCAAATTATCAAGAGGTTTTAAGTTTAGGCTATCCGTAAATGAATATGAAATATCAGAAGGCCAATTCTCGTTCTTGTCAAAAAATATATTTTTCAATCAAGATTATTATAATTATTATTTTTATTTTATTTTTCATAGATTGAGACTGAGTTTAGAATGCAAACATTCTTAAAAATGCGGGAATTGCGCCTGAGATCAATTATGTTGGTAGACTCAACATAATAAAATATCCGCACAAAAAGTATAGCAAGCAGACACAAATACAACAACAAAACCCAGTCACTTAATAAACTGGGAGAAATAAACTAAATAAAAACACACCATATTATTGTCATAGTTCAATTTAGTATTCAGTACCGCTACCCAGCTGTCGGCGCCATTTTTAAAATGCCAACTTGTTACAAATTAGTCTGACTTCTCTCTGTGCTGTCCTTTGAAGCCGGGGAGTAAGCGGAGCGGAGCGAGAAAACAGCTTAGTAAGAAGTGTCCCTGGGGGTCTAGCACAAGGTCTATAGTTTTTTCCGAAGCTACAGATGTTACCACATAAGATTAGTTCGGTTTCCGTACTGAGAATGAATGACAACACGATCTGAAAGTTGTCCCTACGCTCCATGTATTTTTAGCCGACCGGAAAATTGAATTTGAGTCTTGTTTTGACGGATCAATTACTTTTGTACGGGCCCGTATCTTCGTAGACGGACTCAGAGAGTAAACCCCCTGATTCGTGTTCATTGACAAGGAGTTCGAAGTAAAGCAAGTAAACGACGCGACGTGGTGGTAGTTACTGTTGCGGGCCCAATGTTACGAAGAATAGACGTGACGTCTAATTTGTCTTGTTACGTCACTGCACATCCTCGCTCCACTGCCTCGTTCCGGTAAACAGCTCTGCATAAATTCCGCGATAGCAATGCATAAATCTGATCTCCCTTCCACTGAGCTGTCTACAAAATCGGAGGCAACTGGAAACTCAAATTTTGTGGAACTCCGCATCGCTCCGCTTCGCTCCTTTCTTATGAACAGCCTAACAAGGAAAGCGGGGGAGCGTGGCTTCTTATAGCCATTTGTGGGAGGCAAATGTGATCGTTTACCGTATAAGGTAGTTCTAAGGATGTAGCAGCTCATTAGTCTAGAGGTAAGTATGGCGCTGTGCTGTTACCGTGAGCGGAGTGGCTGTGAAGGTCGGGAAAAGTTTAACTAGAGTTTTATTATTTATTTTTAGGGTTTTTTATATATCATTTATTGTACACCAGAAAAAACATAACAAAAAAAAAACGATACGATTATTAATACAAAACATACAATGGGCGGCCTTATCGCTTTCTGCGATCTCTTCCAGGCAACCTTGGAAAGGACAGTGATTGCGTGGAGTTTTGTTCTAGATTAGGTATTTTTAGAAGGCATTCGGGTGTTATGATTTTAAGGCTGCAAAGGGCTTTATTTGGGATCATCTAAACCATTGATATATATGTTACACTAGATCAGTAATTACCGCGCCAAGGCGTTGCCACTTGTCATAAGGCTACAGCCGTATGCGTAGCTAATGTCACTTCAGTGCTCTGTGTGGCGCCAACCGAAGTGAACCAAGTGACACATGACAAAAATTTCGCCAAAATGGGTAAATTCGTAGTGAAAGCGTGCGATTCAAGATCACAAAAACATAATAAATTAACCAGAATTACTTTCCACACGTAATTTTATTGTTTCTGTGTTTATATCAACGTAAAATAAATAAATTGCAGAATTTTGTAAATTAGGTTCAGTGTTACCACTAAAAACTTAGTTTCCCACATTTATGGGAGTTTTTAATTTATTGGAATAAGTGATTTTAAATATTTTTTAAATAATAAGTCTCTCCTGACGGTCACGTGTCCTGACGCGAGTTTAACATTTTTTACCCATTACAAAAAGTGTGCAACGCCGATAAAGAAGTTTACACTTCAAAAATTAAAGTGTGCTTTGAATAAATTGGTGAATAACAAATAAGATCTTTAGTAAACAGGCAGTCGGATACAAATAACGAATGCAGCTCAAACGTACTGAAATAATGGGATTTTCAGATTTTTCAGCAGAGTCGTAGTTGTGACACGAATTATCATAATGGCGGAACTGTGTGGACACAGAGTAGTAAAGAATTTTATTTCAATACAACGAGCGAAAACAGGCGCTTACATCTATAGACGCGTATGCAGGTTCGGCGATCTCAGTCTACCACGGTCATACAGTATGGAAACCACATAATTATATACAATAAGTTATGCCACATACTACTATCACCTTTTCTGACGATATACAAAAAAAGGAACGAAATCGATTGCGAAAAAAAAGTTCAGCTGCTCCCTACATTTTGACGAGTTATGCGAACATAAATGTAGGGAACAGCTGATTTGTTTTCGCGACCGATTTCTTTCATTTTTTGTATATCGTCAGAAAAGGCGATAACAAGGTGGGTAATTTATTGCATATACATATTATGTGGTTTTCATACTGTGTACCAAATGCCAGGAAGAATACGCAACATAAGCACAAACGTAAGTACAATCAGCCTATAGTGTTCCCACTACAAGGACACAAGCCTCCTCTAAGAGAGGGAGTAGGCCGTAATCAACCACGCGGGCCCAGTGCGGGTTGGTAGATGTCACAAATGTCTTCGAATTTTTGGTTCTAGGACCTGCCAGTTTACTCGCGATATTTTCCTTCGCCGTTTTGAGAGCAGTGGTGATGAAATTATTTACACAAAATAAAGCGCCTGCCTGGGTTCGAAACTATAACTCGTAAGTCGGGGTCATTACTAATGGACAACCAATGCTCCTATCTATCTATTTTCTGGTGCGAATGTGGCGATTCGAGCGACAGAGTGAGAATAAGTCCTTTTGTCTTGAAAACGTAAATACGTAATGTTACAACAGCATGAGATAAATAAGAATACATAGTTAAAGAAAATTATTAGGAAATCAAAAAGCAAATTATGGAAGGGGTTTTGGTGGTGACCGTTGTAGACTGAGATCGCCGAACCTGCATACGCGTCTATAGATGTAAGCGCCTGTTTTCGCTCGTTGTATTGAAATAAAATTCTTTACTACTCTGTGTCCACACAGTTCCGCCATTATGATAATTCGTGTCACAACTACGACTCTGCTGAAAAATCTGAAAATCCCATTATTTCAGTACGTTTGAGCTGCATTCGTTATTTGTATCCGACTGCCTGTTTACTAAAGATCTTATTTGTTATTCACCAATTTATTCAAAGCACACTTTAATTTTTGAAGTGTAAACTTCTTTATCGGCGTTGCACACTTTTTGTAATGGGTAAAAAATGTTAAACTCGCGTCAGGACACGTGACCGTCAGGAGAGACTTATTATTTAAAAAATATTTAAAATCACTTATTCCAATAAATTAAAAACTCCCATAAATGTGGGAAACTAAGTTTTTAGTGGTAACACTGAACCTAATTTACAAAATTCTGCAATTTATTTATTTTACGTTGATATAAACACAGAAACAATAAAATTACGTGTGGAAAGTAATTCTGGTTAATTTATTATGTTTTTGTGATCTTGAATCGCACGCTTTCACTACGAATTTACCCATTTTGGCGAAATTTTTGTCATGTGTCACTTGGTTCACTTCGGTTGGCGCCACACAGAGCACTGAAGTGACATTAGCTACGCATACGGCTGTAGCCTTATGACAAGTGGCAACGCC
This sequence comes from Amphipoea oculea, assembly GCA_945859645.1. Taxonomy (NCBI): domain Eukaryota; kingdom Metazoa; phylum Arthropoda; class Insecta; order Lepidoptera; family Noctuidae; genus Amphipoea; species Amphipoea oculea. The sequence continues at coordinate 18,057,295 of OX243864.1, read as the reverse complement.
TTGGCGCGGTAATTACTGATCTAGTGTAACATATATATCAATGGTTTAGATGATCCCAAATAAAGCCCTTTGCAGCCTTAAAATCATAACACCCGAATGCCTTCTAAAAATACCTAATCTAGAACAAAACTCCACGCAATCACTGTCCTTTCCAAGGTTGCCTGGAAGAGATCGCAGAAAGCAATAAGGCCGCCCATTGTATGTTTTGTATTAATAATCGTATCGTTTTTTTTTTGTTATGTTTTTTCTGGTGTACAATAAATGATATATAAAAAACCCTAAAAATAAATAATAAAACTCTAGTTAAACTTTTCCCGACCTTCACAGCCACTCCGCTCACGGTAACAGCACAGCGCCATACTTACCTCTAGACTAATGAGCTGCTACATCCTTAGAACTACCTTATACGGTAAACGATCACATTTGCCTCCCACAAATGGCTATAAGAAGCCACGCTCCCCCGCTTTCCTTGTTAGGCTGTTCATAAGAAAGGAGCGAAGCGGAGCGATGCGGAGTTCCACAAAATTTGAGTTTCCAGTTGCCTCCGATTTTGTAGACAGCTCAGTGGAAGGGAGATCAGATTTATGCATTGCTATCGCGGAATTTATGCAGAGCTGTTTACCGGAACGAGGCAGTGGAGCGAGGATGTGCAGTGACGTAACAAGACAAATTAGACGTCACGTCTATTCTTCGTAACATTGGGCCCGCAACAGTAACTACCACCACGTCGCGTCGTTTACTTGCTTTACTTCGAACTCCTTGTCAATGAACACGAATCAGGGGGTTTACTCTCTAAGTCCGTCTACGAAGATACGGGCCCGTACAAAAGTAATTGATCCGTCAAAACAAGACTCAAATTCAATTTTCCGGTCGGCTAAAAATACATGGAGCGTAGGGACAACTTTCAGATCGTGTTGTCATTCATTCTCAGTACGGAAACCGAACTAATCTTATGTGGTAACATCTGTAGCTTCGGAAAAAACTATAGACCTTGTGCTAGACCCCCAGGGACACTTCTTACTAAGCTGTTTTCTCGCTCCGCTCCGCTTACTCCCCGGCTTCAAAGGACAGCACAGAGAGAAGTCAGACTAATTTGTAACAAGTTGGCATTTTAAAAATGGCGCCGACAGCTGGGTAGCGGTACTGAATACTAAATTGAACTATGACAATAATATGGTGTGTTTTTATTTAGTTTATTTCTCCCAGTTTATTAAGTGACTGGGTTTTGTTGTTGTATTTGTGTCTGCTTGCTATACTTTTTGTGCGGATATTTTATTATGTTGAGTCTACCAACATAATTGATCTCAGGCGCAATTCCCGCATTTTTAAGAATGTTTGCATTCTAAACTCAGTCTCAATCTATGAAAAATAAAATAAAAATAATAATTATAATAATCTTGATTGAAAAATATATTTTTTTGACAAGAACGAGAATTGGCCTTCTGATATTTCATATTCATTTACGGATAGCCTAAACTTAAAACCTCTTGATAATTTGGTCAGACCGAAATGCTATAGTACTATAAATATGGTGTATTGTTCGTCATCGCCATTGCCACGTATTTGTCACCCTTTCTATTTAACAAATGACAAATGAAAATCTACCACAACTACAATTTAGATTCAACGCTATATTCCCAGAAAAGTTAGATAGATCAGTGCACCTACAAACTTTTTTTACAAAAAAGGTCGCTTGTTTTTTTTTTTCGTTGTTTAGTTTTTAGTTTTGGTACCCACCCCAAACAAATTTGTATACCTACCACTACTTGCTATGTAAATAAGAGTGACAGGAAGTTAATATTATAACATCATCAACATACACTAATTGGAAAAAAACGTATTATTGAAGATAACGAACTTTGGAACCGCCTCAGGAGTGTACCCTTTCAAATAAATAATTATTAAAATCGGCTCAAAAACAAAGTATTTATGCCAGAACGTATACAGGGTGAAATTAAATTCATGGGCATCCTTTTAAGGGGTTATTGTACGCATCATTATGAACAACTTTTACTAGGGAACTAAACCTAAAATAGGGAAAAAAAATCAGCTGTTCCTTACATTTGTGTTCACATAACGCGTCAAAATGTAGGGAAGAGCTGATTTTTTTTCGCGATTTCAGGTTTGGTCCCATAGTAAAAGTTGTTCATAATGATGATTACAATGACCCTTTAAAAGGATGCCCACGAATTGAATTTCACCCTGTATAAAAAGGAGGGCGGACCTTGTGCGACTAACAGTGTACAATCCATACTGCTAATGAGAAATTCATAACAGTTTTCCGCCCTGAGGATCGAACCCGAATCCATGGCAGGACACTCCATAATCCGCGCTTAGAAGTTTTTGGTTGTTGCTCTTGCGACTCTAACAAGGCGGTCAAATTACAAAGTGCTATTACACATATTCTAAAGTTTTGTCAGTCAGCCCTTTGATCAAATACGTACCAACTGTTTTAAAACTGATCAGTGCTACCCATACACAAGCGAAAGTAATTTTAAATTAGTTTGAATATTTGAATATTAATTTTCACGTTTGCATACCGAAACGTGTGAAATGTTAGAGTTCTGTACCTAAATTGGTTTCGGTTATAAATAATTTTATATTCGGGGTTACATTTTAGCCCAGACAATTTTTAAACGCGGCAATTTTTTTCGCTCAACGCTCTCCTTAGCGCCAAGAGTTGACAATCCGACAGTGTTTTCTTGACACGCTGAGATGTGCTGTTGGGTTCTCAATTCTCGGCTCAATACCGAGAAATGAATATCGAATGCGTAAAAAAAATCACCACTATAAAAAAATGCCCATGCGTGGGCTTAACCTTTTTAATTAAGTTATAGAACGATATGACTTTAAACTGTCGTGCATTTAGTATTGAACTAAATCACAGAATACTTACTAAAATATTGTAGAACGCCACCTGTAGGCTATGGGATAAATACACCCAAATAGGCTCGGATGGAACAGTCGATATTAGTGCAGGATATCAACTCAGGGCGGCGGCTGATGAACATCTAGAATGTCAAAGGCGGCGCCCACGGACCCAGTCAGGCGGTCCACTGTACACCCACCAACACGCACTAGACAAGCGCGGTGGGTTAATTTGTCTAAACCCCTACTCTCTCATGAGAGAGTAGGGAGGCCTTTGCCCTGCGGTGGGACGTCACAGGCTAACAATAAAAAAAAAAAAAAAATAGAACGATATTTCGAGTTCACGTCGATATATTTCCAGTATATGCTGACTTCTTATTGTACGAAAAGCCTATAAAATGCGAGGTCGGCTAAAAATGGATAGTTTATATGTCGTCGTGTGTACTACGTGTAGGCCTTTCATTAGCTTTGTGTTAGTTCATTGCCTCCAGCTTTATGTAAAGTAGGAGCTTAAGTTCAAGAGCGTAGCGTAAATGATAAATGATTTATTTCTTTCGCTTTACTTTGTGTAAATTATTTCATCATCACTACTCTCAAAACGGTGAAGGAAAACATCGTGAGGAAACCGGCATGTGCTAGAACCAAAAATTCGAAGACATGTGACATCTGCCAACCCGCACTGGGCCCGCGTGGTGGATTACGGCCCACTCCCTCTCACTGAGAGGAGGCCTGTGTCCCAGCAGTGGGAACATTAAAGGCTGATTATGATTCTGTAAGTAGGTTTGTACAAACACTTTTACACGTCAATCATATTTTTTTAAGCTACATGAGGTCGGCGTAACATTATTTCGTAAAACATCTAAGTGACAGCTACTCTTGCATTAGGTACTCCTATATTATTATATAGCTAACATAGTTATTAACTACTGGTTGCAAAACAAAGGCATATAATGTAATCGAACCTTGAATAAATTCTCATTTTACTTGCCTTAAAATATTTTTAAATAATAATAATAAATGCATCTCTTTTTTGTAAACCTCAAATAATTCATATTTTGGGGCCCCGAAAATACTAAATAGTCAAGTAACTGCGACCAACTTAGATACAGCATTCGCCGGCGACGGCTGCACCATTCGCTTCGCTCGCTCGGCACACGCGCGTTTGAAAGAAAGAAAAGAATGAAAATACGTTTATTTGCGGCGAACATGACGCAAAAAAGAACATAAACACAAAAAAAAAAGAAGGTAAGGGAAACATGCGTCTCATCCACGCAAAACGGCTATCGCTCAGCACACACACAGTTCTATCCTTGCCTAACTTATTTTGTCGGGTAGCCAAAGCTTAGTTACTGCGACCAACTGAGAGAAGTTCAAATTGTTTTTCGAGGTTTCCTTCATTTATAAAAACATGCATCATTAGAAAGTAAGTAATAAGTTTTTCAGTTTCTAAAAAAATTAAGACACATTGCAATTTTTGCAAATCGTGGGAAATTATAAGTTAATGTAGTCAATGCAAATTAAAATAATGAGTACTTACATAAGAAAATATTAACTAATACCTAAATCTACACATATAAGAAACAGTAAAAAAACTGTGTCTGTACATTGAATATATCAAAAATAAATTAAGGGGGGTTTAGAAACAGTAATAGGGCACGAATCCAAAAAAAAAATTCTGTCTGTTTGTCTGTGTGTCTGTTTGTTCGTACACGCTAATCTTCGGAACTACTGGACGGATTTGAATGATTTTTTTTTTGTTGTATAGATATTATGTCTGGGCAACATATGGGCTATAATTTATCTTGGAAACTTGAACACCTGATGCAGAACTGCAACAGACCAGCTAAACTATAAGAGATACAAAAATGGAACCATTGCAAAAATTGTTCCATGTGATGAGCATTTTCTGCTGAGAGAATAAATTTGAAGATCTGGAACACCTGATGTGGAACTCCAAGAGCCCAGCTACACCATAACACATATAGGAATGACGTCTTAGCAAAAGTTGTTCGGTCTGATTTCTGACATTTCCTGTTGACTTATAAAAATCGAAGATCAGAAACATCTGATGTGGAAATCAAAGCTATCTCTAATTTCACTGTATAATTATAAAATAACATAAGCTGGGAGTACCTCCACGCGGTGAAGGCGGTAACAGTTTAGGACTAATTTTCGATGACGATGGTATATCATTGTAAATTTGACTCTACTGGCCAAAACTCCCATTTATTTTTTTATTTTATTGAATACCTTCGGGCTTATGTTATTTGAGTGTTTAATTTCCTGTTCCATTTATCTTCGTGACACGGTAGCCTACCCGGTAACGCAGGGGAGCAGTCACTCAGATTTTAATTGATCAGGTATCTTCACAGTAAAACTATAGGGTCCATATTGGCTCAACTAAAGTTCTTTACCCGAAATTGTTCTTCCTAACGATTTGTAATCCGAATGATCACTCTTCCTAAAATTTTTCATCCTAAAGTTTTCATTCATACTATTTGTAGTGCTACCGGCGATGTTCATAACACTCATGTTTCCGAAAATTGTAATCAATAATATCATTAATGTAAATATTTTAAACTCCTACTGTTTTTTATCATAACGCTTTTATCCCTAAACATAACTACTAATGTAACTAATTTCTATAAGAATAACAGACAATATAAAATCGTTTGATATACCACTCAATAGACATAAAACCTATTTAGTCTAATATGATAAACACTTTTTTTTTTCATCCTATGTCATCCAATGTCGACGGAGCCCCGGAGTATAAAGGGTTTAAAGTAACCTAACCAAACCGAACCTCGGGGTGCCCTTCGCTCGCCCTTGCATCCTATGTCGACGGAGCCCCGCTTCGCGGGGCCCCTATTTCTGTGTAAAGGGTTTAAAGTAACCTAACCAAACCGAACCTCGGGGTGCCCTTCGCTCGCCCTTGCATCCTATGTCGACGGAGCCCCTCTTCGCGGGGCCCCTATTTCTGTGTAAAGGGTTTAAAGTAACCTAACCAAACCGAACCTCGGGGTGCCCTTCGCTCGCCCTTGCATCCTATGTCGACGGAGCCCCGCTTCGCGGGGCCCCTATTTCTGTGTAAAGGGTTTAAAGTAACCTAACCAAACCGAACCTCGGGGTGCCCTTCGCTCGCCCTTGCATCCTATGTCGACGGAGCCCCGCTTCGCGGGGCCCCTATTTCTGTGTAAAGGGTTTAAAGTAACCTAACCAAACCGAAACTCGGGGTGCCCTTCGCTCGCCCTTGCATCCTATGTCGACGGAGCCCCGCTTCGCGGGGCCCCTATTTCTGTGTAAAGGGTTTAAAGTAACCTAACCAAACCGAACCTCGGGGTGCCCTTCGCTCGCCCTTGCATCCTATGTCGACGGAGCCCCGCTTCGCGGGGCCCCTATTTCTGTGTAAAGGGTTTAAAGTAACCTAACCAAACCGAACCTCGGGGTGTCCTTCGCTCGCCCTTGCATCCTATGTCGACGAAGTCTCGCTTTGCGGGGCCCCTATTTGTGTGTAAAGGGTTTAAAGTAACCTAACCAAACCGAACCTCGGGGTGCCCTTCGCTCGCCCTTGCATCCTATGTCGACGGAGCCCCGCTTCACGGGGCCCCTATTTCTGTGTAAAGGGTTTAAAGTAACGTAACCAAACCGAACCTCGGGGTGCCCTTCGCTCGTTTTTGCATCCTATGTCGACGATCTAAACAAAAAATATATGACTTTGAATAATAGTGTAAAAGATGGTTATGTTGAGAAAATATAGGAAAACAAAAGTATAATAGATGTTTATTGCTACTGACATTATGAAGTTGAATGATTCGGAATTATGAACATTAGAGACAGAGTAGTTAGGAATTGTGATTGTTAGGATGAAAAATATTAGGAAGAACATTTTCGGATTTCCAATTATCGGAGTTGAAAATTTAGGTGAACTTTGGCGCACCCAAAACTATAACCATGCCTAGAAAGAGGTCAAATCTTTCCCAATGTTCCAAAGGAGCTAAAAGATTGAGTACCATAAGATCTCAAGAATCTACCGAAGAGCGTCAGGAGAGACTTGATGCTGTTCGAGAACATCAGGCTGCAACTCGCTCCGTGGAAACCTCTTCGGATCGCGAAGCCGCCTGCGTTCTCAGCGTATTTATGCATCTACATCCAGGTCTCTAGAGACCAGTGAAGAATATGATGCGCGACTGACCGCTGATCGTGAACGTCATGCATTGTCTCGCGAGTCGGAGACGTTCACGGATGGAGACTTACGCTTGAATTCCAAGTGTATCTACGCATCGACTTCTAGGTCTCTAGAGACAAGTGGGGAACGTGATGCGCTACTGACCGCTGATCGTGAACGTCACGCATTGTCTCGCGAGTCGGAGACATTCATGGATAGAGAATTGCGCTTGGGTTCTCAGCGTATCTACGCATCTGCTTCTCGATCTCTAGAGACAAGTGCGGAACGTGATGCGCGACTGTCCGCTGGTCGTGAGCGACATGCATTGCCTCGCGAATCGGAAATGTTTACCGATACAGAATCACTCTTGAGTTCTCAGCGTATTCACACATCTACTAACAGGTCTTTTGAAACAAGTGATGAACGTGATGCGCAACTAAATGCTGATCGAGATTATCATTCATTGTCCCGAACACGCATACAACAAAATATTCATAAACAGTTAGAAAGTGAGAGAGAAAGAAGAAGGGTCACGTCCCATAGAAAATTTACCCAGGCGCGACACAAAAGGAACGCATCTCAGTTATTTTGTTATATTAAATATAACAGAAATAATTTGTCACTATTCTGAATATCAGTGGCTATCACCCATATAATATTGCCATTTGATTTTTGTAAGGCAAAATATTTTAAAATATTTATATATATTTTTTTTTGATGAATAGCAATTATATCTATTTTAAATGACGCCAATTTAGATAAAAATACAAAAATAGACAGCTGGAGGCCTTAATTTATTGAGGCATCCACAGGCAAGCCCGGTTAAGCAGACTATAACCTCAAAGTTGAACTGCGAGATGTCATTAAAAAAAAGACGGGTTGCACTCCGGGAGTGCCGGCAGAAGTAAAAACTTCAATATTAACGTTGAAATAAATCAATTATTAATTTAGTTAATATTACTCATTTTTTTTCAATATTTCTGCGTCACTTTTTTCATTAATAGATGCACTTTGTTCAATTTCCATATTTTAAACACTTTCGGTCTTATTCATAAAAAAAGCCTATTGAAGGTTTAAACCATTCATTAGTTAAAATGCTCAATAGGCCTTTAAAACATTCGATAAAATTTTGTATTCATAAACGCTTCATAAACGTTCTATAACTAGAATGTCCTACAACTTCTAAATGTTGCCATTGTAATGAAGTCATCCAACAAATTGGCCAACACATTAAATCGGCATACGAGAATATCTGTCTACGAACCGAATATTTGTGTCCATAGACATTATTACGTATGAAAAACTAATTTATTGTCTACAGTTTCAACAGTTTTGACGCGACAACGTCATGGTCGTCATGAAAACAATATGAATATGTCAATGAATGAATTTGATATTGTATGTGTCAAACTAAAAAAACTTTTGTATATTTTTTTTTTGTATTTAAACTAAATGAAATTAAGACCGGAGACTAGTTGCAATAAAGGGCAAAGAATTGAATATTGGTTGGAGGAGGATAAGGTGTGTACCTACTGTTACAGCTAAAATGTGTTCAAAGTAAGTTATGTTTTGTAAACATTCTCAATTTCTTATACTTATGCTTGCTTTTGCTTCTAATCCTTAGATTTTTTGGAAGAATTGGTCAGGGAGAGGTCTCCATAATAGAAAATAAAAAAACTGACACAAGCACTAACGCTAAACAGGGGCAGCCTGGCATGATTTACGAATTAGGTGCCTATCCAATTTACAATTTTACGAAGAACTTCGTTTGCCTGTACAAAACTCATTGTAACAAAAAAAAAAACCCGCCATAAGAATAATAATGACTGTTATTTTGATGCCGCTACTGATTATTAAATCAGTATAAATAAGATAATGAAGAGAAAGAATTTATAACATTAGTTTTGTATTTCATGTCAATAGGACTAGTAAGGATGGTGCTTCACTACGAATAGCAGAAAATGAAACGGCCTACAGAAGAGATGGCACAGATGGCAAATGAAAAGCAAACATTTTAAAAATGTTGTTCTTCTTGCACAAGTTTTAGAAGCCAAATTAGAGTTTAGAGTATTGTTCAGCCGTGAACAGGCAAGAGTTACATACGCCAGCGTCAGCATCAAGAGCGACATACATTCGTTCCACATAAATTAGTAATTAGTAAATGAATAAATTAGTCATCAAGCTGGAGTAGAGTTTGATTCATCTTCCATAATTCCTCTCACTATGGCCAAGACACCTTTAGCCATCACCGGTTCTATGAGTCTGTGGGACCGGCAATGACAAAACTATTTCCTGTGTACACATTACACGACGTACACAAACCCCTATTCCTACCCAAATTCTGTCTGTTCCCGTAGGTCTCCCGTAGGCTTGTATGATAGGTTAGGGTGTTAGGATAACTACGGTGTTAATTAGTTGCTGTAGGTTTATAATCAGTAGGGTGAGGTAACCATAGGTACCAGGCTCAATTGTTACAAACTTAGCCACACTGTATGCATTTGGAATAACAGCCGTACTAAGCTGTAAGTCCCGGTGCGTACAAGTATTATTAAAAATAAACTGATATTTGTATACAAGCTTTTTATTAATGAACTACTCCCTAAATTTCTTCTCTTTTACTTTAGATCTTGTTGGCTCAAAATATTGCCACATCCACGTTGTCGTCGGTGGCAACGCAGAGGTCACTTTGACTGCATGTTTTGGGTAGGACAAATAAGGCAGGATAGGACGTGGAGCATGTTTTGCAATATAGCTTCACAGCCACACCCTACTGGAACATGTCCCTGCAGGGTGTAAACTTCCGTGGTCGACACGGAAGCATTGTTTTCACACAAAAGCAGCAATGTCCCACAGTATTTCTTGTTGCTATAATGTGCTTCGTTATATTTTTCGTCGCTTCTATCACAGTAAATATAATATACTTCTATTTTGTATTGTAGGTAGGTATATAATAATAAACTAAATTGGTTAAACAGAAGTTCAAAATAAATTAAATACAACTGCGGCTCCTCGAAGTACTATTGTTTACGAAACTGACTTTTCAAACATTTGTACGTCAAATGTCATTTTCTTCGGCCATCTTTGTCGTGTCTCACTTGGTTCACTTCGGTTGGCGCCGCCGTGGCGCCGCCGTAGAAAGAGATGGGGGGGAGGGGAAATCTCTCCTGACGGTCACGTGTCCTGACGCGATGCCCTGACGCGAGTTTAACATTTTTTACCCATTACAAAAAGTGTTCAACGCCGCTAAAGAAGTTTTCACTTCAAAAATACAAAATAAAATTGGCTTTCTGTGTTGAGATCTGTGCGTTTTTTAACCGACTTCAAAAAAGGAGGTTCTGTATTCGACCCGTATGTATGTATGTATGTTTGTATGTCCGCGATTTTCTCAAAAACTAATTAATCAATTTTGATAATTCTTTCACAAATGTGATCTACATACTTTCAGGAAGGTTTTAGTATATAATGCATTAGGTAATTATTGTTATGTACGAAGTTATATGCATAAATGTACTGCATCTCCGGCATTTCTATGCGAATTTTGACGATTAGTCAGTGTCTTCAATTCTTCAATGTACTAGTGTTAATTGGATTTGTGTGGGGTAGGTACAACTAAAAATTAAAAAATAAAAACTATTTTACAAAAAAAAACAACCAACTTCAAAAAAAAAACACTACAAAGTGATAATAAATAACTTTAATTTCGGAAGTCGGTGCCTAAAAACGAAAATGCGGAACCTACGACACCGACTTCCGAAATTAAAGTTAGTTATCACTTTGTAGGGTTTTTTTTAAGTCGGTTGTTTATTTTTATTATTTTCTAAATTCTATCAAAGGGTATAATAAATATAAATATTATATTTTACGACGATTTTTGGCTTTGTCTTTACCGGACTTGATTATTTGCTTTGTGAGTGGTTCGTTGTTATGGCTCACGATAATATGCTGCGTGTGAACGTTTGATGAAAATATAAAGGTATAAATGCAATAACAGAACATTACTGCACGTGCTACCACGGTAAAACGATGCTCGGAAGTTGCGCACACGTCATTAGTGTCGTGTATTACCTACTTGGGGTGGGCTAGACATCAGGATCACTTTGACCATCCCACACTGGGTATGAATTATGTTTTAAGAGACTTTGACATTGAATAAAACAAACCATGATTTCCAAATATTGGTTATACTTTTATTTCACAAACGGCACTGAAAAAGCTCAAACTCGGTGTGTTTAGTACCAAACTACCAAAATATTCCACTGTCTATACAGCTTCTTAATGATACCCTAATCTCTAATCTGCATTAAATCACCGATTAACACGATTTTAATGAACCCTAACTCGATTGTTATACTGGAAGTTTATAAAATATATAATCCAGTTCCATCACCAAGTCACCTCGATAATTCCGTAATTATTGTATCGTCACTGAATTACATACAATTACTAATTTTGTAGGTAAATACTTAGGTATTAAAAGAAAATTGTATATCGCCTGAACAAAAACATAAGGCAATATTTTGGTGTTAGCCATTGATTTCGAATATAAAAATATATATTTTAGCTATATTTAAAATAACAAAAAAACTGAGATATGTCTCTTTCCTGTCGGGTCTGAGTCACAAATGACCGTTATTCTTTTGACGACACCGTTGTCGCTGGCATAAGTAACAGGATCCGCGTACGAAGTCGCGGGCAGAAGCTAGTCATAATTAAAAATAACGAAATTAAATCGTAACTTAACTAAAACTATACAGAAACTAAAATATAGTGTTGAAAAATTCATCCACATCGCTGTCGACTGGTAACGTACCGAAGAAACTGGTGGCCTTACCACGTTGAATGGCAATGCTTAGCCTCTGGCCAAGGTAAAAGCCAGCCATAGGGTCACGGAAGTGTCAACCAGCCGTTTCGAAATTTCCTTAAAAAACTATGAGCACTCGGACACACGGCCCGACGTTTTCAACCCCAAACGGCTCGAAAATATAATTTCGATGAGGTAATTATATTTTCGCCGCTTGAGGTTTTCGGCAGCCGCAGCAGCAGCGCCAGCACAGCATGCCGAGTCAGGAAGATGGGATGTCGCAAGATATCGACATACGTTGCGTCGCACACTAAATGGAAATAAAGACATACCGTCCGGTCTCTTGCCATCGTCGCGTGCCAAGTTATTATTATTATTATTTATTTTATTAGAAACACATCATGCAAAAAACTTATAAACTAAGCCCCACAAAATCGTAGTAATGGTTTGACTGTGGTTTACGTGTTCATCTTTGAGATAAAATAGGCAGACAATATGTCGTGAATAGATGGCGCCACAGTACAGCGAACAGCGCCATCTAATAATTTCAATTTTCAATTTTAATCATCTAATTTGATTGGTTAATGAAAAATCATGTGATCGGAAACGCAAGCGAGCTCTACCGCTTGGACACGATTGTCGGTGGAGGGGATGCAGCGAGGACTGGCGGAGAGACCGAGTGTTGGACAGTCTACGGTCGACAGTCGAGCTCGGACAGTCTTGCTTGGCAGACGCTCAATACCAACGCACGTGTTTGTTTCCGACGCACGTTTGCGTCTCGGTTGTTGATTGCTAGTTTATTAAAGTTATTTTAAATTAAAATTATCTTTTCGTTCAAGTACCCACTGCAGTGCCCACAACTATCAAAACTATGTTGGATCCTGAAGAAGATCCGATGTTTCGCATCTCGGCAACCCAATGATGCGACAAATAATATAATATTGATTTTTGGTAAACTTTTTATTTGAGTAACAGATCAGGCCCATAACTGCCTAGGTCATTGATATATCCATGTTAATTATGTTGACATCGATATGTCAAGCCCTCCTAGGATGCTGCAGGTGTTACACTTTATAATAATAATAATTCATTTATTTTTCAGACAAAGTCCATTTCATTATTTCATTAGAAACATAAAATAGATATTATTAGAAGAAAATCAGCAGCAAGAATGCAACACCGCGACGGACTATATAAGGAAGGCGGCTGGCGGCACTCGACGACGACCTCATAGGTTGAATTGTGAGGTGCCATTCCCAAAAAAAAAAATGCCCTTCGGTCATCAGTCATCACGGAGTGCGGAAGCTCTATCTGAATATCGATTGTCGTTAAATTTAAAATATTGTAAATTGTTTGGCCGAAGACCATTTAAAACTTTTTAAAAAATTAATTTGTGTTTCTATTTGTAAGAATATAATAATCACACATACAAAAATAAAATAATACTCAGACATTTAAATCAAATAAAATTAAAATACACATACATGTCATTCAAAACCAAATAAATTTTTAATATTTTTTTATTTTTATTACTGTTTTTTTTATTTTTTTTTTATAGGGAGAGCTGGTTTTCTTTTCTTAATTCAGACGATTGTGAATATTCCACACGTTAGGCGCTAGATGGCGCAAAACTACGTTCCTTAATACGAAGCTGTCGACGTGATGGTGCTGCCATCTGCGGATGTATGCGGTACTAACGTCGGGTGTCGAGAGAGTGTCGGGAGACGACGTCATCGCGCCACTACCACGAACCAATCAGGCTGAAGAATTGATTGTGAAGAAAGAATAACAAGGTGTTGTGTTTTTGCCGGGAAAAGTTTAAGTTAGTTCATTTTTGTAATCTCACAAGATCACTTGATCTTGTGAGATTCTCTATTGGATTTACTTAGGTACTTACCTAAGTAAATCCAATAGTGTAAAATATCTCCGATTTTAATAAGCAGCTAAGTATTTCCCTTATTTGATGTGTGTTCTACTTCTCATTTAAATGTAATTATCGTTGTTATGGGCAATTTGTGTTTTATTTCTTGGTGATAGCTTTGCTGTAGCTTACTGGAGTTTAGTTTGAATTATAGATGATTAACTGGCTAAATTCTATTGTTTTATGAGGTTCCAATAACTTTATCTTAATTATTCCTATATACACGCTAAGATTATCTAATTAAATACACATTTCAAACTGCTATTGTTGTTTATTTAATACAATTGTTTTAATAGGCGTAACACGACGTAAACCCAACTTTTGTACCGAAGCATTGAAATTCTTCTCACAATTTTGCTGGAGTCTCTTCTTTTTTCTATCGCTGTAAGGTCGTAGCACACGTATCAAACCGGAAAGGCGTTCAGTATTCTTTGTATAAAACTCCCTACTGCAACGCACACTAATCGAAATCGTAACGTAATCGCCTCGCCTCGGGACAAGCTCACAAACCGCGGTGCGGTGCATTATTGCTCGTCGTCCCCGCGCTTACGGCTCGTTGTCCCCGCGCTTACGTCTCTCCGTACCCGAGCTTACGTCCTTTCGTGCAGCCTTACCCCTCTCACCCCTCCGGCCTGCCTGCTGCACCATCAACTAGTGGTCGGCGAGCCGTAAGCGCGGCGTCGCCTAGCCGTAGTCGAGTCGACGTATCGGAGCTTCTTATCCGCTTTGCTTACCTTAGGTTGAAGACTGTTTGACGGCGACGCGAAAGGCGATAGGGTGCCGATCCCTTTCCGATTTGATACGTGTGCTACGACCTTATATGGAACTTCTGGATTCCTATTTTATTGATAACGTAACCATCTACTTCCAATAATATGTTATCGTTGTTATCATCACTGAATTCTTTGGATTCAGTGGTAGTAGTGGTAGTGGTAGTAATGGTAGTAGTGGTTGTAGTGGTGGCAGTGGTAGTAGTGATGGTAGTGGTGGGTGTAATGATAGTAGTGGGTGTAGTGGTAGTAGTGGGTGTAGTGGTATTATTAGTGGGTGTAGTAGTAGTGGTCCCACATTTTCTAAAATATTTTTTGTACGTACAGTGCATACCCCCAAACCTTTTTGAACATAGGTATATCCAAACGTATCCCGATATGTTGAAAGGTTTTGTCAATTTTATGGGCCAACAATAATGATTAAATTGATGATACGAGCATTGGTTTAACGTCCAATCGGTACCTTGTTTATACACTGCGGTAAAGTCTATCGGGTCACATAAATTATTGACATGCGCACAAATAAAGTTGAAGCTTGGATAGAGACGCGTCGTGTTGGGGTAAAAAGTATGACTATTTCTTAGCTGAAACAAAGACAATAATTAAATTATTTACATAACAATAGACGGGACATGGCGAACAAAATCGTAATCTCTGATTACGTGAGACTTTTGTCCTAGTGGTCAAAAGTCTCACAGTTGTGATTATTATGGTAAATAATAAATAAAACTTAAAAAATAATACTGTTTGAATATGATCATGTCTTTTAATTTCAATTTCAGTAAACGAACAAGTAATTTCGGTTATGTAGGTTTCTGTTATTTTAGGTTTCCGAATGTAAATAAAGTAGAACGTGAAAAGTGTATACGGTTTGTCCAGATAGACCGTATCCGTGGAGAAGAAAATTGGCTTTAAAGACGCTACCCTACAAAAAAATTTCACACAAATTCGTTTTTATCATCACACTAATTGCAAAAAGTGCAATAAAAAGGGGTCTGAATAGGAGCCAGTATAGCTAAATCCACTTCATATTTTAACTTACATATAAGAAGATATTGTTGCTTATATAGTCCTCTATACGACAAGCTAAATATTTTGTAGATAAATAAATAACTTTTTCATTTATGAGAAAAATAAGAAGCGCTCTCAAATTTCTCCATACATTTTCTGCCCGCGGACACTTGCGGTTGGTCATTCCGCGTTCAGACCCGCTCGTGGAAGCATGGCTGTATCGGTTTCTCGCAAAAAATTATGACGTTAAAAAGTGAGTTCCGTGTTGTGTATTGGAAGCATAATATGTAAAAACTTAAACTCACTTTCAAAAACACACAATCTATTCTATATCTATCTATCTATACCTACATATAATAAATCTGTAGACGAGGCGTTTCTGTACATTAAAAATATTTTCAAAAAAAATTGTTGGGGTGTTAAAGGATGAACAACAGATGCCATTTCATCAATTTTTGGATTTTTTTTCAGTTTGTCGGTTTGTCTGTTTGTCAGTTTGGATGTGACAGATAATTTGAACACGTTCAACGTAAAAAGCACTAAACCAATATGGTTAATTTTTATACTTAAATATGGTGTAGAACTCGGAGCAGTTATTAGTTTTTGTTTCATAGCAATCGCTTCACTCTATCAAAAGATATAATCAATTTAAAGTATTCTTGAACAACTTTTCATTAAGTTTTTTGGAAACACGTAACGACATCTATTGGCGCGATATAGTACCTACTGATGAAAACATAAATTATTATTATTGTGATATAAATAACATTAATTTAATATGTGAATAATCACATCCTTACCTTTATGAAGAAAAAACACAGATACTTATGTCTGTGTTATTTTAAAAAGTAATGATAATGATTATAATATTAGAAAAATCGCTTTCCATTGATGGTTTATTAGTGGCGCCTATGGCGCTAAAAGAATTTCAAATAAAGAGTGAGGATAACGTAAGATAATAAGAAAGATAAATATAAAAATCTACCTAAATACCGTGACAACACAATATAAAATACTTACATAAAAATAAAAACAAAATATACACTTAAATAATACTATTTCTATTATAATTTCTACCTAAATACCGTGACAACACAATATAAAATACTTACATAAAAATAAAAACAAAAAATACACTTAAATAATACAAAATAAGAACACACAAAACCAGAACTCACACGTAATAATCAAAATTAAAAATGATTACCTATCTCCGAGATTATACTGGTCGCACACAAGCAAACAAACGCGTGCACGCACTATGCTAGCACACAAACACATTAACACAGTAGTTCACTTCTTAATCGTTGTTTGTGTTCCTCACAAAGTGAATAATCAGTATATGAGGGTACCTTGGTGTCAAATTGGCCAGCTGTACGAACTTGTTTTATATGTAACTACCTTCACTTTTACCTTGTTTGCTGTTGATCTCGTACGTTGTTGTTATAGTTTTACATATTCTACATCTGCATGCTCCGTCATTAGACGACGATTATTTATTTATGTTAAAAGTTAAATCTCATTTGAGTGAACTGTATCATGTTCTTATGAGAAATAAAGATTCTTTAAACCTAATTGATGTGGTGTTCTGAGTGATAATGAATTTTAGATAATTATTGATTTACTAGCTTCTGCCCGCGACTTCGTCCGCGTGAAATTCGTACTTTCCTCCAAAAGTTTCGAAAATGTGTGTTGGTATGATCTTTATAATTAATATAGATAAATAAGTATTCGGGCCAATTTTTAAGTTTATAGAACAAAGGATTTTTCAAATAAACAGTATCCACGCTTTTTACCCCCACGGGGTGGAATTTGATGTGTTCATAACTTGACTCATAGTTTGTTTATATCAATTTTCGAGCTAATCAAGCCACGCAGTAAAATCCTCCCCTTTAAAATTAACTACCTCTTTTCACACAGTTAGAGGTGGATTTTCGAAAAACTCTGATACACGTTATTAATTATTTTTAGTCCTTAGTATAAATACTGAGTTTCTCGGACAGGGCGTTAAAATTCTTCCATACAAAATTTTGACACCCCCCAATACCTCTTTAGGGGGTATTTTAGAAAAACGAGAAATTCCAAACTTCATAATTTACTTAGATAAGTATTCGTGCCAAGTTTCAAGGTTATTAACTCAAGAAATAAGATTTTTCATACAAACAAAATCCCCCCTTTTCACCCCCTTAAAGGTTGAATTTCCAAAAACCCCTTCTTATTCAATACCTACTCTTCACAAAGAACACACCCTCCAAAATTCATGTCCCTAGGACCAGCGGTTTAGACTGTGCGTTGATATTTCAGTCAGATCGTTCATCCCCCTTTGGGGGAGAAATTATTAAAAACGCTGAGACACGTATAAATTCATTTTCAATCGTTAGCCGAATTACAAAATTTGAAGATCCTAACTTTAAAACTGACGGACTTTCATACAAACTTTCATCCCCTATTTAACTCCCTTAGGGGTTGAATTTCGAAAAATCCTTCCTCATTCCTTGTCTACATTATAAAAAAAACCATTGTGTAAAATTTCAGCTTTCTAGGTCCAAGGGTTTGGGCTGGGCGTTGATGAGTCAATCAGACAGTCAGGCCTTTTGTTTTTATTTATATAGATAGATAGATAGATACTTTTCCGGGATAAAAAATACCCAGTGTGGTGCCCAGGATATTAAAAATAATTATACCAAGTTTCATTGTAATCGAACCAGTAGTTTTTGCGTGATGCCTGAACAAACTGACAGACATACAGTTATACAAAATTTTTTTAAATCACATTTTTGGGTTCGGTGTCGGTCTAGTAACACCCCCTGCCATTTATTTTTTTGATATTTTCAGTGTACAGAATTTTCACTTCTACAGATTTATTATAAGTATAGATGAACGTTGATTAATGCAGAGCGAGTTTCGAGTTAACCACTTTGTTTGTTAAGGCCCGATACTACCTCAGATTGCGAAAATTGCCTTAGCATTAACGGCTGTAGTTCCAACAGTTCTGCAGTTTTCACTTTGAAATTAATATACGATAAAAATGAGGACTACTGCGAGGTGTCATCGGTTGCGAAAACACGATTGCATACAATTTTCTCGATACAAAGAAGTCTCAAAGTTACCTCTAAACCGCAAAATAAAAGGAGAATATTCAATGAAAATTTTCAAATTAGGCCATGAAAATTTGCAAGCTAATCGTACTATGCATAAAGCAGGTGTCATAGGTTCGTTTTTATTTTTTTAATCGTTAAATTTAACGTAAAAAGATGAGATCCGAAATATCAAGCTTTATAACCACTCATACCTTGAACCGCTCTGCCGCCCGGCCCCCGACAGGACCCCGATTCAGTACTTGTCAGTACCGCTTCGGCTATCAGACGGGGAACCCGTGTCACTTTGCTTGCGCTCAAAAGACCCGATTGACAACGTTTTATGTTCTGAAGAAATTATGTAATAAAGTAAAATGAAATATAGATGTAAAATATAAGGCCTCGTATTTTTATTTTTTCCAAATTTTGTAGTTTTCATTCATAAAATAATTTTTGAAATGGTTTAAAATCATAATCTCATGTCAATGTCAAAACATTGTCAGAAATTTAGGGAGGTAAACGTACCTATTTTAGACAGTTCCCAATGTGTAATGGTGTTTTCAATATATTCAGCAAAACTATTTTTATAAATAATTTTATCTATTTATTGATACAGGGTGTAAAAAGACTTATAGCCGTCGTACATCCAAGTAACATTGCACAAAAGATCTGTGACAAAAGTAATTGCTGGAAATCGACTTTAGTTTTTGGTGTGAAAATTTGCTGTATGCGCACTACCACAAACAGCAATTTTTGCACCCGCATGTAACTGTACAGGGGTCTTGGAGGTATTTAAAGTTGTGTTATAATATCAAAACTTGTTTTCGTAAAAAATATCGTTTATGCTCACTAGTTCCTTCGCGTAGTTCCTTTGAAGGAACTACTGAGAATTTTTGGATCAGTAGTTCCTTTGCAAAAGCTGAAGGAACTACTGAGACTAGATAGTTCCTTTAGCAGTTCCTTTGAAGGAACTACTGAGAACTTTTTGATCCTTGGTACATTCAGGTGCAGGGACAACTACACATAACTGGTAGAAAAACATGTATTTTTGGCGTATGGTCGGGATGTAAAAATCATATCAAAACTGAAATTATACAGAAAGACGATCATTATTGGGCAAAATTCATGAGACCTAAATTAACAAATTTTTACTCATCCATCATACATGTTGCCAGAGTTATGTGATCCCAGATATACACGGAATGTGGAAATTAGGGATTTAAGGGAATTCACATAAATGTTCTTGCTTTCGTCATTCTCCTCCTCTCGATTCCTTTTTTTTTTAATTTAAATGTTTTCATGAATAACAACTTATTTTAAAATTCGTTCTATTCTAAACCTCCGTTAAAGCCAAAATGTATGAAACTTTATAATTGACATCAGTCATTCCGATGACGTATTATTATGCGTTATAACCAATGCGTGCTCTTGACAGTGCTGGGTTGCCAGCTGTTTTAGAACCTAATGGCTCGCGACGATTGGAAAAGACCAGACAGATTGACCATAGTGCCTTAGAAGTTAGGTCGGCCTTTGGTGTGTGATGCAACTTGTATCGACTACCTTGCGCCACCCCATCTTCCTATTACGGTTGGCTGCGCTAGTGCGATTACTGCGGGTGCAGAAAACCTCAAACAGCGCAAATAGATACTCTAATCTTATTCCGACTTATATGTACCAGCCGTTTGGGGCTGATACACTAGGGCCATAAGGTCCGAGTGCCTACTTAATTTTTCGAGAAATCGCCAAGCGATTGGTCGACTCTTCACGTGACCAGAGGACTAGCCTATTTTTTGGCCAAAGATTCAGCAAAAAGAAAGTAATTTTAAGGCTTTGTCATGGCAAAGGATTTTATTACTAATCAAGTTATTTTGAATCTTATTTCAATGAGTTTAGAATTCATGGTACTTTATTTCGATACCACGATGCCGGGAAATGACGCGACGTGCCGCGGGACGCTGCGGCATGACGCGACGCGCCAGGGATGCTGCGGCATGACGTGTCATGCCGTTTCATTCCACGTAATGCCGCGGCGCGCCATTGCATCCCGCGGGACGTGTGGGTCACGTTGTGTCGAGGAATTATGATTGCTAAGCTAGTTGAAATAAGATTGAAACTTGTGCTGCGGTCATTTCGGTTAATGGGACGCAGTCCGGTCTGTGCGGGCTTTCAGCAGGATGCCACGGAACGCCGCGGGATGCCGCAGCACAACCTGCCGTGGCACGCTGTCAGTGAGCTGAGCGCCGGCTCTATTTGGCTGTCGATGTCTTATGGTGACAAATATATGGCGGTAGAGCAATGGTCTTTGGTCGGTCATAGAACACTAATGAAGTAGGTACTTATATTGCGGATTTCGATGTAAACTGTATTTGCTATGCGAATGATGAGTGTCTCATGTTTGTTTTGTTATACCTACTTATTATTTACCTGCCCATTTAAAAGAATTTTATATATACTGTACATACAATGTGAATGTAATAAATTAATGTTAAGTTTAATCATTTTATTTCTTGACATCCTTCCAACAATAGTTCAGTTCACCCTAACTGAATCAGTATGTCAGTGCGAAAGGGATAGAATGATACATAGCGCGGGGAAGTGGGGGCAAAATCTGAATTTGAGCTGAACTATTACAAGCCCTTAATCGCGGTGAAGTTTTGGAACGAAGTTCTTTTAAAGCGTCACATAACAAAAAAGCGTTATACTTTTCATAGTAATAGAAAGAGACAGAGAGAGAAAAAGACAGTTTTCATGGTTTCCGAAGTTGCTGAAGCCGATAGTCAGATCAAAATAAAAATTAAGATGGCGGTTGCAAAAATTTTCAAATCGTCATGGGTGTCGTTTTCATGGTTTTCGAGGTCGGCCGGTGTCGAATATAACTAAAGTAAATGGGTTGCTTTTCACACGGGCAATCTTATCTGCCCCCGATAGGAAAAAAGACGCATCTAACATTTTTTAGGGTTCCGTAGTCAACTAGGAACCCTTATAGTTTCGCCATGTCTGTCTGTCCGTCCGTCCGTCCGTCTGTCCGTCCTCGCTTAATCTCTGTGACCGTTAGCACTAGAAAGCTGAAATTTGGTACCAATATGTATATCAATCACGCCGACAAAGTGGTAAAATAAAAATTGGAAAAAAATATTTTATTAGGGTAGCCCCCCTATATGTAAAGTGGGAAGTGATTTTATTTTTAATTTCAACCCTAACGTGTGATATATTGTTGGAAAGGTATTTAAAAATGAATAGGGGTTTACTAAAAACATTTTTTGATAATGTCAATAATTTCGGAAATAATCGCTCCAAAAGTAAAAAACAATGTGTCCCCCCCCCCCCTCTAACTTTTGAACCATAAGTTTAGAAAATATGAAAAAAATCTGAAAAGTAGAACTTTATAAGGACTTTCTAGGAAAATTATTTTGAACTTGATAGAAACAACAGTTTTTGTACAAAAAAGACAAAAAGTTGTACAAAATCATTTCTGGACTAAGTTCGTAGTATAATCGTATATGCAAGCATTTTTTTTTAACTTCGTTTACATATTTTATTATCCTGAACGTATCTTTTTTCAAACAAAAAAAGAATTATTAAAATCGGTTATCGCATTCCAAAATTACCACCGAAAACTTCTGGCACGTCTATGTATTAATTAGTAACCCAATTCCCCGAGAGATGGCGCTGTAGGTACTTATTACATTGGGTCGGGTATTATCGAATTGTACGTGGGAAAACTTATTGTGACGGACGGGAAACTACGGAACCCTACACTGAGCGTGGCCCGACACGCTCTTGGCCGGTTTTTTCCAGATTTGATTCATACATTGCCGGAATCAGAAACAAAAGGCGCATCTGCCTGTATTTTTAATATTTTTCTAACTTCCACCAGTAATTATTTTCCCAATCAACAGCAATTAATTTCCCGTTTCATTCATTAAAACATTTATTTCTCCGTTTTTACTTTTTGTTAGATACGTCTTTTTAACTATCGGGGGCAGTTATTTAGAAGTTCTTTCGAGGGGTAAGGACCCTTTCTAACATCGTTTACAGAGAAGCATTATTTTTAGTTACATAAGGTTTAAATCATGACTACTTTCAAGTTTTTACCTAAATTTACGATGAATCGGAAAATCGGAAGATTCTTCCTTTTCAATGAAGGAGTGGCAATTACATTTTTCCTAAGCGACACATTATTGTTTCCCGACATCCACGCGAACAATGTCGCGGGCACAACTAGTCTCACATAAAATTACACAGTGAAATATTGATCACTTTTAAGTTATAATTTTTATTATAATTTTTTTATTTTAGATTTTAGTCTTTTAATTTTGTTTTTGTCTCGAATTTTTGGAGGTGACGTTAATTACTGCGACACAGTTTTATACTAATGCAGTTGTTATCGAACACAGAGTTTCTGTAAAATGAGTTTTTTCGTTACAATAATTAATAAATATAAAATAAGCCGAAAAATAATAAAAATAAAATTATTAAAAATAAGCCAAGGCTGCAGCTAAGTGATGACCAGCCCCAACTGACGGCGCCCGTTCACGAACATGACGCATAGATCAGCACCATTCAGCTCAACCATTTAGAAGAGAGCTAAATGATCCAACACACGCCACCGTCAGCGTAACATTTGAGTGAGCTTGACATACTATCAGGCACCAGGGCACATTCGAGTCAATGAAATACATATTAACCGGTGAATTGTAGCACTATAGTACATAGACACCACATCACATACTGTACATACTCACATCTGTGCTATGCAATTATACAATACAAAGGAAATTGAGTTTATGCAATGCAAAGATAGGCTTACGATCTTCAGCAGCTCCAACAGTATTTTGAAGTGTTAATCAATTAGTTTTGGTTGTGGAGCAGGACCAGCTTGAGTCAGGCATTTTTATCAGCGATGTAATCCCCTAACTTATAATATGCCTGACTGCATAGTGTGCGTTTTATACAAGACTTGGATTTTGTCCCATTCAGTTGAAGAATGTGGGAAGGTATTTTATTATAACATTTTAAACAGTACCCCATAAAAGATGAGTCTACTTTAGCCAGTCTGAAACCCGGTTGAACTATTTTTTATAAATAAATTGAAATGAAAATACATATACCAAATAACTTAATATAATATATATGATACGCACCCAATCCAATTTCTTAAAAAAACATACTGGCCTAATCAACTCGGATACTTGATTTGCAATGGACTCAACCTGGAAAATAACAACACTAACGATATCATCAAGAGACTTACAAAATGGTAAATGGTGCAATCAGGCGTTAGTATGAATTCCGCCAACCTAATGTTTGTTTTTTAATCCCAGAGACTAATCTGACATTTAAGTCGTTTATGTTTGCGTTTTTTTAGTATAGAAATTTGACATTACACCTGTCGGATTAATCTCTGGGATTAAAAAACGAACTTTAGTTGATCAAGCTGAATGTCTGCCTATCTGACCTTCACAACGCAGTTAATGCCACGATACCCCTTGGTAAAACTGGAAGCCGTTTTTAGTAAAGGGTTATCAAAGATAAGTCATCGCTTAGTTAATATTCTTCAAAGTTGTTCAAAATGATGAGTACAATGATCTTTTAAGATTTTCAGTTATTGTAATAACATCTTGCTTTTAAAAATAAACAAAGTCATAGTTTCAAATGGCATATAAAAGGCACTTTTGAACGTCTAATAGTCATCAATCAGTAATAATTATGTCTATACCTAAAAGGAAATGACATCTTTTACAATTTCTAGTACTTGACTCACCTCTGGTGCCTGCAGGCTGTTTATTAATTGATTGAATATAATAATAAACAAAAAGTATTTGAACATAATTGGAGTCTTGTTAATCTCTGAAATTGGTAATCGCAGAAATAAAGTAATATCTACGAATAATCCGTTTATATATTAAGTGAAATCATCGGTTTACTGTGCTGCGGTCCATTACATCTTTTAATGGAAAAAACAAATTGGAAATGTTTTGATAACAAATTCAAATATTAAAGTTTCTAACCGACTTCAAAAAAAGTAGGAGGTTCTCAATTCATCGGAATCTTTTTTAGATAACTCATTAGGTATTGTGGCTGTTCCTAAATTACCCTAGGTTGATAAAATTTTCATTTTTCCTAATTATGTTAAATATTGTGTTTATGTCGGTTCCCCCCTAAGGGGAAGAGTCGCATCCCACCCCGTACGACTCTTTAGAGCTCGTCTCCAGACTGGACACTCTCCCACCGATTGTAATGAATTCCCAAGAAGTGTTTTGCCTTGTCCCGACTTAATGCTCTAATACTACCATTACCTATCTCAGCGAATCTGATGACAACAATTGTGCGATTTGTGACTAAGCCTCTGATGACGATAATGATAATACTTCTTGTAACAATCAACCTTCAAACTTCTGTCATGGCTATACATCTTCACGTGTTGCGTTAAAATATCGCTTGACTGTTGGCAAAATCTGAAACTCTAACAGTGCCTAGAAGAGCTAGCAAGCTCACAATCTTGTGTGGAGATACAGACGGTGATAGCAATTACCTGACCCACCCTATAAACGAACGAATTTGTACCCTCTGCTGTAATGTTAAGGGTTATTTCTACTGTATCTACGTAATGCAACCACCCAAAATTATATACCTAAATATACTTACTTGGATAAGCAGCCGTCAAAACAATATTATAACTTTACATATATATATAAGCTATGTAGACAAACTACACTTATTGCTTGGATTACTTTTTATAAAGAATATTTGTTGTTCGATAACACTTCCGACAGCAAATACCTGTCGAAAGAATTATTGTCTTCATACCGTATATGAACTGTCAAAAGTGTACTATTTCGGACTTGTGAATAGCGATTTCATCGATACTTCTTCTTCTTCGTCGATGAAATTGACGTTTGATACGGTACCAAACCGTATCGTAGCTTTGTGAATAGCTATGCTGGAAGCGTACTGCGAGGGCTGGTTCGAGGTGGCGCGGGAAAAGAGTTCCTGGAAGGACTTGGGGGAGGCTTTTGCACAGCAGTGGTACAGAATAGGCTAACAAAAAAAAAAAAATACGCAGAAGATTTTTGCACTCCCAAAGTGCAACCCACTTCGGGAGTGCAAAAATAAGTGAAAACTTGAATATTAACGTTGAAGTAAATCAACTATTAATTGAATTAATATAACTCATTTTCTTTCAAAAAAGCGGTTGAAATAATAATAATAATAATATTCCACAACTATCACATAACGCCATCTAGTCCCAAGCTAAGCAGAGCTTGTGTTATGGGTACTAGACAACTGATAAACATACTTATATATTTCTAAATACATACATATTATAGATAAATTACACCCAGATACAGAACTAATGATCGTGCTGAACGATGAAATGATGAACTTATTTGAAAATAAGAATAATAAATTAACTGACCCAAACAACTCTACATTATTTTGTCCAAAACCAAATCCCTTTATTAAACGGGCTCGAGAGGCGGGTTCTGGTTCTGGGCGTTGAATGGGGCAACACGCGCAGAACTCAGGCGGCAGGATTTTTCTGACTTGATTTACATTGGAAGCCTCTATTTCAGTTTTGTCCACATTATAGGCACTTACTTACTTCGAAAAATCGTTGCCTAATCTACTATCATAGTGTCCTGCAAGTTTTAGATTACACTCCAATCAGATTATTGAATACCATATATTGCGTCGGTAAATCTCCAGAAAATATTATTTTTGAATAAATATGGATTCTTGAAATAATAATAATAATAATATTCCACAACTATCACACAACGCCATCTAGTCCCAGGCTAAGCAGAGCTTGTGTTATGGGTACTAGACAACTGATAAACATACTTATATATTTCTAAATACATACATATTATAGATAAATTACACCCAGACACAGAAGTAATGATCGTGCTCATCACACAAACATGTGTCCTGGGTGGGAATCGAACCCACGACCTCCGGCATAGCAGTCAGGGTCACTAACCACTAGACCATCAGGCCTGTCAAATCCTGCGTGCATCGCTCATATTTTTAATAGTATTAATAATGTTCAGATTACAAGTTTTTTATTAGATTTACTCCAGATAAACAAGACATTAAAGAGATATTAATATATTTTTTTTAACCATAGTTGAGGATAATGATGTAATATAATATGTGAAAAAAATTATTTTCAAGCTTAGGAAAATGACGATATTATGTTGAGGACAATGATAGTGCTCATGAATTTAGTTTTGCCCTTCTGTAAACGACGAAGGTAAACGAAAATTAAAAAAAATTAAGTATCTAAATGATATTTTTATTTGTTTTAAAGTATCACAATCAACTAATATATACGAACGTCAAAATAAGTCCAACAAAAACCAACTTCTAAGACTTCTAAAAACTTGATTGCTTTATTCAGATAGATTATGTAAATGATACGTATCAAAACCAACAGTCGAATATGAAAATATTAAAAGTTAATCGCCGTAGGATCGTAAAAACCGTTAGGTCATAACGACTATACCTAACGAATTATAAACTCACGGTTTTCACAATCATGCGGTGACTGAATTATACAAGTCTAACAAAAATAAATTAAACATGCTCATTGATTAATCTTTAATTTTCTTAATATTAATACTTATTAACAATTTTTAATTTAAAAATTAATAGCCTGTAACAAACATAGAGCGCATCTAGAGTGCGTTTCAACAAATAGTTCCTATGTTATAATGTTGGCTCCCCTGTCCTCCGCCAGGAGACTATGTGTTTTGTGCCCATGTCTGTCAAGATAGTAGATATAGGAAGACGATTCTGCGGTTTTTTTTTAAGATTTATAAGGTGTTCGTGTTAAGTAATAATAATCTAATCTGGATATTTGCCTTGTTGATTGTAATAGGTTCTTTATTATATGGGACTTCTGGATCTGAGTGAACTATTATAGTTGTGGGTCGTAGGTCTACCACATTTCGCCCGTTATGTTTACAGTTGCTTATGTTTGTTAATGTTGTTTACAAGACTACCTATAAGTAAGCGACTTCGTTTGCGTGGGAGTCGTAAGATACACAATATGTAACTTTCCTCAAGAATTGGGCTATCAAATGCAATAAGTACATAATGTTTCATATCCGACTGGTAGTGCCAGTGATTAGCGCGTTCAAACAAATATAAACAACTTTTCAGTTTAATCTACACTATCTACACTTATAATATATAATATAATATTATAAAGAGGAAAGATTTGTATTTTTGTATGTTACGAATAAACGTAAAAACTACTAGACCGATTTCAAAAATTCTTTTGCCGTTAGAAAGCTACATTATCACTGAGTAACATAGGCTATATTTATTACTCCCAAGGTGTAAAAAAAAAGCCATAAAATGATAGAACAAAAAAAATTTCTACAATATTATAGAACATATCAATATTTACAAAAAACTTCACGAGACCATATGTCCAACTATTGTAGTTATGTCACTATAACTACTTTTTTACATTTTAAAAGTTGATAGAAATGCCGATCAAAATAAGACCATGTTATCCATACCTTTGTATTAATTATCTTATCCAAATAAATTATGGTCCACAGTGTTTGTAACAAAACTCCTCTGAAACGGCTTGACCGATGTGTGTATATTCAGTAGGTCTAAGAATAGGACGTAAACTATTTTTATTTTATTTTAACTACTACTACTATTGATCGTGTAGGGTAGGGGTAGGGTAGGAGTAGGGTTGGGGTAGGGTAGGAGTAGGGGTTGGGTAAGAGTAGGGTAGGGGTACGTTAGGAGTAGGGTAGGAGTCAGGAAGGGGTAGCGTACGAGTAAGGTAGGAGAAGGGTAGGGGTAGGATTAGGGTAGGAGTAAGGTAGGAGTAGGACACCACGCGAACGAAGTCGCGCCGGACAGCTAGTTACTAGTATAAAAGAGTGTAATAGATGTATTATATTTATTGGCCGAGTTGATTCATGAAATGATAAAGTCAAAGTCAAAGCATTTATTTCAAATAGGCACATAAAAGGCACTTTTGAACGTCAAAAATTATCTTAAAATAGAATTGATTCTAGTCGCCCATAAGTTATATAATAAGTAATATAAGTTGGCTGACTGATTGGCTCCCTCAAAGACTGACCACTATCACAGATAATAAAAGTGAAAAGTGCTCTAGGTTAGTTTGTATGGTAGTTAATTATATCAAGCTACAACGAGTTTCCGTAGTGTAGCGGTTGTCACGTGTACTTCACACGTACTAGCCCCCCGGTTCGATCCCGGGCGGAAACAGAGGCTTTTTGTGAATGCATATTTTGCATCCTACTGTGGCTTTCTTGTTACCTATCACGTGAACAGGCATACCTAGGCGCTATAGTTATGCGTTTTTGCTGTGTAGTTTTAAATCAGTGACTGCAGTATTTACTGATTTAGGTTGTCTCGATTTACCAAATGATCTGAGTCTTCAGCATCCAAAACAAAGCCAGTTGCCTAATTCTTATCTCTCCGATCTTCACCTGTTTCAAATCGTAATTTCCCTAGCTAAAAGGTAATCTTCAATTCCTAAGAAGCAGGTAAAATTGTCCTCAAAACTTTTCTTTCACGTTTCGCTTTTAGGTGCGTTTCACTTACCGACTTACCAGGTAGACTTTTCAAAAAGTTATAACTGGTACGCAAAAGTTTTTAAGGCTTTTAAAGTGAGAATAGCTAAGCTGATACATACTTTAAGTAACTGGGGTATTTTCTTACTCGTAATCTTATAATTTATCAGACAATAATAGGTACTTAAGACTTCTTTGTAGCAGCTTGCAAAGATATTTAAAAAATAACGCTTTTTTTAGGTAAAAAACATTTTTTATGACAATATTTCATTTTACAACACTTCAATTTATATGGCACAAAAAGAAAGCACATTAAAAAAAGGACCGTCAAAGTGCCAAAAGTTATTGTTTCCGCCCGGGATCGAACCGGGGGCCTTGTGCGTGTGAAGCACACGTGATAACCGCTACACTACGGAAACCTGACAATGCCGCGTCTAATTCTCAATCAGTACAAACCTAGGCAGAACAACACTATAACAACAACATGCGATGCGGCTGTTTTCATACGACTCTTTACTATGTACATGCGCAGGCTACATAGTACATACTCATGTAGCCTAGCATTGCCTAAAAATTGTACAATATATTGCCCACTTGGGCATTATATACAATGTGTAACTGAATTAATGCACATTATGAAAGCAGTTTGTTCAGAATTGTTTACTGGATCAATTTCTGTAATTTTTTTAACTGACTACGGCGAAGCAAAAAGGAGGGTTATGATTCTTGAAGTCTTCCTCACTTTTTTTTTTACTATAGTACCGAATCTCTACGACCATATCTTCACCCGATTTTTAAAGTTGAAGAATCTAGCTTTATACGTTTCAATAAAAATATAAAACTACCGATTGGTGAAAATAAATTAATTGCATAAGTATTAACGACAACAAACCAAAGCTATAACTATTTTATTGCATAGGTATTTAATTCTGAAATTAGATGTTTCTTTTCTTAAAAAAAAATCCTATTTTAAGTACTTGACGGGAGGTTGGAGTTTATTTGTTAGCAAAATCGCGTTCCACAGCTAGTTAACAACAACAATATAACAATATCAATTGACAACAATTATAATTTACAGCCCACTTAAGATAATTCATTGATTAAATAACAACGTCATTTAATCAATGAATTATCTCTATGAATATCGATATGCCGTTATAAATAATTCATGCGATTACATGCTGGGTCTGGCACCAAATTAATAACATTTTATATTGTTTATGAGACAGGGGTGGCACCTGTTTCTGTACATTTAATATATCAAGGGACTGAAGTTATTTATTTATCCTCTCCTTTATCTAAGCTAACCTCAACGTATAAAGGGTTTGTGTTATTTTATTTAAGAGACTAGCAATGCCCGCTACTTAGTTTGCGTGCATGTTGGAAAACATCAGATTTCATGACATTGATATTTTTGAGCGGAAACCTAATCCTTCTTGTAAAATAAAAGTAGAAAATTGTTATTTTGTTATAAGTACTGTATAGAAGGTGTTTCATAATTAACCCTACAACCTTTAGGTAAGGGGTGCTTTAGACCATCGAACTGATCAACTTTTACCATGGGAGCGGGAACAACTCTGAAATCACAAAATAAAAATCAGCTGTTTAATACAAAAGTTCAATACCTACTTGACCAAAATGTATGAAACAGGTAATTTTTTTGAGTAAGTAATATATGATATAATTACAAAACCTCTAATATTTACAAGATATAACAACTGAACCTATAATTTTGTTTGATATAATGATCAGTTAATATAATAAACGATTGATATAATTTTAATGTAACTAATTTCTATAAGAATAACAGACAATTAATATAAAATCGTTTGATATACCACTCAATAGACATAAAACCTATTTAGTCTAATATGATAAAAACTTTTTTTTTCATCCTATGTCGACGGAGCCCCTCTTCGCGGAGCCCCTATTTCTGTGTAAAGGGTTTAAAGTAACCTAACCAAACCGAACGTCGGGGTGCCCTTTGCTTGCTCTTGCATCCTATGTTGACGGAGCCCCGCTTCGCGGGGCCCATTTTTCTGTGTAAAGGGTTTAAAGTAACCTAACCAAACCGAACCTCGGGGTGCCCTTCGCTCGCTCTTGCATCCTACGTCGTCTATTGCGTTCGTTGAGTTCGAGTGCGGTTACGGTAACGGAAATAATTCGGAAGCCACGAAGGCTTTCTAACTTAAGCTGTCCGAGCCGGATTGCTCTGAATCGGGGTGTTAACCATAATTACGGTATCAATATATATTTTAAACGATAGACCAAATCATTTTCGATAAAATAAACGTTATATACAATAACGTTATACGAAGTAAGTTTTAGAGTATATAAATGTAATATGTAAAGAAATTATATCAACAGTTGGCATATCTCACGTTTATTATATCTTGTGAACGTTATTGAAATGAAAATATACCAAATAACTTTATACGATATGAGACGCACCCCATTTTTTTTCGTGATTTCAGAGTTGGTTCCATAGTGAAAGTTGTTCAGTTCGACGGTCTAAAGCACCTCTTAACACTGTCCCTGCCGAAAATATATAAAACTTTTTAAGTTCAGGAGGCCATGGAAGCCGCCGCACTATGGGTACGTATTACTCTGTGTTTTGGTACCAAATGGTATTTTCCATCTTAAAAAGGGTTCGGTCAAAAGTAGTGTTCATCATCATCATCATCATTTCAGCCGAAAGACGTCCACTGCTGGATATAGGCCTCCCCAAGCACCTCCACTTCGACCCGTTTTGTGCTTCTCGCAACCAACGAGTTCCTGCGGCCTTCACAAGGCCGTCGGTCCACCTTGTGGGAGGCCTTCCAACGCTACGTCTTCCGGTACGCGTCGCCACTCCAGAACCTTTCGGCCCCATTGGCCATCTATTCTGCGAGCAATGTGCAAAAGTAGTGTTATTGAAACCGTTTTGATTGTTTTATATTCTGAGATACATGTGCTATCCGATATGATAGTAAAAAAAAAACAGTTTCAGGTATATAAAATTACACCCAAATTTTGAACTTTGATAATTTCATAACTATATACTCGTCGTAGATTACCCACTATGGAAGTTCATCTTAAGACATTTCTTTAGTTCTTCAGGGAATATGTAAGTATTATACCTTTTTAGATTGCTTAGGATCTTTAGTTTACAGACTCGTTTTTTTATGAGAAATATTATCTCCTTAGTTTATTATTATTAATTGTTTATTAAAAAGAACTTAATTGTTTACTAAATTGATACCTACATAATTATACTTTTTTTTTATGGATGGGATGTCATCAAATGACCCCTCCCGCTTTGGGTGCAGCGGAAGGGAGTGTCAGTATGAACAATTAAATTAGGTAGTAGCTAATATGTAATTTCGAAATCATTTACGTTGTCAAATTATAAATTCTAATTCTCATATATTTATCTGTTAACATAGGTGTAATGTTCTGGTACATGACGGTGTAAAAAAAATATATGTTGTGTTCTCTATGTGCTGCCTTGCAAGGCGACCAAATTACCCTGACTTTCCCAACCTTTTTTAAGTTTTCTACTGTACAGACGCCAAGCACATCAAGCTACTACAATCTGTCAAATTTCTTTAATAGATTTTCAACTTTATCACTAAATCATAAGGTTCTAAGTTGATTGGGAAAATGTTTCGGGTAGCTTGATGTGCTGGCGTTTGTACTAAGGCTTGTGGTCTCAATAAGGTTGTTATTATTATTTTATATAGGCAACGATGTTCATATACCAAGTTTTCCTGCTTAGTTTTCTCCAATAACATCAACTTCAATCATGTGGTCCCGGCACCTTGTTTACCACGCACCATCATCTGTCTAGCCTTTTCCCGACTATGTTGAGGTCAGATTACAATCTAACCGGATGCAGCCGAGTATCAGGAGCGACTGCCTACCTGACCTCCACAACCCATTACTCGGTAACACGATACCCCTTGGTAAGACTGGTTGTCAGATTTTCGGGCTTCTGACTACCCGTAACTAACGGCTGTCAAAGACACCGAGGCCTCTCGATATGTAATGTATGGTCACCCATCCACAAACCGACCTCGGCAAGCTTTGCGACTCGTGCGGCTGATATTATTTTGCCACAAACCTTGTTTACCACCCAATAACATAAAAAAAATACCCTAATCATGTAGACCATTACAACAGAACTCGCTTTCACAAGCACGCGATACAACACAACATATTTATTTCGTCGTGTCACCGTTGACAAATGAGGGAACCGACAGCCATGCAGACGGGTCACTCCTGTTAGAAGCAATTTCGTGTCACGATGATTTTTTTACTGCCCCGAGTAAGTTGGCCAGTATTGTATTAATTTCATGTTAGTTTTATTACGTTTTCGACGTTCAAATAGGCTGTGAACATTGATATGTATTAACTCAACGGCTGTGAATAATTGATAATTTCGGAGCTGTTCAAGTGAATGCAATTGTTGAAAAACGACTATTTGGAAGGCTGTGGAAAATACGTAATTTTCACCGAATGTTGTAATTTTGTCATTTGTTTTTGACACAGATATGCAAAGCGATGCTTTGCGGTCGATTTTATTCGTTGTAAATATTATATTACAATATCGAACAAAGGAAATTGTTACAATGTTAATCACCATTATGGACCAAAGGATTCCTTTACGTACAGGTAGGTACTCCATCAATATATTATTGGAAACCATTATAAAATGATAACGACCTGACATGTAGGCTGCTCTATTTTGTAGGTTGAATAGTTTCAAGATGGTTTCAACCAAAAATAATCAATGAAAAAAAGCAAAAGCAACCCAAGAACTCTTGCTAGAGTTCTTGGCTTGCTTTTGACATAATTGACGTCATTTGTGTGAACTGCATCTCTGCCTAACCCTCAGGGCATTCCAGGGTGATGTTATATTGTTTTGACTTGGATAAGCCAATAACATCAATAACATGTCTCGAATGGATGAATGAATGAATTGCACCGATCCCAGCATGGTTAAACCATACTTGATTAATCGAATGAACCCCAAGATTCGCACTAGCTCCTGTAGCCTCATGTTCATGGTGCTACAGCGACCATTGCATATCAAGGAATAGACCGGGGGGCGCGGTAATGGTAGGGAAGACGTGCCCGAAGGATAGGTAAGGATTTAAGAGCCTACCGGATATGCATCCTAGAGCAAGCATTGGACTAGTGGAGAGATAGGTAATTATATCTATGGATGGGCAATCAATAACATGTCTCGAAGTTATTTATTCTTACAAAGCAATGATAAAAATAGATTCAAATTTTAATACAAGAAGATTACCAAAGTTTCTTCGTAAAAGTTCAAAAAAGCAGAAAAATAAAAGTTCAAAATTATCAATTAGATTTTTTCGTTAGCACATAGGTAATTATGACTCCGAATGCCCAAAATAATCTTAGAATCTGTAATAAATCATTTGTGACGCCAACAACCTTGAAAAGTTAAAAAAAGTTTGAGAAATTAAGAGTTGGATAAGATTAAGGCTTAGTTTAAAAATAAATGAGCCGAGTTTGGTACTTAGAGATTAAGATTGTTTTTAGTAATGTAATTACAGTAATAACGTCAAAAAAAAAAAAAAAACATTATGACGATCGTGGCAGACCGAGGAGAAGATTGTGGGATGCTTTTTTTATCGTGGAGAAACGCTCATGCATTCTGGTCTACCACGGGAAGATAGTGCATTTATGTGGGACTCTAATGCTTACGGCGGGAATACGGGCACGCGTTAGCACTCATTCGTGAACCCGCCGCGGCTGTCCGTCACGAGACCCTCCTCTGGGGAGTACTCGCCATCGCCGGCGCAACAGAACACATAGCACGCCGTGACCACCCCAGGGACCAAACCAGCACACGGGCGCCAGACGACATGGGCGCCCCGTGTCTGGGCACCCTTGGTCCCCCTGCGACGGATCAGGTCATTGGCCCCGCCGCCGCCTGCCAATTTTCAGCCGCAGAGAATAGGAAGAGCGGCCAACGTCATACCAACACTCCTCAACAATAACAACATTTCTATTACACAACTAACTAAATCTACCTTATTATTAAAATTATCTTATTTATTTATTTAACCTTATAATCAAAAATGT
The DNA here is from genome assembly GCA_945859645.1 of Amphipoea oculea. Lineage (NCBI taxonomy): Eukaryota > Metazoa > Arthropoda > Insecta > Lepidoptera > Noctuidae > Amphipoea > Amphipoea oculea. The sequence continues at coordinate 18,022,012 of OX243864.1, read as the reverse complement.
ATTTTAATGTGTTAAAATTATTTTAGAAAAGTTACGTTTTTAGATTAGAATTAGAACCTCCAGTTTTTTTTTAATTGGTCTACAGCTCTCGTATGGAGGCGCCCAGTTATTGCTTGCAAGTTTTTTTTTTGCGCTATGAAAGCTCTGAACGTGTGCGGTGTGATGAGTTACCCCATAGGAGTAAACCATACCTTAATACAGACGCTACGCAGCCGTGATAGGCGTTGAGTGCGGCTTCTTCATTCGCTGTTTTGCGTAGTTCTGTTAGTGCGTATATACAAACCTGTTTATTTATTTTACATAGATTTTCAATGAGTAATCCCCAATAACAATTTTCTTCTAGTGTTAGACCTAACAATGTTATAGTATTTTCTTTACTACTTATTTGGTTATTGTGATTTAAAATAATATTTGGGGGTTTTCTTTGTAGTTTGCAAATGGAATGAATTTTGTTTTAGATACATTTATTTTTAGGTTGTTTTCGTTTAGCCAATTAATTATATTATTGATAGTTTATTTACTACTTGTTTATGTAATGTTTTGTTATATTCCGGTATTATTACTGACACGTCATCTGCAAATAGTACGCACTTATGGTTTGTTATATTTGGCAAGTCGTTAATGTATAAAAGGAAGAGCAGAGGCCCAAGGATGCTTCCTTGGGGCACTCCGGACCCATTGTGTCTATATAAAGATTTATATACCATTACAACAAGTTTATCATCAAAACGGAAACTTCATCACACAGTTGTCTATTGCTGAGATAACTTTTAGCCATTCTAACGCTGGACCTCTGATGCCGTAGTGCTGACATTTACCTAGGAGTGTATTGTGCTTAACGAGATCAAAAGCCTTGCTCATATCTAGAAAAATTTAAACAAACAGAGCGTTCTTTATCTATATTATCTGATATGGACCTTACTAACGAGAATGCTGCCAGAGTTGTTGACTTACATTTTTGAAAACCATATATATTTGTATTTTGCAGTCTGAAGTTTTATATTAGCAACAACATAATCAGCCTATAATGTTCCCACTGCTGGGACACAGGCCTCCTCTCTGTGAGAGGGAGTGGGCCGTAATCCACCACGCGGGCCCAGTGCGGGTTGGTAGATGTCACATGTCTTCGAATTTTTGGTTCTAGGACATGCCGGTTTCCTCACGATGTTTTCCTTCACCGTTTTTGAGAGTAGTGATGAAATAATTTACATAAAGTAAAGCACCTGTCTGGGTTCGAACCTACGACCTACAACTCGTAAGTCGCGGCCTTTACCACTGGGCCACCACTGCTCTCCTGCTCATTAGCAACAACAATAAAAAAAAATATTAAAAGAGTTAGCTATTTGACTATGGTTGTTTAAAATGCAGCCATCTTGATCTATTGCATTTATTTGATTAAATTTTTTATGAGTATCTGTTCTATATATGATGATATCCCATGTAGCTTTGTTTTTATTGTTAGACTTTAGTGTAGGTAGGTTTGAACATTTTATGAGCCGTCCACAACAGTTGCCTATTCCTTTGAAAGCCAATATTTGAATAAAGGCGAACCGTTTGTGTTGGCAGTCACAGCACACTGCTTTTTGCGTTTAAGTTAGCAGCTTGGCGTAGAAAAGCTCCGGAATTTCAGCCGTCCAATCTGGCTTGGTGAAGCGAAAAGTAAAATGGATTATAGTTTTTTCTATTTCAAAAATAAATACTGAACTAAAGTAATGAATGAATGATGATGATGAATAATGATGGGTAGACTCGCATTTGTGTATTGACCAAACCTGTTTGTCAATTCAAAAGTCTCACTTTGCACGCCCAGCCGAGAAATAACTACAGGTTCTAGACATACCCCAAAATTTCAAAAATATCCTTAAAAAATCTACCAGGGTGAATTTGTTTCGATAAATGATTATCACTTCTGGGTTGTTTCACCTTAGAGAGTCATAAAAGCAACTAGGATTATATCCTGCAGATACATCACAAGACAAATATTTGTGCGTATTCTTAGTTTGCTATAAACCTTTTGTTTTTGACAATGAAAAGCAGTGTTTTAATATCTGCCAAAATTGACCCTTTTCTAAACGATTGAGATGGCTTACGTTCGTCCACTGTCTTACCTGAGTTTGGCCACATTACTACATAGAACTGTGTACCCGTGACTTGAAAAGGTCTAGGTTCTTATCATCATCCACAGCCCGAATTCATCCACTGCTGAGCACAGAGGGGGTCCTTTCTTTACATTTCCCTATCCCCATGCCCCTGTACCAGCCTTATCCAGGTTCCAGATTGTAGCTATGAGGAAATATATACTTTGGCAAAGCGCCCACTTGTCTCCTGTAAAGATTTCTACCACGCCCGATTTATTGAAGTAGTCATTAGCAGCTTACGATCATCCATGGCTACTAAAATAAAACCAAAATTGTAAAACTTACCTTTACCTTTGTCCTTTTACCAAAATGTGTGCTAAATTACAATACCCGTAAAATGGTAGAATAATTGTACAACGAATATTGGAATCAAAAGAACGGCGATACCGTATTCAGTGTGCGTCGGTCAATATAATGGACAACATCCGATTATGAACGTTTTCCTTTTGAATTGTTATTCAGGTATTTTAATATGGTGAATGAGGTGAAAGAAATTTAAATTTTGCATGCGAGATATTCTGTGTTTTTTAACTTTTTCAGTGATATTTGTGAAAGAGGGGCTTGTGGCTAAGAAATAACAGCCAATCGATATTCAAGGTTAAGTGAAGATTGCCGATGGCTGTTCATGGTTGAGTGACCATCTATTACATACCGAGACTCGTGCTTCGAAAAACACGTTAACGCGTTGGTCCCGACTGTCATTTTTAGATCTTTAGTTGTTGTTACGGGTAGGTATAGATACTGCCATACACGAAGACGCGCCCTACTCTTCTTACTAATCGCTAGTCAATTCCGCTAGTGTTTTAGTTTTTTGATACACACTTATAACCCACTAATAAATAATTACTGTGAATCGACAAAACTAAAACACTAGCGGAATGTTACACACTTGTGCTGTAAGCAATTAGGAAGAAGAGTGGGGCTCGTCTTCGTAAATGGCGCTATCTATAGTCAGCCCTTAAGTCTGACATAATGTTCCTAATATATTTGCACACCTCACATGGTTATAATACAGTGTACCATAAGAAAATTTTATAACATCCTCCGAACCTGTGTTATGCAAATAAATGATTTGATTTGACAATCAGCCCTACCAAGAGGTATCCCAGTAACCGAGTTGTGGAGGTGAGATAGGCAGTCGCATCATGTAAAATACTGGTATTCAGCCAGTGGCGTGCATTGGTTTTCAGAATAGATAGGCACTAGGCCGGGTCTAGTCTAGACAAACGCGGTCACTAATTTGGGAAAAAACGGAGGTCAAATCAAAAGTGTGGTTATTTGAGTAGGCATGCCTACTTAAGGGTGATAAATTGCGAAGGTCGAACGTCATGGTATTACGCATGAGACATACGGATTTTTAATTTTGTCGTATTAACTTGAACGAGTAAAGACCAAAAACAATGTGCGAATAGCACGGGAGCCGAGAAGGCCGTCCGGCGACTGCCTACTGCTGCGCGTGTTTGTATGAAGGTTTTGTTTTTTGTTGGGTATGATAATTTATTGAGTTTCTCAAATTGTGGGGCACACACGCTAAAATGTAATTGACAGGCTTATGTTGATATATCGAGGTAGGCACTGCTTATATGCCTGTATGCAATGCACGCCACTGTATTCAGCTGCATCCAGTTTGACTAGAAGCCGACTCCAACATAATTGGAAAACGAGTAGGCAGATGATGATTTGTGAAAGCCGTTTGTCAACTTTGCAAACAGTGTTAGCAGTTAGCACTATTGAAGTTTTGTTGGTACCATCATGATAAATCATAGTGACTTGATATTGCTCTTCTGTCTTATACTAATGATAAAGCAGAAAAGCTTATTTTTGTTTTAAAACCAGTTGGATTTAAAAAAATATTTTTGCCAAAAGAATTGAGCTCAAATAGCTCAATTCTTTTAGGAAGGCTATTTAACATCACGCAAAGAAAAAAAGTCAGAAAGAACGCTACGCGAAAACGACTTAATAGCGCGAGCAGACGATGCGATGCGACGAGATGGGTCGGAGGAACAAGAAGTTTCACATGGACGCAGTCGCACGTAGAAGCTAGTCCTATATAAAAGTATACACAGCCTGAAACTGTTAAATATTTTATAAGTTTTAGTATTTTTCCGCAAAGTGAGCCTTATTTAATCTCATTAAAGTTATGAGCACTTCAGGATTCAGGACTTAAAATTATAATACCGTGTAAATTGGCGTCAAAGACGATACTGTGAGAGTTTATCAGCAGTACTTAAATAGAGCTAAAATAAAATTTAATTATCAGATTAGTTTATTCGATGGTTTTTTTTTTCACAAAGGTGGCATTTAAAATTTAATTTAACCTATTTTACAATCTAATATATATATATATATTAAATATTAATATATTATATATAGGTGTATAAAAAAGGAAAAAAAAAGAAAAAGATAGGAGCTCAATGGCATCAAAAAATTCGTCCCCATCGCTGTCAATGGGATAAGTGCCCAAAAGGCTGGCAGCATTACCACGTTGGATGGTAATGATTAGTTAAGTGATTTTAAAGGCTGTTTTATTTTAGTTAGTTCTAGTTCAAATCCCTCGGGTTGAAATTAAAAACGTAACAAGAGACATTTTGACACACATAGTATTAATAAGTGATCTGATTTTAATCTGTCAAGCTCCGCTAATGAGACACAATTGATTTTCTATTGTTTCGTCGCCAATCGGCGAACCGCGCCGCTTGACCGGTTAATATAGCTTGAAAGAAAACCAATATAACGCATTGTTTCCCCGAATAATAAGGCAGAGGTGTCCATATAGTGCACCCACATTTTGCCAGTAATGTCTAAGTCCCATGTAATAGGGGACGAGCTTATTGCCATCACCTGGACACAAAACCAGGCTCCAGGCTGCTACTGAGAAATCCCTGACGAAAACAGCCAATAATACTTTACCCGACCGGGGAACCAGACCCAGGACTTCATGATCAGCAGTAGCGCTTGCGACCACTAGACCAACGAGGTCAAGGACAGATAAGTACCTACATAATTATACTATTGTGATTTTAATATGGCTTGAAAGACAAATTATAGAAACATTTAACCCGTCTAACTTCAATGCAAGAGTGAAAAGGCATCTTCTGAGCACGCTCGTTCCATCATAGACCTTATCCATCGCTTTCAAGAGCAGGCCAATTAAGCAATAAAAAAAAAAAAAGACGGGTTGCACTCCGGGAGTGCCGGCAGAAGTGAAAACTTGAATATTAACGTTGAAATAAATCAATTATTAATTTAATTAATATTACTCATTTTTTTTCAATATTTCTGCGTCACTTTTTTCATTAATAGATGCACTTTGTTCAATTTCCATATTTTAAACACTTTCGGTCTTATTCATAAAAAAAAGCCTATTGAAGGTTTAAACCATTTATTAGTTAAAATGCTCAATAGGCCTTTAAAACATTCGATAATATTTTGTAATCATAAACGCTTCATAAACGTTCTATAACTAGAATGTCCTACAAGCTACAACTTCTAAATGTTGCCATTATAATGAAGTCATCCAACAAATTGGCCAACACATTAAATCGGCATACGAGAATATCTGTCTACGAACCGAATATTTGTGTCCATAGACATTATTACGTATGAAAAACTAATTTATTGTCTACAGTTTCAACAGTTTTGACGCGACAACGTCATGGTCGTCATGGAAACAATATGAATATGTCAATGAATGAATTTGATATTGTATGTGTCAAACTAAAAAACTTTTATATACTTTTTTTGTATTTAAAATAAATGAAATTAAGACCGGAGACTAGTTGCAATAAAGGGCAAAGAATTGAATATTGGTTGGAGGAGGATAAGGTGTGTACCTACTGTTACAACTAAAATGTGTTCAAAGTAAGTTATGTTTTGTAAACATTCTCAATTTCTTATACTTATGCTTGCTTTTGCTTCTAATCCTTAGATTTTTTGGAAGAATTGGTCAGGGAGAGGTCTCCATAATAGAAAATAAAAACACTGACACACGCACTAACGCTAAACAGGGGCAGCTTGGCATGATTTACGAATTAGGTGCCTATCCAATTTACAATTTTACGAAGAACTTCGTTTGCCTGTACAAAACTCATTGTAACAAAAAAAAAACCCGCCATAAGAATAATAATGACTGTTATTTTGATACCGCTACTGATTAATTAAATCAGTATAAATAAGATAATGAAGAGAAAGAATTTATAACATTAGTTTTGTATTTCAGGTCAATAGGACTAGTAAAGATGGTGCTTCACTACGAATAGCAGAAAATGAAACGGCCTACAGAAGAGATGGCACAGATGGCAAATGAAAAGCAAACATTTTAAAAATGTTGTTCTGCTTGCACAAGTTTTAGAAGCCAAATTAGAGTTTAGAGTATTGTTCAGCCGTGAACAGGCAAGAGTTACATACGCCAGCGTCAGCATCAAGAGCGACATACATTCGTTCCACATAAATTAGTAATTAGTAAATGAATAAATTAGTCATCAAGCTGGAGTAAAGTTTGATTCATCTTCCATAATTCCTCTCACTATGGCCAAGACACCTTTAGCCATCACCAGTTCTAGGAGTCTGTGGGACCGGCAATGACGAAAACTATTTCCTGTGTACACATTGCACGACGTACACAAACCCCTATTCCTACCCAAATTCTGTCTGTTCCCGTAGGTCTCCCGTAGGCTTGTATGATAGGTTAGGGTGTTAGGATAACTAAGGTGTTAAGTAGTTGCTGTAGGTTTATAATCAGTAGGGTGAGGTAACCATAGATACCAGGCTCAATTGTTACAAACTTAGCCACACTGTATGCATTTGGAATAACAGCCGTACTAAGCTGTAAGTCCCGGTGCGTACAAGTATTATAAAAATAAACTGATATTTGTATACAAGCTTTTTATTAATGAACTACTCCCTAAATTTCTTCTCTTTTACTTTAGATCTTGTTGGCTCAAAATATTGCCACTTCCACGTTGTCGTCGGTGGCAGCGCAGAGGTCACTTTGACTGCATGTTTTGGGTAGGACAAATAAGGCAGGATAGGACGTGGAGCATGTTTTGCAACATAGCTTCACAGCCACACCCTACTGGAGCATCTCCCTGCAGGGTGTAAACTTCCGTGGTCGACACGGAAGCATTGTTTTCACACAAAAGCAGCAATGTCCCACAATATTTCTTGTTGCTATAATGTGCTTCGTTATATTTTTCGTCGCTTCTATTTTGTATTGTAGGTAGGTATTTAATAATAAACTAAATTGGTTAAACAGAAATTCAAAATAAATTAAATACAACTGCGGCTCCTCGAAGTACTATTGTTTACGAAACTGACTTTTCAAACATTTGTACGTCAAATGTCATTTTCTTCGGCCATCTTTGTCGTGTCTCACTTGGTTCACTTCGGTTGGCGCCGCCGTAGAAACAGATGGGGGGGGGAAATCTCTCCTGACGGTCACGTGTCCTGACGCGATGCCCTGACGCGAGTTTAACATTTTTTACCCATTACAAAAAGTGCTCAACGCCGCTAAAGAAGTTTTCACTTCAAAAATACGACGGCGAAACGACAAATTACACTGGTCTGCAACGAAATCCTACTTTCAATAAAAGTATGATCCGTATAAAGAATTTTAGCATGCTAAATGTATATCTGCTTTTTATTTTGTGCTATCACGTATACTTTTTTTTTTAAAGTTGATATTAATTATTTAAAGGGGCCCGTGGCTAAATAATAACAGCCGCACAGGTCGATGGATCAGGTTAAGCTACGCTTGCCGCGGTTGGTCTGTGGATTGGTGACCATCTTTACATACCGAGACCCCTCCGTGCCTCGGAAAGCACGTTAAGCCGTTGGTCCCGGCTGTCATTCGTGGATCTTTGACAGTCGTTACGGGTAGTCAGAAGCCCGAAAGTCTGATAACCAGTCTTCCCAAGGGGTATCGTATTACCCAGTAACTGGGTTGTGGAGGTCAGATAGGCAGTCGCTCCATGTAAAATACTGGTATTCAGCTGCATCCGGTTAGACTGGAAGCCGAACCCAACATAGTTGGGAAAAGGCTAGGCAGATGATGATGATGATTAATTATTTAAACATTTTGAGATTTTTTTAGTGTCATTCTCCATTTAACGCAACTTTAATCAGTTGAGATTGTGTTTGCTCACAAAAAACGGCGTGCACTGATAGAAAGAGAGAAAGATATTGTCTGAAAAAAAAAATAACTCTGTCAGGAAATCATACAAGAACTTCTTGATTCCTATAAGGCCCTAAAATGTATCATGTCTCTTAAAATTCATTTTTTGAACTCTCACATAGATTTTTTCCTACCAAATCTCGGAGCAGTATCTGATAAGCACAGTGAGAGGTTTCATCAAGATATTTTGCACATAGAGAGGCGGTACAACGGGAAATGGTCCGAAGCAATGCTTGCAGATTTTTGTTGGTCGATTTGTCGGGAAAGTCCATTAGAAAATATGAAAAGGAAAAAAACTACTAAGTAAAATGTGATTAACAACTAGTAATAATATTGTCATATGCGTTTTAAAGTTTTGTGATAGTGTACATCGAACATTATTTAAATTATTAAATTAATGATTATTTCATGTTAAAAAATTGTTCTATTAAAAAATTCCATCCCAAAAAATATATACGTGACTTTAAATGCTATAATTATATTCAGTATTATTGTATAGGTCATGATAACTGCATAACATTTGAAGAAGAGAAAAATTTTTTTTTTGCACACCAGTGTTATTTTGGTTGAATGTCCTGAAGGAAAGATGACACACAAACAGAAACAGCACAGGAGCTTTTACTGTCGTGTCTGTGCTTGGAGCACATATATCTTGTTTGATAAATGTGACTGCGCATTTAGGGAACAGTTCGAAACTGACAAACTTGGAAACTGCTGTCTTGCGTAAAGTTTGATACATGCTGAATGAAAATTGAATGTATTGATAAAATGAATAACTAACTCACGTTTTCGTTACATTTGTTTGGGATTGGTGAAACAACGGATTGAGGATTGCTTAACCGTTTGAATGCTGTAATTACAGAAACAATTAAAAAGCCATTGTGTCACGCGTGGATCCACGTCCGGACCAAAATAATAATGATCTTGTAAGCGAATGTGTTTTGCGACTATCATAATAAAGGTCATAGCACACATATCTACTCGGAAAGGGATCGTCACCGTATCAACTCGAGGCATTCAGTATTCTTTGTATGAAACTCCCTACTGCAACGCACACTAATCGGAACCATTAACGTAATCGCCTCGCCTCGGGACAAGCTCACTAACCGCGTTGCGTTGCGTGGTCAACTTGCAGTTCCCGCGCTTACGGCTCGTCATCCCCGCGCTTACGTCTCTCCGTACCCGAGCTTACGTCTCTTGGTACACCCTTACCCCTCTCATCCCTCCCACAGCCTGCCTACAGCACCAGCCGTAAGCGCGGCGTCGCATAGCCGTAGTCGAGTCGACGTATCATAACTGCTGATCCGCTTTGGTTACGTGCTTACGTTAGGTTGACGCCTGTTTGACGGCGAGGCGAAAGGCGACACGGTTACAATCCTTTCCCGAGTTGATATGTGTGCTATGACATTAATGTTGCACTTAATCATGGTAACGATGTAGGTAGGTACTATAGAAGCGATAGAAAAAAGGGTAATAATACCACAGTACAATATTCAAAACAACATAATTACTTAAAAAAAAAAACATTGAAAAAAATACAACACCAAAGACACCTGAAATTAAAGTTATTTTGCACTATGAAACCTCCTTTTTCCTTTTTCTCCTTTTTCAGTAAAACATTATAATCATGACAAAATGTGACGACATGTTCAAAGATGTGTCTAACGCATCTCTAAATATATTTTATTATAGCTCTCCCTAATTCCCATTTCAATTTTCTTATATCGATAAAACATTCGAAAAGAGCCTTCCTTATGAGAAGTAGGTACGGCCATAAGACATAATGGCGTTCGGAGACCTCTCACGCCATTATAATTTAAAATTCGTTATATATCAATTACACGGCGAACGTCTGCAGTCGTGATCATTACTGCTAGGGATGTGACGGTTAGTATTGTTTTTAGTCGATTATGGACAAAGGGAAATCGACTCATTATACATTCCAAGAAAAACGTCCAATGTAATGGAAAAGGAGACCGGGCTCAATCATAGACCTAATCATAGACCTAATAGCAAAACCATGTTTTAAAAAAAAAAACAACTGATTCACATTTCTCAATGAGAAGATATTGTTTAAAAAATTTGCCCCAGTGTTATTGTGGAGAGAAGATTTTGGAAATGGTTATTCACGTGATAATTATTCAGCGCACTGTTATTAGATTGAAGCTCCGAGAGAAAGAGTCTGGCCGTCAAGAGAATGCGTTCTTGACACCTGCCAGTTTCATACAAACAAACACGTGTTTTGTTAATTTGATCTTTATTAGCAACTAGAATTTACAGGTCTTAGGAACGCATTATCATGACGGCCGGACTGTAGAAGGAATTAAAAAGAAGCTTGCTATTTTTGCATCTTGCCGCCAGTGAATCCACAAAATCGATTAGTCGATTCGACTAACATTCCCGGTACGGCACATCACTAATTATCATTATCTCGCTCCAGCAGATTTTAATGACCCCTCGTTCTCCGTACAGAAAATGCAACGCATTATAAAATCCCGCCGTCTAGAATCCTATGAAATGCTGCGAAAAAATAGAGAATGATTTTGAAAGGGAATACCATTTTATTGCGGTAAAAAATCATTTCCAACGAGAAAAGTTTTCCTAATGGATTTCAAAGAGGTCATTAATTATCGGTAGTATTACAAGATTTCCGCATTTTTTTTTAAAGAAAGAGCACATAACTTGTTCTGAAATCATACCTGCAAACAAAATACGGGACCTTTCGTCTCCTAAAATCTATACATATAATAAAACAGTAAAAAAACTGTGTCTGTACATTCAATATATTAAAAAAAAAATTATTGAGGGGGGTTTAGAAACAGTAATAGGGCACGAATCTAAAAAAAAAAAAATGTCTGTGTGTCTGTTTGTTTGTACACGCTAATCTTCGGAACTACTGGACGGATTTCAATGATTTTTTTTATGTTGTATAGGTATTATGTCTGGGCAACATATAGACTATAATTTTTCTTGGAAACTTGAACACCTGATGCAGAACCGCAACAGACCAGCTAAACTATAAGAGATATATAAATGGTACTATAGCATTAATTGTTCCACGTGATGAGCATTTTTTGCTGAGAGAATAAATTTGAAGATCTGGAACACCTGATGTGGAACTCGAGCCCAGCTACACTATAACACATATAGGAATGACGTCTTAGCAAAAGTTGTTCGGTCTGATGGGCATTTCCTGTTGACTTATAAAAATCGAAGATCAGAAACATCTGATGTGGAAATCAAAGCTATCACTAATTTCACTGTATAATTATAAAATAACATAAGCTTGGAGTACCTCCACGCGGTGAAGGCGGTAACAGTTTAGGACTGATTTTCGATGACGATGGTATATCATTGAAAATTTGACTCTACTGGCCAAAACTCCCATTTTTTTTTTATCGAATAAATATGCCTTCGGGCTTATGTTATTTGAGTGTTTAATTTCCTTTTCCATTTATCTTCGTGACACGGTACCCTACCCGGTAACGCAGAAGAGCAGTCACTTAGATTTTAATTGATCAGGTATCTTCACAATAAAACTATAACCATGCCTAGAAAGAGGTCAAATCTTTCCTAATATTCCAAAAGAGCTAAAAGATTGAGGATCATAAGATCCCAAGAATCTACCGAAGAGCGTCAGGTGAGCCTTGATACTGTTCAACATCAGGCTGCAACTCGCTCCGTGGAAACCTCTTCGGATCGCGAAGCACGCCTGCGTTCTCAGCGTATTTACGCATCTACATCCAGGTCTCTAGAGACCAGTGAAGAATATGATGCGCGACTGACCGCTGATCGTAAACGTCATGCATTGTCTCGCGAGTCGGAGACATTCACGGATAGAGACTTGCGCTTGAGTTCCAAACGTATCTACGCATCGACTTCTAGGTCTCTAGAGACAAGTGGGGAACGCGATGCGCGACTGACCGCTGATCGTGAACGTCACGCATTGTCTCTCGAGTCGGAGACGTTCACGGATAGAAAATTGCGCTTGAGTTCTCAGCGTATCTACACATCTGCTTCTAGGTCTCTAGAGACAAGTGCGGAACGTGATGCGCGACTGTCCGCTGATCGTAAGCGACATCCATTGTCTCGCGAATCGGAAACGTTTACCGATACAGAATCACGCTTGAGTTCTCAGCGTATTCGCACATCTACTAACAGGTCTTTTGAAACGAGTGATGAACGTGATGCGCGACTAACTGCTGATCGAGATTATCATACACTGTCCCGAACACGCACACAACAAAACATTCATAATCAGTTAGAAAGTGAGAGAGAAAGAATTGCTGGAGTACGGCATGAAGAGACAGAAGAAGAGCGCAACGAACGTTTGAATTCTGATCGACTTCGACATTCTTTAAACAGAATGTCGATATCATCTGAAGAATCGGATGTGTCTCAAGATAGAGCCGTAGGGCATGGCGACCTTCCTTGGATTAATAAGGAACGGAGTGCATTTACGTATACTCTTATGATTGACTACGCCACATATTCCGCCATCGGAGGTATGGTTCAAAATTGTACTATTTGTGAAGCTGGAAACAAACGGTATGTGTTGCTCAGGTGGGAATGTAGGTACATATTGAAATATTACAAAATCCGTCAAAACATTTCTTGGACAACATCCGTTCGTACAATACCTAATGCCTTTCAAATGACATCTTTTGGTGCGAAACAGATTTCAGAAGGCCCATTTATGCCAACATTCAAAGTGCAAGGCCAAGTTTACCACCTCATTGGTTCATTATTGCCAGTAAATGACACCAAGTTTCTCCAAATATATTTCGTGTCCAATTATCAAGAAAATATAGTTTATAAAGATTTTTTTTTAAAGTTATTTGCAATTAATTCAGTGTACCCTTGGGATCCGCTGCGGAATTACGGGAAGAAAAGTTTTTTTATTGTATAGGTATTAAGTCTGGGCAACATAAAAGCTATAATTTATTTTGGAAAATGGGACCTGATGCAGAACCGCAATATAAGAGATATAAAAATGGCGCCATAGCAAAAATTATTCCGCGTGAAGAGCATTTTCTGCTGTGAGAATAAATTTGAAGATCTGGAACACCTGCTTTGGAACTCCAAAGCCCAGCGACACTATAACATAATAGGAATGACGTCTTAGCAAAAGTTGATTAGTCTAATGGGCATTTCCTGTTGACTTACAAAAATGAAAGATCTGGAACGTCTCGAATCGTCTCGCGCATCCCGTTGTTTTACAGTCTCCGGGCTCTTAGAATTCGACATCAGACGTTTCAGATCTTCGATTTTGACGACCCCGTTTTCGCTGGCATAAGCAACAGGATCCACGTACAAAGTCGTGGGCAGCAGCTAGTCGTAAATAAGACTCCAGAAATCTGTACCCGATTTCAGGATTACTAACACATTTCACTTCTAATAGGGGTGTCCCATACCTAATAGTTCACCCTCGTTTCCGAACAAGATGCACCGATCCGTCGGATCAAACTGTCATCACGTTTTTAGGGTGACGCTCAATTCCAGCGGATTTGCTTTACTTTACACAGCTCATTTCAGGTTCTTTTTGTTCAATTCTGTTCGTCTCAAAAGGAGGAAGGAGGGTTATAATATGAATTTCTTCTGTGTTATGTAAATATTACGTTTGATGGAGATGTTATCGTCGCAATCGGTTTGGGTTTAAGTTGAAATTATTTTGTTACGGTTATATTTAGATTGGTTATATCCATTAGACATGTGTGTTAAGGTTTTCTGAGTGTATCAATATTAATTCTGTAAATAGCTTACAATAATTTTAAACATTTTACCTACGTACTCGTAGTTAAAAGTGTTGGAATGTAGAATTGTGTGTAAAGCGATTTTCAAGGCATGTGATACCATAGCTTAGTCCCATTTCATCCCCTTCCCCCTGCCATAAATCACTTAACGGTACAGTCACGGACAAAAAAAAACTCGAGCAGTGAAATTAATATTATATTATAAATCAACAAATAAAATGTCGTTGGTTTTAGTTTTAACAAGAATTAAAAAATATATAATCTGCATAGTACATTCACAATAATTAACATATCACAGGAATTATCCAAGTTTTCTTTTTACTCGGTAGTATTTTTTTAATGTTACCATGTAATAAACCACCTACAATCAGTATTATCTAAATAGGCTTTAACAAGAAAAAAAATATAATCTACGTAAGGAAGGTGTCTTTTTCGTCCATACAACTGTAGCCAAAAGCTTTACCTCGAGCACCATTACATATTTTTGAAGGAAAACAATAGTAACCAAAGCTTTAAATTTAAGAGACGTTAACGTCAAAAATGTATAGTTGAACATTCATCGCTGCGTTCCAAATCGGGTATAATAGACGTAGGCAAGAAGGCTGCGAGACTCAAATGAGATTAAGCGGGCAACATCAGCCGCATGCAGGATGACTGCTGGGCAAAAGTCTACACACAATGGTGCCTGAAGATGGACGGCCGCCGAAGTCGACCCAAAAAGCGGTGTTGAGAGACCAGAAGGCCAATTCTCGTAATTTAAAACGTTCAAAATCTAGTCGCAGTCTCATCTCGGCGACAAACAAATGCCAAAAACTTGTCAAAATGTAGGATTAGAGGTATTTTTGACAGATTGAGACTGAGATCAGACTGTGAACGTTCTTAAAATTACGAGAATTGCCCCTCTGGACGCGTACCGCGGGAGTTGGCTCGAGGTGGCGCGGGAAAAGAGTGCCAGAAGGGTAGTCCTTTGTCCCTTTGTGGAAAAGTAAAGGCTAAACTAAAAACGTGTATTTATAAATAAAGGATTATATCGTGACGGCTACAAATGAAACCCTGTAGAGTGAATATGACAACGACTCTTTTCAAGTCTCAATCAACGAGAGGCTTTGGTTTCGTTTATATAAAATTTAATAAAAGAAACATGTTTGTAGGCACAAGTTCAAGAATAACAACTCTTTTTTTACTGCCAATAAACCATAAAAAAATCTTACACGCAACATAGTTTACAAAGAAAATAAAACGTTCATAAAAATGTTAATAACAAAAGGAAGAAAGAATTCTTTGAATGCATTGTTTGTATTGTGTGAGAAGAAATGAAGATCAAAATATTACGTATTGCTCAGAGTGCTGTATTTTTTGTTGTGGTAAAAGAATTTTGTACCTATTTATTAGATCCTTTAGGAGCTATTTTCTATTTGTGGCATCGCAATGGTACAATATACTCTGTCTCTGTAGACATCGCTATCGTCGCTAGCTAATTTACTTTGACCCGCATGGTAATTGCGTAACACACTAATCGTAGCAATGACTTTCATTTTGACAGTTCAACAACTTTCATTGCGTTATTTACGTTGTTGGGCAGTTAAATTTTTCGAAAATATGAAGCAATGGATTAGCAATATCCTTCAAAATGATTCAAATTGTGATTGATAGTATGTTACGCAATAAGGGTGCTGGTGGTCAAATAAAAAAAAAATGGCAAATATAATTATAATAGGTATCGATAATATTATTATCGATACCTATTATAATTATATTTGCAGAGTTTCGCTAGCTAATTTAATTTGACCTGTATTTATACTAATAATAAATAAAAAACAATACTCTATTTTTATCTGTGGAGGCTTGTAAATGGCTTGTCGTTGGCGTAATTACCTCATTTTTACTTCTGTATAAGCTATAGGCCACCCGAACACAATAAAATAAAACTGAAGAGTTTGTTTGCTTGAACCTGCTAATCTCTGGAACTACCAATCGGATTTAAACAATTTTCTTTGTATTTGATAGCCAAGTTCTGAATGGTGCTCCCTCACCAGGAGCATTCGCGTGTAATGTAACATTACAGATTCGACTTTGAGCATTACATTACAATACTACCACCCTGACTGACGAGCATTCGCCTGTAATGTAACATTACAGATTTGACTTTTTACAAGTGAAGCGCATTGATGTTACAAGTTGTATTAAGGTATTACACATTGTATCATTACAAGGCGTGCGCTGTAATGCTCGATTTTCCTCCCTCACTGATGTAATGCTCGAATCTGTAACGTTACATTACAGGCGAATGCTCCCGATGAGGGAGCACCATAAGGAATATTACGCTATGACCCTTAGGAGCTGAGCAAAAAGAAAATAAGTCGGAAAGAACGCTAAGCGGAAACGAATGACGGGGCATAGCTATATGATAATATTTCGCCCAATCATATTGAAAGAGTGGCTCGTGGCTAAGAAATAACAGCCAATCGATATTCAAGGTTAAGCAACGCTCGCCGATGTCTGTTCATGGTTGAGTGACCATCTATTATATACCGAGACCCCTTCGGGCCTCGAAAAGCACGTTAACCCGTTAGTCCCGATGGTCATTTGTAGATCTTTGACAGTCGTTACGGGTCATCGGAAGCGCGAAAATGTGACAAGCAGTCTTACCAAGGGGTACCTATTTTACTACCCAGTAAATGAGTTGCGGAGGTCAGATAGGTAGTTGCTCCATGTAAAATGCTGATAGGTATTCAGCTGCATCTGGTGAGACTGGAAGCCTACCCTAACATAGTTGGGAAAAGGCTAGGCAGATGATGATGATGAGGTAAACAAACCAATTACGTACAGTAGCAGGGACATTAATAGTTAAGCAAATTGTCATAACACGAAAAATTTACACAGGGTGTGCTACATATACAGGGTGAAATTGAATTCATGGG
Source organism: Amphipoea oculea (assembly GCA_945859645.1). Taxonomy (NCBI): domain Eukaryota; kingdom Metazoa; phylum Arthropoda; class Insecta; order Lepidoptera; family Noctuidae; genus Amphipoea; species Amphipoea oculea. Next base: position 18,005,028 of record OX243864.1, on the reverse strand, counting down.
CATCCTTTTGAGGGGTCATTGTAATCGTCGTTAAGAACCACTTTTACTATGGGACCAAACCTGAAATCGTAAAAAAAATCAGCTCTTTCCTTCATTTATGTTCGCATAACTTGTCAAAATGTAGGAACCGCTGATTTTTTTTTCGCGATTTCATATTTGGTCCCATAGTAAAAGTTGTTCATAATGATGAGTACAATGACCCCTTAAAAGGATGCTCCTGAATTTAATTTCACTCTATATTTTATAGCCATTTCATACACTGTCAAAGAATGACAGTTGTGATTTAAATATACGAACAATACAGGCAGTTGTCCCACCGCCGGCGATGAACGAGTAGCGAGTAAAACTAGCTACTGAAAACGAGTTGGCGAGCGGCGAGCAGCGAGTGTGTAGTTCCGATAGTTTTGTCGCTGGGCTAGAAGCGAGTGCCCGAGTACTACGAGCACTCGCTCTGGGCGGAGATATAATTATATAGCAGGCGTGAACTCTGTCCGCCAAGCGAGCATCGCTGAGCAAGTATGGCTAAGGGAGTCTTTGTTGATAGATCTTGTCGCTCAGCGACAAACCAGTGGAGCGAGTCCTCGCCGGCAGTGTCAACAGTCAGCGATCAACTACCTATTAATATATGCATCTCTTTTGTTTACACGGAATGTATATCTATTGTACGTTTCTTGAGCGAGAATATAGCCGATGGTTAGTCGCTTCCTCGGACAACTGCCATTTGCTAAATAATTTATTAGAATGACTTTCCCTACAGCACAGCCCAGCACAGGGTGTTATTATAAGCAGCTGTCGTATTATTTCGACAATTTCTTTGAAATACAAGCTAAAACAATCTTCACAAACAATAGCTTGCTCTTATAAAACATGATTGGGCTATTTTCTGCCAAGTTTCCCAAGGAGCTACCTATACTGATTGCATTAAATATGTAAACTCCTAAACGGGTTTTTCCTTCATACTGTATTTTTCTGCGATATCACAAAAGTAGCCGTATATGTACGTAAGTAGGTCTTTCCTTGCTTAGAAAAATAGTAGATAAGAATAGTTCCTCCAGACCGAATTTCGGCCAATAACGCAATGAATGCAGTTAAACTGTCAAAATGAAAGCCATTTCTATTGTTACCCAAGGGGGTAACAATAGAAATGAGGAAGAATAAACGTACTAAGGAGTAATAAACGTATTATATCTGATGAATAGTTACACACCGATTTCTCTATATCAGTCGTCAGTAATAATTTGACTTTCGAAAGAAGAAGACAAAGCATTGTGTAACTATACAGACGCTATACAACGTTTATTAGTAAGGGGGTTAGTCTGTTACGCAATTACCCCGCCGGAGTCTAAGTTGTCAATTTGGCATTAAAATGTTTACATTCGTCGGAATAAAGTTTAAAATACAGTAACTGTTTCGCACGTTTAGGCTAGATCTAAAGTTAGAACTCGTTTTGTACTAAGACGGTAAAGTTTTACTTAGAAACAATATAAAGTTAGATAATTTTGCTTTCAGATTGGCATGCAGATAACTGACGTGAAAGCAAAAAATGAAACAATCATGTTTTTTGATGAAATGGACACCGTAATGATAAGGTACAGTTGAGGAATGAAAACGTCAGGCAGGTTAGGTCAATTATACTTAAACTACGGCACAGTTATTATACTGTGGCTACGGTTTCCTAGAAAAGCGGTGGCCGCCATATAACGGCCGCAGTGACAGCTGTCATAAAAATTATGGCAGCGGGTTTTGACTTTACGGTGTGAAAAAACGCTCACTAGGAAAACACACCTAACTTACTTTCATAAACAACGTTTCAGTGACGTCATTCGACGGTAAATTGCGGTCGCTATTGTGGCAGCCACCGCAGTCTTAGGAAACCCTAGCTTTACGCCATGTTATTATCTGACCACGTAGGTACCTACTTCTGGCTGGCAATATTTAATTTTGGAATGCAAATGACAATTCGAAAAGGTGGTATTATAATGTACTCTTTGACGACGTATTGAAAATAATTATGTTATTTAGGGCGAATTTCACCAAACTTTTATACCTAAAGCATGGTACAATATGACCTAAAGTAAAAAAGCGCAGTGCTGCACACTCATACCCTATTTCAAGGCAAACAAATATCAACTTTATTTCGATGAAAATTAAGTTGATTTCAGAGTGACTTGCACTATTGACAAAGTTATAAAAATGTTTGAAGTTGTATTATGTTGGTATTAAAGTTATTTTTCCAGTAATTCATATTTGTTTACATTTTTGGCAAATAAATCGCGAATGCACAGTAGAAGTCTTATCCTGAGAATACATTTTGGATTTTTACAGTTTGTCCATACTAGAACTGACATACGACAATTTTAGTCCATGGATAAAAGCTATCTGACTTTGTTAAAATCAGCTCTTAGAGTACCAATATATTGCTGACGCCACACAGCATCGCTAAGTTTCAGTTCGAATTACGGCGGTTAATCTAGGAACACAGCATGTCAGTGCAGAATTAAATATGCATTAATTCCACACAATATGCATGAACACCCACGTTTGTGTGTAAAGTGCCAAGCGTTTAACATAGCGCGCACCGGATTGGCAATTAAAACTTTTTAATATTTGCCATTTTTTTTAACGTGCTCAAAGCAAACTACAGGCCAACTTTTAATTTAATCTGCCTGAATTTGACGTTTTGTAATAAAAATACATCATGTGTGAAAATGGCCCAACAAGGTATAATTTTTTTTTTTATGTGTTACTGTCTAAATAATTTTTACGAACTCCAACTTCTTTCAACTGTGATTTTGGAAATATAAAGGAAATGTTGATTTTTTTTTGTGTCCAGCTTGTAATTTATAGATCGGTAGAGCAGTGGTGGCCCAGTGGTAACGGCCGCGACTTACGAGTTGTAGGTCGTAGGTTCAAACCCAGGCAGGCGCTTTACTTTGTGTACAATATTTCATACCACTGCTCTCAAAACGGTGAAAGAAGGCATCGTGAGGACCCGGCATGTCCTAGAACTAAAAAATCGAAGACATATGACTTCCACCAACCCGCGCTGGGTCCGCGTGGTGGATTACGGCCCACTCCCTCTCACAGAGAGGAGGCCTGTATCCCAGTAGCGGGAAAGTCATAGGCTGGTTATGCTTCTGCTAGTAATTCATCGTAAAGCATATACAATAGTAGTCTTTTAGATACTCCTGATGGGGACCAAATAATATGTTTATTGTAACTGTTAGTCTTCATAGTTAACCTATAGTTTTATTCACTGTAGTCCGACCGTCTAGATAATGCGTTCTTGACACCTGTCAATATGTGTTTTGCATTATTAGCTACTAGCATTGTCGCACTAAAAGGTGTCAGGAAAGCATTTTCTCGACTATACAAGGTGTTTTTTTTTGATATCCCATAACTCTAGGGGGTCATTGTACTCACATTTTGACGAGTTATGCGAACATAAATGTAGGGAACAGCTGATTTTTTTTCGCGATTTCAGGTTTGACCCCATAGTAAAAGTTATTCATAATGATGAGTACAATGACCCCCTAGAGTTATGGGATATCAAAAAAAACACGTTGTATATCGTCGCTGATCTAACTAACTGACGTATCTGACATTTTGGACTAAGCCGACCTAACTATAGTAATTTGATACATTATCTAAATCGAATCTGATATCAGAAGGCCAATTCTCGTAATTAAAAACGTTCAAAATCTAGTAGCAATGTCATCTCAGCGACAATCAATGTCAAAAACTTGTCAAAAGTGTAGGGAAATTACTGGTATTTTTGACATGTTGAGACTGAGATGAGACTGTAAACATTCTTAAAATTATGAGAATTGCCCCTCTGATCATGTATTCCGAACAAAATAAAAACAAAGATCTCACGAAGTGACGTACCTGTTAAAATATTTATTATTAAAACAATATTAACACGATACCAATTTAAAGATTTTAATCAGAACTACACACATGCTCAATTTTGTATCAATAGAATTTATATAGAGCAAGCTACCCTCAATCATAGGTAACACTCAACTGCAAATAGCTTGCCCTGTAAAATATGCTTCGAATCATTTACGTCACTTAGATTATCGACGATAAACATATAATAGGCTAATGAATTTACGATCATACTTGGAGACTAAGACAACTAACTGGAGGTTTCTGCCACCGTTTTATTTTTAGGAAGCTAATGTAGGTGTATTTTGAGCTGAAAATTGCATGATCGATCAGTTCTGTATAAAAATTATTTTTGTGCAATGGCACACAAAGAATTTTGTCGAGAAATACACGAGGGTGAATGCACCCTCTTATATTTAATCAAAGAACCAAATTATTTGTGCAGATGTATATTGCTGACTGTTAAATACGGTTCAAATTCTCCAATTTGTTCGCGCGGAAAAAAGAAAATCAAGTTAATTCACCAATTTTACTCAGTAAATGCGGAATCAAGTCAAATGTTCCATGTCAATCGTGATTTCGTTACTCCCAAAGGAATCCGCGGAATCCCTGATTTATTCGTTCCCCGTATCTTATGCATTTCGGTTTATATTTTAAAGGCACATGATTGGTTTATGTACCTTCAAGTAAATGTTGATTAATGAGAAACGTAAGCATCTGTGATAAGCGTATTAAATAAGGGAGGATTTCGTCATAGGAGTCTGTGAATGTTGCATTGAGTTGAAAAATACTATGATTTTATTACTATAGAGGTATGAGCAACAGGGTGTAAAGTTCACTCATACTCTATAGAAAAGGGAGGATCCTCCGACCAGACGGGTGTTGTGACTGGCAGGCATACGCCCGATGATTCATGTCGGGTCGTTGTATCTATGCTAGTTGCGCGGTAAACTCTGCTTGCGAGATGCAGGATTTGCGTGACGTCAGTATGACGCGTTGTTCGCATGTGGCGATGTAGATACCGCTACACGACTATTATGTGCATCTTTGGATATTTATCTAAAAATAACATAGATTTATGTCATAATTTCAACCAAATAATGTCCAATGCTGGACATAGGCCTCCCCCAAGCACCACCACTTAGACCAGTTCTGTGCTTCTCGCATCCAGCGGATTGCTGTGATTAATTTATGTGCTGAGACAATATTGATTCATAGTTGACTAACCTATGAAAGATTATTAAGTATCTACTAGCGGCCCGCCCCAGCTTTGCACGGGTGCAATTTTTTTTTATTTCCGAAATTTTCTTTCATACAAACCTTGTTCTGGCAATAACGAACACAACAAAAAAAAAGGAATTATCCAATTTGATGCAGTCGTTCGGTATTTATGCGCGTACATAGATTTCGGCGATTCATTTTTATATATATATAGATTAGTTATATATAGATACAATTTATTACTACTATTGAGCAACAGGTAGGTAGGTAACTGAAAAAACTTTTTAACAAAAAAATTAAACCTCCGAAAAACCTGAAAAGCAAAAAATAAAAACTTTTTTTATTTTACCTAAATAAATAAGTTCTTAAACTAATGCAAGTATACCTTAGTGATGTTGAGTCGGCGCCAAACAAGCAAATTAATATCGTTGCGAGTGGTCGTACGGAGAGCGCATTTTTTGTTTGGAATGTTAATATTTTATCGCTGGAGATTTCACGTTGTATTATTAATTTGATTTGGTTATTTATTTAAAAAGGTAATTTAGTGATCTTTGTTCATTGATTGTTTACCCTTAGGGTTGGATTTATTCTTTCAAATTTATATGGGACCAACTTCGGGGTATACCTTTTCCAATAAAAAAAGAATTATCAAAATCGAACTGCTCTGTAAAAAGTTATGCGTGATCATACATAAAAAAAAATATATATGCGTCGAATTGATAACCTCCTCCGTTTTTATTCGTCGGTTAAAAATACCTAAAGTAATACACTTTATACATATTATTACTTAGCGATGGGTTAGCATCTTCGCAGTCTCCTTATTAATTTCCAATAAACTGTTTATCTAGCTGTTTACCTACATACTTGTGATTATTCGTCTGATCGAGAAACCTTATAATCAGCCATGTTTGTCTGACTGACTGTTTGTCACTCAGTTCGCTACAAATGATTGTTATAAGACTCACAGGCCTTATTTCTTCCTGATCAATGGATCAGTTTCCTGTCTTCTGATCCAATAAAAGTACTTTTTTTCTGTTACAGTTCCAGAACAGCAGATTTGGTGTACCTCCTGGAAACTTTTGTGATGCTGATGACGAAAGGCGACAGACCCGTCAGGAGATACTTTGATTCCTACTCCACACCCTTCCATGGATTCAAGAAGTTCAATGGCGCACATGCTTTGAGGGGCGAACTTGCCTTTTAGTTCATCTTTGCATTAAAACGTTAATTTTTTTTTTCTAATTTGATTTCGTTTATTTATTTAACATGTTCTAAAACAAAGAATTTCTGAGCCAATAATAGTAGATTGTACAACTAAGGCATAAAATGGCTCGTTTATGCCTGAGTTATACACTCTGCTTTTCACTTCGATTGCGAGAAAATGAAACAGGCATAAAATATACAGTACATAATTAATCAAAAATGTTGCAAAGCATAGCTAATTCCCGCCACCACAGATAATACCGCTACGAAACTTTTTAAATGTTTTTTTTTTTAATTTGAACATTTGTCATTCGACTTTGGTACTTCATACTGCCAAGTCATGAAAACGTTTTTTTGCGTTTTTAAATAATAAATGACAACTATTTTACCTGATTTTATTAAATTAACGATAGAAAACACGGAAGTGGTATAAATTAAAGAAAATGAAATAAATCACTACTTTAATCTGCTAAGTTTTATTGCGCATGTAGCTGTTGGGCCTGATTACCTTAGTCTCAGAAAAAAAATTTACTTTATGCACTAGAACATAAAAAGCGATTTTATGTCGCCTAAGCACAACATAAAGACGAACTTTTCGAGCATGAGAAGTGAAAATAATTTTAACTAGGTATTCAAAATTGATAAAATACTTTTTTTTCATATGCTATGTTTTGTGTGGATGTGACGCATATTTTTCCCCTAACTTGTTTTATTTTTGTTTTTGTGTTCTTTCTCTGCGTAATATTTACTGCAAATTAACGTATTTTCTTTTTCTTCTCTTTCTATTTCATAGTAAAATTAAGTTGCAGATACCTGGACAGAAGTCACACTATTTGCTTGTATGATTAAATTATTTCGATCACAGACAGCACCATGCTTATATTGAAATGCATCGTGGAAAAACAACCTATTGTTCTAATTGACGTCACTATTTCGTGGGATTAATGATGGGATCTAATATAAAATTGACAACGACATTATTCCCATCGCGTGCAAAACCTGGATGAGGCTGGCACAGGAGCGATTGGACGTTTTCACATTGGACGATAACGATGACGACACGATAAATACACGACATTGATGGTCGTGCCGATATCGTCGGACGATGCAGTGCGGGGTGAAGCAGATTGCGGGGGGAGTGGCATAGGCAGGTGCCGCCGTACGGCCTTGACTGGATGCCACCTGCCCACCACCGTAATAGGGTAGTTTCCTGGGTAAAAAAATAATAATTCTAATTAGTCCGTCAGTTAGATTATCGAAAAATAATGGACCCATATTTTTTCTTTTGTCAATTAAACAAAAAATGACAAAGACAAAGCGCGTCAAAATTTGGGAGTGGGGGGTCGTGACGTCACGCCGTGCTAAAAATTGTCGCACGGCGTGACGTCACGACCCCCAACTCCCAAATTTTGACGCGCTTTATCTTTGTCATTTTTTGTTTGATTGACAAAAGACAAAATATGGGTCCATTATTTTTCGATAATCTAACTGACGGACTAATTAGAATTTTTTAGGAAACTAGCCTATTGTTTAAATTTTGTTGCCACAAGACGTTATTGTTTTACATTATTTAACATGTCGACGTTTCGATATGATGTCTTCACCTTGATTATCGTCTCGATATCGTTGGACGTTATCGTTGTCGTACGAGCCGACGATACGATATAAACATGTCGGTGTCGTTATCGACACTGTGTGAAAACGCCATAGGCGTAAGAAAAGAGAGGCCTATGCCCAGCAGTGGGTGAAGTTGGGCTGTGGATGATGATGATGAATATAAAAATAAGCTAAGATTATTAGATCATACAACCCCACCGTCATGACAACACCAGCTGTCACTGAAAACCAGCGCTGGGGCTCTTTGGCAGTCTCGCATAGGGTCGTAGCATTATGCTTTTTAGATCAAAGTTAAAAAATCCTCTCCGTTCCTGACCTATTAAAAGTATTTACACCATTTCACAACCGCAAACTATGTCATAATTCAAGCAAATAAAAACGTCAAAAACCATACCTAATAAAACACAAAAACCAGTCCATACGTATAAATTCGCTATTGTACCCATTACAAAAGTTCGGCGCAACCACAAGTTCGCTAGTGTTGCTTGTATCCTAAAGCTAGCGCTGCATCGCTGCAACATTCTTTAATTAAAATTATATACCGCTTTTTGGAGAAATGTTCCTGTTCGCTTGTATTTAGTTCGTTCATTTGTTTTTGTCTGTGAATACAACTGTGCGCGTTGTTTTCGGTATAATGCTGGATCTCGTATTGTTGTGTGAAGTGGTTTAATTAAATCGTGTGTATGAGACTTTGGGTTTATTAGGCTACTTTGTTATATGGCTCAGTCTAGTTGACTGATCGAGAACCAGCTGTGTTTTGAAAGCACGGTCTTTCTTCAATCTTATTTGCCTGTACTGTACGAGAAACCAGGTTCTACCTGGTGGACATAAGTATCGTCACGCTTAGATGCTCTGTATTTTTATAGGCATTCTGAATATTTTCAACTGCCAGACTGGCAGAAGAATAGACTTAAATCACTTACTTCCTTTGACAAATTCATCAGTTTACAATCGCAACTGTCAACTTGAGACTAGTGTTGCAAAGGACTCGAGTCCTCGAGTCGTAATTTTAAAGACTCGACTCAATTATGCAAGACTCGGTGTGCTAAAAAGGCTCGGAGTCTAGAGTCAAGCCGACCCCAAGTCATTTAACAGCTATTTGAGTCTAGAACAAAGGATTCGAGTCTTAAAATGAACTCGAGTCTTCAAGAAAAACTCGGAGCATGAAGATGAGACTTGAAGCTCATCATTCGAAAAGACTCGAATTGGTGATAATATGTTTAAATTTGTGAATGGTGTAAATGGTTATGAGTTACATCATAAACATTAAAAAAAAATATGATGTTTATAAATGATTAAAAATATCCTTAATCAATACTTTTTTTTATCTGAACCTTTCTCCCGGTCCTGTAAATGCAACAATAGTATTGCTAGACTCATACAAAAAGAGGACTTGAGTGCGACTCGCCGCATAAAAAGGACTCGAGCCCACAAAGAGACTCGAGCTCTCATGTGACATTCAAGAACTCGTAGAGAATTTAGTTCTCTAGTCTTCGAGTCCTGTTGTAATGAGTCGAGTCTTGTTATTCATCATCCGAGTCCGTTTATATAGGACTCGAAGACTCGAGTTCTTTGCAACACTACTTGGGACCCGAGCGGCTCCTCCCGACCCCTGTCCCGAGCGTTGTTGCCACTCTCGTAATCGACGCGTCAGTATCGTGCGCTTACGTCATCCGGGGTTGTACTAATATGGTAACCATCCATTGACAGGCTCAAAGTAGCATAATAAACTCAGTAGCTTGTAAATAATTAAGGCCATTGGTCAAATAAACTCCATAAAGTTTAGGTGCCCAAAAGAAAATTCTCTTAAATTTTCATTCAACTAGTGTGCCATTTTCTTACGACACATAAATCCATCTGAGTCTCAAGGATGCTGTAAATCAGAGGACGACAGCCAGTAAAAGAGGAACCTGCATTTATTGAGATAACGGTAACGTATAGAGTGAAGTGTCGTTAGACATTCCTACTTCTATTGGAAAAGTAGAGTACCTTCTTATGTTTTTATTGAAGTACTTGTACGAAGATATGGCATGGACCCTTTGATTGGGAGTAGGCAGAAATAAGTGGGTTATCTTTTGTTTCACTTCCTTTTCTAAAGGACTTTGGGAGATGTTCTTTTCAACGAGATTTTTATTCGCTTTTACAAAAGCCACTTTTAGCGAATAATTTGAGATCAAAGAATATAATAATGCGGACAAAATCTTCATATTACTGGTTTATTAAGGCTCTTGTCTCTTGCTAGAACAATCTACTGAATAAGAATCTTAATTTAATGAATACGCAGACAGACAATGCACAGCCTAAGCCACTGAGTCAAGAAGCATGTCATTTTGTGCTATAGTTCCGTATGTACTTACAGACTCCAGCAAGCTACTACAACCTGTCAAATTTCTTTAATAGATTTTCAACTTTATCGCAAAATTATAAGGTTCAAAGTAGATTGGGAAAATTTGATAGTTTCGGGTAACTTGATGTGCTGGCGCCTGTACCAAAAACGAGCATTAAGGAAGGAATTTTGAAAATTCACCCCCTGAAGAGGCTGAATAGGGGATGATAGTTCGTATGGAAGTTCGTTATTTTTGCCGACGAGGAATCCCATCAGGCACATGCCTTGTGTTATAATATTTTGCAAGTTTTACTTGCACTTTAAGTAAAATTGAGATAGTAATTCATCATCTGCCTAGCCTTTTCCCAACTATGTTGGTCGGCTTCCAGTCTAACCAGATGCAGATGATTACCAGTATTTTACATGGAGCGACTATCTATCAGACCTCCACAACCCAGTTACTGGGTAATACGATACCCCTTGATAAGACTGGTTGTCAGATTTTCGGGCTTCTGACGACCCGTAACGACTGTCAAAGTGTAGCGACCAAAACCGCTACGACATCCGCTGCCGCTAATGAGCGGTGACACCTCGGCAAGAAATCACGTCGGGGTCACCAGTATAGAGGTATGAGGAACAGGGTGTAAAGTTCACTCATACTCTATAGAAAAGGGAGGATCCTCCGACCAGACGGGTGTTGTGTCTGGCGGGCAACTGCCCGTCTGTTCGGAGGATCCTCCCTTTTCTATAGAGTAGAGTGAACTTTACACCCTGTTCCTCATACCTCTATACTGGTGACCCCGACGTGATTTCTTGCCGAGGTGTCACCGCTCATTAGCGGCAGCGGATGTCGTAGCGGTTTTGGTCGCTACAGTGCTTTCGGAGGCACGGAGGGATCTTGGTATGTAAAGATGGTCACCCATCCACGGACCAACCGCGGCAAGCGTAGCTTAACCTGATCGATCGATCCATGCGGCTGATATTACTTAGCCACAAGCCCCTCAAATTGAGATAGTAATTACGGAAGCTTAATTTTCCCCAACGTGAAAGGGTAAGAACCGTGCTATTTTATTGTTTATGATCGTAATTATTACACCGTGTAATTAGGGATTATTTAAACGGTACGATACGATGCGACAGGCACGTAAGTTGAAAAGAGTATAATTATTAAAAACTGGTCAAAAGCGAGTTGGACTCGCGCACCGAGGGTTTCGTACAAATTTGTAGGTATGTAAATAGTTTATCGCGGTTTTTTTTTTTCAATGTAACTATTTTACGGTTTTCGGATTTTTTCCTTTACTTGTGCTACATGATCTTGCTTTTTGCCGAATTTCATGATTCTAGGTCAACGGGAAGTACCCTATACATTTTGTTTACCTTGAGAGTATCGAAATATACGTTTTTTGTGGCATAAATGGCCGTATCTTGTTTCTACGTTAACTTAGAAGTTTGATTTTTTCACAGCTTCAAAGGACCGCAGACCTGAGCTGTTATGGTTTTAATTTTAACTCGATGCCTCCACGAGTTACCGAGACAAAGTGTCTTGACAGACAGACAGACGGACAACAAAGTGATCATATAAGGGTTCCGTTTTTTCCTTTTGAGGTACGGAACCCTAAAAATAAGCAACATTATTACTCAGGAATATGTGTCTTCTTAAGATGGTACCTATCAAAAAATGGAAGAAAGTTTAATCTAAGCTGTCCAATAAAATAATAACAAAATCAAAACTGTACCTTGGATATTTTTGAAAAAAAGTAATCGCTACGAGTTTGATGCCTAAAATATAGTTTTTAAGTTTGTCTGTTTGTCTGGATGTATGATTGCATGTATGTTCCGGATTGGCGCAAAAAACGGCTGAACAGATTTGGGTGTGGCACACTTATAGTTTATAACCTGGATTACATATTATTCTGGGTACTTTTAATTCCGATAACGATTCTGGTATATTTTCTGACATAAACACAGGCGACGCCGCGGGAAAAGCTAGTTCATTACAATTTTTGAATTACGTAGTAGGTATGTACCTAAACGGAACTCGGAAAATTCTTTTGAGTTTGGACACTCAGGGGACCTGTTTGAAATATTACTTCTGTATGTTGTAAATATGTATTATCTGTAACAAAGTCATCACTTAAAAAAAAAACTTTAGTAGTAAATCCTAGTACAGACGCCAGTACATCTGTCAATTTTTTTTAATAGATTTTCAACTTTATTGCTAAAACATAAGGTTCAAAGTTGATTGGGAAAATTTGACAGTTTCGGGTAGCTTGATGTGCTGGCGTCTGTACAATAAATTACTTTTAAAGTAAGTAGGCATTGCGTATACTCATAGGTACACCTATTAGATCCACCCACGTAGTTAAAATGAGTAAATAACTTTCACAACAGTTTCATTTACTTTCTATTTTAAATAAAGTAATTGAGAACTTGTTCGTAACATTTCCAATTTGTTAATTAATATTTGCTATTTGAGACTTAAGTTTTGTAAATAAAGTGGTAATCCAAATTCGCTGTGGCTACTAATAATCTTGAATCGAGGCTTTCTACAGTTCATAAAATCATATAATAATTTGTTGTTGAGTGTAGAAACTTTGATTTCAGATTTTATTCTCCCTCACTTTTAATTTATATTTACTGAAATGAAATTGCCTTAGGCATCTTCTGGGCACGCTCGTTCCACCATAGACCTCATCCATTGCTTTCCATCGGGCGTGATCGAAGTCAAGAGCGGGCACATTCAGCAATAAAAAAAATAAGTTCTTAAACTAATGCAAGTATACCTAAGAAATTTTGAGTCGGCGCCAAACAATCAATGAACAAAGATCACTAAATTACCTTTAATTTAAAGAAATAACCAAATCAAATTAATAATGCAACGTGAAATCTCCAGCGATAAATATTAACATTCCAAACAAAAAATGCGCTCTCCGCACGACCACTCGCAACGATATTCAGTTGCTTGTTTGGCGCCGACTCAAAATTAGTTAGGTATACTTGCATTAGTTTAAGAACTTATTTATTAAGGTAAAATAAAAAAGGTTTTTATTTTTTGCTTTTCAGTTTTTTCGGAGGTTTAATTTTTTTGTTAAAAAGTTTTATAGTTACCTATAAGCACAAAAAAGTTATGTTAGAAAACTTTTTACTTAGTTTTTTTTCTCTACTGAAAAGTAGTGTTTTGGTGGATACGCCCTTTGAGCCTAAAGGTATCGGTATGTCAGTAATCGTCTAGCTCAACTCAAAACTTGAGGTAGTAATACAGTACACGTATATAGGTACTTATCAGAAAAGTGTGATAATTTATGTAAGAGTGTGGCCATCAAACTGAGCAACGTTCTTCATGGGAAAAATAATAGGTGTTGAAGTTTTGTATGGGAAAGATGATAGGTTTTTTCGCGATTACTACTTTATCTATACGGGAAAGTTGTTCAAACTATGGTTATTGTCTGTGCTATGGTCTATACTCGGATATCTATGGTCTATACGGTGTGGTAAACCCCTTAAATTTTATATAATTCTGATATGCTGTATAGAGTAAGTACTAGAGTAAGACTAGACTACCGAATAAAATTTTAATTCGTATTCCATTGTAGAAAATCTCATTCAAGTCTACGTTTTGAGGTATCGCTAAAGTCAAAACAAAAATCGTAACATTTAAATGTCCCCACCCCGCGCGAATTATTTTAAATACGGAGCCGCATCTCCCCTTCCGTTCGCTCCAATTCCGTTACGTTCCCGGATCCTTTCCGTGACCTGTACAAGTGTACACGCACCGGTATTCTCAATCACTTAGTTACACGTGTATCGTTTGCAGGGTAGTCTGTTGTTATCTTAATAGCAATACTTGCGTCAAGGCAGAGGGTCAAATTATCATACAAAATGGTTATCGTTTTTTGTTTGTAGAATATAATGGTGGGTACCTACATAAAATTATGTCAAATGAAACATACGTTGAGACGAAAACACCGTCCAATTATACACCCTTACTTTTCGATCGTTTTAATCCTTAAAAGGGGTCATTGTACTCATCATTATGAACAACTTTTACTATGGGAACAACCCTGAAATCGTGAAAAAAAAAATCAGTTGATCCATAAGTCAAAGGTCGAAGTCAAAGTCGAAGTCAAAGTCAAAGTCAAAGTCAAAGTCAAAGTCAAAGTCAAAGTCGAAGTCGAAGTAGAAGTCGAAGTCGAGGTCGAAGTAGAAGTAGAAGACGAAGTCGAAGTAGAAGTAGAAGTCGAAGTCGAAGTAGAAGTAGAAGTCGAAGTCGAAGTCGAAGTCGAAGTGGAAGTCGAAGTGGAATTCGAAGTGGAAGTCGAAGTGGAAGTCGAAGTCGAAGTGGAAGTCGAAGTCGAAGTGAAAGTCGAAGTCGAAGTGGAAGTCGAAGTCGAAGTGGAAGTCGAAGTCGAAGTGGAAGTCGAAGTCGAAGTGGACGTGGACGTGGACGTGGACACACTGCTGTGTATTCGTAACATTCGTTCATTTAAAATATGGAAATTGAACAAAGTGCATCTATTAATGAAAAAAGGGACGCAGAAATAGTGAAAAAAAAATAGTTATATTAATTCAATTAATAATTGATTTATTTCAACGTTAATATTCAAGTTTTCACTTCTGCCGGCACTCGCGGAGTGCAACCCGTCTTTTTTTTTTTTACGATATCAGGGTTGGTCCCATAGTAAAAGTTGTTCATAATGATGAGTACAATGACCCCTTTTAAGGATTAAAACGATCAAAATATAACGGTGTATGTAACTAGCTGCACCGCGCGGTTTCACCTGCATAAGTTTCGAGTCTCTAATAATATACATATAGGGTGAAATTGAATTCATGGGCATCCTTTTAAGGGGTCATTGTACTCATCGTTATGAACAACTTTTACTATGGGACTAAGCCTAAGATCGCGAAAAAAATCAGCTGCTCCTTGCATTTATGTTCACATAACTAGTCAAAATGTATGGAAAGCTGATTTTTTTCGCGATTTCAGTCTTAAAAGGATGCCCATGAATTCAATTTCACCTTGTATAATTCAATCATGATTCGAAAGACACGTGGCGCCATCTATTATCATCATAACGTTACTTTTGTTTTCCTTGGGGACAGCACTTTTTTCGGGATGAAAGGTACCCATGCCCGATTATGTATGACAACGTAGGTATATGCAAAATTTCAGGATGTTCGGTTCAGTGGTTTATGCGTGAAAGGTAACAAACAAACTTACTTTCGCATTTATAATATTAAAATTTATATTATATACAGAGTGAAATTAAATACATGGGCATCCTTTTAAGGGGTCATTGTACTCATCATTATGAAGAACTTTTATTGTGGGACTAAACTTAAAATCGCGAAAAAAAATCAGCTGTCCACATAACTCGTCAAAATGTAGGAAAGAGCTGATTTTTTTTTGCGATTTCAGGTTTGGTTCCATAGTAAAAGTTGTTCATAATGATGATTACAAATGCCCATGAATTCAATTTCACCCTGTAGTTAGGAATAGGAATAGTTAGGATACGATGGACGGAATGTGTGAATGATGATATGGTTAGAAAAGGGGTGACTACCGAGATGACGTCTAATAGAGAAGTATGGAAGAAAAAGACATGTTGCGCCGAGCCAAAATAAATTGGGATGAGGGCAGGAGAATGATGATGATGAGTTGGGAATAGTTAGGATGAAACATAAAGCGTAACACAACAATGAGAAGAATCTATTCTTGCGTATGTTACATTATGTTTAACTTTATGTGTACCCACCATAATGACTTAAAAACGAACCATGTACAGACGCTAGCACATCAGGCTACCCGAAACCGTCAAATTTTCCCAATCAACTTTGAACCTTATGCTTTACAGATTGTAGTAGCTTGACGTGCTGGCATCTGTACAATTAGAATACATTGATAGGTTTATTCGTTCTCACATAATAATTTCACCATGAATGATGTCACCAATATTTTGTAACAATTTTATTATAATTATAAGAGTGTCAATGAAGTTTCGTGCCTGTTCTTCTCCATAAGTACCTACTACGCTTCGGAATGGGCAACTAGCTTCATCTTTCTGACTGACCGATCCTTGACAATTCAAAATTGCCTGTAATTGGTTTATTTGAAATAAATGCTTTGAGTTTGAGTTTATTATTTGTAGAGCGAGGTAACATGCTGCGCGGCCCTCAATGGATTAAGATAAGCACAAAGTGATAACGTTTATTCCAAGTTCCATCAGCCTCACAAATCAGAGCACCGATTTGAAGTTTGTACATTTGTGATCAAGCTTAACTTAATGTGTTCGTGTAAATGTGGATGTATTACAGATATGCCTCCGCCTAACAGTTCGAGGGAAACAAGCGTTATGTTATGTGAAGTTTACTGTAGAACATTATTTTTAAGGAACTTTTCCACAGCTTAAAAATATCGTATAAATTCACGCAGGTTAAACCTCTAACAGGACGATGACACAGCTTGTTCGGGTCAGTCCGGTTGTGGGCTGCGCTTGGATGACTAGATTGATTGATGGAAGGTATGGTCAGCGGTTCACTGGCTGTCGGTTTGTGGGACATGCAGTTTAGAAGATCTGAAATCGGTGTCAGTTTATGGAATATGAAACTGATTCTGTATTTTCCCAGGTTTGAATACTCTAGATGGTTTTTCTGGTGCTTCCGAAAACAACGTACAGATGTATCTTGTGTATCTGGCAAAGAAAAGGGACTATTCAATAGTGAAAAGACAATAATTTTATTTTTCTGTAAGTTAGGTATTCTATTTTTTTATTTCATTTATACATTAAAATGCTTAAATAACACAACTTACTATTTACACGAGATACTAAATTAAAGTACTAACTTTGCCTACAAATAAATACAAAATAATTTCAATTTGGATGGAAAGTATCGAATTTCTGAAAATTAAATGGTTATACCTACTGCAATCACTAATCTATCTGACAAACAAAATGTTCAATTGATTGCATTATTTAAGCATTATTTTACTATTATGATTATGAAGATTAGTAAATTCATCGTAATTATCGAAACTAATTAGTAACGCTGTAAAACTATTAAAATTAATTTCCTCTAATTTATGTATTAATCCATTACTATTTTATCTAATTTGAATACTATTGTATTCAAATTAGATTAAAATAGTAGCGGATTAATTAATACATTAATTATGACGGGTGTAAAAAGACGCATACCTAACGAAGCCGAGAGCTACTTAAACTCCCCGGCATTGTATTTTTTTTTGTACTGGACCATTCTTGGGAACCTTCTGATTACGGAGATATTGAATGTCAAAACTCCAACTTACTGACGTTTTTTTTACGAAAACAAGTTTGTAATGTTATAACACAACTTTAAATGCCCCGTATACCGTTGCTTGCAACCATAAAAGCATAATATATTTTGCCGTAAACAGCGGTTTTCCACACCAAAGAAATGAAAAGAAAAATGAAAGAAATTAATGTACTCGTAAGTCGTTTCCCAGCAATTATTTTTGCACAATTTACTTAGTTCGATATAAAGTATGCGCAGTTGATGGTTATGTGATAGGTTTGTTTTACGATATCGATATCGATAATGTTAACGTTAGAATATATTATTCGTTATTATTGACATTTTATAATACAGCGTTATTATAAAATGTCAATAATAACGAATAATATATTCTAACGTTAACATTATCGATAATTTATCATAACATTGAATTAACAAACAGTTCAGCACTAACCAAAATGTATATTTTTGTTACATTTTAAGTAGCCTAGTTACCCACGAATTGAAACACAAATACGATTTCATATGAATTATTTCGTTGTTTGCTTTGGTACTACATTGTTCTATTGTGTTAATTGTAAAGACCAATTAGCTATTTATTTGTAGTATTTGCTATCAATTTCCGATTCGTAGATATTAGTACTGTGATATTTTCATATCGAGATTTACCTATTTGCGCAGTGTGGTTGGTTGAGTCGCTCAGGTGCCGTTTAGTCAAGTGCTGTTGAAATCAGGGCTGAGTGGAATACCTCTATTCTTTTGGCTTAGCCAAATCATAAGTAAACTCTTTTGTTCTTATAGGAGAACCTTAAGTAAGTGAACATCAAACATTCTACAAGAGTACCTATCACGAGAATTTACCCCTGTGCTTTTTGGGTGGCTATAACATTATCTTTTGTATTTTTTTTTTGTCTTATTAGAGATAGCGGTTTTTATTGGCCACGCTGTAGATCATACCTCAGGACTAGGGACTTGTCCCGTAGCATAAAGGCAGCTTGTGCACTTACAGTACTTTTTATTTTATTTGTAGTTAAAACCGCTAAACTGGTTTTAACTAGACCTAGACTGGTCGGAATTGAAGGACACTTAAAACATCAAAATCAAAATCAAAAGTCATTTATTCAAACTAGGCTGAGAATCAGCACTTTTCGAACGTCAAACATCAATCAACAGGCAACATTCAATTGCATAATCGTTCCCACAGCTGGGACACATGCCTCTTCTCTATGAGAGAGAGTGGGTCGTAACCTACCACGCAGGCCCAGTGTGGGTTGGTGGATGTCACATGTCTTTGAATTTTTGGTTTTAGGATATTGCTGGCTTACGATGTTTCACCGTTTTGAGAGTAGTGGTAATGAATGTGGAATGAAGGCAGGCTAATGATCACGATGAATCTCATTCTATACTTCATAATCAGCTTATAACATTCATACTGCTAGGAAACAGGCCTCCTCTCTGTGAGAGAGAATGGGCCGTAATCCACCACACAGGCCAAGTGCGGGTTAGTGGATGTCACATGTCTTCGAATGTTTGGTTCTAGGACACGCCGGTTTCTTCACGATGCTTTCCTTCGCCATTTTGAGAACAGTGGTGCAATAAACACAAAGTAAAGCGATCGACTGGGTTCGAACCCACGACTTACAATATAACTCGTACGTCGGCGCCGGGGCTGTTCTATACTTGACTATGTCAAATACAGCTTGGTGACCTAGAAACTGCTACTTAAGTTCAGTTTCTAAAGCAATAATAAAGCCATCAAACAATTATATTATTGTGCATACTAATATACAAGAGTCCTTGCTAGTTTCAAACTTGTTTTATTGGTTCGTATTATGTACATAGTAAAACAAGTTTGTTTGAATTATTAGTAGTTTAGTAGGTTATTGTGAACGGAGGTGTTACGTGTTTGTTCAGTAAATGTATGGAACAAAGTTTGGTAAACTTAGACGTAGCAGGCGAAAACTTTCCATTTTCTTTATTATATTTCTTTTCCTACTTCATGAAATGCATGAAATACTTTGACAAGAAAATCAATTTCTGGATGAATACAGCGGAAGACAGAACTAAGATCAAGATTGCTGCTGGTGAGTTTTACAAAAAACCAGAAACGGATAGTAGCGAATCTTCCGACGACGACATAAAGAACCGAGAAAGCAGTAGAACCCCGCCAAAAGACTCAACGATGATGCTCGACCTTAACCAACCTGGCGGCAAGGTCGTTAAAAGATGCCCATCCACCGATATATTATGTAATTACCCATCTCGCCACTAGTCCAATGCTTACTCTAGGATACATATCTGGTAGGCTCTTACATCCTCGGGCACGTCTTCCCTACCATTACCGCGCCCCCCGGTCTATTCCTTGATATGCAATGGTCGCTGTAGTACCATGAACATGAGGCTACAGGAGCTAGTACGAATCTAGGGGTTCATTCGATTAATCGAGGCTGGTTTAACCCATGCTGGGAACGATGCAATTCATTCATTCATATATTTCTTTTCCTACTTCTAGCAAAATAAAGAGTTTTTAGACCATCTATCTCGGGTAAAATAATAAAGTTGAACACGTTGTTTGTTTGAACGTATTAATCTCTGGAACCACCAGTCGTATTTGAAAAAAATCGTTTTGCATTTGATAGCCCAATCAAATCAAATCAAAAGTCATTTATTCAAACTAGGCTGAGAATCAGCACTTTTCGAACGTCAAAATTACAACAAAGTAATTAACATTACAGGACACAGAACCTTAAATTAAATTATTTGCCATAGGTTAACTAGCCACGCCAATATACCAACAAATACAATAAACACTATACGTACTCAAGCAAAAAAAAAAAATTAAAAATATAACCAAAAAAAAAAACTTACTGACCAAATAAAAGCCTCCAGGTATAAAGGGCGTGACAGCTTACATATATATGCAATGCTGGGTTCTGTTTACATAGCTGTCACTTGAAGTCACAAATGATAAACTAGGACCATCGAAGTAAAATAAATAAACAAGTTATTACTACTAATAACAACAATAAAACCATGGTCAGCAAGACGACCAGTCACCACAAGCAGCACCCGTTCACGAGCATAACGCAAAGATCAGCCATTACCCCCCTCGCCATATTTGAGGGAAGGAGGCAACCCGACCCCCGACGCTACCGCAAGCAATGACATCTAATTTTTAAACATTACGCCTGGACCCTTGGGAGCTGAGTAGAAACAGAAAAAAATGCTAAGCGGAATCGAAGTAATAGCGCGGGCAGGCGATGCGATGCGACGGGGTGGGTCCGAGAAACAATAAATTTCACACGGACGAAGTCGCGGGCAGAAACTACTTTATAATATGTACAGACGCAAGCACATCAAGCTACTAAAATCTGTCAAATTTCTTTAATAGATTTTCAACTTTATCGCTAAAGGATAAGGTCCAAAGTTAAATGGGAAAATTTTACAGTTACGGGTAGCTTGATGTGCTGGCGTCTGTACGTTGTATGTTATAGACTAAACTTTGTATTTCATGTGAAATGTTTGATTTATTCCCCTGAACCCCCCTCCAAACCTCCCCCCCCCCTCCACCCCCGAACCCCATGCTAGTTATTCTTCTGTTTTAATCTCTGTCTTATCCACTTTATCTAGGTCTGATCCCCATACTTTTGACAGAGATGCAGTCAAGAGGAAATAAATGCTTCATGTTATACCAAATATCCATTTCGTTAAGTAAAAACAAACTCCTAATTTAAAGCTGAAATCTAAAAGGACTAGACTAATATCAATATACTAATAATGTCTGCGGTGGGTGCAGCAAGTCTTCGGCGAAAAGTTATGGCCGCGTGACTTGTTCCTATAAAACCTATTTAATTCTAAGGCAAGGTATACCGGGTGAATCAAGGAGGGAAATAAACATGGATAGAAACGGGAATAAGGAGTGCATGTGGAAGTAAAGATGTCTTCGTGCAAAAAGAACGAGTGTAGTAAAAAAGCGTCCAAATGCGAATCGGAGTCGCACACGAAGGGTTGCATACCACAAGGCAAAAAAGGCCGAAATAAACACCTTTCTTGTATGAAGATCCGGGTCAATCCGCGGAAATCCACTAACGGCGAATATATGCTAATAATAAGTTAAATATCATAGCTGCATTCTTTTTTTACTTTATATGACATTTCTTACATGTCGTATGGCGCCGCTATCTAAAAAAGTATAACACCTTTATTTAATTTATTATTGCAATCAACACGCACCAAATGTCATCACCATTTGCAAATAAAAGTCGGCCTAATTGAGCGGAATGGCCCATCCCTTAAACTTTTAACTTTATTTTATTTTTATTCTTAATTTGTTGTTATAGCAGCAATAGAAATACACACTCTGTGAAAATTTGAACTGTCTACCTATTATTGTTCATGATATATACGAGTAGCCCGCTGATAGACGGACACTGCGGAGGCTTAGTCATACAGTCCCGTTGGCAGCCTTTGAGTACGAAACCCTATAAATTACGTTAAAATTATTGAAAAAAATATAGAATACCAGCTGCGCCCCGCGGTTTCACCCGCATAAGTCTCGATCCCGTGGGAATATCGGGATAAAAACTATCCTATGTCCTTTCCCGGGACTCAAACTATATCTACCTATACCAAATTTCCTCTAAATCGGTTTAGTGGTTTAGGTGTGAAAAGGTAACATACAGACGGACAGACACAGTTACTTTCGAATTTATAATATTAAGTATGGATTAAAGACGAGTCATTTTGACAGCGGTACCCCAATTGCGTAATACACTTTCTTTCACAAACCTAAGGATTTTAACCTTTTATCCGCTTACGCCGGATTAATCCGGCAAATATTTTCGTGTCCATTTCGCCAGGGTCGTATACCTATATACGATTAAATATCACAGCTCGTTTAATCTGCTTTTTTATTTAATTACGCTGTATTCTATCAGCTAAGTATTTATTTTAGGTTTCTGTTTTCGGGCGCTGGGGGCACGACAAATAATATGAAGTCGAGCGATTAAAAGGTTAAAAGAAATTCCTAATCCATTACTTGTTTTAAAAATTCGTCTGTTTGACAACGTAAATAACGCAATGAATGTTGTCGAACTGTCAAAAATGCATTGCAATAACGCATTCTCTAGCAGACTAATATTACATTCCAATTGCTAGCGTGTTGCGCAGTTGCCCCACGGGTTAGGTATTTCATTTACAAATAATCTGGCGATTGAAAAAAAAAAAACAACTGGTTTTAAAATGATTGAATATGTCGTTCAATCATTTTATGTGTATGTATTTTATAAAATTGGATGACGTAAATATTAATGAATGCAGCAACACATTCGTTTATTTGTCATACCTGTGTTTGCATGTACAGATTTTTTTTAAATGTTTGTGCTTAAAGGATCGATCCCCTTGTTCTTCTTCGTGCCGGTGGCACGACTGTTTTTCAGATCATGTTGGCACAAGACTTACATTTATAATGTGGTGGTGGATTTATATGGTGTAGATAATAAAGAGTATTCTATTCTATTTTTCGCCCATTTCACGGCGTCGTCGGTGGTAGAGCAGAGGTCATTTTGATTGCATGTCCCTTATCCCCTTGTTAAGAACAGGCTAAGCGTCAAAAAAACCATCAAATCTTTTTATTTTATCGTGTTTAGATATGGATACTTATCGCATCAAGGGAATTTAGCTAGCCAATTAAAAATAACCCTATATATTCATAAACGTGCGTCCACCGTACAAGGTATGTGCTTCGAATGGTAAGCCAAGCATGTGACGCGTGCCCAGGCAGGCATCCACATACAAAAATACATTTGTGGTGCCTCGCACTGTCCTAACGCACCTTCAGATAATCAGGCTATACCTAAACCATTGCTTGTAATATTTCATATCCGTTTCTCAATTTTGGGCATCTCAAGGTCCACAATAAGATAATCACCATGGAGCCGTAGATCACATTATGCTGTCATTAAAATTGAACAGACCACTCCGTGCCTCGGAAAGCACGTTAAGCTGTTGGTCCTGGCTATCATTTGTGGATCTTTGACAGTCGTTATGGGTCGTCAGAAGCCCGAAAGTCTCAAAACTTGTCTTACCAATGGTATCGTATTACTCAGTGACTGGAATTTGAAGGTCAGATAGGTAAAACACTTCATGTAAATGATGGTATTCAGCTGCATCCAGGTAGACTGGAAGCTGATCCCAATCAGGGCTTGAAACCGGTACCAAAAGTACAAGTTCTGTACCGGTACTTAGCAGTTCTTCCCATTTCGATACGTGGGTATCCGTTCCAGACGGATACTGATACTCCAACTAACAAGTACTGGTACCAAGTTCAGGTACCCGGCGCGTAACACAAATCTCGTATTTGTAAGAGGAGCCTCGTACTGTTGGCAACCTTGAAGATATTTTTCTAATGCCTATTAACTATCCTTTTTATTTACTACCTATGTTTTCGTACTGTAACTTACGGAAATATTTGTTTGGTACCCGTTTAGAACCGATACTGATTAGAAATACCAATAGTACAAGTACTATGTCTGGTACCGGTACCAATAATAGAGGTACCGGTTCCCAAAAATACCGGCATTTCAAGCCCCAACCACCACATAGTTGAGAAAAGGCTTGGCAGAGGATATCTAGAGAAAGGTTGACGACCTTTTTATATACTAAATACACGGCTTCGTATACAGAATAAGATTATACTACATTTTGAGATAAGTAATTTTGTTTAGGGATGTTTTTATTCTAATTTTATTTCATGTTCTTGTCTACCATAGACATAATGAGGTCTAGGTATAAAGCGCCGGAAGAAAAGCGAAGTTATTATATTTTGTAAAGAGGGTAATTTCCTTTATCATAGAATTTATCTTTGGTCTAAATAAAGCACACATTCTTGTTTGTGGCCAGCTTGTTAAAAAGTTTATTACGAAAATTAATGGTTTTCTTTGTGGCTAAGGTCCTGTAATTTTATTTAGTGGTGTGTTTGCTGTTATTGTAACATAAAGGATATTTTTTTTATTTTCAAACAAGATAATATTAAGATGACAGACTTTAAATAATTGTAATACCTTCACGTGACCAGAAGGCCAATTTTCGTAATTAAAAACGTTCAAAATCTAGTCGCAATCAGCGACAATCAATGTCAAAAACTTGTCGAAAATGTAGGGAAATTAATTTTTGACACATTGAGACTGAGATCAGACTGTGAACGTTCTTAAAATTACGAGAATTGCCCCTCTGATGGCTGGCCTATTTTTTGCCAAAGAATCAGCATCGCCATATAACTTGCTACGTTGTTGCCAGTCATCTTGGGCAGTTTTCCCGCTGACAGCGATGCTGACGAATTTTTGGATGCCTTATGATTCTTTACCCTTGTTTTTCTAAAAAGTATGGGGGAGCGGTTTGCCCAGTAGTGGGACAGTAGGTATAGGCAAAACAAAAAATAACCTGACTCAATATACGAATGTGTAATGTTAATTTTGCATAATCAGCCTAAAATAATGTTGCCACTGCTGGGGCATAGTCCTGTTCTCTTCGAGAGAGAGTAGGATGTTATGTTCTGTAATCCACCACGCGGGCCCATTGCGGGTTGGCAGATGTCAGATATCTGCGAATTTTTGGATCTAGGATATTGCATATTGCAGAATTAACATATTATGTTAATTCTGCAGTCAGCGAGAAAACAGAACAGTTAGGTATATAAATAAGTGAGTCCATAGCCCAAACGACCGAGAGCCATCAATCGTTTCTAGACCATTTATATGTGTGTGTATTTATGTATGGCATGTGTGTGTGCATTTTCTTTTTTTCTTTCATAAGAAGAACCACCATCCAGATCTGTCTACTAGTAGAAGATTCTACACAAAAAAAAAAAAACATCACTCTCTTTTACATCTGGAACAAAGTTCTCAGCCGCGGTCGATATCAGCTGACGCTGTAACTAGTTCCGCGCATTCACAACAGGTGGCGCTTTGCGCGTGTTTTAAAAAATTATACACAGCAGAGCAAGCTAAATGACTAGATGGTCATTAAGCTTGCTCTGCTGTATATAATTTTTCTAATGTATGAGTTATTTGTAACGAATGAACTATACAGGATGACAGGGACTTATTGCCGTGGATTCAGTACATTAATCTGAGCTCCCTTTTTTTTGTGGGTGGGAAGTCATCAAATGACTCCTCCCGCTCTGGGTGGAGCGGAAGGGAGTGTCAAACTCTTACTGACTAAAACCCACCCGTGTTCAGGAACCTTAGCCCTTTACGTTCTGGGGCAGTGGTAACCATGAAGCGGTATTCTCAGCCCACTTGGATAGATATTTCAGGTCGGTTATCAAAAATAAATCTGTTTCTTCATGGAAAGAAAGATGAAGAAAATACATTTATTTAGCACAGACTAAAATACACACAGTACACCAGAGACAATAACAGATAAAAACAAATAAAAAAGTGTAAAGTCCGATGTAAGAAATTAGCAGGAAAGTGTGCTTCACGGCTGCGCCAAAAATATAGAAAGGTAGGTCTGCGGTCAAAATTTATGGAACAGCAATTTTTTTTTAAATAACTGAACTATCTTTCAACGCGGAGGGCGTTGAAATTTTTCGTCATAATCATGCACTGAATCCATCTCTGCCACACTTAATATTACTTGCTTCTTTCTTTTATCTAATAATCTATTTAATACCACATTTTTTTTTAATACACAAAGCATAGATAGGTATAATATCAACATCAAAACTCGCAACAGCAAACTTTTGATACACCTATCAAAAACCGACCAGACAATTTTCTCCTCCAAGGCATGAAACCTCACAACATTATTTCCCCGTATTACCTCATCAAACTGAATGGCTACCTCCCAATGAGGATAATCAGAGCTCATACAAAAAAAAAAAAACAAAATAGCGTATCGAGTATCAATATTACCTACGTCATATCCGAATCCGATATAGCAGTTTTCAATTTAGGAAATCCGTGTAGATACATATGTGTACTTTTTGTTGTTGTGTGCTGCACGGATTATGAGGCTCTGTCCACTAGTGATGCCCGTTGACAGTACTTTAAAAATGAAAAAGGTTTGTAAGCTCTGAATCTCTGATTCGGTGCATCAGATATTCAGGGCTTGTCAACCTTTTTAAAATACTTACTACATAACGTTAAGCGCGCGTACGCGATAGGCAATAATTCGTGAACTACCCTCTAGGACACCGGCACGGTAGGTATAATTTTCGGTACAGTATTCTATCTTCATACAAACGGTCGGAACGCGAGTCATACCTACGCGCCTCGAGTTCAGTTTACATTCGGTTAACAAACAGTCCCTATGTTTATTGTTAATTAAAACGGTAACACCAATTGCATTAATTAACATAGAGATTTAAACAGGTATATAAATACAAAAATATTTCAATTACTAACATATAATAGAGGACACCCTAGCATACTTCTTCTCACAAAACATCAGGCATACATGCATAATTCTACTCCATTCATCGGCAAACAGATCACATTCAGGATTGGTGGGCAGGAGGGCGTTAAGCATCCATAAAGTACGACACACTGAGACTCAGCTCTGGCAACAGTTTTAGATGACGGCGACGCAAACAGATTTTTACAACAGATTTTGACGGCTTTGGCGATGCCCGATGTATTTGTCGGGAACAACGCCGACAGAAAAGATCATGGAGTTCGGGACTGTCGATGCGTCCTCTAAGAGTTTTGCAGGCTACTGTGAGCTATTGAAAGCCACGTCTGACCTCCAACGAGTTGAATCCATCGAGTTGAATCTTCTCGGAGGTAATTAGTAGGGTACATAAAAGGAAAGAAGTGAAACCTCTTTTTATATAGAAAACTCAGGAATGTTTTTTGTGCCTTTTCTAACGTTAACGTTTGAGTCGCTGTGTAGGGATGCCAGACACAGGCATTAGCCTCAAGTTTACTACGAACTAAAGTGGTGTACAGAAGCTTAACATTTGGGTTGTAAAATCGCGGGCATTTCTCAAAACAAAACCCAAGCACCTAAAAGATTCCTTGGCAAGAGAGTAGTCGTGATCTCTAAATGCCAGACCAGTGTCAAAGGTCACATCCAGGTCCTTTATTTTGGTGACATGAGTTATTACTTCACCACCCAATGTACCTATAGGTTTATTGGTGTGGTTGAAGTTTTCGACCGTACGTCATGACGTAACACTTCCTGGAATTAAAAAAGAGTTTATTTACCATGCTCCACTCATATATGGCATCAATGTCCCTTTGTAGGAGTATGCAATCAGTGACCGTATCAATACGTAGGAGTATGCAATCAGCGACCGTATCAATACGTAGAAGTGTGCAATCAGTGACCGTATCAGTCTCGAATACTCCGCAGTGACGAACGGACGCCGGAAGGTGTCATTGGTTTTGTAAGCAGTAATAAGCAGTAACCATGCGATTTGTGACAAATATTTATTGAAATAAGTACACGTGCTTACTTTTATGTCAAAGAGCAATATTATAGACTCCGCAATCCGACTGGTAGTTCCAGAGATTACCCCCTACAACCTCACAAACTTTACCTCTTTATAATATTAGTATAGAAGTATACCTAGAATCTAGGTCCTAGATGGTAAAAAAACTTTTTTGTGAAAATAACGATTTGCAGCAAATCTATATAACTTCTCTCCGAGATATAGATAGGTTCCCTGTTTTTAGTCCCAGCATGTCCAAGCCTTACTGATCACGGTCCGTGTATCGGCCATATGGATAGACTAGGGCTTACCGATATGAAACTGGACTGAATGAAATCGTTACATGTATTCGATACCCGTTTGGCAGGATTTTAAACGAAGTACGAACATGTTTCCAAAGAAATATTTATGAAGTATTTTAGTGTTTATTTTTTAAAGGTATCGCCAAATTCTGAGCGGTAATCCATTTTCACAATTTTCTTTAAAAAACCATAAACAAACGCTAGTGCCTTTTGAAAAGAATACTATGGATTACCGAATTAGCCGCGCTTTTGCAAAATGCTTAAAAATACTTTTTAATTATTTTAATACCTAGTTGTAGCAGTGGTGGCCCAGTGTGTGGATTTCCTAGGCCGCCCCTGACATTGATAAAGTAACAAATAGTGGTCGCACCGCAATAGTTACGGGACAAAATTAAAGAAAATGCCCAATATGGAGACGAATGGGGGCGATCCGTCTTAGACCTTAGTTCCAAGAAACTAATGAAATTGTGAAGTTGCGTTTGTGTCGGTCTGGTTCTTTTTATTGAATAAGAGGCATAGGATATTAGTTATAGTAGATATATTATTAAGTTGATATTTGGGTTTGGCGTACTTTTGTGAATAATTACTGGAATTGCCCCTCTGGGGCAATTTCAGTAATTATTATTTTGATTTAAAAGAGTGTCCATGGAGTTTCTTGCCCGTTCTTCTCCATAGGTACCTACGCTTTGGTACGGGCAACTAGCTTCATATTTCTGACTGACCGACCCCTTGAGAAAAACACTAAAAGGGGCATGCCGGACTCTTCCCGGCTAAAACCACCGCGGTGTTCCACCTCTACCTATGACCGGGGGTGCGGGATTCGCATAAGCGTTCACCGCTGTTTGCAAGTTACACTGTACTACAATTATACTTTCTTATTTATGCATGCTGGATTAAGCATAACATGGAAAGACCAAGCGAAAGTCGCATCAAAATCTGACAATAAGTTTCAAGTGACTTTAAGAAAGAATGAAAACTTTAAGAAAATATCTGATTCAATATCGATCTGGAAGAGAAACGTGAATATAAAAAAAAATACTTAGCAGAAAAATTCTGCTGTATTTTTGTTTTTATAAAACATGAATGAGTAATAGCTCCTTGTCATTGGCATGTACAGAAGTTTGGCTAACATTTTGTACAGAACTCGTTTTCATTCTTCACACTTATGAAACTTTGCTAGGTTTTTCATTAGTTCTTGCCGTGGGAACTGCGAGGCTAGATGGATTGCCCCCATTCGTCTCCACATCGGGCGTTTCTTTAATTTGCACTACACTGCAGTGACAAATGAAAAACGACAATGCAATTGTGCCAAAAAATTGTAGTAATTGTTTTGACACCCAGTTTTTTCTTGTTCAGCACATTTTTGACGAAAATTGTTGATCGAAAATAAGGAACGAAGAGTATAAAGAAAGGGTGAGTTTGTGTATGTATGTATAATCACGAGACTAATGAAAATCGGACGCTTCTTTAATAAAAAAGTACATTTGGTGCAAAAAATATCAGGACAGTTCAATAGCCTACAAATAGTCGCCAATTGGAAATCAAGCCCCGTCTCTAACGATGGAACACGGACACTCCAAAGCCATTTAGGTCATCAACACAAAAACATTTGCTTACGAGAACAGCTGACACGAATCCCCTTTATACCAACATTCTATTCAAAATATAAAAGTAGGCCGGTGGCATAGATTAGCGAAATAATAGAAGCGAAACTTTAGGTCCGAACTCAGTGTTAATGTCTATAGTTTTCGGCCGGTAGGACCAGGACCAGAGTCAGGAATTGTAATCATGCACGCTGCGATAACTTTGACAACAATAAATAGTGTGTGATGGTTCATATAAAATGTACTAAGGTGATCGACTACCGCGTTGGTCTCGTAGTCGCAAGCGCGACTACTGAGCGTGGGGTCCTGGGTTCGACTCTCAGGTCGGGCGTAGTGTTAAATATTGGGTTTTTCCATTAGTTTTTGAGTAACAGCCCGGGGTTTGGAAATCAGCGGGTTGTCCCCGTGCATCGAGATGCACGTTAAGCCGTTGGACCTGCGCCTGATCACTATCCGGGCGTGTCGGATTACTTGCCGTTCCATCGAACTATGTGAGTAAGGGAAGAGAGACTGCACCTGTGGCCATGTACATACTTATGCACTATAATTTCTCCCGCGCCGAAGGCTAGTCTCCGTTACTATTGGCCACCATGTCGGAAATACGGTCTGGAGGACTATTATTACTAAAGATATGCAAACGAATTTTTGCAATCTCATTGCACTGGAGTAGAAACCTCAGTGGAAACAGTTCAAATTCAAATTCGTTTGAATCTTTCTGAAACAATTACTTACTGCGTTGTGGTCCGCCACGGCTTCTAATGTGCTTTGGCGCATTTTTGCATTTTTAAAGAATATAATGAATACGCTTTATTATATACAGTTGCACACCATATAAATTACAGATATATTTATTAAAAAAAAATACAAATTGTGACACAAAGATACCGGCTGTCGCTGAAAACTACTGTCCCGCATATGGTCTTCAATTTAAAATGAGCGATGGCCGTTTTGCGTGGATGTGATGCATGTTTTCCCCCAACTTTGTTTTTTTTTTTTTTGTGTTCGTTTTCTTTCTCTGCGTCATAAATATTTGCGGTAAATACCGCAAATAAACGAATTTTTTTTCTTTCTGTCTTTTTCTTACATCGTGACGAAACGCTGTATGCGGAGACTTCACTTCACTTAGGCGTACGAGGGTTTTGATAGGATGATGGGAAGCATGATTTTAAGGCGCTACCTCGAAAATATAAAATCCTCGAAACCTAGTAAGCGAGCGAAAGTGATGCAATTACTTTTGAAATGCAAAAGCAGAGTGATGGCTATAGTGTGCGTGCGCTCGGAATAAAACGAGGTATGTGCCAAAACGAATTTACTCCTTTTTTATTAACAAAATAATTTAATTTAAAACTACTTTGAGTATAATTATGTTTTAAAGTAAGTGCTTAAGCGTCACGCCATGATGACAAAAAAAGTAAAAAATAGATATAACTTTGCAATTTTTTGTATCAATTAAAATTCATTTTATCGTGTATTCCTTTTACAAGATACTAGAACAGAGTCAAAAACCATATACTAAAATGTTAAATCCCTATTCCACATAATTAGCAAGTTACACGAAATAAAAAAATCTCATTTTTTTCAACATATTATTCACTGAAGGCAGCATCGTACGTGTCCAAATGAAAGTATAAGAGCCTCGCTTCTGTACAATTTTATTATTCTATACCGATGGCAATAAATAAGGGTGTATATCAAACCAGATCTCAGGAGCATCGTTAATCCTATGCCGTAATCACGTTTGCTCGTAAACCGCTTTACCAGACCACCGCAAACAAATTAAACGTTTTTACTGCTAATAAATGGAGACGATAAACATTATAACGAAAATAGAAAGCGTGTCAATACACAACATTGTGAAGGAAAATGTTTTCCCGTTAGCGAACTGTGCTACGTCACATTTGAATTATACCTGCAAATGGGTTCGGCGTAAACTGGCGGCAGAAGTTGCGAAATTCAATCCGAAGACTAAACCCAATTCATCATTCTCTTGCCCTTATCCCAATTTATTCGGGGTCGGCGCAACATGTGACCTTTTTCTTTCATACTTCTCTATTAGACGTCATCTCGGTAGTCACCCGCTTTCTAACCTAACCTAACCATATCATCATTCACACATTCCATCCATCGTGTCTTTGGTCTTCCCCATAGATAGGTATATGAAAGAAGGTCTTCCCTTACTCTTATAGCCACCCAACCCAGCCACTAGACCCAATTACCAAATAAAATTGTTTCTATACACGTCTCTGATAAGTACAAGTCGCACAACATGTGCCCAGTTCGGGGTAGGCTTCTAGTTAGTTTGTATAATATTCTAAGGAAAAACAAATCTAGGCTCACCATGGACATACTTTGGTTGCAAGCCCAAATATAACATTGGCTGAACAGTCACCAGCCTGCACCTCTTCTATCATCTTTTTAAAATAGGAACAATCTCGGAACCAGAATAGTCCAACCTCGTAATTGTTATATCAGTTTTGACAAGAATTCCCAGTAAATTGAAACTCCATTAGGGTAGAAATTATCTTACTGTAACAACATGTTTGCGGTCGAATGGAGTAAAATATGCGTATCTATATATTCTGTTCTGTTCTGTGACAGAAAGTATGCAATGTCCAATGATCCATGTTAGTTTTTTATTTAATTATATACCTACAACATAATTTTCAATATTACGTAGGTACCTATTTATGTTTCTACTAGCTTCGTGAAATTTCTTGTTCCCCCGACGATGCGATGCAACGAGGTTGTTCGTTGCATCTCATCGCCAGCCCACGCTGTTACTGTGTTCTTTCCGACTTTTTTAGTTTTTGCTCGTCTTCTTAGTGTCTTAGCGTGATGTTAAGTAGCCTATAATATCCTTCCTTAAGAATTGGGCTATCAACTGTAAGTTCCACAGATTAGAGCGTTCAAACCAACACTCTTCAGCTTTATTATTACTATCTATAGATGTTATAATTAATGGTGTTTTACCGTTTAATTAACTACCAATAAATAAATAATTGACAAATAATACTTGGTCATTTTATGATGACCACATCATCCTTAAATAAAATAAAAAAAAATATAAAGTTTTTATTGTTTCTCATACAATTGTTCTACAGCACAAAATTGAGGCAGCCCCGGTAAGTTATAAGGATACTTGTGATGGGGTTACCTCGCAACTTCCCATGGGTCTACTATCTACAATCCTTAGTATGGTAAACCAATTATGTGGCCGACTAAACATTAGTAGACTACAAAAGTCTGGCTGGTTAAACAAATGAGCATCTAAAATTACATTAATTATAATAATTGATCGCCGCGCTGAATTTCACTGTGCCTTCAAGTTACCATCAGTCGTTATCAAAATCAATTTATTCTTAATTAAACACAAATTAATCTCTATTTTGATGGTTTGTTTGAATGTTTACTTCAAGATAACATTATAAGGAGTAAAATTATTTCCCTTTAGTTAGTTTGTTCCTATCAGTTTAATTATTAACGGCGTAAAAGGCTTGCAATTTGCTAATTGACGGGCGGATGACGTCATTATGTTAATTTTACGCGAACATTCGCAGTCACTGTGATAACTGTAATTAAGGTAGGTATCACTGAATTTTATGTTTATTTAATTTTCACGATTCGGAGGAGATACATTTTTAATCTCATAATGGAATCGAAATGGAAAATGTCGTGAGGAAAGTTTTGAGTATGAATGTCGATGGCTATAAGAGTTGGGGAAGACCAAAGAAACGATGGATGGACTGTGTGAATGATGATATGGTTAGAAAGGGGGTGACTACCAAGGTGTCGACTAATATAGAAGTACGGATGTAAAAGACATGTGAAAATTGGGATAGGTAAAAGTAAGAGAATGATATCTAATGATGGAGTCGAAATGATTAATTCCCAAGGAAATGGAGAGGAATAGGAAGGGAAAGGGGGGGAGGGGGATTGTGGATCTATTTGGGTACCTACGTGTACATTTTATTGCAGGGATTTTAATGGTGTTTCGTTGGTTGATTTGTTTTTTCAAGGTCTTAATTACTACACATGTCGTTACAATAGTGTTTACAAAAATTTGTACACAAGGCGTGATTAATTTTTGTATAGGCTGTATTTCGCCTTTACAAACATTAAAATATATTTTTATTTTCTTATTTTGCGTTGTCATGAATTGATTTATAATGATCACTTAAGTACTAAGTATGTGCAAGTCCTAGTCTCTGTGTCTTAGTATATGGACCTACATAATGTTTAATGTCTAAGTTACAAAATGTATGCTTTATATTTAATACTAGCAGCGCCCCGCGGTTACACCCGCATAAATTTCGAACCCGCGGGAATATCTGGATAAAAGGTATTGGTTATAAACTACATGGGTGCCAAATTTCATCCAAATCTGTTCAGTAGTTTTTGCATGAAAGAGTAACAAACATCAAAGTCAAAGCATTTATTTCAAATAGGCACATAAAAGGCACTTTTGAACGTCAAAAATTATCTTAAAATAGAATTGATTCTAGTCGCCCATTCCAAAAGGTAGTTTTCGTATGGAGAAGAATGGGCAAGAAACTCCACCGTTACTCTTTTAAAATGTTTTAGGTACAATATTTTGCATGGGTACATTAATTATATAATAACATGTGAGGACGATGCACCTAAAATAAAATTACTATACCACAATAGGTAAAAGAATTAAAAACGAAACCATGCATATAAATTAATTATCATCCACCTATCCATTCACCCCGCCTCCCAAACTTTCGCATTTATAATATTATTTTATACTAGCTGACCGCCGCACTTCGTACCGCGTCAGAATTAGGTATACAGGGTGTTTGATGCATCGTTTGCCAAATGGAATTGGCCGAAAGGAGAGGTCATTTGCTATCTCTTAAGACCCAATAACTCATTCCTTGTTACACCGGCTTTTTATTATGAGTTTTTAATATTTAGAAAAATACCAGAACTCTGCATTTAAGATTAAATTTAAAAAAAAATTATTAGTATAGCCTTCAAATTTCATTTTATGTTTTATGCTAACACTTGTATGGCTCTATGAGATGCAAAATTACTTGCTAATAACATCTAGTTCCTTTTTAAATTGCTATAAAAAAAAAAAACTAAAAGCGAACGGGATCTTCGAATTTGTTTAAAAAGTTGACTAGTTTGTCTCCTTTCCAACGGTGTGCAGTATACCGAGCAGAAATACCTAACCTAAATAACTTCATAAAACTGATAACATTTTCATCTTGCTTCTCCAATACTATCCTCAAAATATATC
This sequence comes from Amphipoea oculea, assembly GCA_945859645.1. NCBI lineage: Eukaryota > Metazoa > Arthropoda > Insecta > Lepidoptera > Noctuidae > Amphipoea > Amphipoea oculea. The sequence goes on along the minus strand of OX243864.1, from coordinate 17,969,891 downwards.
AACAATACTATCGTATATTATATCTCTAATACTATCCCCATATACGGCGCTCAAACTTGCGGGGCAATTGCGTAACACATTATCAATCGGAATCGGTTTCATTTTGACATTTCAACAACATTCATTGCGTTATTTACGTTGTTGAGCAGACACTTTTTTCCTACTTATGAATCAATGTATTAGCAATTTGCTTCAAAATCATTCAGATTCCGATTGATAGTGTGTTACACAATTAGGGTGCGGGTCTTCAGTTTAGCGGAAGTTCAAGCTTGAGGTTTGCCAGAAAGCAATGGAGCGCAGCGTTCTTGGAGTCAGATTAACGGACCGTGTTAGGAATACAGTACTGCGCTCTAAAACACAAATTGCCGACGTTACCCAAAAAGCAGCCAAACAAGTTAAGTGGGAATGGGCCGGACACGTTTGCCCCATGGCTCGTTAACCAGAAAACATCCGGCGACATCGAGGCAGACCCAGGAGACGATAGCGGGATGAGCTTGACGCCTACAGACAGGATTGGTCCATACTAGCTCAAAACAGAGAGGAGTGGAAAGAAAAAAGGGAAGCCATTGCTCTGCAGTGGGACGACATAGAATAGAATAGAATAGAATACTCTTTATTATGTACACCATATAAACTACAGACATAAATATAGAAAACTTTACAATGGGTGACACAATGGGCGGTCTTATCGCTAAGAGCGTTCTTTTAAAGACAACCTTTGGATGGATTAAAAACGGGAAGGACAGACAAATACTGTATCTCAAACAAATTAAATATCTTGACTTAGCACACGAGGTTGTTGACATGTGGAATGTGGGCTCGGCTATCATTGTGCCGATTGTCGTATCGGCCAATGGCCTTGTGGCCGAAAGCCTCGATCAACATCTGTCGAGGCTCTCGTTAGGCGGTTGGATCAAGGGCCTGTTCCAGAAGGCAGTACTCCTCGATACGGCTCATATTGTAAGGAGGTTCCTGTCTCTGCAGCCCTAACCATCGGTAGCTTGGACCCTGCCTCCGACACCGGCGGACTACTATTTTTTTATATTTTTTTATGTTTTTTAGTCTTATTTTTTATATGTTAAGAAATATTTAAAAATTTAATCAATTTTGTAAATAGACAAATAAAAGAAATAATCTCATATAATACGTTTGATACATCTCATAAAGCACTTCACACACGGCAGCTATAATGTAAAGATGTATATTATAGCACGATACATCTCATTACATCTTTCCATGGAAATCGTCAGGAGACCACACACGACAACTGTAATGTATATGTACGTTATAGCGGGATGTAATGTACATTAATATATATTATAGCTGCCGTGTGTGAAGCGCTTTATTCATTCTCTGTTGTGTTCTAAGCTGTTCACACAACGCAGTAACCATTGACAAATAAACCGTGTCCGAGCAGGTATAGCCAAGACGCCTACAGAAACCACATCAAATTAGACATGGACAAGCTTCGCAATATTTGTCCACTAGCAACACAGTGGACAACGTCCATATTTGTCCACACGTAACGCAAACACACAGCGTAGGTACCAGTGGGGTAAACTCGGTAAAGGAAACATTTTTCTCTAAAAACTCGCGTAAAAAATTACATTTACTCACACGGGCGGCAGCGTGGCCCACATTTTGTGAAATAATTGAATGAACAATATAAAAATGTAGCCTTTGGTGCTTCTGTAATAATATGCAAAATTTATAGGCCTCTGGATTGCCTGATAAGTTTTACGTTGAATTTTCCAGATATTTGGGGGTGTTTTTCGTAAAACCTACATGAAAAACTCTCTTTTTTCCAGAATTTATGTTGACAACGTATGATCTTAAAACAATAATAATCCCTTTATTTTCTGCAATTACATGGTATGCAAATATTTAATTTTATCTTGAACAATGCTATTATTTTTTTTTTTTTTAAAAGGCAACAATAATAGATAATAGCTTTATGGAACAAATTAATTAATTAATGTCACAGTTATACCAATGTCATTTCAAGAGGTAAAGATTTTAATATCTATAGGTAATCCAGCACTTTTCTTTTGATCGAAAGGGCCAACGATTCTCGGTTTACACTCGTAGCATGGCGCAGTCGTCATTACCGCTCGCCTCGTAAGTCGCATGTGAAATGGTAATAATATCTATGGTAATAATATTACCCAGATTAATTTATTCTCAGTACAAGTCGTTTGATCACAAAACTCGGTCAAAAATGTTGCCACCAATGTTGCCGCTATACGAGTATATATCGCGCGAAGCAATTCATCCCATATAACGATGCTATTTTTTTAAACGCAACCGTTAATGTTTTTGAATTTTAAGTAAAAAAAATGTTTCGAGCAGCGTTTATTACTTATTTTGTAAACTTTTATGAATACATAACAAAAATACATTACTGATTTCGCAATGTTTTCAAATATGGAAGGCCATTCTCACTTTAATAGTTGAAAAAACTGTTTTTTTTTATTTTACTACGCTTTTAATGTTTTCAAATATGGAAGCCCATTTTCACTAGTTTTAAAAATTTAACTAGTGAGAGCAATAGAGCATAGTGTAGAGAGTATAGTGGTGGCCCTGTGGTAATGGCCGCTTAACTTTGTGTGAATAATTTCATCACCATAGTCCTCAAAACGGTGAAGGAAAACATTGTGAGGAAACCGGCATGTCCTAAAACCAAAAAATCGAAGACATGTGACATCTACTAACCGGCACTTACTAGTCCCGCGTGGTAGTTTATAGCCAACTCCCTCTCGAAAGGAGGCCTGTATTCCAGCATGGCAGCAGTGGGAACATTATAGGCTGATGATAATGATGATTATGTGTAAACAGAGCCTCTGAATAATAGACAAGCCCGAGTAAGCCTATCAAACACAGTCTACTCATGACATAAAAGGCGTTGAATGTAAAAGAAAGTCATTGAGACTGGCTCAAAACATTTCAGATAAGAAACAAAAATAACAACCGTCCCGGAAAAGTCACACAAGAAAAATTATCGAGGCGTATAGAATACTTTACTTAATACGCCACACATTCACCAACAAATGAATTAAATTCCGGGAACGAGGAATTTATCTTGTCACTCAGAAGTGGATAAAATAAATTGTCAAGTAAAATTGGCCCGAATATAATAAAACAGTATCGTTGTGTATGTTTGTCCTGATTTTGATTTATGTTCATGAGTTCAAGGAGCTTTCGCAGAGAGACGTATTGTTAGGAACGGTTTATGGGACTTCAATGGTCTTATGAATTCATTAAGCAAATTGAAAAAGGTTTTGTTTTTTTTTTTACATTCAATATTTTTGTTTGTGTCACCATCATCGTCATCGCTTTGATGGTATTTGCATTGAAAACAGTCTGCTTAACGGTTTTCTTTTCTTTGAATTATTGCCTTCTCCCTACTCTTACATACAGCGCTCAAGCCTGGTCTTTGACAGTTCAGCAGATGATCAAGCTTGAGGTTTTCCAGAGAGCGATGGAGCGTAGTATCCTTGGAGTTCGACTTACCGACGGATGCTGAACAAGATACTGCGTTCTTAAACAGAAAGACATCACCCAAAAAGCAGCCAAGCTCAAATGGGACTGAGCCGGACACCTTAGCCGCATGTCGGATACATTGTCGGCTCAGACCACCATGCAAACGAAAACGCCCAAAGGCATCGCGGAAGACCCAGGCATAGATAGCGGGATGAAATTTGACGCATGTATGAAGCATTGGTCCATATTGGATTGGAATCCAGTAGGTAGAGTGAAGAAAGAAAAGGGAGGCCTTTGCCCTGCTCAAAACTCAAACTAAAAGCATTAATTTCAAATAAACCAATTACAGGCACTTTAGAATTGTCAAAGAGTCGGTCAGCAGAAAGATGAAGCTAGTTGCCCATTCCAAAGCGTAGTGCAGTGGGACAATATTATTATCTAAGAAGAAGAAAGCAATGAAAAATGTCTCGTGGTTTCCCCATGAGACATGCACGTTAATCAGGATAATGGCAATATTAGTCCCTGACGTTATTTCTCAACTGTACGTGGGCTTCTCGAGTCACAGCAGTCTTGGTTGACGGTCAGATGGTCTTCAGTACCTGCTCTTATTATCTGCTTAGCCTTTTCCTAACTGTGTTGGGGTCGATTTTCAGTCTAAGCGGATTCAGCTATCAGTAACTACATGGAGCTACTGCCTATTCACCACAATCCAGTTACAGGATAACACGATACCCCTTGGCGGTACGCTGCCTGCACTGTTCTTCGAACAGATTTTATTTTGTGAATCTGTTTTTTTGTTCCAATAAAATATTTGTGTTTGTAGCAACATAAATCTGAAAACAAAAACTTTCATAAAACCTTTTAAACTACAGCGTACATGGTTTTATAGAACAAAATATAATCCATTGAGTAGAATCCCACTTCGAAGAACTGCCGTTTTTTCGTCAAATCTCACGCAAGGTCCCGGGAATAACCTAGTACGAGTACATTCTAAATTGGTACATTTTTAAGGCCGGCTGCATGTGACATAGTAATAATTTAGCGAATGTTGTACGAGCCCAGTTTTAATACCATTCGACATGGCTACTGGATGGTACTGGCCATCAGTAATTCAAACGGGTTCCTGTAATCTGTGTGTATTTATGTACTTTTTTATTCACGAAAACAACAGGAGATTATGGTGAAATGTTTTTTTGGTGAAAAATATACAAATAAACGAAAAATTTATAACGGATGAATAAGTGGAATTTGTTTAGATAAGTAAGTACTTTCCTATTTTCGTTTGCAGCTTCGTTACATACATCGAAATAACCTTTTAAAAAATATATAACCTAGATATTCTCATTTTTATTTATTCCCAACTCTGAATGTAAAACTCGAGCGATCAATGAAAAAATATTACGTTGATAAAAAGCGTGGTATTGCCATTTCAAAATTTAGTAGTATTTTGAATGAAATATAAAAATACAATCTGATATTCTGTAAATGTAAGTAAAATATTTTTGTAAACACTGGCATATTGCCACAGTTATGGGTACAGATAGCTAGAAGTCTCTTTTATATTTATGGCATCCTTGATATGAACCCGTTTGTTTTTAAACCTATTTTACGTTGGTATTCTTTAAAATAATTAATGAAATGACAATGATGAATGAGGATGAATGAAAGGCGACTTATAAAAGGTAGGTATTTACAAGGCAGATGTGAGAGGAATCGCCGCTGGGAGGGGACGTCTTAGGAGGACATAAAATGGGTGTTCCCTTGTTTCACAGACAGAAATTTCGTAAAATTTTGTTTCGCAGAAAATGTTTCATATAATATTTGGTTCTTGTATTTTTATTTCTGGTGTCAGCCGCATTTTGCAAAATCGCGTACCTTCCTCCCTGAGGATGTTCACCAATTGGTCGAGCTCCTGGTCAACCTCTTTTGTGGTTTCCACAGCAGCGAATCGGTTCTCCAGGTCTGACTGGAACGCTTCAGATCCTAGCATAGTTTGGAACATATTTGGACGGAGCCTAGACTTCATCAAACGAGTTTGCTCGAGCTTAAAGTTGATATTCAGAGAGCCTCGAACAAGTCTGTGATCACTGCCGGTATTAAACCTGTTGATCATCGAGACAACCTTGAGTGTATGCTTTTTATCCGTTATGATAAAGTCTATCTCATTTTTTTTCATAGTGTCGGGATTTCGCTACGTCCACTTCCTTTGAGGCTGTTTCTTAAAGAAGGAATTCATCAAGAAAAGCCCTTCCTTCTCAAGGAAGTTGACTAGCATTTGTCCCCTATGATTTCTGTTGCTATGTTTATATCTATGTTTATTTGTTAAAAATAATATGCAATATTTTAATTTCAAATCTAATTCTAAAAGAAACATTCGGAAACAATATAAATATGATATTAATTTACCGGTTATTAACAATATGATGTATTATAAAAGTACCTATGTTACTGCTATCCGTGTATACAATCAGTTACCACCAGCAATTAAGCAATTCAATGGAAATATGTTTAAAAATAAATTGAAAAAAATGTTAATTGATAATGTATTTTATAGTCTTCATGAGTTTTTTAATCAAAAATAATATTTGTAAGTAATTTGTATAATTATTTGTAATTTATTTTATCTAATTATTTTCTTAAAATACTATTGCATATCCGACTTGGGTAGACTGTTGAAACAAAAAATGTAATGAATATGAACTGAATGACACAGTTATGCAATAAATATATCTTTATCTTTGCCAAACCCGTACGATACTACTACCGATTTGCTGCAATTCTGTACTCCAACTAAAAATAAAGACACCAACGTAATGAATAAATAATGAGTTCACAATAATATAGAGATGGGAAAAGAATCGTGATTTAAATCGCTATCTGACTTGCGAATGCATCCTGAATACAAATCTGAGGAGTGCGGTGTTGCGGTACAGGCATGCTTACTTATCGTAATATTTATGATTCTGCTAAGCAGAAATTAATTTGCATAAATATTAAAGCAATGATTTATTAGTTGGTTGGTTTGGTTGGTGGTTTGGCTCTGAATAACCAATAAATGCAATGTATTACGACGCCGATCACTGGGTTATACTACATAGCTAAAGAAAGAAAAAAAAAACTGAATGTTAGTTGATGTAATATTATGCTCCACCATTAAATAAGCCAAATTATATTCTAAAACCTACGTACCTTTCTTTAAAAAATAAGAGCATTTAAAAAACAAAAAAGTAAAATCGTGATTTTGTTAAGTTTAACTTTGCTAGCGCAATACGTAAGACGCACTCTTGCCGATGCTCGCATCAACGTTCTGCCGTAGCCTGTTCAATTACCAGACCTCAACCTAATTGAGCACGCATGGGATATGCTCCAAAGAAGAGCTCTGCCAAGTATGGATGCTGTGCATACCCCACAACTACTTTTTGACTTGTTAGAAAGAACGTGGGCGGCCATTCCTCAAAGTGATTTTGATGAACAGATTTTAAGCACGCCAAATCGCTGTGATTGTGTGATTCGTATCAATGGTGGAAACATAGATTATTGTTTACTCTTTATCTTTACAATAAAAAAATTAAAAAATTTTGCCTTTTTTGCCATTTAATTGACAACATTAACTTAGGTTAAGTTCCCACAATTTCAAAAAAATTGCAATTTCTCTAAAGTTTTACAAAATATAGGGAGAAGTTGTTAACTTTAACGTTTCAATTAAAGTAAGAAGCCAGCCTGGAAGACTAGATTTGATAAATATTTGTTAAAAATGTACTTGATCCCTAGACACTTTTGATATGTACTTATAGGTATAGCTATAGTTCAAGATATTGGGTAGATACTCGTAGTACTTTCCTTTAGCCATTCATTCACCTCGTGGTTTGTAGCGTTCCTTTCATTGTCTGCTTAAGCACCTACCTACATACTTACGATGAAGGGTTTTCGTTGGGTTTTAGTATACAAAGGAGGTTGATTGATTGAGTGTATATAGAATTTTGCATAATTATAAATTGGTTTTAGGGTGTGTTGTGTTTGTATTTCATTTTAAAATGGGAATAAATTATTTTTTGTTTGGTCAAGGAAGCATGGTGTGTTCACTAATTATAAATAGCAGGACATGGGAACCCTTTGCATGATAGATCGTTACGTATACGTAGATCTACGTAGTCTCGAAGGTAAGTAGGAACGCAATGAATTATTGTGTCTTTGATTACGGCTTTGGAACAATTAACGCTTTTCTATGCTATATATGTATATCGGGTAAACATTTTTGGGTGACCCTGCCCACTGAAAATGCTGTGCTGTGGGTCTATCCCATCATAGCACCGCATAAAGCAGAGTGGAAGCCTTCTTGTCATATTCACGACATGCAGTTGCCGATTACTTCTTTTCAGAACTTTTAATAAATTATATTATACAATGTGGAGACAATGATACGACAAAAATTTAATTATACTTTGTATATCGTTTGTATATCTCATAATGTCCCTAGTCTACATACATTTTTTTTCCGATAGTGTAGTCACTAACCTGTTGGTTGATAGGCAAAACCCATACTCAGCCCATCACTACTATTTAGTTTGTTTGAAAAATTTTTTTTTCAAATTCATATATTATGTTAAGATTTTTTTGATAGTTTCTAAATACTCCTATGTACTAGCGTTGCAAGTATTTTAATTTATTGTCGTATTTTTGTCTCCACATTGACATTGTTTTGTTTGACTAAATATTCGAACTAACTTGTCCTTTTTATATGCACGTGTTTCTGTGACAACAAAACATATTTTCTTTCTTTCAAAATACAATTTTGTCTTATTCAACAGTTTCTTTTTCTCCTCTTATATCGGTACAGACCACACGATTGCTAATAGCATAACATAGCATAATCATCTATAAAGTTCCCACTGCTGGGACACAGGCCTCTTCTCTTTAAGAGGGAGTGGGTCGTAATCTACCACGCAGGCCAAGTGCGGGTTGGTAGATGTGACATGTCTTCGATTTTTCGGTTCTAGGACATGCCGGTTTCTTCACAATTTTTTCCTTTACCGTTTTGAGAGCAGTGACGATGAAATTATTTACACAAAGTAAAGAATGTGGCTGGGTTCGAACCCAGAACCTAACACGTAAGTCGGGGCCATTACCCGGGGCAAACACTGCTCCATTTGTGATATATGATGTATATTGTTGAACCTTTAAAGACCGGTGGCATTTTTTAACAAAGTAGTACCTATTATTAAATCTTGAAACTCAATCAAGAACAAAAACCATCTTGGTGAGGCGTTCTCTTCTAGTTTTAGCTTTCAAGCAACACCTTGTAAACTGCTAGCAACACCAGACATCTGTTTTAAAACCGTCGGAAATTATTTTTCGAAAATAAAAAGCATGAAATACGATAAAAATTATATCGTTTTATGAAGCCAGCTCCGAAATGAAACCTACAATCCACGCAATCACAGCGAGATTGTAACAGCCACCTTGTATTGTATGAAACGTAGTACCTACTTACTTCTTTTAGGCCAAAGCCACACAGAAGCTTCGCTTAGAACTACGCTACGTTCTTGTTCAATACTTAATACTTTATTGCATTCCATAATTATTCATACTAATATTATAAATGTGAAAGTGTGTGTGTCTGTCTGTTTGTTTGCCCGTCTTTCACGGCAAAACGGAGCGACGAATTGACGTGATTTTTAAGTGAAGATAGTTGGAGGGACGGAGATTGACATAGGCTACTTTTTGTCTCTTTCTAACCCCCCACTCCCCTAAAATGGGGGGTGGAAGTTTGTATGGAGCATTCCGCAATTTTCAAGGTAGAAAGCTAAAAATTGGTATGCGAACTATTTGTGACTAACAAAAAAATCGTGCATCATTTTTTTTGGGAATCTGCCCCCAACCCCTCAAAAGAGGGGGTGAAATTTTATATGGGACTTTTCGCAATTTTCATGGTTGGAAGCTAAAAATCAGTACACAGACTCTTTGTTACCAACGAAAAACCTGCCTTATTTTTTTGGAAATCGTCCCCCAGCCCATAAAATAGGGGATGGAAATTTGTGTCAGGAAAGGGGAACCGTGTTACCCCGAATTAAACGCGAGTGAAGCCGCGGGCAAAAGCTAGTGTGTACATATATAACAGTTGGTATGTTAAAACATCGAATCAATTATGGACCCTGTCGGGCACAGCAAAGTTAATTTTTAATAGGAGAGAGGATGAAGGCGCTTTTCGTTAAGAAAAAATAATTATTTAATTAAAATAGTATCATTTGCTTTTATGTTATTTATATTTTCTATCAGTATTTATATATTTGGTTTTAAGTTGTATTTTTATATTATATATTGCCCGACTTATATTAATAACACTATAAATTATAATAAACTGAATATTTACAACTTTATATTATTATTATTAATTATGCATTATTTAGCATATTCATTTCTAAATTAACAGTATTTTAGTGGTTTATAATGAATTTATAATCAATGTTCGACAGATATATCAATCATGTGGTATAAGCATTTATAAATTTATACATAACAGATAGCAATTATTACATAAAAAGGTTTTACGAGTAATTAGCTTCATGCTAGTTTCTTCTTGAAGAACAGCGGGGTGATTGCGTATCACACTAACAGTAGCAATGGATTTCATTTTGACAGTTGAACAACATTTATTGCGTTATTTACGTTATTGAGCTCACAGTTTTTTAGAAAACTAGCTTCAGCCCGCGACTTCGTTCGCGTGAAACTTCTTGTTTCCCCCGAGTCACCCCGTCGTATCGCATCACCCGCCCGCGCTATCACTTAACGTTCTTTTTGACGTTTTTTCTTTTTGCTCGGCTCCTAAGGGTCATAGCGTAATGTTAAATAGCCTATAGCCTTCTTCAAGAATTGGGCTATCAAATGCAAGATGAATTTTTCAAATCCGACTGGTAGTTCCAGAGATTACCCCCTACATACAAACTTACAAACAAATTTTACCTCTTTATAATATTAGTATAGATACGAAAAATGGATTAGCAATATTCTTCAAAATGATTCAGATTGTGATTGATATTGTGTTTCGCAATTAGGGTGCTGCTCGTAGCGACACAATTTTTAAGATTGCAACTGCTATCACCAAGCGTCAGTGCGCTTCGTGACTATAATTTATCACTAAAGGTGCCTACAGATTTCTCGCTTATTGACAATCATCACGTGTGATAAAAACAAAACATAATCGAATAAATGTGTAAGTAACAGACGATCGACATCGTATTTTGGTCGATCGCCACTGTGCAACAAAAACGATCTATATGATCGATCGTAAGCATGCGACAACAAAAGATTGATAAAATTGAGCAAATCTATAGGCACCTGAGTCTCTCTCTTACACCTAACTCAGTAAGCCACACTGCACGGTTCGAGCTAAGCTATCCGTTACAATTCACAAGTGCCTGTAAATGGTTTAATTAAAATAAATGCGTTCGTTGAGTTCGCTACTCGCTAAGCGTGGCAACAATTGTAGTGTGGCTTCAGCCTTAGTTTTCTTCTGTTCGAATTGTATCGGATCCTTTTTCTTAGGACTTTGATATCTTTAGTAGTGTTTCCTATAGTACCTACTTCGTATGGTATTTTATCTTTCTTCCTTCAAAGGCTGGCTTTCTAGTGCTGTGCAAGGAAAGGGGCATACTTCAATACTACAGTATTGGAAATGAAAGTAGCCGTTTTGATGCGTTTTGTAAAACATATTTCAAGCTGAGTAAACGAGTCAATTTCGCAAAATTCGCTCTTTTCATTTTGATCTTTGTATGGGAAATAATACGGCTTAGCTTCACGCTCTGTTCATTCCTCAAAAAACAGACAGAATCCTTTATAAGATTTTACATAAAAATGACGTCCTAAAAGAGTACCAAAAAATCTAGGAATTATAATAACGTTATATTAATTATTTTAACCTTAAAATTAAACTTTGTCAGTCCTTAGTGTCCAGAATGCAAACGAAACGATTGATCAGTACCGAACGAAACGACCTGTTTGAACAAAATTAAAACACACCAACAAATTTTGGATTCATAAATATACTCCTTAATCACAGAGAGTAATCCCCCAATTACTTACTCCAAACAAACTGCAGATTACACGAACATGAAAATTTTTATTCGCAAGCTTTGCGAATAAAAATGAAAACTCGAAACAACAATGTAGAATAAATCCGATACAAATTTGACCTAAAGCCATATGAATACATGAAAAGGCTAAACCGAACAAGCGGACCTAGATAATATTCTATCAGCAATAACGATGATGGAAAAGTCAAAAAGTATGAAACTGATATAAGCTAAAACCTAAAAGCTTAAAGTCAATCCTGTTGAAAGTCGTTGTAGTAGTACGAAACGCTTTGAAAGTGATTGCCACTTGGATAGGCCCTCTGTGGCGCCAGTTGGGCCTGACCATACACGAATAAGTTTAGAGAGACAAGTTTTATTGTTAGTGGTCGCTCCAGCAGCAGGAGACGCTTAGGACTATATGGATTTTTATGAGTAGAGGAATACCTGAGAAAATTTGAAAAAATGTGGGGCAAATGCGTAACACATTTCCAATGACAATGCATTTCATTACGACAGTTCAGCAAAAATCATTACGTTATTGAGCAGACGAATTTTTCATACATACCTACCTAGCTATGAAGAATAGAATTATTATTCAATTCCAATTAATAATAATAACTTTATTTCGGAAGGCATAAACCCATAGCAACCTTAACCTAGTACATATTTCATAGACAATAGTTTCCTTAGCCCGCTTATGGAGGGGCTCAGCAGCACCATATCGTAGCTAGCATAGCTAATATTGTTAAAACAAGTGGCAGCCGACATGTGTGCTACTGAGCGGCTCGATAAGCTGGTTAACATAAATGTTAAACAATAGAGGTGAGCTTAAACCATTTTGCCTAACGCCACATTCCAATTTGGACTCATCCGACAGCACCCCTGCCCACTTTACATGGATTTTCTGGTTTGCATACCAATACCTCAGGAGAGAGATAGTCTCCCCTGGCACACCCGTTCTGCCTAGTTTGTCCCACAGAAGGTCGTATGTGACACGATCGAAAGCCTTTGACAAGTCTAGGTAGCACGCGTATACCGGCGTTCTTCTGGCAGTATAGTACCCGACAGCATGCTTTAGACTTAAAATGGTACTCCCAGTATACAACCCGGCTCTAAACCCAAACTAGGCATCATGCAGGTAGACAATTTTCACGAGGTTCGCATTAAGCATGCTGTCAAGTATCTTGGCTGCAGTGGTGGCCAGTGAAATGAGCCGGTAGTTAGCCATATCAGATGAGTCCTCCGTCCTATTCTTTAAAATATGTACCACTATAGTACGCATGAGCAGCTCCGGTAGATAAGAATGGAACATACAAAAATTAAAAAAAATATTGACAACACAAGCGGCAAATGAACACCAGTATATTTAAAATGTTCTAGGCTGAGGCCGTCATGACCAGGCGATTAAGTATAGCAACTGCCGTCAACATCTTACTGATTATGATAGAAAACGCGTTACACATCATACGGAGATCGATACTAGTTCGATTTTCGCTGTGCGGCTGGTCGCTTACCAAATCGCCTCACAAGTCAAATCGCCAACCCATTTACACAGGTCGATAAAAATCGCTGGTGATTTTGCATCAAAATGTCAATATTCATGCGGCGGGCGATCACCTGCGACTGAGAATTTTCACGGTCGAAGTTAGTCACCCACCACATGTGACCTGTTTGCACGGCAAAAGTCGAATCCAGTACTTTGAAACTTGCAACTGTAGTCATCTACGGCCTAGCCGAATTTCCATTTAGATAGTCTATTTGGACCGTGCGGCGAAAATCTTGCGGCTATAATCAAAACTCAAACTCAAAGCATTTATTTCAATTAAACCAATTATAGGCACTTTTGAATTGTCAAGGGGTCGGTCAGTCAGAAAGATGAAGCTAGTTACCCATTCCAAAGCGTAGGTACCTATGGAGAAGAACGGGTAAGAAACTCCATAACTCTTTTAAATCACATAATATGGTTACAAAGTCTTGGTTACATAATTCATGTTAAAAATTATACATGTGAGAACGATGCAAAACGTTAAAAGTCACTTGTGTAAAACTGATTGCAGTATGGCAGTCCTAACAGATGATGCAACACCGGATTGAGTTGCAACTTCCATTATTCCTATAGTTATAAAGTTACTGGAGATAAAGTCGGAACACGATCACTGTTTGTGAGTAGAAGTTTTGAAGTTTTAACGATAAACAACTTTAAGCGGAGTCATTAAAAGCGGAGTTTGCTTAATGAAGTGACCTGAGCATTCCGATTGTGGAATTAAGTTTTTGATATTTTAATTGGATATAGAAAACCTTTATATTAATGTACATGTTAATGGCGGCGGTAGTCCATTTGAAATTATTTTTTGGGATTTTTTTTATAAATCGTCAAAGTTGTGCCATTCAAACTTTTTATCGACAATATTTAACTACTTATCGGAAATATTATGGCTTCCACTTTACATGCATAATATACATTTAACTTCTACAACTTAGCTAAATCCTAACCCTACTATATGTAAAAGTTTGTATGTTTAGATATCGTATGATATGTTTGGATGTTTGTTACTCAATCATGCAAAAACGCCTGAACGGATTTGGATAAAATTTTGCACACATACAGTTTATAACGTGAATTTAAATATAGGATATTTTTTTATCATGTGGTTGATGAAGCCCAGCCTATTCAGCATATTTGCGAATATTCGACTATCACACGGTAAAACAACTGATGGAGAAGTGCCAAGAGTATAACCGGCCCCTGCGCGTGGCTTTCGACGATTACCAGAAAGCCTTCAACAGTGTCGAGCATATGCTGCGGGAACTATACACCTCGGCCAATCTACAGGTCCGCATGGACACGCTGTCTAAACCCGTACCGATCAAGTGGTGAGTGAGACAGGGCGACACCATTTTAACGAAACTTTTCACAGCAGTCCTAGAAGACATCGTGAAAAGTTTACATTGGGACTATTGCGGTGTTAACATCAATGTTGCCTAACTGACTTAAGATTTGCAGCTTTTCGCTGAAAACTTTCATGATGTCCAGAAAATGCTTCAACACTTTTATTATGCTTCTTTTAAGTTAGAGTCAATGTGGCCAAGACGAAGATTATGGCAAACATCTTCAGCAATTTAAATCCTTCTGTTAAAGTCTAAAATGAAATGTTAGACATTTTTGACCAGTATGTCTATCTTAGCCATATTCTTTCATTTGGCAAAGAGTATCAACAGACATCGAGAAGAATACAACTTGGGTGGGCCGCATTTAGCAAATTGGAAAACATTCTGAAATCAGCCAAATTTCCACAATGTCTGAAGTCCCGCCTCTATAACCAGTGTGTTCTGCCCACCATGACGTATGGTGCCGAGACGTGGACGCATACGCAGGAGGCTGTGAACAGGGCGAGAGTGGCACAGAGGGCCATGGAGCGTTCCATGCTTGGCACAAGGCGTAATGACTGAGTCCCAAACGTCCAGATTCGCAGACGTACTAAGGTTTTCGATATCGGATAACAAGTCATGGGACCTAAATGGAGTTGAGCAGGACACCTGTCACCTGACGACAGCCTTATACCTGACTAAGGCGCAGTTATGACAGGTGGAGTAAGGCAGTGCCCGAGTGTCGTCTGAGGACTGTGGAAGACGAAATGTCGGTTGTCTGGCGGCGAGATGGAAGACATTGTAAAGGCCGCTGCACACTTGTAACACCCGACGCCATCACACGCTTACTTATTGGCTAAATGACGAAAATAGCTCAACGAAACGAAAAATGTGGCCCATGAGTAAGCTTCATTGATGTCGCGTAAGATGGCGTGTTATAAGTCTGTTTCCGCCTTTATCATCGCGGGTAAAACCCCCATTGCGGGTTCTACCCGCGATGCTACGCTGCCGAGCCAGCACAGAGGCGTGGGAAATGGCATTAGAAAAGAGGAGCTTATGCTCAGCAGTGGGTGAAGCCGGGCTCTGGACGATGACGTTCTCATGTTTTGACAGTGACACTACCAGCCGCACTACCAGTCGGCACCACCATGCCTATTCCTATAGGCAGAAGCTAGTAATATAATAAGTAGTTTGAAGTGACAGCAGTGGTGGCCAAGTGGTAACGGCCGCGACTTACGAGTTGTAGGTCGTAGGTTCGAACCCAGACAGGTGTTTTATTTGTGTAAATTATTTCATCACCTCTGCTCTCAAAACGGTGAATGAAAACGTCGTGAGGGAACCGGCATGTCCTAGAACCAAAAATTATAAGACATCTGCCAACTCGCACTTGGCCCGCGTGGTGGATTACGGCCTACTCCCTTTCATCGCGAGGAAGCCTGTGTCCCAGCAGTGGGAACATTATAGGCTGATAATGAATTTAAGTCAATAATGCAAAATACGGGTTTTGAACTCAAGAACCCATCAGTAAATATTATTTCAAGTCGTAATAGCTAAGGCATCGAGCCATCACAGATTATAATAATATTTACCATGTGCAAAATCTCATGGGTTCATCGAATCGTTTCAAGATTAAATATATACTTATAAGCAAACCCGACAACGACCCATTTCAAGAGGCTTTTGTAATGCAAATGTAGCTAAAATATTTTGTGTGAAAAGGAAACCTTGTAAGGGTCTATTAAATTTTATTTGTCGCGGGGCGGGCCCTGGTCCCTTTTAAGAGAACTTGAGAAATCGCTCGGTTAGCTACTTCACTATATACAATATATTTCGAAGTTTAAGGGGGAAGCGTCAAGGTAGTGCGGGAAATCCAAATTTTCTTACGTTTTTTGCAATTTGCAGTGTCATGTTGAATGTTGAACAAAATAATTATGATTCGCGACCATAGCAACTTTACTATTGATTAACAGTTTTTTTTTATTTTTTTATATTTCATATTATAACCATGTTGAATGACAATTTCATTAAATATCAAGACGCTTCCCTCTTAATATACACGTGTAAAGGAGGACGATGTTGCCATACTAAGGCTTATTATATGTATACGTAAGCTTAGATTACAGTTCAATCCACTTGGGACTGCTTAAGTGTAACAATATAATTATATTTTCACACCACCTGCTCGCTAACGTCAAATTATGTCATTAAAACCGAACCTATAGCAAGTCAATGACTCCTCTAATACTATTTGATATTGTACTTACTGAATTTCATAATGACCCGCTGGTTATTAATGTGATTTGAAACATTTGTTGAAATATTTTGTTGACCTGAATGTTATTATTACCTGACATAAATGTACCTATGATTATTATTTCTAACTTAGCGTAAAACTTAACTTAATTTAAATAAAAAATTTCAAGTAAAAAAAACTTTTTAAAAACATGCTTTGATTTAATTGCGCTAAAAAAAATAACTTTTCCTTTAAAATTTTTACTATCAAATTATAACGTCATTGCACAATTTATCTTCTTCTATATAATAAAAACAAAAGGCCTGACTGACTGACTGACTGACTGACTGACTCATCAACGCCCAGCCCAAACCCTTAGACCAAGAAAGCTGAAATTTTACACAGTGGTTCCCCAAGGAATAAGAAAGGATTTTTCGAAATTCAACCCCTAAGGCAGTCAAATAGGGGATGAAAGTTTGTATGAAAGTCCCTCAGTTTTAAAGTTAGGATCTTCAAATTTTGTTTTTAGGCTGACTATTGAAAATAAATTTAGACCTGTCTCAGCGTTTTTGACAATTCCACCCCCAAAGGGCTAAAAAGGGGGGTGAAGTTGTGTATGAAAGTCCGTCAGATTAAAAGTTAGGATCTTCAAATTTTGTGTTTAGGCTGACGATTGAAAATTAATTTATACGTGTCTCAGCGTTTTTGATAATTTCACCCCCAAAGGGGTATGAACGACCTGACTGAGATATCAACGGACAGCCTAAACGGCTGGTCCTAGGGACATGAATTTTGGAGGGTGTGTTCTTTGTGAAGAGTAGGTATCCAGTAAGAAGGGGTTTTTGGAAATTCAACCTTTAAGGGGGTGAAAAGGGGGGATTTTGTTTGTATGAAAAATCTTATTCCTTGAGTTAATAACCTTGAAACTTTGCACGAATACCTATCCAAGTAAAAAACGAAGTTTTGCATTTTTCGTTTTTCTAAAGTACTCCCTAAAGAGGTAATGGGGGTGTCAAAATTGGTATGGAAGAATTTTAACGCGCTATCCGAGTAACTCGAAACTCAGTATTTATACTAACGACTAAAAATAAAGAATACCGTGTGTCAGGGTTTTTCGAAAATCTACCCCTAACTGTGTGAAAAGGGGTAGTTAATATTAAAGGGGAGGATTTTACTGCGTGACTTGATTAGCTATAAAATTGGCATAAATACTCTTTGAGTCAAGTTATGAACACATCCCAAACAATTTTTTGAAATTCCACCCCTATGGGGGTGAAAAGCGGGAACACTGTTTATATGAAAAATCTTATTCACTCGGTTAATAAACTTGAAACTTGCCACGAATATTAATCTAAGTAAATTATGGAGTTTGGCATTTTTTTTTATAAACTACCCCCTAGAGGGGGGTTGGGGGCGTCAAAATTTGTATGGAAACATTTTAACGCGTGGTATGGTACCTCGAAACTCAGTATATATACTTAAGTTCAAAAACAAAGAATGACGTGTATCAGGGTTTCCCCAAAAACTTTCCCCTAACGGGGTGAAAAGGGGTAGTTAATTATACAGGGAAGGATTTTAATGCGTGGCTTGGTTAACTCAAAAATTCGTATAAATAATCTTTGAGTCAAGTAATGAACACCTCCCAAACAATTTTTCGAAATTCCACCCCTATGGGGGTGAAAAGCGGGAATACATTGTATATGAAAAATCTTATTCATTTGGTTAATAAACATGAAACTTGGCACGAATACTCATAAAAGTAAATTATAAAGTTTGGCATTTTTTGTTTTTATAAACTACCCCTTACAGGGGGATTGGGGGCGTCAAGATTTGTATGGAAGAATTGTAACGCGTGGTCCGATTACCTCGAAACTCAGTATTTATAGACCAAAAACAAAGAATAACGTGTAGGTATCAGGGTTTCACAAAAATCTACCCCTAATGGGGTAAAAAGGGGTAGTTAATTATACAGGGAAGGAATTTAATGTGTGGCTTGCTTAACTCAACAATTCGTATAAATAATCTTTGAGTCAAGTAATGAACACATCTCAAACAATTTTTCGAAATTCCATTCCATGGGGGTGAAAAGCGAGAATACAGTGTATATGAAAAATCTTATTGATTTGGTTTTAATAAACATGACACTTGGCACGAATACTTATATAAGTAAATTATGAAGTTTGGCAATTTTTGTTTTTCTAAACTACTTCCTAAAGGGGGATTGGGGGCGACAAATTTGGATGGAAGAATTTTAACGCGTGGTCCAATTTACTCGAAACTCGGTATTTATACTTAAGACCATAAGTAAAGAATAACGTGTATCAGGATTTTATGAAAATCTACCCTTAACGGGGTGAAAAGGGGTAGTTAATTTTACATTGGAGGATTTTACTGCGTGGTTTGATTAACTCGAAAATTGGTACAAATAATCTTTGAGTCAAGTAATGAATATATCCCAAACGATTTTACGAAATTCCACCCCTGTCGGGGTGAAAAGCGGTGATACAGTTTACATGAAAAATCTTATTTATTTATTTGATAAACATGAAACTTGGCAATATTTGGGTCAGTAAATAATAAAGATTGTCACTTTTAGTTTGAAAAGAACCCCTTACAGAGGATTTAGGGAGTGACAAAGTTGATAGGTTAGAAAAATATGTAACCCGCTGTCGGATTAACTCGAAACTCGGTACTACTAAAACAAAAAATAAAACAAGTATGTGTTTTAGGGTTTTTCAAAAATCGACTCCTACCAAGGTGGGAAATGGTAAGTAATAAAGTTTAAGGGGTGGATATTACTGCTTCCATCCATTAACTCGAAAATGGGTATAGGTCTTTGAGTCAAGTTATGAACACATCACGAAAATTTTTCAAAATTCCACCCCTGTGGGGGTGAAAAGCGGGGATACAGTTTATTTGAAAAATCTGATTCCTTTGATCTATAAACTAAAAAATTGGCCCGAATACTTATTTATCTAAATAAATGATAAAGATTATACCTACATACATTATCGAAATTTTTAGAGGAAAGTATGAATTTCACGCGGACGAAGTCGCGGGCAGAAGCTAGTATGATATAAAAGCTTGTCGCGAGATTTACCTGTGTAGATAAACAAGTAAATTAAATAACTTGATCTGATTGATTTTAATTTATAAAATTTTCAAACTAAGTAAATACGAGTACTTAAATCTATCATTGCAAGTTAAACAAAAGCTTGTAAAAACCAAGGGTTGGCTTTTACCTTGGCCAGAGAATAAGTATTGCCATACAACGTGGCAATGCCGCCAGTCTCTTGAGAACATTACCAGTCGACAGCGATGCTGAGGATTAATTTCGACGCCATATTTTAGTTTGTTAATTAATAGTTTTAGTTAAGTTAGGATATTATATTTTTATAATTTATGTTCTGTGGTGTTCACTATAATCTACCATTAGGGGCTTAGGGTTCAGAAATAAAACGGCCGAATTATCAGTAAGTACCTACACAACCACCTAAAGGGAACGTCCTGTCGCCACGCGGGCTAAAGCATGACAGCTCACAGTGTTACCAGTGAGTTGTGTGCTACATTTAATAGTACATCACATGTTCTATGTTTGTAAATCGTAATTTTTAATTTTGTGGGTGCCAATTCCTGAAATAAACGATTAATATAATTAACTAAGATCCTGAGATGTAACCTTGGATATCGTGATCAACGGTAGACATAGTTGGATAATGTAATATCTCTACATCGTGACGTTATCCATTTCTGTCTCAATGAATCCTTTGATAATTATTATAGCACTGTGTGACCTAATCCCGCACTAAAGTGACGCTTTTCTGTATACTTAAGTAGTTTATTCTTACACAGAAAACCGTGAATTAACTGCGGGTTTAGGTCACAAGAGCTATAAAACAGTATACGAAACGTGTGACTTAAGTAGTCTAAATAATGCAAGGCGTTTAGCACCCTCGTAATGTACTATTTTAAAACGCAACGTCTATAAACTTGTACGGCTTTAGAACACACGAACAATATCACTAAGTAAACTTACCTTATACCTACGCATTGCGATCAGAAGTTTACCTTTAGTTTTTTTCAGTTACCACGTTATCGTTAAAAGCAGATATAACACATTAACTGCAGTCATCGTTGAAAGCAATTATGATCCAGCTATTAAGTATTTACTGTAGGTACAGTTAGTTACATTATACAAAGAGGAGACGACAATTAATTAAACTGCTAAAGACTGAAGCTATGGCGAGACAGTGCTTCCTTACCCAAACCGTTCGTCCCACCCACTGAAGACCGCCCACCTAGACATGAGTTACCTTGGGTAATCTGGAAGTCTTTAAACAGATTCCGGACCCAGGTTGGCCGAAGCAAGGAAAACCTGTTCAGGTGGAGATTCATAGGCGACTCCGCCTTGGAGTGTAAATGTGGTGCTGTTCCACAAACGATGGGTCACTTAATATCGTGCCCTGCGTGTCCTGTCAGCTGCACGTTACAGGAACTGGTGGACGAATTCAGAAAGGCAGCGGAATAATTCAACAACATTGCAGTCACGAATAATCGCCAAACAAACCCACCAAAATAAAGCGCCGGCCGGGTTCAAACCTACGACCTACAACTTATAAGTCGCAGCCGTTAACACTGGGCCACCACTGCTCCCTTGTAAAATTATTTCATTACCACTGCTCTTAAAACGGCGAAGGAAAACATCTTGCAGAAACTGTCATGTCCTAGAACCGAACATTCAAAGATATGTGACATCTACAAACCCGCACTCGGCCCACGTGGTGGATTACGGCCCAATCCCTCTCACCGAGAGGAGGCCTGTGTCCCAGCAATGGGAACATTATAGGCTGATTACGTAAACTTACCAAAATTAGCTGTTACCAACTAGCCAAGATCATCCAAAATTAATCTGTGACAATTTCCCATTTCCCATTTGCATAACATAAGACTTAATACCAACAATCTACATAGAAGCTACAAACACAATATCGAAGTAATCAACATGTTGGAATGCTCTAACCAGAACTAATAGAACTATAAGTGGAACACGACTGGTCTAACCAACCAGTTATACCAATTATTTGATAATTGGTCAATGTCGATGCAGTTCTATCTTCTGTTAATAATAAATTGGGTGTAAATGGAATAATTTATAAGTGTTGTCTTGGTATGGGGGTGTGATGCGGAAGAATGAGGAAAATGTCGTGAGGAAAGTTTTGAGTAAGAATATGGATGGCTAAAAGGAGTAGGGAAGACCATGGACTGTCTGTGTGAAGATGATATGGGTAGAAAGGGGGTAAAAGAAAATACATTTATTTAGCATAGACTAAAATACACAATACACCAGATACATACATCAGATAAAAACAAATAAATGAAGGTCAAATAAAAAGTGTAAAGTTCGATGTAAAATAAATAAGCAGGAAAGTGTGCCTCACGGCTGCGCTAAAATGGCCCAGTTCAGCAAAAATGCCAGACAACTAGTGCCTGAAGCTGGTTTTCAACTGCACCTGGTGTGTGAGGTGACGGATGTAAATCAGTTTTATACTGCAACGTGACGTAACTACTCAGCCGATTCTAAATAAACTGGAATAAGGGCATGACAATAAAATGGTGAAGCTTGTCACTTTGCTTCAAGCTGTATCTTCAACTTGCACGAACACGGGAGTCACCTAATTTTTCATTTCATTTATTCATAAACAATTTACATTGTGTTGAATATATTATACACATGCAATGTAAACACAAATACAAAAACCTATGAATGATTAATTAACAAATCCAAGTGAAATTCAAAAGTGCCAAACTGTTTTAAATAATTATACCTAATGTCAAAAAATTAGAGATATATTTATGTCAAACAGTTTTAATTGTGTCTATTGACTAGATTGCGATTTCTAAATGAGTTTTAGTAATTAAAAAACGGATTGCACTACTAAGAATAAAAAACAAGGACAGGTTAGCAAGCAAGTTAGTTTTTAAAGTAAAGTAAGTCAAAGTCAGCATTCCGTGCCTATAATATTCCCACTGCTGGGACACAGGCCTCCTCTCTTCGAGAGAGAGTGGGCTATTAGCTACCTCGTAGGGCCCACGTGACACACGAGATGTCACACGTCTTGGAATTTTTGGTTCTAAGACATGCCGGTTTCCTCATGATGTTTTCCTTCACCGTTTTGAGAGTTCGATGTTCAGGCAGCATCAATTTAAAAACATATTTTTATGATGAAATTCTAATACCAATAGCGCAGCTATACAGGGTGAAATTTTAATCAACGTTTTCCTCTTAAAGGGTCATTGTACTCATAATTATGAACAACTTTTACTATGGGACCAAACCCGAAATCGTGAAAAAAAAAATCAGCTGTTCCCTACATTTATCTTTGCATAACTCATCAAAATGTAGGAAACAGCAGATTTTTTTTTTCGCGAGGTCCTGTTTGGTCCCATAGTAAAAGTTGTCCATAATGATGAGTACAATGACCCCTTCAGAGGGAAACGGTGATTAAAATTTCACCACGTACCTATAGAGTAAGGAGACACAAGTCTGCACCCTGTTTTCAATCCAAATCATTGTCTCCTATCATACCCACACACCGTACAATTAAAAAGAAAATCACAGCAAACTCACCCTTATTTCCAACCGTTAATTGATACCAAGAGCGTCACCAGCACGCCATTAAAACTAATCGCCGACCATTCCCACCGAAGAAACTGGCGCGCGCCTTTGTAAAATTAAAAATGTTAGTTGTTACGTCGTCTGTAATCGTTGCATTAGATTTTATTAGTACTTTTTCGGAATGTTGGGGGTTACGGGACAGATTATTTATTTATTTATTCATAGGAGAACCTACAGCTATAACAGAAGCATAACAATATTTAATGAGACATAAAGCCAATTACAGGTTCTCACGGGTAGATTTAAGTTATTTACAGATTCAAGTTAAAAGGAGGACCCACAAAAGTGTATGAACACAGTTTTTCACGCCCCTTCCAAAAGGTAGTTTTCGTATGGAGAAGAATGGGCAAGAAACTCCACCGTTACTCTTATAAAATGTTTTACAATATTTTGCATGGGCACATTAATTATGTAATAATATCTGAGGACGATGCACCTAAAATAAAATTACTATACCACAATAACTCAATGGACAATCGCCAAACATGATTGTGTATATTTACGTAAATATGAAGAAAGAATTGTTTAGTTTCTAATTTTATGTATAAGGTTGTTTTTTGTTTACAAATTTTATGTTACTCCGTTTTTTATTGTATTTATTTTATTTTTTTTAGTCTAAGAAGTTTTAATTAAAATGTTTTTTAATGTAATTTTGTAGAATTAGCATAGATATAAGCGATTGGGTTTAAACTGTTAGCTTATATCTGATGAATAAATAAATGAATAAATCGTCCGCATACTACAGATAGCCTAGAGACATGCTAATTTTGCCACGAGTCGTTAATAAAAAATATAAAAGTTCAGCTGCTTATGCTGTCAGAAAAATCCGTCAGTTTACTGATGTAGATACCGCGAGACTGGTCTATTTTAGTTACTTTCATAGTAATTAGTATCATGTCTTACGGTATTTTACTTTGGGGACGGGCTGCAGACATCGATTCTATTTTTATTCTGCAGAAAAGAGCCATCAGAGTCATATATAATCTTCGCAGGCGCGATTCTCTAAGGGAACGGTTTAAGGAAATTAACATCATGACGGTACCTTGTCAATATATCTATGAAAACATCATGTATGTAAGGAAAAATTTACATCTTTTTAGTAAAAGAGGTGAAAGACATAATTATAGTACTAGAAATAGGGACCTATTAGTTCAACCAGGTTTCAGACTAGCTAAAGTAGACTCATCTTTTATGGGGTACTGTTTAAAATGTTATAATAAAATACCTCCCCACATTCTTCAACTGAATGAGACAAAATTCAAGTCTTGTATTAAACGCACACTATGCAGGCAGGCATATTATAAGTTAGGGGATTACATCTGGATAAAAATGCCTGGCTCAATGCGGGTCTTGCTCCACAACCACAACTAATTGATTAACACTTGAAAATACTGTTGGAGCTGCTGAAGATTGTAAGTCGTATCTTTGCATTGTATAAATTCAATCTCCTAGTATTGTATAATTGCATAACACATGTGTGAGTACTATGTACACACTATAAAGCTACCATTTACTGGGTACGTCTTTCATTGACTTGAATGTGCTCTGGCGGCTGAGAGTATGTCATACTCACTCAAATGTCTCGCTGATGGTGGCGCATGTGTTGGATCATCTAGCTCCCTTCAAAATGGTTGAGCTGAATGGTGCTGATGCATGCGTCATGTTCGTGAACGGGCGCCGTCAGTAGGGACTGGTCATCTCTTTGCTGCCATGGCTTATTTTAATTTATTATTTGAATTGTTTTTTCTCATCTTTTCATTATGGACGCTTTTAACGTTCTGCATCGTTCTCACATGTATAATTTTTAACATGAATGATGTAACCAAGACTTTGTAACCACATTATTTTGATTTAAATGAGTGTCCATGGAGTTTCTTGCCCGTTCTTCTCCATAGGTACCTACGCTTTGGAATGGGCAACTAGCTTCATTTTTTCTGACTGACTGACTTCTTGACAATTCAAAAGTGCCTGTAAATGGTTTAATTGAAATAAATGCTTTGAGTTTGAGTTTGAGTTTGATATGAAAAGTAAGCGCCCTAAAGGTACTATTTGGAACCGAGCTGCCAACTGCAACTGCCGACAGCACGTGCAGCGGCTGGTAACCACGGCTAAGGTAACGGCTGGTAACCTTAGCCGATGGCATGCAGTCGCTGCACGTGCTGTCGGCAGTTGCTATTGGTAGCTCTGTTCCAAATAGGACCTTAACTCTGTAATCTACTTTTATAATGCGAATCTATCTCGAACCGCTCCGGCCACAATCCGCTTGTCCAACAAGGGCGCAGCTTCTAAAATGTTCTAGAAGCTGTGTGAGAAACAGATGACGCGCACCTTTTTTTGACATGAGCCGTATGACGTCCGCTAACTGGGCTGCGCACCAAAAAATATATAATTTTACGAAACTTTATCTTCGCCCTGAATCCTATAGTTTTTGTACATGTTATAAAATAACGCAACCTCATAGAGTTCGCTCGTTTGATATGTCTTGGTACCTACTCTATTAGTAGTAGGTATACGTTATATTATTATATAGTCAGTGACTCGGACTAATTTTCATTCCTTTCGTGAGATGACTTGCAAAACCAAGGGTCTTGAAAACCCGGTCACACCGTGTTCTGAAGAGCCGATCAGCATCATTGTATATATGTATTTGAAGGTTTTGGGTGACTTTTGTGTATTTGGCACTTCTTATCTAGGTCTTCAGACGATTCAAAGCATTCAGTTGATTAGTGGAATGAAGTACAACCATTCTCAGTTACGAGCAAGTTCCTGTCGCCGACCAAAGGGTACGCCATAGTCGTTCGGTAGTGTTTAAAAAAAAACGTCGTATTTTCGTCTGCAGACCTGTTATATAATACTCGTAGTATTAACAACGAAAATCGTTCTAATCCTGAATGAGATCGAAATAGTTCGCATAACTAAAGCACGATTATTTAATACATAAACACATCCACTGCAATACAAAAGCTATCTAGAAGACTAATCAGACGATCCTATTTGTGCTGGCGAGCTAAGCGCACATGAATGGTGTGATAAAGAGCTGGTCGTCAATGAATACAATGGGAAGGCAATCATCTCCCACAACGTTACACAGGCTGCGTTATTGAACTACAGCGACGAGGATAGTGGCTGTAGATCCATTGAGTTTGATATAGAATTTGAATTGGTATATCTACTGCCCAAAACAGCTGTTTTTGTTAAGCTGTATCAACGTTGCTAAGATTAATGGATACGCGAAAAGTTTGGGTTGTTAATCAATAACTACTTAAGCAGGCGTTTTAAGCTACGATATTATAACGGCTGGAAGAGAAACCATTTGCGTTGGGGCAGTTAACAGCACACATAAATTTCGATCCCGTGGGAATATGGGGATAAAAAGTAGCCTATATGTTAATCCAGGGTGTCAGCTACCTCCATACAAAATTTTATCAAAATTGGTCCAGCCGTTTGAGCGTGAAGAAGTAACAAACATATAAACACACACACACACTCACAAAGTTTCGCCTTTATAATATTAGTGTGATTCACTTTGATCGGATAAGTACTTAGCTACTGTTAACAATGAGGGTTTCTAACAACATCCTTATCCCTAGCCTTTTCCCAAACTATGTTGGGGTCGGCTTCTAGTCTAACCGGATGCAGCTGAATACCAGTATTTTACGTGGAGCGACTGCCTATCTGGCCTCCACAACCCAGTTATTGGGTAATACGATACTCCTTGGTAAGACTGGTTGTCAGACTTTCGGGCTTCTGACGACCCGTAACGACTGTCAAAGATCCATGAATAACAACATCCTTATGCTCTTTTATTTAGGCTTCGTTACGAAACTAATTAGTGCTAGTCTTGACAAAAAGCTCCCATTATTTGTACTAAGCCCATAATAATGTTTATTTTTTATGAAGTCCTAAGAAAATAGGGATATTCCGAGGTGATAGGGATTTGATTTAATTATAAGGGTGGTTCATTTTTTTTTTTTGTTTAGCCTATACTGTCCCACTGCTGGGCAAAGGCCTCCCCCAAGTCCTTCCAGGAACTCCTCTCACGCGCCACCTCAAACCAGCCCTCGCGGTACGCGTCCAGGTCATCTCGCCACCGCTTTCTGGGCCGACCTCGGCGGCGCCGTCCATCTTCTGGCACCCATTGTGTGGAAACTTTTGCCCTGCGATCATCCTGCATGCGGCTGATGTGACCCGCAAGACAAAATTCGAAACACCGTGCTGCGTTCCAAAACGGGTATAATAGACGTAGGCAAGAAAGCTGCCAGACTCAAGTGGGACTGGGTTCATTTATACGGCAAATTTTTTGAATGCGAAAAGTGTTTATTCGGGTGGCAACAAACCTTTATAAAGTGTAATTTACTTACTTACCTACTGTTATGTTGTTTAGGGTTCTAATAACTTTTAAATAATCTTTCTTCTTAGCGTAGGTATCGATGGCAAAAAAAACTCAAACTTATGTCAAAAATTCAGTTATGCGAACTCCACTCAATGACGCAGTCATATCATCAAGTGCACAGGTGACAATTTTCAAAATGGCGGTCACGCATGATACCTATACACCGTGTTCCGGACGATATACATAAACTTCGACCAGATGTTTAGACCATGGAAATAAGCATTTTTCATTATGGACACATTAATTACTTAGGTATGTTTAATTTTTTTGTTAATTTTCATACAAACTAAATACCTTTACGTAAATCACCCGATATGCGCGCCTCTTTATCCGAAATGGCAACGATGTCTTCTAATTCATAAGATTTGGCGGGCTGAAACTTGTCAAAAATAAGTTAAGACCCTTTCTTACTGCATAGCTAAATTAAATTTGATTAAATGAAATTACAAATATCTTTGTAACGAAGCCTTTTCAAGTACTACTTCCTATGTTAGATATAATTTGTAAAATCTATAGAAGCGTTTGACAAAGCTTATGGATAACGTAAAGAACACGGTGTATAAATCGATAGCTGACATCAATACAAACAGAAAACATACATAGTAGTACCAAAGCCAGTAAAGCCTCACGTTTCCGAGATATTAACGTTCAAAGTTAATCATGTAACATCCATATTTTTTTAAACTTGTGTACATTTTGTCGCATATTAATATGTTTAAAATAATTATTATTTTTTAAATATATTCGGTAATGTTATTTTAAATTATTCTGTTTTTAATTATATTCTGTATTTTGTTGTTTTAAATTTTTATTTATTATTTTTATCTTGTTTGATTATGTATGTTTGTCTGTATAAGTACTGAGATGTTATTTAATATTTTTATGTTTGTGTTAAATGTGTGTGCTTGTCATTTGATGGACAGTTTTTGTCTGAATAAATAAATAAATAATAATAATAATGACTATGAATGTAATCATTTTAGTAACGATACTAGCTGCGCCCCGCGGTTTCACCCGTATAAGTCTCGATCCCGTAAGAATATCGGGATAAAAACTATCCTATGTCCTTTCCCGGGACCCAAGCTATCTCTATACCAAATTTCATCTAAATCGGTTCAGCGGTTTAGTCGTGAAAAGGTAATATAAAGACAGACAGACAGAGTTACTTTCGAATTTATAATACTAAGTATGGATTAAGCTTAAAAATAATAATTGTGGTAGGCGTTCTCCTGTTATGGCTAGTTACAAACCTGCTAACATTCCTTTTCATTCCTTGATTCAAAGCAGTATCATGTAGTCTATAGGTATTCTGTCTTCATAAAATTTTATAACAACTTTACCGGTCAAGGACCGCGGTCCACCGATCGGCGAACAAACAATAGAAAATCAATTGTGTCTCATTAGCGGAGCTTGACAGATTAAAAATTGTCAGTATTACCTGCAATCAGCATGTTTAATAATTTAACCGAACAAAAAACCAATCCACTTGCTAACCACCAAATCCTGAATGAAACTGAAGAGCGCTCAACTGCACCAATTAATAGTTCAGAATGACCACGCTGAGCGGTCTCGTTCAAATTCGTTCAAATCGGTCAGATGGAAACTCGCGGGAAATTTGTTGTACTGATAAATTTTCTAAACAATGCCGTTGTATAAAAAATTCTATGGACTTCAGTACTGAGGTTTATTGGAAATACAAAAAACCTCTCGTGCGTTATTTTAGTGCAAAAACAAAAAAAAAAACCGATTGTGCTTATGACCACACGACTGAAGTGAAACTTCAAACGTATTTGGCTATGAGAGGAAGAGAGAAAGAAAATGTGCGCGCGCACTGCTTTCTCTTGCTTATATCCCCCACTCAACTCCCGTTCACCTCGCTCGATCACACTTTTCGTAACGCCTTCGCCAGTTTACTCCCCAAGTCAAGCGCGCGTAAAGAAGTTTCACTTCAATAAGTCACGTCGGCGTTACAAATAATAGTTATTGAAGGAAAATTATAACTTTATCTTAACTTTTAATTATATTTATCCATAACTCATGTAGCAGATGTTGGAGAAAAAACAGCCAGGCTGAAGTGGGAGTGGGCCGGACAAGTCTCACGAATGCACCCGGAGAGATGGGCAAAGATCGTCACTCACTGGACGCCTGAGGGAGGACATCGCCGTCGAGATAGACCACGCTGAAGGTGCTGTCACGATCTAGTAACGTTTGCAGGGCCAACATGGCCGGAGATCGCACAAGACAGGGAGGTTTGGAAGAAAAAGGGGAGGTCTTTGCCCAGCAGTGGAAGACTAAATACCCTCTTCTTGTCTTCTAAAACCCTACCTCCCCAAACCGACCCCCCACCTGCCTGCCTCTACTAAAATAAAAAGAAAATTATCTAATTCTAATATATTAATGACCCATAAAATGCGGACTACTCACAATTTAGATTCTCCAAACTAACGGATAAAGTTTTCCAAAGAGCTCTATTTTTAAACCGTGTCAGAGCTTCGGAATAAAAGTCAATAACTTCATGATAATTTATTCAAAAGTTCGAACGAGTTCAATTTAAGTTAGAAATTATTCCGATCAAATAAGTTACGGACCATCTGATCTAATCGTTGTTGCTTTGAAAAGGGTAACGGTTTCGACCCAGTATTTGTGATGTTGTATTTTGCTGGTAAAGATATTTTTCCTCTTTTTTACAGGTTTTTTCAAATCTTTAACTATATTTTTCTTACCAACATACTTAATCTGGATTCGCGATTTATTTGCCAAAAATATAAACAAATATGAGTATATGGAAAAATAACTTTAAATCCTACACAATAAAGTTCAGTTTACGCTACAACTTCAAACATTTTTTATAACTTATTCAATAGTGCTAGTCACTCTGAAATCAACTTAATAATCATAAAAATAAAGTTTATATTTGTTTAACTTTAAATAATATTAATTTGAAACATTAGTTTGAATAGACGATACATAAACTCACGCCTTTTTCCCATGGGGTAGGCAGATACTACAGAACGCCACTTAATTATCACTACGACACAAAAAATATTCTTTAGACGTTAGGATGATTAATGAAAAGCCACTCCCTTAAATGAGTCGTAATAAAAATATTCTATTAACCTTTTGAACGCCAGAGTATAAACGTATCGCCGTACCCCTGACGCTAGGCCACTTTAACAAAACAACACACAAACACACACTTAAATCAACAAATTTCTCGATATTGGTGGTTTATTATACAGATCGGACTAACTTACCTAGTGACGTCCGATCCTTAATTATGTGAAGTAATCCAATCCTCATTGAATACTATGTAGTCGCACCATTTCGTGCGCACACGTCACAATATTTAAAGATGAAATTCAAATTTTTTCATCCTAAAGAAAAACAAATGTTGTCTGTGGTCCAGTCGTTGGCGCGGTCTCCTGACATCTGTCAATCATTCTTTCAAAGCATAAGAACGGGACTTCACGATGACCTACATGGGCATCGTATAGTCCCGGCATACAGCACAACACAACTTCTAGAAGGGGTTTAATAAGGCAATCCAATATACCTAAAGTATAGGATGATTATCTGGGAAGGGTTGGGATACAATGAGGATTGGATTACTTCACATAATTAAGGATCGGACGTCACTAGGTAAGTTAGTCCGATCTGTATAATTATGCTTCGTAATCCAATCCTCATTGAATACTATGTAGATGTTCAAAGAATAAAGTTGTGTTGGTCATCATAGGTACATAAAATGAGCATTGTTCAATAATCGAACATTGTAACTTAACATGCTATTCTATGTTTGTTAGGTACTTACTAATTGTAATGCATTTCTATTAAGAATCAGTGTACCATTAAGGTAAATAGTTACCTAACTTAATTTATAATTCTCTAATTACTATTAGATTCTGGAAATATAATCAGTTTTGAATCAACTAGTTTAATTAATAATCCCATATGGCACAGATCAATTTCTTATAATCAGACAATTAACATTGACATGTAATAAGTTCTATGTACAACCACTCTATAGAGCACACAGCTGGTGCAAAAGCATTAGAATCACTAATAAAAAGGTCTCTTATAAAACCGAGTAAGGGTTGAGAAATTTGTGGTCCAACCAGCATAATGACACCTTCTTCAGAGCCCTTTGAAGTAGAGGCATGTCTGTATATGTGAATTTAGAAATAATAATATCTATTCCACTCTTACTTGAAATTTGTTTTATCCATCTATTATTGGTTACAGTAGAGGTTGCATCATAAGGCTTTCTTATAGTTATAATTAATGATTTACAATTTTGTCTTATACTCTTACCTAGTAAAATCTAGACAGGACAATTTAGGGGTTGTGGCAGTACAGAAAGATAAATTATCTTTAAAAAATGGTAGAATCAAGTTGAGTTCGGATCTACCAGGTTTTAATTATATCTGGATTTTTATGTTAATATTGTCCTCGTTATAAGAAGTGTACTAATGAGTGACCAGGTTTGAATTTTGTGTGCAGTTACAAGAGCTAATTATCGTTACTAATTGTTTGGTTAGAAATTCTAAACCAAGGGTTTGATTGGGAAATAAATTAATCTGTCGAACTCCGCTAATGAGACACAATTGATTTTCCATTGTCTCGTCGCCAACAGGCGACGCGCGGTGCTTGGCCGGTTAAATAATGCAAAACGATACTAGGGTCCCACTAACTTCATATTTGGGATTCTTTGGTCTTTATATAAATATATCCGTGAGAAACCTTGTCGCTCTGTCATTTTTGTGTCAATGTGGGGTCCAAAAACTAC
This sequence comes from Amphipoea oculea, assembly GCA_945859645.1. Taxonomy (NCBI): domain Eukaryota; kingdom Metazoa; phylum Arthropoda; class Insecta; order Lepidoptera; family Noctuidae; genus Amphipoea; species Amphipoea oculea. Next base: position 17,937,386 of record OX243864.1, on the reverse strand, counting down.
AGAATTTGCTGATTATTATATAGCTCACTCAATACCATTAGGATACCATACATCATTAAACTTAGTGGTAAAAATTATATGACTATCATGACTGAGCCTAGGGGTCAATGTCTTGTGTCTAACAGAAGAGAGTCTACTGATCTAGAGCAAAGCTAACACTATATTAATTGAGGGATCAGTCCTTCTCCCATCAGGAAAGCGTCCCTGATAATATGGCAGCAAACAGTGACTCCTGTGCATTGGGTGTCGAGATCCCATTTGACAGTGAATAGATCTACAGAACATACTTGGATCAGGGAGCCATGATATGTTGATATTTAGTATTAGACCTGATTGTAAACAGGTCAATCGGGGGCTGGTCCAGTACAGCACACCCCCCCCCCCTGCTTGCATAGGTATATCTTTACTTAGAAGTTGGTCCCTATGTAGGGTTTCATAGTTGTACAAGTTGATGCATTTTTTTTTTTTTTTTTTTAAGCAACAATTGACTTGTAGGCTATATCACATCACTTCCATTTAATTTCTATGTTAGGAAGCCTAGATTCAATTTCCCATACTGTTTTCTTTGGAACTAATATAAAATGCATAAACCCGTATTTGTCATTCCTTGCACCGTTGCCAAGATTGTTAAGCCGAGCTATTCAGATGAGTAAAATGAGTACCACCCATCTTACTGACACAGGATGTGGCCGTTGTGATATCTTTTCTAAGTCCTCACAGTAACTGAGTTTGCTTGCAAATGTTTTGAGCCCCATAAATGCTGCTAATAGTTCAAGGTAAGGTAAGGAACTTTTCAACATTAACTGTCCAGTGCCTGTGGATGTTGATATTATTACATACCAGACCCCAGTCAGTTTGGGACAATATTTCGAGAACAAAATCAATTTGTTTAATTCTATTGTGGTTTGTTGAAATGTAAGGTAACCAACAATCTCTGCAAATAAATGATTTTTAATTTGTTTCCAGTTCTGTTGTATTTGTAAATCAGTGATTTTTAACCTAGTTTGGTATAAAGTTAACCATATTCATATACAGATGCAGCTACTAGAATACCTAGTAATTAGACACACTCTATTATTTATATCTCATTTCAGACTTAATATTCTTTATGGACTACAGGGTAAAGTCTATATTTTCCTGAGGAAGTGAAATGGCAAACTGGACTGAACCCAACTAATATCCTAGACATTGGCAGCACTGTCTGGGCACTCTTTTCAGTTTTAATAATAAATCCTAGATATTTAGCACAGTTTGAGTATCAGACATATTTTCTAAACACTGCATATGGATCGGCAGGGCACAGAATATAATTGTCAAGATGTATGACAAAAAGCAACCCTAGTGACCTCCGGTGACAGACAACTGGCTTTATGATGTTTGTGAATACATATGGAGCGGTGCTAAGTCCAAATACGAGGCATGTAAACTGTTATAACTTATAACATATCTTGAAATAGAAACTGGGGATATCTCCTGACATATTTTCATATAGATAATTGATATGAATTTTTTAAATCAATGTAATATTGTAGGCAAAAAACTTATATACCTAGTAACATACTACATATTAAGTTTTTATTTAATATGTATCTCCAAGCACCATGCGATTTTGGTACAATTATACCAGATAAAATTACTTATTTGACAGGAGCACATGTTTCTATAGCACCTAATGTAAGAGATTATTCCATGGGGATAGATTGCTTTCTTTCTGAATGAAGTTGTTATTCAGAGGTTTGAATTGGAAACTCAGTAAAAGGTAGTTTATAACCCTTGATCCACTCAGGTATGGTTGGATTAGTAGTAATACCATACTTCAGAGAAATATTGCAATCTACCAGTCTGTACCTGAGCTAGTGATGATGCTGGTTCTGGCAACGGTTGTTGGCATTGGATTTATCTTGAAGCTTATAGATAGCTATTCTGAATTGGTGTGTAGAATAGGTATTTTGATATTGGTGTTTACTCACATCAATTCTTGAATTTCCTCATGGCTAGGTAGGATTAAGGATCTCAGATTATTGCAATTTTCATGATAAATTAATGTCACACTCAGTCTAGCTCAGTAACTTAATGTTTCAATTTGATCCGCACTATACAAACGCTTGGGAGGCTATTAGACTGTTATGAACTTTTCCCAATGAATGTAATAGTGCGGCCATTGTAGTTCGCTGCCCCCTGATTGTGTGGTACCCATTTGATTCCACTTCCATTTACTGCTGTCACCCTTCCTTTTTAAATTTTGGTGGGTTCAATAGGCTACAAATTATGAATGTTTCATACTTCTTTTAAATGTTTAACTTCATCTCCACATTTAGTCCATTATCATAATTGACCACCGTGTGGCCAGACTGCCATGCAGTTCTACAGGTAAAGTAGCTAACTGTACCCCAGCATCTCACAAGTAGATTTTCAATACTTGAACTTAGGACTTCACGTTGGGTATGTATACTGTTCCACTCTCAGCCTCCTTTCGGCTGTATTTTAGTAGAATTGAAGTACTAACATAGCTTATATAAGTTAAATTATATATTAACACCCTCACTGAGAGGAGGCCTGTGTCCCAGCAGTGGGAACATTATAGGCCGATTATGTGTTATGTATGTATATTAACATCTAGAATATAAAGTATTTTGGAATTAGATTATAATTAACGGCATTGAGTATGGGTATTCCCAATCCGGCTGCGTTGGCTTCGGTCACATAACACACAGTCCAACTGTAGTCTTCCATGGAAGAGGGCTTCGTACTCATCTACGAAGACTAATTAGAGTTAGGTCCCAGACTGCTTAGATCTAAATCCATGGCTAACCTCACGTGATAGCTCTAGGAATGCAGGAGGGATGTGTTTTTAACACTGGACGTATAGACTGGTTTATATCTGATTTTATTTGATTTAACCTGAAATAAATGGATTATTATTATAGAACATTGACTAACCTCTCGTGAGTCTGTGTGGAGTTGATGGCACAGTTGAATGTTCTCATGGTTCACCTCGCGTGAGAACACTTAGAGACGGCCAAAGATCCTCAGAACACTGAACATATATACCATCGGCTACCATCGCGTGATAGCTCATGTGGTGTCGTTCTTATGTAAGTATACAGCACAGTTACGTTCTCATGGTTGACCTCACAGTGAAAACTAGAGACTGCTGTGTGTATTACGGCATCCTATGTCGGCCAAAGATCCTCCGAACACTGAACGTATATACCATCGGCTACCATCGCGTGGTGGCTCATGTGGTATCGTTCTTGTGTAAGTATACGGCACAGTTACGTTCTCATGGTTGACCTCACAGTGAAAACTCTAGAGACTGCTGTGCGTATAACGGCATCCCTTTAATAGGGAGCATGATTTCAATAGTCTTTGATTTCAATTGCCGACAACTGAGTTTCGATGACGGCTCCGCTTTGCTTTTTCAAGCGATTTTCCAGTTCTCGCAGGCGTACGGTCAGCTCCCACATTCCATCGTCTCGTTTTCTTCTGTTTTCCCATCTTGTTAAAACTTTTCTGAACTTTTATATACGAAAACGTGATCAGTGCGCGGCACAAAAAAGTACAATGATTGACAGATGTCAGGAGACCGCGCCAACGACTGGACCACAGACAACATTTGTTTTTCTTTAGGATGAAAAAATTTGAATTTCATCTTTAAATATTGTGACGTGTGCGCACGAAATGGTGCGACTACATAGTATTCAATGAGGATTGGATTACGAAGCATAATTTATATTAGTTTCATGCAATACAATATAGACGGAAGCTTAAACTTTTAAATTATATAAATAAAAACACACAAAAGCAATGATTAAATTGTTTATTTCATAATATTATATGTTGTGACCCGTGGAACGTATATTTGGTCATATATTTGTGACGTTGGCGTTCAGGGTAAGATTTCGTTTGTCACATATATGTGACAATGGCGGTCAAATATTGCAATACCTAGTTATATTATAATTATCATCTTCATCCATAGCCCGACTTCACCCACCACTAAAAGTCAAAGAATTTATTTCAAACTAGCAGCGCTCCGCGGTTTCACCCGCATAAGTCTCGAAAATCAGCTCAAAGGTATACAATTTTCGTCACCGGAAGATGCGCTGTCAGCGTTCGAGCAGGCTGTACACGAGGTGTCTGCGGCGGACTGGAAAAAGTGTTTCGAAAACTGGTTCAGACGCATGAAACTTTGTATAGAGGCTAGTGGAGAGTACCTACTTTGAAAAGATTTACTAAAAAAAATTTACCTATAGAACATTTTTTTTTATTTTCGCAGAACTTTCTGAGGGTCCCACGTATTTCCTTAAATCTCATCCTCATAAAACAAACTACTATACTTATTCCTTCTCGATATTTAAAAACTATTTATCTATTTAAATGTCGATTAAAAGAGTATTACCTTTCCTCTATACTGTGAGTATATTTTATTTATATAGAGGGTGGAAAAAATCAATGGGCCCTGAAGGGAAACCACTTTAAATCTTTGAGAAAGATTATTTTACTTAAAGGAAACATTCCTTTATTTTTTAAAAAGAAACAAAACTGCCTTCACAGATTTCTCGACAAGCTTACCTAAACCGGGAATCGAACCTGCTAAAAATAAAAAATAAAAACCCTCGCTATTTTATTTACTAATGGATAGGATTATTGTTCAGGATAAAATCTCTCTAATAAACATTTTGTCTTCAAAATAAAAAAGATCACGACATCTAACATTCATTTTATTTTATCTTCAATTCTAATATGAAGGACACGTAAACATGAAAGAAAATTCTTATAAAAAAGCAGTACCTTTGTACTCAATTTATAATTATGTCATATCAGTATGTATTTTACTGTGTGTACATAAATAATAAAATAAATAAATAAATATTTTACTCACCAAATGCTTTTAGGCTAAAACTAAACCAGTAATTGCAAATAGGCTCTGGGCAAGCGTTGAGTATCCCACGTTTGTTTACGGTCTACGGGATCGCAATGCTGCTCGAGTCTCGCAGCACGGCGTAGCAATCCGTAGCATTTCGTAGCTAGAGTAACTCCGTGGACGTAATGGGCGCTTTTAACGTACACGTCTTTCGACATCGTTCTCACATATTCCTTCCATACATATTATACGAGTATATGTACGAGTATGTGTGTAATTTCAACATGGTTGATGTAACGAAACATTTGTAACGATATTTTTTATTAGAAAGAGTGTCCATAAAGTTTCCTACCCGTTCGTCTCCAAAGGTACACACGCTAGCACATCAAGCTACCCGAAACTGTCAAATTTTCCCAATCAACTTTGGACCATAGGTTTTAGCGATAAAGTTGCAAATCTATTAAAGGAATTTGACAGATTGTAATAGCTTGATGTGCTGGCGTCTGTACCTTACTACGCTTTGGAATGGACAACTAGCTTCATAATATTTCAAACTGACCGAATCCTTGACTTCAAGTAACTACAACTGACTACAGGATCAATGGCCGCCTAGTAGTGTAGTTAGGTACATGAAATCATTAGAAAATGTACTTTTATTATCGTCATTAGTTATCTATACCCATCACATTTGTAGAGATTCGCTAACTAATTTAATTTGTAGGGACAAATTAAATTATCTTGCGAAACTACTAATCTCTACTGACTCCGACGAAATATTTTTAGGTGAAAAGAAAAACTTCTTGCACTATTTAAAATGCACCTTTCTTTCTGTACAAGAAAAAAATATAAATCCTTCCTCCTCTGAATGATTTATCTTTCCTTGTCTTGTTCTAGTCGTAGTTTGGTAAGTCGGCCCGGGGTGATTAAAACAATGCAAAGCGGTTATAACTAAGACAAGGCGCTCATTAGTATTCCGGTAGAAAAAACTTGTTCCAGAACTCTTTTATGCAGTAAACCCGATAAAAATAAATATTTCTTCAACTCAGGAATAATGGTGTGCTGAGATTCCGTTTCTGCGTTTCAATGTGGATGGAATTATGTAATTTTCATTTCTATTACACAGACTATAGAGTTTATTATGATTTTTAATGTATTTATGAGCAGTGGTGGCTAAGTGTTTTGTAAAGCAGCTTAGCGGTTTTGTAAAACGGCGAAATCGATAATCCATCTGCGAATTTTCAGATTTTGTTTTTTGTTTTTGTGGAACATTTTGTGAAATAAGTTGTATTGATTTAATTTTAATCTGCGTACAGACAGGACTAAAATGTTACTCTGTTTTTGAAGTGTAAACTTCTTTAGCGGCGTTGAACACTTTTTGTAATGGGTAAAAAATGTGAAACTCGCGTCAGGGCATCGCGTCAGGACACGTGACCGTCAGGAGAGATTTCCCCCCCCCCCCTCGCTTTCTACTGCGGCGCCAACCGAAGTGAACCAAGTGAGACACGATAATGGATGGATGGATGGATGAATGGTGATGGTGATGGTGATGCGGATGGTGATGGTGATGTGGATGGTGATGGGCATGTGGATGGTGATGGGGATGGGGATGGGAATGGGGATGGGATGGTGCTGGTGGTGGTGGTGCTGGTGGTGGTGGTGATGGTGGTGGTGGTGGTGGTGGTGGTGGTGGTGGTGGTGCTGGTGGTGGTTGTGATAGTGGTGGTGGTGGTGCTGGTGGTGGTTGTGATAGTGGTGGTGGTGGTGCTGGTGGTGGTGGTGGTGATGGTGGTGGTGGTGGTGGTGGTGGTGGTGCTGGTGGTGGTGGTGGTGGTGTTGGTGGTGGTGGTGGATTTTCCCTTTTTAAATTAATAATTGATTTATTTCAACGTTAATATTCAAGTTTTCACTTCTGCCGGCACTCCCGGAGTGCAACCCGTCTTTTTTTATTTTTTAAAGGAATCGTTGAGGCATGAAATGAATGTTAAATTGTGGATTGTGTTTCACAATGAATAAAAATATGTATTGAAACAAAAAAAAAAGTGGTAAAGAAAGCGGGGTCGTGACTTACGAGCTGTAGACCATAGGTTCCAACCCAGACAAGTACTTTACTTTTTTGCATTTTTTTTCATACTAAAACTGTCAGATGTTAATTTTATTCCACGGATAAAATACATCAGAAAGTCAGATATCTTTTTAGTTATCTTTTTCAGTTTTTGTGTGGAAAAGCTGTCAAAAATTCATAATTTACTCTCCTAATCAATTTCTCGTATAAAAATTAGGTGAAATTTATCCTAAATAATGAAAATTGACCACGGAAAACACATATTTGACAAGCTTTCCCTTCCCAAAACACGTGCATAGTGGCTAATTTAATTATAACGACTCTTCCAAAAATATCATACATTGTACCCAAGATAATAGTTTAAGCTACCCGACATACAACCCTTCATATTATTATTCATCAAGCGTTATCTACAAAGCAGGTAGGCAGATAGCCAGGTGAGATTTGTAATGGGCGTGCAAACTATTGTTATGTGACCAAATCCCAAAATCTGTGGGTTTAACAACGCCTCGGAGACATTTTGTGGGACCTTCAGTATTACAGTTAATGTTAACGCGTTCAATGCCTGTTTGTTTGGGATAACAAGGTGATACATGTAATGCGCTATTAATGTTGGCAATTTTGGTTGGTGTGCCTTTTATTTTTCCCGGGAGAATGGTTTTGGTAAAAGGATTATACAAAATAAAATTATACTTACAAAATTCCATGTGAAGTGGGTATAGTATAGCAAAAGCAAACATTTGATGACGATAGACAAAACTGTTTTTTACTGGTTTGATTTGGTCTGTCCGCAACCTAAATAGATTCTAAATGGTTTTGTTATAAGTATTGTACATATTTTTCGTTTATTTATTTATTTACTTAATAAATACATGTTTAAATATTTTTATACAAAACATTATTAGAAAAACATTAAAAAAAAATAAAAAGTAGTTGTCCGCCGGTATCGGGAACAAGGTCCAAGTTGTAGATATTACTATCATACTTACGAAATTCAATGTGAAGTAGGTATGGTATAGCAAAAACAAACATTTTGATGACAATATACAAAATATTTTGAGCTAGTTGTATTTAGGTCTGCCCGCAGCCTAAATAGATTCCAAATCCCAAAATAATAACAATATTTTGCCATGCGTAAAATGACGGATCAACCCAATTCTAAACAAGGAATATTTCCAATAATATTTGCGTAAAATCATTATAATCCTCCATTTTCTCATCTAACTATCATTTCAAACTCGCAACCATGAACACGACTTGGCATTATTACCACAGAATGCTGGTAAAATTATCAACACCGGCATTATTCACGTTGGTGTTACGTTATTAACATCGTTTACAGATGCCTGAATCTGTCTTTATTGCGTCGGTACTTGACGCATATAATCTCTTCGAAATGTTACTATAGTTTTTTATCTATAGGCACTAATACCTAAAAAGAAGCGTCCAAAATTCGGAATACGTTAAATAAATCAAATAATTTGGATTTGCGGATTTGAAGAGGGCATCTAGTATACCTTAATGTGGTCATTTCTAATGCCATTTTTGTAAATATTATGATTATGAAAATGGCATTTTCCATTCGATCGATCACCTTGAAAGTTGGCACATACAGTATGGAAACCACATATATGCAATAAATTAGACCACATACTTGTTAACACCTTTTTTGACGATATACAAAAAATTAACGAAATCCGTCCAGTAATTAGGTCAAAAAATGGGGTGTGGCTGTGTCCTGGACACAGCCGTGTGTTCTACGTGAATACGTTTACGTAAATGGGTTGATCCGCTCGACCACATTCATTATTTTACATTCTCGGCACTGCTTGACTCGGTCGTAGGTATGGTGTTTATTGGTACCATTCGATTACTCTTGAGAAGCCCTTTCCGGCCGTATATGATCTCTGTATTTTGATTTAATTGCTTTTTGACGAGTATCATCATCATCATCATTTCAGCCGAAAGACGTCCACTGCTGAACATAGGCCTCCCCCAAGTACCTCCACATCGACCGGTTTTGTGCTTCTCGCATCCAACGAGTTCCTGGGGCCTTCACAAGGTCGTCGGTCCACCTTGTGGGAGGCCTTCCAACGCTACGCCTTCCGGTACGCGGTCGCCACTCCAGAATCTTTCGGCTCCATCGGCCATCTGTTCTGCGAGCAATGTGCCCTGCCCACTGCCACTTAAGTTTGGCAATTCTTCGGGCTATGTCGGTTACCTTGGTTCTCCTGCGGATCTCTTCATTTCTGATTCGATCCCGCAGGGAAACTCCAAGCATAGCCCTCTCGATTGCCCTTTGGGTGACTTTCAGCCTTCTAATAAGGCCCATTGTGAGCGACCACGTTTCAGTGCCATATGTTATCACTGGCAACACGCACTGGTCAAAGACTTTCGTCTTGAGACACTGCGGTATGTGACGCGTATAGGCCGATATTAATATTCAATTTTTTTTCCAAGTTAATTCAGACATGCTGTCTTAGGATTAATCTGTCAAGCTCCGCTAATGAGACACAATTGATTTTCTATTGTTTCGTCGCCGATCGGCGAACCGCGCCGCTAGACCGGTTAATTAAACTACTCCATGAGGTCAACAAATACCGGCATAATCCATAATGCTACAATTAACTTTGTCTCTGGGTACGGTCTTCCCAAAAACAATTAAACTTCCTTAAATATCTTTTTTCTCCAAGTTAATTCAGACATGCTGTCGTAGGATCAAATAAACTACTCCATGAGGTCAACAAATACCGACATAGTTCATAATGCTACAATTAACTTTGTCTCTGGGTACGGTCTTACTCATTCTCCTTTAACTTTTTCATTTAGGTTTTTTAATTTCGTATTTATTTTTGCTAATCTTCTGTGGTCTAGTATTACTTATTGTTTGATTTATTGCGTATAAGTGAGTTTCATACTGTATAAGTACAGGGTGACTTGTAATTTGACGTATTCTTTTCAGGACGTGATAGTGTAACCCATTTACAACAAATCAGCACCCCATAAAGCCTAGGCGAAAATTCTTGGAATTCGAGAAAAACCAATTTTCACGATTTTTTTTTAATTTCCCAGAATTGTATATTTTTGCATGGAAAAAGTTTAGAAAAGTGGAGTTCAATTAGAGATGACACGGATTTTTAAAATGTTCTAATTTATAGTCTTAATTCAAAGCAAAAAAAAAAAAACTGTTACTCTAACTGTTAGCCTGCATCATCCCATTGCTGGGCAACACTGTAAACGATCGGGAAAAATAAAATAAAAGTAAAAAAAATCCCGTTTGTCAACACTGTGAACGAATGGAACTTTTTTTCACGATCGTCAACAGTGTTGACGACAAGGTGTTACTGATGGGGAATGGCTGATCTTAGAAACCTTAGACACAGAGAATGAAAAAACAAAATTTGTTCTCTGTAGGTGGAATAGACGCTAGGTTAAATGGTCTAAGGCTACGTATGCACTAACAGGTGGCTGGTTTAGCGCCTAGAGCCTAGTGACTTAACATCCTTCGATTACACGCTAGGCGACCTAGCGAAGGCAACCGCAACCCAAAATTCTAGAGCGTTCGTTTCACTTTGCTACTCGCTACTCTCTAAGCACTATAGCAAACTGAAAAAAATGCACTCCAATCAAGTGACTTTTTAGCTTGATTGACGATATCTTGTTTAGATTAATCAAAATCTTAGTTAAGTTGATCATCACGACATGATTGCAGCAATACTAGTTCAAATGATTGAAGGCTCAAACAAGTTTCTTGATTATCCTTAACATGACATCATTGTAGAAGAGTTAAAACAACAAAGTAAGTTAGATATGTCAATCAAGCAACTTGATCAACTTGATTGCTGCAAATAGGTTTTGTGATAACTCCAATTAGGATCCCGTTTCAAATCTCAATCAAATAAAAGTAGTAGCTGTGATCATTGTGCTTGATAGGCTCAGATCCAAACAAGTTACTTAGTCAATCTAAACCAAATCTTGATTGTGGCAACTACTTTTTTTTTCATTGCAAGCTACCGTCAGTGCGTTTGTGGCCGAAGCACGAGTCAGTGCAGTGATTTTTTTTTTTGGATTGGCTATTTTAACCTAAGTAACAATGTTATGGCATGACTAACATCCTTAAAATCCCTCAACTTTTTCAAATAAAACATCGTTAGATATCTATGTGAATACAAAATGCCATTATAAGCATCTGTTGCAGCGCTCTGAATCAAAATGTAAATCCACTTTTTATACTGCAAATCTCGGGATGAGTTGGGTTGCATTAAAGATAGTAGGAAAATATTTTATCTTTCCTCTTAAAAGGAGTTTTAACGATATGATTATTCTAGAATGCTGAGTGAATTTTAATGGATTTCTATTTAAGGAATTATGAATCAAGTAACGGGTTTAGATTTTATGAAATTTTATCTAAATAGGTATCTGCCGGTCGATTCTGTAAAAATCTCACCGTGAAAACTTGCGTGAAGTGAGCTGTCAGTGTCATCCCACTGATGCTAGGGATTGACCAAGCAAACATTTACAATCATAATCGAGATTTTAATAATAGATTTTATGCTAATTCTATTGATCATTTTATATAATTTCAAAGCTAGTATTTTAGTGGTCAAAACATTAATATTATTATTATTTATTTATTTATATATACTTTATTGTACACCACAAAAATAATAATAATAATTACAATCATTAATACATCTTTTTAAGTTAGATTTCTATCGTTAAGAACAAATCTCATATGGAAAAGTGTTTATGGTAGAAATCTAACATAAGGAGATATATTAATGATTCTAATGACTATGATTCTGTAAATACATGTCTATTATAGTCGCAAATCACATTTTGATCAAGATACAACCTGACACTGATCTGCAAATTGCAAAAAACGTAAGAAAATTTAAATTTCGCGGTCTGCCATGTCACATTCACCTTAACCGGTCAAGCGGCGCGCGTCGCCCATGATTGGCGAGTGGCGACGAAACCGTAGCCAATGAGCGACGCGCGCGAAGTGATGTTGCCATGGTTACCGTGGAGTGAAATATGGAACATTCCGAATCGCACTGTAATCGATTACAACGTGCTTACACTTTGACCCCAATTATTCTGTATGGTATAAATTACCTATTATTCCCCGCATAATCTTACCATGCCGTACGGTTGTCAAGAGTGGTATTTTGACAGTTCAAACCGGTTTCGTTAAACTAACGTGGCATTTTCGAAATTGTGCTACCGGCTACAGTCGCCACCTTACCAAAGGATAAGAAATTCGTAGTGTAAAAAAACAAACAAATAAATACTATAATCTAACCGTGAATAAATAATCAAGTGAAATAGTTTTGACTCTCAGCTGCCATAGTGGTGATTTATCTAAATGGGAACGCAAATTATTTATGTGAGAGTTGTGGGCGATGATAGCCTAATTCGGAATGATCCATAAATCACGCAGCGCACTGCGCATGCGTAAAAGTGAACTTTTTTTTTGCTTTCATGCCATTGACGACCATGTACTTACAACTCGTTTATAGAGAGTAGTATATTCCTTGATGTGGAATGTACATAAGCCTGTACGTATTCGAGTACAGTGACAATAATTAGTTCCTAATTATTTAATGCTGTTAGAGATTTTAATGTCTAAATCCAACTGTTTTTGTACATCGAAAAAGTCAATTTAGTCAGCCTACATTTCAGATAATATAATATAAGAAATCGTGCTAAGCAAGTATTCAGTGATTGGTGTAATGTTCGTTTTCATAAGTACATAATACGTAAAAGCACATATAGGTTTTTTTTATATCATCTCTAGGTAAACTACACGTACAATATACAAACCTTATACCATAAATATTTAGGCATATTATTAATCTAGTGACGATTGCTGTTAGGACACACAAATTGCATTATTCATGTAAGTATACGCATGTTTTGGGCTGTCTAATTTTAGTTTTACTGTATACTGTTTACACACTGTGTCTACGTTTCTCAGCCAACTCTCCCGTCGCAGATCTGCTGAAAGAAATTACTAAGTAAATGATGAAAGCAGTTCCTCTATCTTTATGTAGTTTACTTTATTATGTATTTAGTGTGTATATAAATAAATATATTACATTTTTTAATTTGTATCACATTAAAAAAAATTGCTAATACATTTTTTCTACTGAGTCGGCTGCTTCCTGAGATGCAACTTCTTAATGCCGGGAACGGAGGGACATTGGATGTGTGTCGGCTGCACCCCCACTGCAAAAAGCTTGAAATAATGGTAATAATTTGTTACTAAGTATTTGATTTATTTAATTCCTACACATCAGCACATCTGCAGCTAATGTATTTACTTTCAATAAGAATAGCGGTATGATTTATTAAGAACAGCGTCTGATCAAATAAAATCAATTGAATGGGCCAATATTATTACTATATATTTAGAGCACAACGAGTTTCTACATTTCTTAATTCCATGCTCCGTGCCTGTCTGTGTCCCAATTTATTTGTTCCCTATTGTGTTTATCAAAAATAGTGTGTGAAATAATGAATACTTGCCTCAGACCGCCACGCATGACACAGCCGGGAGCGATGTGATCAAATCAAATAGAGGCAGTGTTCTTTTATTGTCTTCTGTCCCTTTAATGACTTAGCAACTGCAGGGTCGACAAGGCTCATCTGCTGAAAGGTAGAATATATCAGATTAATAAAATTCACTTGCTTTTGTGTGCCTATACTTTTGTGTTTTTATTTTAAGTTATCCTATGTTGTCCCACAGCTGGGCACGGTCTCCCCCATACTTTTCCAGTTTTCCTTATGTTGTGCCTTCTTCGGCCAATTGGTCAGGAACGTGTCAGTGACGACGCCCGCCTTGTCTTCAGGCAACCTTTGTTACTGAGTGACACACGTCTGTGACATGCCTACGTCTTTTACATTAGTTACATATTATTATCATCAAGTCGGTACTATTTTGGCATACCTGACAGACCACCACTCGTCCTTGCAAAGCTAATCACCTGACTGATCATCTAATTCATATACCTAAGTATGAACAGTAACACAGGAACTGTGGAGTAGGTAGGTAATTCCTCTGAATTCATTTTTAAATTAGAAAAACTTTTATTTGATCAGACGCTGTTCTTAATAAATCATACCGCTATTCTTATTGAAAGTAAATACATTAGCTGCAGATGTGCTGATGTGTAGGAATTAACTAAATCAAATACTTAGTAACAAATTATTACCATTATTTCCAGCTTTTTGCAGTGGGGGTGCAGCCGACACACATCCAATGTCCCTCCGTTCCCGGCATTAAGAAGTTGCATCTCAGGAAGCAGCCGACTCAGTAGAAAAAATGTATTAGCAATTTTTTTTAATGTGATACAAATTAAAAAATGTAATATATTTATTTATATACACACTAAATACATAATAAAGTAAACTACATAAAGATAGAGGAACTGCTTTCATCATTTACTTAGTAATTTCTTTCAGCAGATCTGCGACGGGAGAGTTGGCTGAGAAACGTAGACACAGTGTGTAAACAGTATACAGTAAAACTAAAATTAGACAGCCCAAAACATGCGTATACTTACATGAATAATGCAATTTGTGTGTCCTAACAGCAATCGTCACTAGATTAATAATATGCCTAAATATTTATGGTATAAGGTTTGTATATTGTACGTGTAGTTTACCTAGAGATGATATAAAAAAAACCTATATGTGCTTTTACGTATTATGTACTTATGAAAACGAACATTACACCAATCACTGAATACTTGCTTAGCACGATTTCTTATATTATATTATCTGAAATGTAGGCTGACTAAATTGACTTTTTCGATGTACAAAAACAGTTGGATTTAGACATTAAAATCTCTAACAGCATTAAATAATTAGGAACTAATTATTGTCACTGTACTCGAATACGTACAGGCTTATGTACATTCTACATCAAGGAATATACTACTCTCTATAAACGAGTTGTAAGTACATGGTCGTCAATGGCATGAAAGCAAAAAAAAAGTTCACTTTTACGCATGCGCAGTGCGCTGCGTGATTTATGGATCATTCCGAATTAGGCTATCATCGCCCACAACTCTCACATAAATAATTTGCGTTCCCATTTAGATAAATCACCACTATGGCAGCTGAGAGTCAAAACTATTTCACTTGATTATTTATTCACGGTTAGATTATAGTATTTATTTGTTTGTTTTTTTACACTACGAATTTCTTATCCTTTGGTAAGGTGGCGACTGTAGCCGGTAGCACAATTTCGAAAATGCCACGTTAGTTTAACGAAACCGGTTTGAACTGTCAAAATACCACTCTTGACAACCGCACGGCATGGTAAGATTATTTGGGGAATAATCTGTAATTTATACCATACAGAATAATTGGGGTCAAAGTGTAAGCACGTTGTAATCGATTACAGTGCGATTCGGAATGTTCCATATTTCACTCCACGGTAACCATGGCAACATCACTTCGCGCGCGTCGCTCATTGGCTACGGTTTCGTCGCCACTCGCCAATCATGGGCGACGCGCGCCGCTTGACCGTGCATCAAAAATACGGATCTTAGTTATTTAGTATCTATCTACAATAATGTTATATTTGCACGCGTTACAGGTTAAATAAGTAGTCTGTAACTAGTTAATACAAAATCTGGTTAATTGTTGAAAACAAAATGCACACAACTGACTTTTTAAATGTACAAACACGGTTGGATTTAAACATAATATCTAAAAGCGTTGAAATAAATAGGAACTAATTTCTGAACTCGATTACGAACAGGCTTACGACCATGGTCGTCAATTATAGAAATAAATAAATAAAAACTGAATTTAATATTAATGACAGCGCCTAACGCGCAAGCACTTCACGCAATCCACATCAAAATAATCTACAATGTGATAATGACGGTGACTAACGCGCAAGCGCGGCCAGAAGTGTTCACTTCACTCGATTCACGACATTAAATGTCGTGAATCGGGTGAAGTGAACACTTCACGCAATCCACATCAAAATAATCTTCTATGTGATAATGACAGTGACTAACGCGCAAGCGCGACGTGAAGTGTTCACTTCACCCGATTCTCGACATTTAATGTCGTGATTCGGGTGAAGTGAACACTTGCGTGACGCGCTCGCGCCTCAGGCTGTATTGACTATACTCCATTTGTTTAGGTAATTAAATAAAGGTAAACAAAAAAAACCACGTGCCGTGGTTAACCAACTAAACGTAATACCAGTCTATTCAGTTGTCATGCTACGTCACAGTTGTACTCTTCAATTTAGCAACGTTATAATTCGTTAATAATGTTGCTAAATTGAAGAGTACAACTGTGACATAGCATGACAAGTGAAGTGAGTGGTATTACGTTTAGTCGGTTAACTAAGTCACGTGGTTTTTTTGTTTACCTTTATTTAATTACCTAAACAAATGGAGAATAGTCAGTCTAGGAAAAAAAAGAAAAAAAAAACAACATTGAGTTTCTGGCTAAGTTTCTGTTTTGCTATTTTAATGTAAAACCCCACGAAATATTAACGTTTTGACCACTAAAATACTAGCTTTGAAAATATATAAAATGATCAATAGACTTAGCATAAAATCTATTATTAAAATCTCGATTATGATTGTAAATGTATGCTTGGTCAATCCCTAGTATCAGGTGGGATGACACTGACAGCTCACTCCACGCTCACTTCGCCTAAGTTTTCACGGTGAGACGGTTACAGAATCGCACGGCTGAAAATGATATCTAGTATAATCAGCCTACGATGTTCCCGTTGCTAGGAGACAATTCTATGTGAGAGGGAGTGGACCGTAATCCACCATACAGGCCCAGTGTGTTGACAGATGTCAAATGTCTTCGAAATTTTGGCCTCACGATATTTGCCTTCACTGTTTTGAGAGCAATGGTGATGGAATTATTTTTGAAGTGTAAACTTCTTTAGCGGCGTTGCACACTTTTAGTAGTGGGTAAAAAATGTTAAACTCGCGTCAGGACATCGCGTCAGGACACGTGACCGTCAGGAGAGATTCCCCCCCCCCCCTCTTTCTACGGCGGCGCCAACCGAAGTGAAGTGACACACGGACACAATGGATGGATGGATGGAAGTGGAAGTCGAAGTGGAAGTCGAAGTGGAAGTCGAAGTGGAAGTCCAAGTGGAAGTCGAAGTGGAAGTCGAAGTCGAAGTGGAAGTCGAAGTGGATGTCGAAGTGGAAGTCGAAGTGGAAGTCTAAGTGGAAGTCGAAGTGGAAGTCGAAGTGGAAGTCGAAGTCGAAGTCGAAGTGGAAGTCGAAGTGGAAGTCGAAGTGGATGTCGAAGTGGAAGTCGAGGTGGAAGTCGAAGTGGAAGTCGAAGTCGAAGTGGAAGTCGAAGTGGAAGTGGAAGTGGAAGTCGAAGTCGAAGTGGAAGTCGAAGTGGAAGTCGAAGTGGAAGTCGAAGTGGAAGTGGAAGTGGATGGATGGATGGATGGACAGCTGATGGCTCGACCGTCTGTGTAGTAGCCACACTGCTGTGTATTCGTAAAATTCGTTTATATAAAGTGTTTAAAATATGGAAATTGAACAAAGTGCATCTATTAATGAAAAAAGTGACGCAGCAATAGTGAAAAAAAATTAGTTATATTAATTAAATTAATAATTGATTTATTTCAACGTTAATATTCAAGTTTTCACTTCTGCCGGAACTCCCGGAGTGCAACCCGTCTTTTTTTTTATTTTAATGAGAGTGAAGGAAGAGGGAGTGCGCCCTGTGTCTACGCACATACTTGTGCACTATAATATCTCCCACCCCAAAGGCTACTACCTACTACTCTCTGTTGAGATTAGTCACCGTGGCCGATCTTCGGTCTGGAGGACTATTATTACAATAAGTTTAAATAAAATTAAAACCCGAGCAGTTGGGCTTTAGTTTCTTTTAAACTTATATTTTAATTATTTATTTCAGTAATATTTATATTTTTGAAATGTGCTAATTAAGCTCTTTCATTAGATAACCAACACGGCATGTTTTTTTTTTTTTAGAGCATGTCGTTATGTCCGCTAGAGGGCACCATATTCAATTTATTGTGACGTCACATAGCCTACAACCAGCGGACGATCAAGACGCTTCTAACGATACCGCATTTGTCCAATTATGACAAGTAGTTTAGAAGTTATGATAGAACAGATGAAACATATATACATACTTACATACATACATACCGGTCAAACTCATAACCCTCCTTTTTGCTTCGCCGTAGTCGGGTAAAAATAAAAAGTCACAATGCTTTTTCCTAGATTTAGAAGACATAAACGTTAAACCAAAATCGCTGTTCACATTATTCTTATTAGCACCGAATGCGAAAACAATACCCCGAGTCTTAATACTATCTGTAAACCAAAACAGAAGTGGGTATTGACCTCGCGTCCCGCTTGCATAAACAATGAGATACCATTTATCAAAACTGATACCTACTCTTTGTTGATGGCATGTCTTTGATAGCTATATGCCTATTTTGAATCACTTAGAAAAGGATCCAAGCGTTTTACCAGGGTATTTTGGCGTAATATTGATAGCTTAGGGGGTTAAAGATCGATCTGTTAGTTTAAGGGGCTGACAGGACCTAAACGCAAAAAATGCAAGTTTTAGAAACAATAAAAGTGTATGATCGACTACAGTAAGCAAAATCAGAAAAATGTAGGATATTCTTCAGGATATATGCTAGGTAGATAGTGTGTTGAAAAGATAATACAACGAATTTGACAGGATAGAATTTTACAATAAAAGCCGTACTAATATACATACAATAATTATGATTTTTTGTCAGATTATTCTACAAGCAACATACTAAAATACTAGTGTTTTAATTTTTTAGTCCAAACAATAAACTTTTTGTAAATAGATAATTACTTCATATTTTGCAATAAATTACCAGCGTTGTGTCATCGCGCTTTTCTTTCTTTTCTATGCAGTCGACAGACAAAAACCGCGCTTTAGGTCATGTAGTCGCCTTAAGTTGTGGTTGTCGCGAACAGTTTTTTGATGGGTGACCATACTTAACCATTCTATACCCGCGCATTGTTGTTGTCGGCATTTTTTTTTTTAAACGGCCGACAACATACTTTTTTTCCATCATTGCTGGCATTTTGTATTTCCTGTTGGCTTCCTGATTCGTTGCTACATTTGTTCTAGGGCGCAAAGTCATTCGTGCGAGTAGCACGTGGGGCCGTATTTGGTGACAATTGGTCTGAGGGACCGACGCAAGTATGGGATCCAGGGTTCATTTTTATTTCAGCTCCGTAAAAAAATTATTGAACTGAAATGATGACACTTCTTTCTTTAAATGTTTTGTATCTTTAATGTTTATCATGAGGTTTTAGATTTGTAAGTTTGCTTGTGTCAATTAGACAAAAACATAATTTTTGCTAGTACTTATTTTGTAAAGTCTTACGAAAATATTCTTATTTCAGAGACTGAAACAAAAGAGACTTAGTAAATGTATAGTTTATCTATACTAATATTATAAAGACGGATGGATCTCCGGAACTAGCAGTCGGATTTGAAATAATCTTTTTGCATTTGATAGCCCAGTTCTTGAGGAACGCTATAACGCCACGCTACGACCCTAAGGAGCTGAGCAAAAGGAACAAAAGTCAGAAAGAACGCAAAGCGAACACGATGTAGTAGCAATGGTGACGGTGGTGGGTGGTGGTGGTAGTGGTTTGTTAGCGATCGGATGCGACGCGTCGGTTGAAAGCCGAAATTTCACGCGGAAGAAGTCGCGGGCAGAAGTTAGTTATCAATAAAGCGGTTATCAATAATTCCCCAGCTTCTGAAAATATACTTTTATTTATGTAAGTAGGTAATGAAATTAGGTCTGAACTTTCGTTCGGTCTTTGGGACCGTGCACCTGCGCACGATCCCTATGCGTAGGTGTCACAAGATTTGGCGCGGATATAGGAAGGTTGATTTGTTGAAGCGACTTGCTGCGACTGTCATCATCATCATCATTGCCCTTTTTCCAACCACTGGTAAGTATTACTCGACCCTTTTGTGCCACGCTTCCCTGCACCCTAATTGCGTAACACTCTATCAATCGGAATCTGAATCATTTTCACGCAAATTGCTAATCCATTGCCTCATAAGTTCTAAAAATGTGTCTGCTCCACACGTAAATAACGCAATGAATGTTGTGGAACTGTCAAAATGAAACCGATTCCGATTGATAATGTGTTACGCAATTGCCCCGCTGGTCTGTACGAGTCTCATCCGTTGTGATTGTAGATCTATCTATTCAAGTAAACGATTGTGTTTACAACAAACAATAGCATAGATACCTGTGTATTTTTTTTGGTCAAAGCAGTTTGAACTATAGCTTTGACTTATTAGTAGATTCACACGAATTTACTCGCCCGACAAGTGCGAATCGTCACTTTTAAATAATATTATCTTTTCTATAGGCGACTCCCACGAACTGGCACATTTTTAATTTTATGCAACAAAGGATAGAAAAAAGGACCCTAGCGCGCAGAAGTGATAAATTTTATAAAACGTGTACTTTTTCCTATCTTCACCTATAGAAATTGTTTTCTAGAGTCGCCCGCAACGGGCGAATCGACTAATAAGCCATCGTTTTAAATGTGAAAAAGTCACAAAGCGTTTAACATCGGTATTTCACCGACAGTGGTTATGCGAATGGTTCAATTTAAACATCGTTTCAATTCATTTTCCTAACAAAATTGAACGAGCATTCTGTTTCAATATGATTTTATTCTGTGAAGCGTGATAATAGAAGTTTTATCTAGCCGTGGAGCTGTTGACTAACTTTAAATGTATATTTTAGAAGTACATCCATCTTTTAAGTGCAGAGTCAATCAATCTGCCTAGTCTTTTCGCAGCTATGCTTCCAGTCTAACCGGATGCAGCTGAATACCAGTATTTTACATGGAGCGACTGCCTATCTGACCACCACAACCCAGTAACTGGGTAACACCATACTCCTTTGTAAAACTCAAACGTTCGAGTTTCTATCTACCCGTAACGACTGTCAATGATCTGCGAATGACAGTCGGGACCACCGGCTTAGGCCTCATTTACGGAGACGCGGGGCGTCTCGCGTCGCGTGTGGCGTGGCGTCTCGCGGCGCGTCGGACGTTTTTTCTGTTTACGGTGGGGCGGCGCGTGAAGCGGCACGCATCATCGCACGCGTAAACACAAACTTATAGCAGTATACGACCATGTTCATAGAGAAGCGAGACGGGAAGCGTGGCGATGCCCGCCGCGGCGCCCGCGGCGGGCATCGCGGCGGCGCACGCTCGCCTCGATCAAATCGACTAGTTTTATGTTGGCGAGAGATGGGAGCGCACGTGTCGCAACTTGCAGCATGATCATATCATACTCCATTGCGACGGTGACTCGTCTGTGTTGCGCGATTTCTAAATAAGACTGACAGAAGATTCCGCCTCGGATATAGCTTCATCGAGAATTGCCGCTGCGTGCGCCGCCGCGATAAACGCCGCGTGGGACGCGTCGGTGCCATCCGCGGGCTCGGCCGCAAGAAACGCCCTAATTCAAACAAACGCGTCTAAAATCGCTTCTCCGTAAACGCATTCATACAACGCCATATATTTGAATTCAGTGCGGGCCGCGCCGCTCAACGCGACGCACGACGCCCCGCGTCTCCGTAAATGAGGCCTTAACGCACTTTCCGAAACACGGAGGGTCTCGATATTCCCATCTACGAACCGACCGCGGCATGCGCAGCTTAACCTTCAAACGACCCGGGTGGCCGTTATTATTTAGCCACGAGCCCCTTCTTTTACGTACAGAGTATGATATGCATAATGATATGTACTCAGAAAAGTGAGAGAACGCATCAAATGAATGTAACATACTATAGCAAACACTGCGAGTGTAAAAGGGTTCTTTAATAGCGGTCGTATGCCTTATCTTTACGACCGTTTTCCTCTGGGGGATGAGGCAATTGAAAATTTTCAACGTTTTCAAAGCTAAGTGCATCAGTCTCACTTTAGAGTTTAATATGAAAATTGTATTTTCTGTTATAAAATAGTAGATTGTTTGCCAAGGGAGCAAACAACTGTTTTGAAGGCGAGAGTGTTTCTTTGAATCCAAAGCGGGGCGAAGGATGCTAGAGTAGAATCCCGAGCGCAGCGAGGGGTTCGAAAGTAGAATACTGAGCGCAACGAGGGATTTAAAGTTCGTCACTCGAGCTAGTGGTAATAGTGTTGCTCCCGAGGTGGACACTCTACTTTTTATCACCCTCTATGAAAAAATAAGTAAGTGCAACTTATGAATAAGAATAGTACGTTTATTTATTTATATACAATTTTGAGTAAACAATTACGAACGAAGTCAGAATGCTGTTCACGCGTTTTTTATTTTTATTCAAAGTTCCTTTTTTAATTTGGCTCGCGCGCATAAATGGCGAATAAACCATAGTTTTTCACGGTAAGAATAAACTTGTGTGAACAAAGTTGCCAATTTTATTTTTTAATAATTAGGAACGGCATTCATTTTTGTTCTCAACTCTCTTAGTTAGACTACTACGTGCCGGTTATATTAAACGGTTGTTTTAAACGGCTGGTTAACATATCCTATGCACGTCAAATATGTATTAACGAGTACGTCATCGTAATTATTTGATGTACTCGTAAGTCAAGGCCATAATTATTCTGTAATTGTAATTAGAAACAACGCTTTTTTTGGTTTGACGACAGTTAGTTCCATTTTTGACGTAGGATACGCGTATGACAACTGGACGTGAAACAACCCGCCCAAAATCAACCCCATTTGTCAAAATAAGTAAATTAAATTAAAACAACAATTAATTGTAAAACAGAGGACCTGACAATTATAATATGTTACGCATTACTGTCTAAACCAAACCGTCAGTCCCATTCGCACATGATTGAAATTCACCGCAGGGATTAATTACCAACGCGTTATAATTATTTTGACAACTCCGCTAATGTTTTGTTACTATCTGTGAATTAGACAGTTTTGAATTTAATAATAATACAATAGTAACTGTGGGACGCCCCCCAGCTAGATTGACGGACGACCTAAGGAACCTAGGTGACTGGGACGGACTGGATGCGGAAGGCGGAGGACAGGGTGTTGTGGCGCAGCTTGGGAGAGACCTGCGTCCAGCTGTGGACTGCGATAGGCTAAGTTGATGGTGATAACGATAGAAATGATTGATTTATAAAATAAACTTATTATTATTTACAAATCGGACAAGTTATTGTTATGCTCGAGAACTATGGATCTCAAAAAAAAAATATTTGGAAGTCATTTATTCAAAATAGGCTGAGAATCAGCACGTTTTGAACGTCAAAATTACATAATAGGTACCTACTAGAGCGCCCCAAAACCGCCTTCACCACTTCCTAATGCTTTAGCTGAGAAGAAGTCGAAGTGGCGCTACAAACTCCCCAGAAGCGCAGCTGTCAGTTAATCTGCTAGAAGAACTTGATCTATACGAAATTCAAAGTAATTAATTAACATTACAAACAAAGAAACACAAAACATTCAATTCAATTTAATACAACTTCAAATCTACTTCAATGTTTTCTTTCTTTTGTGGACGGGGTTGTCTACAACGCCACATGCGAAATACGCGTCATACTGACGTCACGCAAAATCCTGCATCTCGCAAGCGGAGTTTACCGCGCAACTAGCATAATTATATACTACGGCTCGACATGAATCATCAGGCAGTTGCCCGCCAGACCCAACCCGTCTGGTCGGAGGATCTTCCCTTTTCTATGGAGGATGAGTGAACTTTACGGGATCCCTTCTTTTCGCATAATGTTCTTTGTCCTAATATACTTCGGCATAACGATTTTGGCACAATTTGTTTTGGCATAATAATACTTCGACATAATTTTTTTAGGGATACATTTTATGTTGGCATAATCATCTTAAAGACTAATTTGTTTTGGCATAAATTTGATTCGCATAACGTTAATAGGCCTAATGACTATTAGCATAACGTTAGTAGGCCTAATGACTATTTGCATAATAATATTTAGGCATACAATTAATATAATTTATACATAACATTATGTAACTTAAACGATTTCTCAATCGCGAGATAACTTTTATTTGAAGAATATATTAAATGTTTTGACAGTTTTTGTATAAAAAAATATGTCAATCAGTTAACTTCTATTATCTATACATATAATAAAACAGTAAAAAAACTGTGTCTGTACATTCAATATATTAAAAAAAAAATTATTGAGGGGGGTTTAGAAACAGTAATAGGGCACGAATCTAAAAAAAAAAAATGTCTGTGTGTCTGTTTGTTTGTACACGCTAATCTTCGGAACTACTGGACGGATTTGAATGATTTTTTTTATGTTGTATAGGTATTATGTCTGGGCAACATATAGACTATAATTTTTCTTGGAAACTTGAACACCTGATGCAGAACCGCAACAGACCAGCTAAACTATAAGAGATATATAAATGGTACTATAGCATTAATTGTTCCACGTGATGAGCATTTTTTGCTGAGAGAATAAATTTGAAGATCTGGAACACCTGATGTGGAACTCGAGCCCAGCTACACTATAACACATATAGGAATGACGTCTTAGCAAAAGTTGTTCGGTCTGATGGGCATTTCCTGTTGACTTATAAAAATCGAAGATCAGAAACATCTGATGTGGAAATCAAAGCTATCACTAATTTCACTGTATAATTATAAAATAACATAAGCTTGGAGTACCTCCACGCGGTGAAGGCGGTAACAGTTTAGGACTGATTTTCGATGACGATGGTATATCATTGAAAATTTGACTCTACTGGCCAAAACTCCCATTTTTTTTTTATCGAATAAATATGCCTTCGGGCTTATGTTATTTGAGTGTTTAATTTCCTTTTCCATTTATCTTCGTGACACGGTACCCTACCCGGTAACGCAGAAGAGCAGTCACTTAGATTTTAATTGATCAGGTATCTTCACAATAAAACTATAACCATGCCTAGAAAGAGGTCAAATCTTTCCTAATATTCCAAAGGAGCTAAAAGATTGAGGATCATAAGATCCCAAGAATCTACCGAAGAGCGTCAGGTGAGCCTTGATACTGTTCAACATCAGGCTGCAACTCGCTCCGTGGAAACCTCTTCGGATCGCGAAGCACGCCTGCGTTCTCAGCGTATTTACGCATCTACATCCAGGTCTCTAGAGACCAGTGAAGAATATGATGCGCGACTGACCGCTGATCGTAAACGTCATGCATTGTCTCGCGAGTCGGAGACATTCACGGATAGAGACTTGCGCTTGAGTTCCAAACGTATCTACGCATCGACTTCTAGGTCTCTAGAGACAAGTGGGGAACGCGATGCGCGACTGACCGCTGATCGTGAACGTCACGCATTGTCTCTCGAGTCGGAGACGTTCACGGATAGAAAATTGCGCTTGAGTTCTCAGCGTATCTACACATCTGCTTCTAGGTCTCTAGAGACAAGTGCGGAACGTGATGCGCGACTGTCCGCTGATCGTAAGCGACATCCATTGTCTCGCGAATCGGAAACGTTTACCGATACAGAATCACGCTTGAGTTCTCAGCGTATTCGCACATCTACTAACAGGTCTTTTGAAACGAGTGATGAACGTGATGCGCGACTAACTGCTGATCGAGATTATCATACACTGTCCCGAACACGCACACAACAAAACATTCATAATCAGTTAGAAAGTGAGAGAGAAAGAATTGCTGGAGTACGGCATGAAGAGACAGAAGAAGAGCGCAACGAACGTTTGAATTCTGATCGACTTCGACATTCTTTAAACAGAATGTCGATATCATCTGAAGAATCGGATGTGTCTCAAGATAGAGCCGTAGGGCATGGCGACCTTCCTTGGATTAATAAGGAACGGAGTGCATTTACGTATACTCTTATGATTGACTACGCCACATATTCCGCCATCGGAGGTATGGTTCAAAATTGTACTATTTGTGAAGCTGGAAACAAACGGTATGTGTTGCTCAGGTGGGAAAGTTGGTACATATTGAAATATTACAAAATCCGTCAAAACATTTCTTGGACAACATCCGTTCGTACAATACCTAATGCCTTTCAAATGACATCTTTTGGTGCGAAACAGATTTCAGAAGGCCCATTTATGCCAACATTCAAAGTGCAAGGCCAAGTTTACCACCTCATTGGTTCATTATTGCCAGTAAATGACACCAAGTTTCTCCAAATATATTTCGTGTCCAATTATCAAGAAAATATAGTTTATAAAGATTTTTTTTTAAAGTTATTTGCAATTAATTCAGTGTACCCTTGGGATCCGCTGCGGAATTACGGGAAGAAAAGTTTTTTTATTGTATAGGTATTAAGTCTGGGCAACATAAAAGCTATAATTTATTTTGGAAAATGGGACCTGATGCAGAACCGCAATATAAGAGATATAAAAATGGCGCCATAGCAAAAATTATTCCACGTGAAGAGCATTTTCTGCTGTGAGAATAAATTTGAAGATCTGGAACACCTGCTTTGGAACTCCAAAGCCCAGCGACACTATAACATAATAGGAATGACGTCTTAGCAAAAGTTGATTAGTCTAATGGGCATTTCCTGTTGACTTACAAAAATGAAAGATCTGGAACGTCTCGAATCGTCTCGCGCATCCCGTTGTTTTACAGTCTCCGGGCTCTTAGAATTCGACATCAGACGTTTCAGATCTTCGATTTTGACGACCCCGTTTTCGCTGGCATAAGCAACAGGATCCACGTACAAAGTCGTGGGCAGCAGCTAGTCTATACATATAATAAAACAGTAAAAAAACTGTGTCTGTACATTCAATATATTAAAAAAAAAAATATTGAGGGGGGTTTAGAAACAGTAATAGGGCACGAATCTAAAAAAAAAAAATGTCTGTGTGTCTGTTTGTTTGTACACGCTAATCTTCGGAACTACTGGACGGATTTCAATGATTTTTTTTATGTTGTATAGGTATTATGTCTGGGCAACATATAGACTATAATTTTTCTTGGAAACTTGAACACCTGATGCAGAACCGCAACAGACCAGCTAAACTATAAGAGATATATAAATGGTAGGTACTATAGCATTAATTGTTCCACGTGATGAGCATTTTTTGCTGAGAGAATAAATTTGAAGATCTGGAACACCTGATGTGGAACTCGAGCCCAGCTACACTATAACACATATAGGAATGACGTCTTAGCAAAAGTTGTTCGGTCTGATGGGCATTTCCTGTTGACTTATAAAAATCGAAGATCAGAAACATCTGATGTGGAAATCAAAGCTATCACTAATTTCACTGTATAATTATAAAATAACATAAGCTTGGAGTACCTCCACGCGGTGAAGGCGGTAACAGTTTAGGACTGATTTTCGATGACGATGGTATATCATTGAAAATTTGACTCTACTGGCCAAAACTCCCATTTTTTTTTTATCGAATAAATATGCCTTCGGGCTTATGTTATTTGAGTGTTTAATTTCCTTTTCCATTTATCTTCGTGACACGGTACCCTACCCGGTAACGCAGAAGAGCAGTCACTTAGATTTTAATTGATCAGGTATCTTCACAATAAAACTATAACCATGCCTAGAAAGAGGTCAAATCTTTCCTAATATTCCAAAAGAGCTAAAAGATTGAGGATCATAAGATCCCAAGAATCTACCGAAGCGCGTCAGGTGAGCCTTGATACTGTTCAACATCAGGCTGCAACTCGCTCCGTGGAAACCTCTTCGGATCGCGAAGCACGCCTGCGTTCTCAGCGTATTTACGCATCTACATCCAGGTCTCTAGAGACCAGTGAAGAATATGATGCGCGACTGACCGCTGATCGTAAACGTCATGCATTGTCTCGCGAGTCGGAGACATTCACGGATAGAGACTTGCGCTTGAGTTCCAAACGTATCTACGCATCGACTTCTAGGTCTCTAGAGACAAGTGGGGAACGCGATGCGCGACTGACCGCTGATCGTGAACGTCACGCATTGTCTCTCGAGTCGGAGACGTTCACGGATAGAAAATTGCGCTTGAGTTCTCAGCGTATCTACACATCTGCTTCTAGGTCTCTAGAGACAAGTGCGGAACGTGATGCGCGACTGTCCGCTGATCGTAAGCGACATCCATTGTCTCGCGAATCGGAAACGTTTACCGATACAGAATCACGCTTGAGTTCTCAGCGTATTCGCACATCTACTAACAGGTCTTTTGAAACGAGTGATGAACGTGATGCGCGACTAACTGCTGATCGAGATTATCATACACTGTCCCGAACACGCACACAACAAAACATTCATAATCAGTTAGAAAGTGAGAGAGAAAGAATTGCTGGAGTACGGCATGAAGAGACAGAAGAAGAGCGCAACGAACGTTTGAATTCTGATCGACTTCGACATTCTTTAAACAGAATGTCGATATCATCTGAAGAATCGGATGTGTCTCAAGATAGAGCCGTAGGGCATGGCGACCTTCCTTGGATTAATAAGGAACGGAGTGCATTTACGTATACTCTTATGATTGACTACGCCACATATTCCGCCATCGGAGGTATGGTTCAAAATTGTACTATTTGTGAAGCTGGAAACAAACGGTATGTGTTGCTCAGGTGGGAAAGTTGGTACATATTGAAATATTACAAAATCCGTCAAAACATTTCTTGGACAACATCCGTTCGTACAATACCTAATGCCTTTCAAATGACATCTTTTGGTGCGAAACAGATTTCAGAAGGCCCATTTATGCCAACATTCAAAGTGCAAGGCCAAGTTTACCACCTCATTGGTTCATTATTGCCAGTAAATGACACCAAGTTTCTCCAAATATATTTCGTGTCCAATTATCAAGAAAATATAGTTTATAAAGATTTTTTTTTAAAGTTATTTGCAATTAATTCAGTGTACCCTTGGGATCCGCTGCGGAATTACGGGAAGAAAAGTTTTTTTATTGTATAGGTATTAAGTCTGGGCAACATAAAAGCTATAATTTATTTTGGAAAATGGGACCTGATGCAGAACCGCAATATAAGAGATATAAAAATGGCGCCATAGCAAAAATTATTCCACGTGAAGAGCATTTTCTGCTGTGAGAATAAATTTGAAGATCTGGAACACCTGCTTTGGAACTCCAAAGCCCAGCGACACTATAACATAATAGGAATGACGTCTTAGCAAAAGTTGATTAGTCTAATGGGCATTTCCTGTTGACTTACAAAAATGAAAGATCTGGAACGTCTCGAATCGTCTCGCGCATCCCGTTGTTTTACAGTCTCCGGGCTCTTAGAATTCGACATCAGACGTTTCAGATCTTCGATTTTGACGACCCCGTTTTCGCTGGCATAAGCAACAGGATCCACGTACAAAGTCGTGGGCAGCAGCTAGTGAGAAATAAATATGGCGGTTATTCTTCAGATAAAAGTTAACTGATTGAAACGGGAACACCCAAATACTCCGAAATATTTTATTCCGAATTTCGATGTTCCGATTTTGAAAAGTCCGAATTTCATAATACCTAAGAATCCTAATGTCTATTATTAAAAATCACGAAATTTATTTTACCGAAAGTCATAAATGCGACTTGTTTGTTTTCCGATTTTCATATATTCGAAGAATCAAATGCTCGATGGGTTCGCGGTCCGAAAAACGACATTCCGATTTTCAATACTCCGAATTATTTCCGTTACCGTTACCGCACCCGAACTCAACGAACGCAATAGACGACGTAGGATGCAAGAGCGAGCGAAGGGCACTCCGAGGTTCGGTTTGGTTAGGTTACTTTAAACCCTTTACATAGGAATAGGGGCCCCGCGAAGCGGGGCTCCGTCGACATAGGATGCAAGAGCAAGCGATGGGCACCCCGAGGTTCGGTTTGGTTAGGTTACTTTAAACCCTTTACACAGAAATAGGGGCCCCGCGAAGCGGGGCTCCGTCGACATAGGATGCAAGAACGAGCGAAGGGCACCCCGAGGTTCGGTTTGGTTAGGTTACTTTAAACCCTTTACTCAGATATAGGGGCCCCGCGAAGCGGGGCTCCGTCGACATAGGATGCAAGAGCGAGCGCTTGAATGCTCCATGCTTGCTTGCATGCTGCATGCTTGCTTGTTTGCTGCATGCTTGCTTGCATGCATGCTTGCATGCTTGCTTGCATGCTTGCTTGCATGCTGTATGCTTGCTTGCTTCATGCTTCCTACAGCGAAAAAAATAAAAATATGTTTTAACATCATTATGCGTAAATATATTTATGCTTTAGGATATTATGCTTAAAAAAGTTATGCTTTATAACTTTATGCTTAATAAATTTATGCTTTACAATATTATGCTTAATCATTATTATGGTTAGAGAAATTATGCTTAAAAAAATTATGCGTAAGCTGTTATGCGTAATTATATTATGCGAAAATATAATTATGCCAAACAAAATTATGCTAAGTTATATTAGGTCTTAAAATTTTATGCAAATGGATAGGGAACCGAACTTTACAACCTGTTCCTCATACCTCTCTCTATAAGCATAAATAAAAAGCAAATTCTTACCATCCTATCGACAACTTCGGCCATTTCTTAGAGTACGGACCTAAAGAAATGGTTGAAGTCGTTTTTGACTTATCATTTTTGTTGTTTGCACTTATACTCTGGTCGGGTGACGGGCAGCTAGCTATGCATGCTGTAATTTTGTCATCTTTAGTAGTCATTATGGGAAGTCAGAAGCCCGAAAGCCTGACAATCAGTCTTACCAAGGCATATCGTATTACCCAGTAACTGGGGTGTGTAGGTCGAATAGGCAGTCGCTCCATGTAAATTGAACAACGGACGAACGACGAATTAGACTGGAAACCGACCCCAACAAAGTTGAGAAAAGGATGCTTGGGCTTGCTATGTAATTGTAAAGATGGTCATCCATCCACGGACCAACCGCGGCAAGCGTAGCTTTATCTGATTGATCGAGCCCTGCGGCTGTTATTATTAAGCCACAAGGCCCGCCAATGACTGAAAGACTCTCAGCAAAAAAAAAAAAACAATAGGTAGGTACCTACTTAAAATATTTTGGGAAATTCGTCAGCCAGCTTCCACCAAAATAATCCCCATAGCAACAAGTTTATTAATTCTGTCCTGCATTCTTTAAGTAATAATCTCAGCACAAGTAGGTACCTAGTTATTAATTATAATTGGAGCGTACATCAAAGGAGCCGAAGTGAGATATCTATTGATTGCCAATATAATTGGCGACACACTAATAAACGTCTAGTTTCTCATTGAAGGAGTATTGCTTATTGATATTTAGTTATGACTTTATTACGAGAATAGCGGTGGAGTGGGATTGAGGTGTAAAGTTGAAGCACAGTGGAAGTTTAGTAATTTCTATGTTTATATGAACACAAATATACAAGTTGGAAGTGACATCTTGAGGAATACCTATACCTTTGACTTTAGTGCGTTGCTTCTTCTTTTTTTTTCGTGTCGTTGGCACGACTGTATTCTAGATCATGTTGGCCCAAAGCTTTGTCACTTCCAGCGCAGAGGTCACTGATTGGGGAAACAGAGGGCGGATCACAGATATAGATACACCTATAAAACGCAAGAGCAACTACTTCGCGTGCCAAAAATCGCACTAGCTTACGATCCAAAATCATAAGCCGCCACTTTCGCGCTCAGTCCTGTGTACTGCTGGCTGGGTGAGCGTGAGCGAGAGCGCGAGCTTGTGACGTCATAGTAGGTAGTCAAAAAATGGCACGCTTGGTTTTCATACAGATACTTGCGTTATCTATGTCTATCTACTATATCTGTGGGGCGGATAGTAGGTGGAGCATGGTTTGAGACATAGCTCCACAAAATAACGTGGGCTATCGCCTGCGACTGAACTTTCACGAATTTTATGCAATGAAGTTTAGAAAAAAGTGCACGTTTTAAAATATCTAACTCTTATCACTTTTGTGCGTTAGTGTCCTTTTTTATACTTTATCGCGTACAATTCAAAATATGAGTCGCCTATATAAGAAATGTCATGCTCGATTCGGGCGAGTAAATTCGTGGGAATCGACTGATAAGCCAAATTATGCAGTAGTTACCATAACTGATTGGTAACTTATTCGAGTTCCACTACATCCTCGGAAAGAGATAGAGAAATTGTATATTTGAGAGGTTTTTTGACGTGACAACGTCTTATAATTCGATGGAGCCGGCTGCACGCACGAAAAAACATGACTCATGCGGCGTTACCTCGCTCTGAGGCGTTCCATTCCATCAGTATTTTCTTATGACGTTGTCACGTTCAACTATCATCAGTAAACCGACTTTACAGACAACCGATTTTTTTTACGAACAATTATATGATCCTGATTTCTGTCATTAATAATAATGAGCTCACGTATTACTTTTGAATTACACCTAAAAGACCTACAAATTTCAAGAGGCAACTACTTTAAAACGTATTGATGCCATGCTTAAAACTATATTTCAACGTTTCATTACATTTACTGAAACTTTAACTTATTACTTAGCCAATTTGTAAGCTTACTTCGACTTAAGTTTACAAGTAAAGTTAACGTAAATCATTTTGAACTAAATAGTTACTTGAAAGTGCCTGTATCTACTGATTTATCGCTTTATTAAGTAGCTACACGTTTTGTGTGCCCCGCTTATAATTACAAGTCTGTACCCCTAATACCTCTACTATGAACGTAACATACGTGTATTATACGTACGTGTATTATACAGTTACGTAACGTTACAGTTACGTGTTCTTGAACTCGTAAGGCCCTTTGTACACATACGTGAAAAACTACGGTTTATTTTCCGTGTGTAGGCACGGTCGTCTGTGTTGTATGGATCACTATGGAAACTTGTTGACGGACACGTTTTTTCAACGGCGCGGTTTATACGCCGTACCGTAACAAAACCGTGCCGTGTGCAAAGGGCCTAACACTCTATTTTAAAGAGAAAAGATTCTAAAGAATGGTTTGTCCTACTGATGCTACCAAATCCAATATAATCAACCTGCCTCTTCGCAATTATGTTGGGGTCAGCTTCCAGTCTAATCGGATGCATTTGAATACCTGACTTGCACAACCTGGTTATCTCTCGGTAAGACTGGATGTCAGATTTTTGGCCTTCTGACTATCCGTAACAACTGTCAAGGATCTACGACTGACAGCCGGTACCAACGACTAACGTGCTTTCCAAGGCACCCCCTCCGTGCCTCGAAAAGCACTTTTTCTCTAGATGTAACGGATGGTCACCCATCTACGAACCGACCGCCATCAACCCGTTATTGTTTAGCCACTAGCCACTATAAATCCCATAAATACATAAATAATACATAAATCTTCATAAAAAAACGAAGTAAGCAGACACTAAAATGTTCAAGTAACTACTACCTAACTAAATTGCCCATTCACTAGATTGTCGATACTTGTTTGCTTACCAAAATGTCAGGGCCAATCGACAACTCCACAAATATGTGTTGGGCAATTGGCACATTGAATTTTATGCAAGCAAGTTACGAAAAATTATACATTTTATAATATTTAACTCTTATCACTTTTGTGCACTAGTGTCAATATTTGTCTATACTTTATTGCATGAAATTTCGAGTCGCCTATAGAAAAAATAATTTAAGTGTCAATTCGCCTGATTCGGGCGAGCAAATTCGTGCGAATCGAGTAATAAGCCGTATAATTGCCGCAAACGCTTCAGTATTACCCAAAAATATTTCCAAATTGTTCGATTAACCATTAATGAATATTTTACTGCGTAGGTCTTATATTAAATGTGCCAGAGATACAGTATTAAGTTGGCAACACACGAGATAGCATACGTAACGATGAGGTTACATTGTCACCGCACCACAGCTATCTTGCCGCTATGCAGGGTGTAGTAGCGCAAGGCAGGCATTCGAACTACGCAAAACGCGACGCACCTATCGGCGTTGCGGTCTGTGGAGTTGTAGGATTTGGCGTTGCGGTGACGCAACAGTTTGTTGTTATCTCAGCCTTATTTCCATCTACGTAATATTCTAGTAAAACAGAGGTGCCCTTCTGTCTAATTCTCGTAATTTTATGAACGATCACAGACGGATCCAGTCTCCATCTGTCAAAAATATCTATAATTTCCCTACATTTTTGATGAGTTTTTGACATTGATTGTCGCTGAGATGAGATTGCGACTACATTTTGAACGTTTTTAATTACAGTCGGACAGCGCACAGGTTACATTATCTGAAAAAAGAAAAAAAATGTTTCAAGGATTTATTAAAACAGTTTCTTCAAAGGGTGATTAACGTCATGCTGTGATTCCTTGTCTATTCAATCTAATTGAGTCTTTAAATTGATTTAATCCCAGGTATTTCTTCTTAATAATTTAGTATATAATTCAAGCCAGGACCCGGTCCAGTGGTAACAGCAGCGACTTACGAGTTGAAGGTCCTAGGTACGAACCCAGACAGGCGCTTTACTTTGTGTAAATTATTTCACAACCACTGCTCTCAAAACGGTGAAGGAAAACATCGTGAGGAAACTGGTATGTCTTGGAACCAAAAATTCGTAGACATGTGACATCTACCAACCTACATTGGGCCCGCGTGATAGATTATAGCCCACTCCGAATTATGCAAGCCAGGGTATCGGATACAACACATAATAATTATTGATGGCAGGTATATGATTTCACCATTCCGACCACCTCTGGTGTAAGCTCCATATACTGAAGTGATACTTAGACTTCCATACTCAAATACTTCTAGGCAATAATATATGAAGCCGCGTACTTCATAAGTACGCTCTCGGCCTAGCAATATAGCTGAATATTAAATACTGGATATGAACCTCCGAGATTATTATTGCGTCTTGAGTAAAGAGCAAATATGCGCAATATGTTGAGTGTTCAGTTATTTTCTTTGGCCACGGTTCAGATATTAAATGATGCAGTAAACGTAGATGCGAATTTTGCTCCCAAGTCAAACGTATGAGGAACTTCAGGATTGGCCACCTTACACATAATCAGCCTATAACGTTCCCACTGCTAGGACACAGGCCTCCTCTATGTGCGAGGGAGTGGGCCGTAATCCACCACGCGGGCCCAGTGCGGGTACCTTACAATGACCGTCAATGATACAAACTTTTCAAAAAATTTAGGGAAATTAGAGGTATTTTTGCCATATTGAGACTGATTTAGTAATAATGAAAGACTGATTTATTAATTTGTTTCTAATATATTCCGCTTCTGGTTTCGAAGAATATGTTATTTGGGTAGACTAGTTATTTCATCATCATCATAATAATCAGACATTTTATACCTGCAGCCTGTGGGTCGATATACGCGTAGATCTTTCAATGCCCTGCGGGTCTTGTACAATAATGGTTTTAGGATGCTGTTGGGGTTGCCTCGCTTTTGCAGTGGTATTTTTGCTAAGGCTAGCACTGACTGCTTTAGGGCTATAGTACGGAATAGAGTGGCCTCCCTGATGCGCCGCGTGCGGGGCAACACCAACAGCCTTCTGAATACCATATTGAAAAGGGTTGATTGTCCGGTTGTGAGGCACTGGAATACCGTTCACGGATCTGGAGGGGTCCTTTTTAATGTAAAATAGTGTAATAATGTATGTGTATGTGTTTTTTAGTTTAATAATGTATAATTAATAATGTTGACATTCAATAGAATAATATACTAACATAGTTATAAGTATGATCTACTAACAATGTATGGAGTATTTTTTGATTTTTTGATTGAAATAAATGAATAATAATAATAATCTCAGCCCGGAATCACCGACAGTTGGGTTATAGGCCTCCCATTTCTTCTGCTATACTTCCCCGTTCTATGCGTCCCTAATCCAGGTGTCTCCCGCGACTTCGACAATATCGTCAACCGAACGACTAGTTGTTTGATTTTTTATAAACTGTCTTTAGAAAGGATTTCGTCATCATTATTTGAGCAAAAAATGTCCACGATTGAACATCACTGCTGGCCTCTTCCAAGCGTTGTCTCCACTTTGGCACGTCATAATTATGCTCCTTACATCTAGTTAAATAAAACTTTTTTGTTTTCATCATGTTAATACATGTGATTTTTTTACCGGTTCCAAATTTTTACAGGGTGTTCTACTCATGAATATGAACAACTTTGATTTATTTCCGTTGGATCCCGTTTTTGAATCCCATTTTAATATTTTTGGCGTTGGATCCCGCAAAACATTATTATGTATTTCCGTTGGATCCCGAATTTAAAAAATGCAAGATAATTACGTTTTATTGTCGTTGAATCTCGAAAAGTATTTCCGTTGGATCCCGAATGCTTAAAAAAATCTGAATGCGGGTACTTTCAACAACAAAATTATTTATAATAAAATGCGGGGTTCACTAATATTTAACCAAAACTTCATTGACAAATTTTTAGTTTACAACCGACGTTTCGTATACTATTTATTTCACAAACAACTCATTTTCTATATAATCTAGTCGTTTCTGGCACTCGCCGGCCGCTGCCGCGGCAACGCTCGCTTCGCTCGCTCGGCTCGTGCGTAGGGGTCACAGTTTTAACCTAACCTAACATTTTTTTTTAAATAATTAACCTAATCTAACTATTTCGGTTCCGGATAGCCCACTAAAAATAATCTCTATTTTTCTCTATTAGTGCAAGTCGATGAAAGAATGAGTTTACCATTTTTAGGGAATTGCGTAATGATATGTCAATATGTAAAACGTTTTTATTCCACACGTTGTTTTATGATAATGGCAAATCACTTTTCTTCTGAAATGTACACATGTTGTTATAACATGGGATTCAACGGAAATAGCAAACGGGATCCATCGTTAATACCTAAAACATGGGATTCAAAAGTGGGATCCAACGAAAATAAACGACAACTTTCACTATGGACCAACTCTGAAATCACGAAAGAAAAATCAGCTGTTTCATACATTTTGGTCAAGGAGGTATCGAGCAAAATGTATGTCAGTCAAAACGATGTTAAAGCAAAATCAGTATACATGAGTCATGATACGTGTCGTGATGTGTCATGATACTACGTTTTTTGACGTCAGTGTTGGGTGCTTAAAAATAAGTAGCATGAAATACATTGAAAATTCATACAGCATTTTCGTACAATTTCTCCCATGCCTCGTACGTGCCAAGCTTGGACATAGCTTTGTCTAGCTTAAATTTTAATCATCTCTAATGTTTCGTAAACACGTTAAGCTGGCAGTCTAGGTTGACATACGAACGCTATGAACGTTTTATTACATGACTGTAAGTCTAGTCCAGATTGTTAATCCGTTTTAACTGAAAGCGGCCATATTGCTTATAGCTTTATTTTCGACTAGCTTCTGCCCATGTGGATGTCTGAAATACCAGGACAAAAAGCCTAGCCTATATGGTACTCCATAAAATCAGCTATCTGCCAGTGAAAGTTCAGTCAAAATCGGTCAGACTGCACACAGACAAAAAATAAAAAAAAAGGTTTTTGTTATAAGTAGCGTATATACTTTCATATTATGATTTAGTTGAAAGCTGTTATTTTGATATTACAAACAGACACTTCAATTTTATTTATTTGTATTGAGTAGATGTTAAGATAGACGAAAGGTCACGTGTATGTCAAATGTTTTATAGACAACTAGTTGCGCCCCGCGGTTTCACCCGCAAAAGTTTCGATCCCGTGGGAATATCGGGATAAAAGCTATCCTATGTCCTTTCCTGGGATTCAAACTATCTCTATACCAAATTTCATCTAAATCGGTTCAGTGGTTTAGGCGTGAAAAGGTAACATACAGACAGACAGAGTTACTTTCGAATTTATAATATTAGGTCCTTACATATGAAATTGGCGTTTTGTATGGAAGGAACAAGAAGTCGAATATTTTTTAATATAATATATTTAATTAATCAAAGTATGAACCATTGTTTTCAATGCACTTTTGCCATCTTATAGGTAGTTCATTGATCCCTTTACTAAAAAAACCAGTCGGACGGGAATCAATAAAATCTTTGAAGGCGATTTGGACTGCCCCATCGGAGTTGAATTTTTTCCCTTGCAAAAAGTTATCCAAATTGCGAAAAAAATGGTAATCTGTTGGAGCAAGGTCCGGGGAGTACGGAGGATGTCTAAGACATTCCAATTCAAGCTCTTCTAATTTGGTAGCCGTCTGTTGCGCAGTGTGTGGTCTGGCGTTGTCGTGAAGCAGCAGTGGCGTGGAGCGATTGACCAGCCTTGGTTGTTTAGCCGCTAGCTTTTCCATCATGGTTTGTAATTGCTGACAATAGACATCAGCTGTAATAGTCTGGCCAGATTTGAGAAAACTGTAATGAACAATACCGGCACTAGTCCACCAAACGCTTACAAGTAACTTTTTTGGGGTTAATTTTCGCTTGGGGCAGGATTTGGCTGGCTGGCCAGGATCCAACCATTGCGCTGAGCGCTTCCGATTATCGTAAAGAATCCATTTTTCATCACAGGTAATGATTCGGTTTAAAATACCTTCATTGTTGTGCCGGTTCAGTAATGTAACGCAGCAGTCGACGCGCGTTTGCCGGTTTGCTTCAGTCAATTCGTGAGGTACCCACCTTTCAAGCTTTTTAATCTTCCCAATTTGCTTCAAGTGAATTAAAACAGTTTTATCACTAACATCGAAGCCTGCAGCTAACTCGGACGTGGTTTGCGATGGGTCCGCTTCCACAATAGCCTTCAATTCTCCATTATCAACTTGGGTCTCAGGCCGTCCACGGGGCTTGTTCTGCAGGTCGAAATTTCCAGAACGAAAACGTTGGAACCAAAAACGAACTGTGTTTTCTTTTGCAACATGACCGCCATACACATCATTCACCCTTCGAGTCGTTTCCGCAGCACTAGTGCCACGGCGGAACTCGTACTCGTAAATAATGCGATATTTTAAATTTTCCATTTTGTAAAATGAGTGACGCAAACAGAAAAAACAGAAGAAAAAAAACAAATGAATGACGGTCATCGAAGCACAAATACATGAGTAAATAGCTGTACAAATTTGAATTTGGAATTCCTTACCAAAGAGGAGAAATTCGTGATTAAAGTGGCCAGTACGAAAAACGCCAATTTCATATGTAAGGACCTAATATTAAGTATGGATTCTGCCCAGTCTCCTTAGTGTTTGTTATCGCACCCCACTTTTAATAGCTCTGCAGAATGAATTGCGGGCATAGTAGCCAATTTCAGTGGAGACAGCGCAGAAGATATTATAGTGCATGTCGGCGCATCATCGCCGTCGTTGTCGGAGTTACACATATTATTGATTTGTACCAATATATCACTCAAATACACAGCAATAGGAAATGGCAGGAACATATTTAAGAAAGTACAAAGAAAATATCTCACTTCAATTCAGGGTGTTTATTCCACGAACAGCGAACGAAGAATGTGCTTCCATTCGCATTACAACAGTTTTTATACACAAAACTACCGCCAAAACATGGCGCCAAACTATACCGCGAAGCTTTGCCGCCAAATAGAATTTATACAAATCAAGCGGATATGTCAAACTAATTCTAGATTGTCATTTTAAATAATTCAAGCGGATGTGTCAAGATAAATCCTTAATACCAACACAGAAACAATGTAAAGTTAACCGGAAACTACAATATTTAAAATAAATAAAAAGGAAGTAACAAAATAGAAACTTTATACAAATTCAAACGGAAACCGCAATATTTTAAACACATCAAAATAAAAACTAAACACAGACTTAACCGGAAATACAAAGTATTAATTCAATAAATGACATTGAAGTCAAATCAAGTACAAAATAATCAAAACAAGCTTGAAATTAAAATTAAATAATGGTTCGGCGCCCATATGCACAAGTGTGTGCGCAGACAACGGTTTCATCTCTTTTCTCTCGCTCTCTTAGTTCGATGAAAGGGCAATCTGTTACGACCG
Source organism: Amphipoea oculea (assembly GCA_945859645.1). NCBI lineage: Eukaryota > Metazoa > Arthropoda > Insecta > Lepidoptera > Noctuidae > Amphipoea > Amphipoea oculea. The sequence goes on along the minus strand of OX243864.1, from coordinate 17,897,570 downwards.
AGGAGAGATCAGGCGCAGGAATAACGGCTTTACATTATAGTTCCGAGGCATGGGGGTATAACACCACCAACTTCCAAACTCCGGACTTAGAAATTCCTAATGGAAAAACCCAATTACTCTTTTACCCGACCTGGGAATCAAACGCTCAGCAGTCGTGCTTGCGACCACGAGACCCACGTACTACGACCCCCACCTTTACTAATAGTACTCAAAAGCAAAATCAGTCTATAGTGTTCCCTCTGCTGGAACACAGGCCTCCTTTCGGTGAGATGCAGTGGGCCGAATCATACCACGCGGGCCCAGTGCGGGTTCGTGGAAGTCACATGCCTCCGATTTTTTGGTTCAGGACAAGCTGGTTTCCTCACAATGATTTTCTTCCCCGTTTTTGAGAGCAGTGGTTATGAAATTAATTAGGTACATAAAGTACAGCATCTGTCTGGTTTCGAACCCACAACGTACAACTCAGACCGTTACCACTGGGCCACCACTACCTCAAAAGGGTGAGTGACAATTAAAAAAAAAAACAAAGACCAAATTACATTCACATAATATGCAGTTTGAGTAGAAAGTGCAACACGTATCCCAAAGCATAACGTCTCAATCTACGCTCGCACGCTGTCTAATTAATTAAGGCGCATATACTTGGGTAAACACTGATAAATCGACCGCACTGAATGTACACACGCTGCTACTTAATTAGGTATTAAGGCGAAGTTAAATAAGACTGAGTGTATTGTGTTGTCATAGAAAGATTAGGGTATTTTTGAAGGAGGAAAAATCGTTCAATTCAATTAATCTTTATTACAATCCATATTGTACACATAGAGGTGGTAGGAGGTTTGCACCATAAAAAGGTATAATAATACTATTAAACCTGCCTATAATTATCATACTGCTACGTAATACCTCTTCTTATACAGAGAAGGCACTAGCATAGATTACCAGGCTTGCTCAAGACAGGTTGTTGATTATAGACTTAAAAAGTAAGGTTTCACCTAAAAGCTCTTTTTATAATAGTCCGGGGATGAATTGTTTTATTGACTTTGAAAATAGCTTTCTGAAGGTTTTAATGTCATAGACAGCGCTTCATTATTTTGATGGGCTGTTTGTTAATACTCGTAGCTGTCAATTTATGACCAAAACATTACCCTATTCAGAATTGAACCTTTCAAAAAAGCGGTTCTTTTGATAAAGATGATTGCTTATGCTATGATAAAAATAAAATAGATTTATGATAAAATTCAGTAAATTCCTTTATAGAATTCTCTTTATTATGTACATAATAAAAATAATAGATATAAAATTATGTAGAAATTTTACAAAGGATGACAAAAAAGGGCGGTCCTATCGCTAAGAGCGATCTTTTCAAGACCACTTCTGGATGGATTCAAAAGGGAGAAGGAATACCTATACCTAAGTACTGTAGAGTTCTCTATACCTTTTGAGATACTGGCCAGTAATATTTGAAGACATGTACCATTCGAACGTTTAACCGTGTGTCATAAAATGAGTCGTAGTTTTGACGTGTAATAAAAAGAAGGGATAAAATAAGGGAACTATATTTTCTATCACCAAAATTTATATTTGTCATCAAGTTGTATCACCTAATAAATAGATCTATCGCCACGAAATATTTGTATCACCTAATAAATAGATCTATCGCCACGAAATATTTTCGTTCTCAGATAGCGGGGCTCCGTCGACATAGGATGCAAGAGCGAGCGAAGGGCACCCCGAGGTTCGGTTTGGTTAGGTCACTTGCATTGTTTGGTGACTACATTTTGGTGACAGATCTACTATTGGGAGGACAAACCCTATTATTTAAGAAACACAAAACTAATTAAATTGGTGATAGCTTAAATGATACCCATAAAATAATATCATATGAAATCCGATAGGAGTTTCATTAAGTAAAATAGCTCTCTTCTGTAGTTAACCCTTCGTAGAGTCTACAGGACTCTCTACAGTACCTATCTAGCTAGTAATATTTATCATCATCATCAGCCTATACCAGTCCACTGCTGGACACATGCCTCTCCTATTGCACACCATAAGTTAATAAGTATAATTATAGTTATAAAGTTTGTATATTACTCCAATGTAACTAACAAATTATCTATAGTATAAAAATGAATCACTGAATGTGTTGCTAAGCGCAAATCTCGAGAGCAGCTGAACCGATTTTGCTTATTATTTTTTTATAATATTTCTTGAAGTACGAGAATGATTCTTACGGAGAGAAAAATTTAAAAAATTGCCTAAAAAAAAAACCGCGGGGCCATAGATTTATAATAACGTCCAGATTGAGTGTTCCGTACAAAACGCACCGTTCTTATTGAATGCATTTAGTGATACGCGTGTGCGTTGGTACCGCCCACCGCAAGTGTATTATTATCGTTTCTGCAGTTGTGTGCGTGACGTTTTCTAATACCAGCGCAAAATGATTACCCCAAAATGTGGGAAAATTCGTGTAGTTTTCTTATTCATATTCACTTAGGTAATTATATAGTTATTATATGTGTACAAAAGGAAACCCGCCCTTTACATTCATACCGATTGACTCTTATGATAGTTTTTGAAGATTGTTATAATTTTATTTTTAACATGGTTTTCGTAAACATGTGTGAATGAACAAAAAACTTTTAATATCATAATAATATTATAAAGGAGAAAGTTTGTGAGTGTTGTGTGTGTGTCTGTGTATGTTTGTTACTTCTTTTTCACGTTCGAACGGCTGACCGAATGAATTTCTACTTTCACGCGGGTAAAGCCGCTGGCAGCAGCTAGTATTTTGGCGCGTACTGTACTGGTTTGAGAATTATCGCTAAACATACGTTAATGTAACAAACATACCTAAAATATTGTTTCGCTCCAAATCCGTTTGTTGACTCAATAATATCGTAGTATTAAAAAAGATGGTAAAAGTATTTCATACCCTTGGCAACCATTGATATCATTTTGTTGATAATAATAATGTTGATTACGTAACATTATACAATATTAAAATATCGCAGCATAAAAAAGGGTAAAAATATTTCATGCCTTACCTTGGCAATACTCAAATATTATGGCGTCGTTTTGTTTTTATTTTGTTTTCGTAATAATTTCAAAGAAATACGTAGAAATTCATCATAAAATTGCAAACTTACCTGTGAAATGTGATGTTCGTATCCTTGTCTTTTTTTGGAGTGTAGTTTTTACACGATTTCACTGCACAAACCGTCATTTTTTCAATTATATTTAACAGCGTTTTCTGACGTACACGCGTTGAACGTCTGTCGCGTAATGGCGGCCTGTGAGCGGGGCTAACGAACGAAGACACTATTTTGGTGTCTTTGAATTCGAAGCATTTTGACAGCGCGTACTAGGCATCTGGACGTTATTATAAATCTATGCGCGGGGCGCTGTTAGTTACTTATACAAAATACAAAATATATAATAACAAGAAAAATACATAATAATATATTACAAGAGATAGCCGTACTTTTGGTAACTATCGCCAGGAAGGCTGATAGATGATTCTGCCTCCCAATTACGTAACACGTCATTATCATTCACAATCTGAATCATCTTGAAGGATACGCTTCAAAGCCAACACTAACTGATGGGGTCCGCTAAGGCCGATGTCTGCCAGGTTCGCAGGTAGTTCGAAAGAGTTACCGTGGCCCCTGGCACAGGCAACTGGAGGAACACAGGTGGATCTTAGTCAGTAAATTGTTATCTGATATCAAATAACTTCTCCCGCTCCACCCAAAGTGGGAGAAGTTTCTTGATAACTTCCCACTCATAAAAAAAAAGAATATTGCTAATCCATTGCTTCATATGTCAAAAAAATGTGTATGATCAACAACGTAAATAACGCAATGAATGTTGTTGAAGTGTCAAAATAAAAGCCATTGCTACTGTTAGTGAATCACGAAATAACCCCGCTGATTCACCCCCGTGAGTTGAAATTTTTCGTCAGTCTGTTATCCAAAAAAAATTGACTCTCTCATAAAAAAGTGTAATACCTACGCGATCAAAATGTACTGAATTCATGGCTACAGTTTGCGCTTTGATGTTCCTGCTACCCTGTATTTTGACCTTGTAGGTATTGCACTTTTGTATTTGTATTATATATTATACTAGCTGCGCCCCGCGGTTTCACCCGCATAAGTCTCCCGTGGGAACATCGGAAAAGTATCCTATGTTCTTTCCCGGGACTCGAGCTATCTCTATACCAAATTTCATCTAAATCGGTTCGGCGGTTTAGGCATGAAAAGGTAACATACATACAGACAGACGGACAGAGTTACTTTCGAATTTATAATATTGGTATGGATGCTTTTGTTTTTATATATTTTCAATAATCGTCTTTTCGAGTTGGGAAAATCCAGATTGTAAATGAGCTTTTAACACAGTTTGCCTACTCGATATTATTTCTCTAACTGTCAAATCCCTCATTAAGAACGAAACACGTTTTATTACTTACAAACATTTTTTTACATTGTAGTTTTATGCGTAGAATAAAATTATGTCTATTAATATGTGAAACAATGTATTGTTAGAATCGGACACGGATGTAACGAAGAGTACTTATTTTTTTTTGTTTATTATTTTTTGTAATTATAGGTAGGTACAATAAATTTGTGATTTTAAAATTTTAATTAATTTTAATAATGGTAACTAACGTTTTGCCCGCGACTTCGTCGGCGCATTTTGTATTTTCCTCTATAATGAGCTTCAACACCAAGGTGGTAAATATTACATACAAGTTCAAATAGGTACTAATACTGAACAGTAGTGCTATTCTTTGAAACATCTCACGGTGAAAACTTAGGTGAAGTGAGCTGTCAATAGTGTTAAACCCCAGCAACGAATAGGATGACAGTTCACTAGACTGACTGACTGAGATTGACTTTCAATCAGTATTCAGAGCATGTGTACTCGATTCAGAGCATGTGTACTCGATAATATGTAAGCTGTGGTTACCTGTAATTGAGTGTGCATTACAGGATAATGTATAATAATATAAGTTATAAAGATAATTTTTTGTAATGTATCTCGTTTGTAATCCTTAAATAAATAAATAAGTATGTTCACCGAACGGCTTTTTCCTAACATTTTGTGCGGGGTCCTTTTTCGAACACGTCATCAAGATCGACAATATCCTTTATAAAATTATTCATAATCGGATTGTTACGCAATCAAGGTGATGGTCCGTATTGGATGAAGGGTTTAATCGATGAGTAGGTATAGAACCTAATGCTAAGGAAATTAATTGTTTAGCAAATTCACATCCCACGCCAATTTGCCGTGTAATAGCCATTTCATTCAATTTTCGAAGAATTACAGTTGTGATTTCGATAAACGGATAGTTTAAGTTGGTACGTAGTCAATTTGCGTAACAATATTAAAGGAGAACGAGTAAGACCGTACCCAGAGACAAAGTTAAATGTAGCATTATGGACTATGTCGGTATTTGTTGACCTCATGGAGTAGTTTAATTAATCCTAAGACTGCATGTCTGAATTCACTTGGAGAAAAAAGATATTTAAGGAAGTTAAATTGGTTTTGAGAAGACGGTACCCAGAGACAAGGTTAACTGTAGCATTATGAACTATGTCGGTATTTGTTGACCTCATGGAGTAGTTTAATTAATCCTAAGACAGCATGTCTGAATTCACTTGGAGAAAAAAGATATTTAAGAAAGTAAAATTGGTTTTGAGAAGACCGTACCCAGAGACATGGTTAATTGTAGCATTATGAACTATGTCGGTATTTGTTGACCTCATGGAGTAGTTTAATTAATCCTAAGACAGCATGTCTGAATTTACTTGGAGAAAAAATATATTTAAGGAAGTTAAATTGTTTTTGAGAAGACCGTATCCAGAGACAAAGTTAATTATAGCAATATGAACTATGTCGGTATTTGTTAACCTCATGGAGTAGTTTAATTAACCCTAAGACAGCATGTTTGAATTCACTTGGAGAAAAAGATATTTAAGGAAGTTAAATTGTTTTTGGGAAGACCGTACCCAGAGACAAAGTTAAATGTAGCATTATGAAATATGTCGGTATTTGTTGACCTCATGGAGTAGTTTAATTAATCCTAAGACAGCAAGTCTGAATTCACTTGGAGAAAAAAGATATTTAAGAAAGTAAAATTGGTTTTGAGAAGACCGTACCCAGAGACACGGTTAATTGTAGCATTATGAACTATGTCGGTATTTGTTGACCTCATGGAGTAGTTTAATTAATCCTAAGACAGCATGTCTGAATTTACTTGGAGAAAAAATATATTTAAGGAAGTTACATTGTTTTTGAGAAGACCGTATCCAGAGACAAAGTTAATTATAGCAATATGAACTATGTCGGTATTTGTTAACCTCATGGAGTAGTTTAATTAACCCTAAGACAGCATGTTTGAATTCACTTGGAGAAAAAGATATTTAAGGAAGTTAAATTGTTTTTGGGAAGACCGTACCCAGAGACAAAGTTAAATGTAGCATTATGAAATATGTCGGTATTTGTTGACCTCATAGAGTAGTTTAATTAATCCTAAGACAGCAAGTCTGAATTGACTTGGAAAAAAAATATATTTAAAGAAGTTAAATTGTTTTATTAAATAGAATAAAATAAAAGAATAGAACGTTATTTATTCTGTCGCGTGTGAGCGAGCGAAGCGAGCAAATAGACCCCGCCATCCCCTTCGTGGTTATTTTTTATAAACCACCCAGAAGTAGGAGCCCCGCGATCGCGGGGCTCCGTCGATTAAGTCCACCCTCGACCATGCAAAGAATATTTTAAGGTTTGGTTTTGGTGTCATTTGAGTTAGGTTAGAACTGTGACCATTAAACATGCAAATTTGGTCTGTAGCGGTATCTACAACGCCACATGCGAACAACGCGTCATACTGACGTCACGCACATCCCCATTATAGAAGAATGAGGAACAGGGTGTAAAGTTCACTCATACTCTATAGAAAAGGGAGGATCCTCCGACCAGACGGGTGTTGTATCTGGCGGGCAACTGCCAAATGATTCATGTCGGGCCGTTGTATAATGCTAGTTGCTGGGTAAACTCTGCTTACGAGATGCAGGATTAGCGTGACGTCAGTATGACGCGTTGTTCGCATGTGGCGTTGTAGATACCGCTACAGGTCAAAAGAACATTAGGTCAAATGAACGTTATATAAAAAGAATATTATATATATTGAAAATTATATAAAATGAACGTTATACTAAATGTTATTATATTAAAGGAAAATTATATGATGTAAAACATTAGGTCATATGAGTTTAGGTTATTTGATATTGTAGCATATGAAAATTATATTATATGAAAGTTATTTCAAGAGAAATTAGTGCATTTGTTATTATACCAAACAAACTACACAACTAAACTACTCCATGAGGGCAACGAATACCGACATAGCTCATAATCTCTGCCTCGAATAACAGAATAGCTATTAAAGTATGGGAAAACATTAACAAAAAAAAAATTAAAGGCGGTACAAAGTTTGCCGGGTCAGCTAGTATTGAATAAGAACCAATGTAAGTATGGTAATTACAATAATGAACTTTCCTATTATTTTATTAAAACAATTAAACTTTCTTAAATATCTTTTTTCTCCAAGTGAATTCAGACATGCTGTCTTAGGATTAATTAAACTTTTCCATGAGGTCAACAAATTCCGACATAGTTCATAACGCTACAATTAACCTTGTCTGTGGGTAGGTACCGTCTTCTCAAAATCAATTTAACTTCCTTAAATATCTTTTTTCTCCAAGTGAATTCAGACATGCTGTCGTAGGATTAAGTAAACTACTCCATGAGGTCAACAAATACCGACATAGTTCATAATGCTACAATTAACCTTGTCTCTGGGTACCGTCTTCTCAAAACCAATTTAACTTCCTTAAATATCTTTTTTCTCCAAGTGAATTCAGACATGCTGTCTTAGGATTAATTAAACTACTCCATGAGGGCAACGAATACCGATATAGCTCATAATGCTACAGTCATCTTTTTTTTTGGGTACGGGGCCCATACAACTTTACCCATTGTTCATATTAATAAAACGAAGCACTGTGTCGTGGCTACTCAAAAATTGTTTTTGTTTTCTTATATTTATTGATGGTCGTGTCATCTCATCGGGCCATTACAGAATACCAGCGCTGCAGTATTTTTATTTTTAATATCGCAACATATTTGCTGATTTTGAATTTTGGCCTCACACAAGTCTGTTTTTCTTGGTTATTTTTTATAGTTTTTAATGATAATTTTGTTAGTTCTAAATGCTTCATTTTTACCGTTTGTATCCCAAATAAAATGTCTCAATAATCTTTATTTTTTATTTTTTTAAGTCAAGGAACTTTCATAATTGATTTCTCAAAAACTGTCAACTAGAGTATTTATTTCGTAAATAACAAATTAGATACACCTGACCACATGTCAACATCTTAATAACAGTAAATTCTCAATAACTGTTTTAAGAACCTTGCTGCTCAGGACCTTGCCGGTCAGGACCTTGCCATTACCAGTTGATAAATCTGAGCCAGGGTTTAAATTATGTACCATACTGGGCTAGTTACAAGACTTAAAGTCGCTTGTCAAAGTGAATAATTTAAATCAACCTATTTTGTCCGTCATTTTCAAGTGGTATATATCGAGTAGTTTGTACATATTTGGACATTCTTATTCAAACACGTTAATTAACGAATACGTACGTGGTTCTTAAATATGTGAATTTTTTGTTTAAAGTTTTTATTTACTCACCTATACATACAACAGTGTAATATTTTGATAGTGTTTGTTTAGTGAATAATTTAGTATTAAATGCAGAAATAAATTATAAACGTTGTAAAAAAGGAAGATCTGGTAAAAATGTTGAGGTAAGTGATTGTTAAGGTGGACCGACGACCTTGTGAAGGCCGCAGGAACCTGTTGGATGCGAGAAGCACTGAACCGGTCGAAGTGGAGGTGCTTGGGGGAGGCCTACGTCCAGCGGTGGACGTCTTTCGGCTGAAATGATGATGAAGTGATTGTTTCCATATTTAATTAAAAAAATATTGTTTTTTTTTACTTCATTTGTTCTGCCCTGATTTTTTGAAAACGTTAAAGCCTCTTATTATATTCAATATCACATCTTCTTCGTTGGTCTAGTGGTCTAGCACAACTGCTCAGCATGAGGTCCTGGGTTTAATTCCCAGGTTAGTAGATGTGTTATTTGGTTTTTCTATTAGGAATTTCTTGGTAGCAGCCCGTTCACTTGAATTGTCCCGGTTGACGGCAACAGGCTTTCTAAGTATATGGCTTTACATACATGTGCAACCTGTGGAGCCCACTTAACAAACCTGCAATGCTCTGCGCGTCTAGTATAACAACGCGTTCAGGGGTTGGTTGGGGTTCCCATGACGGTGCAGTGCCTCCGGTATGTTCGCCGACCACAGCACGGGCGGCCTCAGGCGGTGCTTCGCAAAAGAACGACCTTATGGTCTCGGATAAAGGGTATCATCACCAACACGCTTCTGAGCGTGGTGTCGGACAGAGTGGACAGTCAAGTCCTGAGGCATTTGGTCGCTCATGCATGTCCAAAATAATGATTATTTTGAATTCTAACATAGCTATAAGTGGATACTTATAGCTATGTTAGAATTCAAAATAATCATTAAGGTGGATACCTTCTCACATAATATGAACTTGTATCAATTACTGTGTGCTTGGTGGTTTGAAATAAGTATTTTCAATTTCATTTTTTTTTAAATTAGTATTATTTTTATTAATTTAAAAAGCTAATAGTCTCAAAATAATAATATGTCCAAGTATATAAAAAGGTGGGGAATTAATTAAAGGGCATCAAAAAATTCGACCGTATCGCTGTCAACAGGAAACGTGCCCAAAAGCCTAGCAATATTGCCACGTTGTATCTCTTCTTCTTAGCGTGTCGATGGCAATCTAAATGTACTCGGCCCAGAATTCGGCCACTTGTTTGGCGCCATCACTAGCGTCCATCAGTTCCTGTAACGTGCAGCTGACAGAACACGCAGGGCACGATATTAAGTGTCCCATCGTTTGTGGAACAGCACCACATTTACACTCCAAGGCGGAGTCGTCTATAAAATTCCACCTGAACAGGTTACAGGTTAGGTCCAAGTTGTATGGCAATGCTGATTCTTTGGCCAAAAAATAGGCCAGCCCCCTGGTCACGTGAAGAGTCGACCAACCGCTTGGCGATGTCTCGAAATACTAAGTGGGCACTTGGGCCCCATGGCCCTAGTATTTACAGTGTTTATATATTTCAATTGATTATTTATAGGACTTAAATATAACTGGTAAAATGTGATGCGCCATTTCTGTTTTTAGAGTTTTAAGGTGTATTTTTTTTGCTGTAATGTTGGCATTACAAAAAAAACAATAAAAGAAAAAAAATACGTTGATTGGTAAACGCATTTTTCTTTCTTTCTGATGTGTTTTATCAAAATTATTTTTGTTTGCAGCAACGAGACTTGCATATCTCCGACTACGGGTGCAGCTCCCAACACTTTCATATCTGCAGTGCAGTTCTTCGCGACGGCACAATGTCTTGTGCAGACTAAGGACTGGCCACCTGAAGCTGAATTAGAGGGTATATAAAACAATTACCTACAAAATTACCAGTATTAGCTTACCGGCGTTCCTGTCCTGTCCCAATGGTTTGGCACGCGACGATGGTAAGAGACCAGACGGGATGACTATAATGCCTTGGAAGGTAGGTAGGCCTTTGGTGTGGGATGCAACGTGTGTCGACACCCTTGCGCCATCCCATCTTCCAAGCACGGTAAGCTGTGCTGGGGCGGCTGCTGCAGGTGCGGAAAACCTCAAACGGCGCAAATACTCCAATCTCTTTGAAACTTACTTATTTGAGCCGTTTGGGGTTGAAACACTAGGGCCATGGGGCCCGAGTGCCCACTTAGTATTCCAAGACATCGCCAAGCGGTTGGTCGACTCATCACGTGACCAGAGGGCTGGCCTATTTTTTGGCCAAAGAATCAGCATTGCCATACAACGTGGCAATGCTGCCAGCCTTTTGGGCACGTTTCCCGTTGACAGTGATGCGGACGAATTTTTTGACGCCCTTTGATTATTTTCCCTCCCTTTTTATATACTTGTACATATTATTATTTTAAGATTGTTAGTTTTTTAAATTACCTATTATTTAAGTATACACGGTGTAAGGGGTAGGTATTGTACTTTTGTATGAAACAGCAGATTTCTTTATTCAACTGGCTTAGAATCATGATTGTCCTGAGATATTTATGATCCTAAACCAGCCATGTCCACTGTTGAGTAAAATTGTCTCAATCCAACTCAAGAAAAACTAAGCAAAGCTAAGTTACTGAAAAGCTTATGTCAATCGTGTGAAAGTCTTTGTTGAAATGTAAAACGCTTTGAAAGTGATTGCCATTTGTCGAGGTCTTCAGGAGGTACAGTCACGAGCATAAGTATGTACTTACACTTGGCTTTATTCAAAGGCGATTTTCTCTTTTATTTTTAAATGAATTTTTATGTTATTACAAACATAATATTTTCGAGCCCATAGGTTTATGTAAAGTGTCGTATTTCAACGTTGCATTCGTTATTTCACGAAAAAATCGCAATTGGAAGTTGCCAAGTGTTGACATATTAGTGCTCGTGACTGTACATTTAGCCTGCTATTTTAAAGCACCAGTTGCCACCAAGTTGCTGATATAGAAGCGATTGCAGGAAATATTTATCTAGATTTTTGATCTGGGTGTAATTAGCACGATGGTAAAGAAGGCTTTTACCAACGTGGATTGATACTGGCTGAAGATAAGTATTCGTAAAGGTCTGTACCTTTTCTTATCTCATATTCCCACTGCTGGGACACAGGCCTGCTCTCTATAACTTTTTGAGCGTGATAAAAGCGTGTTTTTTGTTTTTTTAAAACAAATATTTTTTCTGTTACCTAACAGAAAAAAATATCTGGTTTTACAAACAAACAAAATCATAAAGCGTATTTTATGTTAATTAGAATTCTACAAAGCAAAGAGTTCTGGCATGTTCATGAATGCTTAGATTTTTTTGTAACATATTATTTTTAATATAAAGTACTTAAATTATTTATACATTAAATAAATGTCTCAAAAATGATTTAATGATAATAATATTCTAATTACTGATCCTTATCCCAATACTAAATATGTGTGAGAAACATACATACAATAGGAGATAAGTTTATTATATATTTTTTGTACATAATATTTTTCACGCCTAATTCAATGGTACTTTGTAAATAATGTATGAAAATAATATAATAATTCTGAATTATGAATCACTAATTTAAGAATCGTAGGTGTTTTATTCGATGGTAAGTATGCCCATCGTACACGATGCTACTTAAAAGTAACGTTTTACAAACTCAATATGGATGTCACGGCAATGGTATGTCAATCAAATGGTGGTCAGATTTCGCGTCTTACTAAGCACGATCCGATCCAGCCTGTCCCTTGCTGCACTCCCCCAGCGATGCCCTAAGCCAAGGTCTATACTCAACAGGGGGGGCATGCCCTTAGCGCGTACCTTGCTTAGTTTGTAAGTTGTATGCCCTGAATAGAGGCCTTCATTTACTAAGGCATCCACAAGATAGCCCGGTCTCCTAGGTTGTTAGCGGGTTGATATTTTTATAATGCCATTAGCTACTATTTTAAAGTTTGTTCTGGTATGAGAAAAGAAGAACATTGATATATACTTCTATAGCATTGTATACACATAAACTGTTACCATGGATTCAGAATATGGTTCTGGACAATACCGCGTTTTAATTATTTCACGGTTATTAAAAAAAAAACTGCTGTTTCCTACAAACGTGCAATACTGACGCGGTCAAAATGTATGGAGCAGCAATTTTTTTAATAACTGACGAAAAATTTGTTATTTTAATTGTTTAACAATTTTAATTTCTGAATTTGTATTTTTAATCGCAGATTCTGAAGAATTCGACTTTATAATCGTGGGAGGTGGTACAGCTGCTAGTGTAATGGCCAACAGGCTCAGTGAAATTGAAAACTGGAGTGTACTACTACTTGAAGCAGGTGGAAACCCTCCTATAGAAAGTGAAGTAAGCAATCAAAAAAAAATTTGGTAAAACCAAAAATACATGATAGTTATGATATTCACATACTATTGCAAACTACTTCCGTTATTATTGCGTGTGTGAGAACTCTTTAAATAATACAATATACCTCTTTTTCAGATACCAATGCTGACTAATAATCTTTTTGGGTCAAAATTTGACTGGCAATATACAACGGTTAACAATGGATTAACAAATCAGGCCTCCAAAGATGGAAAAGTGAAATGGCCAAGAGGTAAAATGCTTGGAGGCAGCAGCAGCATGAATATAATGGCTTATGTTCAAGGAAATCCCTGTGATTACCAGTCCTGGTATAACGAAGGAAACATTGAATGGCATCCAGATATAGTTAAACAGTATTTCAAAAAAGCTGAAAGTTTACGAGATCCCATTCGTTTAAAGATTCCCGCAGTTTACAATCACTATGGGCATGATGGACCTCTTATTGTGAATACTTTTAATTATTCAGATACAGAGTACAGAGTTATAGAAAATCTGCTGTCTGCTTTGGACGAAATTGGAATGAAAAAAGTTGATGATTTAAATACAGCTGATAATTTAGGTTCTAGCAGATTTATATCAACGGTGAGTGAAGGTAAAAGGATGAGCACGGCCGTAGCATACCTTAATCCTATAGCACGAAACAGGAAAAATTTGAAGATAGTAAAGAATTCGTTTGTAACTAAAATTATTTTTGATGGAAAAAACGCGAATGGTGTCGAGGTAGATCACAATGGCCGCAGGTTAACACTCAAAGCAAAACGTGAAGTCATTCTCAGTGCGGGTTCTATAGGCACTCCTCAGCTTCTCATGTTATCTGGTATAGGACCTAAAGAACACCTCGTAGCAAAGAATATTAAAACTTTAATCGATTCGCCCATGGTTGGACAGAATTTACACGATCATACTAGGATTCCTGTTTTATTCTTTACTGATAAACTCGAGGACACTGATCAAGCAACGAAACACTTTGAATCACTGAGATATCTTTACGATCGTCACGGATACTTATCGTCTTACAGTGATCAAGATGTGGCTGGATTTTATTCCGCAGATCCTAATGCTTCGTATCCAGATTTTCAAACTGTCATTGCAATAAATAAAAACGAAGAAAGTATAAAATCATTTGCTTTAAGATATGTTCAATCCGTAGAAGATTCAATATTGAAGCAAAGTGTTAACAAATCTTTAATCGAGTTTGGTCAAATTTTACTACATCCTTATTCTAGAGGAAACATATCGTTGAATTCAAATGATCCGTATGAAGACCCTCTTATATACTATGACAACTATAGTGATTCGAGGGATTTAGATTTTACAGTTGTAGGATTAAAAATAGTAGCTGAACTCGTCAACACGACGTACTTTAAGTCTATTCATGGAGAATTGGGCAGGATTGCGTTGGCTGCCTGTGATGGTAATGAACTTGGTAGTACTGACTATTGGAGGTGTTTTGCTGTAAATATGGCAACAACTATTTTCCACCCCGTTTCCACTGCTAGAATGGGTGGGGATATAAGTTGTTCTGTCGTCAACAGTCGTTTGAGGGTACATGGTATACATGGACTTCGAGTTGTAGACGCTAGTGTTATGCCGACCATCACAAGTGGCAATACTTATGCTCCCACCGTTATGATTGCTGAAAGAGCAGCCGATTTAATAAAGCAGGATTATAATAAGCTACCTTTATTACCTCATTTTGTTGCGTACCGTTAAACTGCGCTTTATGAGTTCTAAAATGATTATCTCTCTGTAAATATTAATGAGGTACATTAGTATATTAACATATTAAATATTTTGTGTAATACTTTGTAGATGCCATTTTAATTCATAACATTTTACCTAAAAAAACAATTTATTATTTTTTTCATTCTAAACAAAGTTGTCTTTATTTTTATTTATTTTGTTAACCTGTGTATTGCCCCACTGTTGGGCAAAGATCTCATCCACAGCTTTCCATTGGTCTTTGTGCATCACCTCCTCTGATCACCAATCTCCCGTTTGTATTGTATTATATTGTACTTAACATCCAACAAAATGTTAAATTACCTAAGTTAAACGTTTTACTATTCACTCCCTGACCCATATTTTTAAATAAATACAGTTAAAATTTACTGATGTCAATTTAAAACATTTTCCCTTCAAAAGCCCAAGAGACCACCCAAATGGATGCCAAAAATAAGTCGAACCACTAAAACTAAAATAACCTATCCCGAAATACCGGCAAATACCGGAACCACGAGTAATAAAACAATATTGTTATGCGAAAAACAATTGAACTGAGACGAAATTAGGCAACACCGTTTTTCGAGGTCTCGATTTTAATTATTTCCGTCATTTTGTCACTGGATCCTTCGGTAGTGGTGCGACGTCGGCAAAATAAACAATGTCAGTACATTTGCTTTGCTTATACAGATGTTGTAGAACAGGGCCGTATTTTACGAAGGAGACGGGAACTGTATCAGGGGAACAATTGTATTTCCTTGTACCTTTTTTTCCGTACTGTGCAGTCTTGGTTAGGAATAAACATCGCGATAAGATCCCTAAGGGGTTGTAAGAGGAGACTGAGGAATTAAATCATGAAGATGAGTAGCAACATTTTATATGCCACAAGATTCATGAACGATAAAAATGGAGCGTTTTAAGATGTCGGTTGGGACAGAACCGGCAAAGTCTAAGATTGATCGATGTCTATGGGGAGTTCTGTGTTCAGTAAGATAAATTGCAGGTTCATATGACGATTTTATCGAGGTTGTGGTTATCTATGACGTAATTTTTCAGGATTCAAGCTGTAGTGTAGTTATTAATCAGGAGTAATTTTTTGGTTATAGCTTTATGTTACCTAAAAAACCGGTCAAGTGGGAGTCAGACATGCGCACCGAGGGTTCCGTACAAATTTCTAAGTATGTCAGTAGTTACGGCTTTACTATATATTATGACATTGTCACTCATTTGGTCAAAATATGCAGCATAAACGGAACATAAACGCCCGTACCTTTTGATTGCGTTGACTTAGAAGTTTGATTTTTTCACTGCTTCAAAGGATTGCAGCCCTGAGTATTTGATATTAATTTCAAGTTTGACATAACTCCATGCATTTCTGAGAAAAAGGGTCTTCACAGACGGACAACGCCGTGATCTTATAAGCGTTCCGTTTTTCCTTTTGAGGGACTGAACCCTAAAAATAACTTGGATGTCGAGATGATAGTGAGCCTAATGCATTTTAACATATTATAGTTAATAACTTATCATAACATGCCGCCTGTAATCTCCGAAGGGTTTGGCAGACATGTACCTGTAGTACACCAATTCAAGGTTACAATAATATGCTTTTTATGTAATATTACCTGCGCCCCGCTGGTTCTCCTACATAGGTCAAGTCATATCCACTTATGTGCCAAATCCGTTTAGTTGTTATAGTGTGTTTACACACGAGCGTCACGCATCAACGGCAGAGTTGCAGACGGCTGCATTGTCTCTGTCATCGCTTGTGTGTATGTGTACTTAGCGTGAAAACGTAACAAACAAACATACAAATTTTTCTCTTTATAATATTAGTTAAGACAACCCGTATTTATTATTATAAACAAAGTAAAAACTTTTGCACCAAGTAAACAAGGAATCATCAAGGAATTGTATTTTACTTACAAGACCACAAATACCAAGGGAGAGATCGTCTTTTATTTCCTACGAGTAGAATCTTTTTCCTGGCGGAGCAGAGTCTTATTGCATAAATGGTGGAACAAAAGGAGTTGTTTTAAATATCAGCAGTGCATTTGTGATGTCTTTTCGTGGAGTTGAGCACCTGTTGTTCACTTCATTATATAAGTGAAATATAATTATACAGGATGAAATTGAATTCATGGGCATCCTTTTAAGCGGTCATTGTAATCATCATTATGAACAACTTTTACTATGGGACCAAACCTGAAATCGCGAAAAAAAAAATCAGCTCTTTCCTACATTTTGACGAGTTATGTGAACATAAATGCAAGGAACAGCTGTTTTTTTTTTTTGTCCCATAGTAAAAGTTGTTGATAATGATGAGTGTAATGACCCCTTAAAAGGATGCCCATGAACTTAATTTCACCCTGTATAGTATAGTCGAACCCGTTCTTGCTTTCCTACCCTGAGGTTGAAAGACAATTGCACGTCAAAAAACGAAAAGGTCTATTTCTCTATGCGACAGATATTTTTAACCATATTCAAGGTTAAATTTATTGGAAAAAAGCGGCCTGCCCCAGATTCGCACAAGTGCAATTTTTTTTCGAATTTCCGAAATTTTTGTTCATACAGACCTTGTCCTGGCAATAATTATCCAATTTCAAATCCAACAAAACAATAATTATCCAACTTGGTGCAATCATTCGGAAGTTCTGCGCGTACAGACATTTCGGCGACTTTGTTTTATACTATGTAAGTATTGTTGACAAAAGTGGTATGAGATTACGAGAACGACTATGCTTTGAAAGGGACGTGAAACATAAACATTGTCGGTACATAACTGGTGTACTGCAGTGACTAGACCTAAGTAGATAATAGGCTAGAATATACGCACTTTGGTTACGTGCTTACGTTAGGTTGACGGCAAGGCGAAAGACGATACGGTGATGATCCCTTTCCGAGTTGATATGTGTGCTATGATATTAAACTTCGCAAAAATTAAAATAACAACAGGTGGGTACAAAGAATAGATGACAGTAAAATATTAATCACACTAATATTATAAATGCGAAAGTTTGTGAGTGTGTGTGTTTATATGTTTGTTACTTCTTCACGCTCAAACCGCTGAACCGATTTAGATGAAATTTGGTATAGAGATATTTTGAGTCCCGGGAAAGGACATAGGCTACTTTTTATCCCGATATTCCCACGGGATCGAGATTTACGCGGATAAAACCGCGGGGCGCAGCTAGTTTGCTAATAAAAAGGTTAACTTAACAGCATTAATTAAGACACATAAACAACGGTCACATCGCAAGACACGTGCTGCGTTTGGAAGTAGAACAAATTCGTCCACCCCAAGGTTCTAGGAAACATAAATCCTTTCGTTGTGACAAACGGCATTGAATAGCGTTTGGAACTTGTCTCTAACTTGTATGCTGGGGATGTTATAATTCTAACACAAATTGGGTGGGACGAGTTAAATCTTAGAGATGCTAATCTTTCATTCGTCTAAAAATCATTGTATACAATTATTTTCAAATATACAGTGGCCTCCAAAAGTTAGTTGACATTTTTTCACCTCAGATGTGACACATCACATTATGGTTTAAAATTGTAGTGATCCAAATGTTTGAACTGCTATAACGTCTTTATTTACTTATCCTTTCACTTATCATAATAAATAATCCGTTAGGAGTACCTCATATTTTTTTTATTTTAAATCAGAATGTGGTATCACCGCTGAAGCGGAAAAAATATCAACTAATTTTTGGAGGCCACTGTATCTTCGCATTATGGGTGGCTGAGATGCGACACGTTAGGTTTTCTTCACGATCTGACATAGTTTAGGTAGGTATTGGCACGGCAGTGGGTACTCGAACAAAAATATAATTTGAATTTAAAATAACTTTAATAAAGTAGCGGACGAAACAAATACATGCGTTGGTACTGAGAGTTTGCCAAGACCATCCGAGCTCGACTGTCGATTGTAGACTGTCGCAATACTCGATCTCTCCGCCAGTCCTCGCTGTATCCCCTCCACCGATGATCGTGTCCAAGCAGTTGGGCTCGCTTGCGTTACCGATCACATGATTATTCGTTTACGTATCTAATTGTTAGATGGCGTTATCCGCTGTAGTGTGCATCATCCATCCACGACATAATTATATATCTGCTTATATAAATAATTATAGCCGACATTACTTCCAACAAAAATGTCGTAAAGTCGATTGCACGGGTATGGTAACACTTTGACCTTGAGCTGGCCTAACGGAGTTTATGTAGCACACGAGGCCACCTTATACTGCACAATAATTGCGTAATACACTATCTATCGGTATCGGAATCATTTTGAAGCAAATTGCTAATCCATTGCTTCATAAGTTTGAAAAATTTGTTTGATCAACACGTAAATAACGCAATGAATGTTGTTGAACTGCCAAAATGAAACCGATTCCGATTGATAATGTGTTACGCAATTGCTCCGCTGGTTTTTTTACCTCTGACATGTGGACCTGCTACCAGTTTATTTAGACATTTTTATAATAATTTACTAGCAGCACATTTCCTGCAGTTTACATCTTTCTGTTTTCCATTTCTGCCTTCACCATCACTGTCTACCACACGGGCCCAGTGCGAGTTGATAATGTCACATGTCTTCGAATTTTTGGCTCTAAGACATGCTTAATTGTTTCCTCACGATGTTTTACTTCGCCGTTTTGAGAGCAGCCTGGGTTCGAACCTATGAACGACCTACACCTCGTAAGTCGGGGCTGTTACCACTGGGCCACCACTCATCTCATTATCTGTTATTTTATTATCTTTATCAATTCTAAGAATAAAATTTTCCTACTCAGATCCTATATAAAAAATTATGCTTAATCTCACTCACTTGCGGCCCTGTCTAACCGAGATCGCGTACGCAATTACCAACACTATTCCTACACCGCAGCGACGACATTAGCGTGTACAATTTTGACAGGCGCTAACAAAATGCGCGGCCAGCCATGCATGCGGCATCGCCAGGGGAAATATGCTTGTTGATTCGTACAAAGAGTGAGACTCCATGATGAGCAGTCCGTATGTTGTTTTCGTCTACTAAAACCATGTGAACGGCACGAAATTTAGGCAGTTTTACATATTCTCATTTTAGGAAAGGCTCCATTTTGACCTTTTTTTAAACCCTGGGAGGACAGCCGGCAATTTCATATTTCACTTTTTTTGAGCAAAACTTATTTGGAGCCTAAAATGCTTTTATTTTTAGCTCCCGCAGGTGTATTACGAGGAATATGAAGTAGAGTAGAATTGGGTAACCGGCAAAGCGAAAATAACAGCATACAGTATTTTGTCATAGTTGCTTTCGGTCTTAATAACGTCAGTTTACATGAAAATAACACGAAACAAAAATTCGATGGCTCAGTTTCTGCTTTATTTTCTTTGCTTTTACATTAAGGCGTGTTCGTTTTGCCAGTAATTACTTAAAAATGTTCTTGTCTGCGACCGCTACTATGAAGTTGATCGAGATTACGTTTAATCTCGATTTAGAAAGGAATTAATTTCGAGCTTACAGACTTTTAAACTTTTACGACGAAATTTTCCTCTTACTGACACTGCTTTGTGAAATCTTTTTACACAAAATACCTTAGTAAGTAAAATCGCACAACAACAATTTCGTCCTTCCACGTAGCCATGTGAATTCAGAAGCTACATAGTAAATTCTCAAAAATATGTTCCGAAACCCAATTTTGTGGACTGTCAAGAACAAGACTGAAAATGTTGTTTAGGTACTTTTAATTAACTTGCGGAAAAAGGTTCAAGAAATTCAGATGATTATAATAATAGTTATAGGCAGGGGATCAGATTGGGGAATCCGACCGGAATAAATCGTTATTTAGATCTTAGTTATAGGTATGTTCGAAAAATGAGAAGGAAATATTGTAACATCATCATCATCTGCCTTGCCTTTTCCCAACTATGTTGGGGTCGGCTTCCAGTCTAACCGGATGCAGCTGAATACCAGTATTTTACATGGAGCGACTGCCTATCTGACCTCCACAACCCAGTTACTGGGTAATACGATACCCCTTGGTAAGCCTAGTTGTCAGATTTTCGGGCTTCTGACGACCCGTAACGACTGCCAAAGATCCACGAATGACAGCCGGGACCAACGGCTTAACGTGCTTTCCGAGGCACGGAGGGGTTTTGATATGTAAAGATGGTCACCCATCCACGGACCAACCGCGGCAAGCGTAGCTTAACCTGATCGATTGACCCGTGCGGCTGATATTATTTAGCCACAAGCCCTCTTCTCTCTTCAAAATAAACAGTCTTAAAACTCGCGAAGAATTTAATCTAAATAATATAAGAAAGGTTCGTAGTAGTGGTAAAGTGTCGGTTTTCTCCTAATTATATGGAAAGGAAGGGTCCGTGTCGTTATAAATCAAGTTTCGTGAAGAAAATGCGGCTTTCAAATTATATACTAAACCGTTACATAATGGAGAAAGCAAATATTTTCGGATTAATTTACTGACTTCCTATTATCTCAATTAGAAATACTTCGGACAAATCAATTTACGCCATGCCATGTCACGTTGATAAGGGTATATTTTTCCAAATTGTGCTATATTGTACTAGAAATCCACCGCTTTCAGTTCATCCCCCCATCCCTGTTTTAAATCAAAGAAGTCATCATCATCATCTGCCTAGCCTTTCCCAACTATGTTGGGGTCGGTTTCCAGTCTAAACGGATGCAGCTGAATACCATTTTACATGAAGCGATTGCCTATCGGACTCGTTGTCAGATTTTCGAGCTTCTTTTTAACCGTAACGACTGTCAAAGATCTACAAATGACAGCCGGGACCAACGGCTTAACGTGCTTTCTGAGGCACGGAGGTATGTAATGGATGATCACCTATCCACGGAACGACCTCGGCAAGCGTTGCTTAACCTTGAAGTCCCGTCTTCAATCAAAGAAGTATACCATAATTAAAACTTATCATTATAATTCTTTATAATTTAGGTATATTGGGGTATCAAGTTTTAGACAGCACTGTACCAAAATATTGACGTCACCAAGCTCGTACCTAGATAAATTCTTGTTTCAATTTACAGTTAGGTACCGTTGAAAACTCAGGATATCTACACTCTCGGCTAGTTGCCGGTTGATAAATGACAAAAAATCTTTTTCGCACCTCGTGCGCATATTGATAAATTACGATGCGACGTCCCAGAATCTAGTGTGTCCAAAATACACCGCTGGTGGGAATCCTGTGCAAGATTTATAGCCATACATAGGTAGAAAAAAATAGAAATAGAAAATAGAAAAATATTTATTGTCCAGGTAATACACATTAAGCAGGATTCACTTGTTAACATTAAGTTCGGACGAAGGTAGGACTATAGTAAAAATTAAAAGAAGACACCATAGGTCACTTTGAGGAAGGTAATGTACTAGGCTATCAGAATACGCTGGTAGTAGAACCCAAATGCCGAACATCGCCCGAATTCAAGACACTCGATAGATTTATGCTTCCCTGGTAGTTGTCCATGACAAATGGTGGTGCCCATCGCCGTGTCTGCTATTACGGACATTTAGAATTTATTGGAATAGATATACGGATGGAGAGATGGTGGTGAATATAAATATTGTTTGTTCGCTAGGAAGACTTTTTCCCCATTCTGTTCTCGTTTTCTTAACAATTTAAAGTCGAGACTAGACGGTTTTAAAACAATGATTCACCAACGACGATTATCTCTATTCGCACATGCAAACTGCACCTAAGGACAACCCCCGGTTGGTGTAGGACTATTGCTGGATATGGAAACAAAGATATTGGATTATGGGTTTGGGTGGCTGCAGTGAACTGGTTATTTAGGACTATGGAAAGTCTATATAATTGTAGCCCTTGCTTGACCAATGTTTTATATAAATTACACAGATAAAATGGCTGGCGGTGACTTGCACACTCAATAATGGGTCCCCGAAAACGGTCGCTAGCATAGTGTTGTAACAACAAGGGGACAACATGTCCTGATGTGCTTATGAGGAGTGGAGGGGTATTCCAAGGCTATTAGGACAATCCCGGAAGTACGGTCAAGATCCCTACCAGCATCATACCGGAATACTTCCTTCCTCCGAGCACGTTTGCTCTTGCAAATCTCATTATTATTCTTATAAGACTGTAGGTTTTTAAATAATGTAAATTCAACATTAATTATAATAGACTAAATGGTAATATTAATTTAAGGTTGGTTTAACAAAACTCATTAAAATATCCAAAAATAACCAAACCAACTACATTCTTAATTTAAAATATGGAACAAACAAAAACAATTTGCCGCTTTATAAGCATAAAACTAACAAGTGCCGAACACAATAGCTCTTACAAAAACATTTTGCACGAACAAAGTCACGTAATAACACAGAAGCTATGAGGCATGAACTATTGACGTGAGAAAATGAGCAACTCCAAACTGACTTCGGCACGATGCCAAATTTTAATGACGAGAGACGCCTCTCGCGGTCGGAAATTATTTGCAAATAAATGTGAGCCTTGACTCATTGCTTTGCAAACTTAATTTACCCTCCCATCTCTCCTACTTACAACCCTACGTCTCAAACAGTCCTAATCCTTAAAGAATAAGGCTCAAAATAATTCTGCTCTCATATCTTCTAGGGTTTTCAACGTAAGTAAATTCTTGTATCTCGGCACCAATCTAAGAATCGATCAGATATTACGTACAGTACACTGTACACCATTAAGTAAACGCAATAACAATTTTCATTATATGTAGATGTACAGGATGAGCTTTGTTTGTCCTTAGAGACCTTTTGGTGTTTGTAAATGTCTTGTATTTTAACATAACGAGCTATAAAATGAATTTGATAAAAAGTTTTCATACTGATAAAAATAAAGGAGCAATTTTATCATAAGCTAGCTGATCTGGTGAACTTCGTACCGCCTCTGGATAAATAAATGAAATCAATCAATCCGTTCTCGAGGTATCATCAAAATAGCCGTTCCATACAAAATGTATGAAAAAATGCATTAACTTCTTTTTTTGTGAATTTTTTCCATGTTTTAATAGTTATTTCGCTATTCGGGGCGGAGACAAATCCAACAAATCAAAGATCATAAAAATCGGTCCAGCCGTTCTTGATTTATAAATGGTGTAACTGACCCGAATTTGTTTTATTTATTAGATTACTGGAAGAGCTAGTCCATGAAAGAGCATATGAAAGGAAATCTGCCTTTGACACTAAAGCGAAAAATTATGGTTATGTTCACCTTTCCCATTCTGACCTATGGATCCCATACTTGTTCTTTGACAAATATTCAAAAGTCCAAACTCAAGGTTTTCCAACGTGCAATGGAGCGCAGTATTCTAGGCGTCAAATTGACAGACCATATTCGCAACACCATCACCGCGCTCCAAAACACAGATTGCTGACGTTGCTCAAAAAGCCGCTAAGCTGAAGTGGGACTAGGCTGGCCACGTCTGCCGTATGCCCAATAAACTGTGGGCCAAAATAACCACCACGTGGAGCCCTGACACAGGTAGGCGTCGCGGCAGACCCCGTAGAAGATGGCGGGACAAGCTAGACAAAACAAACGACCTGTGGTACAGTTTAGCCCTGGATCGAAAGAGCTGGAAGTCACGGGGAGAGGCCTTTGCCCACCAGGGGAATGATGCAGGCGAACAGTAACAGATTATGGCTTGAGTTTAAAGCAGCCTTTTAAATATAAATTCCTTTATAAAGCCAGTAAGCTCTGCAACCTTTAAATTTGCCGTTTTTTAGTTTACTTGTCAAAGCTTTGTATTTGAAAATTCCAATATCAAGTAACCTTAGTACAAAATCACGTTTCTTCCTGCTTGTATATTTTGCTGGACTGTATTTTGGTACCTCAAAGAAACTTACCTACCACGACACAAAGCGACACCAAACCAACAACCCTATTTCTGATTCCATTGCGTGCTAAGTACAGGTACATCAAATTTGAGGGCCAACAAAACCGCAATGGATTGTAGATTTATCAAGAAAGTGGTGTATTGTTGGGTTCTAGTGGAATCTGTAAACGGATTCGGTGACTTGCGAAATAGGAACATACAATTTATTCGTTTACACTTACGTACGTGCAGCGATTTTATGATGGCGGCACACCCTGTATTCTTACATTATTAAAATTGATCGCTCAATGGAATTGTTAGAAGTCAATAAAGTAGAGTACATGAAGAAATATGGACGAAAGTATTGTATGTGTCGGCGCGTCTAGAGAATTGGTTCGGTGATGCCAACCTCTTTGGTTAATATTGTTTTTTTAGAAGATATGTCAACTGTCAATTTGACGTAACACCATGGACTGGGGAGGCGGCCCGCCATTATAAGAACAAGAGAAAAGTGAGGGATACATTCAAATGGGTTGATCGTAAGTGACGATATTGATTGGAGGAATTGTGCTATGATATCCAATTGTGTGTAAATTGATTGCGCTCGCGCCCCACGTACTTGGTGGAATGTCATTCATGCATTATCGTTAATTAAATAATTGGATTAGACATCCTGTGATTGTTCATTTAATAAAGACTTTCATAATACTTTCAACTCCTCGCCCGCAAACCCACGCAACATAGCCTCTTCTGATAAAGACGATCTATTCCCTTTATATGAATTTCCTTTTGATGTCGTTTCGGTAGTTGGACAAAATGTTTTCATAACAAGCTGAGTGATTTCTAAGAATTGACTTGTAGAGGTATTTTTTGTGTGGCAAATGAAAAGTTTTGTGAACGTCTTCAGGACACGTGCAACTGAAATGTACCTAATTACTTAGAACCTTTCTCTTTTGACCTTCTTGAAATTGTTGGTATTGTCTAAATTAATCTTACCCCGCGTTTACACCTATGAGTCGTTGGTCGCGAGTTAAAACCCAGACAGGCACTTTACTTAGAGTATTTATTTTCATCATCACTGCTTTCAAAAAAGCGAAGGAAAAAATCGTGAGGAAACTGGTTTGTCCTAGAACCAAACATTCTAAGACATGTGATATCAACATACTCGTTCTGGGCCCTCGTGGTGGATTACGACCCACATACGGAGAGGAGACCTGTGTCCCAGCAGTGGGTACATTATTAATATTTTACACCTATACGTTTTACACTAAGGTATAAAACATTATTCTACAAATTGTAAAGAGTAGATCTAGAAATCTGGTCAAAAATGTCAAAAACGTGAACAAAATAGTTAACGATACATGTCTGAAGACTCTGAAGCAACGGCAATGATTGAGGCCGCGTCCTAACCCAAGCAATCGTCGCGTTCACATGTCACTTTTTGTTAGGAAAACCGGAACCGGCCCTCTTTGGGTGCGACCGCGCGTTCCGGTTCCAGTACATGAACACGATGATGATGACTCCGCGACGCGTTAGGACGCGGGGTCACACATGACGTCATGTTTTTGACAAAAACTTGTCGAAACAAGTAAACTTGTACACTTTAGTTAGATTTCAATGAAAATATTCTGGACTTAATTATTATTGATTGCAAGTTTCACGACACTGGGGGGAGAAAACCACGACCGTGACCTATGGAAAAGCCTGGGGAGGCCTTAGATGCTAATGAGCAAAGCAATCTGGAGATTTCTGATGTCTAAACCTTTAATTTAAATAAATTGTTAAACTGGTTTTAAGATTGCTAATAAAGGCTATTTGATTGAAATTGAAATCACGACACTTTCTATCCGCACTTTTAGATCACTATCAATGCTCGTTTCTACTCCAATAGAAAAGAGTTCTTTACACAGAAGTTGTAACTACTTTTAGCCAACTACGAGGAAGCCAAAAAAACAAATTATTTATTTACCTTCAAGTAAAAAATATGGTTTACAATAAACATTTATATAATAATATATAAGCTAACAGATTTAAAATAATATTACGTGCATGTATATAAAACAAAACAAAGGTAAAGAATCAAAGGGCATCAGAGAATTCACCCGCATCGCTGCCAGCGGGAAAAGTACCCAGAAGGCTGGCAGCATTGCCACGTTGTATGACGATGCTGATTCTTTGGCCAAAAAATAGGCCAGTCCTCTGGTCACGTGGAGAGGCGACCAACCGCATAAAAATAGGCTTAAGGTAAGTAAAGTTGTATGTTTATAAAAAAATTAAAATTATATACAAGTATACAGTAAAGTAAAAATGGTAGAAAAATATTAAAAAGTTTGAGTTGCAGCCAATACCTAAGCTAACTTAATATCTTGTAATTAAAGGTATCAACGCGCACCTAGCCGACGATCAATATGGTATAAAATATGTATTTTCACTTCTCATGCTCTAAAAGTCCGTCTTTATGTTGTGCTTAGGCGACAAAAAATCGCTTTTTATGTTCTAGTGCATTAAGTAATTTTTTTTTCTAAGACTAAAGTAATCAGGCCCGACAGCCACACGCACAATAAAACATCGCAGATTAAAGTCGTGATTTATTTCATTTTATTTAATTTATACCACTTCCGTGTTTTCTATCGTTAATTTAATAAAATCAGGTAAAATAGTTGTCATTTATTATTTAAAAAGGCAAAGAAACGTTTTAATTTTTTGCCAGTATGAAGTACCCAAGTCGAATGACAAATGTTCAAATAAAAAAATTAAAGTTTCGTGGCGGTATTATCTGTGGTGGCGGGTACATATTTGAATTTCGAAAATTTAAATATCTACGGTAAAAATGTCAATGTTCAAA
This sequence comes from Amphipoea oculea, assembly GCA_945859645.1. Classification (NCBI taxonomy): domain Eukaryota; kingdom Metazoa; phylum Arthropoda; class Insecta; order Lepidoptera; family Noctuidae; genus Amphipoea; species Amphipoea oculea. Next base: position 17,870,054 of record OX243864.1, on the reverse strand, counting down.
ACATCGAAAATTTAAATATCGAACGACCATAAAACCGAAAATTAAAATAACGTAAGTTTATATTAGGTCCTTACATATGAAATTGGCGTTTTGTATGGAAGGAACAAAAAGTCGAATATTTTTTAATATAATATACTTAATTAATCAAAGTATGAACCATTGTTTTCAATGCACTTTTGCCATCTTATAGGTAGTTCATTGATCCCTTTACTAAAAAAACCAGTCGGACGGGAATCAATAAAATCTTTGAAGGCGATTTGGACTGCCCCATCGGAGTTGAATTTTTTCCCTTGCAAAAAGTTATCCAAATTGCGAAAAAAATGGTAATCTGTTGGAGCAAGGTCCGGGGAGTACGGAGGATGTCTAAGACATTCCAATTCAAGCTCTTCTAATTTGGTAGCCGTCTGTTGCGCAGTGTGTGGTCTGGCGTTGTCGTGAAGCAGCAGTGGCGTGGAGCTTTTTAATCTTCCCAATTTGCTTCAAGTGAATTAAAACAGTTTTATCACTAACATCGAAGCCTGCAGCTAACTCGGACGTGGTTTGCGATGGGTCCGTTTCCACAATAGCCTTCAATTCTCCATTATCAACTTGGGTCTCAGGCCGTCCACGGGGCTTGTTCTGCAGGTCGAAATTTCCAGAACGAAAACGTTGGAACCAAAAACGAACTGTGTTTTCTTTTGCAACATGACCGCCATACACATCATTCACCCTTCGAGTCGTTTCCGCAGCACTAGTGCCACGGCGGAACTCGTACTCGTAAATAATGCGATATTTTAAATTTTCCATTTTGTAAAATGAGTGACGCAAACAGAAAAAACAGAAGAAAAAAAACAAATGAATGACGGTCATCGAAGCACAAATACATGAGTAAATAGCTGTACAAATTTGAATTTGGAATTCCTTACCAAAGAGGAGAAATTCGTGATTAAAGTGGCCAGTACGAAAAACGCCAATTTCATATGTAAGGACCTAATATTGTCGAATGGTTAGATAACCTACGTCCAATATATCTAAAATCTAATTATCGACAAACATGACATCGAAAGGCTTAAATATCGAAGTACAGATTATCTAATGACGTAAATATCGAAGTACAGAGTATCGAATGTCCTAAATATCGATATTTATTTATATGTTGTGCTACAAAAATTAGTGACAGAAACAAATCGCTGCAAAACCGACTCCACGTGGTCTTGTCTGCCCTACCCCTAGAGTGTAATTTAAGCCCGCGTAGGCGCAGAGGGGCGAGGCGGCCCGCGAGCTGAGGCGGAGGTGGCTTCAACGCCCGCCGCCGCGGCTGAGGCTGGCCGGCGAAGCCGGCCAGCAAGCCGAAGCTGCGGTGGTGAGTGTTAAAACCATCGACGACGATAAGCTCGCGTGGGACCGCCGGAGCCCCGCAGCGCCGGAGCCGTGACAGAAACCATGCCTGCTGCATGATGCATGCTCGCTTGCACTCTGCATGCTTAAGTAATATTATTTTCACATAATAAATAACTTAAAAAAAACACATTTGTAGGCCGCGCCCGCTCTTGCATCTTATGTCGACGGAGCCCCGCTACGCGGGGCCCCTATTTCTGTGTAAAGGGTTTAAAGTAACCTAACCTAACACCGGGGTGCCGTTCGCTCTCTCTTGCATCCTGCAACCATGCCTGCCTGCAAGTTCGATATTTTAACTAGTAGGTATTTTTAACGTAAATATAATGAACTAAAGTGTATTGAATGTTGACATTTTGAACTTAGGTATAATGACTATCGATGTTTTTAATCATTAGATATTTTTATAACTCGGCATTTAAATTTTAGACATTTTATGCTTAGGTATAACAATTTTCGACATTACGATATAACCGATATTTAAATTTTCGATGTTTTGAACGTTGACATTTTACACGTAGGTATTTTAATGTTCGACATTCAAATATGTACCCGTGGTGGCGGGAATTAGCTATGGATGCAACATTTTTGATTAATTATTTACTGTATACCTACTTTATGCCTGTTTCATTTTCTCGCAATCGAAGTGAAAAGCAGAGTGTATAACTCAGGCATAAACGAGCCATTTTACCCCTCGACTTAACTATCCACCCTCGCCTGCGGCTCGGGTGGATATAAACGTCTCGGGGTAAAATAGCTTCTTTTATGCCTTAGTTGTACAATCTACTATTTAAATACAGGAATAATTTGAAAAAAAAGGAAGGGGTTTTTAGCAGTTTAGGGTATGTAGGTATTTACGTATGTTCCACCGTAGCGCCTGGACTTCTCATTAAATTTTGATGAATGAGGTGCCAATCGATTCGTTTATATTGTGGTCCAGGAAACACAGGGTCGTCAGCTCGTTGCTAAATAATAACAGCCGCACGGGTCGATCGAAGGTCAAACTACTCTTGCCGCGGCCGGTTCGTGGATGGGTGCCCATCTATTAAATATCAAGACCTCTCTCTCCCTCAGAAAGCACATTAAGCTGTTGGTCCTGGCTGTCATTCGTAGATCTTTGACAGTCGTTACGGGTAGAAATCCAAAAGTCTGTCGAACAGTTTTACCACTCTCAGGCAAAAAATACTGGTATTCAGCTGCATCTGATTAGTCTCCAATATAGTTAGGAAAAGGCTTAGTAGATTGATTGAAATAGGCTGACTTCAGCTATACCAAAACCGAAAAAAATCGATAGTGACGTCCTGACTTTTTTATTTGGCGTTTTTGTAGTAGTTGGGATGCTCCACCTGCCCTCTGTGCTCCAAAACATGCAGGAAAAGTGACCTCTGCGCTGCCATCGGCAACGCCGTGGAAGTTGCAAAGTTTTGGGGCAATATGATCTAAAATACAGTCGTGTCAGTGACACGAAGAAAAAGAAGAGTTTGTGTTTATGTTTTTAACTTTATTTATAACCAACTTCAAAAACTTTTTTACAAAAAAAACAACCGACTTCAAAAAAAAAACACTACAAAGTGAAAAATAACTTTAATTTCGGAAGTCGGTGTCTTTGGTTCCGCATTTTCGTTTTTTGACACCGACTTCCGAAATTAAAGTTATTTTTCACTTTGTAGTGTTTTTTTTTTTGAAGTCGGTTGTTTTTTTTGTAAAAAAGTTTTTATTTTTCACTTTTTAGTTGTACCTACCCCACATAAATTCAATTAACACTAGTGCATTGAAGAATTGAAGACGCAACTCGAAGAATCATCAAAATTCGCATAGAAATGCCGGAGATGCAGTACATTTATGCATATAACTTCGTACATAAGAATAATTACCTAATGTATTATATACTAAAACCTTCCTGAAAGTATGTAGATCACACTAATGAAAGAATTCAGGTTCAGTAGTTTTTGAGATAATCGCGGACATACAAACATACATACATACAAACATACTCCTTTTTTTTTTTTTTAAAGTCGTTTAAAAAAGGAGGTTCTGTATTGGGCCCGTATGTTTGTACGTCCGCGATTTTCTCAAAAACTAATGAACCAATTTTGATAATTCTTTCACTATTGTGATCCACATACTTTCAGAAAGGTTTTAGAAATAATACATTGCGTAATTATTCTTATGTACGAAGCTATATGCATAAATGTACTGCATCTCCGGCATTTCTATGCGAATTTTGATGATTCTTCTAGTCGGCGTCTTCAATTGTTCAATGCATTAGTGTTAATTGAATTTGTGTGGGGTAGGTACAACTAAAAAGTGAAAAATAAAAACTTTTTTACAAAAAAAAAAACAACCGCCTTCAAAAAATCACTATAAAGTGATAAATAACTAATTTCGGAAGTCGGTGTCAAAAAACGAAAATGCGGAACCAACGACACCGACTTCCGAAATTATACTTAGTTATTTTTCACTTTGTAGTATTTTTTTTGAAGTCGGTTGTTTTTGTTTTATAAGTACCATTTTCTGGAACAGGAATTACATTGTAGGTAAATAACAGCCTAGCTAAGTGCCTTTTACTATGAAATCAGATAACATAAGATACATGTGGCGGCAAATTGGTATTCGCTTCCGTGAACGCTCCGCATAATTACCAGGAAACACATTATATTTTATTTACCATCGCATATTATCTTTATATCCTTTTTAGGGTTCCGTAGTCAACAAGGAACCCTATAGTTTCGCTGTGTCCGTCCGTTCGTCCGTCCGCAGTTCAGCTCAGAGACTCTTAGTACTAGAAAGCTATAATATGGCATGGGTGAACACATTAATCACGCCGACAAAGTGGTAAAATAAATTTTTGGGTACCTCCTGTACACGTAAAGTGGGGATGTTTTTTTTTTCGTCTACCCCATGATGTAGGATATCGTTAGATAGGTCTTTTAAAAATATTGCGGGTTTGTGAAAGACATTTTTCGATTCAGAGATTCGTTTGTGAAATATTAAACTTTAAAATGCTAATTTTTGTTAAACTCAAGTGTCCCCCTTCCCTGCCAGCTAAATGGTTGCTTTTGGATATATGAAAAAATTCATGGCAGTAGTATATATGTATAACGAAATTAAAAGGAAAACTATCACAGCTAAGTAGGCTTTACAAGTTTACGAGTAATAGTCGACCAACTTAAAGGAGACGGGAAATTCTGGGCCCAGCAGTTAACTAGTTGAAATGGGTATTAAAAAAACCGTTATATTTTTCTAAAGGTAATCACAAAATACAGTACCATGTTTCTATCTAGGAAGCGAGAAAACTTAAATTAAGTTATGAACTAAATAATCGATTAAGTACATGCCTGAATTCTAAGTAATCGATAGTGAATAAATCGGAAAAATCTCAGAATATGTATGAAAATCGAGTGACAAATGCTTATCAAACTTTTCGTGGAATCGATTCATAGCGAATCGAGTTCCTTTCATTTTTCTTCTGTTAGCAAAGTATAGTCTAAAGTAATCTGTGCTGTCACCGACTGACAGATGACTGGTAGAAAAAAACCGGCACCTATAAAAAGTACTCTGTGACGCACTCGTTCGTTTTCTTTCGTCGTGAGTGCGCACGTATTTTCCATGTTTTATCACACCCCGGACACTCCATACAACGCTCGCAAAATAATTACCTACTACCACTACATTGACAAATGACGTTTGTATACGTGTAAATGTGTGCGTGAAATCTAGTAGGGTTGGCTGGCAGTACTCGGCCAGCGGCGGCGCTGCTCGAACGTATGCAACAATGGGGCGCCGCGCGCCGCGACACTAGGTACTCACAGAAATCTAATTAATAACATTTCTATTGTACTACTTTTCAAGTCGAAGAACGAATAGAACGTGAAAGAAAGAGACATAACTAAGACAATAAAGAGAGAGAGCAATAATTCAATAGTTGGTATGTTAATATTACGGAAGTTTTAATTGTTCTAAAACGAAGAAAACTTGGAAAATAAATGAATAATAGAGAAAATTATGAAAATAAATTATCACAACACTGGCTTGTTTGTCTGTAATATACTAGCTTTTATTTTTTATGGGTTTAAAGGATATTTGAGTTGCTGTTCCTTACCTTCTTTCATGTTTCGGGAACCGAAAGAAAATCCTGTATTTATTGTTCCTCGATGAAGATAAGCATCCAAATAATGCACAATATACAACCATCGTGATTAACACAAAATGTAAAACTTTAAAAAAATAATGTGTTCGTGTCAGCAGTAGGTAGGTACAGCGCTGCGGTTCTTGTGTATGCGAGCGCCATTGTTAAAGAGCAGGCGACGAACACATCGAAGTGCGGGGTGAGGTGCGGTAACTGATGTTAGTGCGGGGAAGGGAGTGTCCTTTCTGTACGTAGTACTTTAAGTATTCTGTGGTTTTATTGAATATCCCACGACCTTGGCTTTGTATATTATAAATTATAAAGGACTATTCGACGGATCTTGCTACTTTGAATTACCTGGCTCTCTATTTTGGACAACTGATTACGCCTATCGTTCGGATATTGACGATATGGATCGCTGTGTGAATTGTACCATTGCGACTGGTCGCAGTAACTCTATTGGCAGAAGAGTCTTGGACGATGAGGCGATTTTATAACTTATTCATCAGTGGCGTAAATATCAGCCTGTAAGTACCTATTTAAAACGAGCTTTTAGCCTATCAAGTGAACAAAACCAGACTTATGTACCTACTGTTTACGGCCTCCAGCGTCATGTCTGTCGGCTGTCTTTTTGTTGGATAGCATATATTAAAACAATACTTACTTAATACATAATTAGTTGATTAATTAGTCATATGAATCTATGGAATACTCATAAAAAAGGTGTAAGTAACCGTCAAGTCCCGATGGGACCGATTCGGTCCCAGGCTTTGCTGCTTTGAGGTATTGACTGTTATTGGGGCCATTTCGGTCTCGGCTGAGACGTAGGGATTTAGTTGAACATGCGTTAGTATACGTAATGAAGCTTGATTATGGTTGAACAAGATTCAAATAGTTCATTTTTTTCAGGTTACCAGTGAAAACTATGTATGCCAAGCATGTTGGAACTTGGCCCAAGATGATTGTGGTTCTTGGGAGACGTCCGATTGAAGCACTTTTTAGATGATATTCTCATAATTATTGAAGACGAATAATAAATATTTTATACATATATTGTTGTTTTATTTTACTTCCTATTCTCCCTTTTTTAAAACGTACCTACTGCTTCTAAGTGCAGGATATTGGATGTAGAGACATGTCTTCGACTGTAGCGACTGTCCAGAGCGTGCCAAACGTGTCAGGATCATCAACACGTCACACATGGAGGCTCTCTACTTGCACTCCATGCATAAAACCATTATACAGCCAAAACCATTCAAAAATATTTCGCAAATTACATCAAAAAACTACAATGTTATAATGTATCCTCACTTTTACTATATTTCATATATAACCTCACTTTTACTATATTTTATATAACTTGATTCCTGGATAGCCAAATTTCACCAAATTTTCAGTGAGGCCTTGTTATTATATCCACTTACAAATAAGGCTAGTTTGATTGAGTTAACACCTGGGCCCAGGAAACTATGTAGTCGTTCCCTTCTCCTTTGCAGTTGTAATGTATGGGAGAACATGATTGGTCCGACACACACTTGGCCGGTATTTTTTAACAGTGCCCTTACAAACTTGACTGACTCCTTGGTCTGGTGGTCGCAAGCACTACTGCTCATGAGATCTTGGTTTCGATTCCCGAATCGGAAAAAGTGTCATTGGGTTTTTGTATCGATTTTCGAGTATAATTTTAAGATTACATGGCAGTTTCATTCATATGAGCTTGTGGCTAAGTAATAACAGCCATTAAGCTACGCTTGCCGTAGTTGGTCCGAGGATGGGTGACCATCTGTACAATGACATAACAAGACCCCTCCGTGCCGCGGAAAGCACGTTAGGAAAGGTTCACATCTGACGGAAGATGCGTCGGGCGTAACTACGATTACGTCTATTTATTCGCTCGACGCACTAACGTATCATCGGTTGAGTGTGAACGGTCACGTGTTTTTCTATACATTTGTCTGTTCTGGCGTTACGCGACCGATAATACGCGACGCATGTTCCGTCAGATATGAACCTTCCCTTAAGCCGTTGGTCCCGGCTGTCATTCGTGGATCTTTGACAGTGGTTACGGGTCGTCAGAAGCCCGACAGTCTGACAATCAGTCTTAACAAGGGGTATCGTCCAGTAACTGGGTTGTGGAGGTCAGCTAGGCAGTTGCTCCATGTAAAATACTGGTATTCAGCTGCATCCAAATAGACTGGAAGCCGACCCAAACCCTACCCTACCCGACCCTAGCAAAAGGCTAGGCAGATGATGATGGCAGTTTCATACTTCATTTTTTTTTAACCGTATGAATAGTACGATATTTTAGGTCAATCTAAACTTTATTGTAACCTCACAATAAAACTCAGATTGGCCTTATGGTAGGGTTGATATTGCAACATGAAGTAGGTCTTTCGAGAATTTTATCGTTCGGAATTCGGGTAAAAATAAACTCGCACGTGTGACTGCAGAACTGAGATGTCACATAAAAAGTAGAACTACCGAATACCACAATTTGGTTTGTGCAGTCTTTATGGGACTATAAAAAAGTGATCCCTTTTTCTAAAGAATGGAAACTATTGGGACAAAGCACAATATCTATGCGTTTCAAAAAAAAAACTGGCTCCTGGTAAATCGGTCATTCCAGTTTTAAGCAATTGTGACCGGTAAACTGTGCAAGATAATGGTTAAAACCGCGTAACCAAATTTTGTATTCAACGGGATATTTTGAGCACACGCAAACAATACCTATTAACGTTCTTAAACCAACAGTATAACTTTTAATAGGCAACATAAGACGAAATTAAAGCTTAGGCAATCAAAATTCCCCTTGATACTACACAAGCTACGCTCGAAGCGAAGCCATACAAATGTATTTTATGAGCTCTCAAACGGCAACAGTCTTTTATTAGACGAGGCCTGGAGTGAATGTAGGTCTTTATTGAATTTGAATAAGAATTTTTACCATACTTATTATTACCTTGAATAAAAAAAGGGTTTTGGACGGCAAAGTAAAACAACCAAAACCGTTACTGATTTCTTGTCCTTCAGCTGGAGCGAATAAACTGGCTGGAATAAATATGCTTTGGTGTGACGTATGTTTATGATAATATACGTTCACACCAAAGCATATAGTCGGTCGCCGACTGTGAGCGCCCAGTACCTACAATATGTGCGAAAAAGAAAAATCGACTTAAAAAAAAAAACACTACAAAGTAATAAATAACGTTAATTTCGGAAGTGGGTGTCGTTGGTTCCGCATTTTCGTTTTTTGACACCGAGTTCCGAAATTAAAGTTATTTATCACTTTGTAGTGTTTTTTTTTTGAATTCAGTTGTTTTTTTTTTATAAAAATTTTTTATTTTTCACTTTTTAGTTTTACCTACACTAGTGCATTTAAGAATTGAAGACACCGACTAAAAGAATCATCATAATTCGCATAGAAATGCCGGAGATGCAGTACATTTATGCATACAACATCGTACATAAGAATAATTACCTAATGTATTATAGGTATATACAATACTAGAACCTTCCTGAAAGTATGTAAATCACATTAATGAAGAATCGTCAAAATTGGTTTCTTAGTTTTTTAGAAAATCGCGGATTTACAAACATACATACATACGGGTCGAATACAAAACTTCTTTTTTTGTTTGAAGTCGATTATAAAAAATCACTGTCGGCGGCCGATGTGCGCTCAGTGTGTGGCCTAAAAGAATATTTTTATTATATAGATGTATAGATTGGTGTTTACCATAAGGCCTTACCCAGTTACCTTACTTAATGGGATGATGCCAAGTTTAATTTGCCTGTTATAAAAAGTACCTACAGAAAAAACTCTAGTAACTACAATAAAATTATTCTTGGTCAAAGACCCTCTCCCTCTACTGGATGGCTCTTTGGCTGAAAAGTTTCCAATAATATACTGAAAACCGCTGCTAGACAAAGCCGCCAGTAAACTCCTGTTAACAATTCATGCTTACTTTGTCTGGAGCGGTGAACATAAACACTGGAGGAAATTTCCAGCTTATATAAAACTACCCGTATCCTTTTCTTGAGCGTAACGTGAATAAAGGATACGCAGAAGTTAAGTGTCTTAGCGTCCGTATCAAAATACTATAGTCATCAATCCTTCTATTGAACTTCTGAAGTGAATATACTTCTTTAGGCGTATAATGCGCTTTTTATTATTATTTATATATACCTACTTTATTGTACACCACAAAAATACATAACATGAAAAAAATACATCAAACACTACAAAATATACAATGGGCGGCCTTATCGCTTTCTGCGATCTCTTACCTATATACCTTACCCGGTAACTTAACCGTCTTGCTCGCGTCGGTGACGCTGAATCGCGTATATTCGGCTCCAATCGGTCGGTGTCTTCTATCGTGTCGTCAAAAGCACACAAAACTATTTTGTTTTTTTAATTTTTTTCTTATTAATTATCATTCGAATACTAAGCTTTTGGCGTTAGTTTCTGCTGTCGTTAATTTGTGCAGAATAAACTATTTTTCTATCTTTATTTTTCGTTTTGTTCATTGGAACTGTTCCTAGCAACCGTAAATTGTAAGTAACTGTCTAATTGTTTTTTTTTTCATCAGTGAAAATATCAGGCCATGAACCTAATTTATAGTAAAAGCTCTCATTATTTTGTGCAAAATTTAGAAATGCCAAAAGCTTTAATGATAGTCTAGAAATTAGAGCTTTTGTTCAAAGAAGATTTAGAATTTTACAATTTTTCCTTTTAGCTATTAAAAGCAATTTATATGTATGTAAATCGTTAGATGTATATCTAACGTACCCTCACCGTACTTGTGTCGCGCAGAATGTGTCCATGCTAAAAATAGTGAGCTCACACATATTATATTACCCGTATATGTCCTTTCCATGGCGTAACTAAACAAAAACGTGACCATCTTTTGACGCGGTAGGGCGAATCTAGCAATTTAAATCTTTGACCAAAAGATGAACCATGCTACGATTCATAACTAAATCTATCTATGTATACAACTTCATATTTTAACAAAATCACACACGTTACTACAAAACGTTTTCAAGTTATGACTGAGTTTAACTTACAAACTGCTCGTTTTACAAGTACAACCATACTTACACGATTTTTATTTTTGCCAATAAAATATTTCAAATCAAATATTTTCTATGCGTTCGTTCAACTACTGTTTTTATGACCACAATGATTTACATGCAACTATAAAATGCAAAGAACATACGAACCTAAAACATGCTGTATAGTATTTGAAATGAGATATAAGTACGCACAATAAATAATTTTTTTAATTTATTTTTTGTATTATAGAACTGGCCTGGCTCTTGACCCCGATCACAACTGATGGAGAGCAATGGATGAGGTCTATGATGGAACGAGCGTGTCCAGAAGATGCCTGTTCACTCTTGTAGACAGGTTAAATCTGGAAAGAACACAGACGCTGGCAGAGAGTTCCACACTTTGGCTGCTTGCATAATAAATGCCTCGTTGTCTAGTGGTTGCAAGCATTACTGCTGCGCATGAGATCCTGGATACTATTCCCACGTCGGGCAAAGTGTTATTGCGTTGTTCCATAACATATTTCTCATTAAGAGACCGGAATCTGGATTTGTGCCCTGTTGATGGCAATAAATTCGCCCTTATTACATGGGACTTAAACATAACTGGCAAAATGCTATAGGTGCACCTCTGCCTAACCTATTAGGGTGTGATGTTGTTTTATGTTAAGTATCTCTTCTCTTATTATGATTTATTTGGCCGCTAAACCACGACAGATATGGATTTTCATACAACTTTTGCCGGCCGCTGCTCGCAAGTATTTGGCCAGTAAAGCAATTTCGATGTATCTCGAAGAAGGTTGTCAAAATAATGCTCTTTCCAAGCATGTTTGAGAAAAAGTTAATTTCCTTAATACAATTAGTTTTTTACATGTCATTCCGCTGTGACATCTAATTAACTTATTGGCTTTCCGTCAAAGTGAAATAAAATTTTATTATTTTTACTTTGAAAGAACGATATTTTATTATGTTTTGCTTTCCTAGAATCTTCGATTAATACATTTTCGTACCGCTTTATTTGTTTTTTTCTAAACAGGTTGGTGGTATAAAGAGCATAAGATTTTGGAAAAAACTGGGTGCTGTATTGTCCTTGGTTTGATCCCCAAGTCAGGCAAAATGCTATTGCTTTCTTCATTTAAGCATTTCCTACAAGCCTGCCGCCTTTAGCTTGGAGTCTGAACGTTTACCCAGTGAATGGCAGACGTGCTAATTAGTCAGATTTTGTAAAAAATAAACTACCAAAATCTTAACTGTGCTAAACATTTGATAAATTCCGTCTAAACTCACTTCCTGATTAGATTTTTTTTCCTATTGACATGAATAGCCAAAAAGGATGAATAATTTAAATCAGTGAATAAGGAAGGGACCGTTTTGGACCACAAATAAGATATTTACTAAATCGTCCGACCCTACTTATCTTCAGATTTACCTACCGTGAAGGTAATCAAATCGAGACGACTGAACCCTTTGCACACAAACAGTTTTTCTAATTTTATGAATCCTTTAAGGAAGAAAAATCCATTACCTTCATCTCAAGCCAAAGTGGACTTAAGAAAACTGGTCCCAAATTTTTTGTCAGTAAATCATTTGCCTCCAAAACTGTTTCGTAACATCCTACCACAATATTATTACTAGCTGACCTGGCAAACTTCGTACCGCCTCATTATTTATGTTTCGTAATTTTTTTCTATATTCTGGAAAATCAGTCCAGCCGTTCTTGAGTTATTAATGGTGTAACTAACCCGAAATTGCAATTGTTTTATTTTTATTATTTATTGTAATACGAGTATTATTATAGATTAAAAATGTACAATTTTGTATGTTTGTTAGTAAATCACGCACAAACGGCTGAATGTATTTGGATGAAAGGTGATTTATGACCTGGATTAACTCAAAGAAAACTTTTTTATTTGGTAGTACGTTCCCGTGACATAATTTCCGACCTCCACACGGGCGAAGCCGAATTATGAATTTATCCGTGGGATACTGATCGTGGTTTTTTTTCTACCTATGTAAGTGTACGATTTCGGGAGCTTTCTTTTCAAACTATGATGTAAGATGTTCAAATCGTTTTGAATAGGTAAGTGAAATCTTCAGGTGAAGCAAATTTAAAAAAAACTGAAAATGAAAGCCGCAGGTGTACTTTTAGTATTACTAACAGAAACCAGACAGGTAGTGACGTTGAAGACTTTGTTTAAAACATATACATATAGCCTACGAGACAGCCATACTTGTAATAACTATCGCCAGGAAGGCTTAATCAGTATTTCCTGGACAAATGACTATCTATCGCCACTCATCATATCATTTGGCTTTTTGATAGATTCCTTTTGGTGAATGTGAGAACGTTGTAGTCCTTGTAGAGTGTAGATTTGCAGACCATTTTCTATTTCATTAAGTACCTAGTACATGTTGACAGGCCTAAGCCCCTACACTATCCTCCGATACCCATTAACACTTTAATTTGAAAACATTGTAAAAGCCAATTATTTTGTGGTTAAGGAATCTTTATTTACTCAAAAGAAATTTACCTACTACAAATTTCACTTAATGAGAAATATTTTAACTGTATATACAATGATGACATTCACGAGCAGAGCTAGTACGGATACACGCACAAATATTTAACGAAGACAACAATAATTAATGAACGTACATAACAAGACATTGAAGGTAGGTAGCAGCAAAGGATTCATGTTTCATGCGAAACAAAAATCAAAATTTTGTGGGTAAAATAGAGACGTAAACCAGGGCCTGATTAAATTTTTGTCAATAATAAATGATTTAAACTGAGTTTTAAATATTTGTAAACTTTTAAAGGTTTTTATTTCTCGTGGTAGTTAACATCTGTACCCCTTCGTATGTAATACTTAAAAGAGTATTTTTAAAAGAGTAACCGTCGAGTTTCTTACCGGCTCTTCTCCATAGAAAACGACGATGTGGAACCGTGTGCCTAGCTTCTGACGTTTCATAAATGCCGAATGTAGGTTTATGTGAAATAAAATATTTTGATTTTGTTCAAAGACGAGTTACGGTTACAAAAAATGAACTATAACTAAGAAAGCTGATACTAGTACGGCATATAATAAGGCAGACCCCTATACGAAGAAAGTTGCTGCTGTACGAAAAGAAGCCTAATTCCCTAAAAGAAGTCTGATATTGGCGCAATGCAGATAAGACCAACAACCATTAGTAAGTGACTGTGGGCTGAATAAATATTTAGCCTTAAGTAATTCCGGATGTAAAGCTAATGAAACTGCATGAATGCTTAACAAGACCCAAGTAGTGTGTCATTATTTCAAAAGTGTCAATAATAAAGGATTTTCTTGTCTGAATATAAAAGCGACATTTTATTTTCCACCAGAACATTTACTTCATTAAATCCTCGCTATAAAGGGCTGTATATTTTTTATTTTATGGCTACACTCGATCGTAAAAGTGAAATGAAGGCTTTTTGACCTTTCATTGCATTCCGACGGTCTTCGATTTAAACTCTTCTAAATTAAAAAAAGGGATTTTATTTGTTACCAATCTCGGAAACGGGTCGTCGAGATTTTGTAACTTACTAGCTGCGCCCCGCGGTTTCACCCGCATAAGTCTCGATCCCGTGGGAATATCGGGATAAAAAGTACCCTATGTCCTTTCCCGGGACTCAAACTATCTCTATACAAAATTTCATTTAAATCGGTTCAGCGGTTTAGACGTGAAAAGGTAACATGCAGACAGACAGAGTTACCTTCGAATTTATAATATTAATAAGTATATAAGTATGGATGGATATGGATTTGGAAACGGTATCGATATAATACGGAGTCATATTGAATTAGCTGGAAAAACTCCACAAACGTGGTGGGTATCGATATCTAATAAGCATTAAATGAATGAAAAAAAAATTATTCACATTCACCCAGACAGTGTGTGTATAGTTAAAAATAGGAGTTTAGAATTATTATTTTTCATTATGCTTATGCGAATCCCACACCCCCGGCCATAGGTACAGGTTTTAGCCAGAAAGAGTCCGCCATGCCCCTCTGTCACCCCCACGATAGAGGAAGTCCATGAGGATTTTCCACCCCGGAAACAAAAAACAAAAAGGTCGGGCTTCATCGGTGAGTCTTTTGGCGGGGTTCTACCGCTTTCTCGGTTCTTTTGTATGTCATTGCTCTGCTGTGTTATGTTGTGTTAGATGTTGCTGTTTTCAATGTCATCGTCGGAAGTCTCACTACTATCCGTTTCCGGGTTTTTGTAAATCTCACTAGCAGCAATTTTGATCGTACTTTTGTCTTTCGCTGTATCCATCCAAAAATTGATTCCCTTATGTCCTGTTTTAAGTGGTCATTCCATGCATAAATAGGTCGGCCGACCTTCTTGGAAATAAAAAGAAATATGTATTAAGCTTTCTTCTTATTATTACGAGTAGTTTCAAATTACAGAATAAATTACCCAACATTGCAATGAGTAACCATAGTGTCTCCTGATATTATTGTACTTCATGAGTACCATCTTCTTAAACTTTATTGTTATATTTCTCACAAAAGTCCAAGAAATGCCGTAATTGGAAATCAGTTTTGACAGAATGAAGGAAAACCGTATCATAATGGCTTTGTTTTTCATCAATCAAGCTAAACCGTTCCTAAAAATGTAAATTGCTGTAGACGATAAATTGTTTATATTTCAATATCAAATGACCAACCGTGCATTATCTTTGTTGCCCAAGGAGATGAAGAGCAATTGAATTTTAACTCAATGGTGTTTAATTCAGAGTTCATTCTTGCAGAGATGATTCGATTTCTTTTGATGAACAGTTGAACAATACTGGAAAACCGTATGTATTTATAGATATCAGATTTACAAATCTTTTAATTTATTCGAAAAGCGATTTAAAATTCCAGTCGATATCGTATATCGACGGTGAAGTGTCAATGTCTAATAACTAACATTTTAGCGATTTTCACTTTATTGCGTATTCGTAGGTAAAATATGAAATAGCTCATATTTGCAAAGATATAAGGTCTTGAATCGACGACGACGTTTCCTACTATTTGTTTAATATAAGTAACTTTTTTTGGTAAAATATTAAAAACTATAGGAATGAAACGTTTTTTTCGCCTCCTGTAAAATCATGATTTTGTAGTTATTAGATATTGATACTAAACCGTCGATATATACAGTATTCTCTTTAGTTCTTTCTGAGTTTATCTTAGATGTTACAGATATCAGTAAAGGGAAACATCGTGAGGAAACCTGGACTTATCACAGTATCACACTAATATTATAAAGGCGAAAGTTTGTGAGTGTGTGTGTGTGTTTATATGTTTGTTACTTCTTCACGCTCAAACCGCTGAACCGATTTAGATGAAATTTGGTATAGAGATAGTTTGAGTCCCGGAAAAGGACATAGGATAGTTTTTATCCCGATATTCCTACGGGATCGACATTTACGCGGGTGAAACCGCGGGGCGCAGCTAGTTGTTAATATACGTCTGAAATCCCCAACCCGTCTTGAGCAAGCGTGGTCATCAATGCTCGTGCCTTCTCTTTACATATGTTTTTTTTTTTCTTTGTGGATGGGAAATCATCATATGACCCCTCCCGCTCTGGGTGAAGCGGAAGGGAGTGTCAGACTCTTACTGACTAAAACCTACTCGTCTTCCTTCCTTAGCCTTTTATGTTCCGGGTTATAAGAAAAGACCTTTGCCTGCAAATGGGACACTAATTAAGTATAGGCTGGTATTATTTTATACATACGATTTAATGTTATAGAATAGAATACTCTTTATTACGTACACCATACAAACTACGGGCATAAATATACACCGTGTTCTGGACGATATACATAAACTTCGACCAGATGTTCAGACCATGGAAATAAGCATTTTTCATTATGGACAGGTTAGTGAATTCTTATTATTATTATTTTTTTTTTGTTAATTTTCATACAAACTAAATACTTACACGTAAATCACCCGATATGCATGCCTCTTTACCCGAATTGACAACGTCAATCGTATTTTCATTCATAAGATTTGGCGGGCTGAAACTTGTCAAAACTAAGTTAAGACCCTTTCTTACTGCATAGCTCAATTTTTCATTAAATGAATTGTAACGAAGCCTTTTTAAGTGCAACTTCCTTTGTTAGATTTGTTTTGTAAGAGCTATAGAAGTGTTTACCAAAGTTTATGGATAACGTGAAGAATATGCTGTAGGTATATTGTGAATATACGATTACAACACCATACAGGGTGGCAGGACACCCACGCGCAAACTGTATCCATTTAGTGAGTACACGAGATTATAGATATAGACCACCTGGCATACCTAAACTTATTTCGTCGGTTATTAAAAAAAAAAAAGACGGGTTGCACTCCGGGAGTGCCGGCAGAAGTGAAAACTTGAATATTAACGTTGAAATAAATCAATTATTAATTGAATTAATATAACTCATTTTTTTTTTTCACTATTTCTGCGTCCCTTTTTTCATAAATAGATGCACTTTGTTCAATTTCCATATTTTAAACACTTTATATACACGAATGTTACGAATACACAGCAGTGTGTCCACGTTCACGTCCACTTCCACTTCGACTTCCACTTCGACTTCCACTGCGACTTCCACTTCGACTTCCACTTCGACTTCGACTTCCACTTCGACTTCCACTTCGACTTTGAATTCGACTTCCACTTCCTCCACTTCCACTTCCACTTCCACTTCCACTCCATCCATCCATCCACTCATCCATCCATCCATCCATCCATCCATCCATCCATCCATTGTCGTGTGTCACTAAACTTGGTTCACTTCGGTTGGCGCCGCCGTAGAAAGAGAGGGGGGGGGGGATTCTCTCCTGACGGTCACGTGTCCTGACGCGAGTTTAACATTTTTTACTCATTACAAAAAGTGTGCAACGCCGCTAAAGAAGTTTTCACTTCAAAAAAACAGTTGATTCATAGAACAGCGCAAAACCTACGCGGTCAAATGTAAGGAACAGCAATTTTTTTTTTAATATATCTGGCGAATAATTTCAGCTTAGGGGTGTTCAGAAGGTAAATCACCGTCCGATCAGGACCACGCCCGTGCCGGACGGCGCGTATGTGGTCCACGCGCGCCTCACTCTTTGAGGCGCGCGTGGAACAAATACGCGCCATCACAACATCTCTATGTCACATCGTGAGATCTCTATGTCAGCATAAAGGAAGGGGCCTGTTAGGGCCGAAGCCTGCCGGGGCTGCGGGATTGTCCGAAAGGGTTACCGCTACCCCGGAACATAAAGGGCTACGGAAGGAACACGGGTGGGTTTTAGTCAGTAAGAGTCTGACAATCCCTTCCGCTCCACCCAAAGCGGGAGGGGTCATTTGATGATTTCCCATCCACAAAAAAAAAGGGTGTTCAAAATCATATATACTGAGTCCATGATGACAGATGTCCTGCCACTGTATATCACTCTCTTATAGTGACTCAAAAGACCTTCTTTGTAATTTGAACCCCTTTGTTTAGAAAACTCCAAGCAATAACTAAAGTCGATAAATCGACTCAACCATGTCGCACTCGACACTACAAAATGCACGATGCATTTCGTAAAGACACATCATTATCCTCGCATTTCAAAAACAAACAATATTTTAAAGAGATACTAAGAAACAAGAGGGAAAGAGGTTAGAATAGTGAGTTTATTTGTAGTAGTGAGTAAGCCTTGAAGCATCGTATCTCCGTATTATACGGTTTCTGAGAATGCTTGCATTTACAACTCGCAACAGTCATACGTTACGCATTGTTGTGACTAACTTGAAAGGGACACATGGTTGCTTAGTTAGTACAACTTGCTGGATAAGTTTTTAAAATTGGCCAGTAAATCAACTTAATTTTTTTTGCCAAATTTTTGCGAAATCCAAAAAGGTACCATAAAGAGTTACTTTCGAATATTATTAAGTATGGATAAAATTGTCGAAGTAATCGATTTCAGTAGGTAGGTACTAACAAGAACAAAACATTGAAAACCAAGCAATGCGGAAAACATAGTCATCAAAAGGAAAAAAATATGAGTGTTTGACTTGTAAAAGTATTATTTGATGTTTATCCTGATTCATTACCCTCAGAATTTCTTTTATTGGGGCGTAATAGCAATTGTGTGAAGAGTAAATATTTTTTGTTTGGTGGCGATGCCCTTTTCATTCATATTGAAGCCCTTTCAGGATGTACAAGTAGCAAGAATCTAGGTATGCGTAATGCTATAAATATCATGAAGGTCAAAAGGACAAAGGGAAGGTATCCCATTGACACCTGAAGGCCAATTCTTGTACAGACGCCAGCACATCAAGCTACCCGAAACTGTAAAATTTTCCCAATCAACTTTGAACCTTATAGTTTAGCGATAAAGTTGAAAATCGATTTAAAAAAATTGACAGATTGTAGTAGCCTGAATATGCTGGCGTCTATACATCTATACTAATATTATAAATTCGAAAGTATCTCTGTCTGTCTGTATGGGTGCCCTGTCAGTTCACCAAAAATTAATTTACAAATTTTTACTTGACAAACAACGATTGGCAAAAATATGATTTGTCATTTCATCATTATACAACAACAAGTTTGCCAAATAAATCACTTTACAAAATAATCACCCTATAAACTTTTGTTTAATTGACAAACAATTCATTTTATCTCATAAAACAACGTTTGGAATAAAAACGTTTTACATATTGACTTATCATTACGCAATTTCTTAAAAATGAAACTCATTCTATCATCGACTTGCGGTAATAGAAAAAAAGAGATTATTTTTAATGGGCTACCCGGAACCGAACTAGTTAGAAAAGGTTCATTATTAAAACAAAAATGTTAGGTTAGGTTAGGTTAAAACTGCGACCCCTACGCACGAGCCGAGCGAGCGAAGCAAGCGGTGCCGCGGCAGCGGCCGGCGAGTGCCAGAAACGACTAGATTATATCGAAAAAAATTACTTTACACAAAATATGGGTGCCACAAACGACTTGCGCTAATAGAAGAAAAAAAAGAGATTATTTTTAGTAGGCTACCCGGAACCGAACTAGTTACGTTAGGGTAATTATAAAAAAAAAATGTTTTGGTTAGGTTAGGTTAAAACTGTGACCCCCTACGCACGAGCCGAGCGAGCGAAGCGAGCGTTGCCGCGGCAGCGGCCGGCGAGTGCCAGAAACGATTAGATTATATAGAAAAAAATAATTGCCTGAAAATTATTTGACCCAAATGGAGAATACCGTCATGATCACTTTGTGACTGGTTTAGAAAATCTTTACATAGTATAAAACAGTCACTCCCGCTGTCTGTAAGCTTAGATCTTTTAAACTACGCAACGGATTTTAATGCAGTCGCTAGTGTATTATAAAATGATATTTTGTATAAACGTTATTTTTCCAAAAGAATCTAAATATTAAATGAATAATGTATAAATGATTAAATATCATCCGTAACATTTGGAAAGAGAAGCATTTGTCAAATAAATGTTTGTAAAGCGAGTGTTTATAAAATAAAACATTTGCGAAATGAGTTGTTTGTGAAATAAATAGTATACGAAACGTTGGTTGTAAACTAAAAATTTGTCAATGGAGTTTTGGTGAAACATTAGTGAACCGTCTGTATGTTACCTTTTCACGCCTAAACCGCTGAACCGATTTAGATGAAATTAATTTGGTATAAAGATAGTTTGAGTCTCGGGAAAGGACATAGAATACTTTTTGTCCCGATATTTACCCACGGGATCGAGACTTATGCGGGTGAAACCGCGGGGCGCAGCTATTTTACTATAAAGAACAAGCCCGGGCATTAATTTAAACAATTCTGAACAACGACACGATGAGCATTTTATTAAGATGAGTCGTGAGCAGGAGTTTCGAAACTATCCCCCGGTCGAACTATGAGGTATGGGAAAAATGTGCCATTATTACTTTTTAACACGGGTTATGCGTTACGGGTGACCAATTTACTGTACCCTTCATAATTATTTACCTATATTAATTAAAAGCATTTCATAGTAGACCAGATAGCAATTTTTTTTTAAAGACCTACGGCCTCCCGAAAGAGAGAAAATCTGTACAGCATAATCAGAGTATAATGTTCCCACTGCTGGGATACAGGCCTTCTAGATCTCTTCGAGTGGGAGTGGGCCGTAATACACCACGCGGGCCCAGTGCGGGTTGCTAGATGTCACAATGTCTACGAATTTTTGGTTCTAGGACATGCCGATTTCCTCACGATATTTTCCTTCACCATTTTAAGAGCAGAAAGCCAATTCTCGTAATTTAAAACGTTTAAAATCTAGTCGCAGTCTCATCTCGGCGACAAACAAATGTCAAAATGTAGGGAAATTAGAAGTATTTTTTTGACAGATTGAGACTTAGATCAGACTGGGAACGTTCTTAAAATTACGAGAATTGCCCGTTAGTGGTAATGAAATAATTCACAATTACTCTTCATCTCTTCTAGCTACAATTTATTATTATCACGTTACGGGTTACGGGTAGTCAGAAGCCCAAAAAGACAATCTGACAATCAGTCTTAGTTTACCAAGCTGTATTTTGTTACTCAGTAACAGCTGGGTTGACGGGGTCAGACAGGCAGTCGGTCCAAATAAAATATTCTTTTCAGCTGCACACGGTTAGACTGGAAACCGACCCCACCATAGTTAGGAGAAGGCTACATAGATTTATTGAGTTTGTAGCACTTACATTGCAATAAAAAAAATTACGACCATCTCTAGGTAGTTAATTCCTGCACCTTAGTGTAACTCCTTGTAGGTACTATAGAGACTCTTGCTGTCTCTACTAGGGTAAGCTACGGATGGGAGCTATTCTACTAAATTAAACTCCCTTTAGAGTTTAATATGATATATATTTTAGGAGCAAAATATTATTATGTATTTCCGTTGGATCCCGAATTTAAAAAATGCAAGATAATTACATTTTATTGTGGGTCCATATTGGCTCAACTAAAGTTCTTTACCCGAAATTGTTCTTCCTAACGATTTGTTATCCGAATGATCACTCTTCCTAAAATTTTTCATCCTAAAGTTTTCATTCATACTATTTGTAGTGCTACATAACACTCATGTTTCCGAAAATTGTAATCAATAATATCATTAATGTAAATATTTTAAACTCCTACTGTTTTTTATCATAACGCTTTTATCCCTAAACATAACTACTAATGTAACTAATTTCTATAAAAATAACAGACAATATAAAATCGTTTGATATACCACTCAATAGACATAAAACCTATTTAGTCTAATATGATAAACACTTTTTTTTTTCATCCTATGTCATCCAATGTCGACGGAGCCCCGCTTCGCGGGGCCCCTATTTCTGTGTAAAGGGTTTAAAGTAACCTAACCAAACCGAACCTCGGGGTGCCCTTCGCTCGCCCTTGCATCCTATGTCGTCGGAGCCCCGCTTCACGGGGCCCCTATTTCTGTGTAAAGGGTTTAAAGTAACCTAACCAAACCGAACCTGGGGATGCCCTTCGCTCGTTTTTGCATCCTATGTCGACGATCTAAACAAAAAATATATGACTTTGAATAATAGTGTAAAAGATGGTTATGTTGAGAAAATATAGGAAAACAAATACAAGTATAATAGATGTTTATTGATACTGACATTATGAAGTTGAATGATTCGGAATTATGAACATTAGAGACAGAGTAGTTAGGAATTGTGATTGTTAGGATGAAAAATGTTAGGAAGAACATTTTCGGATTTCCAATTATCGGAGTTGAAAATTTAGGTGAACTTTGGCGCACCCTTTTATTGTCGATGAATACCGAAAAGTATTTCCGTTGGATCCCGAGTGCTTAAAAAAATCTGAATGCGGGTACTTTCAACAAAAAAATTGTTTATAATAAAATGAGGGGTTCACTAATGTTTCACCAAAACTCCATTGACAAATTTTTAGTTTACAACCAACGTTTCGTATACTATTTATTTCACAAACAATTCATTTTCTATATAATCTAGTCGTTTCTGGCACTCGCCGGCCGCTGCCGCGGCACCGCTCGCTTCGCTCGCTCGGCTCGTGCGTAGGGGTCACAGTTTTAACCTAACCTAACCTAACAATTTTTTTAAACAATTAACCTGATCTAGTGTTTGATAAAGGTAAATCACTTTTCTTCTGAAATGTACACATGTTGTTATAACATGGGATTCAACGGAAGTAGCAAACGGGATCCATCGTTAATACCTAAAAAATGGGATTCAAAAGTGGGATCCAACGAAAATAAACGATTTTTAATTATCTCGTCTTATTACTTAGACGTCAAACCTACGACCCTCCATGACACATGCTTGAACGTTCGAATGGATCTTACTTCAAATATTAGCGGCCTGACTCGCAAGGAGGTCAGAATCTCTCAAAGAGGTCTCTACAGTACCTACCTCAAATCCGCAGACGTACCGCAAAGTACGGCGATAACCGTCTCTACCGCGTGTTCCGGTTTGCCCCGGATTTGTATCAGACTCGCCGATCAAATGGATAGCGGCTATTACGCAAACCCCCACCACACATTTGCACCTTAAATAATTTGCCCCTTCACCAATTTGACAAGAAGATATCCGTAGGTATGCTTAGGCATGTTGCAGATTAACAGATTATTGCTTCGCTTCATCATCAGCATATAGTAGTCCATTAAGGCGGGGCAATTGCGTAACACATTATTAATCGGAATCGGTTTCATTTTGACAGTTGAATAACATTCATTGCGTTATTTAGGTACGTATTGAGTAGACAAATTTTTCAAACTTAAGGAGCAATTAGCGTCAAAATGATTCTGATTCCGATTTTTTTTTTTTAATTTGAAATGGGCTTGCTCTTGACTCTAGCCTAGGTCAAAGGTGACAGAGACAAAGTCGATGATGGAGCGAGTTTACCCAGAAGAAGTCATTGATAGTGTGTTACGCAATTAGGGTGCTGGACATAGCATAATAGCATAATATGGACTGATTGCTGAATTTAAAAATGACATTACTTCGACATAGCATTACATACCTTTTTTATTCGATTACCTACCTTACTTACATGAAGATGGAGACATGAGATAAAGTAGTAGGTACTGTAGAGTGCATGGTTTGGACTGCGTGGTTTGTGGCATAGATATGTGGTTTTTTACATTTTTATGGTTTATGGCATGCAACTTTTTCGAGATAAGATTAGATAATGGCAAAAAATATTGAGATAATCGCCAATACGAATTTAGAAGGCAGAAAAAAAGATATAAGGGTGAATTTAGCTAACAAGCGCAGGAAATGTAATAGTACATTATGATACATGTGTGCTATGTTGATCATTAAAGACGAGGCGGTATTATTTGCGCGAGCCGTAGGCGAGCGCGATAAGGAAGCCGAGAGTTTAATTATCAATGCACACGCGTATCATACGACGTTTTTCAACACATTTGCGAGGAAAAAAACAGGCTTGTATTGTTAAATATTAACTTGTATGGATAATGGCGGGCTGGGTTTGTTTTTCCGCGCGCCGCGCTAGCGTGCGCGCGCAGGTTTACCCATAGAGTAAGTAATGGCGCGCGTTTATTTATTTAAAGGCACAGACAATACCGATAAACAGCCTATAGAAAAAATATATTAAACACAAAATAATGTTTAGACTGATCGTAATGTTGTCGTATGTCAAATTATTGTAGTTTAGTTAGTATGGAATTAGAAAGTACTATTGGCATACAGAAATATACATTAATTCAGTGAGAATCCGCAATAATAGAACGCCAATGGTCTTTTCCGTTTGGTTTCGCGAAGGACCACGGACAATTATTATAAGGTGCATCCACACAGAGCGAGGCATGCGCCGCAAGTGCTTTTTTTGTATGTTAGATGCCTCAGCCTGAGGCAACCGTACATATAAAAAAAATCATTTGCGGCGCATGCCTCGCTCTGTCTGGATGCACCCTAAGGTAAATGCGCAGTGGTAGACCGCGAAATTTAAATTTTCTTAAGTTTTTTGAAATTCGCATGTCAGTATCAGGTTGTATCTTGATCAAAATGTATATCTATCTATACATATAATAAAACAGTAAAAAACTGTGTCTGTACATTCAATATATTAAAAAAAAAATATTGAGGCGGGTTTAGAAACAGTAATAGGGCACGAATCTAAAAGAAAAAAATTGTCTGTGTGTCTGTTTGTTTGTACACGCTAATCTTCGGAACTACTGGACGGATTTGAACGATTTTTTTATGTTGTATAGGTATTATGTCTGGGCAACATATAGACTATAATTTTTCTTGGAAACTTGAACACCTGATGCAGAACCGCAACAGACCATCTAAACTATAAGAGATATATAAATGGTACTATAGCATTAATTGTTCCACGTGATGAGCATTTTTTGCTGAGAGAATAAATTTGAAGATCTGGAACACCTGATGTGGAACTCCAAGAGCCCAGCTACACTATAACACATATAGGAATGACGTCTTAGCAAAAGTTGTTCGGTCTGATGGGCATTTCCTGTTGACTTATAAAAATCGAAGATCAGAAACATCTGATGTGGAAATCAAAGCTATCACTAATTTCACTATATAACTATAAAATAACATGAGCTGGGAGTACCTCCACACGGTGAAGGCGGTAACAGTTTAGGACTGATTTTCGATGACGATGGTATATCATTGAAAATTTGACTCTACTGGCCAAAACTCCCATTTATTTTATTTTTTTTATCGAATAAATATGCCTTCGGGCTTATGTTATTTGAGTGTTTAATTTCCTTTTCCATTTATCTTCGTGACACAGTACCCTACCCGGTAACGCAGAAGAGCAGTCACTGAGATTTTAATTGATCAGGTATCTTCACAATAAAACTATAACCTTGCCTAGAAAGAGGTCAAATCTTTCCTAATATTCCAAAGGAGCTAAAAGATTGAGGATCATAAGATCCCAAGAATCTACCGAAGAGCGTCAGGAGAGCCTTGATACTGTTCAACATCAGGCTGCAACTCGTTCCGTGGAAACCTCTTCGGATCGCGAAGCACGCCTGCGTTCTTAGCGAATTTACGCATCTACATCCAGGTCTCTAGAGACCAGTGAAGAATATGATGCGCGAAAGACCGCTGATCGTAAACGTCATGCAATGTCTCGCGGATCGGAGACATTCACGGATAGAGACTTGCGCTTGAGTTCCAAACGTATCTACGCATCGACTTCTAGGTCTCTCGAGACAAGTGGGGAACGCGATGCGCGACTGACCGCTGATCGTGAACGTCAAGCATTGTCTCTCGAGTCGGAGACGTTCACGGATAGAAAATTGCGCTTGAGTTCTCAGCGTATCTACACATCTGCTTCTAGGTCTCTAGAGACAAGTGCGGAACGTGATGCGCGACTGTCCGCTGATCGTAAGCGACATGCATTGTCTCGCGAATCGGAAACGTTTACCGATACAGAATCACGCTTGAGTTCTCAGCGTATTCGCACATCTACTAACAGGTCTTTTGAAACGAGTGATGAACGTGATGCGCGACTAACTGCTGATCGAGATTATCATACACTGTCCCGAACACGCACACAACAAAACATTCATAATCAGTTAGAAAGTGAGAGAGAAAGAATTGCTGGAGTATGGCATGAAGAGACAGAAGAAGATCGCAACGAACGTTTGAATTCTGATCGACTTCGACATTCTCTGAACAGAATGTCGATATCATCTGAAGAATCGGATGTGTCTCAAGATATAGCCGTAGGGCATGGTGACCTTCCTTGGATTAATAAGGAACGGAGTGCATTTACGCAAGTAACACGGTCATACTGAATAAAGTTTGAGTAATAGCAATTCGCAAATGTTTACAGCTATAAGCTACAAAACATGTGAGAAAGTGGATATTGAAAGAGCCAAATTCTGAATAATATTCTCTTTCGGCTTTTTTAACTCTTTAAGCTTAGTAAAAGTTGTATTAATTTGACCATTTTTCTTAAAGCTTAGTAATAACTTCTATACCGCATATAACACAGATGTTATTAAGCCTAAAGCATTACGGATGACTTTAATTTGAAAAAGAGTGCCTGGGACAGCATTTATCTGTATAATAGCATGGGTAGCTGATTAAACATAGATATCTAATACTAATATACAAACTTTACTCAGCTTATTGCTTATGAAACCACTGTATGCTGTAAAATAGTGTGTCTTCCGAATAATGGTGTAGTTAATTTCTATTAGAAAGCTTGATTTTGAATAACCGCTTTTATTTTGTCTTCAAGTCACATAAGGTTCAATATTTTATCAATTATTCAGCTACTGTATAAAAAACGTTTTCTGGGTTCTATATAGAGCTTATTTCGGTATATTGGAAATAAAGTCATGATTTATAGCTTACTAACACAGATGGAAGTTGAATGATGTATTCTTATTCCGCAATTACTTGTAAAAGTACCATTTTTAAACAAGTTATACAGAGTTTTTCTGGGTAGTTATTGAATTAGGGACGTTTAAAACATTGTTTGTCGTTGTGTATTGTTGTACTGCGGGTTTGATGTGAACAGATTGATAAAAAATGGAAAGAAAATCATGGAAATCTAGGAGAAGAACTGGAGGAATTCGTCGTAAATGTATGAAGGAGTATGAAGTTAAAAGATACAATTTTAGAGACAGAACAAACGAACCAAATATGTACTGATACTCATAAGTTGAGTCAAGTCCGAACAGATCCAGTTGAAAAGAGTTCCGTACCTTCAAATAATGTCGATATAGATGTTGAAGTGAGTTCCATACCTTCAATTAATGTTGATATAGACTTTGTACGGAATTCAGAAGACAATGGTTCCGCATCTAGTGAAGATGAATCAGATATGAATTTCATTGAATTTAAAAATATAACTTTTTGCTGTAAAATTAAAGAATGGGCTCTTAGTAAAAATATCTCACAAATCGCATTGAAAGAATTGATGGCTATCGTCAATGAGAGGATTCCCGGAATCTTACCGACAGATCCTAGAACCTTACTAAAACCTCCCCGAAATATCACTATAAAAACAATTGAAGGTGGAGAGTACTGGCATAACGGTCTCACTGCGCCATTAAAAAATGTTTTTAGATATTATAAATTTAAATTTGAATTTCGATGGTTTACCAATATTTAAAAGTACAAAAAAAGAATTTTGGCCAATACTGTGTAATTTATATGGAAAACCGGAGATAGAACCTTTTATTGTGGGAATTTATTATGGATCTGGAAAACCTAAAAACTTAAATGAATATTTAGAAGATGTTGTTACTGAAATTGATTATATTCTTAAAAATAGAATTCAAATATCCAAAGAAGGTATAACACACACAATAAGTATAAAAATAAGATGCTTTATTTGTGACTCTCCAGCAAGAGCATTTATTAAAGTTAAGTAAAAATAATATGTAGACTTCTGCATCTTTATAGGTTGGATAATTCTTCCTTTTTAAGGTAAAAATTCATTGAAATCCAATCTGGACCAGGTTCAGCACTTTCGTCTTTACAAAGTGAATCGGAATTATATTTGGGCCATCGAAGTTTTCCATTGTTTTCCCAGTGGGATGGTACAGTAGATAATTCTGCTCTGCCTCTTCGACGTGTGGACACTATCTTAAACGGCATTTTCCTGCAAGACATTTCGCTTTATGTTAGGAACACAGTACAACAGGTATAGGTATAGGTACACTATTTCATGATAATTAAAAACAATAAAACTATAAAAAAACCTTTTAAAAACTATAGTCTCGCGAGTTTAACACACGCCGCGCACTCGCAGCCGTCCGTTTCTGTGAATATTCGCAACTGACCAATAATTTTGAACGCCCACCCGGCCTGTAGTAGAGAGAGGAGCGTGCAGCGGCGCGACGGCGGCGCTGGGCGTGGGTTTCGCGGTCGTATTACGTACCTACACACATTTAGGTTTCTCGTTAAGATAGGCTACCCTATCTTAACGAGAAACTTAAAGTAGTAAAGGTTTAGTTTTAGTAAAGGTTTTTATGATTTGTGGTACATATTTTTTTAAGTACCTACATATAATAATTACTATGATTGTATCTACATACCACCTATTATAAAGCTTTAAGTCCGCCTTTGTACATTTATGTGCTTAAAGTATTAAATAAATAAATAATACGTACAGTCAGCTATAGAAATTTATTAGCTGACTCCCCTTTGCATAAATGTATTTTTATATGACCCTAATTCAATTTTCCTGAAAAATTGGGTCGATCGCATTTTATTTTGAACCCTAAATAGCTGTATAATTAATCATATTGAGTAACTTATTCAAGTGTTATTCAGATATTTGTACTACCAGATCACTATTTCTCAAATAAAAGCTTAATAATTAGAAAGGCGTGACTTTTTATTCAGAGTTATGTAAAACAGGTGCACTGTGAGAGCTTTTATTCAGCTTATAATGAATCGCCATTAAAACTTATTTTTAACTAAACTATTGAATCATTATGTACATCAAATGCCTCATTTTAGTAATTAAATACAGTTAAAAATACAATTTATAATTTATTTAATGACTTTTGAATGATAAACATCAGCTGTTTTATCCTAAGTATTTTTGTCGCTTCTAGAAGTATTTATTTATGTCTTATTTACTATCACTAAACTTGATTATCTAAGCGGGGCGTGAAAAATGTGGAGATAATTCATATGCTATTCACGATAAAACAACTTGCGCAGTAATTTTTAACGTGTATCATGGTTATAATACATAATAACATTTACTTACCAATTTTCAGTTTCACTGTGCACGTCGTTATTGATTTTATATTCAATGCAACGACTATGAAGTTTCAGAACAAAGACGCACTGCAAGATTAAACACCACTTTTTTTCTACTTTACAACATAACTCTTAATTTTGTTTGAAAAGTGTTACGCAAATGAACTTAAACCTGAATAATTTCTGAATATCAATATTCATATGCATTTGTCTGAATAAATATGAAATAACAGCTTTATAAAAGAGATGGCAGCTTTTTTTCAGATGTTACTAAGCTAAGTGGGCCATTACTAAGCTATTACCCAGACTTTACATCGCTGTTATACAGACTAAAGCAATTAAAACTGTGCCCAAATTGCTTGATTAACAGCTGAATAGACGTTTAGTCAGACATTATCCAGAAAATAGTTTCAGCTTATAGTTTCGCGGATCGCTATTACTCAAACTTTATTCAGTATGACCGTGTTACTTGGGGTATACTCTTATGATTGACTACGCCACATATTCCGCCATCGGAGGTATGGTTCAAAATTGTACTATTTGTGAAGCTGGAAACAAACGGTATGAGTTGCTCAGGTGGGAAAGTAGGTACATATTGAAATATTACAAAATCCTCCAAAAATATTAAGATCACTGCTAATCGGTGACCATCCACAGTCAAAACATTTCTTGGACAACATCCGTTCGTACAATACCTAATGCCTTTCAAATGACATCTTTTGGTGCGAAACAGATTTCAGAAGGCCCCTTTATGCCAACATTCAAAGTGCAAGGCCAAGTTTACCACCTCATTGGTTCATTATTGCCAGTAAATGACCCCAAGTTTCTTCAAATATATTTCGTGTCCAATTATCAAGAAAATATAGTTTATAAAGAATTTTTTTTAAAGTTATTTGCAATTAATTCAGTGTACCCTTGGGATCCGATGCGGAATTACGGGAAGAAAAGTTTTTTTATTGTATAGGTATTAAGTCTGGGCAACATAAAAGCTATAATTTATTTTGGAAAATGGGACACCTGATGCAGAACCGCAATATAAGAGATATAAAAATGGCGCCATAGCAAAAATTATTCCACGTGAAGAGCATTTTCTGCTGTGAGAATAAATTTGAAGATCTGGAACACCTGCTCTGGAACTCCAAAGCCCAGCGACACTATAACATAATAGGAATGACGTCTTAGCAAAAGTTGATTAGTCTAATGGGCATTTCCTGTTGACTTACAAAAATGAAAGATCTGGAACGTCTCGAATCGTCTCGCGCATCCCGTTGTTTTACAGTCTCCGGGCTCTTAGAATTCGACATCAGACGTTTCAGATCTTCGATTTTGACGACCCAGTTTTCGCTGGCATAAGCAACAGGATCCACGTACGAAGTAGTGGGCAGCAGCTAGTATATAATAGATATGTATTTACAGAATTATAGTCATTAGAATCATTAATATAAAATACCTATTTAAGTTAGATTTGTTCCCTAAGAACTTATCCGTAAGAGATTTGTTCTTATGGAACAAATCTAACTTAGAAAGATGTATTAATGATTCTAATGATTATAATTCTGTAAATACATACGTGTTATAGTCGCGAATCATATTTTGATCAAGATACAACCTGACACTGACCTGAAAATTGCAAAAAACGTTAGAAAAATTGAATTTCGCGGGCTACAACTGCGCATTAATCTAGTAAATACATTTTAGTTCATTTTGGGACCAAAGACAATTCAGACTATTAAAAAAAAAAGTGAAATATGGCTCGCGGATTCCTTTTGGCATGAAGTCTCTTTGAAGAGATTAAAAAAAAAACGCACTTCTCCGACCCCCGACTAGTAAATTAAATAGTTATCTGTGGAAATAAAACACAAGTACCGTAACGTAAAGAAAAAGCAAGCGTTTGTAATACACTGCATTATAATCCTAAAAGCGGTGCATTAAGAGCCATTTTACGAGCAAGTGTGTTTTAAAATGATTTATTTTTACCCGACTTTGGCGAAACAAAAAGGAGGGTTATGATTTTAACCGGTATGTATGTATGGATGTAACAGTGAGTATGTATGTTCGTCTGTTCCCTCATAATTTCTAAACTACTTGTCATAATTGGATAAATGAGATATCGTTGGAAGCGTCTCGATCGTCCGCTGGTTATACAGGGTGAAATTAAATTCATGGGCATCCTTTTAAGGGGTCATTGTAATCATCATTATGAACAACTTTTACCGTAGGACCAAACCTGAAATCGCGAAAAAAATCAGCTCTTCCCTACATTTTGACGAGTTATGTGAACATAAATGCAAGGAACAGCTGATTTTTTTCGCAAGTTTAGGTTTAGTCCCATAGTAAAAAGTTGTTCATAATGATGAGTACAATTACCCCTTAAAAGGATGCCCATGAATTTAATTTCACCCTGTATAAGCTATGTGGCGTAACGTCAAAGAAATGATCTAAAAAATTTTTTTTATGCATGCCGTCTTCGGTATCAAATGAAAGAGCTTAGTTAGCACATTTTAAAAATATAAATATTACTGAAATAATCCCCAAAATAAATGAATAAAAAATGAGTTTAAAAACTAAAACCCGACTACTGAAAAGGATGAAACAAGAAAGCGCCTGCCCGTGGTCGCATGCCCACAGTTTATATATGTTAGTACAGCGGCATGCGACCACGGGAAGGTATTTCTTGTTTCACGGGAAGTTACTTTCTTGTTTCATCCTTTTTAGTACCTAGTCGGGTTTTAGTTTTTATTTAACATTGAAAGCAAGTATTTTATTGATCCGACCCAGTAGTATAGGGACGAGGAGTCAATATAGTACCTGTATTGGACCAAGAATGCTTTGTTTAGAAGCAAATCAGTTAGTCAAAGAATAGCTTGGCTGAGGTTTTATCTGGATTCGCTGGATTCATGGAATTTTTGGAACGAAATTCACTATTGCACGTTCTACTCTTTGACGAATGAGAGCTGTACCAAAAAAAGTGTATAAAAAACTTTTTTACAAATAAAACAACCGACTTCAAAAAAAACACTACAAAGTGAAAATAACTTTAATTTCGGAAGTCGGTGTCGTTGGTTCCGCATTTTCGTTTTTTGACACCGACTTCCGAAATTAAAGTTATTTTTCACTTTGTTGTGTTTTTTTTTTTTATTTAAGTCGGTTAGTTTTATTGTAAAAAAGTTTTATTTTTCACTTTTTAGTTGTACCTACCCCACACAAATTCAATTAACACTAGTGTATTGAAGACACACGACTCGAAGAATCATCAAAATTCGCATAGAAATGCCGGAGATGCAGTACATTTATGCATATAACGTCGTACATAAAAGTATGTTCCTGAAAGTATGTAAATCACACTAATGAAAGAATTATCAAAATTAGTTCAGTAGTTTTTGAGATAATCGCGGACATATAAACATACATACATACATACGGGTCGAATACAGAACAGGACCTCCTTTTTTAAAGTCGGTTAAAATGTTACGGTTTCCGTGTTCAAAGACACCTTTTTGTTTAGTTTATTACACACACTTCACAAAGAAGATTTTACCACAATAAAATATTACACATTAAAATAATATATTTATTCTTATTCAGAAAGAAAAAAGAAACAAGTTAACTTGCTTTCCATTCTCAAGTTTCGTTTTAGCTGTTAGCTGGCGATTTATTACAGCTGATCGCCTTTCAGACTCCGATGTCCATAAATCTAGATTTTGTTCGGATCGATCTGAAAAAAAAGAAAAGCTGTAATTATTCATTGTAGATGTAATAGAATCTTAATGTAGTTTATTGTGCAAGTGAAGAAATAAATGTTTACAAAAGAAAAAAATATAGTTGGCCCGTGTACTGTTTATTAATGAAGACTTAGTAGCACTTACATCAAGAACAATAGTTTCTTGGAATAATTTAAAAGTTTTCTTCATCACTACAAAATAACGACGCACGGTAAATGTAGTTTGAAAAGAACCCACCCTACCTAGCAGTTTTCTTGGTTAAGTGGATACTTACTTATAATAATAATAATACCTAATCATTTTATTATCAGGCAACTAAGGCCCATAGATATTATACACAAAATAATCTTATACAACAATAAACAAATACATTATTAAAAACCTTAAAACTATGACTATACACGTAACGTTGTCGGTGTCGTGTTTCGCTGCGTGGTGTCGCGTAACCGTCCTCGGAAACGTCGACATATGGCACTTTTCGGCCAAAAGCCCTCTTTCAGGCAGATCTGTAGATGTTGGATTGAAACTCGTACCACGAATGACTTAAAGTTGATGTTGTGGCGCAGTTTTGATGCACCGAATGTCCAGAATGTCTAATACCTAGTCCTTCCGACCGAATTTTGGCCATGGTAGCCAATGTCAACGGAGATTAGCCATCCACGCGGGAGATATTATAGTGCACCAGTGTTTGCGTAGACACAGGTGCACTCTCTTCCCTCACTCTCATAGTCCGATGAGACGGCAATCCGACACGACCGGAGTGAGATCAAGCGCAGGACCAAAGGCCGCCCCGTTGGTCTTGTGTGATCGTCCTGGGTTCGATACCCAGGTCGGGCAAAGTGTTATCGGGTTTTTCAATTAGGAATTCCTCAGTAGCAGCCCGGAGTTTGGAAGTTGGGGCTGAGACACCCCCGGCAAGCAAGCTACCGAATGCATTTACATGACAGTTCAAAAAGGTAATTCACATGCCTGTTACACGGGAAAGATTAAATTAATTAATTTCAAAACTACTTAACCTTTTCATTCGGTGAGTTTACCTGTAGCCATAGTCCCAAAATGACGTCCTTCCATTGTGTCCACCCTAACAATGTAAGTTCGACATGGCGACGGAAACTGTTAGTGCCCCTGCTCTGCCTCTTCTTGGAATCCAACAGTTACTTATTACTTGTACTTTAGCAATTTATGTATCGGATCCCGTTTTCTATGGCGAGGTGGTGCTTTATAGGTTAACCCCCTTATTCATAATCCTATTTTATCTCTATTTTAGCTAAAATAGGTTTATAGAACATTTGTCTTTATCTGTCACGTTGTCATTTCTGTGTGTAAGAAAGAGACAAACCCCATTTTAGCTAAAATAGGTTTGATAAGTTTTATGAATAAGGGGGTTAGTCTTTGATCCCAAGCGTTTTCCGGTATATTCTCGAAGTTTGCTTGATCAAAGAGCGGGTTGTTCGGTTATTATAGTTTAAGTTTAATTGTTGCAAGTTTTAGGTTGTTAGTTGGTTAGTGATGTTTAATTTACTTTCCACATTACCTACTAATAAACGTACTATATCAGATGAATAGGTTTCACCGACAACCAACACACCGATTTTTCATAGACATGTCAGTCGTCAGTATTTTGACTTTAGAAAGAAGAAGACAAAGCATTGTAACTATACAGACGCTACACAGCGTTTATTAGTAAGGGGATTTATCTTTATTTCAGACTAGCTGCGCCCCGCGGTTTCACCCGCATAAGTTTCGATCCCGTGAGAATATCGGGATAAAAACTATCCTATATCCTTTCCCAGGACTCAAACTATCGCTATACTAAATTTCATCTAAATCGGTCCAGTGGTTTAGGTGTGAAAAGGTAACATACAGACAGACAGATACCTATAATATAAAAACTATATCTACTGATTTTTGTCAGATTATTTTACAAGCAATATACTAAAGCACTACGAGTAGTGTTTAAATTTTATTAGTCCAAACAATAGATTTTTTGTAAATAGATAATTGCTTCATATTTTACAATAAATTACCAGGGTTGTGTCATCGCACTTCTCTTTCTTTTCTATGCAGTCCGACGGTGACCGCGCTTTAGGTCATGTAGTGGTTTAATTCATCACCTCAGCTCTCAAAACGGTGAAGAAAAACATCCTAGAACCAAAAAACTCGTAGACATGTGACATCCACCAACCCGCACTGGGCCCGCGTGATGGGTTTTGGCCCAATCCCTCTCACAGAGAGGAGGCCTATGTCCCAGCAGTGGAAGCATTATATGTAGGCTGATTATGATGATGAGGCTTCGGCTGAAGCTGGCACAAGAGCATGGCGATTGTTACAAGCTAGAGAGGCCTACGCCCAGAAAGTAACGATGATGATGATAATGATGTCATCATCCACAGTGTTGCTTTACGTTTCTTGCCAAGTAAAGTCTAAACGTTGTATAGCGTCTGTATAGTTACACAACGCTTTGTTTTCTTCTTTCGAAAGTCAAATGACTGACAACTGAAAGAGAGAAATCGGTGTATAACTATTCATCTGATATAATATTGTTATTAGTAAGTAAGCCCTTTTCTGACATTGCAATATAAAAGGAGACGAAGGGTACTCATTTTTAGTTAATTACTTGAGTTCATGGAATTCAAACCTTCAAACCATTCTTTTAAGGCGCGGTAAGAAGCTTTCATCGCACAATAAATAAGATTCAAAACAGCGATGCGTTTGATGTTAGTTGAATCGAATGACCTCCAAAATAAAAGTTATTTTGCAGTTTTAATTATGTTAAAAAATAAATGCACGACTCAGTGGATTATTTTTACGTATTTATTTAGTTGATTGAATTCCCTTTTTTATCATTACATAAATATGATAGTTTACGCTCAAAGGGGTTAGAAGATTTTTGTATGGAGGGTGGCCCTAAGGTCGGTCGCCATATTGATTTTTTTTTCAGAACCGCGGTGCACAACAAAAGTTATATATTTAGATAGAGGACGCTTATACACACAAAAAATGTTACATAACATAATATCCTAAAGCGTCAGGTTTCGGAGTTATTCACCGAAATATAATTCGAAAACAACAAGGATTTTTTTGTTTTTTTTCCCTTCAGGTAAGCATATTGAACTATTGAGGTAATAGAAACGTTATGAAACCTTTATGGAGAACAAACAAATGAAGAATAGACATTTTTTAAATAAATAATTAAAAACGGCTATTTATAGTTCGTTTTTTGATCCCAGAGACTAATCTGACATTTAAGTCTTTTGTGTTTTCGTTTTTTCTTAGTATAGAAGTTTGACATTACACTTGTCAGATTAGTCTCTGGGATTAAAAAACGAATTATAAATTGCCGTGCTTAATTATTTATTTAAAAAATGTCTATTCTTCATTTGTTTCTTCTCCATAAAGGTTTCATAACGTTTCTATTACCTCAATAGTTCAATATGCTTACCTGGAGGGAAAAAAAACAAAAAAATCCTTGTTGTTTTCGACTTATATTTCGGTGAATAACTCCGAAACCTGACGCTTTAGGATATTATGTTACATAACATTTTTTGTTTGTATAAGTGTCCTCTATCTAAATATATAACTTTTGTTGTGCACCGCGATTCTGAAAAAAAATCAAAATGGCGGCTGATTTTAGGGCCAAAACCTTCAAACCCCTTTTGAGATATAATTCTCAAGATTTTTCAAAAAATATTTTTTAGCACTGTTTTACGATTGTTTTATCATGATACTAAAATATTTGTATGAAATATTTTTGAATATAAGGTAAATCTTTTCTTTGAACATTTGAAAATATACTCAATTTTTCTGGCTTGTAATATGTAGATACCAAGACGCATAACTGTGCGACAAAAAACTTAACGTTTTACGGTATCCTACGTTTGGGCAGCGCCTTAAAGCTTTAACTATTAAATAATTATGCTCGATGGAAACTATTCCCTTGAATTTATTTCCAACCTTTTCTTTCAAAGAATAATTTAAGTTTTCTTATTCAACAAAAAAATCAAGACTATGTATTTACTTTTACCCTATTCTTGATGAAAGAAAAATAAGTATTTCGTTCAAGTTTCATTTTAACTTTCTTTATTAATTAATAATTATTTCGTTTTCTTTTTAAAGTAGATACTTTTTTATTTTAATAAATAGCTCTGTATACGTAGGGTTTTTTTTTTTATTAATCTATTTAAAAATGTAATTAGGTTTTGTTCGAAAAGTTTATAAAAATAAAAGTATAATTTTTGAAGTTTATTTCATATTAGCAGCGCCCCGCGGTTTCACACGCATAAGCTTCGATCCCGTGGGAATGTCGGGATAAAACTATCCTATGTCCTTTCCCGGGACTCAAACTATCTCTATACAAAATTTAATCTAAATCGTTTCAGTGGTTTAGGCGTGAAAAGGTAACATACAGACAGACAGAGTTACTTTCGAATTTATAATATTAGTATGGATTTAAACATGCTTGAAACGATTTAAGATTTCTGTCTAAGTAAATACTAAAATTATACCCCAATAAAGCTTACCTAGATTTTTCCCTTTTTAAGATTCATGTGACAGTGCGGCTGAGGACTGCTTTCTTGACACCTGTCAGTTTCATACAAACGAACACGTGTTTTGCGAATTTGGTGTTTATTAGCACGTAACTTGGCAAGAGTCGTTCCTCCTTCTAAACAGACACGCTTAAAAATAAATTATGGCAATAACCATAAAATAATGACAAGCAATAAAAGTGTAATTTTTTTTTTTGTTGCACTACGCGTGCATATGGCCAGCTCATCAAGCCACTACAATCTGTCAAATTTATTTAATAGATTTTCAACTTTATCGCTAAATCGTAAGGTTCAAAGTTGAAAATCAATTAAATAAATTTGACAGATTGTAGTAGCTTGATGTGCAGCTGGCATCTATACAAGTTCTTTTTTTTTTTTTCTATCTGTACAAGTTG
Source organism: Amphipoea oculea (assembly GCA_945859645.1). Lineage (NCBI taxonomy): Eukaryota > Metazoa > Arthropoda > Insecta > Lepidoptera > Noctuidae > Amphipoea > Amphipoea oculea. Next base: position 17,832,117 of record OX243864.1, on the reverse strand, counting down.
TAAGTGAATAATCGTAATCAGCCTATATTGTTCCCACTGCTGGGACACAGGCGTCCTCTCAGTGAGAGTGCCGTTATCCACAACGCGGGCCCAGTGCGGGTTGGTAGACGTCACATGTCTTCGGATTTTTGGTTACAGGACATGCCGGTTTCCTCACGACGTTTTCCTTCATAGTTTTGAGAGCAGTGGTGATGAAATAATTCTCAAACTCAAAGCATTTATTTCAATTAAACCATTTACAGACACTTTTGAATTGTCAAGAAGTCAGTCAGTCAGAAAATATGAAGCTAGTTGCCCATTCTAAAGCGTGGGTACCTATGGAGAAGAACGGGCAAGAAACTCCATGGACACTCTTTTACACAAAGTAAAGCGCCTGACTGGGTTCGAACCCACCATCTACAACTCATAAGTCACGGCTTTTACAGTTACAACCCACACATTACTTTGTCTGCTTAGACTCCTACTGATACTGCTCGTAATGTAGCTTGAAGTCAAACTCCAGCCCTTCGCATGGTGCCGACATTACGCATGGCCCCCATTCACTTTTATTAGGACTGGCTGAAGTGAAGGCGCCAAATGAAATTTTAAGATATTAACTCAATGTTAAGTCGCTCGAACAATGTTGTATTATTTGGAGAATTCCCCAAATTTTATTTTGGTAAGTACAGTGCGTGAAGAATGTTTGCTGGCACAATATAGGGTGATTTTTTGAGATAGAACTGCACAAAAATTTATAGTTTATTCACATGGGTCCGTGTCGTGCCGTGGCTCCCACACGGTTGATTTTGACGACTAACGTTGACGTTATCACATCACCGACCACATCAAGACCACGTCGCAGCCACAACGCAACCACAAAGATCTGTATATCTGTAAACACTAGTCATAACTTAACCACATCGCAACTACTAGCGACAACGCAACAACATCAACATTTTGTAGTTATCACAACGAAACTGCATGAAGCTGCAGCGACAGTATTCACACGTAACCATCGTTTGGCCATATTTTGTCGTTACGATGTGTTGTAGTAGTGGTACGTGTGATTGGGTCCTTCAAAATAAGAGAGAACTATGAAAAAGTTCTACCTTCATTATTTTCAGTAAATAAACATTAAAATCCGAATCACACTAAAATTATACAGGCGAAAGTTTGTGAGTGTGTGTGTGTGTGTGTGTGTGTGTGTGTGTTTATATGTTTGTTACTTCTTCATGCTCAAACGACTGGACCAATTTAGATATTTTTTTTTTTTTAGCTGACACCCTGCAGCTGTTTGTGTGTGTTTGCTTTAGCTGTTACTTTTTATCCCGATATTCCCACGGGATCGACATTTACGCGGGTGAAACCGCGGGGCGCAGTTAGTAATTCATAAAAATAAGTCACGTGCACTGACAAACATTTACTTACCTTGGTCAAATGTTACCATAATATTCATGAAGAAAGTATATCCATCTGAAAATTCATAAGAGCTTGTATGAGTTTCGTAATAGACATCTATTTTATTAAGCGAGGCGGTCTTATAACGCATTTTATGAAGGCACTAAATATAAAGGATATTTAATTTTATGTGCAGGCATTGTAAGGGTAGAGTGAGAGAGAATAAAACTGAACAAACGCAATTGTACGTACAATTTTATTGTAGGTACAATTGCGTGTAAAGGCACATTGTTTTTAAGGGGACTTTTCTTTGAAATTGTTATTTCATGATTTTTATAGCATAACATAAGCATAATCAGCCTATAATATTCCCACACAGGCCTCCTCTAAGTGAGAGGGAGTGGCCTGTAATCCACCACGCTGGCCCAGTGCGGATTGGTAGATGTCACATGTCTTCGAATTTTTGTTTCTAGGCCATGCTGGTTTCCATATTTCAATATTGAAGAGAAACAAACTGATGTAAGATTAAATGATGTAGTCAAATGCCAACGGTTGCTTTCATATAAATTGTAATTTCATAATTTTTATATGGCACGACAAATAGCCTGTTTCCATAAAAAAATAAATTCAGATTTTCTGGGGTTCTATTCTTACGTTAGCAGACGACATGTAGCGGTCAATGGAGGATGGAGGAAAAAAGTTAGGAAGCGGTTACTTATCTAAAGTTCAACGTTATTTATTTTGCCGGTTTCGTGACGATGTTTTCCTTCACCGTTTTGAGAGCAGTGGTGATGAAATAATTTACACAAAGTAAAGCGCCTGTCTGGGTTCGAACCTACGACCTACAACTCGTAAGTCGTAGTCGTTATCACTGGGCCACCACTGCTCTCATGACACCGAATAACTTCTTGCAAATCATTGTATTGTCAATCTGAAATCCGTCTTCACAATAAAACACAAAGAATGTTATCCAACTTATATGGTAATCGTTCTCCGTAACCACACTAATGTACCCTTCGACCTTAGTTATGACGTCACGCCATTCAATAGCCGTCCTATACACAAGCAGTCAAGCCTGTCAGTTTTATATGGACCTACTTATGCAAGACGGAACCATTCCACACACATGCCAAAATCGAGATAAGTATACAGAAAGCTTTCAAAATGCACCTTCTATCCACCTTGTAGAGATCAAAATGATCTGGCTGAATTGATTGTTTTGTCTGAATTGTCAGATCATTTTGATAATTTTGACTGAATTGATTGTTTTTTCTGAATTGTCAGATCATTTTGATCTTTACAGGGTCGACACAAGGTGCATTTTGAAAGCTTTCTGTATACTTATCTCGATTTTGGCATGTGTGTGGATTGGTTCCGTCTTGCATAAGTAGGTCCATATGATGATGTGGCAGTCAGCCAAAGAGCGTAGGCTTATTCATAATCGTACCTATTTTAAATGAGTATATAAATACCTATAGTAAATTTTATTTTGTAGAAACTGATATTTACTGGAAAGGAAGAATTTGTACCTGTATTTAATTGAAAAGCATAATTAGGTATTACAATATTTGCTTTAAGGCAGACTCGATAAAATTGTATATGGAAGACGTTCCTCGAAATCATCGGAAAATTATGGTTACTTACTAGTTTCTCATTAGAAAAAAAAAAAAACTTTACGTTGAAATTATACAGTAATCTTTTTAGTTTTTAATTAATATAAAACGTGCTTGTTTTCTAAGGCATAATTAAATCCAATCCATTTTCAGGAAAAAATAACAAAAATACTAGACAATGTATTCACTCATTTTTAGGGTCATCGTGTATAACCAAGTATTACATTAACATAACAACACGCGTGTAATCCCTGAAGGGTCAAACAGAGGTGTATTATTGGCATCCATCCACATTTCGCAAGTTATGTTTACGTCCCATCTAGCCATCATCCGGGCACAAATCCAGAACCCGAGCTGCTACTGAGAAACTGAGAACAGCTACTTGTAATGTTTTGATAAATACTTTTTTACAAAAAGAAAACAACCGACTTCCAAAACAAAACCCTACAAACTGAAAAAAATAACTTTCATTTCCGGAGTCGGTGTCGTTGGTTTCGCATTTTCGTTTTTTGACACCGTCTTCCAAAATTAAAGTATTTTCCATTTTGTAGTTTTTTTTTTTTTAATTCGGTCCTTTTTTTTACTTTTTAGTTGCACCTACCCCACACAAATTCATATAACACTACTTGCTATGTGAATATCAGTGACAGGAAGCTATTAAAACATCATCAATATAAATTAAGTGGAAAAAAATCGTATTATTGAAGCTAATTCAAAAACTATCTAAGCAAAGTTCATAAAATTTATATGTGACCACCCCTGAAGCATACCTTATCCATTGACAACTTTGAAAGAAATGAGGGTGTACCGGCGTTGTATACTGAACACATCTGCGTACCCCTTTAGAGGGTACAGGCGTGATGTTATTTTATGTTTGCATAAACAATGCATATGCGATAGCAGCAATCGCAGTTAATTTGCTGGCATTTATTGAAGAGTTCCGTTGTCTGTCTCCGAAACTCATCATCAGATCCTTACGAAATTTAAATGGGACCATTTCGGAATAAATTTCTTTCGAACAAAAAAAGAATTTGGCAAATCCGTCTATATTTGACGGAGTTATGCCCGAACATACATAAAAAATAATATATAATCATCAGAATTGAGGACCTCCTCCTTTTTAGAAGTCGGTTAATAAAAAAGCAAATAAATCCGAAATAAAAATATAGTGCTTATAACAGTACCTACTAAAGCAAATAAATCCAAAATAAAATTGTAGGTACTGCTAATATAAGTATGTACAGTCAACAAAAGAGATAAGTATGCAGGATCGTCGTATATAGTTGAAGTTTAGTAAGAAACCGATGGATGCTGTCAACTGAAACTTAATTTGATAAAAGACCTGTTTGTTTTCTATTAATTTAATTAAATTTTACCCCACCACCCCGGGAGGCCTACTAATGTTAGTAATAGGTAATACGGGCTGGTGTCCGCAATTCCACGTCAATGCGCGTATTTTGCGTATGGACTAATGTTAGAAGGTACTTATATTAGCAGTACCTACATTTTTTTAGGTTTTTTTTTTAATCAAAATGTTATAACACATCTCTATCACAACATTACCTTTCAATCCCATCAAAAACTTTATGTATCTATAAGTGACAAACAAATCTAGATCAACGATCCCTATAGTCATAAAATCCAAAACCTAATTCGGAGTAAACCTTCTGAATGTCAAGAAAATTGATGTTTGCTGACTAAATCTAAATCCAGTACCTCCCCGGGGGCCGGAGGTATTTCCGAAAGTCCCACGTAGTGGTTATACGTGATATTTGGAGTAGGCAGGCATCCAATTTCTAAAGCTGATATTTTATCGAGGTAACGTGTAACTGTGCTTGGCTAAGAAGTTGAATTTGTGTATACATATTTTTTTTCGTTTATGGTCTACACAGATTTTTATGAATTGGTGTTAGGTAATTTTTTGAAAAGGGTGTAAGTTGTCTATTATGTCTTTTGTCGCTCCATGTAAAGGTATTGGAATCAGCTGCATCTGGGTTGACTGGAAGCCGACACCAACATAATTGGTAAATTAATTATATATGTCGCATCCGGACATTCGTTTGACTATTCGGAACGCCAGCGCCATCTGGCGGCACTCGACAGACTCTAGCCTGAGTTCGTGGGGAGTACAAGAGAGCGTGCAGCGAGGTGGAACAGCCCTCTTGGACATCGGACATCATACGAACAACATGCGCTCAGAAACTGTTCCACGTTCGTATCTGGTTGTATCGTATACCTATAGTATTTGATTTGCTAGTGTGATTAAATTGTTCGTGAAATTATAATCTGATTTGAACTGCAAACCGTTTTTCTATTGCGCAATAACGAACACTATACCAGTACTCGCCCACAGTAGTATTCGCCCACAGAAGTTAAAATATGGCTGATAATAACGAGACACACATGCCTTCTCCGTTATATACAACTGGTGAAATGTAGATCTACAATAGTTACACTTCTGCCTTACCCTTTGGGAATCTAGGCATGACGTTATGTGTTTATGTAAACGAATGATTTATTTACTCATGACTTAAAGCCAATTAACGTGACTGTAAACCGAACTATCTTGGGCAACATTCCAATCATACCCTTGCGTTCATTGCGTTCAACATGAAAAGCGAATGTCCCGATCCTTTCTACATAATTCTACCAACATCATGTCACATGAGCCCTCGACAGCATTTGCATAATACCTCAAAACCGTCTCGAGAGATCTAAAAACCAGCAAAACCCATATTTTTAAGAGCATTAAATTCGTTTAAACTTGTCGCAGACCTCGACGGCTAAAAACCAGTAGTCACAAGCATTCGAGGCACTTTGAAAATTCCTGTAGAAGGATAAAGTTTAGAGGAAACGTCAGGTGGTGCTGGATCGTAACGCGACCCCATTTCCTTACAAAAAGCACAGTGACATGTTGAATAACGTAGTGGGGAATATGCATCGACTAAGTTTGGGGACATTTTTTCTTTCGGTGAAACTTGGTGCACTTTTCAATCGAATGTTTGTGATAGAGTTTGTGGTAGAGTTTTTCATGGTACGGTCAGCATCAAAAGTCGATTAACACTGTCATTTTTACATGTTATCAAATTGACAACAATATTTCTCAATAAACTGCTTTTTAGCTTGTCACATAATAGCAAAGAGTTTATATTCTAAAAAAAATTCTTCTGCTGCAATTTTGAACAAAAATATTTTGCTCAATAACTAAGATTAAAAAAAATGAAGTGTTAATTGACTTTTGCTGCTGACCGTACTATACTTTCTAAGGAATGCATGGGACAATTAGTGAATAAAATGTTTCGATGAAACACTCCATGATGCAGTTAGTCTAGAGAGCTCTGTGTCTATAAAATAAAAAAAAATCATTATTGTCTGCACTCAATACAACGCAACAAAGCTGTACCAATTATTTCTTAGAAATTAAGCCGCTTTACTAACAACTTCCACAATAGACATAAAATCGACGTTTGCTGTCAGACACAAATAAATCGAAAAACTAAAACTAGCGCAACAAGAAACAATGCACTCCAATCGAAATGTTTATGAATTAACAAACACACTACCAGAAGCTTACACTCCACAAACAGCTTTTACATCTCCGAAAAAAAAAGAACAACACCCCGCCTAGTTCGGGCACACTGCCAAAAGCCGAAACCCAGGTGCCTTCTTAAAATGGACAATTCACTTAATAGCTCTCCGGAGCCAAAGAATTGCTGATGTAGACCCTTAAATTAAAAAGCATAAGTTAGCACCTCGGCTAGAAACACAAGTGGTCGTTTTGACAAAAGTTTTACTTCAGCTATTTGAATTTTATTTAATGTAAAATTAATTGAATTCTTTGCGGACGGTGTTCAAGTGGGCAGTAAAATTAAAAAGTATTAAGAGGAAAGGGGACGGTGAGAAATGGCTGCCGAGTAGTTTTTTAACCACAAATGGAATTGCATAATGACTTCTTTAATGTACTACATGATTCTAGTATAGTGCATTTTGTGAGGTCTTAATCATTTTTTAATTAAACAAAAGCAACTGAGTTTTTTAACCGGTTTTAACTTGCCTAGTAATCAAGCTAAAATCATGTGTTAGCAAATTAACTTGTTCAAGGTCATCATCAAAAGATGGATTATATACTCTCTCGAATAAGGAAGAAAAGAGCTTTGATCGATTGATTAATAGACACTCACTGCATATTGGAAATTACAGAAGTTTCCGCCACGGTCTCTTCTCATATAAGAGAAACCTGTTTTCTTCCATCATATAAATAACTAGCTTTACTTTAGAAATGTCTTGTTCTCCCGACCCACAGCGTCACATCGCATCGCCCACCCGTGCGTTTACTACGTTTTCGCTTAGCGTTATTTCTGACTTTTTTTCTTTTTGCTAGACTACTAAGGGTCATAGCGTTTAAATCCGACTGGCAATTCCAGAGATTAACGCGTTCAAAGAAAGATCCATAAACCTCCAAGCATCCATTAATATGTGGTAAAGAACATAAAAAGAAGAACGAATGAGACATATCTCAGTTTTTTGTTATTTTAAATATAGCTATAATATATATTTTTTATATTCCAAATCAATGGCTATCACCAAAATATTGCCTTGTGTTTTAGTTCAGGCGATATACAATTTTCTTTTAATACCTATTTACCTACAAAATTCGTTATTGTATGTAATTCAATGACGATACGACAATTTAGAAAAAAACAACCGGATTAAAAAAAAACACTACAAAGTGATAAATAACTTTAATTTCGGAAGTCGGTGTCGTTGGTTCCGCATTTTCGATTTTAGACACCGACTTACGAAATTAAAGTCATGTAAGTATCACTTTGTAGTGTTTTGTTTTTTTCAAGTTGGTTGTTTTTTTGTAAAAAAGTTTTTAGTTTTTTACTTTTTAGTTGTACCTACCCCACACAAATCCAATTAACACTAGTGCATTGAAGAATTGAAGACACTGACTAGAAGAATCGTCCAAATTCGCATAGAAATGCCGGAGATGCAGTACATTTTTGCATATAACTTCGTACATAAGAATAATTACCTAATGCATTATATACTAAAACCTTCCTAAAAGTATGTAGATTACATTAGTGAAAGAATTATCAAAATTGATTCATGAGTTTTTGAGAAAATCGCGGACATACAAACATACATACATACATACGGGTCGAATACAGAACCTCCTTTTTTTAAGTCGGTTAAAAAACGCACAGATCTCAACACAGAAAGCCAATTTTATTTTATATTTTTTTAATGACATCTCGCAGTTTAACTTTGAGGTTATCGTCTGCTTAATCGGGCTTGCCTGTGGATGCCTGAATAAATTAAAGCCTCCAGCTGTCTATTTTTGTATATTTATCTAAATTGGCGTCATTTTAAATGGATATACATGCTATTCATTAAAAAAAAAGACGGGTTGGACTCCGGGAGTGCCGGCAGAAGTGAAAACTTGAATATTAACGTTGAAATAAATCAATTAATAATTGAATTAATATAACTCATTTTTTTTTCACTATTTATTTTATTTATTTATTTATTAAAACTTTATGCACAAGTAAAAAAAAATATACTGTACAAAGGCGGACTTAATGCCTGAGGCATTTTCTACCAGTCAACCTTAGGGTGATGCAGAGACAAAACATGGCAGGTGCAACATACAGAATAACTAGCTTGGAAATGACTATAAAATACAAGAATATATACATAGATACCTACATACATACATACATATAAACCACATGAACTCTCAGGGGAGAAATGATCGGTAGAGGAGAAAACGAATCCAGCAAATCAGCGCTGGGATGTTACAGCCAACTTCTGCCGAATATGTTCACGTGCCTTCACTTTAAAAGATAACCGACTGGTTGCCGTCCTGATGTTCAGAGGGAGCGCATTCCATAGAAAGACCGCCTGGACAAAGAAAGAAGAATGAATGAAACCAGAACGGTGAGAAGGACATCGTAGAAGGCGATTGTTGGTGGAACGAAGATTTTTAGCATGGGCAGAGCATAAATATTGAATTTCGGAAGTCATGTAAGAAGGAGCAGTGGGTTTGTCAAGAATAGAGAACAACGTAGTCAGCGCCCTCAACTCTCTGCGCTGGCGAATGGGTAACCATTTTAAAAGCCGCCGGTGCTCGGAAACATGGTCATACTTACGAAGATTGAAAACGAATCGAATGCAGTTATTAAGAAGACGGTCAAGTTTATTGAGGAGATCTACATTCAGGTCATAGTAACACACATCACCATAGTCAATTATGGGAAATATTAGGGACTGTACAAGCATTGCCTTTATGTGTGAAGGGAGAAGGTTTTTCAATCGGTAGAGCGACCGCAGCGTTCCGGTGACTTTCTGACTTACAGTCGTAACTTGCTTTCGCCAGTCAAGACAGGTGTCGACATGCAGACCAAGATTCTTAACATCAGAGCTAAACGGGATGACTGAGTTGTCGAAGATCACAGGTGGCACAGTTAAGCCATTCAGCTTCCTCATGCTGTAGGGGCTGCCTACTAAGATAGCCTGACACTTGGTGGGGTTAACCGCCACCCCGAATCGATTAGACCAGTCTTTAACGACATCTAAATCCCGGTTTAGCTCATCAATTGCATCTGATATGTTGTCAACACCTGCCCGGCAATAAAGCTGCAAGTCGTCAGCATAAAGATGATACGCAGTCCGAAGCTCGGTGGTAATGAAGTTAATAAAAATGGAGAATAAAAGAGGAGATAATATACCGCCTTGAGGAACGCCAGCTGCAAGATCACACCAACTCGACGAAGAGTCTCCAGCATAAACAGACTGCTGACGTCCCTGAAGATAAGAAGAAAACCATTCCAGAACCTCCGGAGAGACCATAAGATAGGAAAGGATAGATAAAAGGACTTCGTGACTGACGGTATTAAAAGCATTGGAAAAGTCGATTAACACTAAGACTGTGACTTTAGTGTCTTCCATTCCCCGCCTTATATCGTCAGTCACTTTAAGGAGAGCTGTAACGGTACTGTGCCCGGGCCTGAAACCGGATTGAAATGGACTGATAAGGGAGTTGTGGTGAATAAAGTGGGAGAATTGTTTGTGAACACAGGCCTCGAGCACCTTAGATAGAAAGAGAAGGATGGAAATTAGACGAAAGTGACTAGGAAGAGAGGGATTGGATATCTTAGGCAGGGGCCGAACAAGGGCTTTACACCATAGGGAAGGGAAAACACCGGTGTAAAGGGAAAAGTTTATGATATGGGAGATTGCAGGGAGGAATTGATCAAGAGCCGTCACGATCACATGGCGGCTGATGTTATCACAACCCACGGCTTTGGATTTAATGGATAGGATAATCTTTTTGATCTCTCCCGGGTCGATTGGGGTGAAGACAAAGGGGTTAATGTTAGGACGCGTCAGACCAGCAAGGTATTCAAGTGTTTGACGTTTGGTCAGACTATCTAGAACTGGAACAGTAGAGAAATGGCGATTTAGATCGTCCAAACCAATTGTGCTAGGAAGGTCTGAATTTCGCGATTTGCCGATTCCTAAAGTTCCAAGAAACTTCCAAATATCGGCAGGAGAACATGTAGTGATATTACTTAGGATGTGGCGGCGTTTAGCGTTGCGTATCATCTGGTTACACCGATTTCTAGCAGCCTTAAAGAAGGTCCAATTGTCCTCCGATCGATCCTTTTTAAATTTCCGAAACGCGCGGTCCCTCCGACGCATCGCCATCCGAACTCCCCTGTTCATCCAAGGAGCAGGTGGACGCTTCAACTTAATTTTTTTGACAGGAGCATGGGCGTCATATAGCTTGACCACAACATCGTTGAAAACACTCACTTTTTCGTCAACTGAAGCAGCTGCTTCCAGGGGTGACCAGTCAATATTAGATGCGTCTTGTTGAAGCCTCTCACAATTCATACTATTCCTGCGTTCACTATTTCTGCGTCCCTTTTTTCATTAATAGATGCACTTTGTTCAATTTCCATATTTTAAACACTTTATATACACGAATGTTACGAATACGCAGCAGTGTGTCCACGTCCACTTCCACTTCCACTTTGACTTTGACTTTGACTTTGACTTTGACTTCGACTTTGACTTTGACTTTGACTTTGACTTTGACTTCGACTTTGACTTTGACTTTGACTTTGACTTCGACTTTGACTTTGACTTTGACTTTGACTTTGACTTTGACTTTGACTTCGACTTTGACTTTGACTTTGACTTTGACTTCGACTTTGACTTCGACCCCGACTTCGACTTCGACTCCGACTTCGACTCCGACTTCGACTTTCACTTCCACTTCCACTTCCACTTCCGCTTCCACTTCCGCTTCCACTTCCACTTCCACTTCCACTTCCACTTCCACTCCATCCATCCATCCATCCATTGTCGTGTGTCACTAAACTTGGTTCACTACGGTTGGCGCCGCCGTAGAAAGAGGGGGGGGGGGGAAATCTCTCCTGACGGTCACGTGTCCTGACGCGAATTTAACATTTTTTACCCATTACAAAAAGTGTTCAACGCCGCTAAAAAAGTTTTCACTTCAAAAAATATTTTAAAATATTTTGACTTACCAAAATCAAATGGCAATATATGGGTGATAGCCACTGATATTCAGAATAGTGTTAATTTATTTCTGTTATATTTAATATAACAAAATAACTGAGATGCGTTCCTTTTGTGTCGGGCCTGGGTAAATTTTGTATGGGACGTGACCCTTCTTCTTTAACAAAAGCCCATATAAATATAACTTAACACGACAAAACCATAAATCGTTTACAGCCCCATCCGAAACAAACACGTTTAACACATCCCATTCACTCAAAACTTGGACATGACATGTCGGAACCCACCCCATAAACATTAACAGAAATTAAGGTACACACATTGTGGCAGTAAACATTCAAATTATACTAGGGTCCCTGTTTATTGCCAAATCTTGCCGCAGAGGTCAGCAGAATGGTGCGTCTCATGAATAAGGTCTTGTAGTTCAGACACCTTTCGAAACGTGATGGGACTACCGAATTACTGATACGCTTGAAGACTTAGCTGTGGGAAGATTTTATTTATTTTTGTATGTAGGAATTTTTGGGTGTATTGAATTCAAAGTGATCTAAATGTCATTCGAGTCTGATTGCGTAGCTTTTCCAACATTGAATTAAATGGTTTTTTAACAGAAAGCAGAAACAGAGTTCAATTGACTTCTTGGACTTTTCTAAAAACAAAATAATAATTTCCAAAAGCCTTTTCTGTTCTTCATTTATATATATAAAAATGAAACCCGTTTTCCGTTGTCACGACATAACATGAAAACGGCTGGACCGATTTCGATGAAATTTGGTATAGAGATAGTTTGAGTCCCGGGAAAGGACATAGGATAGTTTTTATCCCGATATTCCCACGGGATCGACATTTACGCGGGTGAAACCGCGGGGCGCAGCTAGTAGGAAATAGTTATGAAATATTATGAATGAGGAAATGGTAGGATTTTTTCGAATTATAACCTTCTTACTACTGCCCATCGCAGGTTTTGTTTGCTTGTGTAACAGCGTCCTCAACCTTTTGAACGCCAGAGTATAAACGTATCGCCTTACCCCTGACGCCAGGCCACTTTAACAAAACAACACACACACACACATAAAACAACAAATTTCTCGATATTGGTGGTTTATTTATATTAGTTTCATGCAATACAATATAGACGGAAGCTGAAACTTTTAAATTATATAAATAAAAACACACAAAAGTAATGATTAAATTGTTTATTTCATAATATGGTGCGACCCGTGCGACGTGTATTTTGTCATATATTTGTGACGTTGGCGTTCAGGGTAAGATTTCGTTTGTCACATATATGTGACAATGGCGTAAAAGGTTAATACTAAGCTTATTACCACCACAAACTTATGCAAAATAGTTAAAAGTATTTTAAGTACATAAATAATCTCACGTTAGATTGTTCAAATCAAATCAAATCAAAATCGTTTATTTGCATAAAATGTGGTACAAAAGATGATAACGTAATATTGTAGTGCTAAGACACATTCCGCCATGTAATGATGGCATGCAAATATTTAATACATGAAGTAGGTATTAACAACATGCAGTATATTATACAGTTAATTAAATTAGCAAATTAACATAAATAATTTAAAAAAATATTACAATGCATTTCTGAAGTGGTAGGACTGACAAGATTTTTTGTTAAGAAATTCGCCGACAGAATTTAAAACTATGTGATATCAACCACTTTTTCAAAACCACAAAGAACTTTTTGTAAGGTAGTTCTGTTATCCAGATAGGTAATGAGTTATATATGTATAAGTGGCGCCATATATACGCAGCTGCGCCTGAATAGTTCTATCCTAGGTACAGGGATTTTCAATAAATACTGTGTGACTTTTCGTTTGTTAAAATTATTTTTAGCTTCAAAGAGTCTAGAATTAAGTTTTACAAATTTTGCGATTTCGTAAATGTAATGCAAGGAACGGTAAGAAGTTTGTGTGATTTAAACACTGGTCGACATGATTCAGACCAGTCCATGTTGAAGATTGTACGAATGCATTTTTTTTGTGCTATTAGTATTCTAGATATTTCCGTGGAATTTCCCCAAACAATAATACCGTACCGAATAATGGAACAAATATAGGCGTGATACACCATCATCGCAGTTCGTTTAGATGTCTCGTCCTTAACTTTTTTTAGAGCATAAACAAATCTATTTATTTTCATACTTATTTCGTCAAAATGTTCTTTCCAGGTGAAGTGTTCATCAAGTGTTATCCCCAGAAATTTTGTTTTGTGTACTTGTTCAACTAATTGGTTTCTATGAGATATCTTAAGTTGGAGGCATTTACTCTTTTGAGTTTTGAAATGTAATATTTTCGTTTTATCTATATTAACTTTTAAAGCATTATTATCTAACCATGTTATGATGTTATTTAATGTGTTATTTATATCTGACTCGTAGGTTTCAACATTCTTACAATCTATAATTACCGTCGTGTCATCAGCAAAAAGGACACAATCTTGTTCTACTGCTTGAGGAAGATCGTTAACATACACAAGGAATAACGGTGGCCCTAGAATGCTTCCCTGCGGTACACCAAAGTAATTATGTCGAGGTTGGGAATCGAAATTGATGATACTGTTACTGTTTTCTTCGAATTAGGTGATCCTCGTGATTTGACTTCTATTCGACGGATATGATTTGAACCATTCTAAGGCTGGACCTCATATACCGATTTTATTCAATTTATCGAGAAGAATTGAATGATGAACAAAATCGAAAGCTTTGCTTAGGTCTAAGAACAGAGCTGATGTTGTAACTTTAGCGTTAATATTATTTAAAATTGATTTAACTAGGTTAAACGCTGCTAGTGAAGTTGATCTGTTCTTCCTAAACCCGTATTGCTCTTTAGCAAGAAAATTATAGTTATCAAAGAAAGAGAGAAGTCTTTTAAGCGTAACTCTTTCAAAGACCTTCGATAGGATTGGTATCAGAGAAATAGGTCGGTAATTATTTTTATCTGATTTAGAGCCTTTTTTATGGAGTGGTTTAATTACAGATATCTTGAGTTTATCCGGGAAGCAGCCTTGCTCTAATGATAGGTTGATGATATATGAAATTGGTTCTGCTTTTATTGGTTCTGTTTTAGAAGGTCTGTAGTAATATCATCATATCCGGATGCCTTAGTAGTATTTAATGTTTTTAATATGGTAAAAATTTCTGTAGGATTAGTAGGGTTTAGAAATATGCTGTTGTCGTTGCTTTTTATATTACTTTGTTGCTGCTGTACATATACTCTCTAATTTTTTATACCTTTATTCCACCCATTGGGTACATTAACATAGCATTTACAAGTGGCTTTACTAAAGTATGATTTTCTTTAATTTTCTGATAATTTAGCCACGACGTGAATACTGTTTGACTGTTTCAAAATTTACTTTTCGTAAGCGGAAATCAACTTAAATGTCAAAGACCAGAGATCTGTAATATGAGACTGTTGCAAAAAAAATTACTGACGAAAAAACAGAAAGCCAAGTACTCAGGTTCTTTAGTTTCATCAAAAATGATAATTTAATGATAATAAAACAGCAAAATATCAAAAACTACTTTCGCCGTAAAACATTTATTTTTGATTCTACAATTGAATAGCCTTTTGCAATAATAACTTGTGGAATTTTCATGTCATCCAAAAAACTATATTTTTAAATACACCATTGATCCACAAATAAACCTATACACCATTTTAATGTA
This sequence comes from Amphipoea oculea, assembly GCA_945859645.1. Lineage (NCBI taxonomy): Eukaryota > Metazoa > Arthropoda > Insecta > Lepidoptera > Noctuidae > Amphipoea > Amphipoea oculea. Next base: position 17,816,880 of record OX243864.1, on the reverse strand, counting down.
AAATGTTTCACGATACACGTAGATATCAAGTTTTATTCAATTGTAAAATATGCAAATTCTGTTATAAAATTTTCACAAAAGAAAAGTGCAGAAGTTACCTCTTACTATAATAATATTCTTGTTATCAACCAGACACTTAAAACTAATTGGCTATCAGACTAAAAGCGGAGAGAATCTATTAACGTCGCAAGCATGATGAAAAAAGAAAAAAAAAACTAAAACTACGAGTACCTCTACTCTCTAGCAATGTTTTCTACCATTCTGCATTTCACATTCCATGTTTGAACAGAATCATATCTTCAAACATATAATGCTTTATTCCAAGCAAAAAGGCTGGAAGTGTCATGCACACCATTATATCCCAAGGGGGACTACGGAGACTGCACTAATCCCCCTTCGTGCAGTAACAAGCATGCCCCCGAATTACGTGGGTGCTTGAAGATGTTTTTGCTTGAATACAAAAGCGGTGGATGTGCTGTGCAAGCTGTTGAAAGCACTTGTTTCTAATGACATTGCTTTTTATGGTGTGAGTTACCCTCTGTAAATTTACTTCAACTTGTATTACCTATGTGTTTATACTGTCAACTGACTTTAGGCACACCTCGGACACTCCATTCAATGCTCGCAAAATAATTACCTATTACTACTACATAACTAAATGACGTTTGTACACGTGCAAATGTGTGCTTGAATTCTAGTAGGGTTGGCTGTCGTGCGTAGCGTCAAAAATGGCGCGAAAAGCTATTTGTGTCAGGCGGACCGAACGACGACGGCGCTGCACGAACATGTGCATTATTATAAAGTGACCTTGTAGTTCAATTGTTTATTTATATAGTCGGGTTCATAATGAAATAAAAACTAAAATATTTTCGTTTAAATGACATTTCTCTAAATAATCGGTTATTAAATCGCATGGTATTAAAAATGCGAAATCTTACAAACAGTTTATGTTAATACAAATTCGGAAAAGCATTCAACCATCGTGATTAAAACTCAAATAAAACTATTAAATCGCAAAATTTTGTGTTCGTGTCAGCAGTACAGCGCTGCGGTTCGCGAGCGCCCTTGCTACAGAGTCGGCGACGAATACCTCGAAGTGTGGGGTGAGGCGCGGTATCTGATATGAGTGCGGGGAAGGGAGTGTCCTTTCTGTAGGTAGTACTAATAAGTATTCTGTGCTTTATGTACACTTTCAGACAAATTTGTCAAAGTTGAATCAGAAAGGCAAAACCCATGTGCGATTTAACAAAATGTATGGAGTATATAATTTAAAAGCGTCTTCATATTGTTACGAGCTTGGGGTTCGTGACAATAAAAACTGCCGATTTAATAACCAAAAATAGACACTTTAATTAGAAACAGCAATTACAACTTTAACACACTAATTATAAATCACAATCGCACTACTAATCACTTGAGAGTCGCACTTGAAGATCGCTTCGATGTTATCGCTTGTATCGCTTATCCAATACTGTTTTTGGCTCGCAGGCACACCGGCCTTATATAGGCCTCGGATAGTTCCAGAACCTTCTACCGTAGAAACATCTAGAATGTTCGAGTACATATTGGTCCCGTCCGACCAGACATCGATAGTTCTGGAAAGTTCTAGCATCGAAGTTTCTAGAAGGGACCCGAATAATTATTAGTTCTGCTACTCGATACTAGATGGCGCTAGTAGTAGCTAATGTCGCCATCAAGTGTGGCGCGTAACACTGCCCCCTCCTAAGACATGCTCGTCCCGAGCATTATTGGCCCCATAATAACGCGCCAGTCGATCCACATGGACGATCTTAGGAGTACCTCTTGCACCTTTCTGTATCCGGTAGGTTACGTCATTGATCTTTGTCACAATCCGGTACGGTCCGTCCCATTTAGCTTGAAGCTTAGGAGATTTCCCTTTGCTGCGGACTGGATTGTGCAACCATACTAGTGAACCTTGGTCGAACCCTTTATTGTTCATTTTGCGGTCATAACGGGTTTTCATCTTCTCAGACATTTGCTGGCCCGATTGTGTGACGTGCTCATAGATGTCATTCATTTTGTTCCGCAAGTCATTCGCATAATCGGTTATACTGCGTGGGGCATCAGGTGGTATTCCAGTGATCAGGTCTGCAGGCAACCGTAATTCTCTTCCAAAGTTTGCGAAAGCTGGTGTCACCGATGTACTTTCGTGAACAGCACTTCGATATGACAGCAAAAACGGTTGTATGTGCTTGTCCCAATCTCGTTGCCGATTTTCCACAACTTTTGCCAGGTATCTCTCCAATGTCTGATTAAATCGTTCCACCATTCCATCCGATTGTGGGTGGTAAGAAGTTGTTCTCGTTTTATGAGTACCCATAACTCGACAAGTTTCCTGGAATATTTGGGACTCAAAATTCCTTCCTTGATCACTGTGAATCTCTAAAGGTACTCCAAAACGGCAGAAGACTTCATGAACCAGTTTATCTGCAACTGTTGAAGCTTCTTGATTTGGAATGGCGAAGACTTCCGGCCACTTAGTGAAATAATCCATCACAACCATGAAATACTTGTTGCCAGTTTCACTCTCCGGGAAAGGTCCCGCAACATCAAGGGCTATCCTCTCCCATGGTGCACCAACATTGTACAATTTCAATGCACCTCTACTACGAGTCTGAGGTCCCTTTACAGCTGCACAACTCGTACATTTGCGGCACCAGTCCTCGACATCGTCCCGACAGTGGACCCAGTAAAACCGTTCTCGTATCTTCAGTAGGGTCCGTTTAACTCCCAGGTGGCCTCCTGAACAACCATTATGGTACAGCTGTAGAACATCCGGTACTTGAGCTTTAGGTACAACCATTTGCAAATGACAGCTGTCTCCCCGAGCATTTTCCCATTTACGGCACAGGACTCCATCCTGAATCACCAAGCTGTCCCATTGAGCCCAATAGCTTTTTGTGATCGAACTCATCGCTGAGACGTCGCTCCACGTGGGCTTAGGTGCACCGGCCTTCATCCACTCGAGAATCGGCTTGAGGTCTGGATCTTCCTGCTGTGCACGTTGTAGGGTTTCCTTCCACTCGTTACTGAGGTCTGTCTTGAGCATCCTTACAGGTACCACTTCCTTACCCTCTTGCCTAGTACCAAACTTGCAGTCTTCAGGACAAGGTCTTCTAGACGATGCATCTGCGTTGCCATGAGATTTCCCGTCATAGGTTTGTGTGATCGAAATCCTCGGGGCTCTTTGAACATCAGACAGCACCCGCCCCGCAGTCCTGGCTATTACTCGTTTTCCCTGCTGCTGCTGGGCAGTGCTGTTAGCCGCACTACCCTCTGGAGACCAGCGATCTTCCCTTTCTGCAGTTCGCTTCGGGCAACTGGATCGAAGGTGGCCCCTTTCCCCACAGCCGTAGCACCTAGGGCTGTATCTTCTATTGTGGTCGCGAACTGTAGCCACTGCAAACTCTCTGACGCGATGGGAACGATGATCCTGCCGCACAGCTTCCACCTCCAGTGCATGGGCCAAGGCGTCCTTAAGGGTCCCGTGGTGACCGAGCCTCACAGCAGCTCTAACTTCAAGGTCACGGATGCCGTCGATAAATACCTGCACCAGGTTCCCATCAATAAGCGCAGGTACAGACTGGTATGCTTTCCGAACCAGCTTCTCAACTTCAAGGGCCCACTGCTGCAGGTTTTCATTATTGCGTTGCACGCGATCCTTGAGCTGCGCACGAAACACGTGTTCCAGGTGAGCGTCGCCATACCGAGCCTCCAATGCCTCAAGGAGCTGCTCGTAAGTCACTTCTTTTCCAAGAGCTTCCAGCACAGTTAAGGCCTGGTCGCGCAGGCCTAGAGTGAGAGCAGTCATGGCCTGATTTTTATTCCACCCGTTCGCCTTCATGACAGCCTCAAACTGGATCTTGTAGGCCAACCAGGAAGAAGTTCCGTCGAACGGTGGCACTTTGAATCCCCGTAGCGAAGGTGTTGTAGCTACGGGGGCTGCGATTCCATCCTCAAGTTTAAGGTAATCCAGCGTTTTCTTCACGTCAGCCATTACGGTTTTCTTCACGTCAGCCATCACGGTGTCAACCCGATTATTCACTTGGTCGATTCGGGTTTCAGCTTCCAACAGGCGGTTGTCGTGTTGAGCAACCTTATCCTTCATCTCCTTCATGTCTTTCCCGAAGGTAGCGTGAAGGTCCTTCAGAAGGAGCATCTGCTCTTCCTGGCGGCGGGCCTGTTCCTCCTGTCGGCGGGACTGCTCCTGCTGACAGCGGGCCTGTTCCTCCTTGTCCCACTGGAGCTGTTGTTCCAACCGACGAGCATGTTCCTCCTGTCGGCGGGACTGCTCCTGCAGCATCATCATCAGAGCAGCAAAATCTGGTGCTGATGATGCTGGAGCAGCTGTGGACGGGCCGGCCTCCGTGATTGATAGTTGGCCCTCCGACGTCTGTGGCGTTGCTCCACCGAATCGCCTCTGGTCCGTCTCTTGCTGGCGTTGACTCCGGGTACGGATACCCTCCGTGTCGTCCTTCGGTAGAATCGGCATGATTTTAAATCCTTTCTTCTGACACCAATTGTTACGAGCTTGGGGTTCGTGACAATAAAAACTGCCGATTTAATAACCAAAAATAGACACTTTAATTAGAAACAGCAATTACAACTTTAACACACTAATTATAAATCACAATCGCACTACTAATCACTTGAGAGTCGCACTTGAAGATCGCTTCGATGTTATCGCTTGTATCGCTTATCCAATACTGTTTTTGGCTCGCAGGCACACCGGCCTTATATAGGCCTCGGATAGTTCCAGAACCTTCTACCGTAGAAACATCTAGAATGTTCGAGTACATATTGGTCCCGTCCGACCAGACATCGATAGTTCTGGAAAGTTCTAGCATCGAAGTTTCTAGAAGGGACCCGAATAATTATTAGTTCTGCTACTCGATACTAGATGGCGCTAGTAGTAGCTAATGTCGCCATCAAGTGTGGCGCGTAACAATATATTTCCATACATTTTACTTACCTGTGTTATTATAATGCCGTGGACGTCCGCGATAATATAGACACGGTAGAAATTATAAAAGCGCATAAAGCAATAAAGCAGGTAATTTTATCAATAATATAAAGAATATTCTCACAGAACTAATATTGTTCAATAGACTTTATTTTCATCTGTCACATCAATGAATCTCTTATCCGTATTGCGAAAGTAAAAGTTTCGTGAAAACCCGCTCTTCCATGTAGACTGTTCAAATATAATCATCGGAAATTGTGTAGCTTTGTGCGTGAATACACAAACATGAAGGGCGTCGGCGCATCGTGTGTTTATTATTTCGGTTTCCTGCAAATCGTGACACCCTAATAGCTTTTTTAGGGATAGAAATAGAATAACAACCGATCACCGTTCAATCAAACGTTGCATGTTTTACACTAATAACATGACCACACATAATGGCATAACGCCATGAAAAACCTTTAACATCAACTAAAAAAAAAATAGCAATTATTGAAACTTTTGAACAGAAACCTTCCATGGATCACAGAACTACCTAGGTTGTCCTCGAAAATAGAGGAGGAATTCGGAATAAGTATTTTATGCGACCCGACATTAAAGATTCTGGTTCATCCTAGCATATTGCGTTCCTCGTACCCGGGTATACCGGTCAAGCGAAACCCCGCAGTTTAATGATTTTTATTGGTCCACTTTTCTGCGAAGGACAGGAAAATTTACCTGACCAGCTCGCCGGTCACGTACAATCACATTATTGAACGTTTATTACGTAACGTTTCACATTGAAAATTACGACCCATGGGCGGTCATATGATTAATTTTGACCGGCCATTGTATAGTGTTTCTATTCCAGCGCTCGCCTGCTTTTGGCAGTGTGCATTCAATTTTCGGGTAATGGTGTAGTTAACTGGGTATTCGCGATTTCTATTCCATTCTTTAGTGATCGTTGGTTTAATTGAATAGGATGGCTGGTCCTTTAAGCATTGGAATTGTGATAGCTTTTAAGTAAATATTAATGATTTTCAACGCTGTAGTTGTTTTGTAGGTTTGGTTTTGAAGAAGCCTCCTCGTATAGTGTAGTTTGTTCCGCCAGTTACTCAACTGAACCAAGCGCTCGGCGCATCCTGGACAGTCACACCCAGCACCTTATATGACTGGCCAATTCTTCCCTTACGGTGGTAGGGCTAACGCCCGCCTGGTTTGCGACCACCCTTCCACCGGAGTCGGGCATCAAGCAGCCTGCTGTGTTTCGTCGATGCGTGGGAGTTCCAGTGCCTTAGGCATCTTCTGGGCACGCTCGTTCCATCATAGACCTCATCCATCGCTTTCCATCAAGCGTAATCGAGGACAAGAGCGTGCCCATTAAGCAATTAAAAAAAAATACACATATTTACAATAAATTTATAAGTGGTTGGAAAGTCTTGACAACCGTGCTATTTAAAGAGTAGACTACGATAGATAAAACGTACTACAGTGTGACTGCGTTTTTATCAGAGAAAATAAAATTGCCTGAATTGCTCTGGATTGATGGATCTGGCCTACTGGCTTTTGGTTAAACTCAAGTGAATGTTAATAATATAAACGTTCCATGCCGAATGGTGAAATATACCTGAGCCTTAATGTTATTTAACACCTTTTATGTAATACTTATATTTGCAAAATAACCCCCTTACTAATAAACGTACTATATCAGATGAATAGTTACACACCGATTTCTCTCTTTCAGTCGTCAGTAATTTGACTTTTGAAAAAAGAATACAAAGCGTTGTGGAACTATACAGACGCTATACAACGTTTATTAGTAAGGGAGTAAATGTAAGTATATTCTAACAGTTTCAAATCACATAATATTTCGAGCAGATTTTGTGAGTTGATCAGAAAAATGGAAACTGTACTTAATTTAGATTCCAATTTATTGTTCCTATACAGGGTGTTACAGAAAGGGTATATCAATAAAAACGGGTTAAAGAGTGTATCTGGTCTAGAATCTCTGTACAAAACTTCAGCTCAAAAGCATTAACTTTGAAAATGCTTAATATTTTTTTATTTCGACATCACGGCGCTGCACTGGCACGCGGCGGCGTGATGTGCGTGTACTAGGCGCACAGACACACTACACATAATGGATAATGACCCTCGTAGTGCGGTGACACGTTTTTTATGATTTCAATTTAATAAACTATCGAAATAAAAATATATTAAGTATTTTCAAAGTTACTGCTTTTGAGCTGACATTTTGTACAGAGATTCTAGACCAGATACACTCTTCAACCCGTTTGTATTGATATACCCTTTCTGTAACACCCTGTAGATAGATCATAAAATGTTTGTCAAATAATACCTATTTGACTATCCAGGAAATCAATATTTTTGCGAAAAACCCTTTTAAATTTTCCAGGAATTCAGGATTCATGTTTATTATTTACGGACTGAGTATTAGACCTCAATTTACGGCTTACAATTGGACAGGCCTATGTCCAGTCCAGCGGAGGACTAGGCTTTACCCTGAAGATGTTGACGTATTTTAGGTACGCTTCATCAGTTTAGCTGACTATTTTGGGACTTGTAGGTATCGTACCCAAAGTGGCAAAGTTCTCAAAACCCGGTCGACGTCCATTGCAAACCGTAGCAGAATACTCTCCCTCCACTTGCTCAATACCTATCACCAATCAAACATCTTCCAAACTTCCGTGGCTCACTTGGAAGTCGCTGAACCGGCTCCCAAGCCAAGTGGCAAAATGTAACTACAACCTCTTAAAGTGGGCCTACTTCGATGGTACAGCAGAAGGGTGTGGATGGGCTAGCAAAATTTAGTTCACTGTCATTCCATCGGCACGACAAAGAAGATCGCACCCATGCATGACCTTTAAACTAAAAACAAAATTTCGGAGTTTTATCAAAGTAAAGGTCTTTTGCAAAGGTAGTAAATACAACAAAAAAATACAGAAAATACCTCAATATTATGGAGCTATGAAAGGTGTCTCTTTATCACCCGCCACCATAATTATCCGTTTCCTTCAGTGAATGAATCCGCGAACAAAATCAACTGGATGACTGTGAATTCCCATCCCACTCTTTAATGACTGCCACGTCAGTTTTATTAGTTTCCATATTAAAAGCAGATCGTATTTTGATTATTTTATTTTAAACTAGTTGACCAGGCGAACTTCGTACTGCTTCAGAATTTGAATTAATGGTTTGGGCGAAGAACTTAATTAAATTAAAGAATTAGCGAATTGTCAGAAACGCACAATGCCAGAAGTATCTAAAATTTCTTTTTCATGAATTTTCCCCATGTTTTAATAGTTATTCTGCTATTCGAGGCGGAGGCAAATCCAACAATCCAAAGATCATAAAAATCGGTCCCGTGGTTCTTGAGTTATGGATGGTGTAACTAAACCGACTTTCTTTTATATAAATAGATGATAAGATCGTTTGATTCACACATAATGCAGCATTACGTCTTTAATATACGAAGGTATACGTGGAAGATGCCTCACTGTGGTACATTGCGGGCTGATTGAGGGTTTACCTTGATGCCAGGCGCGTGCGTGCGTGTTTATTAGCATGCATTTGTTTTACATGGAGGTGACATCGAGGTAGCGAGCTAAACCACGACCGCGAGTTATCGCAATGAAGCAGGGATCGTTGGCATGTACAGACGCCAGCACATCAAGCTTCCCGAAACTGTCAAATTTTTCCAATCAACTTTGGACCTTATACTTTAGCGGTAAAGTTAAAAATCTATTAATGTAATTTGACAGATTTTAGTAGCTTGATGTGCTGGCGTCTGTACTATTACATTTCGTCACTTATGTTTAAGTCCTTATGTTATATTATGGGGCGAACCAATTCATTTACAAAAAAAACTATCCTTTATTTCTTTATCGATTCTAGTAAGCCATAAACATTTTTTTTTTAAATATTGTCGAATGCCACTTTTCGTCAGAAATCCCCAAAAACCTTAGTATCCTTATAAATTTTAAACTGAATCAAAATAAAGTGTGGGTACTCAGTGTATTTAAAACGTGTGTTTTCGAGCGCCCGAGCTCTCTCCATAATTAATGTCTATTCCCACGTGTCTGTGTTACTTTCATGCTACCTGCCAGATGCTTTGCTTATTTTGTAGTAGGTAAGGATTTTAATATTAAACTAGGCATATTTTACCAACAGATTTTTGTACCTTGAAGTTTGCATTATTTTAGATTAGCTATAAAATATTTTTTGCATTAAATGAAAAACGATTGAAAAACCCATATGGCTCCAATTAGGTATGCTTGTTAAAATATTGAACACACGATCTCATGCTTGCCAGTATGTTGCACAGTTAGACAGACTTGATTTTTACCAGGCCTTCTTGTTCACATGCCAAAAGATCAGAGGGGTAATTCTCGTAATTTTAAGGCGATTATAGCCTCGAATGTCCTTGAGCGTTTGGGCGGAGCATAGGCGAACCCAGTGCCTCACCCCGCGCGCCCGCTTACCTCCCCAATGTCAAAGAGTGTCGTACTCGTACGTAGCGCATGCAGATGCGGCGTGGGATGCATTTTGTCTTAGGCAGTTTTATGATGCTAGCTACTTACTGAGTGTAGATGGATCGAGAATACGTACAATATTTATGTTGTGAGTATGAATGCTATTGTACTTACAGTAAAAATACTGCTTTCTTAGAGACAAATAAAAAATAATAATAATATCA